>CP142130.1:5000-2505000 GCA_036013995.1 Theobroma grandiflorum
TATACAAATTATTTATAACTACTAAAAAATTATTAGTTTCTCTATTTCCTAATATTTGAATTTTAGGATTTTCTGGTTCTTGGTATTTTGCTTTATTCTCTACTAATAACCACTTCTTGGGGTTTTTTTAATTTGCTACTAATCCCTTATTCTTACTTGACTTCTTTAATTCTACTTTATTTCGAAACAATTTCTTATGATAGTTATTAAGTTAAACATCCTAACATGTGTCAATCTAAGGACCTTAGAAATTCCCTCATGAAAAGAGTCTTTGGAGACCCTTAGACTCTCTTCTAATTTTATTTTTAAATATTTATATTCACTATTACTAACTATTAATTCTTATATTATTTTTCTTACTTTTCAAAATTTAGATACTTTGGTCAATTACTATTAATATATACATAATACACAATGAATACTAATTTCTAATGTCCTAACTTTTAATTTAGATATTTTAGATACTTTGCAAGTACTAATACTTCTAACTTTTAAAATATTATTAATTATTGTGATTTTACGGTCTTGAAACTGTCATAAGAAATCCTTTGATTCAAACCCCTTACTATGAAATTAATTTTTACTTTATTTTATAAATTTTATTTCTTTTTAGGTTCTTTTAAATATTTATATTTTTTAGTACTTCTTATTCTAATATTATTCCTTTCAAGTGCCGTTACTTCTTATTCTAATATTATTTTCTCTCAATTCTATGTTTTAAGTACTAATTCTAAAAAGCTATTATTGATAATCTGTTTCTAATCCAATAATTCATTAGCTAAATAATTTTTTTTTACTTATTATCATTATCATATCTATTCATAATATTATAATTAAGGAACCCTAATTTATTATATAAATTATCATCAATTAATATTATTTTTCAACATCCTAGTTAATTATATCCAATACAAAACTTAAAATTATTTTGATTTAGTCTGCTTATATTTATAGCTAATTATGATGTTGGTCACGTTCTTCCTTTATCTATAGTGCATGTGAACTAAAATTGCAATAAAATCATTGGCAAATTTCTCAACAAGTCACAACATGGATATATAGCAAAACCATACTTCACAATGTGCAAATGATTTAAAATTATATTAAAAAACAAAGAACTTACAACTTAGCTGTGGTGTATTTCAACCTTCCACCTGGTTAATAAAAACATTCGTTTTTTTGCTTTACATGATTTGTCTGCTTCTCAGTTGCTTCAGACTGTACGTAAAAAATAAGATATCATACTTCTGGAAAAAAATAACAGCAGTAGCTTTAATTAATTGCAAACAAAACTTTAAAAAATTGAGAGTCAAACTCACCCAGATAATGTTCATCCTGTCACAGGAAAACATCAATAATACTCTGCAATTTTAAAGGCACTAAAACAGGGTACAAGAACATAAACACACCCAGCAAAATTTAACCAGCTAAGAAACACACCTCAAAACGTAAATATTCAAAACATCAACAGCAGACAGAATTTCAAACAATGACAAGCCATCCATTCTGATAAACAAATCGAAAGGCAACGAAAACATGAAAAATGAAGCACACGGTAGAAGATCAAAAATCACGCCACCAGATATTCCACTCTCAGATAAACGTCACACCAAACTATATCCCATTTTTCATGTTTACTTTCCATACGCCATGAAAAAAAACAAAAAACGCTGTAGGATCAGAAAAAATATGTTGCGTGTTAAATGAGTACTTTCCTCACTATGTCAAACGAGTACACAAGCATTCATACTTCCTAACAAAATCCCTGCTAGTGTTAAAGTAATACAACCAACATCACCGTTACTAACCCCTTCTACGTCTCTTCTCCAATGACACCTCCATTCTCACCACAAAAAATAGTGTATATTCTCTTAACAAAAGCCAACACAGACGAAAAAAATACATCTCCAACACCATCTTCGGCAAAGAAACTAAGCAATATACCGCAACACATCATTCTCAAAGGTATTTTGGCAGAGCCACCATATCAAACTAAACTACTTAAGCTTAACGAACCCAAAACTGCCAAACACATAAAAGACATATCAGCATAACATATACAAGAAAACAAAAACATACCCTATCAACCCAAAAAGGGTTCTTGACTTGACAATACCAACAGGACGAAAAAACCAATAAACATTCGTTTCTCATACACAACCAGAATCTCGTACCCAAAAGACATCATTAGCGCAAAACATAGCAAGAAACCAAATCAGTTAACCCAGAAAACACTGCTCATAACCAGAACATCATTGCTCCAACCAACAAACCAGATCTCTTATAATACTCAAGCAAGAAAATTAACTAATAACACAAACCGATAACCTCATTATCTCAAAGCTTTTTACCAACAAGGAAAACACAATATCACTATAGCTAACAGAGAAAACACATCGGGAACAAACACAACATCACTTTAGCTAACAAGGCAAGAAGAAACGTTACACAAACATAAATTCAACCCGCTAAATCAATAACAAACATCGTTCCACACTCAACCCAAAACACGCCTTATATATGGAATAGAAAATAGCTGCACTCAAATTCCCATTACACGATATTTTTCGTGGGAAATTTTAGGGAAAGCTACCGTGCAATGGATGTGAAACGTCAGTGAAGTGACTTGGAGGTGGACAAGGGGGAAGGCTCGAGGTGGAAGACGCAGTGTTCGAAGTGAATGGATCGTTTTAGCATGGGGAATAGGGGACAGGCTCCTGTATCAGCCTCAGCTGCACCGCCAAACACTTTTTCTACTCTTAAGCCTATCAGATAGAGTGGAGTAATAATGTCAATCACTTAGAAGCCTCTGTAACTGAGCTTGATTCGTTCGAGAAATTAAAAAGGCCAAGGGAAAATAGTTAGCTGTCAAGAAACAGATAACGAATGGTGTTACGGCATTTTGCATGGGCTCTGCCCATATCAACCGATGAGCTTAGACGAGGACAAAAAACAAGCAAAAAATCAAACAAGAAATATAGCAGCTGGTTCAACAGTGAAAGTTTATTTCTTTCACACTTATATATAATTGATCCGAGAAGTGGAAAGCAGCTGGGCACAATTAGCATGCATACAATCATTTTTCAATATTTTTGACATGTAAATTCGATCACAACTCCTTTACCACACGTAAAGAGAAACAAGATAAGTGGTGATCAGGTGACTAAGGAGAGATTAATGGGATAGGAGAGAGACGATCTACCAAAGGACATTAAAAACGGCGGTGATGCGACACAGAGCTCCGTAAGAAAATTGACCTCTCCACCACAAGTACAGAAAGAAAAAAATTTGGCGTGAAGGCAACTTAGAGGATTTAATGTTTGGTGGGTATTGCAAAATTAATAAAGTCTGAGTGTAATTTCCATACCTCTCATTGTTGCTAAAATCGCGCATGGGTTTGACCTTTCCCTTTCGATCGACTTCAACAGGGCACTTTAGTGGTTTCCTCTCATCTCTATCACTTCATCGTTGCGAACTGCTTTCAGTTCATCACAGCCGTCTGCTTACCTCGCCTTTCGCACTCTCTGGCTGTGTGAAGCAATCCTCACCAAGTTCGAGATGTTCAGCCATACTGACATCGTATATCCATGGATCTGCAGAGCCTAACCTTTCCCTTTGAAAAAGACATCCAAAAACATCAGATTAATGACGGAGGCTATGACCTATCGAAGGATATTGGTCTACAAGCCCAATCCTTCAGCAACGTTAGACCAGTCTTTCCTCTCGAATAAATAACTGTTAAAACTATATAATAATTTAACATCCAGTCCCATGCCTGAAAACATAGTTAACTTACTCCCTTCGAGCTGACCTATACGTTGCGTTTTGAACTAAAGAGTAGCATTGTGCCCTTATTCTAATAATAATTAATTTATTATGCTTTACATAATCTGCAAAAACATGCTAAAATTATGGATCTCAAAACAAAGAGGAAATTGCCTTTCTTATTTCGAATGTATTTATATTGTTCTCAAATTATCTAAAACAAACATTCATCCTATGCAAAAATTGTCAAGCCCGAACTTAAATTATCTAACATGACATTTATACATATGTGACATCATGCTTGCATATCTGAATAGTTCAGTAGAGTTGATAAAAAGTCGATATTGTATTTAGAAGTACAAATAAGTTGATTTATACCTCGAACTAATCAAATAGGGATTTTAAAGTGAAATAGGAAATTTCACAGTCCAAGGATTACTCGAAATAGTAATTCGGAGTTCGATGACAAATTTTGAGTTAATCGAGAAAATTGATCGATAAGAGATAAAACGGTCATTTTTCAATTTTAAGACAAAATAGATATTTTTAATAAAGATTTTGATTTTAAATGATCAAGAATAATTTTGTAAAATATAATATGACTATTGGAGCATAAAATGTGTCAGGACCCGGAACTTCCCTCGGGCTCATGACAACCGCCACGATGTCCCAATTGACACTCATTATCCGAAATGTCAATCGGAACCCCGTAAGACTTACGTACCAGTTTTTAGCCTTCCCTGTGAGTAATTCTTTCCAAACATCTCATTTCGAGAGTTTACAACTCATTTCTGGCTTAAATAAATCAAAATATAAAATTTGACTCATAGGGGTATTTTGGTCATTTTTCGACAAAAATATTAAAATCTGGTAAAAATATAGTTTATGCATCCAGAATACATAATCTGAAATCGGATTTGAAATCGGAAATCTAAAACCTTCTTTTTCAAGGGTTTAAAGTCACATTTTACTATTCAAAAATATTGATAAAAATATTCTATTTTCTTATAAAATAATTTTTATAGACACGCGTATAAGTAATTTTTATAGCGTGCAAGTAAAATAAATTCATACATACATTAAGTTACAAAGTCATAATGTACAATAATAATTACAATGACTAGTGGGCCCATAACTATACAAATATGACAATGGCAGTAAACCTACTATCTGTCGTGGTAAGACGATCTACGGTAGTCCTCGATAAAATCTAGTATCTACAAGCTACCACAGGCCTGAAATAGTTAGACAGGAGATGGGTGAGATTTTACAATCCCAATGAGTAAACAAACATTATCATAAACATCTAAAGATAAGTAAAATGGAGGCAAATTTAAATAGCTATTACAAACCATTTCATAAAGTTTCTTTTTTATTTCTTAAATCAAGAAATATTTATAATTTATCAAAACAATTGTTAAGGCTTTTGACTTTTATATAAAATCATAGCTCAAGCCAAAACTAGTCCTCGGGGATACCTTAGCAGAGGCATCTAACCGAATCCGCCAAGGTTGTTAAAACAGTTACACATTAAACACGTTTTAATTTTGAAAACAAGCCGTTCCTTGACGTTGGCCGAGATACACATTCACGTGTGGGTTCTACGTGAAGTAAACTCTAACACTACCCCAGGAGTTACCCTCCTCGCCTCTACAACCGGAGTAACTATATAACCAGGTTTACCGTGTCCCTCTAATAGGCGGTCCACGAAACCCGCCTCTGCAATGACTAAACCCACCAATTTTAATAAAATTTTGACAGTATAACGTACTTTTTATTTAGTTACCCAGCCTGCATAGTAAAAACATCTTACATTTATTCCCAATACAGTTTATAATACAGCCACATATACTCACAATCTCATAAGCCAATTTCATCAAAATGTCATTTATAACATAAGTGAAGGCCTCCAAACTACTCAATTTTTCTAAAAATCAAGTATTCACATAATCCAAAAATATTTGCATACAGCCAAAACTTCTCTTTTTATAACCATTTTCTTTGCATAAAATCCGTAAGTAACATTTAAAATAAACTCTAGATAGTTTACAATAATAGTAGGTTTACTCACAGGTCATATAAATCCAATTCTCTTGAAGAAAAAACGTCTCGATCACGTTTCCTCGGGTATGACCTCCTTGCCTTTTCCGGATGTCTCACCTCCTTACTAAATTACAAAAATCACACAATTCAATACATTTATGCTAAATCACTATATAATTGATTTAAATCATATATTAATGAATGGTATGAAATGTAACGGCTTAAACACGGTATTAGCCTATTTTCGGTACTTTACCCGATAAATTGCTAACGCGCTCCATTTTTACTCTAAATCATCCCATTCTCTCTCCAACATTTTTAACCACCAAATGCCAGCTTACAACCCCCTGAAATCACTAAATTCAGATCACTTCCTTCCTTGAAAAATTCGGTTAAAATGGGACATTCACCCGGTAAATTTTCTACATTGTTTTTCTAGCACATTTAATCATTTTTCATCATTTTCTCTTCAATTCCATTTGAATAAAAAATAGTTCATCACATGGCACAGCATTGAGCATTCGGCCTTGAGTGGGTAAGGTGAAAAATCCATGCTTTCATGTCCAATTTCATTTCTAAACACATCTAACTATCCAAAACTACCAATTTAACTAAGAATCGAAACTTGAAAAATTCAAAATCTCCCCCCTTGAATTTCGTCCAGCCCTTAGATCTATTTTGTGATCTCTCTCTTGGAGCATGCCAAGTAGAAACAATAACTTAGGAATGGTAGAAATTGAGCTAAAGTCGATAAATCTTACCGTTAGATGCGAAAACGGGCGAAAATCACGAATCTTTCGTCAAAATTCAAGCTTTTCTTTGGTTTTTCTCCTTTCTTCCTTTTCTCCCTATTTCTTCCTTTCTTTTTCCCCTTATGACCGAACCCCCCTATGGCTGAAGCTTAAATGGGCTGTTTTGATTAAAATAATATTATTTTATTAAAACCATGCCACGTGTCACTTTTCTGTGAGACCCGTTTTAAAATTTCGTTCTGAAAGTTTCAAATTTTCACCACTTCAAACACCATATTCATGCATACCAAAAATGAATAAATCATTTGATTTTGACAAGTTTTGACTGGTGAAAATTACGATTTTACCCCGGGGGTGACAAAATTATCGTTTTGCCCCTATGTTCCGAAAATTGCCGAAACTGAAATTTTTCACTTCCTATCATTAAATTATACTCTAAATAGTCAATGTTGATCAAAAATCTCTCTCCATGATCAAATTATTATCTTAAGTGGCAAAATGACGATTTTGCCCCTAGATATCAAAAATTTCAAATTCATCCCAAATTAACCCTTGAAGTCAAAAACATCATTTTAAGTCATTCTTGAACTGTGAAATATTAAATTTCATCTTAAAATTCCTATTAGAACTAATTTGAGGTTAAATCAACTTAAGTGTACCATTTGGTACAATAACGGGTTTTAACTATTCTTTGAGACTTTCCTAGCATACAAACACATTGTTCATTGCATGTATGTCATGACATATATTTATAGGGTCGGGTATTACAAAATGAATATTAGCAGTGAAAAATTATAATTCTCGGTATTTTTAGGATACAAAGGGTTTATGATAATTTTACCATTAAAAGACGAAACGAGAATTTTTAAAAATGATTTTGGTCCCATATGATTAAGATTGATTAATTAAAGTGTTATTTGAGGTTGAAAAGTGGAAATAATGTAATTTCGGGTCATTTCGGAGTATAGGGATAAAATCATAATTTTACTCTCTAGGGGGCAAATTGGTAAATTTTTCACCCCAACATTGGTCAAAACCAAGGGATTTTGTTTAACTGGGGTATGGATAAATATATAATTTATTTGTGGTGGAAAAATTAGAATAAAAAGTCAAAAAGTAAAAAAAATGGGCTAATGACATTTTGCCATGTGGCAAGCCATTTGTTTTATGATTAAACTAATAAAATCAACACATAACCCTCACTTTCTCTCATCAAAATCGGCACAAAACAGATTCAAAGGAAAACAAAAGAGAAAAATGAGCAAAACAAGAAAAACAAGCCAAAAATCAAGGAAAATTCAAGTTTTTTCAAGATTCAAGCAAAACCAAGGTAATATTTCTTTAGATTTACTCTAAACCCTAAACCCTAAACCCTAAACCCTAAACCCTGAACCCTGAATCCCGAACCCCGAACCCCGATGAACCCCGAACCCCGAACCCCGAAACCTAAACCCCGAACCCCGAAACCCGAAACCCGAAACCCGAAACCCGAAACCCGAACCCCGAACTCGAAACCCGAAACCCGAAACCCGAACCCCGAACCCCGAAACCTCGAACCCCGAACCCCAGACCCCGGACCCCGAACCCGGACCCCGGACCCCGGACATCGAACCTCGAACCCCGAACCCCAACCCGAACCCCGACCCGAACCCGAAACCTTGAACCCTCAACCCTCAACCCTCAACCCTCAACCCTGAACCCTGAACCCTAAACCCTGAACCCCAAAAACCCCAAACCCCGAACCCCGAACCTCAAACCCTAAACCCTAAACCGAACCCCGAACCTCGACCCCTCGAACCCGAACCCCGGAACCCCGGACCCCGGACCTCGAACCCCAAAGCCCTAAACCCTAAAACCTTAAACCCTAAACCCTAAAACCCTAAACCCTAAACCCTAACAACAAGTTTAAGATTCTATTTTTATTTTGGGTTTAGAGTTGAGTTTAAGGTTTCACGTGTATTTTGTCAAATAAAACTCTTATGAAAACGCCCTAACATAAAAATAGACCTTCAGAAAAAAGCCAACCTAAATATAATGCCCAAGCTTAGAAAAATCACCCTTACAAAAAGCCCCCCCAGTAAAAAAGACCGCCCTTGAACAAAAAGCCCAACGCTTAAAAAAAATCCCCTTTGGAAAAAAAGCCCTAAATAAAACCCTTCCTAAATTCCATTACAAAATCCCCAAGTTACAAAAAACCCTTCCATAAAATCCCTTATAAAAATCCCTTAATAATAAGATTTATTATTAAAAGACCTAAGAACAAAGGCCTTACATAATTTTCATCATAAAATTCACTTAATAAAAAATCCCTTAACACAATTCCAAAAATAAAACCCTTCACAAACATCCCTTCCAAATTTCTCTTAATAATACTCTAAATAAAATATTACACTAATTACTATTACTTTATTGCTTTTGTTTTTCCTTTCTACGTTTCCTCTAGTAATTCTCTTTCAGCTTTGGATTCAGTTATTTTTTTTCTATCAACAACTTTTTTTCACCCTCATGTTTCTTCTCAAACATCTGATTCGTTATCTTAAAGGTTTAACTTCGTTTTTATACATGGTTAGATGTTAATAATAACTTTGCCTTAACATCTCCACATGTTATTAAAGAAGTAGAATGAATTTTTTATTTGATGTTGCTTTCAGTTTTTTGTAAGATGTACATGTTCAAAAACAAGGTTAACTATAACACAACATTTTATTTTCAAGGGCAAACTATAAAGTCCTACTAAAAAACAATTATGGTTCAAAGGAAGCAAATGAATTGTTACAGGAGTCTAACGTCCAAGCTCCATATGCCATATCATCTCACCAGACTAAAATATTATAAACACAGTAATTGTACAAAGCAAATAACACCCAACGTAATCATGCTCTATATATTACTACTATATCAAGCCTCAGCTCCAACTTTAACAATTCTTTATCCTCTTTTAAAATACCTGGATAAATCCTGCATCTACCAAGTCTTTTTCTTCCTCCCTTCACTGGATAGAACGATCGTTTCACCCCAATCACATGCCTAAATTTAAAACCAATGAAACAAAAGATAAATCAGAAACAATACTTCACAATTAATTATCTACTGCAATATTAAAGTAGCCTACTTACTAAGAGAATTCATGTAACCATTACTACCATTGAATGCCTTAATATACAACTTTTCCTTCTCCAAAGACCATTGGTGTGTGACAACCAAATCCAGATTTGAACTCCTGCCTGATTAGAAAAACACCAGAGTTCAAGCTCAGTAACCAGTCGTATATTCTAGTATCAAATTCTTGAGGAAATTTGAAACTACTCAAAAAATGCCAATCACACTAATCTTAGTGTTTGCAAATAACCATTAATGTGCTGACACAATATGAAGATGCTCAAGATCAAAGAACAAACAAGATAACAAAAACATTTACTTAATAATCATTATTAATCTCTGACAAAACAATAAAAAAAACATAAATCCCACCAATTCTACCAAGCACAAATAGGAAGCACAAACGGAACATTAAAACCCCAATACAATATCTTCCACAGTTTTATCAACGATTACAAAGCACCAACCTTTTCATTTGACTGATTAATATTTATTAATTCATACAAACAAACATCCTTGTCAAGATACAACCAGGACAATGCAGAGAAACAACCGAAAGCATAAAACCTAACAACATAGACCATTAGAATCCAAATACAACCAAATAACGACAAAATCAACACAACTGAACCCTAGCCGATTCACCAAAGTCCAATACAGAACAAAATATAAAACCAAATTAAAGTAACGCCTCCGCACGAGGACCTCAAATTCAAAATAGTTCAGCATAATCTCAAACCAAAAATAAACTAAAACCAAACACAAGCAGAAGCTCACACCAAAAACAAAATCATAAGCCATCCTAAAACCCAACAGAACAAAAGCAGCGAAGAAAATCGCAATATGCCAAATCAGCTTACCCAAAAAACACCGCTTCTCATAACCAGAACATCACTGCTCCAACCAACAAACCAAAGCTCCGATAATACTCAAGCAAATAAATTAACTAATAGAAAAGAAACCGATAACCACCTTACATCAAAGCTTTCTACCAAAAAAAACAACCACCAAAAAACAGAGAGCATAATCACCCACCAGACACCAAACAAATGCAACTAATTAACAATTACGACCTAGAAACCAGAATGTCACAATAGCTAGCAAGAAAACGTAACAGGGAATGTGCACACCAGGATAGAAGAAACATTGCACAAACACAATCTCAACCGACTAAATCACAGACTTTCGACCAACAATACCAACAACCATTCCACTCATGCCCCAAAACACACATTATATAGGGAATAGAAAACAGCTGCACTCAAAGCCCATTACACAAGATTTTTGGCGAGAAATTTTAGCGCCAAACCTAGCGTGCAAGAAAGGTTAAATACAGCAATAAATTACGTAAACGGCGATGAGACTTCGAGTTTGACAAGGGGAGAGGTGGAAGACGTATTGTTCGAAGTCAACGAGTTGTTTTAGCATGGGGAATAGGGGAGAGGCTCCTACAGCAGCCTGAGCTTCACCACTGAACAACTTTTTCTGGCAGCTCCTGCATCTTCTGCGTCCCCGTGAGGGTCCCTTCATACAAGTTTGCTACTAGCAGTCCCTCTAGTCGAATCAATAATCAATAGAAGTTTCGATAAATGTTTTCTGACCTGGCTCTTCAATTGACGAGAAATGATTGGATCAGTAGAAAAACCTGTACAGCAGCCTAAGCTTCACCATCGAACGCTCTTTCTAATCTTAATCTCGTCAAATAGAGTAATGATGTCAATCAGTAGATAAATTTGGAAAGTCAGGGAAGAATAGCGAGGTGTTAAAAAACAGAAAAAGAATAGTACTACAAGATTAAGATGTGTTTGGGCCAATGAGTTTAAAGCCCAATTTATGAATGCCTACCTGCAGAGGGCCTCTGTCTAAATAAAATGTAAATAGGTGTGGTAATGAGCCCATGAGTCTTGCTCCATTTTCCTTTCCCATAAGACAACAGTTGAGCCGAAAAGAACAGAGTTTTTAGCACCCAATAATCTGAAGTTAGAGTCCATCTACTCAAAACTGGCGGCAAACAGAAGGAGATGAGAAGAAAAGGAAAAAAAAGGAAGGCAAAGAAAGAGGTAACGGTTGCAATTAAGAAAGTTTTAAGGAGCAACATTAATATTCATTTTATTTTCATTTTCCAATAAAAAATTTTTTTATTTAATTTATTATATAAATTATATAACTTATAAATAATTATTTTCAAAATATTACCTTTTCTCGATTTAAATTTTATTTCCCAATTAGAGTCATCTTAATTACCAGAAAATTATTATATTAATATCAACATATCTTCAGATATAAAAAAATTAAATGCATTCAAAATTTTAAAACTGTTTAAATGAAAACTTTTTTACTCAGTAAGATAAAAAAATATTTAAAAACTCTCGATATTTAAAATAACGTATCTTTATTTCATTATTATTACTACTATTTATGGTTTTAGGGTCATTTAATTCACTATTTTTATTTTTTTAATCTATATTATTATTTTATTTAAAATAATTTTTTATAAATACAATCAACACTCACGCAAAGTGGGGCACGAGCCTAGTCATTTGGTTACAATCCTAAAATAAGTTAGGTATAAGAAGCATGACTTCCAATCATGACTTTAAATTAATGTCAACTTCATCTACATCCACATGTTTTACAATGCAAATAATAATTGTTTCTGCATAGCAATCTGCAAGGTATGACCATCAATGTGGCATCAATCATCACATGATTGAATTAAAAAATGTTTTTTGGACCATCTGCAGCGGATGAACCACCGTACTAAGTACTAACCTTTCAATTCGAAGAATTGCAAACAAGCACCATCCAAATGAAAGCCAACATCATTTACATCGCGAAGCAAAAAATAAGTAACATAATACAAAAGCACATTATCGTGATATAAATCTTAAAGTTGAAAATACAATACGCACTTGCAAATCTCTTTCCTACCCTTAAAAGACCTTCAACTCTATTGACTCTGCTAAGGAAATAAAGTTACTGTTAACTGAGATATACTTGCCGCCCTTGAATAGCTAAGGAAATAAAGCCAACATCATTTACATCGCGAAGCAAAAAATAAGTAACATAATACAAAAGCACATTATCGTAATATAAATATTTTTCTTTCCCTTGAAAATTTTTGTCAAACACATAAATATTGTGCATGTATTTCCTGCATTTTTTCCTTGACAAACACAAAATTATTCAAATTTAACAAAATATTTTCACAAGTCAAATAGGCATCAAATCCATGTCAACCACTCTATTACCAACATATGCAAACCACACAGGCTTTTGAACATCAACACAGCAAAAATAGAGCACTGGGTAAAGCATAATTTAGCCAAAAAGTTTAGAGAAAAACAAAAAAGCACTAGAACTATAAGATGTCTCCCCTCTTGATAAGTTGTCTTTCAAGACGCTTCGTCTCCTCCTATCCCCATTCAACACCAAGGCAGTAATGGACTGGTGGATTTAATCTGCTATCGTCGATGTCATCTGTTAAAAATGCCCCATTCTCTATCGGAAAGAAACTTGACTGCTACTTTCTTTCTTTCTCTGGCTTTAGGGTAAAGTGGTGTGAACAAAAAATAAAGGTAATTACATCAATACCTTACGTCTTTGTTTACATCAAATCCTCAATTTTCAATTTTTACAATATAAAATACCAAGATTTCCATTCAACCAAATCAGTGTTGCCCCAACAGGCCATCAATACTCATTATTGTGTACTCTGCTACTATATGATAACCAAAATAAATGTGAATTGATTCACACCATTTTTTCAATTACTATTACATTAAGTCCTAATCCATACCAATTGCTATTAGATTATATTAGAATTTATGATATTAGAATATCTCATATTCTAATATATGATATTATACTCTGTGAATTAATATGTAAGCATATATATGATATTAGAATATGTAACTATATCAATTACTATTAGATAAATTCCTAATCCATCCCACTTTTTCAATTCAACAACTCCCTAAACCCTAAACGAGGAATACCCTAAACCCAATAAAGCTAAAATAAAATAAATCTACTTGAACAGATCTATATCTAACAACAAAACAGTTTATAAACTACAAAAAAAAAAATTATGAAAACTAGTTGTACTATTTCTTATACTGATAGCTAGTAAGCGACATTTCAGCTCCATTTTCCACCATTTCTCATTTCCTCCACAACTCACCAGGGATCTAACAACAACTAAGACAAGAAATCTTGAAACATACAATAAAGGAAAGAACAAAACAAATAAAGACCGAATAAAAACACATTCAATGGTTTAAATTGTAGGGTTCAAACAAAAACATCAGTCTTCGTTCATATTTCTTGGGTACCAACTAGGAAAAACATAAAGACAGAATACTAATACAAAGGGAGAGAGAAAGAGAGAGAAAAAAAAAAACCTTTAGCTCCAAAGTTGTAATTTCTGACGTGGTGAAGAGTTTGCAGAGTTATTCGAAGAAAGAAGAGCAAAACAGAGAAACTTCATTCAACACAGGCAAAGGAAGTTTCCCGTGTGGTAGCAACGGCCAAGGGGGATCGGTTTCAAAAATGAAATTTGGTAACGTGAACCTAATGGGTTAGGGTTATGGATTAGTATTGATTTAAAGGTTAATTTTATTTTATATTAATGATAATTATAGTTTAATACATAACTATGTTTAATTATATAATTATCATTTGTTGATATTTAATGTTGGAGTGAAATATATATATATATATATATATGCAAGTATGTTTTATATATCATTATTATTCCTTACAAAACTCATTCTTAAAGTAATCAAGAATACTAATATAATATTTAATTAATAATGTTAATACATAAAAATATATTTATCATTAATATATACAATTAATATTAAGTGATTATGCCATATTATTATGTTTATTTATCAATATAGTAATTTATAAATTATTTAAATAATTCTTTATATATAATTGTCAATTTATCATGATTATTAACCATGTTTAATGTATATGTATGATATAGCTTATTTATAACCAATAATCAATTAATATTTATAATAAATTATAATTATTTTAATATTTAGGGTTTAGGACACGATATTTATAATTATTAATATTAATCATAATATTGTTAATATATCCATTATTTATCGTTTTCTGTTAATAATATTAATGAAAATTGTTTAGGGTATGATTAATAGGCTTTATGTACAAGAATAATATCCTAACAATAATATTTACATTTAAATATTTTAGAGTGTCCATGTTAATTTAATAATCTATTTATAACCCTGTCATCATTACACTTTAGAGTTTTATCAACAATTATCTAGTTATTATTATTATTTTATATTAATTTAAATATTCTTAAATGATATTAGCTTTTCTTTTGACAATTAAGTAATTTTATTCCTTGTTATCAAAATTATAATCGATTTTGCACTTTTAAGATTTCAAAGAAATATTAAAAATAAGAAAAAGAACATACAAATAACAAAAAAAAAGAACCAAGATATCCAACTTTCGGGTCCTAAATCATATTAGTTATTTATTATAGTTATATATATATATATATATATGAGAATTGCTACGTGATACATGTCCACACATTCATTAAACTATATTATATTAGCTTGGACATTAAGATGACGCGAAGCTTTTGTTCGAATCAATGTGTTTCGCTTGGACTGTGGGATTTTGATAGCGAGTAAGCGTAGCCTTGGACATGAAAATAACATGTGTGTCTCAAATTTATAAAATAGATGTATTTTTTTTATCTCTATTTTGACTACTAATGTTTAGATTTGGACAATGTGACTTTGGACAGCCCTCTAACATAAGATAATTTGTCTAGGGGTTTATTTATCTTTTTATGTAATAGAAGGAATTTTTTAGATTTTGGAAGTTATATTAAAAAGATTTTTTAAGTCCTTTAACACATTTTTGTTATGAAAAATAACTTAAAAGAACAAATAAAGATAACTTAAAAGAATAATTAAAGAGAAGAAAGAAAGTATTGAGGAGGAGAAAAGAGATCTTATTGAAGAATGTGTTTACAAATGAATTGAGGGGGTCTATTTATAGGTAAATAACCCCCTTATCTTGATGGAATTTACAAGATGAAGATAACACTTAGAGATTAGATGAATTAAATCCTAATCCAATCTAATTTACATCAAATCTAGATATAGATAAAATAAATGGATATTCACAAAAATATTCATAACACTCCCTCTTGAATATCCATTGTATTAAGAATATACCTCGTTAAAACCTTACAAGGAAAAAACCTCATGGGAAAAAAATTCAAGTGAAGGAAAAAGAGTACATAATTCTTTTCAAGAATACACTTATGAAATACTGCCTCATTAAAAACCTTATCAAGAAAAACCCAGTGGGAAAAACCTTGATGAAGGAAAAGAGTACAGTGTATATTTTACTCTCCCTGATGACTGCATTATTTAAGATCTTTAAAACGGCGCATCTCAATCTTTAATACCAACTTTTCAAATGTTGCAGTGGGAAGGGCTTTAGTAAACAAATCTACTAGATTGTCACTTGATCAAATTTGTTGAACAGTAATATCACCATTTTCTTGAAGATCATGAGTGAAGAAGAATTTTGATGAAATATGTTTTGTTCGATCGCCTTTAATGTATCTTTCCTTTACCTGTGCTATGCAAGCAGTATTACCTTATATAATATTGTTGGAATTTCTTTCTTGGTTGACCAACCACACGTTTCTCGAATATGTTGAGTTACAGATCTTAGTCAAACACATTCACGGCTTGCCTCACGAATTGCTAAGATTTCTGCATGGTTAGAAGAAGTAGCAACTATAGTTTGCTTTACAGAACGCCATGAAATAACCGTACCTCCATATGTGAATAAGTAACCTGTCTAGGATCGAGTTTTATGTGAATCTGATAAATATCCTGCATTTGCATAACCAATTAAGGGTTTTTTTGATGCATTTAAATATTATAAACCTATATCCATTGTTTCTTGAAGATATCGAAGTATATGTTTAATTTTATTCCAATGTCTTCGAGTTGGAGAAGAACTATATCTTGCTAATAAATTCACAGCAAATGCTATATCAGGTCGTGTATTGCTAGCAAGATATATTAATGTTTCAATTGCACTAAGATATGGTACTTCAGGACCAAGAAGTTCTTCCTTATCTTCACAAGGTCGAAAAAAGTCTTTTTTCACATCTAATGATCTTACAACCATTGGTGAACTCAATGGATGTGTTTTGTCCATATGAAATCATTTTAGCATTTTCGCTATATAATTAGATTGATGGACAAAAATTTCATTTGTCAAGTGTTCAATCTGAAAACCTAAACAAAACTTTGTCTTTCCAAGGTCTTTTATCTCAAATTCTTTCTTTAAATAATCCACGGCTTTTGATAACTCTTCAAGAGTTCCAATAATGTTTAAGTCATCAACATAAATAGTAATGATCACAAATTCAGATCCGAATCTTTTTATAAAAACACATGGGCATATAGGATCATTTTTATAGCCTTTTTTCGACAAATATTCACTAAGACGATTATACCACATGCGTCCGGATTGTTTTAATCCATATAAAGATTTATTTAATTTAATTGAATAAATCTCACGGGAATTCAAATTTTGTGCTTCAGGCAACTTAAATCCTTCAGGGATTTTCATATAGATATCATTATCAAGTAAGCTGCATAAATAGGTTGTAACTACATCCATCAAACGCATTTCAAGCTTTTCATGTACTGCCAGACTAATTAAATATCGAAATGTAATTGCATCCACCACAGGAGAATATGTCTCTTCATAATCAATATCAGGCTTTTGGGTAAAACCTTTGTGCTACAAGACGTGTTTTATATCTCACTATCTCATTTTTCTCATTTCATTTTCGCACAAATACCCATTTATATCCCACTGATTTTACACCATTTGGCGTACGGACTACAGGTCTAAAAACTTCACGTTTTACAAGTGAATTTAATTCCACTTTGATTGCGTCTTTCCACATTGGCCAAAATATTGAGCACTACATTCTATGCAAAAATATCGTCGACGTTTATTTCATTTCAGTTCCATATTTTTCCCGTCATGACATAATTTATTGAGATCTCTTCATTTTTACTAATTTCAAGTACCTGAATTTCTTCTAAAATTATGTCAAGGGTCTTTTCTGGAGTTTTTGTTTCCTTTTCTTGACCATTTTGAATATTTGCTCCTTTTCTTTTTCGAGGATTTTTATCTTTGGAACCGTTGGTCTTCCACGCTTTTGGCGTGTCTTTGACTCATTAACAACAGCAGGTTGTCCTACATCAATTCTGATTGGAGCATTTGCAGCTGGTATATGAGATTTAGTTACTCTTTTTAGGTCATTAAATGCGTCTGGCAACTGATTTGCTATATGTTGCAAATGAATTATCTTTTGAACTTTTTGTTTACATTGATTTATGCGAGGATCAAAACTAGATAATGATAATGTATTCCAAGATATTTTCTTTTCCATCTGCTTATTTTCTCCCCCTAATGGTGGAAAAATTGTTTCATCAAAATGACAATCAACAAACCTTGCAGTGAATAAATCTCCTGTCGAAGGTTTTAGATATTTAATTATAGATGGAGATTCATATCCAACATATATTCCTAACCTCCTTTGAGGACCCATCTTTGTGCATTGTGGTGGAGCAATTAGAACATATACCGCACATCTAAAAATTCTTAGATGAGAAATATTTGGTTCCTGACCATAAACCAATTGTATAGGGGAGAATTTTTGATAACTTGTTGGCCTGATACGTACAAGTGTCGTTGCATGCAAAATGGCATGTCCCCAAGCAGAAATTGGAAGTTTGGATTTCATAAGTAATGGCCTTGCAATCAGTTTAAGGCGTTTGATAAACAATTCTGCTAGACCGTTTTATGTATGAACATGACTAACATATTGTTGAACATTTATTCCAATAGACATGCAATATTCATTAAAAGCTTGATATGTAAATTCACCAGCATTATTAAGACGAATTGTCTTGATTGCATAATCAGAAAAATGTGTTCGCAAACGAATTATTTGTGCAAGTAATCTTGCAAATGCCAAATTTCAAGTTGACAATAAGCACACATGTGACCATCTTGTTGATGCATCGATTAAAATCATAAAATATCTGAATGGTCCACATGAAGGATGTATGGGTCCACATATATCACCCTGAATACGTTTCAAAAATGTAGGGGATTCAATCCCAACTTTAGCCGGTGATGGTCTTATGATTAATTTACCTTGAGAGCATGCAGCACATGAGAATTCATTTGATTGAAAAATCTTCTAGTTTTTTAATGGATGACCACATGAATTTTCAATAATTTTTGGCATCATTATTGATCCGGGATGGCCTAACCGGTCATGCCAAACATTAAAATTATTAGTAAACTTCTGGTTTATATAAGTTTTAATCATTTTAATTTTTATGTAGTACATTTCAGAGGACAAAGAGGGTAATTTTTCTAATACATATTTTTTACCCAATATAATAGATGTAATATAAAGATATTCAATGTCTCTCTCATTCGTTGTCTCAATATGATATCCATTCAAACGAATATCTTTAAAACTTAATAAGTTTCTTTGAGACTTAGGAGAAAATAATGCATCTTTTATTATAAGCTTTGTTCCTCCAGGTAGTGAAATATTGGCTCTTCCGGAGCCTTCAATTAATCTTGTACTATCACAATTGTATTGACATTAGCTTCTTCAATTGTCAAGTCAGAAAAATATTTCTTGTCTTTAAATATAGTGTGCGTTGTAGCACTATCTATTAGACATATATCTTCATCATTGATCTTGGATCTAACCAGATGAATGTCCATATTTTCTTCAAGAAAATAAAACATATATAATACGAAACTTATATAAGAAAACATTAAATATAAACTTTGTTATTGAAATGCAAAAAAAAAAAAAAAACTTCCTAATAAACATATTTATCTTCTTAATAGAATTATACTAAACATATCAAGTTCCTAATAGAGTTGTAAAAACACATCAACAAATAATTTAAAAAATTTCATTATTGGGATTTCCATCACCAATCAAATGATCAATCCGTCTTTCAAGGTCGGCAAAAAAATCAGCAACATCTAAGAGTGTTATATCAATTTGGCTATCATCTTCAACAAAATTTGTTTTGATATTTTTTCCTTTATCTTTTAGTGATGCTTGATAAAGTTTAACAAGATGTTTTGGTATACGACAAGTACATGACCAATGGCCTTTCATGCCGCATCGATAACAAATATTTTCTATATTCTTTTTACTTTGTCCACCTTTGTCCTTTTCTTGTATCTCTTCACTATTCTTCAACTTCTTGTGGGTATTCTTATTATCAGATTAATAATTTGTGTAGCCACCATGACTGCGGTTATAACGACCTTTTCCACGTCCACTATTACAGCTACGATTACGACCATGACCAAAATTTCTAAATGATGTCGCGTTCACTTTAGGGAATGGAGCAGAATCAGTTGGGCGAGATTCATGATTTTTCATCAATAGTTCATTATTTTCCTCAGCCACAAGGAGACATGAAATCAGTTCAGAGTATTTCTTAAAGCCTTTTTCATGATATTGCTGCTGCAGAAGCACATTTGTGGCGTACAAAGTAAATAATATTTTTTCTAACAAATCAGCATCTGTCACCTTTTCTCCATACAATTTTAGTTTAGAACTAATTCTATATAATGCTGAGCTATACTCACTTACAGTTTTAAAATTTTGCAATCGTAGATGCATCCAATCATAATGAGCTTTTGGCAGAATTACTATTTTTTGGTGGTCATATCTTTCTTTTAGGCTTTTCCAAAGATCGACTGGATCTTTTATTGTAAGATACTCAATTTTTAATCCTTCATGAAGATGGTGGCGAAGGAAAATCATTGCTTTTGCCTTATCCTGATTGGATGCTTCATTTTCTTCTTTGATTGTGTCTCCAAGACCCATAGCATCTAAATGGATTTCAGCATCTAGAATTTAAGATAGATAGTTCTTGCCAGTAATATCAAGGGCCATAGATTCAAGTTTTGTAAGATTTGACATTGTGATAGCTTAAAAGAAGAATATAAATGTTAGTATTACTCAATATATTGTAATTGGCAAGTAAAACAATAAATTGACTGATGAAAACAATTAATATAAAATTGTAAATTGACTTATTATGAGCTGCTACAATTTGGGCAAAACAATAAGGTGACAATAAACAAAAATCACCTGAAAAAAAATTGAACTTCGATTTTGTAAAGTTTAAGTGTGAGAGATTAGAGAATCGTGCTGATAATGTGTTATGAAAATAACTTAAAAGAACAAATAAAGATAACTTGAAAGAATAATTAAAGAGAATAAAGAAAGTATTGAGGAGGAGAAAAGAGATCTTATTAAAGTGTGTGTTTACAAATGAATTGAGAGGGTCTATTTATAGGCAAATAACTCCCTTATCTTGATAGAATTTACAAGATTAAGATAACACTTAGAGATTAGATGGATTAAATCCCAATCCAATCTAATTTACATCAAATCTAGATATAGATAGAATAAATAGATATTCACAAAAATATTCATAACAATTTTAATTTTTTTTTATGTATTTTTAAACATTTTTCAAGTCCTTGTAAAGATATTTAAAATTTTAATAGATTTTTTAAAGAATTTAAAATATTTTTTTATGTTTTCAAGGGATTCTTAAATTTTTTAACTATTTATTACAATTTTTAAAGATTTTTTAAGGTTTTTTTTAAAGATTTTTAGGTTCATTCTATAGATTTTTTATGGTCATTCTAAACATTTTTAAGGTTTTTTTAATAGATTTCAAAATATTTTTAAGGTGTTTTCAAAGAATTTTATAGATTTTTAAGGATTTTTAAGTATTTTTTAAAAGATTTTTCAATTCCATTGAAGCATTTTTTAGGTTTTTTTATTGATTTTTTTAGCATTTTTAAGGTCCTTTTAAGGATATTTAAGGTTTTTAAAAGATTTTTCAAAGAATTTAAAAGTTTTTTGATGTTTTTAAGTGATTTTTTATTTTTTTATTATTTATTCTGATTTTTGAGGATTTTTTAAGATTTTTTTAAGGATTTAAGGGTCTTTTGAAGCATTTTTAAGCTCATTCTAAGCATTTTTAAGCTTTTTTTCATGGATTTCAAAAGATTTTTATGGTGTTTTCAAGGATTTTCTAGGAATTTTACAGATTTTTAAGGTTTTTTCAACCATTTTTTAAAATTTTGTGAAGCATTTGAAGGCTTTCTCCATAGATTTTTAAGCATTTTCAAGGTCCTTTTTAAGGATATTTAAGGTTTCTAATAGATTTTTTAACGAATTTGAAAGATTTTTTATGTTTTTAAGAGATTTTTAATTTTATTAATTATTTATTTAGATTTTTAAGGATTTATTAAGGTATTTTTAAAGGTGTTTATGCCCTATTTAATCATGTTTAAAGTCATTCTAAGCATTTTTAAGCTTTTTTCATAAATTTCAATGGATTTTTAAGGTGTTTTCAATGGTTTTCCAAAAATTTTATGAATTTTTAAGGTTTTTTAACTCATTTTTTAAATATTTTTAAAGCATTTTTAAAGTTTTATTCTTTGATTTTTAAGCACTTTCAGGTCCTTTTAAGTATATTTAAGGTTTTTGAGAGATTTTTCAAGGAATTTGAAAAAAATTTTATGTTTTTAAGGGATTTTTACTTTTTTTAATTATTTAGTAAATTTTTTAATGATTTTTAGGGTTTTTTCAAAGATTTTTAGACCCATTTTAAACATGTTTAACGTCATTCTAAGCAATGTTTAAGTTTTTCCTCATGGATTTCAAAGGATTTTTAAAGCGTTTTCAAGAATTTTTTAAGAATTTTATGAATTTTTAAGGTTTTTAAAATCATTTTTAAGGCTTTTTTCATCAATTTTTAAGTATTCTTAAAGTCCTTTTAAGGATATTTAAGGTGTTTAAGAGATTTTTCAAGGAATATGAAAGATTTTTTATGTTTTTAAGTGATTTTTAATTTTCTTAATTAGTTATTCCGATTTTTTAAAATTTTCTAAGGCTTTTTCAATGATTTTTAGTCTCTTTTTAAGCATGTTTAAGCTCAATCTCAGTATTTTTAAACTTTTTTTATGGATTTAATAAAAATTTTAAGGTATTTTCAAGAATTTTCTACGAATTTTAGGGATTTTTAAGGTATTTTAAACCATTTTTAACATTTTTTTTATTTTTTAATGCTTTTTTATAGATTTTTAAGTATTTTTAAGGTCCTTTTTGAAGATATTTGAGGTTTTTAAGAGATTTTTCAAAGAATTTTAGGGATTTTTTATGTTTTGAGGAATTGTTATTGTTCTTCATTCTTTATTTTGATTTTTACAAATTTTTCAAGGGGTTTTCAAGGATTTTTAGCCTTTTTTTTAGTATGTCTAAGCTCATTTTAAGCATTTTTAAGCTTTTTTCATGGGTTTTTATGGATTTTTAAGATGTTTTCATGGATTTTCAAGGAATATTAAAGATTTTTAGGTTTTGTAAGCCATTTTAAATAGATTTTTAAGCAATTTCAAGGCTTTTTTAATGAATTTTTATGGTATTTTTAATGATATTTATGGTCACTTTAAGCATTGTTAAGGTCTTTCTCATAGATTTCAACAAAATTTTCTGGTGTCAAGGAATTTTATAGATTTTTAAGGTTTTAAAGTAATTTTTTAAAGATTTTTGAAGTATTTTAAAGCATTTTTAAAATTCTTTTTCAAGAATTTTTCAGCATTTTTAAGATCCTTCTAAGCAAATTTAAGATTTTAAGAGATTTTTTAAGGAATTTGAAAGATTTTTAATTATTTTAAGGGATTTTTAGTTTTTTTAATTATTTATTACGAATTTTAAGGATTTTGTAAAGTTTTTTCAGGGATTTTTTAGCTCTTTTTAAGAATATTTAAGGTCATTTTAAGCATTTTTAAGGTTTTTTTCATATATTTTAAAAGATTTTTAAGATATTTTCAAAGAATTTTATGAATTTTTAAAGTTTTCAAGGTCATTTTTAAAGATTTTTTGAGTATTTTAAAGTATTTTAAGGTTTTTTTATGAATTTTTAAGTATTTTTAAAATCCTTTTAAGCATATTTAATGGTTTCAAGATATTTTTCAAAGAATTTGAAAGATTTTTTATGATTTTAAGGCATTTTTAGTTTTCATAATTATTTATTACGAATTTTAAAGATCTTTTAAAGTTTTTTCAAGTATTTTTTTAGCTCCTTCTAAGAATGTTTAAGGTTATTTTAACCATTTTTATAGTTTTGTTCATAGATTTCAAAAGAGTTTAAAAGTGTTTTCTAAATATTTTATAGATTTTTAAAGTTTTTTATTACGAATTTTTATAATGTTTTAAATTATTTTTTAAAGATTTTTACAGTCTTTTTAAGGATATTTAAGGTCATTTTAAGCATTTTAAGGTTTTTTTCATGAATTTTAAAATATTTTTAAGATGTTTCCAAGGATTTTTTAAAGATTTTTGAAGTATTTTGAAGCATTTTAAAAATTTTTTTTATGGATTTTAAGTATTTTTTAGATCTTTTAAGCATATTTAGGGTTTTGAAGATATTTTCAAGGAATTTGAAAGATTTTTTATGATTTTAAAGGATTTTTAATTTTTGTAATTATTTATTATGAATTTTAAAGATTTTTTAAGGTTTTTTCAAAGATTTTTTTAACTCTTTTTAAGAATGTTTAAGGTTATTTTAAGCATTTTAAAGGTTTTTTGTTGGCTCCATTAGTTTTTGATGATAATAAAATATTCTCATGTTATTAGTGTCTAATATTTTTACCTAAGTGTGCAGGAAAAATGTTCATAAATGAGATAATATATCAATCTTCCTATTGAACACCTAAGAATGTGATTTGGATAAGGAACAAGGAAGATCAATATTAAGAAAGTCCCCTAATATGACAAGAAAGATTATTGGTTGAAAAAAGGTCAAAGTGTAGAAGTGGAAGGCTGAAGCCTGGTGAGAAACAGAATCGAGTTAGTAGACCAAGAAAATAGGGTTAGTCTACTAAGCGCTCTTTGGAATTTGCGTCTAAAACAGAATCAACTTAGTCTACCAAAGGAAAAATTTTAGTCGACTAAGTGCTCTCTGTCTACAACATCCGTCAGGCCACTACAGGACAAGATAACGGCTAAAACCTTCCCCAAACTGTTTCTAACGGTTATAAACGTCCCAACAGCCATCAGACAAGTTTTTTCAACTATAAAAGGACCTTCAAATGCCAATGAACCAACTTTTGATAACTCAAGAGTACTTTGAGCACACTTTGGCTTCACACAAAAAGACATCATCATATTCGAGCCAAAAAAAGTAACAAACCTAAAAATCCTTTGTACTATTCATTGAACCTCAACGTCTATTCTTTGTATTTGTGCTTAACACTTAAACTTGTACCACATAGATCAACCGTGTGATCACTAGGTACTTTCTTCTTTCATCTTTGTATTTTTAGAGTGAGTGTTTCACTCTAAGTGTTTGCATCAAGCAAGGTTTGCTTGGATGCTTGTAGGTTCCAACTTAGCCTTGAAAAGTTGGGGTTGAGTTCTAGTTTAGCCAGTAAAAAACTAGTATAAAGGTTGTGGTTGAGTTTTGAAAAATCACTTTGGGGTTTTAGTTTAGCTCGTGAAAAACTAGAGTAAAGGTTGTGGTTGAGCCTTGAAAAATTACCTTGGGTTTTAATTGATCTCGGGAAAAACTAGTGATAGGTTGTGGTTGAGCTTTGAAAAATCACATTGGGTTTAGTTGATCCCGGGAAAAACTAGTGATAGGTTGTGGTTAAGTCTTGAAAAACCACATTGGGTTTTAGTTGATCCCGTGAAAAACTAGTGTAAAGGTTGTGGCAAAGCCTTGGAAAAGTCATTGTAAAAGCTTGGTGGAAGCTTGTGAATTCCACCGTTTTAGTGTTTGATTTGAATTGGTTGGATAATCAAGGTAGTGGATGTAGGTCTTGAACCTCTTGAAATGCTAAGAATGTCGTGTCAACATCGAAACTTCTTGAAATGCTGCACATAGATCTCTTTGGTCCTATTAGCACCACAAGTTTAGGTGGAAAATCCTATGGCTTAGTGATAGTGGATGACTATTCTAGGTTTACTTGGGTTTACTTTCTTGCTCACAAAAATGATGCATTATCAGTTTTCATACGATATTGTAAAAAAGTTGAGAATGAAAAAGGTACATCCATTATTAGGATTATGAGTGACCATGGAGGAGAATTTGAAAATTATGAGTTTGAGAAATATTGCAATGAAAAGGGATTGGAACATAACTTTTCAGCACCTAGAACACCCCAGCAAAATGAAGTTGTGGAAAGAAAGAATAGAACATCGAAAGAAATGATGAGAACCATGCTTTGTGAAAACAATCTTCCTAAGTACTTTTGGGCTGAAGTTGTCAATACAGCAGCTTATATACTTAATAGAGTTTCAATTAGAGCTATAATGTCAAAGACCTCATATGAGCTTTTCAAAGGAAGAAAATCAAACATCTCTCACCTTAGGAGTTTTGGCTACAAATGTTTTGTTTTGAACAATGGAAAACAGCCATTAGGGAAGTTTGATGCTAAAAGTGATGAAGCAATATTCTTGAGATATGCCATAAACTCAAAAGCTTATAGAGTTTTCAACAAAAGGACACTAAATGTTGAAGAATCTGTCCATATTGTTTTTTATGAATCAATCCATGTTGAAAAGGAAGGTCATGAGGATGATAAAGATTTAGAAAATCTTGAAAGACACATGGAAGAAATGAGTCTAAATGATAGCAAAAATAATAAGAAAGACTCATATAGGGAAGAACCCGTAGCTCCACCACTTGAAAATCTACAAAGACAAGAAATCCAGCATAGTGAATTACCTAGAAGTTGGAGATATGTGAGAGATCACCCTCAAGAACAAATCATAGGTGACATATCTCATGGAGTTAAGACTAGGAAATGAACTAAGGAGACATGTGAATTTTCAGCATTCATTTCTCAAAATAAACCTAAAAGTTTTGAAGAAGCTGAAAAAGAGGAAAGTTAGATTTTAGCCATGTAAGAGGAGCTGGATCATTTCAAGAGAAATAATATGTGGTCACTAGTGCCTAAGCCTTCAAATCATCCTATTGTTGGCACTAATTGGGCGTTTAGAAATAAAGTTGATGAATAAGGAAATGTTGTGAGAAACAAAGCAAGATTGGTGGCAAAGGGATATAATCAAGAGGAAAGCATAGATTATGAAGAAACCTTTGCTCCGGTAACTAGAATAGAAGCCATAAGATTATTAGTTGCATTTACTTGTCATATGAACTTCAAGCTATACCAAATGGATGTGAATAGTGCATTCCTTAATGGAATCATTCTAGAGGAGGTATATGTTGAACAACCTACTGGTTTTGAAGATTTTGAAAAATCAGAATATGTTTTTAAACTTCACAAAGCCTTATATGGATTGAAGCAAGCTCCTAGAGCTTGGTAAGAAAGGCTATCAAAATTTCTGGTAGAAAAGGACTATGTTAGGGGTAGCATTGACACCACATTGTTTATCAAAAGATAGCTAAATGATTTAATTATAGTTCTGATATATGTAGATGACATTATATTTGGTGCTACTAATGAATCTCTTTGGAAGAACTTTGCTAAGGAAATACAGGGAGAATTCGAGATGAACATGGTGGGAGAATTAAAGTACTTTCTTGGCCTTCAAATCAAGTAATGCAAAGGAAGAATCTTTATCAGCCAAGATAGATACATTCAGGACATGCTCAAAAAGTTTAATATGCTGAAATTGAAATCCATCAGCACACCAATGAGTACATCTACAAAGCTTGATGCTGATGAGAAAGGTAAAGATGTAGATCAAAAGCTCTATAGAGGTATGATTGGATTTCTTCTTTACTTAACATCAAGTAGACCATATATTCAGTTTAGTGTGTGTTTATGTTTTAGATTTCAGTCTCAACCTAAATAAACACACTTAACTGCTGTGACAAGAATATTTAGATATCTCATAAAAACTCAAAGCTTAGGAATTTAGTATTCAAAAGAATCACCATTCAACCTTGTAGGATATTCAGATGCTAACTTTTCAAGGAGTAGAACTGATAGGAAAAGCATAAGTGGAACATGTCAGCTGCTAGGCAGCATGCTTGTATGCTGGTCAAGCAAGAAGCAAAATTCTGTAGCATTGTCCACTGCTGAAACAGAATATGTGTCCCTAGGAAGTTGTTGTGCACAGGTTTTACGGATTAAACAATAATTAAAAGACTATGGATTGTCAATGAATAACACTCCAATATATTGTGAAAATACCAGTGCTATAAATATTTCAAAGAATCTTGTACAACACTCAAGAACTAAACACATTGAGGTTAGACATCACTTCATTAAAGACTATGTAACTAAGGGTGAAATCAATATTGAATTCGTGAGCACATTGCATTAACTTGCTGATATATTTAGAAAACCCCTTAGTGAGGATAGATTCTGTGAAATTAGAAGAAATCTACGAATGTGTTGTTTGTAAGAGTTATAGTGAGAAGTCTGGACTGAATAAAGAAAACAGAAGGAACTTAGTCGACTAAAGTGTGAAACTCAGTCAACTAAGAGCATTCTGTTTTATTAGAGTAAAAACACTGATAGCTGAATATTAATGGATTAAAGTAATGAACTTTTGTGCTTACCGAGTAATGAAATAGAAAGGGAAAACCTGCAGTAGTAAATAGTAAAAATATTAAAGGAAGTTTTGAATTTTAAGAAAATGAGGCAATTGATAAAGGGGGAGGCAGACGATTTCTAACTTAGAAACTACTAATCACTTTTTAACCCTCTAATAACCGATTCTCTCAACCCTATTAATCTCATTTGTTTTCCTTCATCTTTTCAAATCAATCGAGAACCCTCATTCTGTCACATCGTGGAACCTTAAATGAAAATCATCTTTAGAAATCGAAATGACCAAGTCGACTCTGCTCAAGGATTTGCTAGCAAAGAAAAAAGGGGAAAAGACCAACAGAAGAAAATCCCGAAGTTGAGCACTCAAAGAAAAAACAAAAAAGGGCATCGAGTTCTGTAACAAAGAAGACTGGGAAAGAGTTTGAGAAGAAGACTGAAAAACTGGAAAAGAAGAGCAAAAGAGAAAAAGGTACATCATCTGCTTCATCCCTAAAATTTAAGAACAAAATTCATAAAGAAAGGTTTGGGAAAATCGAGAATGCTCCTATTACATGCGGGAAGCATATTGATTGGGACAGTTTCAATGAAATGCCTGAACTCTAAACCAGCTAACAGACTATTTTAATGAATTGAGGATTAAAGAGTATAGCTCTTTCAAAAACAGGACGTATAGTGCTAGCTTAGTTAAAGAATTCTAGGCTAACATTGCATTTAGTGATAGAGAGCTTGATGATTTAGAGGATAACCTGAATGTATTTTTGAATGGAAAAGAGTTTTTAGTTACAACTTCAGATTTAAGTAACTTACTAGGAATTGAAGGAGAAGATGGAGAATATGAAATGCTTGACAAATATAATCCTGCATTTGTATGGGAAATTGTTACTGAAAAGAAAGAGAAATTCTCTTCAAAGAGTAATGTAGGACTGATCATTAGTCCACAATTTAGAATCCTACATTACTTTGTTGTTGCAAATTTGTATGGTAAGAGTGATAGCTTAAGCTACATCAGCCTTCAAGACCTATGGCTGATGGAGCATGCATTCACTAGTGAAATTCTGAACCTTGGACGGTTCATGATTGAAAGGATAAGGGTAGCATGTAAACTAGAGAAGATCCATCTGCCATATGGGAATGTGATCACATCCCTTGTTAAGAAGAAAAGAGTATGGGCCAAGAGGTATGATATGGATATGGTCAAAGCAGGGACCAACCAATCTACCTAGGTATCTTAATCAATATAGGATACAAGGTGTATGGAGATACCTTCAGTAAGACCTCCAAGATCACCTCAGCCAGAGGCAGCCCCCACACAACCAAAAATAACAGCCCTTCTATTATCTAATGAAGTTATGTTCAATCTGCTGATGAGAATGGATGCCAAGCTCACTGATCAAGGAGCAAGGCTTGTAAAAATGGAATAAAGGATGAACGAGATTGAGGCCAGTTTAAAAGAAAAATTTGACATACCATCTGGACCTACTGATGATGACTCATCTGTTGCTGAAAGCATAGCACTAGAAAGACAATGTGCTGAAGAATTAGCCTTACAACTAGAAGGATCTGAGTTTGAAGATGCAAGTCTTGAATTCCAAGCTGAAGGATCAGCCTACCAGAGTGCAAGCCTTGGTCATCATGACCTTGAACCAGAACTTGAAGAACCTCACAAAACCACCTTAGCAGAAAAGGGAAACATCTGATCAAGACATTGAGGTAGTTGGTTCACCACTTGGTTCTCCTGAGCATCAACCTCCATCACAGCCTGAACAAGAAGCATCCCCTCCTCATTCTAATAAAGTGTTTGTCATGGGACTTTTCTATCAGATGGTAAGAGAAAAGCAAGCAGAAAAAGAAGTAGCAACAGTTCAAGCTGCCCAAGCAATGACCTTAGAATAGGAAGATGCAAAAAATGGGAAAGACAAAAGAAAAGCAAAAGCAAAAAGCACAACTCTTGCATCTAAGCCTCAACCACCTGCTATAAGATAAAAGAAGACAGTAAAAAAATCAGTACCTCCAAGAACAAGGAAGTCTTCAAGATTGGCAGAAAAAATAAAATCACCTCCTGTAAGCACTCCTCAAGCCCTAATAGAAGTCTTTGATCATGCAACTCCAGAAAAAGCTACAGATATATCTCTTCAGCCTCCTTAGCAAACTCCTGAAGTAGCCTCTCAACCCCTTTTGAGACCACCCTCTCCTATTCCCCTAAATCCTTGGTGGGAACAAACCATGTCCCTTGAATCCACATCATCTCCCTCTGAGGATTGATACCTGATGATGACAAAAAGGGAGAGTAGTAATTACAAGAAAAATAAAAAATCTGAGGGTAGAGGTACTGGACCTTTAGGGAAAATATTAAGAAAAACAAAAATCTTGAGGGTAGAGGTACCAAACTTCTAGGATAGATAGGTAGCAAAAACAGGTCTAGGGGTATTTCTGGAATAAATTTTTGATTACTGTTTTTGTTGGATATTTATGCCTCAAAGGCATTCAAACACTAAATCTTAATGTTGGTTGACTTTATGGATATTTATGATATGCTTGTAGATAATTGCTTGAAATGCTTGAACTCTGAAAATGATATGGCATTATGAAACATGGTTGGAAATTTTCTGCTGACATATGTGAAATCCTGTTGAAATTTTCTGATGCTGTGCTGATATTGAATAAATATGCTGATAAACCTATTCTGACACGATAATGCAAAGTTAAATATGTGTTTGAGTACATATGGATGATGATTTATAAGAGTCTGCTAGTAAAATGATGGTTAGAATGAAATCTGAAGCTAACATGATGAAATCTGGAAATTACAAGCTATTGACAGAAATCTGCAGGAGTAGAAAATCTGATAAAATCTGTCAACATATCATTTGGTCTTTAACCTGTATATATGAACATTTTCTATCAGAAGCAAGTATGTACAATGTCACTAGGAATATAACTAAGATAGGAACTTGCTGGAATAAAATAAAGAATATGCATACACACTTAGGGGGAGCATGAACTTAGAATGAGCAATCCTCATTATCTACAGAAACTGAAAAAGGAATTAAAAAGACATCATGTTGTTAACTAATGGGTGTTCTGTCATGATCAAAAATGGGGAGATTATTGACTCCATTAGTTTTTGATGATAATAAAATATTCTCATGTCATTTGTATCTAATATTTTTACCAAAGTGTGCAGGGCAAATGTTCATAAATGAGACAATATGTCAATCTTCCTATTAAACACTTGAGGATGTGATTTGGATAAGGAACAAGGAAGATCAATATTAAGGAAATCTCCTGATATGACAAGGAAGATCATTGGTTGAACAAAGGTCAAAGTGTAGAAGTGGAAGGCTGAAGCCTGGTGAGAAACAGAATTGAATTAGTCAACCAAGAAAATAGGGTTAGTCGACTAAGCGCTCTCTGGAATCTGCGTCTGAAATAGAATCAACTTAGTCGACTAAAGGAAAAATTTTAGTTGACTAAGTGTTCTCTGTCTACAACATCTGCCAGGCCACTGCAGGACAAGATAATGGCTAGAACCTTTTTCAAACTGTTTCTAACGGTCATAAACATCCCAACAGCCATCAGACAAGCTTCTTCAACTATAAAATGATCTTCAAATGCCAAGAAACCAACTTTTGATAACTTAAGAGTACTTTGAGCACACTTTGGCTTTACACAAAAAGACATCATCATATTCGAGCAAAAAAGAGTAACAAACCTGAAAATCCTTTGTACTCTTCATTGAACCTCAACGTCTATTCTTTGTATTTGTGCTTAGCACTTAAACTTGTACCACATAGATCAACTGTGTGATCACTAGGTACTTTCTTCTTTCATCTTTGTATTCTTAGAGTGAGTGTTTCACTCTAAGTGTTTGCATCAAGCAAGGTTTGCTTGGATGCTTGTAGGTTCTAACTTAGCCTTGAAAAGTTGGGGTTGGGTTCTAGTTTAGCCCGTGAAAAACTAGTGTAAAGGTTGTGGTTGAGCCTTGAAAAACCACCTTGGGGTTCTAGTTTAGCCCGTGAAAAACTAGAGTAAAGGTTGTGGTTGAGCCTTGAAAAACCACATTAGGTTTTAGTTAATCTCGAGAAAAACTAGTGATAGGTTGTGGTTGAGTCTTGAAAAACCACATTAGGTTTTAGTTGATCCCGAAAAAAACTAGTGATAGGTTGTGGTTAAGCCTTGAAAAACCACATTGGGCTTTAGTTGATCCCGTGAAAAACTAGTGTAAAGGTTGTGGCTAAGCCTTGGAAAAGCCATTGTAAAAGCTTAGTGGAAGCTTGTGAATTCCACCGTTTTAGTGTTAGATTTGAAAATCCTTGGTTGGATAATCAAGGTAGTGGATGTAGGTCTTAAACCGAACCACTATAAATACTTTGTCCATTGTCTCTTTTGTTTTGCCTCCATTGTTTTGAGATCAAATCTCAATCTTACAAAAGAGCCGAGATAGTGCTATTCAACCCCTCTCTAACACTCATTTTCGGACCAACATTTTTTTCATAGATTTCATAAAATTTTTGAACTCATATTTTCAAAGAATTTTATGAGTTTATAAAGTTTTTTAAGTTATTTTTTTTAAGATCTTTGAAGTATTTTAAAGTATTTTTAAGATTTTTTTAATGGATTTTAAGCATTTTTAAGAATCTTTCAAGAATATTAAAGATTTCTAAGTGATTTTTCAAGAAATTTGAAAGATTTTTTATGTTTTTAAGGGATTTTTAATTTTTGTAATTATTTATTACGAATTTTATGGAGTTTTTAAGGTCTTTGTAAGTATTTTTTAACTCTTTTTAAGAATGTTTAAAGTTATTTTAACAATTTTTAAGGTGTTTTCTATAGATTTCAAAAGTTTTTTAAGGTGTTTTCAAAGAATTCTATAGATTTTTATAGTTTTTTAAGTCATTTTTTAAAAAAATTTGTCAAATATTTTGAAGTATTTTTATGGTTTTTTTATGGATTTTTATACATTTTTAGGATCCTTTTAAGCATATTTCAGGTTTTTAATAGATTTGCTAAAGAATTTAAAATATTTGGTGATTCTAAAGGATTTTAAATTTTTGTAATTATTTATTACGAATTTTAAGGATTTTTTAAGGTTTTTTCAAAGATTTTTTAGCTCTTTTTAAGAATGCTTAAGATCATTTTAAACATTTACAAGGTTTTTTTCATAGATTTCAAAAGATTTTAAAAGTGTTTTCAAAGAATTTTATGAATTTTTAAAGTTTTATATGTCATTTTTTTATGGTTTTTAAGTATTTTATAGCATTTGTAAGTTTTTTTTTAATAAATTTTTAAGCATTTTTATGGTCTTTTTAAACATATTTAAGGTTTGTAAGTGATTTTTCAAGGAATTTGAAAGAATTTTGATGGTTTTATGGGATTTTTTATTTTTTTATTATTTTTTATGAATTTTAAAGATTTTAAAAGGTTTTTTCAATGATTTTTAGACCATTTTCAAGGATATTTAGGGTCATTTTAAGCATTTTTATAGTTTTTTTTTTATGGATTTCAAAGTATTTTTAAGGTGTTTTGAAAGAATTTTAAGGATTTATTAAGGGTTTTTAAATCATTTTTAAAAGATTTTTGAAGACTTTTGAAGCATTTTTAAGGTTTTTCTAAGATTTTTAATAATTTTCAAGATCTTTTTAAGCATATTTAATGTTTTCAAGAGAATTTTCAAGGAATATGAAAGATTTTTTATGTTTTTAAGGAATTTTTAAGTTTTTTAATTATTTCTTGTGAATTTTAACAATTTTTTAAAATTTTTTTAAGGCTCTTTAAGCACTTTTTTAAGGATCTTTAAGCTTATTTTAAGCATTTTTTAAGTTTTTTACTTGGATTTCAAAGGATTTTTAATTTGAACTTTATGGGTCTTTAAGGTTTTTGAAGTCAATTTTTCTTTTAGATTTTTGAAGTCTTTTAAATCACTTTTAAGGTTTTTTATGGATTTCAAAGGACTTTTAAGATGTTTTCAAGGAATTTTAAGAATTTTTAAGATTTTTAAAAGTTTTTTAAAGATTTTTTAAATCTTTAAAAACATTTTTAATGCTCTTTTCATTGATTTTTAAGATTTTTTAAGATCCTTTTAAGCATATTTCAGGTTTTTAAGAGATTTTTCAAGAGAATTCAAAGATTTTTTATGCTTCTCAGGGATTTCTAATTTTTTTAATTATTTATTATGAATTTTAAGGATTTTTTAAAGTTTTTACAAGGATTTTAGGCTCTTTTTATGCATGTTTAAGGTCATTCTAAGCATTATTAAGGTTTTTTTTCATATATTTCAAAAGATTTTAAGGTATTTTCAAAGAATTTTATAGATTTTTAAAGTTTTTTAAGTCATTTTTTTAAAATTTTTTGAAGTTTTTTTTATGGATTTCAAGGTTTTTTTAATAAATTTTTAAGCATTTTAAAGATGCTTTTAAACATATTTAAGCTTGTTAAGAGATTTTTCAAAGAATTTGAAAGATTTTTGATAATTTTAAAGGATTTATTATTTTTTTAATTATTTATTATGAATTTTAAGAAATTTTAAGAGTTTTTTTAAATATTTTTTAGTTCTTTTTAAGGATGTTTAAGTTCATTTTAAGCACTTTTCTAATTCTTTTTATGGATTTCAAAAGATTTTTAAGGTCTTTTAAAGCATTTTTCAAAGATTTTTAAAGTCTTTTGGACCATTTTTAAGTTTTTTTTTCTTGTATTTTTAAGCATTTTTATAACCCTTTTAAGCATATTTAAGATTTTTTTGTAGATTTTTGAAGGAATTTGAAAGATTTTTTAGGTTTTTATGGGGTTTTTATTTTTTTTAATTCTTTACTATGAATTTTTAGGATTTTTTAAGATTTTTTTAAGGACTTTTAGGGTCTTTCTAAGGATGTTTTAGCCATTTTAAGTATTTTCAAGGTTTTTTTCATGGATTTCAAAAGATTTTTAAGATGTTTTCAAGGAATTTTAAGGATTTTAAGGATTTTTAGGGTTTTTTGTAACATTTTTAAAAAAATTTTGAAGTCTTTTAAAGCATTTTTAAGGTTTTTCTCATAAATTTTTAAGCATTTTCAAGATCTTTTAAAGCATAATTAATGTTTTTAAGAGATTTTTTAAGGAATTTGAATGATTTTTTATGTTCTTAATAAATTTTTAAGTTTTTTTAATTATTTATTATGAATTTTAACAATTTTTTAAAGTTTTTTTAAGGTTGCTTAGGCTTTTTTAAAGATGATTAAGGTTTTTTTTTTTTATAATTGAGGGAGAAGGATTTGAACCCTACACTTTATGCAGGAGGATAATGCAGCAACCAATGAGCCAAATGCTCGGATGCTTAAAGATGCTTAAGGTTATTTTAAGTATTTTTAAAGTTTTTTTTCATGGATTTAACGGATTTTTAATATGTTTTTAAGGAATGTTTTGGATTTAGGAGTTTTTAAAGTCATTTTTTAAAGATTTTATAAGCATTTTGAAGCATTTTAAAGTCTTTTTCATGAAATTTTAACCATTTTTAAGATTCTTTTAAGTATATTTAAGGTTTTTAAGAGATTTTTTAAGAAATTTGAAAATTTTTTGATGATTTTATGGAATTTTTATTTTTTAATTATTTATTACGAATTTTTAAGATTTTTTAAGGTTTTTCAAGTATTTTTATCCTTTTTTTAATAATGTTTAAAGTCAATTTAAGCATTGTCAAGGTTTTTTTTGATAGATTTCAAAAGATTTTTAAGACATTTTCAAAGAATTTGATGGATTTTTAAAGTTTTTTAAGTCAATTTTTAAAAAAAATTTTGAACTATTTTGAGTCAGTTTTAAGGCTTTTTTTATAAATTTTTGAAGTATTTTGAAGCATTTTAAAGATTTTTTAATGGATTTTTAAGCATGTTTAAAATCCTTTTAAGCATATTTAAAGTTTTTAATAGATTTTTCAAGGAGTTTGAAAGATTTTTGCTGATTTTAGGGTATTTTTAATTATTGTAATTAGTTATTACGAATTTTAATGATTTTTTAAAGATTTTTCAAAGATTTTTTCAAAGATTTTTTAGCTCTTTTTGAGAATGTTTAAAGTCATTTTAAGCATTTTTACAGTTTTTTTACATAAATTTGAAAAGATTGTTAAGGTGTTTTCAAAGAATTTTATAGACTTTTAAAGTTTCTTAAGTCATTTTTTTAAAAAAAAATTTGAACTATTTTTATACTCTTTTTAAGCATATTTAAGATTTTTTTAGAGATTTTTGAAGGAATTTAAAAGATTTTATAGGTTTTTAGGGGGTTTTTATTTTTTAATTATTTATTTCAAATTTTTAAGATTTTTTAAGATTTTTTTAAGGATTTTTAGGCTCTTTTTAAGGATGTTTAAGTCATTTTAAGTATTTTCAAGGCTTTTTTCATGGATTTCAAAAGATTTTAAAGATGTTTTCAAGGAATTTTAAAAATTTTTAAGGTTTTTCTAACATTTTAAAAAAAATTTTGAGGTCTTTTGAAGCATTTTTAAATTTTTTCTCATAAATTTTTAAGCATTTTCAAGATCTTTTAAAGTATATTTAATGTTTTTAACAGATTTTTCAAGGAATTTAAATGATTTTTGCTATTTTTAAGTTTTTTAATTATTTATTATAAATTTTAAAGATTTTTTAAAGTGTTTTTAAGGCTGCTTAGGTTCTTTTTCAAAATGCTTAAGGTTTTTTTTTTTTTTTTTATAATTGGGGGAGAGGGATTCGAACCCTACTCTTTGGGTAAGGGGATAATATAGCAACCAATGAGTCAAATGCTCGAGTGCTTAAAGACACTTAAGGTTATTTTAAGTATTTTTAAAATTTTTTCATGGATTTAATGGATTTTTAATATGTTTTTAAGGAATTTTTGGATTTTACAGTTTTTAAAGTCATTTTTTTAAAGATTTTATAAGCATTTTGAAGCTTTTTAAGTCTTTTTCATGAATTTTTAAGCATCTTTTAGATTCTTTTAAGTATATTTAAGGTTTTTAAGAGATTTTTCAAGGAATTTGAAAGATTTTTAATGATTTTAAGGGATTTTTATTTTTTTAATTATTTATTACTAATTTTTAAGATTTTTTAAAGATTTTTCAAGTATTTTAATGCTTTTTTTTAAGAATGTTTAAGGTCATTTTAAGCATTGTCAAGGTTTTTTTTGATAGATTTCAAAAGATTTTTAAGGTATTTTCAAAGAATTTTCTGGATTTTTAAAGTTTTTTAAGTAAAAATTTTAAAAAATTTTTGAAGTATTTTGAAGCATTTTAAAGATTTTTTTAATGGATTTTTAAGCTTTTTTAAAATCATTTTAAGCATAGTTAAGGTTTTTAAGTGATTTTTCAAGGGGTTTGAAAGATTTTTGCTGATTTTGGGGTCTTTTTAATTATTGTAATTAGATATTATGAATTTTAAAGATTTTTTAAGGATTTTCCAAAGATTTTTTAGCTCCTTTTGAGAATGTTTAAAGCCATTTTAAGCATTTTTATAGTTTTTTTCATCGATTTCAAAAGATTGTTAAGGTGTTTTCAAAGAATTTTATAGACTTTTAAAGTTTCTTAAGTCCTTTGTTAAAAAATTTTTGAACTATTTTGAGTCATTTTTAAGGTTTTTTTTATATATTTTTAACCATTTTAAAGATCTGTTTAAGCATATTTAAGGTTTTAAAGAGATTTTTCAAGGAATTTGAAAGATTTTTAATGATTATAGAATATTTTTAATTTTTTAATTATTTATTACAAATTTTAAAGATTTTTAAGGTTTTTTCAAGGATTTTTTAGCTCTTTTTAGAAATGTTTAAAGTTATTTTAAGCATTTTTAAGGTTTTTTTCATAGATTTTAAAAGATTTTTATGGTGTTTTAGAAGAATTTTATGGATTTTTAAAGTTTTTTAAGTCATTTTTTAAAGATTTTTTAAGTAGTTTCAAGCATTTTAAGGTTCTTTAAATGAATTTCTAAACATTTTTAAGATTCTTTTACGCATATTTAAAGTTTGTAAGTGATTTTTCAAAGAATTTGAAAGAATTTTGATGTTTTTACGGGATTTTTAATTTTTTAATTATTTTTTACAAATTTAAAGATTTTTTAAAGATTTTTTCAAGGATTTTTATGCTCTTTTTAAGTATGTTTAAAATATTTTTGAGTATTTTTATAGTTTTTTTTAAGAATTTCAAGGAATTTTTATGATGTTTTAATAGAATTTTAACGATTTGTTAAGGCTTTTTAAAGCATGTTTAAAAGATTTTTGAAGTCTTTTGAAACATTTTTAGGGTTTTTTAAAACATTTTTTAAAGATTTTTGAAGTCTTTTGAAACATTTTTTAGGTTTTTCTCATAGATTTTTAATCATTTTGAAGATCTTTTAAAGCATATTTAATGGTTTCAAGAAATTTGAAAGATTTCTAATGTTTTTAAGAAATTTTTAAGTTTTTTAATTATTTATTATGAATTTTAAGTATTTTTTAAAGGTGTTTTAAAAGATTTTTAGGGTCTTTTTAAGGATGTTTAAGCTTATTTTAAGCATTTTTAAGGTTTTTTACATGGATTTCAAAGGATTTTTAATGTGTTTTCAACGAATTTTATGGATTTTTAAGGTTTTTGAAGTAATTTTTTTTATACATTTTTGAAATCCTTTGAATCATATTTAAGGTTTTTTTTATTGATTTTAAAAGATTTTTAAGATGCTTTCAAGGAATTTTAAGAAATTTTAACGTTTTTCAAAGCTTTTTTAAAAGATTTGTGAAGTCATCTAAAGCATTTTTAAGGTTTTTTTTATTTATTTTTATGTATTTTTAAGATCTTTTTAAGTATATTTAATGTTTTTAAGAGATCTTTCAAGGAATTTGGAAGATTTTTTATGCTTTTAAGGGATTTTTAATTTTTTAAATTATTTATTACAAATTTGAAAGATTTTTTAAAGTTTTTTAAAGGATTTTTAAGCTCTTTTTAAGCATGTTTAAGTTTTTTTAAGCATTTTTAAGGTTATTTTCATGAATTTAAAGGATTTTTAATGTGTTTTCAAGGAATTTTTTGGATTTTGAAGTTTTTTAAGTCATTTTTAAAGATTTTATAAGTATTTTGAAGCATTTTAAGTTTTTTTTATGAATTTTTTAAAATTTTTGTTGGTGTTGAGGGGTTTATGTAGATATTCAAGAATAGGCAAAATTGGCTTCAAGGCCAGTCTTTTAAATAGACGTCTATCTTTAAGATTTAATTCTCCCCTACCACTAGGTATGCAAAGGGGAATTATGCGACTAGTCTCAAGGATACAATGAAGCCAATGTCTAACTTTCGTATTGCACTTTACAAAACTAGATCGCTAAATACACCCGAGGGTTTGTAAAGTCGTTTGGCCTTAAAACCAACTTTCTGCAGCAAGATGATAATAAGGAATTCGGAATCTTTTGTAGATGGTGGAAACTTTAGTGTTTTGTTCTTCTAACACTTTCTCTTGCTCTTTTGCACTTGCTTGTTGTGTCTAAAATTTGGTTTGTCAATATGGATGACAACAAGCCCTTTATATAGGCTTCAACTTCAAGAACACTTCCTTTTCATAAAGACATCTCTTTGTCTAATAAGTATCTTTATGTTCCAAGGTCACAATCTTTTTATAAAGATCTCTTTCATCCAAAAAGTATCTCTACACTTTTTGCCAACACAACTTTTAAGCAAAAGATATTGTTTCAATAAACATCTAATGAATAGATAACTATTCATTTCATAAATCATACTCTTTGATTTATACCTTAAAACAATATCTATTCACATGTAACCTTTCACATGTTACTTTACAATTGTAACTTTTCACATGTAGCTTTTCACATGTTACTTTACAATGGTAACTTTTCACATGTAATTTTTCGTTGGTGTCTTTTCAACATGTATTTTCAATAAACATAATTATTCACACGAAAACTTATCTATATTCCAATAGACATATTGTGTTACTTTTTGTGACATAACTATTGAGCTAATGATAGCTCTCCTTCATGCGAACTATTCTTTAATTTTGAAAATACACCAACAATTTTGAAGATCCATTTAAGCATATTTGAGGTTTTTAAAAGATTTTTCAAAAAATTTCAAAGATTTTTGATGATTTTAGGGGATTTTTATTTTTTACAATTATTTATTACGAATTATTAGGATTTTTTAAAGTTTTTTCAAGGATTTTTATGCTTTTTTTTAGAATTTTTAACGTCATTTTAAGCATTGTTAAGTTTTTTTTTCATAGATTTCAAAATATTTTAAAGGTGTTTACAAAGAATTTTATGAATTTTTAAAGTTTTCTAAGTCATTTTTTAATGATTTTTTAAGTTTTTTAAAAGATTTTAAAGGTTTTTTAATAGATTTTTAAGCATTTTTAAAATCCTTTCAGGAATATTTAAGATTTTTAAGTAATTTTTCAAAGAATTTGAAAGATTTTTGATGTTTTTAAGGGATTTTTAATTTTTGCAATTATTTATTACGAATTTTAAGGATTTTTTAAAGTTTTTTCAATAATTTTTTAACTCTTTTTAAGAATGTTTAAGATCATTTTAAGCATTTTTCAGGTTTTACTCATAGATTTTAAAAGATTTTTAAGATGATTTCAAAGGATTTTATGGATTTTTGAAGTTTTTAAGTCATTTTAAAAAACTTTTTGAAGTATTTTAAAACATTCTTAAGGTTTTTTAATAGATTTTTAAGCATTTTGAAGATCCTTTCAAGAATATTTAAGGTTTTTAAGATATTTTTCAAGGAATTTGAAAGATTTTTAATGTTTTTAAGGGATTTTTAATTTTTGTAATTATTTATTACGAATTTTAAGCAATTTTTAAAGTTTTTTCAATTAATTTTTAGCTCTTTTTAAGAATGTTTAAGCTTGTTTTAACCATTTATAAGGATTTTTTCATAGATTTCAAAAGATTTTTAAGGTGTTTTCAAAGAATTTTATGGATTTTTAAAGTTTTTATGTGATTTTTAAACATTTTTGAAGTATTTTAAAGCATTTTGAATGTTTTTTTAATGGATTTTAATATCCTTTTAAGGTTTGCAAGAGATTTTTCAAGGAATTTTAAAGAATTTTGAAGTTTTTATGAGATTTTTATTTTTTTAATTACTTTTTATAAATTTTAAGGATTTTTTAAGATTTTTTCATGGAATTTCAAGTTCCGTTTAAATATGTTTAAGGTCATTTTTGTTATGAATATTTTGTGAATATCCATTTATTCTATCTATATCTAGATTAGATGTAAATTAGATTGGATTATGATTTAATCTATCTAATCCCTAAGTGTTATCTTCATCTTGTAAATTCTATCAAGATAAGGGATTATTTGCTTATAAATAGGCCCCCTCAGTTCATTTGTATATACACATTTCAATAAGATCTTTTTTCTCCCCCTCAATACTTTCTTTCTTCTCTTTAATTATTCTTTCCAATTATCTTTATTCGTTCTTTTATATTTTTTTCATAACACGTTGTCAGCACGATTCTCAAGTTCTAGAATTATAATGTTTTCATCATGTTCAAGCTTCAAAAGGATTTCAATAATTGGGTTTTGATTTCTGATTTTAAAAAATCAGTTAAGTGACTTGATATCTCTTTAGTATTTTCATTCTCTTAAAACCAACCTTAATATGAATTTTACTATCATGTAGTATATATTTTGTCCTTCGATTGGAAAGGAAATTTGCTATTATATAGCTATTAATGAAAAGTCATGAATGTCTATTCCCTGAAGTGAATGTGACAAACGAGCTACTAATAAAAATTATGAATGTTCATTCCCTAAAGTGAATGTGACATCATTTAATAATTATGGTCATGGTCATAAATTTATCTATTCCTTGAAGTGAATGCCACATCATTTAATAATTATGATCATGGATAAATAATTTTTTACCACCAGAAATGGATAGATAATTTTATTATCAAAATTTAAGGATAATTTTACCACCAGAAGTGGATGAATAATTTACCACCAGAAGTACATGAATGCCGTAATCTGCTAAAAAAAAATGGATAATCCACCAGAAGTGGATAACCCATCATATGTGGATCACCCACCAAAAGTGAATATATACTTGTAACCTAAATACTTTCAACGTACCAAAAGTGGATGGACACCTTAACCCACTAACCCACCAAAAGTGGATAACCCATCAAGAAGTGGATGAATACTTGTAACCCACCAGAAGTGGATAAATAATGAAAAGAATAAAAGGAATATAGAAAACATGTTGTCATTGATGTGGCATGAAAGACCATTGGTTACGTACCTATTGTACGTCATAAATTTTATCAAGCATCACTAAAAGATTAAAACATCTTATGATGATTTTAATCATGGCTAAGTTGATATAGCACATCAATATATTTGTCAAGTCTGAAAGAGGAATTAATTACATGATTGGTAATAAAAATATCTATTATTGATTTTTCTTATCTTAAAGAAGGAATTGATCATTCGATTAGTAATAGAAATATCCGAGAATGAACTTAATAGTAATTGGTATATTTTAGTATAACTATATTATGAAGATATTTCAATATGTTTTCATTATATTTAAATAATATGTTCTTATTATGTGTTTTAATTCTATATTTAATATTCTTTTATAATAACTTGCAAGTTTCTTATTGTATATATCTTATTTTATTGAAAAAAATGAGATATTCATATTGTTGGATCCAAGATCTATGATGTAAATATATGTCTAGCAGACATTACTACAACACACTATATTTGAAGACAAGAAATATTTTTCTTAATTGACAACGAAAGAAATATCAATGTCAATTCAATATCTTGTAGTACAAGATTAATTGAGGGCTCCAAAAGAGCTAATATTTTACTACCTTGAGGAATAAAGTAATAAAGGATGCATTATTTTCTATTAAGTCTCAAAAAAAGTTTATTAAGTTTTAAAGATATTCGTTTGAATAGATATCATACTGAGACAATGAATACTTCTATATTACATCTATTATCTCAAATAGAAAGTGTGTGTTGAAAGAATTACTCGCTTAATTTTCAAAATTAAACTATACAAATATTAAAATAATTAAAATTCATAGTAAACCAGAAGTTTACTAATGATTTTAATGTTTGGCTTGACCGGTTGAACCATCCCGGATCAATAATGATGCAAGAAAATGATTGAAAATTTATATGATCATTCATTGAAAAACCAGAAGATTTTTCAATCAATGAATTTTATGTGTTGCTTGCTCTAAAGGCAAATAAATTATAAGGCTATCATCAGCTAAAGTCGAGATTGAATTCTCTACGTTTTTTAATAATATTCAAGGTTATATATGGATTCATACATCCTTCATGTGGACCATTCAGATATTTTATAGTTTTAATCGATGCATCGACTAAATGGTCACATGTGTGCTTATTAGCAACTTGCAATTTGACATTTGCAATCATTCATTTGCAAGCACGTTTTCCTAGTTATATAATCAAGATTATTTGTCTTGACAATGTTGGTGGATTTACATCTCAAGCCTTTAATATTGTATATTAGTTGGAATAAAGCCTGTTGCTTATGTTTATACACAAAATGGTCAAGCAGGATTATTTATTAAACACTTCCAACTGATTGCAAGGCCATTACTTATGAAATTGAAACTCTCAATGTCTACTTGGGGGCATGCCATTTTAGATACAGCAGCATCTGTATGCATCAGGCCAAACGAGTTATTATAAATTCTCCCATATACAATTGGTTTATGGTCAGGAACCAAATATTTCCCATCTAAGAATTTTTTATGTGCGGTATATTCCGATTATTCCATCACAACGCACAAAGATGGGTCCTCAAAGGAGGTTAGGAATATATGTTGGATATGAATCTCCATCTATAATTAAATATATAAAACCTTCGACAGGAGATTTATTCACTGCAAGGTTTGCTGATTGTCATTTTGATGAAACAAATTTTCCAACATTAGGGGGTGAAAATAAGCAGCTGGAAAAGGAAATATCTTGGAATACATTATCATTATCTACTTTTGATCCTCACACAAATCAATGTGAACAAAAAGTTCAAAAGATAATTCATTTGTAAAATATAGCAAATCAGTTGCCAGATGCATTTACTGACCTAAAAAGAGTAACTAAATCTCATATACCAGCTGCAAATGCTCCAATAAGAATTGATGTAGGACAACCTGCTGTTGTTAATGAGTCTAAGACACGCCAAAAGCGTGGAAGACTAATCGGTTCCAAAGATAAAAATCCTCAAAAAAAAAAAGAGCAAATATTCAAGATGGTCAAAAAAAAGAAACAAAAACTCTAGAAGAGACCCCTGACATAATTTCAGAAGAAATTTAGGTACCTGAAATTAGTGAAAATGAAGAGATTTCAATAAATTATGTCATGACGGGAAAAAGATGGAACCGAAATGAAATAAACGTCGACAATATTTTTGCATACATTGTAGTACTCAATATTATGAAAGAAAATGAGGATCTTGAACCTACATCTGTTGAAGAATGTAGATATAGAAATGATTGGCCAATGTGGAAAGACGCAATCAAAGTGGAATTAAATTCATTTGCAAAACGTGAAGTTTTTGGACCTGTAGTCCGTACGCCAAATGACGTAAAACCAGTGGGATATAAATGGGTATTTGTGTGAAAACGAAATGAGAAAGATGAGATAGTGAGATATAAAGCACGGCTTGTCGCACAAGGTTTTACCCAAAAGCCTGGTATTGATTATGAAGAGACATATTCTCCTGTGGTGGATGCAATTACATTTCGATATTTAATTAGTCTGGCAGTACATGAAAAGCTTGAAATGCGTTTGATGGATGTAGTTACAGCCTATTTATACGGCTCACTTGATAATGATATCTATATAAAAATCCTTAAAGGATTTAAGTTGCTTGAAGCACAAAATTTGAATTCCCGGGAGATTTATTCAATCAAATTAAATAAATCTTTATACGGATTAAAACAATCCGGGCGCATGTGGTATAATCGCCTTAGTGAATATTTGTAGAAAAAAGGCTATAAAAATGATCCTATAAGCCCATGTGTTTTTATAAAAAGATTCGGATCTGAATTTGTGATCATTGCTATTTATGTTGATGACCTACACATTATTGGAACTCCTGAAGAGTTATCAAAAGCCGTGGATTATTTAAAGAAAGAATTTGAGATGAAAGACCTCGGAAAAACAAAGTTTTGTTTAGGTCTTCAGATTGAACACTTGACAAATGCAATTTTGTCCATCAATCTAATTATATAGCGAAAGTGCTAAAACGATTTTATATGGACAAAGCACATCCATTGAGTTCACCAATGATTGTAAGATCATTAGATGTGAAAAAAGATCCTTTTCGACCTCATGAAGATAATGAAGAACTTCTTGATCCTGAAGTACCATATCTTAGTGCAATTGGAGCATTAATGTATCTTGCTAGCAATACACGACCTGATATATCATTTGCTGTGAATTTATTAGCAAGATATAGTTCTTCTTCAACTTGAAGACATTGGAATGGAATTAAACATATACTTCGATATCTTCGAGAAACAATGGATATGAGCTTATATTATTCAAATGCATCAAAACCAGATTTAATTGGTTATGCAGATGTAGGATATTTATCAGATCCGCATAAAGCTCGATCCCAGACAGGTTATTTATTCACATATGGAGGTACGGCTATTTCATGGCGTTCTGTAAAGCAAACTATAGTTGCTACTTCTTCTAACCATGCAGAAATCTTAGCAATTCATGAGGCAAGCCGTGAATGTGTCTGGCTAAGATTTGTAACTCAACATATTCGAGAAACGTGTGGTTTGTCAACCAAGAAAGAAATTCCAACAATATTATATGAAAATAATACTGCTTGCATAGCACAGTTAAAGGAAAGATACATTAAAGCCGATCAAACAAAACATATCTCGTCAAAATTCTTCTTCACTCATAATCTTCAAGAAAATGGTGATGTTATTGTTCGACAAATTCGATCAAGTGACAATCTAGCATATTTGTTTACTAAAGCTCTTCCAACTGCAACATTCGAAAAGTTGGTACAAAAGATTGGGATGCGCCGTTTCAAAAATCTTAAATAATGCAGTTGTTAGGGGGAGTAAAATACACACTGTACTCTTTTCCTTCATCAAGGTTTTCCCCACTGGGTTTTTCTTGATAAGGTTTTTAATGAGGCAGTGTTTCATAAGCGTATTCTTGAAAAGAATTATGTACTCTTTTTCCTTCACCTGGATTTTTTTCCCATGAGGTTTTTTCCTTGTAAGGTTTTAACGAGACATATTCTTGATACAATGGATATTCAAGGGGGAGTGTTATAAATATTTTGTGAATATCCATTTATTCTATCTATATCTAAATTAGATGTAAATTAGATTGGATTATGATTTAATCTATCTAATCCCTAAGTGTTATCTTCATCTTGTAAATTCTATCAAGATAAGGGGTTATTTGCTTATAAATAGGCCCCCTCAGTTTATTTGTATATACACACTTCAATAAGATCTCTTCTCTCCCCCTCAACACTTTCTTTCTTCTCTTTAATTATTCTTTCCAATTATCTTTATTTGTTCTTTTATATTTATTTCATAACAATTTTAACCATTTTTATATTTTTTATGCATTTAGAAGGATTTTTAAGGCTTTTTAAAAGAATTTTAAAGATTTTTTAAGGTTTATTAAAGCATTTTTCAAAGATTTTTTTATAGATTTTTTTGCATTTTTTATATCCTTTTAAGCATATTTACAGTTTTTAAGAGATTTTTCAAGAAATTTGAAAGATTTTTTGATGATTTTAAGGGATTTTTACTTTTTTAATTATTTATTATGAATTTTTAAGATTTTTTAAAGTTTTTTTAAGGGTTTTAATGTTGTTTTTAATAATGTTTAAGGTCATTTTAAATATTGTTAAGGTTTTTTTCATAGATTTCAAAAGATTTTAAGGTGTTTACAAGGAATTTTATGGATTTTTAAAATTTTTTAAGTCTTTTTTTAAAGATTTTTTAAGTTTTTTAAAGGATTTTTACAATTTTTTTAATGGATTTTTAAGGTTTTTTAATTCATTTTTTATAGATTTATGAAATCATTCGAATCATTTTTAAGGTTTTTTCATTGATTCAAAGAATTTTTAAGATGCTTTCAAGGAATTTTAAGAACTTTTAAGGTTTTTCAAAGTTTTTTGAAAAGATTTTTGAAGTCTTTTAAAGCATTTTTAAGGTTTTTTTTCATTGACTTTTAAGTATTTTTAAGATCCTTTTAAACATATTTAAGGTTTTTGAGAGATCTTTCAAGGAATTTGAAAGATTTTTTATGCTTTTAAGGGATTTCTAATTTTTTTTAATTATTTTTTACAAATTTTAAAGATTTTTAATAGTTTTTTCAAAGATTTTTAAACTCTTTTTAAGCATGTTTTGGTTCATATTAAGCATTTTTAAGGTTTTTTTCTGGATTTAAAGGATTTTTAATGTGTTTTCAAGCAATTTTTTTGGATTTTGAAGTTTTTTAAGTTAGTTTTTAAAGATTTTATAAGTATTTTGAAGCATTTTAGTGTTTTTTTATGAATTTTTTAGTATTTTTAAGATCCTTTTAAGCATATTTAAGGTTTTTAAGAGATTTTTCAAGAAATTTAAAAGATTTTTGATGATTTGAAAGGATTTTTAATTATTGTAATTATTTATTATGAATTTTAAAGATTTTTTCAAGGAATTTTTAGTTCTTTTTAAAAATGTTTAAAGTCATTTTAAGCATTTTTAAAGTTTTTTCCTATAGATTTCAAAAGATTTTTAAGGTGTTCTTAAAGAATTTTATCGATTATCAAAATTTTTTAAGTCATTTAAAAAATTTTGAAGTATTTTGAAGCAATTTTAAGGTTTTTCTTATAGATTATTAAGCATTTTTAAGATCTTTTAAAGCATATTTAAGCTTTTATGAGATTTTTCAAGAAATTTGAAATATTTTTGATGAATTGAAAGGATTTTTCATTTTTGTAATTATTTATTACAAATTTTAAAGATTTTTAAGAATGTTTAAGGTCATTTTAAGCATTTTTTTAGGTTTTTTCCATATATTTTAAAAGATTTTTATGGTGTTTTCAAAGAATTTTATGGATTTTTAAAATTTTGAAGTCATTTTTAAAGATTTTGAATTATTTCGAAGCATTTTAAAGGTTTTTTTAATGCATTTTTAAGTATTTTAAAACATATTTAAGGTTTGTAAGTGATTTTTCAAGGAATGTGAAAGAATTTTGATTTTTCATTTCTTTAATTACTTTTTATGAATTTTAAGGATTTTTTAAAAGTTTTTTCAAAGATTTTTCGGTTCTTTTTTAAGATGTTTAACGTCATTTTAAATATTTTTATAGTATTTTTTCTATGAATTTTAAAGGATTTTAAATGTTTTTTAAAAGAATTTAAAGGATGTTTTAAGGTTTTTTGTAGCATTTTTTAAAGATTTTTTATAGATTTTTATACAGTTTTAAGAACCTTTTAAGCATATTTAGGGTTTTAAAAGATTTTTCAAGAAATTCGAAAGATTTTTTATTATTTTAAAAGATTTTTAATTTTTACAATTATTTACTACAAATTTTATGGATTTTTGAAGGTTTTCTCAAAATTTTTAAACTCTTTTCAAGAATGTTTAAGTCATTTTAAACATTTTTTAGGTTTGTTCTGTATATTTCAAAAGATTTTTAAGGTGTTTTCAAATAATTTTATAGATTTTTAAAGTTTTTTAAGTCATTTTTAAAAAAAATTTTGAAGTATTTTGAATCATTTTTAACGATTTTTTTATGGATTTTAAAGCATTTTTAAAATCCTTTTAAACACATTTAAGGTTTTTAAGAGATTTTTAAAAGAATTTGAAAGATTTTTGTTGATTTGAGAGGATTTTTTATTTTTGTAATTATTTATTACAAATTTTAAGGATTTTTTAAGGCTTTTTCAAGGAATTTTATCTCTTTTTAAGAATGTTTAAGATCATTTTAAGCATTTTTAAGGTTTTTTTCATAGATTTCAAAAGATTTTTAAGATGTTTTTTAAGAATTTTTTAGATTTTTAAAGTTTTTTCAGTCATTTTAAAAATTTTTTTGAAGTATTTTGAATCATTTTTAACGGTTTTTATGGCTTTTTAAGCATTTTTGTGATCCTTTTAAGTATATTTAATATTTTTAATAGATTCTTTCAGGAATTTGAATGATTTTTTGATAATTTGAAAGGATTTTTAATTATTATAATTATTTATTATGAATTTGAAAGATTTTTTAAGAGTTTTTCAAGGATTTTTTACCTCTATTTAAGAATGTTTAAGGTTATTTTAAGCATTTTTAAGGTTTTTTTTCAAAGATTTCTAAAGATTTTTAAGGTGTTTTGAAAGAATTTTATGGATTTTTAAAGTTTTTAAAGTCATTTTTAATGATTTTTTAGTATTTTAAAGTTTTTTAAATAGATTTTTAAGCATTTTTAAGATCTTTTTTAGTGTATTTAAAGTTTGTAAGTGATTTTTCAAGGAATTTGAAAGAATTTTGATGTTTTTATGGGATTTTTAATTTTTTAATTACTTTTTATGAATTTGAAGGATTTTTAAATGCTTTTTAAGAATGTTTAAGGTCATTTTAAGCATTTTTAAAGTTTTTTTCATAAATTTCAAATGATTTCTAAAGTGTTTTCAAGGAATTTTATGTATTTTTTAATCTTTTAATTCATTTTTTAACGATTTTTAAAGTATTTTAAAGCATTTTAAAGATTTTTTTAATGGATTTTTAAGCATTTTTAATATTCTTTCAAGCATATTTAAGGTTTGTAAGTGATTTTTCAAGGAATTTGAAAGATTTTTTATGATTTTAGAGGATTTTTAATTTTAGTAATTATTTATTAGGAATTTTAAGGATTTTTAAAGGTTTTTTCAAAGATTTTTTAGCTCTTTTTAAGTATGTTTAAAGTCATTTTAAGCATTTTTCAGGTTTTTTTTCATGGATTTCAAAAGATTTATAAAGTGTTTTGAAAGAATTTTACGGACTTTTAAAGTTTTTTAAGTTATTTTTAAAGAATATTTTAGTATTTTAAAGCATTTTTAAAGTTTTTTAAATAGATTTTTAAGTATTTTTAAGATCCTTTTAAGCCTATTTAAAGTTTATAAGTGATTTTTCAAGGAATATGAAATAATTTTGATGTTTTTATGGGATTTTTAATTTTTTAATTACTTTTTACGAAGTTGAAGGATTTTTTAAGATTTTTTCAAGGATTTTTTGGCTTTTTTCCAGTATGTTTAAGGTTTTTTAAAGCATTTTTATAGTTTTTTTATGGATTTCAAAAGATTTTTAAAGTGTTTTGAAAGAATTTTAAGTATTTGGTAAGGTTTTTAAAGAATTTTTGAAAGATTTTTGAAGTCTTTTGAAACATTTTTAAAGTTTTTTAAAGCATTTTTGAAATCTTTTAAAACTTTTTTAAGGTTTTTGTCATAGATTTTTAAGCATTTTCAAGAGTTTTTTAAGCATATTTAATGTTTTTAAGAAATTTTTCAAGAAATTTTAAAGATTTTTTATGATTTTAAGGGATTTTTAAGTTTTTTTATTATTTATTACAAATTTTAATTATTTAAACTTTGATTTGGAAGTGTTAGGAAAGTTATGAAATCAATATTTTATATATTTCGATATATATTTTATATTATTAAATTTATAACTTTTTATAGTAATTTTAATAAATCTTTATATTGAATATTTGATTCATTAATTAATACATGATCTTTTTATCTAAAAAAATAATCATAAAAAAGATTTTACAACAAACTCCAATCACCCAAAAATTAAATAAAAATGATTTTACAACAATAAAAATGATCATACGCATTAAAAACAGATATTAACGTGAGCACAATAAAATTGCATCTTATGAAATGGAGCCCAACCATCATCATGACACAGATTTTCTTATTTTACATCAGTAACCCTAGTATGTTGATAACATAAACTCTGCTAATCTCTGTAAAACCGTGTATTATTATTAATTCTAGCAGCATATATAATTAATCAAATAGACAGCTCCCTGAGAGATCTGAAAAATATTAATTTTGGTTTGGCGTGTGTCTTTATATGAACAAATAGCAAAGCAGTATCCATCCGGTAATAGTCTCCAATCTTAACCATCTCTTTCCAGTACTGCAACACCCATCTCCCTTCTGTGGAATATTTGCTCCCTCGCTTTTAGAACTTATGGGATTTCCTTTTCGTTGACATAAACAACAAAAGGCGTTATCCTAAATATGTGAAGCGAATAAAGGGCAACTTAAAAAACAAAAATATGAAAATTTACCTGTGGGACTAGGAGCAGGGCTATTGGCACCACCATTAGAACTCTTGGAAAGCTGATAGAAAACTTGAGCTTCTGGCGAATTGGGATCCATGTGTAAAAGCTCTGCATTAACATTGACCAAAATTTAATTCATCAATTAAGTAGAGTGATAATTATGTTAACTTTATTAATTTCAAACATTTTAAATGAACTTGAAATTTAAAAGATATAATAATTAATGTAGTTGAATAAAAAATGTATTAACTAAGAGATTAAAAACAAATAACTAGCATGGGAACCATATAACCCTGAAACTGTACATACCAGGACACTTGGAAACATTAGCAGGTGCATTGCAAACAGAAGGCAGAGCCAAAGCAAGTGTAACATTGATATTCAGACCTAGGTCAGGGTCATTTCTATCTTTAATTATAACGCACAAACACTTCTTGTTGTTCTTGAGAACTTGCTTAAGACCACTGCAGCAGTCTGGTGTTGGAGCTTTGGTGTCTCCACCGACATAAGGCAGACATGTGGCTAGTGCTACTAGTTGCTGTGTGCACTCCTCTTTGTCTTGATCAGAATCTGCCATGGCGGAGCTAACCATGATTGTCGCTAGCAGCAACCCAAATTTAAGTCCTAGTGCAGCGTTGCGCAACATGCTGCTAAACTAAAAGACACAAATCGACACGCTTGAATCTCAAACAGAAAGGGTTAAACCTAGCTTATGCATTGCTTGGCTATTTAAGTTTAGATGGATTGAGGTGGTTGAGCGTGGAGGAAAAGAAGATGGAATATATAAATATATATATATATATATATGTTGACTGTAGTCATTTGCTAATTTCCATGATTGCTAAGTTCACTAACAAGTAATACTTAAAGTGGCTCCTCGCCACTTGTAGTACTTTTGTTTTGTTTACATTCTACAATCTCAATCTGAAGTTGAGGCTTTCACGCGTGAGCGACATAAATGGTTGGTGAGGGCCTGAACCGCTGAGGAAACCCTAATGGTGGACCCTACCTTGAAATGTCGGCAACAGCACCCGTCTGCGCCTATAGCACAAACCAGATTACCTACCACGGCCATATCTTTCTATCGATTTGGATAAATATAACTAAATAACTAATACTAGTAGTAATAGATTGTTCATGTATAGGTGTTTTTAGAGTTTATTATATATTATATATGCTTTTAACTTGTTTAAGATTCATCACTCACATGGTCCTAGAAGTGGACCGAGTCTCCCGCAGCTAGCTAGTTTGAGATTGATTCTCAACATGAAGTGAGTTTGATTAGTTTGAGAAATGAAAAATCATGGTAAGGGAGAATGGTGAGGTGTAAACACTAAACAAACGGAAAAACAATAGTACTGAGTCAATTCACCAACCCACCAAAGGGCAAAGGTCTAATTTAGGAGACAGCATTTTGCATGGGCTGACTTCAAAGTGTTTGGGCCAATGAGCTTAAAGCCCTTAACTTTTTACCTGCACGGGCTCACAAAAAAACCAACCTTCTTTACATCCTACCGGTGATTGTCCATCAAATCTAATTAACTTTATATGTAAAAATTAAGTAATGATAAGAGTTCTCAGTCAAGATTTTGAAAACTTTGGGCCTTAAATTCAAGTCTTATTATGTTTGCTTTTTATTTAATTTTATGTTAAGGGTTTTAATTTTTTTATTATTTTTTTAAAATGTAATAATTATTTTATATATTATATATGTTAAGAAATATATCATCAAATTTTGAGTTTTACTTCTATATATGTAATTTTATAAAATAACTTCATATTAATAAATTTAGAATTTCTTTAATCTAATAGCAATTCTTTTTCAAGGATTACCAAAATTGTATAAAATTAGACACTTTCTAGTTTTTGAATGCATTAAAGATGTGCTTTCTGTTTATAAACCACATTTGACAGTACAAACATGTACAATATTAAATAGAGGAAATTGTGAGAAATGACTTTCGTAGTAAGAATATTTTAAAAATAATCGTCTTTATAATTTTAACTATTTTTAAATAATTTTTGACAAGACTTGACAAGAATACCCTTTCAATAATTTCAAACAAATTAAAATAGTTTCAGTTTTCTCTATCCCGCCATCCAGATAAAAATTTCAAAATTAAATATTACTTTTTCTCTCTACTCAACATCATAAAGCATAAAAAAATAACTCAAAAAATGACAAGCCTAAACTCCCTGTAGATAAGCTAAGCATAAAAAAATCCAAACACCATAAACAAGCGCAAAGAAAAAGAAACAATTTCATGGTCCTTGTGTTCCCATTAAATCCATTGCTTGCGGGACCCAGCAGCCTTTGTTTCACATACTTTGTTTCTGCTTGCGGGACCCAGTAGCCTTTGTTTCACATACTTTGTTTCTGCTTGCAGGACTCAGTAGCCTTTGTTTCACATACTTTGTTTTTGCTTTTAGCTGACATACATCTAATGCAAAGTGATGATAACAGAGTAAATAGAGAAGCTTGTCTCTAGATGGAAAATATAAGTTGAAATTTCAGCTGGCGGATTGAATGCACGAACATAAAATAAATTGGGGGATTCAAGGAAAGTTAAATAGGTGAGGTGCCGGATCAAATTTATTACATGGAAACTCGACTTTATTGCCAAATGAATCGACCCATCAAAAGCAGCTAATTTGACTCGTTGTTAAGGAAAAGAAAGACGAGACCAAGAGCATCACATCTCAGATCGGCGAAAGGCATGAGCAAGAGCATCACCGAAGAAAACAACATCAGATACAGATTTCTCCCGCCGCCAAGGCAGAGGTAGTTCATCACATGAGAGAAATTTTCGACTCAAAGGTAAAGAAAAACACGTAAATCAATAACCAAAGACAAAAGAGCAAAGGAAGCCCTCAAAACTCACAACGGAAAAAACAAAACACTAACACAAACAAGAACTCTGAGAGAACAAAACACAGCTAGAAAAGGAGATGCCTAAGACCCACCCAGAAATCAAAGTCACGCAATGCTTTACTAACAAGTCACGCAATGTCTATCCACTAGTCACGTAATGCCTTACTCTAAATTAGTAATATAATACTTAAATACTAGTCACACAATGTCCAAAGTCAGTCATGCAATGCTCAAAGTCAGTCACGCAATGTTCAAAATCAATCACGCACTCTCTAAAAACTAATCACGCACTCTCTAAAAGCTAATCACGTAATGTCTAAAAACTAGTCACGCAATGTCTAAAAACTAGTCACGCAATACTCAAGAGATGAATAGTTTGACGAGAAAAGCTCAAAGAATATAAGTTTATTTGAAGTATAGAACTAAACATACTTGACCCGTTAATAAGTTTCGGGCTGAGACGCGGAGCTAAATAAATGGATCAATTTCATTAAGGGTAATTCTGTCTAAATTTTAATTCTCTTGGTTAAAAACAGTTAAAATTATAAAGATGTCTATTGTCAAAAACACCTTATGTATAAGGCCCATTTAAAAAAAGAGGCCTATTAAATAAGTAACTAACCATGTAATATTGGCCAAAAAAATAATTCTATAATAAAAATATCTAGAGATGTGCCTTTGTTTGACTGTACCAAACCGCATGGCAAATTGGCAATTCACAATCAGAATATGTTCTCCGAAAAGAAAGAAAAAGGACAGAGACTATGCTTGTTGGTGTCAGGGCAGTGAGTCTAATCCTCAGTTTGCCATGTTTCAGTTTTTTTATTTTACCATGTGACAGTTTACAGTGTGATCAGAAAAAAACAAATTGCCGCTGAGTGAGTCAAACAAAAACAATGAAGAATGCTGGGGTGCCCACGCCCAGCTTTGAGGAAAGGGGTTTTAAATGGGATTTTAAATTTGTGGCAAGACTTCTAAAAGAAAACCCAAATTACAGGAGGAGAATGGTGGCTAGGCTTTTTTAGATAGAGCAGAAACTGGTGGCAGAAGTAAGGGGAAGAGAAGAAAAGAAGAAAGGGAAAGAAAGAGGGAGCTGTTGCCAGAAAGGCTTAGGCCAACAAGGGCGACGACACCGGGACTGAGTAGAGGAGAAAGGGTTTAGAGAAAGGGGTTGGCTGCTGCCGGTGGAAGAAGAAGAGAGCAAAAATGAAGAAAAGAGAAAGGAGTGGCAACTATGGTTAGGTTAAAATTAAAATAATTTATGAAGGATACAAAATAAAAAAAGAAGTGGATTGGATATCATTTATGAAGGATAAAAAAAAAAGAAATGGGTTGGATTGATCCAAGTCCAACCCAGTTTAGGTTTAGTTAATTTATTTTTTTTATTTGTAATTTTTGTATATATGAATTAAATTTATGAAAATAGTATAAGAATAAAAAGTAAAATAATTTTTTTGATAAATAGTAAAAAATGAACAATTAATTGAATAAAGTTGATAATGACGTATCAAAATTATTGAAGGATCCTAAAATTATTTTGGGAAGGTGGATTAATTCTAAATAATTATAAAAGCATAAGATAAGAAAGTAGTCAATTAAGTTGAAGATAATTATAAAATTTCATGATTAAACTAAAAAAATTTTAATTAATGTAATTAATATTCATTTTATTTCGACTTTCAAAAAATATTTATTTTATTTTAATAATTTTATTGTATAAATTATGTAGCTTATCAACAATTACTTTATAAATATTATATTTTCTCAACATAAATTTTATTTCACTATTAGAATCATGTAATTAACAAAATATAATTATATCAACATTATCATATATTAAGATATAAAAAATCAAATATTTTTTTAAAAAATTATTTAAATAAAAAATTTTGCTTAGTAAGACATCAAAAAATATTTTTTACAATATTAAATTTTTTAAAAAATATATTTAATTTATTATTATTACTATTGTTTATAGTATTTTTAAATTTAAAATTATTTTTATTATTTTTTTATTTATAATATTATATAATTTAAAATTATTTTTAATAAAAAATCAACACCCACGCGAAGCGGGGCACCACTCTTGTAACATACTTAAAAGGAAGCCCCAATGGGACTTCTAGAGTTAACCACGTGGAGGGCAAAGAAAGTGAAATAGAAAAGATCTTGAAGCAAAGGGAGAGAAAGAAAGGAGTGCAAAGAGGCCAGAGTAAACCACGTGCAGGGCAGATAAAGAGAAAGAGAAAAGATGTTGAAGCAAAGAGAGGGGGTGCATAGGGGCCCGTGTGTTGCACACAGGCCATACTCTACTAATAATGAAACGCGCCCCACTCAGTGCTCTACTCACAAAATCTTACACTTGGTTTGGTGGATCCAACAAATATTTTTTTTTATACAACAAATGACATTGGAGAATGCTGACTTGTAAAGGGAGAGAAAGGAAAAACAGTTCAATTAAGGTTTAAAAAAAAACCTCTCAAAATCTGAAAAAAGCCAAGCACTAATACTCAATTCAATCAAGGATTCATAACTGTTAATGCATCATAATGCATGTAATACGCCATACTTTTATATAGTAGTCAACGTAATCGTCCCAGAAAGATTAAGGACTGATCGATGAGAAGTAGCGTGCTAAAGAATGATAAAAGGATGAAAGGAGTGTTCAATAATAAAATATTTCGCACACGCAAAAATGGTAATTAAATAATAATATTTCTATCGAGGATGAATTAGTGAATTAAAGGATGATTTGAAAGTAATTTGATGCATAATAATGCATTTCGAGACTAAAGAAGCCAAGTGAAAAATTTTGAAATAAAATAATATTTTATTAATAAAATAATATTGAAATATTAATATTTTATTGGAGGTCAAAATTAGTCCTAGAAAATAAGACTATGACTAATTCAAGTGGGGAAGAAGAAATAAAGAAAAATTTTGAAGGAAATTGATATTTAATAAGTGTGGATAGGAATTAAAAATATTAAACTTAATTTTTGGAGAGCAAAGTGTTGAAGAATTCAGAAATTTTTCGTACATGCTTGAGTATTTTAGCCATATCTCGAGCTACAGAACTCCAATTGAAGCAATTCCTGAACCATTGGAAAGCTAAGAGACAGAGCTATAACTTTGATGAAGATCACTTCACCCAGTTCTGTCTCTAAAATAGAGAAAATTTCGTTATAAAATGACGAGGCGTCATATCTCGGGAATAAAAATTTCAAGGATTGACAATTAAATTTTTGGAGTCTCTTAGTACAATTTTAAGCCTAATTAAATTCTAGGTTAATTAAAGGTTTAAATGAATATTTAGAAAATGAAATGAAGGAATAAGATATGCATAAAAAGAATAAAAGAAATAAATATGAAATCAAGACAAAAAAAAAAAAGAAAGTAGCCATGGTTGGCTAAGCATGTAAAATGATAGTCACACAAATATTTTTATATGGAAGAGTGGCATGACATGTAAAGTAAAAAGAAGAGGGAAAAGTCAATAAAAGGCAAATTTTTGTTAGTCAAGTGTGGGGGGCCGGATGGACAAGAGGAAGAAAGGAGATAAAATTGAGTGGAAAGGTCAAAGGTTTCAATAGGCTGATGGCAAAGAAAGAGAGGAAAAGACAAGAGGATAAAGAAAGGAAGAAAGAAGAAAAATCTAGAAGAGAAGAAAGAGAAAGGGACGGTGCAAGAGAGAAGAAAACCGTGGAAGAGAAGAGAAAAAGAGAGAAAAAAAAACTGAACTTAGAGGAAAGAAGGAGGCACGGTTTTGGCTGCTGATTGAAGGGAGAAAGAGCAGATTTTTAGCCAAATTCTGGAGGAGAAAGAGAAGGGAACTTGGCTGTCCATTTTTGGAGGATAAAAGACAGCTTTGTGCAGCCAAAAATTCTGGTGCATAGCTGCTGGAAATAAGGTAAGTTTGATGCTGAAAATTTGTGTTTTTGGTTGCTGCAAATTGTGGTTTTTGTTGCAAAAATCTAAGCTAAAAATGGGGGCAGCTTTAGCTGCTGGTTGGGTGAGGAAAGGAACAGCCTTATGCTGCCAAATTAGTCAAAGAAAAGAGCTGAAATTAAGCTACAAAAACATGGATCCATTGCTGGAAATTCCAGCAGAAAAATGGTTGAGTGAGAGGGCTGATTTTGGAGCAGAAAAGTGGTGCTAAATGAGTGAGAAAGTGAGGGTGCTAGTGAACGGTTTGAGTGGGAGAGAAATGAAAGAAAAGTGGGTGAAAGTGGTGGCCTTGGTGGCTGCCAACGGTGGAGAGAGAGGGAGGAGTAGCTTTGGGTGGTGAAGGACGGCAAGAAGAAGGAAAAACAAAAGGAGAAAAAAATAAAAGAGAAAATGTAATAAAACAAAATAAATGGCAATATTGTAATATTGTAAAGGGATTAAAATAAAATAATAAAATATAATAGTGTAAAAGAAGACAAAATAGAATAAAATATAATAATATTAAAGTAGGAATAATTAAATAGAATTAGAGTTAGTGTAAAATTAGAAAAGTCTACAAGTGTATAATAATACATAATATGTAATTAATAAAATAGTAAAGATTGAATAAGTGTTAAGGATAAATTAAAATAAAATAAAGTAAGCTAGATATATTTATATACACAAGAATATTAGTGATCTCAATTTATAGATATGGGAGGAATAAATATGGTGACATATTGTGGTGGCAGGCCGAGGAATTAGCGATTGATCGGTAGAAAAGGGAAAATAGGATTTAGCTAAGAGTCTATAGCGACGAAAAATCCCGCTATCATAAGGTGAGTAAACTTATCATTATCTTAAATTATCTAAAGTTTATTTTAAATACTATTTTATAAATATTATGAAAAATGAATCAAAAGAGGAAATTTTGATGTTTTGAAAACAAGTGTGGTAAAATGGAAATATTTTTGTAGATTATTTTGAAATCCGAGATTTTACTTAAAAATGAGTAATTGGAGACTCGTATTAATTATGTTATAAATTGTATTTTTATTTGATTGGCTTATGATAATTTGAGCATGAATGACTGGATTTAAAGATTTTGTTGCTATTATATGAATTGTATGTGTAGCTTTAAAAGTTGTATAGTAAAATGTTAGTCATGTCATGCGACTGGATTTTTTTTATTGATATGGCGGGGTTTAGTCATTGCAGTGGCGGGTTTCCGTTGACCAGCCTATTAGAGGGGCACGGTAAACCCGGTGATATATTTACTCCGGTCGTAGAGGCGAGGAGGGTAACTCCCGGAGTAGTAATAGAGTCCACTTCACGTCGAACCCCCACGTGAAGGCGCGACTCAGCCAACGCCAAGGAACGGCTGTGTTTTTAATTAAATAAAAATATATTCGACAGCCTTGACGGACTCAGTAGGATACTCTGATCAAGTATCCGAGAGTAATGGTTTTGGCATGAGCCAAATGATATTTTTACGAAAATCATAAGCCTCAATAAATGTTTTGATGAATTAAAATTATTTTATAGAATATGAAATGAATTTAGAACCTTATGAAATATTTTATTATGACTGATTCTTTTATTGTCTCCATTTACTCGCCTTTAGATATTTATGGTAATATTTGTTTACTCACTGGGATTGTAAAATCTCACCAACCTCCCTCCCAACCATTTCAGGCTCGGGTTAGCTCGTAGATAGTCGATACCGGCAGGGATTACTGTAGGCCTCACTACACCAGAAATAGTAGGTTCATTATTTTAAATATTTTATTATTTGGGCCTCACGTGTCATTGTAAATGAGATTTTATACTCTGATTATTTATATCAATGTATGAAAGAATTTATTTTATTTTTACGCTGAAAAAGATTATTTACGGATATTTTTATAAATATAATTTTATAGATAATAGAATATTTTATTGAATATCATTATTTTATTCAAATGGTTAAAAATTTCACGTTTTATGAATGATGTGAACTTCTAAATTTATATTTGATTATAAAATAGGTGTTTCTTACTCACATATGGCATTTTTAGCTGAATTTGAAATTTTTGGTGAAAAATGACCAAATTACCCTTGTGAAGCAAAAATTTTCTTCTGATTGTTTTGAGCCGAAAATTATAAATAAAGCTTTAAAATGTGATGTTTGGCAACGGTTACTCACAGGGAAGGTAAGAAAACTGATACGTAAGCCTTGCGGGATTCCGGTCGGCATTCCGGGTAATGAGTGCCTATCGGGACGTCGCGGCGGTTGTCATGGACCCGAGGGGAGTTCCGGGTCGTGACAATGCACAACTTTATTAATGAGAAAATTGAAGTCTTAAGGGTTTTGAAAATAAATATTAAAAAGTCTTTTAATGATTAATGAATTAAAAAATCAAAAATTTTCGCTCTCTCTAAACTTTCTTCCATTTTTCTCTCAAACCCTTTCTCTTGTTATTCATCATCAAAAAATCTAGCTTTTTTTTTTAAGTTAAAAGTTTAGAATAATTAAAAACATTTTTCTACAGACGATTCTGCTTTCTTCTCTAATTTTACTCAATAAATAAATTAATTCTGATTTATACACGAGGACGACTTTATCCCTGTTATTGCAAAGATGGAATTAAAGTTGTGTCTTGGACATGGAATCAATCATTTGCTTGGGCAACGACGATGATGCATTCGAAATGATCTCATAACAATGAGACGATAGAAATTTGCCCCTAAACACCCATTTGAATCAACTACTAATCTGAAGACAAGAGAGACAAGCTTTGATTTGCAAACTTCTAACGCATGTAAGAAATACACTCTCTTTGATAATGTGCTTGCTTAATGTTTTTGTAGTTTCAAATAAAGCTGGTGATTTTAGACACAATACATTAATACGATACGAGAAGATATGACGTTAAACAGATTTGGGTTTAATCTTAATCTATTTCGTATCTAATCGTATCTGACACGTTTAAAACATGAAATTTTTTATTTTATAATGTGTCGACATGAGTAACACATTTAAACACGCTTAATTAATCGTGTTATCATGTTTAAACTTATAAAAATGTTTAATCATGTTATTGTGTTTAAACGTATATACATGACATGCTTATCAACTTGTTAAAAATATAATCAAAGGTTGTTTTAGTCTTACTTAAATAATTTTAAATAATTATTTTAATAAGATTTTTAAATTTTATAAAGATAATAATGTAATTATGTTGTACCCAAATCATAATTTTAAATTTTGTCTTCCTATATTTGATGTTCTTGTTATTTTATTTTATTGTAATTGTTTTTATAATTATTGATTTTAAATTTAAATGATAAAATTATATTCAATTGTAAATATTTTTAGTTAATCGTGTTATTAATCGTGTCGTGTCATATATTGACACGTTTAACAAACGTGTCATGTCATGTTATACGGTTATTAAACATATACGTGTACGTATTTCAAATTTAAGATATGAATAGTATTTGTATTGTGTTCGTGTTTAATCTTAATGTGTTTCGTGTCTAATCGTATCTAATACGTTTAAAACACGAAAAGATGAATTGCCAGGTCTAGTTTCAAATTTCACTTTGAATTTTTTTTTATCATTTTAGTTTTTATGTCTGCATCTTTCTTAACAAATACTGGATTTGTTTTGATGCAATGGATTTCTTCCTCAAAAATACTGGATTTATGATTGTAATTGAATTTTTTTTTATATATTTATTGTCAACTCTCTTTTGTTAATCATAAATAAATAATCATAAATATGAGGAAAAGAAAGTAAGTAATTTAAGAAGAAGAGTGAAATAAATGTTAAGTTCAAGAATTAAAATTAAGGATTTAGGGTTTTAGGATCTATTGTTGTTTAAAAGAAAGAAGAATAAGGAGAGAAAATGGTAGAGAGTTAAAAGAGAGATAAATAAGGCCTAAATGGATTAACCCATTTGATTAGTTAATTTAATAATTTTATATATTTAGTTATATAAAATTGATAATTTAGTTACCAATGGCATTGATTATTTTATGTATTTCAATATATTCAATCTTTACTTGTCAAATTAATAATTTTAGCTAAGATTGAAACTCACTATTTTTTTTATGATAATGAATATTAGATGATAATGATTCAAACATTAAGATATCTATCACAACCCAATTCTCAGGCCATGACAGGTGCAAGGGCCCAATAGGCTCAGCCCACTATGCTCAAGTAAGATTATTTATATAATCTTATACATTAATCCATATTTCTTTAAAATTCAAACTTCGTAATGTTCAAATAGAGTTCCTTTGAAAATAATTCATAAAACCCAATTATGCATTTAGAATGGCATCATCAACTGTAATATACATATATAGCTTGACAAATGAACCTTAGCATTTCATATCAAGTATTCATATACATATAATTAGACCTTGATTGTCAGCGGAGTGACTTTGGGCATGGTTGCTAACGTTTAGTGTCATGTTAAACCTACCGAGCAATGGACAGGGAGGAGCACCTTGTCTTAAGATCCAATCACCTTTAACTTAGAAAACCTAAAACATGAAGTTTATAAAAAATGTGAGTACCAACTCAGTGACTGAACATAGGAAAGGAACAAGCAAACGATATGGAAGGTTTTCGAAAACATGATGCACTCATCTTTGAAACCATGCTATTTATATATCATAAATAAAACTCGATGCCATGTTGTCTTTTGATCGTCTAAAGCATTTAGGAAACTCAACGTTCAACAATCAATCAATCACATATTAATTCCAAACCTCTATATATAGTAAATACATATATATATATATATACACCACCACCACCTTACCTCGCTCATGTGCAACCCTCACATTGTGCACACCTTAATATCATCACAAGCACTCTCGCCCACATCATTACCGGCATGTGCACTGCCCATTCCGCACAAGTATGGCTGTAATTATCACAATATTTTCATTCAACCGGCATGTGCACTGCCCACTCCGCACATGCACGGTTGTAATTATTACACAATATTGTCATTCAATAGGCATGTGCACTGCCCACTCCGCACATGCATGGTTATAATTATTACACAATATTATCTACCAATGTACAATACACACACACACACACACATATATATATATCAACATATAAAGGGATTTCACAAATTCATTACAGTCACATTTCATAACGCAAAAACATTCTGTCAAAGGCTTGTTCCCATGCAATTTTTAAAGAAAAACCAAAAAAATATTTCAAGTGACTGAATCAAGCATATAATCATTTATTCCAAAACATTTTAATGCAAATTCACTCACCTTACGATAGTGAAATATTACATTGTTATTTATTCAAAAGTGTGCCTAGCTATTCCCACTTACTGGTCGCTCATTATTTCCTTCGGCACACCACCACAGTACACTACCTTTACTGTCGCACTTCCTAACAATAATCTCAATTTAATATCTTTAGCGTACATCATTTATACTTCCTTTTTTCATTCAATCACGAATCCTTATTCAACTTAACTTGTCATGACTTATTTTTTACCAAAGTTGCTTTTATACTTTACTTGCATAATTTTTTAAATTATGACTGCTGACAACTTATTTATTACTCTAACACATATATAAATCTTGTCTAAGGATATTTATCAAGTTTATCCATCATTTCCACAACAATTTCCTAACATATGGTAGCAACAATAAATTTACTTCCATTAAACATTTTCTAAGTCTACATGTACCACCATCTTCATTTACATGTTGCCATTAAGCATAACATTAATATTCATTTATGCACATCAACATCCATAACCTTCTAAACCTTTCCTAACAATACATATCTACACAGCAAACTTCCAATTAATATAATTGCTTTCCAACCATACCCATGACATCACAATAACACTACATATGCACACAATCATTCTCCCAATATTAAACCAATCACAAGCTTCAATATTGTAACATTAAGCTTACCACTTGGTTTTAGCTTGAATTTCACCCAACAAAATTCATAATTTCCTCACACCCATGATCACCATAGCTACCACAAAATGATTCACACATTATTTTTCCAAAGATTTAACCAACCATGAACTTAAAACACAAAAATCCTTACCTTTGCTTATTTGAATAACAAAATCAAGCTTTTTTCTTCTTCTTTCTCTTTTCTTCTCCTAGGGTTTAGATGTACTGAAAATTGGGGTTAAAAGTGCAAGTTTAGTACCCAAGAAGTTTGGAGAAGAAACAAGTAAGAAAAGAAAGGAAATGAGATGAAAATAAGGAAAAGAAATGGAGAAAAATTCAAATTTTCTCAATTCACCATGAAAATGGGGTTGAAAGCTTCAAGAAGAAGAAGATATTTTGCTGAAGGAGATAAGGATGGTTATGGCTGATAAAAATGGGAGTTAAAGCTTCCAAAGGAAGCTTTGACCAAACTTTGTACAAAATTATCATTTTACCCTATAAGTTTCTTCTCTTTCTAATTTAGTCCTCCCAACACTCTTTTAACTCCAATTTCCTTTTATTATCTTCTATTACACATGTAGAAATGAAATAGAAGGTTTGTACTCCAACGCGGTGTCCCCATAATATTTAAAATATTTATTTACCCACGTTGTCATTATTTAATAAAGACACGCGAGCCCCATTAATATTATTTTTCTTCAAAATTTTCTCGTTCTTCTTCTCCTCCACTTAGATTGTCCATATGCTCTTTCTTCTCGAAAAATTTTGACATCAATTAAAATATTAATATTTTAATATTATTTAATTAATAAAATATTATTTTATTTTAAAATTTTTCACTTGTTTCTTTGGTACCCAAAATACTTTATTATACCTCAATTCATTTCAGAATCACTTTTTTTCTTATAAATTTTTTTTAATAAAAATATTATTATTTTATTATTATTTTCTCACATGCGAAATATTTTATCTTAAAGTACTCTTTTCACCTTTCATCACTTTTAAAAATTATAATTAACCTCAATTGGTATCCAATAAGCTTTATTAGCCATCATATCAAAGTACGGGATACAATAATATCATTACTGTCTAAACAAGATTCAAATTTTTACTTGAAGATGAAGATTGAAAAGGATATAAATAAGTCTTGAAATTTTTATATATTTGGTTATCTATTTATGTTTATGGGATTGTAATTTATGTTAAAGATTGAACATTTATTTATGTTTAATGTAACTTGTTTGTTTATTTATATTTGATATAATTTATTTGTTTATAATATATTTTTATTATTCAATTTATTTCTTTTTATCATGAAATAATTTTATTGTTAAGAAATTTTTGTTTTGAAAAGAAGAAGTGGCCTAACCCAACCTAACCCATGGGTTGACAAAAGATAGGTTGAATTGAAGTTTTGATGATTCATGTAAAAAATAAATTGATTGGACCCAACTCATATTTTCTTAACTCATAATATTTTGGACCGAGTTAGACTGACTCAGCCCATTTTGACATTTCTAATTAAGAATATATAAAAATTATATATCGTAGATAAAAATATAAATCCATCAATCAAAGTTAGAGCGCGCGAAAAAAAAGAATAGAAATTAGTTTTTCTCTCTCTTTCCTCTAGGTTCTTTTTCTACATACCAAATCCCTAGCTTTCGTCTTCTTGTATGGAGGTGGACCTTGAGGGTGACCCTCCAATAAGGCTTGGGGGTGACACAATCAACTCATCTGTGAAAGTTGGATCCAAAAGAGGTCGTGTGGGCAATGAATTATGTGCAGATGGTGATCATCTAGTGAACGATTTAGTGCAGATCCAAGATAATGTTGATGTGGTTCATTCGCATCTGTCTTATCGCAGTGCGCTTGCTAAAGATGACATGGGAGGTTCCATGGCTAATGAAAATTCGGATGACGAAGGAAGTATACTAAATGAGATGGATTTGGAAGACGATGGAAAACCAGAGATTGAAGGACCTTATATACGACTCTCCAAGGTAGACAAGCTGTGTATTCGAAAGCCCTGTAGACATACTCTGATTGTTAAGTTGCTTGGAAAGGATATTAGCTATAGCTATCTTTGTAACAGGGTGAGGCAACTTTAGGCATTGGCTGGTGATTTTCAGGCTGCAGATCTCGACAATGGATTTTATTGTTTCCAATTTAACAATAAATTCGATTACGATCATGTTCTAACAGATGGTCCATGGATCATATCTGATCACTATCTCACTATCAGAAGATGGATTCTGGGGTTTAGATTGAATGAGGCTGATATTGATTCGGTAGCCGCATGGATACGGTTACTAGGAATGCCCATAGAATCTTATGACTTACAAGTTTTGACTAGAATTGGTAATGAGATAGGGAAAACAGTGAAAATTGATCGCACAACTTCGAATACATCCAGAGGAAAGTTTGCTCGCTTATGTGTTGAAATTAACCTTCAAAAGCCTTTGGTGCCAAAACTCTTTATCGGAGGCAGATGGTAGAAGATGGAGTATGAAGGGTTAAGGATGATGTGTTACCACTGTGGGAAGTTCGGGCACAATGAGGAAGGTTGCATAGTTAGACAAAAGGAAAACGAGGGCTTCACTGAAAGTCAAGCCTTAGCTTTTGTAGAGTAAGCGAAAATTAGAAAGAAAGACTATGAGGCTAATAGGTTTGGCCCTTGGATGGTAGCCAAGAAGAATAACAAACGAACAAGAGGGCCACGGACAAAAATAGCAATTGTTGAGGAGCGTACTAAACCTTCAGTAGCCTTAGGCTCGAGATTTGTTGTGCTTGAAGATGAAGATGTCGGTCATGTTGCTGAGGAGCTGTTACTAGTGTCAGAAAATAAGGTAGTACCTGATCAGGTAGTGAGGAAATCCAGCAAGACTAAGGATCTGTCCTAAAATAAAGAGCATTTCAAGCAAAATTTACAGGTTTTAACCAATATCTCGAACAAAGACACTACACCAGCTTCGGTGGTAAAAGGAAAGCAGCAAGTCACTAGGGAACCAAAAACAGTATCGTCAGTGTCTTTAGTATTGCCAAAAATTAGAGAATCTAATGAGAAGACATTAACTGATTTACCTGAGAGCAACAACATTGATGTTTCTCGAGGAGTATCTTTAAATCTCCTCAATAAGATAGCCCGGACCGAACGGTCATCTCATGATCAAGATATTAATGATAAACCTAGAGTATGGGTGAATGGTATGGCGAGAGAAAGGCAAGCAATGTTGATGGAGGAAGGTGTTTTAGGTGATGCTGAAAAAAGGGATGCAACTACTGACATGGATTTGGAGGAGGATGGAATAGAGGTCATTTGGGTAACCTCTTTTTAAAAGGTGATATTTAGCCTTCCATGTTTTTTTTCAAGTCCAATTTGCCTTTGTTTACTTTATATTTTATCTATGATAAATATACTACGTTGGAATGTTAGAGGGGCCGTCTCTCGTAGGAGTGTGAGGAACATTCGTAATGTGATTAAGCTTTACAAGATACATATTTTCCTTTTGCTGGAGCCTCGTATTTCTGGTGCTAATGCAAATAAGGTTTGTCGTTGTCTGGGAAAGTTGAATTATTTTCGAGTAGAAGCGGATGGTTTTGCAGGAGGAATTTGGGTCTTTTGGGATCTAGAAAATATTGAAATTGATATTCTGGCTCACTCTGCCCAACTAGTGCATATGATGGTTAATTCTTTAGAAGGAAAATGGTTGCTCACAATTGTATATGGAAGTTCAGTAGTGGAAGAAAGGAAAAGGTTATGGCTCTCTCTTAATATGGCTAGTGACTTGCACAATCTTCCTTGGATGGTGATAGGAGATTTTAATCAGGAAACCTCATATGATGAAAAAATAGGAAGAACATGAGTTAACTTAATTCACTGTAATCTTATGTTGGATTGTATGAGTTACTGTAATTTATCGAAATTAGAAACTAGAGGTCCCAAATACACATGGTGGAAGAAAAGACATGGACTTGATTGCACCAGGGTCTGTTTGGATCGAGGATTAGTTAATGAAGAATGGAGAAGAATCTACTCTCATGCTAAAGCCTTTGTTTTGCCAATAACACATTCTGATCATCATCGGATCCTCGTACGGTGTACGGATTGCTCGCATTTATTACAAGCTACAAAGAATTTCAGATTTGAATAAGCATGGATGACCCACCCAAACTTCATTGATTTCCTCAAAACAAAATGGAGCTTTGCAGAAAAAGACATGTTTATTACTTTGAGAGGATTAGCTGAAAATTTGCAGCAATGGAGTTTAGAGACATTTAGATATATATATATATATATATATATATATAAAACGAGGTTATTAGCGCGCCTCAAGGGAATACAAAAGAAACTTGATATGGAACCCAATGATTACCTTCAACACTTAGAAATTACTTTAATTGAGGAGTATAATCTTGTCCTCTATCAAGAAGAGTTGATGTGGCAACAAAAGGTTAGATTAGACTGGCTCAAGTATAGGGATAACAACTTAAAGTTTTATCATGCTCTTGTGAAAAGCAGACAAAGGAAGAAAAAGATAACTGCATTTCACCGAGATAATGGATCATGGTGTATGGATCCTAAAGAACTAAAGGAGATGGTTGTCAACTTTTATCAAAATTTGAATAAAGATGATGGGGTTCGAGTATCATTACCGGTATCGCCAAATTGGAGGTTAAATGAGGATCAAATTTCAAACTTAGCAAAAGAGTTATCTAGTGAAGAAATCCAACATGCCTTATTTGACATGAACCCAAGGAAAAGTCTGAGCTACGATGGCTTCCTAACGAGCTTTTTTCAAAAGAACTGGCAATATATTAATGTTGATTTGGTTACTTTTGTCCAGATGGCTTATGCTACAAGTTCGGTTCCACCAGCTTTGAATAAGACATTAATTACCCTTATCCCCAAAGTTGAAAATTCAGAGAAAATCACTCAATTTCGGCCTATTAGCTTGTGCTCTGTTCCTCTTAAATTGATAAGTAAAATATTAGTTGATCGATTAAGACCAATGCTTGAGGGATTAATTGGAAGATCACAAAGTAGTTTTATTCTGGGAAGGCAAGCTGTAAACAATGTTATTGTAGTGTAGGAGGTTATCCATACAATGAGGACCATGAAACGAAGAGAAGGAGCCTTGGCGCTCAAAGTAGATTTGGAGAAAGCCTATAATCGAGTTAAGTGGAGTTTTATTCGTGAAGTAATGACAGAAATAGGAATTTCATCTAATTGGATTTCGTTAATCATGAACATTGTGCAATCCCCTACTTTTGCCATTATTTGGAATGGGAATTCATCAACATCTTTTTCTCCATCAAGAGGTATTAGACAGGGAGACCCTCTATCACCCTATCTCTTTGTATTATGCCTAAAAAAGTTGTCTCACTTAATTGATCAAGAAGTTAGACAAGGAAATTGGAAGCCACTTTCTTTCACAAAAAGTGGACCCAACATATCACATGTCTGTTTTGCAGATGACCTCATGTTATTTGGAGTGGCAACTTCACAACAAGTTAAAGTGATGTTGAGGACTCTTGATAAATTCAGCCAAGCATCTGGTCAAAAGGTGAGCTTAGAAAAATCCTCCATGTTAGTTTCTGTTAATATTGACTACGCAAAGGCGAAAGTTTTGAGCCAGGTAGCTAAAGTCCCTTTAGTTAAGGATTTTGGAAAGTACTTAAGGATTCCGATGATTCACGGTAGAGTGACAAAAGCCACTTACTAGGAGCTATGCAGTAGAATTAAAAAAAAATTAGAGAGTTGGAGCAATAAACACTTGTCGATGGCGGGAAGGATTTCTTTAGTTCAGTCTGTCACTAGTTCAATGGCATCATATATAATGCAAACTACTCTCATCCCATATAATGTAGCATTGGAGATTGATAAACTTAATAAGGATTTTACTTGGGGTCACTTGGGTGGGGTGCAGAAGCTTCATGCACTCAGCTGGAAAATAATTTGTCTTTCAAAAGAACTAGGTGGGTTACAGATTAGGGAGACTAAGAAGTTTAATTTGGCGTTACTAGCTAAGCTAGAGTGGCAATTATGGATAAATAAGGACTAACTGTGGGTTGATATTCTGAAAGTAAATATTTAAAAAATCAATACTTTTTATCAATCAAAGCTAAGACTACAGACTCTTATACTTGGCGAAGCATATTGAAGAGTAGAGAAATTTTGGTTAAAGGCTTGGGTATGATCCCAAATAATGGTCACTCTACTTTATTTTGGACGGACCCCTGGCTAGCTTGCGGACCTCTATTGAAATTTGCCAATAAAGAAATTTCTGTAGTGGAAGGTGTTTTACCTGTGGCAAGTTATTGTGATGAATATGGAAATTGGGACTTTCATTCATTACAACACCTACTTCCTGCTTGGATAATAGAGATGACAGCAGCTACATTTGTTGATCCCAACAGTAGTGCAACTGATGAAAAGTATTGGACCTTGACAAATAATGGTGTCTTTTTTGTAAAGTCAGGATATGACTGTCAGAGTGTTGCTTCATTATCGTCACCTATACATTGGGAGCAGATTTGGAAGATAACAAGTCCTAGGAAAGTTAAAGTTTTTTCTTTGGAGATCTTTACATGAATCCCTACCAACAGCGGATTGGTTGCTGAAAAGGAATGTGGTTTCTTCAAGTTTGTGTTTTAGATGCGGTAATGCTATTGAGAGTTTAATACATGCTTTAAGAGACTGCAACTGCTCGAGAAATATGTGGCTTAATATGCGACCTGATTTGAGCTCAAATAATTTCTTTATTATGGACTTACAACAATGGATTCAAGAGAACATGTCTGTATCAAAGCTTTGTGATGGAGTTCCATGGGGAATCATTTTTTCTCATGCAATATGGATGTTGTGGCATTGGAGAAATAAATTTATGTTTGACTGTTCTTTCCATTGGCCAGACAATGCGGCACAATATATATGGTGTAAGGCGAAAGAAGCTTGGGATATTTTGGGGAAAACAGAGCATCAATCTAAAATAGCAACTCCAATATCCTGGACAAGACCAAATCGCTCATATGTAAAGCTTTATGTGGATGGCAGCCCAAAAGATATTTTTGGGAAATCTACTGTAGGGGGTTTGGTAAGAGATGATGAAGGGAATTGGCTTTTTGGTTTAGTTCATAAGGTGGGTGTCACATACCCACTTGTCGCAGAACTGTGGGCCATTCTTCAAGGCCTCAAACTATGTTGGGAGAAAGGTTTTAACAAGGTGCAAGTAGAAACAGATTCCATGGTGGCTATTCAGAAGATCTCAAGGTCGAATTCTTCACGGGATCCCTGTGCAAATTTACTAACGCAGATTAAGAAGCTGATACAACGAGACTGGGACTGCACTATTACTCACATATATCGTGAGGCCAACCGAGGAGCCGATTGGATGGCTACAAACCATGAAGACTTAGAGATAGGTTTACACATCTTTAATGTTCCATCTCTTAATATTTCCTCTATTTTATTAGCAGACAAACTAGACATATCATGGACTAGAATGGTGTAAGTTAATGTTTTGATTATTTGAATTTCCCTTTCACAAAAAAAAAAAAATGTTAGAGCGAGCGATGGTTTTAGTTTTTTGTGTAGGTGCTAACAATATATGGGTTCTGAATCAGTTGGGGTTACGGTAGAGGCCTCTGGGGCGCCATATGCGTGGTTTGGAGTCAATGCAAAAGACGTTTATATCCCTGGACAGGTGTCATTACCACACCTGCATAGGGACAATTCTAATATATGTTTTACCTTCTATATACACCGAATTTCTATATATATACAAATTCAAAGTTTTGAATGTGAAGCCAGGTCTCCAAAATCTCCGTGTTGGACTCTTTTCTCGGTAGCATTTCTCTGACCAGGTACGCTTGCTTTTGTTCTAGCTTTCTTCCTCCTGTTCTAACTTTGTCCCGCAACCATCATAAACCAAGAAACATCAGAATAAACCCCCTAAGAGAAACCCAGATCCTGCAACATTTTCGCAGGAGAAACCCCCAAACCTGTATACTTTACAAAAAGAATCCCACAGAAACAAAATACAATTCAAAGACCCAACCCCATAGAAACAGCAGAAACAAAAACATAAGCGTCAATCCTTAAATCAGCATACTAACCAGACATTCTCCCTGCCATCAAATCCGCAACAAAAAACTTCCTAGTATCTTTTTTAATCGTGTAATTACCAGGTATTTTGTTTATCACCATCTGCCTTTCTTCACTATACGTCGAAACGCTAAGACTCTTAGATCTTTGCAGATTATACATTTGTTATGTGCAGGTGCCATTGATTACAGATCAAGTCCTTGATCATGCATCTTCGTTTTTTATATGTTGCTATCTTTTATTATTATTATTATAACTAGAGTGGTGCCCCGCTTTGCATGGGGTTAATTTTTAAATAAAGTTTCATTTTAAATTACATAATATTATAAATAAAATAATAATAATTAAAAATTAATTTTAAATTTGTAAAAATTATAAATAATAGTAATCATAATAAATTAAAGCTTATTATTTTATAAGAAATCTTATTGCCTTTCAAAAAAAAATTGGTAGTTTAAAAAGATTTTTTTATGTCTTACTAAGTAAAATTTTTTATTTAAATAATTTTTAAAATAATAACATTTTATTAATTATGATGATTTCAATAATAAAATTAAATTAAAATTAAAAAAAATTAATATAATGAAAATTATTATTCATAAGCTACATAATTTATATGAGTAACGAAATAAAAAATATAATTTATATAATAAAATTATTAAAATAAAATAAATATTTCTTTTAAAAGACAAAATAAAATGAATATTAATAATGCATATTAAAATATTTTTAATTTTAATGATAAAATTTTATGAATTTTCTTTCATTTTAATTATTATTTTTTATCTTATGCTTTTATTATTATTTAGAATTAATCAACTTTGTAAAAATAATTTTGGGATCTCCAATAATTTTAATAAGTCATTATTAACTTTATTGAATAAATTGTTTTATTTTTTTATTACTTATGAAAATAGTTTAAATTTTTTTATCCTTTTTAAAGTAATTTTATAAATTTAATTTATAGAAAAAAAAGAATTACATAAATAAAATAAATTGACAAAATCTAAAGTTGAATCGGTTAGGGGGTGATTGAATCCAACCCATTTCTTTTTTTTCTTCTTTTTGTATATATAAAACGACGTGGTTTTCATTTTTCCTAAACCTAGCTGACAACCCCTTTCCCTTTCTTTCATTTTTGCTCTCTTCTTCTTCTTCACTCACTAACCCTACCAACCAACCGGTTTCTCTAAACCATCTCTCCCTGAGTCAGCCACCGACGCCGTCGCCTTTGCCGGACTGGGCATTTCCGTGAACGACTCCTTCTTTCTTTTCCTTTCCTCTTTTCTTCTTTTCTTCTCTTCCCCTTCCTTCTGCCGCCAATTTCCTCTCTTTCTGAAAAATCCTAGCCACCGTTTCTCTCAAAGTGCAAGTTTCCTTCACTCTGTTTGACTCTGTGTTTTTTTTTGGAAGTGGTTTTCTGGAGTAAGACTCAATTGAACCAAAGCCAGAGCGTGAGTTGGTTTTAGTGAGCATAAATAGAAAATACCACACATGCATCCTCAACAAATCAAATAATACTGAGATGATATGCAGTCTTTTGAATGAGATGCTGTGGTTATTTGTAAAGACGTATGATCTGGAGTTCAAAATTTTAGATTAGATTGTAACCTGTTTTTTATTGATCTGGAATGAATTACTAAGCTGGGGGATTTTGGTTAGTTTTGAATCTTCATTTGTCTGTAAATTGATGATAGGGATGTTTGTTTTTGGTGATCTATTTTCGTCCAAAAAGAGCCACGACGTGGCTAAACTTGGAAGCCCCTTTGGTGCTTCCTTTTACTTATGTTATAGATTATAATTGCTTTTGACAACAAAAATAAAACAAAAAAAAAAAAGGAAACCTATTGTTCATTTGTAATTGATTTTTTTTTTTTTTTTTTTGCAGTGCACAATGGTGTTTTTGAGGGGTGTATCAGCATTATCTAGGCTGCGGTCCCGTGTTGTAAGTTGAATGCGACTGTCTGATTTACCATATACAATTTTTTTTTCAAATTTTTATTGTAATAGGGTTTGTGCTTAAGCGCTTATATATTGAATTTATTTATGCTGCAGAGCCAACAATCTAGTCTCAGCAACTGTGTCAGGTGGCTTCAAACGCAGAGCTCTTCTGATCTTGTAAGCCATTATTTTTCTTCTCTTACTATTTTTTTTAATTTATTGTCTATATTGTACGTGAAACACACATCATTGTTAAAAAAGAAGAATAAAATCATATCTTAGAGATCAGCACTTCATTAGGAACGCATATATATAGGCACTATACGGTTACTTTTATGTCTGCACTAGCACCATAGCTGAGCCCCTGTTGACAGGACAGTGATCTTCATTTGGCGCCTGGAAGTGACTGTTTTTTATTTTCTTTACTATTGCTTTGTATGTTTGGACTTCAAACAAAAGGTGAATCACTACTATTTTTCCATTTGGTCTTTTGAGTTTTTGCTTGTAATGGCCATTGCTTATATTCACTAAATAACTTATTTTTGGGCCATTTCAGGATCTTCATTCTCAGTTAAAGGAATTGGTTCCAGAACAACAGGTTTGTTTTGGTAGTCTCAATGGGATTTCATATGCCCTTTTAATGATAGGTGCAGATAGAGTTAAGCTTGAGCAAACACTGGTTAATTTTATTTCCACTTTTTATCTACATCACTCCATTTTTAAGTTGTTGAAGAATCCTAGTATTAAGTTTGAATCCGATATTTTATCATAATTTTAGCCAGCTGGTGGATCTTCTATCATCAATGTGATTCAGTCAATGATTATATGCAAGATCATAGCCAGATTAGAAATTTTCTTTTTTGAATGGCTTCTCGTATTTATTTTCCAGGAGCGCCTGAAGAAATTGAAGGCAGAACATGGAAAAGTGCAACTTGGGAATATTACTGTTGATATGGTAAAACATATTCTGTCTTTCTAGTGTAGCAGTAATGGAAAAGGACAATTTATTTTCCCTTTGCCTTTTTGTTTCTCAATTTGAAGTTGGAGATTTTAATCGGCTTATGAGTATATCTTGGGGTTCTCAATAACTGATTTTTGCACTGTGTTTGAAAGGTACTTGGTGGAATGAGAGGAATGACAGGGCTGCTTTGGGAAACCTCATTACTTGACCCAGATGAGGTATGTTTCAATAACTTACTGTCTGTAACAGGTTTAAGCAGACATGTATGCTCAGTTACTGAATTACGGGAACATAAAGTTGCAAAAACTAAAAGGTGGATTATGTTTTCTAGGGAATTCGCTTTAGGGGTCTGTCCATTCCTGAGTGTCAAAAAGTATTACCAGCTGCAAAGCATGGCGGAGAACCTTTGCCTGAGGGTCTTTTATGGCTTCTTTTGACTGGAAAGGTGGGTAGTTGTATATGAGGCTTCTAGAATTGACAGGATATCCTCTTTAGGGCTGTAGTGCTTGACAAAATACCCCCTTCCTCCTTTTAACTCAGGTTCCGAGCAAAGCTCAGGTTGACGGTTTATCTCAGGAATTGCATAGCCGTGCTGTTGTTCCTGGTTTGTAGCTTCTGCGTTATTCCTGAAACCTGTAGAAATTACTCTTTCCTATTTCTAATGAAGCAGTTGAATTCTTACTTCTCTTGGATTTCTCTATTTGGTTGCAGATTATGTGTTCAAGGCCATTGATGCTCTACCAGTCTCAGCTCATCCAATGACCCAGTTTTCAACTGGTGTTATGGCACTCCAGGTTGATATATGTTCTAGACTTAGCTTCTCTTTCTTAACCATTCTGTTCTGTAGTTAAACTTCTTTTTGCTCTTGTATAGTTATTAATGCATTTTGATTTTGCATAAGTTTAATTAAGTGAAGAAGTTAGAGGTTTTGGGTTATTTAGTTTTATTCATAAAGATAAAACTATAAAAAATAAAAAGCAACTCCTCAACCTCATTGTTTTGGTTAACTTGTTAATCATCTCATATTGGTGAGATGAACAGGATGACTTTCGACAGCAGCTGTTCGACTTCAAAATTCTACAAGCTCATTGTTAACTAGGATTTCTCTGGAGTTTAAATGCATTCAATTTAAGTATTTTTATACATAAAACAAGCTGGATTTCGACTATTTTTTCCTTGAAGATGCATGTGTTCTTTAACTGACAGATTGTCATTTTAGGGAAGTTCCTGTTAATCAGAAAACACTTTCTTTTTCTGATAACCAGATATTATCTGAGAATTAACTGGATAATCTTTAGGTTGATGTTTCTGTGTTTCTGTAAGTAGATCTTTAGTGCTGTTCAATTCTGGTGCTATCAACTGCTTGTTTTTCCCTTTTTCTTTCTTTTACACTTTGTAGATTCTAGTAGAGATTGACTTTTTTGTCCATGCTTTCTTTTTGTAACAAGTCTCATTTTTAGAAGAAGTCCTTCTGGACTTAAATATAATCTTTAAAGTCTGTAGTGGCAATCGTAGGTGTTAAGAGTGATGCAACTAACTATAAATTTGCCTTGTTAAGTTTCTGTGCATATATTTGAAGTGAATAACTTTGTCTTTCAGGTTCAAAGTGAATTTCAGAAAGCATATGAGAAGGGAATTCCGAAATCAAAGTAAGGTTCTTCCATGCAGTCATACTTTGATGTCATGAATCAACCTTCTAGTGGTCGTGCAACTATTCTGATGTTACATTGATTTTAGGTATTGGGAGCCGACATATGAAGATGCTCTTAGTTTGATTGCTTGTGTGCCGGTAGTAGCTTCGTACGTTTATCGAAGGTTAGTGTAGCATATGATACCTTGTCTGTAGGACAGATACTTAAGTTGTTGGACGAGTTTGGTTTGTGAATTTCTTCTTTTACTGTTCTGAGACTGTTTGTTTACAATGAGTGATTTAGAACAAGGGGGAGGGAAGAGGTAGAAAATAGTGAATATAGATGAATCTGAGGGTGAAATGGTGAAACAGAGAAAATAGAGGGCAAAGATGTTAGAAACAAGGGAGTGGAACTAGAGAGAACCAAGGGAGAGGAGATTTCAAGACTCAAAATTTCAATAATTTAAATCTCAATTAAAAATACACCCACCAAGCTTATGGGTAGAGGCCATAAAACCTGGACACAAATTTGCAATTCCAAATATCTCTTATTAAAATTAGACACTAAGCCTAAATTGGTTCTCGATCAATTAGTTATTCTGAAATTTTGTTTAATTAAATCTGGCTTGGCCTATAAATAAGCATGTCATTTGAATGTTATGAACCAACCAGACTGACGTGTTGGGAGACTTATCTAACCACAGCTGCATTGCCTTGTTGCGTAAAATTCTGTTATAGTTTCTTAAATTAAGTTCCTGTCACTTTTTTGAAGGATATATAAAGGTGGAAATTTTATTGCCATGGACGACTCATTGGATTATGGTGGAAATTTTTCGCACATGTTGGGATTCAATAGTCCCCAGATGCAAGAGCTTATGAGGCTTTATGTCACCATTCATAGGTTTGTCTATGCTATTCTCGTATTGAGCATATTTCTTATGGTATACCGATTTTGAGTGTATATTTTCCATTTTCACCAATATTGTATTTTTTTTAAAATTATCATATCTGTCGATGCTTTGGCCAAGTTACATGTGTTGCTTTGATGACGTGGTTTTACATAATGGCCTCCAGTGATCATGAAGGTGGAAATGTTAGTGCCCATACTGGCCACTTGGTGAGTTCTTATGACTATTGGTATAAGCATTTTGAGTTGCCATTAATTTGTAGTATTTCTGATCTCTGGTTATTACTATTTTATATCGGGGGCACTTTTTCAAGTTCTCAAACACATTGATATTTCTTTAAACTTATGCTTCCCTGACCAATGTTATTTTTGTATTCTCTTATATTGATGGTCTGAATTCAGGTGGGTAGTGCTCTTTCAGATCCTTATCTTTCCTTTGCAGCTGCATTGAATGGGTTAGCTGGGCCACTCCATGGTCTGGCTAATCAGGTATCAGATCTTCCAGACTTGAGCTGTCTACCATTCTTGTGTTTTAATTTTTCAATATCTAGGTTTTAGCAAAGATATGCTTGCTTGCTTCTGAATCTTATTTGTGCAAAGCTGTAGTCAAATAACATGTAACTAAATTCTATAAGCTTTATCGGTGTTTACCTGATTGTAATGGTTTTAAATATTCAAGTGAGTCAACTTATGCCAAGTCTGTTTGGGGGTTGGCTGAAAGCTCAAACCTGCTGGTATCTTGGACGTTAGTTGTAGTCAACTATTTGAACCAGGCAGAGTAAGTTCTTGATTGATGACAATAATAGTGATATTTATAATTCATAAACTTACTGTTGTATTGATTATGCCCAATCGTTATAAATGGATGCATTCTGTCTTTTGCATCCCATTCCACCTTTTTTCATATGCACTAAAAAGAAAACAAGCATGACAAGGGCAGTGTGCTTTCAAGACCTATAATAGGTTTTGTTTACCTCTCTGTGGTCTGGTTGTTACTAAATCCTAGGAGCTTTCTGTGCAATTACCTGTCCCTACATTACTTATATTTATTATATCTGAGACAGTCTTGCTTGAAATGTTTGTATAGTTTCTGTAGCTTACTACTCTATATGCAATCAGAGCTTTATAAACTTACTTGCAAGACCACCATTGCAACTTGGAATCAGCTAATTCCTAAAGGAAAGCAGTGTGGGCTAGCATAAATGCCCTCCTGATTTCTTGTTTTATGGCCATTATAGTAATTTCAACCCATTTAATTTGATTAATTTACCATCACTGATGTTTCTTGAGCTTCTGAATCAGAACATTATGCTGAAGTTTGTTCCTGAGAATGGATGATTTCACTCTGTCTGAATCCTGATGACTGTTGCCACATTGTCTTTCCTTCTTATTTTCATTGCAGGAAGTGTTGCTTTGGATCAAATCTGTGGTAGATGAGTGTGGAGAGAACATAACCAAAGAACAGCTGAAAGACTATGTCTGGAAAACACTAAACAGTGGCAAGGTATTGTCTGATGTTTATACAAATTTGAGATTAAGTGTGGCTAATAATTTTTGGATATGCTGCTGCCTCAAACATTTATTAGAGCACCTGTCTATCTGGTTTATTAATCTTGGAAGATGTGTAACTTGTCATTCCTGCTTCATGATAATATTTTTGATGTGCTTCATCTGAACTCATTACCCTTGTTTGAACTGGCAAGGGAAGGATGCAGTGCTTTTAAGAATGTTGTGGTTGCTTTTGAAAATTCTATTTAGTTTCTGCTTTTTAATGCCTTTCTTTGAAGTTTATTTTACTAAGATTGCACTATTCCTTTCTTTGAAGAATGCAGTGTTTTTAAGAATGTTGTGGTTGCTTTTAATGCCTTACTATGATCAGTATCACAGTTTGTGTTTTTAATTTTTATTAGAAGATTTGTTAGGTTATTTTAATTTTGTTGTCTTAATTCAGTGTACTTATTTTCTATCTGCAGGTTGTCCCTGGATTTGGTCATGGAGTGTTGCGTAAAACTGATCCAAGATACACTTGTCAAAGAGAGTTTGCATTGAAGCACTTACCTGATGATCCGCTGTTCCAGCTGGTTCTCACTCATGCCTTGATGACAGAATGTTAATGAGTGCCATTTGTCTGCTATTGTTTACACTTTAAGATTATTGCTAAGGTGATCTAATTTTCATTCTTGCAGGTTTCTAAGCTTTATGAAGTGGTGCCTCCTATTCTTACTGAGTTAGGCAAGGTAATTTTTCTCATTTACATTCTTTGACCAGATGTTTGAAAGAATATGTGAATGTTACATGTTCTAATACATCATAAATGAACAACCTTGAGTGCAGTGGTAAAGTTCAGAAGAGCGTGTGGAGTTTAATACTTTATTGATAGAATTTGGAATCCTTCTAGCTTCTTCCATTACTATTATTTAGTTGAAATGAATGGTAAAATTGGGAAATTAGGTTAAGAAAGAAACCATGGTCTGAAGGCTGTTGTCATTAGAACTTATGATTTTGAACTATTTATTATATATATTATTGAACTTTGATTAGCTTGCATTGCTTCAAGTTTAATAAGCTTTTAATTCATAGTAAGAAATAAACTGAAACTGAAATTTATCACTGTTTTTATGTTATATTTTTTTTGTTGAATATTAGGTTATTTATTGGTGGCTACGCTGAAACTTTAACCTGCATAAGATTAGCCAACTGATGCAGCATTTCTATTATGTTGAAATGGAAACTAATGCCCGCAATTGTAATATTGGATGCTTGTAGGTTAAAAATCCCTGGCCCAATGTTGATGCACATAGTGGGGTGCTGCTGAATTATTTTGGTTTAACTGAAGCAAGGTATGATATGAAGTTTTTCTTTCAAATATTTTGATCACTTAAATTATTTTAAAGCATGAACAGTTATTGTTTGCGATGTAGTAATTATTATTTCCCAATAGATTAAATATTCTTATAACTTGATGGACAGATACTATACGGTTCTTTTTGGTGTATCAAGAAGTATTGGAATTTGCTCTCAGGTTTGATTTTGCTGCGATAGTTCAGTTGCATTTATGTGAATCACCAGGCGTTGCTTGACCTATAATCTTTTGTGTTGGTTCAGCTAATATGGGACCGGGCACTAGGATTGCCCCTGGAAAGGCCAAAAAGTGTTACAATGGAATGGCTTGAAAATTACTGCAAGAAAGCGAAAGTTGCTTAAAAAAGTTGGTGCCTGATATCTTAAAGAGTAATAATTGCTTACAAAGCTGGGGTTTTGTGAGTGGAGCAGCTATGTACCGCAGTCAATGATAAGCTGTTTGGTTTGTAGCAAATTGCTGGAAGGACTAGAAAACGTTGGCTGTTTCATACAGAAAATTTGAATTTCAACCCTCTTTTGGTCATGAGTTTGTAGTATTATTTTCATTTGGATAAGAATTTTGTTGAGCTATTCCAATAAAATGTAAGTTTCAGGCATGCACCTTATGCAATCAATACTGCCGTTAAGTAGTTGTAATTCATGATTTTATTGTGTGGAGGCATGAAATTATGTCTAATCCCACAATCTTTTTTATTATACGATATGGATGTCTTAGGTAGATGCATGATTCTGTCACAATACATATCTTATCGTTACTGTACTACATTTTATGGATCTTATGTTTATTTACGTAAGGCAAGATTTTAAAGTTAAATCCAATCACGGGATGTTAAAAGACTTGTGACCTAATAGGTTTAAAGGAAGCTCGATTGTACTTGTCATCTAACATCTTCAGCGAACATCTTCAGCGTATGGTTACCATATGAAAACGGGTTGAGTATTTTATAATTTCGAGGTACTTAAATCTTAACTCTATAAAAAATTAATTATTTTAATTTTATTAACTACTCATTTAATTTTAAAATTACTATCTTAATTTTAATCTTAATATATTCCTATTATTCTATAATTATCTTAATTTATTTAAATACTCGATTAAATAAAAAAATTATTAAAATTTTTTTCATGGGAATTCAATTATTCAATTAACTTTTCTAATCTCATAACTTACCTTTAGATTTATATGTTATATATTTATATAAATAAACATATATATACTGTAATTAATAATTTTATGAATTATAATTTTTACAATGTTAATATAAAATAAAAAATAAATATATTTATATTTAAAATACATAATATATACACATATATATTCATAAAAGTATTAATGTCATCATATTAATAATTAGAGTAATTATATTTAAACATAAATAATAATTTAATAATTTTTTAATTTAAATATATTAATGTCATCATATTAATAATTAAAGTAACCATACTTTCTATATATTTGTTAATTTTTAACAAAAAAATTTACTTGTAAAGTTGGTAAAAATTATAAATTTTTAATTTAATTATTAAAATAATAATAAAATATTTATAAATAGTAATAAAATTCGATAACCCTACCCAAACTCGTTTATGAGTATTTTAATCTTGTATAATCGAGTTAGATATTCATGAGTACCTTATTATAATAAGGTACTCTTGACATCCCTAGTATGGTATCTTCAACTTTCACTTTATATCTCTAAGGAAAAAAAGCAAGAAGAAGGAAAACCCTTGTCGATCACTTGGTTCACCAAATAATAATAGTATCACCAATTAATCAATAAATAGTGGCTATGAGAAGTGAGTGATGAATCTTAGACTCGTGGTTGGGAAATTAGAAGATTCAAGGCTTGAAATATTTGACCCATCTTGTATGATTTTTCACGAGTAATTAATTCAACCAGAATTTTTTAATTTATACTGATCCGTTCCACGTGGCATAAAGCCAAGTCGAGGTCTCGGGATTGTGGCACCAGGTTGATCCAAAATCTGAGGCATATATCGATAACCTCAATTGCCCTTGGTTTGCCCAAATGAACAGAAAGGGAAAATCGAAATGGCCTACTGCGCTCCCTGTAGCTGCGCTGCTGCTCTATCTGCGTCAGCTTCCCACGAATCACATCTAGCATTTCAGCCTCAAAACCCCAGACCTAAACTTGCTCCCAAAAGAATCCCACCAAGCCCTTCCACTTTCAGTTTGAGGTATGCATTTCAGCTTTGATTCGTACATCTAATTCGTATTGTATCAAGTGATTTGTTGTTTTCTCCGAACGAAATTCATGTCAAATGCAGCTTTTACACTTTTCTAGTTGAAAGACAACTGAGTGCGCTGGACACTCGCATTCTTTTGCAATGTTGGTCTTGGCGGACTGCTTTCCTTTTTGTCTAAAGCTGATTTTCCAGTTCAACTAGGCTTATCTGACTCAGATAATATAGATAGATCATAGATCGATCGCTTTTTGGGCTAAAAAGATGGCTTGCTGAAAGGGCAACTTCCTGGAAATATATGTCCAGATGGTGTCCAAACTGTTGGGGGCTGCTAGCTAGAGACTAGATGTTACAAGGGTCCTAGCGTACGGTGAAACTAGGGCCTGCTTCCCAACTTCAACTTGGTTGCGGAAAATAGTTGCATAATCTGTTGTCTTTCCACATCTTTGTGCTTTGCTTTATTTATTGGAAACTACAATATTATCATGAAATTTACAGCCTCCTTTCCTTTCCCATTCTGTAGGGGGTTTATTAAACGTTTTCTGCTAGCTTACATGCATTACATTGACTACCTTTTATGAATACTAATAATTGTGCAGCATAAGGAACCCGATCAGTTGGCAATGAGTTCATTGTTTACTCAAGCTTCATACATAAAATATACTTGAGTTTGTAGTAAATATGTATTACATGCTTCGTAGTATCCTTGATGCTATAGTTGAAATGTTGCTGCCACAGTGAAGTTGATAATGTGATTGTCATTATTGTTTTACTTGCAGGTTCAATGGTACTGTGAAATTTGAAAGAAGGCTTAGGTTATTTGGTTCTAATCCGTCTAGTGGAGATTCCATCACAGAAAAGTCGGGTGATACTGCCCAAGGCCCCCCATTCCTCACCATTTTAGCAGGATTTCTAGTTTTTTTTCTCATTTGTTCGATGCTTGGATCCATTATAATGTGGTTGATTAGTGTAATAGTTAAGTTTCCTCCAAAATAGAGGCGGCTGTTTTGCTATCTTTTCAATGTAAAACAAATGAATGCAAACAAGTGTGTTTAATTTTGAGGCGGTAAATGACTGCACATGCATTATAAATTCTGGTCTGGCTTCATGGATTTGCCTAACTAGACATATATAGCGCCAGCAGGCCAACTTCCCGAGTAAACTAACTGATATTATTTCATATGACTTGGTAAACCTATAGTATATATGCCCTTGATTTTGTTCTCATCAGATTTATGTTGCTTAACTAACTTAAATCTGTTCCATTCCATCATTTCCTCCTTTCGTTTTTCTGTTTTTCTTTCTTTCTTTCTTTCTTTACAAAAAGAAAAGAAAGAAAAAGAGAAAGAAACCATTTCTCCATGTAGTCTCTAGGTTAGTTTCATACACTGCCTTTGCGTTGACTGGAGAAAGCTGTATTTCAGTGCTCCGCCAAATGGCAGAGAATATATATGCTACTTGAGCAAGTTGAGATGTCACTCATTATTATTACCTACCTACCTACCTACCACAATAAGCAATTTCGAGCAATGAGGATTATTGTCACGCATAAGGCTGGCTAAAGCTAACATATCTGTTTCCAGAACCAAATTTTGTATGTCCTCTCCTTGGTAGTGTTACTAATAAAATCTAATGTCTCTGGCTATGGCTAAATAAAGAAAAAAAAAATTCTAAAAAAATGTTAATCCAGAAAGATAATGCAAATAATACAAGTAGGGTGGCGAGAAATCTTTATTATTTATTTTTTTGTTTTTGTTTTTGTTTTCAAGTACATATATATGATATATCAATTGGAGAGATTCTCGTCGCCTTGAGGCTTATCTTGAAGCTTATCGTGTGGCATTGATGCTGTGAAGTTGCGTCGCTCGTCAGCATTGGCAGTAATAACTGGCATCCATACATCAGCGGTGCCACTCAGGAGCGACTGCACGTGGGGGTCTGCAGCCATGGCTGAGGATATCATCTCATCCACACCATCCAACTTAGCCGATAATTTGTCCAACTCTTTGGCTATTTCCAGCTGATAGAAAGATTAAAAGAACAAGAGTGATCAAACAGCATGCTGTTTGTTTGCAGAAACCAAAGTGTGGAAGATGATAGAGGGTCGGGCAGTCTGTATGTGTTTCAGCATTTGAGATATACCATACCTCATCAAGGCCGTGTGTAGACCTGGAAGGAACTTTTGTAACCTCCAATCCCAGGGCTTCAATTTTGGAACGCAATTCAACTTCTTCCTGATTAGTCAATGTTTCTACCTACATACATACATATGCACCGAAATGCATGAATAATTTCCCGTTAATGCAAAAGAATGAAAGTATATATGTCCGCTCCACCTTCACACACACAGCCCAAAACTATATATGCTATAGCTACGGTAATGGCATGCGAAAAGAATCAATTAACGTTCTTGGAGGATCCAAATCATTGCACATCAGCGATATGATGTATTCTAGCATACGAATCCGGTTGCAATTCGGAACCTTAATGGAAACAACAATTCCCTACAATTCAGTAAAGGAAATCATATGCAATGCAAGCACGTAACAGTATAATTAAATTGCATCAAATGGACAAAGGAACCCCCTTTTTAATATGATACCCAGATGGTGAATCAAGCGAATTTCGATCCGTGAAGATGAAATTAAAAAATAAAAAAAAAAAGAAAGTGAAAAAATTGAAAAGGATACCTGATGGAGTAGATTGGAAAGGAGGAGGAACAACTGTGCATCTGCTCCGTTCCCGTCTTCCGCTGCCATTTCTGATTTGCTTTCTTGTTTTCCCAACCCCGAATCTCCCATGTCTTCACTTTCTCTTCAAGCCTGACTGAATCTCTCATCCCTCTTCACTTTCACTTAAACATTCTATGGCTTACACGTGGCCGATAAAGGTGTGCACGGGGTTTTTACTTCTTTTAAGACTAATATTTTATTTTTTTAAAAAAAAAAAATTGAATCTATATGCTGTATTTATTTCACCTTAAAATCAAACTATAAATTTTCTCCATAAATGAGCAAGACAAAATGGTACCTAAAAATGGGGAGCATATTATTTTTATTCAACAACCTTTGTATAATGTTTTTTGTTTGGACCGTTACTCGTTTTAAAATAATTTGTTTGAGGATATTAGGAATTCAATCAAACAAAAGTTAGATTAAGGCTTACTGCCTACTTTTTTTATATTGTTGTTGCAGATGATCATGATTTTTTTTAAAAAAAAAAACTTTATTAAAATATAATTATTCAATTATGATATTGAATAGGTGGAAAATTGCTATGAAATTTTATTATTGAATTCCACTTTGGATGGTGTAATTAGCTTATAAGTCCTATCATAATCATATTACTCCGAGACTTGGAGGCCGGAGCTTTCTGTGGAATTCACCATTCAAAGGCCAAGATACTCAATCAAAAATGGCATTTCCCCTTTGACAGACCACTTATTTGCTCTTACCACTCTTAAACATAAGGGCTTCTTTAGTGAACCAGATCCATGCACCTCGGGGGTGGTTATGAAATGGGAAAACCCAACAACATCCTCATCCCTCTAGATGACACAGCAGTACAACATGTCTAACACACCAACTATACGGCCTTCATGAATCCATTTCAGATTCAATTAAGTTTAATCAGCAGATAACGTAGACAATAACATGATTCACATAAAAAGAAAATAAAGGATTATGTTCACTCCATCTTCATTTAATGATTTGCCACAAGGAATTGGGACTTCACATAGTGACCATCCATGAGATATGAATGCAACATTTTCAAAACTCTAATCAAAGCTGCATATAATGAAATATCTGTAGCATATCTGAATCTCTACATTCATTTATGAACAGACAAAACAGTTTGTTCATTGCTGCATTAAATTGGGCTCCACCACCCCGCAACAATTTTGAGTCTCTAGTTACTACTAGGTTGCAAAAGAAGAACTATATACTTATGGCATGAAGCCCATGAGGGTGCCCCAATGTGATTGGTTTCTGATGCTGATATTCTGGATCAGTTTCCTGCAGAAGCATCACTTCGGAACTGTTCTACAAGGGGAGGGAGGAGAAGAGCCAGCCTAGTTTTGTACCTCGCAATTCGTTTTAAACGTTCTTCTCTTAACCTGTGACAAAAGGACAGTCATAGCCATATCATTCTCTGCACTCTATACACCCATTTGAGTTCAACACTAAGCATTTACAGAAAACTATAAAGATACTATTTGAGGAAAAATGAAAAACAAACGGGAAGCCATAGGAATATATTTGTCAACAAAACAGGTCATTTCAACAGTTATTTAGATTCTACCCATTATCCGAACATGCTGTTCATACTAGTATGTAATTAGAATAGCCAGGTTTGGTCTCTCCATTACTTGGTTGCCAACTTAACCTCTGCCTTTAGCTTGGAAGGGTGAAATAGCACAAATTGTGATTCCAATGCCATTTTATTTAAGGTCATGTAAATAATTTCATATGGAATCTTTAAAGAAGGTGAAAGGTCAATCCACACTGAATAAAAGTACACAATGCTTTCATAACTTCACACTGCTCTTTTTTGGTTTTAATTTTTCATTTTTGGGCAGTCAAGCCATGAATATTTTGATGCACATCTATGCACCCAATGCGCAAATATATATATTAACCTGCACTCACCGTCTGCCACCTTTAAAAAAAACAAAAAAAAATTCTTTCCCTACCCATCAGGGGAATAATTTGCAAATTGTGTAGCAGCTATTTGAATGTTCATTGATATGATGTTTTAGTATAATCCAGGATTTACATTGAAAGATCGGGTATTTTGTCGTATTACCCACAAATGAATGCCAGAAGGACATGAAATACACAATAGAGGAAGTAGTTAAGGTTTTAAAGCTAATTTTTATTATATTGTCAATAACACTCCTAACAGACGCCCATACAGAACTTTCATTTCTCAAATACCATGTAGGGCTTGTATCAGGTCATAAAGGAAAATGTTTTTTAGCTTCTTGATCAAATTCAGATGGTCTAGGATGGACTCCCTGATTCTGTGATCACCTTAGCAAAACACAGACATACACCCCCAGTTCTTATAAATACCTCCATTCAGAGGACCAAGAATTACAGATTAATGTTTTGACTTGTCAGGCACCAATATGTACGCTTCAAGTTGGTTAACATAAAAGACAACCATAAAGCAGTCCAACCTGCCCTATCACCGATGTAAAATGATTATCACAGCTAAATTTCATTGGAAAACACAAAATTGCAAAGAAAGAAACTTACCTTGATCTAACCTTTTTAGCCCGGTCAATATGCCTTTTCAACAGATCTTGTGCTGATAAATTCTCGACAGATTGCTCATCCTAAAAGCAGGTAGAAGGAAGTTCAGCTCATTCTAAGAAAGAAAAACACAAATCAAGTTGCTTTTTCTGGTTTTAAGAACTATTGCAGCACTGCTAACAAACATGCAGCTATCCTCATTTATTAGAAATAAGCAAAAGATTCAGAAGTTAATGGAAGATTAACTGACAACAGCAACACTAAGTGCTTATCACATGCAACCCAACCAAATTAACTCAGATATAAACTAAAAAGATAGTAAAAACTAAAATTAGAAGAACACAGCATGGACAAACATCAAAATTATAAAAATTCAGACTCAAGTAAGAAAATACCAAAAAATGAAATAAAATGAAGTAAAATAAAATAAAATAAAAGGGAGGTGACTGCAATTTATCTACCATGTACTAATGGCTCCTTATTTATTTTAAGAAGAACCTAAGTTAAAGACAAAGCTGTGATGTTGACTAATTCATTTTAATGAAACATTTGATCAAACCCTTACAAGACTGTTACATAAACAAGATGATGCAACCAAGGTTCCAGGAAGCTATATAAATTTCTATTCTTCTAAATTTATAACCTATTAGCAATTTTGCATAAAGGCAGCTGCCCTCAACATTTACAGACATTCCTACATTTGCCAGCCCAAGGCTCTTAAACTAGTTACCATTGCACCAGTCACCAACAGGCTCTCTCTCTCTCTCTCTCTCTCTCTCTCTCTCTCTCTCTCTCTCTCTCTCACACACACACACACACACACTCAACTTTGCAAATCTTTCTCAGATCATTTTATTACTTGCAATAATGATCAATTTGTGACTATGGCTAGTAAGATCATTATCAGACTTGAGAAATATATGAATACAAAAGATGGCAATGCAACAAGAACAATTGAAGGAAACTGACCTCCTTTTTATCTTCCTGTTCTTGTTCTTCTTCATCTTCTGTGTCCTTTGGCAAACTATCCGTGACTGGTATAGGCAAAGGCTGCGGAAGAGACTTGCTAACATCCCCATATTGTGGCTGCTGACAAAATTAAGATTATTAGGCATAATCATAGGAATGAAATAAAACAAGCAAATAGGTATTTGATTAGTCTCCTTTACAAAACCCTAAGATCTGACTTTGAAGGCCCTTAGCCCTACCCCAAAAAAAGAGGGAAAATAAACAAATCTTGCATACAATTGAATTGTATTTTTTTTTTTTTTTGGTTAGGTGACAAGTGAATTGCTTTTTTTCATTGTGATATCCTTAAAACCACTATTACATGCCTAAAATTAGTTGAGTTGACATGCTGATCAAGACAAAAAAATATTTTTGTAAGAACAAACTGTTCTGAGTAAATTAAGATGTTCATAGGTAGGAACTCAAAAAATAATATAGCATGGTTACAAGGCAGGTAAACTTTAAATGAAGTTGCAGCAAAAGAGATGCAAACCTGAGTTTCGTCTGGAAATCCATTTCTCAACCATGAACGGCAAAGAGCATAAACAGAAGCGCCATCTGTTATTCTGACCTACAGAGGGAATTCAAAGGCAATCAATGGAAGTTAGTGTAGGGACACAGCGATATGAAAAAGCAGTGAATGAGCCGGCGTACAGGAGAAATAAGACATGAGATATTACCTTTCGATCCCTAACATTGACAAGAGAATCGTCTTTGGTTCTGTCCCTGGAGAAAGCAGGGGATAAGAGGCTCGAATGTTGACATCGAGATATGCAAATAAAAAAAAAGAAGGGAAAAGATGACATAGATTACCTGACATTTTTATAGCCATTAGTTTCAGGAAGTGAAGATGGCGCTGGAGCAACCTAGAACAAGTATTATACCTTTCGCTTAGGACTAATCAAATAAAAGTTTAATTTGTAAGACGAAAAAGGACAAGATGAAAGAAATCAAAAAGCAATTCCAGGACGATATAAAACCCTAAACGTTGAATGTAAAGAAGCGAATGGTCTTTGCAAATCCATGCTATCAAATAATGAGAAAAAGAGAAAAAGAACCTTGGGATGGAGAGGGAGGGAGAGGGCCTTAAGAGGAGGATGGAAGTGAGTAGGATGGGGAAGGGATAGGGACGGAGACGGTGGCCGGGGATTGGCAAAGTGATGAGGATGATAGGGCAGGAGAGGGCGACATGAGTGGTTTGTTGGAAGGAATCCCCTTCCAGAGGAGGCTACTGGGTACATCACTCCTGCTGTTGTTGGACATTGCTGCTCTTGATATGACGTCGTTGGGCATGGCCCTCTCATACTCATCGTCACTGCTGCTGCTGCGTTTGTGCTGCTGCTTGAAGGCCGAATTGTGGTCGTCGGAGTCGAGCTTGTATTCGACATTCTGCTCAGCCTACCCGCCCCAATTTTTTCAATTCTAAAAGCTAAACGATTAGAGCCAGATGGAATAAAAATCTATAAGTAGTAAATGAGTGTGCTCCTCCGGCCCAAACTGCCTTGGATCGATTTCTATTAATTTAAATATCGGTCCACTTATCAGCAAAAACAATATATTATACGCATGCTAGAATACAGGACAAATAGAAGGGCACCCTATATCTAATTCTCTATGGGCTGGGTATGGTCGGAGCCCGGAAGTAGCCCATAAATAAAACACAGCGACCAATGGTCAATGGTCAATGCTCAGAACTCGATTCTCAATAGTCGAGTCCAACTCTGGTCTAGTGATCCTCTGATTTTATTTCATTTTTTTGTTCAATAGAGTATAGAGAGTTTTGATTCGGGTGCTAAAGGAGTGAAGGATTTGAGTTGAATCATAATCATCATGATATTTGTGGGTGGGCTTCCCTTTTCTTCCAACTCCTCTTCTTCTTCCTCAGCGCCATCGTCTCAGTCTCAGGTATTTTCCTTCGATCTACCGTTTCATAGAATATGATGATAAAGATATCTCATTCTTATAATTCTACTAGTATTATTTTATTTTATCATGTAAAAATATGCAAAGCATATTATCGTAGTAAATCCAACTTTGTATTTCATGCTAATAAACCTTTTGGAATCAATAAGATAATGATGTCAGTCAAAGCTCCTCATTTTTCTTTTCATTTTTTCTTTGATTTTCTTTTCATTTTTTCATTTTTTTCTTTGATAAATTTAATCCATCTACACCTAGTTGCACTGATTGCTACCTTATTAACACTATACATAATGGATGATGATAACGGATAATGGAATATGTCATAATGAATTTAAGGCAAGGACAGATGATTTTTTGTTTTTTATTTTTTTTTAACAGCCAATGAATTTGTTGATGGCATTGATGGAACACCCCATTCTACTGTCTGCCTCACATTCTTTCAAGTCTATCCAGGAGAGGAGAGTCTCCGCATCCATGGACTCTGACTTAACAACATCATCAAATAACCCTAAATACGTCTACTTATTCCAGAGAGAATATGCTACTGTTGATCCTGCACTTGTCCATGTATGTTTTCTCTTTACTTCCTGCAATTGCATATCAAACTCGGTACCCATTTTTTGGTTACAACTGAGATATGGCCTTTTGCATTTCGTTCAAACTCGGTACCCTCGCATCTTGGACAATTCAGATCTCAATATTCTTGCTGCTCCACATAAAAGTCAGTTGTAATTTTAAAGCAAATCGTTCATGTTTTCTTGTTTCTAATAACATTGAAATGTGACATTTAGTGGACAAATATATCCCCAGGTTCTGAGTTGTCATGTTCAACCTGCAATGTTTAGCCTCAGTATTAGCCAATTACTTTTCTTGCATCAGTTGGGAGTTAAATGTCATGGTGAGGGTAAAGATTATCAATTTGCTTTTATATTCAGCTGGAAGGGAAAATTGGTATCTGAAGACTTGAAGTACTGATGGCAATCTCATTTATTGTATTTTATTTCAAGTGGTCTTTTGAATATCCTGTGGGCTGTTTAATATTTTTAAAGGTAATGATTAGTGAGTGAGACACTATGATCTTTGGTCATTGTTTTTCATTTTGCTAACGTAGCATGGATCTCCACTCCCTTTTCCATAATCCAACCGAACAAACCCTTTGCACTGTTATTTTGTGGACTTCATCTTGAATGCTGCTTATCTCAGATTGTAAATGTGTGATTCCTTCAAGAGCTTTGTGCCTTTTCTAGGCTTGGAATTTCTGTTGATTTTTGGACATCTTTATAATACATGTTTTGCCTTGATTCACCACACTTCTCTTTTTCTTGATTCTATAGTTATATTGAATGCCGTCACCTTATATCCTTCCTTGCATGAAAAGTACGTTGGCACTGATGAAGCAACAACATGTGTGGGTCTTGTCATTCGGAACCAGGAAAATGGGATGTAAGAATTTGCAAGAAAGTTCAGAATTGCTTGATGGAAATTCTTTTTATTGGATCCGTAATTTGGATTTTGTGATTTGAATTCAGGACCTCTGTTGCCCATATGGATTCTCCAAAATTTGTAGATATTGGCATCAGCCAGATGTTATCACTAGTTGCTGATCACAATTCTCATGCTGATTTGGATGTATTGTTCATTATATTCCCCTTTTGTTAATTCATTGGCGATTTATCATAATTGAAACATAAATCTTTTGCTTGAATTAAATCTTTTGAATTTTAAATGCAGGTGCATTTAGTTGGTGGTTTTGAAGATGTTTCACCTAATGTCTGGCCCATGGTCTTCTCATGTGTTGTTGATTTTCTAGAGATATAGTAACCTGCTCAGAAGAAGAATGATTAAGTTGAATATTTTGACCTTTGTATGCAGCATGCTAAAGGCAGTCATCGACCAGAGGGAAATGCAAGAATGGATGGTTATTCCTTTCCTTTGTGTACAAAAATAGTTGAAACTTTGCAGAAGAGACAGGAAAATTTTCACATTCAGACACTCTGTGTTCTTGGACATAACACCAAAACGGATTCTCAAGGAAATGCATATCCCATATTTAGTGGGTTCCTGGTAACTATCCAGCTTTGGCATTTCCTTGATTTTGAAATGGAAAATGGAAGTGAAGAGTTTAATGAAGCATTATATCCGTTTTTTAGTAGCTCATGATTCTGAAATAGCAATATTGAAACTTTATATCAGTCAATAATTCAATTAGTTGTTAAAATTTTTGAATAGAATTATCATATGTTTAAATCGCCTACAAGATAAATGGATAATTCTTATAGTCTGATGGCAAAACACTCTGTTTCAGATTGAGTCTTGTTGCTTGTGCTGTTGAAACTTCTTAATACACTATAAACATATCAAACATTATTTCTTTTGCATGTCTTCAGGTAGAACCTTCTACTGGATCCCTCATCCTTGCCAGCTTCGATAGAAATTCGCAATGTCCAGATGAAATTGTCCGGAGACTTCGAGTCTTTGCTTCATATGAAGACCCCAGTTGGCACGGGAAATTACTGGATACTTATGACACTAAAGCTGACCGATTCATTATTGCTCCTTGCAGTTGGTAGAATGTTGTTTAACAACTTACGTTTTCTGCTATATATGACAACAGCAATTGTGTCAAGTCTGTTTGATTTTACATTATACATCTCTGATCTTGTCTATTTTTATTTTCTTTGCAAAGTTAAAATAAATATTCTTTTACTATATTATGAACTTAAATTTTATTGTTGTTGCTCTTGTTTTTTCTGTTGACATAGGACCATATGCCTAGTACAAATTGCTTTGTCACTGCAAAATCTTACTGATTCTGAAATCCTTTCTACTTGCTCTACTTCACCTACCGCTGAGGGTCCAGACTTTGTGGATAATGAAAGAAGGTGAGCACATCTTGAAGGGAAGCATTCATATATATGGTTCTCAATAGTTTTTACATATGATTATGTTTTTTGGACAGCTAGTTACATATGGTTATACATTGCCCTTGCATTGGTTACTATCTGAATTTGGCTGTAGGATGTTAGCAATTAAGAGAGGTTAAGCCAAGAGCCTTCTAGTTTAGAATTAAATGATTTGCAGTTTCATTGCCAAGTAACAATGACAAGGAAACAGATTGTATGGAAAAGAAGTAGAAACTTTGGTGCATGTGCAGTCCATGACATCTTCCCCTAATGTTTTTGGTTAATACTAAGTCTTTTAAACATAGACAGAAGTTCCCTGTATGATTTTGCACCTGTGTATTATATTGATAATCAACTAGAAAATACGATAGTGTGATGACCTTGCATAATGTTTTTTCACATAAGGAAATGAGTTGTTCTAAGTGGCATACCTGTTATCTTTTAAGGCTGTGGAACTATTTGATTAAGCATCCAGACTGGCAAAAAACTTTTCCCATGAGGCAACCGCGTGTCTTTGAGAGGACAGCTGATGGAGGCTGGAAACGTGCTGATTCTCAGCAGGAGGATAAGGATATTGGTTACGAATCGTAGTTCATAATGCAAACAACATTGAAGGTTCCACTTAATGTAGCCTACTAGTCTATGCAAGCTTCTTTTTCTGTCGTATACATGATTGAGTTATGCCAGGCCCTCTTACGATTGTGCCAGTGAAAGCATGAGCACATCTCTATTGACAATGTTATCAGCTTAAGTTTGAGGTAAGTGTCAGCTTTCCCTTTTTCAATTTCGGTTAATTGGTTCTCCTAACTTTTGAGCAGGAGAAAATTTTGACGGGTCTCTTGGTAGAAAAAGACACTTAGACGTTTTCCTTGAACACGTCAACGTGAAGATACCCTGATTACTGGTTTTTGTTTTTCCAGAGACATTGCTTCAAGAGAGGTATACATGACATGTAAATAACTGGCAATATGGAAGCAGGGTTAGACACTGAGGCTATATTCTGATAATTGTATTGTCAATTGTGTCAATAAACACTGGTGTCATGCTTTTGCTGCTGTAGCCATTAATCACTACTCCCATTTTAAGCATCTCCACCTCCCTAAAAAAATTGTGGAGACATCCATGCTTGAATTGAGGAAATGCTTGATTTTGTGTACTGACATACTATCTCTCTAACATTATATAAAATTATTTCAAAGTGACTATACAGAGAGCAATGGAAGTGACCAGCACGGCACAACAACAGTGAAAATAGCAAGATTCATAGGTTTGTTTCACTTTTGATTGTCACGAAACTTCACTATGTGATTAATGGTCAAAACATGTAATAGGAAATCTACTATCTCGCTATACATGATGAGGATAGCGAGCTTCTGTTCTTTCTTAATCTATATATAAGAGTGTCGAGAAACCGTTTGAGGAACATGTTTTGGGCAAATGAATAGATTTTAGAAGCGGCTTTGTAGCTTTGTCAAAGCATGCTCTAACCGAGGTATTCCAGATGGTTAATAATTTTTACTTTCCTTATAATTTTGAAAAATGTATACTTAATTTAGATGACTAAATCAAATTCTTTGAATATTCTTAAATTTTTAAATTTTATTTCTCTATCAAACTATTGAAAATTGTAAAAATTATAAAAGAAAAAAAATCCAAAAAATTCTTTTGCACGTGATCTACCAGATAATAACTGGGAGATTTCATTCCCTCACCTGAACTTGGCGGGGTTTCCGAAGGCCCCAACTTCATCACGTGTCAATACAAAGAAAAGCTGCGGAGTGCCAAAGGCTGATCAATCCATGCCACAGGCACACTCCCGATTTGACAAGTTCTTCATAATTTTGAGGCAAAATGCTTGTCAAGATGAATTTGGGCGATACTTGAAGCCAAGAAAGATATTATTACAGTACAAATCTCTGTAGCTACAAGGACCCCAAGGCAAAATGCGTGCTGCTACCATTGCGTTTACTCCAAGTTTTAACGTCCTGATAACATACGAGAGGGCTGCCCAAAGGTACCAACAAAAATACATTTCTAAATCAACACACGGTAATTGCTAACTCAATAATCTTACATCAAGCATCAGCCTTCTACTATTTTCTTTTTCTTTTTCTAATCAATTACAAAGAAATTAGCAAACAACTACAACAAATAATTCCCTCTTACAGTACTACCTATCCACCCCCACAAACCTAGCGTTATCCCTGTTGAGGAAAATACAGTTAGAATAAGTGCATTATACAAGAATTACCCTCCCACCAGCAACTGTCTCTGCTACCCATCTTATTGTCAACTCAAGCGTTCATCCATTCATCTCTGACCATTCTATCAGGATACATGGACAGGCTATTTGTCTTCCTACAAAAACTGCCTCTTCATCATGTTCGATCCATTGGTTGCCCAAACTGGAGGCCACCTTCATCTGGTTTTTTTTTTTTAAAAAAGAGAAAAAAGCCTATTCAGGAAAACAGCTGTAATAAAACCAACTGCTTCTTGATGTCAATCAATATACAAACATTTTCACAGGAAAACAAAATTAGTACCCCAAATCATAAATATAGCCACATATTTAAGGCATAGAGGGTCCAAATGACAAACAAGTTTGCCCTAGCAGTTGTTAGCTTCTACTTCATTCTACGGAAGATAGTTTGCCATTATGGAAACAAGGAGAAGAAGAAGAATATAACATCTAAATGATGTTGAAGCAGGCCGTCCATAAAATGTTATCATTCCAAAATTATGACCATGGATATACAATAAAATCTAAAGAATTAAGGTAAAAGAAGAAAAAAATTACCACTTTCACCATCAGATATATCTGTGAGCTTTGCAATTGCATCAATAAGCGATTGCTCATGCTCCTGTATTGGAAAATTAAGAATTAGTTATGTAGTTTGACATTAAAATGTTTGAGGGTACTCACATGGCTACTATTCTTACTTTTAGCACTTTCTTTGCTTTCTCAATTTCAAGGGGGTCAGGATGGTTTGTACCGAAAACCCTCTCCACCTGCCCAAGTCCAAAAAAAATTAATGCACATGTTTGTTCATTAACTAATCAAGACACCCTGCTGTGGATAAACCTATTTTCATAGAAAACTCCACATGATGACAACCTATTTTCTTGTACCTCCTTGATTAGAGTATCGGTGTGAAGAATTTGTATATCATCTAGTGCTTTCTTTCCAATGCCATTCTGCGATGGTAGAAAATCTTTTCTTGATGGCCCCTTTGTGAAACCTCTACCTCTTCCTGCACCTAACACACCGTCACGACCTACAGATCTATTCATCCCATGACCTGGTCCACCATAAACACCACGATGAGGAATTCCAGGGTCCCCACTTTCCCATTGTATATCCTCAGGAGAAATCTGCAAGAAAAAACAGAAGACTGAGTGACTATAATATAATCATGAAAAAAATGGTTGATTTAATTGAAGAAACTAAACAAAATGTTATAGTATGAACATATGCGAGTAAAAGAAGAATGCAAAGTGCTAACATTTTTCTTCTGGCGAAATATACTGCTGCTAAACTAAATAAATGACGGAACATGTGCTTCGGCGATGCAAAGATAATCTTTCAACTAAAGAATCAAGCCATTCATTTCTGAAATTAGGTTTATTGGATCACCAAATTATCAAATCCCACAAACTGTAGAAATGCAATCCTCATGTCCAGAACTAAAGATTTGCTAAACTTGTAACAGTTTTCGGTGTCTGCAATACATCTGATAAGCTCACAGTACCATATTGACAAAATTAATAAGTTAATATGAATTGCTAAAGAATAGAACAAGGATCAAGCTTATATATGAACATGAAAGTTGTTCAAACAGTTCAGCGTGCCTAGATCTGAAGATTTTGATTTTCAATAGGAAAAGCAAATTGGATCATGAAGACCAAATAGCAGATGTACCTCTGAGAGATTAACCCATTCCCATGTCTCATTTGCAGTACCAATATCATAGACCAGCGCATGTCGTCCCTAACGACGAATAGAACAAATCAGGCTAAAAACCAGTATGAACTAAATTTTATACACAATCCTAGTCCATACAAACCTCAACTGGATTGTAATCAGTTATGACAGCTTCATAGAAATTGTTATCATCAGGCCATCTTGTCCTTACTTTCTTCCCAATTAATGGATCAAATGTTGCCCCTTCAGCAGGTTCACTCACAAGGGCAGTACCAGAGGATACCCTATTAACAACTTGACCCCTCCCAGCTGGACCTGTGGAGTACTGTGTGGACTTCATGGAAGGCGCACCAGGCAAACTCTGTCAAATTAAGATGTACGCAATTGAAGTAGACAAAATGGAGTTATTAATGTTTTGAGGACTTCAATATTAAACTTGAAATATTCATAATTCTAACTCACTGGTTTATGTTTCTTGCCCTTGGAGCCAGCTATAGGTGCTCGTTTAGCAGCCGAGGAAGATGGTTGGTGAGATGGAGCAACAGCTTGTGGGTGAAATGGTGGGGATGGCCCACCAAAGGATTGTGAAGGCACTGACTGGGTTATCTTCTGTTTCTTGCGAGATGCTGACACAGTGGGACTAGGCACAGGATCATGAACAGCTTGACCAGAATTAAGCATGCTGGATTGCAGTGCCCCTGTTTGTCTCCACTCCCTAATGGCATTCACAGGATCATTACCAATAAAAGGAAAAAAAAAAAAACAAAACTGAAGCTTTATAAAGGATTTCATCTCTTAATAAACAATATTTGTCTCAACTAATGCAGACCTTATCCTCCGTATGACATCATCTGCATTAACCCGGCCTAAAAGCTCTCTGTGCTCCTCATTTGATAGTCTCAATTCTTTTCTAAGTTCTGTTATCAAACTCTCCTTCTCCTGAATAGAATACATTTACATAGCAGACATTTAAATCTAATAAAAAAAATTTACAGATATTAAATTCATGAAACAATTTTAATAAAGTACCCAAGTAATGGCATCAGCTTGAGCTTTAAAGGCTCTTAGAACTGAACTGTATGCTTCTTGCTCAAGCTGGTGAATTTGGGCCTCCATATCAGTTTCGCCATAAATCCTAGGATATGGCACTGAAGCTACAGCAGATCTTCCATTCCCAGCAATTCGTCCAGTTCTAGGTATTCTATTCTGATGTGACGGTGGTAGATCATCATCAGTTCCTATAATTGTTTCAAAGTAAAATAGTGTAAGTGAATTGCAGCTTGAGCAGTGTTCATGAAAAGAAATTCGTCTCCATAGATCAATAGGGTTAAGCTAAAATATTTAGATCACATAAAAGTTGCACATAAGGCCGTGAAGCACATATCTTAAGTCACTGTTTAAAATTGGAAGTCCAAAGAATAGAAGTCCCATCTTTAACAAATAGGCCGACTCGTTGCCCTAGGAAGGGGGAAAAGAATGTTCTTTGAGACTTCAGGACAAAGCTTAACACCATTCACATTTTGAGATCAGGTCAAAAACATTGAAAAAAAAAATTTTCGGCATAATCATTTCATTCATTCACGGTAGCACCAGTTAATAGGAAATACAAGAGCTATATCTAGAAGCCTGAAGTGTTGATTTTGAAGGGGGCCTTGTGCTAAGCTTTCTTGCACAAAACTTCACAGTAGCACCAGTTAATAGGAAACACAAGAGCTATATCTAGAAGCCTGAAGTGTTGATTTTGAAGTGGGCCTTGTGCTCAGCTTTCTTGCACAAAACTTTAGCAGTACTGTTCAGTAAGCACTATCATGGCAACTTGAAAACTTTATTTATTCATTTCCTCAATTTGTTGGCCCAAACTCAATTAGTAGGGTTTCTTGAGACTTCTGCAGGAGCTTTTGTCACCTTTATTCATTTAATTAGCTTATCCATTAACTTTTGAGGATCATCTTTGGTGTTATTAAATGCACCTTGCAGGACCTATATTAGCTTTGTTTTGGTTTTCTCTAGAACTAAAAGAAGTAATATCAGAAGATAGTTGTTCTAAAATCTAAACTAGGGAATGCACGAGAGTTTCTTCTCCTGGGATTGACTAGTGTGAGAGTCATATAACACATCCCCTCATAAAGTCTGACCCTAGTTCAAATACCCTAGTTTCCCCTTGTCATCCCACACCTATTCATTACATCAAAAGGTCTTTGTGTAGTGAGGTCAGTAAGTGGGAAAAAATGAATACATTATGTTCATAAATTGTGGGCTAATATACAAAGACAAATAGGTGATACGCAGGTAATATATGAAACCAATAAGCAACATTACAATCAATGCTAGCAAAAGCTGAGGAGCTCATAGAAAGAGAGTAACTATCAAATAAAAGGGACAAAGTGACAAGTGCCAATAAACAAGAGGGAACTAATTGCAAAAGCATATAAGGTGGTAGAAACCAAGTTACCCGACAACATTAGTTTAAAATGCGAAGCCAATGCTCAGAAAGATATTACTAATGACAATGGGAAAACAGTAGAATGCAAAAGGAAAAAAAAAAAGTGTATCAAGCAGCCTGTTTAGAAGACAAATTTATTGTTAGTGAACCTAATCGCAAGATGTCTGATAGATGGAAAGTGATGGGCTTCATGAGGGATTTCTCATTCTCTGAATACCCTTCAAATTTGAACCTTTGACATAGAGTTTAATCAATCAATCGAGTGGATCGGCAGAATTTCACAAATTAGTGCCGCAATACATGATTATAAGTGAAAGCAGTTTTAGCTCGCTAGGTGCACCAAACGTTTCTCTCTTCTTTTAGAAAAAAAAATTGAAATTGAAGAACAAGTAAAAGCAATAATAATAATAAAAAAAAAGCAGCGGTTGTAAGCGGGAAAAAACTAAGGAATCAGCAGAGTATAGCAAATTGAAACACAAATTCTATCTGAAAACTCTAACCACATCGTGTGGAGAACGGTAGCCGGGCGAGCAATGATCAACACAAATTTTGAAAAAAAAGAATGATATTAGTATGAAACCCTAATCATCATAAAGGCAAAGGAAGAAAAAGAAGATAGGAAACTGACCACTGCTATCATAGGGCTCGTAGTCCATAGCCAGCGTTGCGTTGGAGAAGAATTAAAAAGAAGAAGAAGGAAGTAGAAACCCTAAATTCAGGAGCGAAGAGAGCAGAGAAAGTTGAGGGATTGGGGTATGTTGTTTTGTAGAAAGGCAAAGGTAGGTTTTTGATTTCTGGAAAACAGTTATCACAATTGCTAGTGCTGCTGCCACTTGAATTCAAGGCTTTTCCTTGTTGAGTTGCAACAACAATTCAAGGCTTTTTTCAGCTCACTCTGTATTCTAATACTAAATTATTATTATTACTATCACAGCAAACAATCCAAAACCTCTGGCTATTTTTCTTCCTTTCTTTCTTTCTTATTGGGTAAAATAAAAAAACCTACCTCTATTATTCTCTTGTCTTCTGTATGTCTCCATGTATAAACATACTAGTGTCGTACTAGACTACTAGTAATACTGGGACCCGAATTAAATAAAAAAAACATTTAACCTAATAATATATCTATTATAAATCTTGAATAGTATTTATAAACTTTTTGATTTGTTAATATGTTTAAATGAAATTTCAATTATATTGTAAAGACGAATTATGTATGTTACTCTTGTACTCATCGTTATTCTTAATTTTCCATTTTCTAAAACTTTTCTTTCTGTCTCTTAATTCTCCATCTTTAGTTATTTGCAAATACTCTGTTGTTACTTGGAATTTCTCTTTGCAACTAAAAATTATTAAAAATTTTGATTACATTAAAGTCTTGCAAAAAGGCTTTATTTTTTATTATGTAAATTAATACGATGTATGATAACAATATTTAACAACTAAATGGAAACAATATTATTACTTTTTATTACAATCAATATTACTAAATGGCCAAACAATTTGAATAAAAGAAAATTATATGTATGTTCAACGTCTTCAAATCAATTAAGGGAATATATATATATATATAGAGTGAAAAATAAAAATAAATAGGAATTATAAAGCCAAATAAGAGCTAAAAAACCAGGAAATTGAAATAAATAATCCTGAAATAACCCTAAACATCCGGTTGCTAAGCACGGAGAGAATTGGAGTTCCAGTCCATATAAAATATAATATAAACCCAATGGAGCATATACAATATTAAAACTAACGGCATTCAATCAAATTCAATTTTGGGAGCTCATTGGCTGGATGTCAAAGGAGGTAGTACGTATTTGTTTTGGCCGCCACCCCAAATACGAGAAACTAAGATTTAAATATACCATGGAATTACTGTATGAGTGCTTGTACGCAGATGGATGGATCATGGATGGATGGATGGATGTTTGATTAATTGGTGCAGCGAGCTTAGAGAGCTAGCTTGACAACTATACATATGTATATAGCAGAAGGTTCAATATTAAAGATTATATATATTATTCTACCTCCTCAATCATTTGATTCTGGAATGTACTTGGCGGTAGGATGTTTCTGGCAAGGAAAATTTACAGGAAACAATCATTAAGGATCCAATTTCATTTGCAATGCTAGCTATAGGCTATATAGCCAGAGAGAGATACTAGATCAGGATCTAACCCATTAATCATCACTCGCTCTCCGCACCCCCAAGACGATTTACACATTCCACAAATCGTCTGTGAAGATCCTGAGTCCATTTTATTCTCGTTTTACTGGTCACTGCTGATCTTGGATTTGGACCATTCTACTCGTACATGTCGCTAACAGCTATGAGCCCATATGGAAGATTTCGAACATTCTTCTCTGCCTGAATGTAGAAGCTTGGAGTGGTGGGATGGGAGCCGGATAAATGATAGCCAACCTGAACTTACAGTGAGAAAACAAACAACAAGGCTCCAATCATCAACACTAACGTATATTCTACGATATATATATATATATATATATATATATATACACGCACACACAGTATATATATTAATTTTAATTTAATTAGATAAGTAAATAAATGTAGGTAAAAGTATACATATATATATATAGATTCGCTCGAATTCTCTCCACAAATCAGTCACCTGATGATCCTTAAAGCTAACATGGCTTTGCCTTTGGTACAGGATGGCCTCTTCATCGTCTTCTGCTTTCTTCTGTTGTGGAAAAAGGTTATTTGTTGGCAAATTCTGGTACGAAGCAAGAAATGCTTTTTCACAACTTCTGGGGTATTCGTTATTTTCTAGATGACACTTCACTCCTGATTGAAGTTCAAGATTCTCTATGGCTTTTGATTTTGAATGAACACTTGGGAGGCTGATCTAACAGGCTAGTTGAGTACATTTGATATATTGATGCCGGGGAATGATCTGTAGGTAATAAGCCACCGATAAAATGATCACCTTGCGGAATCCCCATGTATTGCTCAGCTGCATAGAAAGCTCAAGTCGGTGCTGCAATATGACTAGACATAACACTAGGTGTACTAGGTGATGATCCAGGATTCAGCTTCCTTTGATTCTTGATCTATGGCTAGTAGCGGTAGGCGGTAGCTGAGACTGGAACATCTTTCACGTGTCTGAAACTGAAGGCTGCTTGGAAAATGGATGAGTTAATGTAGAAGAAGGGCTGGGCAAATCAAAAGAAGATTCATTTGATGCTCCAAAATTTTGTCCTTGGACCTTTCTTTCCATCTGTGGTGTTCCTTGTCAGTCACTCAACACTGCTGATATCTACTGAGAAAAGGGTGCAGCACTGCAGCTGGGACAACTACTTTCCTCCTTTTGGCTGGGCACTCAGGTCCGTAATAACCTTCTTCAGGTGTCTTGATTAATTAAAGGAGGAAAATGCAACAAGGCACAAGTCCCAACAAGGTGAGAAGATTGGTTGTGTCAGTGGAAAGCTTCATACGTAGCATATGATCCAACCCATATAAAACTTTTTAATCCAATTCCAAGTCAGATTGGGAGGAACAATTATGTTTTGACGCACCCAACGCTTGAAGCATTTAACATAGATTTCCATTTAAAAGCGGCAACTTGACGAGGCAAGCTCATCCCATTTACTTGGAGAAGGATATTAAGTCATAAAGGAAGAGAAGAAGAAAGAAGCTGCTGTCAATGTAGACTGCAGCCTCAACCTGAAGAGTAGGAAGGATGATATGACACGTGTTTTATTTATATTAGCAGTATAGTTTTACTTTTACTGTTTAGTACTTTATCGTAATTATCTTACTTCGCGTCAGCAAGTTGTTTAGTTAATGAGTTAGGTAGTCTAGCTGGGTTCCTATTGGTCAGTTGAATATATATACATATATAAACTCTGCTGTAATAACTGATAAATTAATGAGAAATACACATTTTTCTCCCCTTTCTGGTTTCCTCTCGACTCTTCTCAGCTCCAGAGCATGTTGGAACAAAAGAGGCGGCAGAACTTTTCACTAGAATATGAATATCAAGAACAAGGCAAGTGAGAACATTATGTACACAAGTAGAAGCATTCACGCTGGGCAAAGCAGGCAAGAGTTGAGCACTTTCCGGCCAAAACTTTTTTGTCTTTTTTTAAGTTTTTGGGCACTTTAATTATCCAAGTAAACGGCCAAAAGAAAGAGAAACACTTCTAATCATCCTTGTGACAGATGTCTCAATGAGGATTCCATACTCCCCAAATGTCTCCACAAACAAATTGTTCATTTTTAGACTTAATTTTTATAAAAATAAAAGACTATAGACCTTTAAAACATTTCGTTCACGACAAAGACGACTCTTCTGTACAAATTTAGCAGAACCATGTTTTCCATCAATAAACAAATGGCAAACTGACCCTTGGGTGTTCCAAGGGTCTTGACTTAGACTCTTGAAAGGGTTATTAATTTGTCGCTCAAATTGATTACTATTAACATATCAGATGACTGTATACAAAAATTACATTCCATGACTATCTGACAAGGATGAGGCTTTAAAACTACAATCACTTTTGAGTCACACTGTTGGATTAGATGAACTTTATTAAGATAATCACATCTGACATAGTCGACAAATAACTGTCATCTATGACATGAACTCGCTTTGTTACTGAGGCAACATTAATGTGATTAATGCGATGTACACCAGATACTTAACCCTAACAATTATATACTGATAATTCTATTTTATAGAATTATTTTATTTTAATTTTGTTATTAAATTTTAACTAAGTCTTCAATTTTTAATTATAATTTACTTAATTTTTAGTCATTTTTATATTTAATTTATTTTTAAGTAAGTTATTTAATTTTATGTTATTTTTTTTAATTTGGTTAATATTTATTAGTTTTTATATTTTTGGCAGGACCTAAAGTAATTAGGTTTAATTTTGAAAAGTAAAGTGCTAAAAGATCTAGAAGTTTACTTGTATATGCTTCAGTGTTTTAACCATATCTCGAGCTATAGAACTCCAATTGCTGCGATTCTTAGACCATTGAAAAGCTAAGAGACAAAGCTACAACTTTCATGAGATCACTTTACCCAGTTCTGCCTCGAAGATAGAGAAAATCGCGTTGAAAAGTTACTAAACGTATTGTACCGGGAATAGAAATTTATAAAGACTGTTAAGTGATTTTTTGGGCCTCTCATTATGTTTTAAGCCCAATTAAACCCTAAGTCAACTTAAAGAAATTTAGGTTAAGTTTGTTAGTATATATAAGATATTTTAATAATATTAAGAAAAACTTTTGGAGATTCAAGAAGTTAGAAGCTGAGGCTGAAACTCGAAGATCAAAAGCTTTTATTCTTCTTGTTATTTTCAATGGTTGAATTATATACAATGTTATTTGATTTTGCAATTATGAGTAGCTAATTTTCTTTTTTTAGGATTGCAATTGAACTCACATGTAGTCTAAGTTTTTAATTTCTTTCTTTACTTATTTTCAATGGGAATTGAATTGTTTATTCCAATTTATTCTTAATGCTTTTAATTGCTTGGTCACCAATTAAATTGATTTAGGAACCTAAACAAACTTGGGAGAAGGAGTTTAGAGTAGACTAAAATTGAAATAACATATGATCAATTTAATTGATTTGCGTATAGGATAAGAATATACTTATAGGTCATATGTAGCCAGATTAGAATCTGAACTTAATGAGTCTATTTTAATTTCAATTCACATAGAGATATAGTGTTTTAGTTAAAATAGATATTTTTATAGAACGAGTCGAAAGACTCTTATAAATAATTAAGACTCTAGATTAACAATTCAACCCATTAAAGTAAATTAATAAGGAAAGGTAAAATTTATATGAAGTGTAAGTGATATTATAATCCTAAGTTTATTTAATTTAATATTTTTTTCAATTATTATTATTTTAATTTTTTGTTAGTTTAAATTTTAATTTATTAATTTTATTTAATTACTCAATTTGATTTGTTTATATAAGATTAGATTGTTTTAATTTTAATACTTAGTAAAATTTTAGATTAATTTTTTGTAAGATCGATACTCTGCTTGTTTATATATTATCTGTTCAATACGTATACTTACGTAATAAAATTTTAACTAACATATACCCCACGGAATAGCCTCTCTGAGACCCATCATTTTTTACACATCAAGAAAACAACAGCATGTTCTGAGGCACCGAGTCGGAAAGCAGGAAGAGGACCGGAGAACTCCTTCCACTGCCCCCACACCACCACTTTCAACAAAAACAAATTAGTTATTATCAGTGGACAACAATGAACATCAAGACGTGCAGAAAAAGTATACATTTTGTATTTGCTGCTTCGCCCAGAAAAAATGTGCAAATGTTCTATTGCACACAGACAATCAACAGTAAAAAACAAGCCCGGCAAGCCACACAATTCAAATACTCTTTTTCCTCATATTTCCACCCACAAGTATTAAAAAATAACATTGTGAGGAGACAACTCCTCATAAATCATAACTTACTAAATCAGAAACCAGCCCACCCAGCAGGTTGGGAAGTTGGATGATTCTCCTTGATCATTGACTCACCAAAGCGCTGAGAACTACTTCCTTCACTCATTGGTTTCAATCTCTGGGGACTGGCAGCAGGAGCAGCTGTAAAGCTATCTGTGCCAAAACTCCATGTCTCCAATCCAGAAGTTGCTTCAGCAACATGCTTGTTTGAGTGACCATTTCTGGTTCTAACCGACTGGACATTATCCTTTGAAAGAGGCTGCTGCTGCGGTTTGGCATCCTCAGAAAAAGCCTGCCATGGCTTTGCTTCTGGGCTGGCAGTAGTCCACTCAGCAGATTTTTCTTGCGGGAATTCCCACAATTTTCCTTCAATCTTCTCCCTCTGCTATGAAAAGAATTGGTACCATCAAGAACATAAGTAACAGGTACAAATTCAATTGAAAAAAGTTCGACAATATGCAAACAAATTGGCAACAAAATGAAGAAAAGAGTACCAGACTTCCAGCATGATGACTTCCAGGTAAGTTCTGATTTATTGAAGTACTTTTATTTGGAGATGGAGTTCTAGCAGCTAGAGCTTGCTTGAGTTCCTGTATCTCCTGCCTCTGAGATCGACAGATTGCAGATAACTTTTCAAATTTGGAAGTCATCTCAACCTTCTCCAAGTTAGATTGCTGTAGCTGTTCTTTCAGCCTCTCTATTTCAGCCTCTAATGCTTCTTCTTTTCCTGTTTTTTTAATATTAATTCCAGAACTAATCTTATTGGTATCAAATTCAGCAACAAAGGTGTTAAACGCCTCGTCTTGAAAAGTAGTGGTGGTATCTTTATCCTCAAAAAATTTTATTTCAAAATCTTTCGAAGGGCCATCATCAAGTTTGTGTGATTTATCAGGCACACTTCTTCGTATAGAATGAGTTTGTATATTTTCCCTTCTCCCAGGGCTACTATTTTTGGGTAAAGGGTGATTTTCAGGATGATTCCTGTCATGTTTTATTGAGCTATAGCTAGTGGGATCTTCATCAAATTTGGGTCTGCTCTTGTCTTCGGCAACAGTTGAGTCCTTTGCATGCTGAGTGGACCAGAAAGCACCAAGCTGTCCGCCACTTGCCCTTGAGCCAGGCTGTGATGTATTTCTACCTGGTTCTGCAGATGGTGGTGGAGGAGGACTTCTACGAGGCATCTGAGGTGACCTATTTGCAGACCGTGGAACACCTGCTAAAATGGCACAAAGCATCAACTCAAGTTCAATGAAAACTAATGTTAATATTCAAACTTTTTCTATCTACAATCTTCTACAACTCATCTCACAACACCAGCATCCGCTTATCAAAAAAAAAAAAAAACACCAGTATCCAGTATAGCAAGATGCAGTTAAATTTAATACAAGTATTAGACCTTCAATGGACAACTGAACTGTTAATGTAGAATATATGTTCACCTTCAATAGATGGCATTTCAGGTGGCTGATCAGGTAAGGACTTCTGTAGACCAACAGGCAACTGCTCATTAACACGAAACCAGACCTGCCATCATGGGAAGAAAATCCCAAGATCAGTAAGCAGAATGTTAGATCTCCGCCAAAGATTACCATGGACATAGATGATCTAAAACTAACCTAAATTCATGGAGATGAATGGCCAATCAAGCAAAGCGCTTGCCTGCGTGATGTCAGGTCTGTCAACAGGTGAAGCTTGAAGCATGTCTTTGATTAGGTCTCTAACTGAAGAGCTGTACTTAGGTAAGTCTGGAATACGATAGTTCCCATTTAAGATTTGTAGCTTTGATTCACCATCAAATGCATTCTTGAAGTAGCAAATTCGAAAGAGAAGACACCCAAGGGCCTGCAACATGACAGAGCAGCTTCAGTCTATGCTTACACTTAAGAGTATATCTAATCTAATTTGTCTCTAGATTTCATATGGAAATACAAGATGCAGTTGACTTACCCATATGTCCACCTTTTCATTTATAAGTTCTTTTCTAAATAGATCCCACATCTATGCCAATAAAAGAATGAAGACAAAAATCAAACATTTTAAACACCATAAAACATAAAAACTCTCTAAAAAAATTAATTCGTCATTCAACCTCAGGGGCTCTATAGGCGGGTGTGGTGTGCTTCCTGATATTGTCTTCTTCTATACCCATCTCTTCAGGCTTCTCAAAACACTTGTGATTGGTAGATGTGCTCCCAAAATCACATAACTTCCATAATCCATCGGAACCCAACAAAAGGTTCTCAGCTTTCAAGTCTCTACAAAAATCAAAATGACAAGGAGTACGGAAACATACACCAGTAATAAACAACTTCTAGGAAAATCACAAAATATATAACAGTGATAAATAACTTCTTGGGAAAACACAAGCAAGATTTCAGTTTTGGGCCAAATAAAAAGGGATCATGGCATTTTATTTGATCTGATCCTTCCCATTGCATGTCAAAGAGATTAAATTAGTCTGAAGGAATATCATTGAAACAGTATCAGTATCATCCTAAGTCAAATATAACAAGAAGTTGCCAAGAACAAATAACTCTCCATAAAAAAAAAAAAAGAAAAAAAACAGGCTACCATGTAGCGGTACTGCATAAAAGAAATATAAAGCAATAAGAAGTTACAAAAAGTTTCAGCAATTTTTAAAAATAAACATCAAGGAAGAGTAAAAAGCTCAATTGAAAGTTAAATGTGTTTTCCGCAGTTAAAATAGGCATAAAAGCAGGAAACCTAAAAACTTGATGAGCCAAATATGTAGCATTAGTATTTAGTACCTGTGAGCAATTGGTGGGGACTGGCAATGCATTGCAAAGACTGCATTGCACACATCCCTAAAAATGGTAAGAACCTGTTTCTCCTCAAAATAGGCAGCTCCTCTGGTCTCCAAGACATTAACAAGAGATTTGTCACAAAATTCCATGACAAGGAGCGCTTCCTTGGTCCTTCCCATATCCAAAATAGTATGAGCATAAAGTGTGACGACATTTGGATGTCCTTGTAGTGATTTCATGACAGAGATCTCCTTCATGACCAAATCCAAGGAATCCTGATCGTTACATATGATGTGCTTCAAGGCATACTGCTTTGAAGCGTGTAGAGCATCCTTAGCTAAGTAGACACAAGAGAAGCCACCCTCAGCGATGGCATTGCGAACATGAAGTTTAAGATTGGACACATCAAGGGATCTGCCCTCGAGCCCAGCTGGCTCTTTTTGCATAAATGGCTTGAACCTCCACATAGTTGGTAGAATGAAGGTAGAAAAGATTCTGCGGGAGTGATGGAAAGCATTAATAATAGAAAGAAAAGAAAGATGGTAATTGTTGGAAATAAAAGAGAAATATGAGAAATCCCAAGGGCATATAAAACAGGACATGGGCAGCGGAATACTTATACTAGTATAAAAAATTTGGGAAATGAATAAAAAAAATAGGAAGATGATGACGATGATGCTGGAATTGAAAAAGAAAATGAACATTTCACAACCTATGGTTTATGAATTACTACTGTGATTTATGTTTTACGACTGCAAACAGAATCAATCTAGCATTAGCAATACAATAACAGCAGATCTAAATACACTTAAATGCTGGAGTAGAACAAAACAAGCAACTTGCAACCAGGATCTCAATTCCCATCCAGAACCAAAAATCACTGCAATTATTATATTTAATTGGTATTCGTAGTTTTGTCTCCGCAGCGATGAGTGGATAGCGAAACAGAAACACGGCAGCTAGGTATGAAAATCAAATTAATGAATCTAAAAAGATACAAGAATGATCAAATCGATCTTAATAAAAAGAAGAAGATATCTGGCATGTACCTGGTTAGATCAAGCTGAGCACAGCAGGCTAATCAAGAAAAGATACTCCACTTCTTGACAGAAATAGATGATGGAGAATTGAACAACGAGAAGAGAAGAGAAGAGAAGGTGAGGTTTTGCTTTTGCTTTTGCTTTTGCTTTTGCTTAAAGATCTGATTTTGAGACCTTTTTGTCTCTGCGCGTTGCTTTATTCTTAAAAAATATTTTATCTTAATAATAAATAAAATTATTAATTAGGAATAGGTGTTGGTATGCATATACATTATATTTTGAGTATATACTCCGTATTCCATACATTGTCTGCCAAAGGAATCCTCTCTCCTCATTCTTAGTAGCTTATATATATATATATATATATATATATATGCACACACACATGTATTATCATACACGTAATTGAATAATTATTCCCCAAAATAATGTAATTCAATAATTAAAATTTGTTTTCTTTTGTAAACTTTTAGTTATAGTAACTTTTAACCTACAAATGAGAGAGAAAAAGTACTAGGTGATAACGATCTTTTAACTTACAAAATGGACATAAACAGTAAAAATTAATTACTTACTCAATTCATTTTGCTTTTTTTAAATGTAATAATATTTATTGTCGTATATATTACACGTGAATAATTGTTTTAATAAAAAAATATATAAATAAATATTTTTAAAATATAACTGTTGAAGTTTTTCTAATTTATAAACCAGTAAATATTATTAGAATTCTAAAATATTTTTTTAATCAAAAGTAATCTAATACAATTAGAATTCTTATTTACAAATAAGATAAGTCTTATTTATAATAAAAATATTAAAAATAGAATAAGACTTTATCTCATTTAACAACTACTAGCTACAATTGTAAATATTATTTATATAATTTTCTTAAAAGTGAGAAATGATAATTTAAAAATATAATGACGAAAAATATTTATTTTTATAACATTATCTTTTATATATGTTGTATTATATAGATATAAATAGGTAATAGCAAAGTGACGTGATACAAACTCATATACTCAATTTATATATTAAGTGCATGTTTGGCTTAGTTTTTTTTCAGCTTATTTACTTCTTAAAAACAAAAATCAAGTCAAACATAAATTTTAAAAAACTCTTAAAAAAATAATTTTTTTTAAAGAGTAAAATTTTTAAAAAAAAAGCTTAAAAAAAAAGCTCATGTGAGGAGCTTTTTCTTCTCTTCTTTTAAAAATATAAAAAAAATTTTTATTTTTGCTTAAAAAATATCCTTATCTATTAAAAATAATTACAATATTATCCTTTTAAAAAAAATACCCTTTAAGATAATTTTAACCAAAATTATAATTTAAATAAAAAAAACTTATAAAAAAAATTTACCAAACAACTTTAGCTTAATTTTAAAAATTATTATTTTTCATAAGAGCTCCATAATAGCTTTTAAACTAGAAAAAAACTAGACCAAACATAAGTGTGATGTGTGTATGCTAATAATGAATTAAATAAAATAAATAAACACATAAAAATAAAAATATTGTGTATTACTAATGCATTCTATTTGTTTTATACATGATCATAAGTTAGAAATAAGAAATAACTTTTTTGCACCTCATAAATTTTATACCGTTTATTTGACAATTCAAACCAAAACTTTCAAATTCTAATCACTAGAGTATTATCTCTTTCTTTCATATATATATATATATATATATATATATATAAACTTACTAGAAATTTTGTTGCTTTTGAATAACCCGTTAAGTTAAGATATCTTCTTAAGAACATATGATTGTGTTCCTTAATTGCGTTGTATTTTGTGTAATTTTAATAATTTGGATGGAAACACAATTCTAATGATGTTGTTAATATAAATAAGTGTTTTGCTAATCAGTGTTTTTAAAAACATTCTTAAAACTTAGTTAAGTTATCAATACTTATAATAATATCTTTGTATTACATTTAATAATTTAAAAGTAATGTGATGAATATAGTTGAAGAAAATATTACCTAATGTAATAACTTTAAAAAAGGTGGTCTGTTAGTAAAATCTAATCTTATCGGCAATTATTTTGTTGTTTGGGGTGGAAAACGCAGCGTTTCAAAAAAGGGTAGGCAAGAGAAATTGCTTGAAAACAATTGGGCAACCAGCTCATGAGGATTTAAAGACAAGGTATAAATTGTGTTTCATAAATTAAAACCCTAGCCAGCTGCAGGCGTGAATCCCTGCCGAGAAGAAAAGCAAAAAAAAAAAAAAAAAATGGAGGAAGACGAAAGTTCAAAAAGTTCAACAAAAGGGGCTTGTGAAGAGTGCGAAAACAAGGCATCAAAGTATAAGTGCCCAGGTTGCTGCCACCGCACTTGCAGCCTCCCTTGCGTCAATGCTCACAAGCGCCGCACTGGCTGCAACGGCAGGAGGAACAACACTCGCTTCGTTCCTCTCTCTCAATTCGACGATAATCTCCTCCTCTCCGGTTGCTGCTACTCTTTTCTTCTTATTCATGCAAATAGAATTGTCCCATTCTATCTTACTTACTCTTTATAAATCTGTATGTATGTTTTGGTTCTAGATTATAATTTACTGGAGGAAACAAAGAGGGTTGCTGAATCTGCTCGAAGAACAAGATCCAAATTATGTAGTAACTATTTTCCTCATTTTAAGCTACCATTTGTTCTACGAACCCTCCGCGCTGCCGCTGCCTCTCGCAGAACTAAGCTTTTGTTTCTCCCTGCTGGAATGTCTAAGAGGGAAACTAACCAAACTCGATTTCATCAGAGGTTCTCCCTTCTTCTTCTTCTTTCTTTTTCCGTTGAATTTTGAAAACCTGCTAAGATTATAAGTTGGTTACAGGTTAGTTATAAATAAATTGCTTTACCTATTTATGTTGTTGGATGGCTTCCATGACGCAAATGGATCGTCTTTGTTTCTTCTAAATGATGCTGGATTTTCAATTTCTGTAGTTTGCCTTCATTTATAACAAGCTTGCTGAAACCAAACTCAAATGATGTTTGATAACTTTAAATGAGCTGAATATTGTGAAGTGGTCGGTGAGTCAGCATTGTGTCATCCCCACATGACATCTGAGTTACGTGCACTTCTGTTGTTCATGCCACTGTCCTGCGAATAACGCCATTGTGTCAAAATTAATTTTCAAACAAATCTCTCCTTTTAAGTTTGCTCTGTCTTTTAATTTCAGACTAGAAAACTAATGCTTCGTAACTGCTTTCTTGCAAGCTAAGCATTTCTTTTTCTTGTGCATTTTCATTCCAGGAAGAGGTTTATTTTATGGACAATTGAGTGGCGGTTTCACTCAACAGATGTTGTCTTGTTTGACCATGGGTGAGCTGCCCTAACACACCTGATTTTCTTGACAAAACTATTGTGTCAAACAACCCTGCAACACCACCACCCCCCCCCCCCCCCCCCCCCCCCTCCCCAACAATCTTTCTCTTGAGCAATCTTCTTGACCAACCTTGGAGAATTGATGCATTATTGTTGTTGCAGGGTACATGAAGATACAACCCTCTGCTCAGTAATTGAGAACCATCTCAAACCTGGCCCATGGAATCATCCTCTAAGGCAATTCTGCCAGGAGCAGCTGGACTGCCTCAAGTTTTTTATCCGAAAATATCCTAAGGTTGTTTTGGCCTCTGGGTTTCATTATTTTTCTTCTCTGTCTTCTGAGTTATGTAAACCTGCATGCACAGAGTCAGAGCATGTGGGTAAAAAATATTTTATTTTGGATATTGAAAAATCCATTGATTATTGTAGGGGCCCAAGTCACCTTTTCAGGAGTTGGACATGAAAGCCCCGATACGGCAACAATTAGCTGATACAGTTATTCTGGAGTATCCTGTAATTCATGTCTTTCTTCCTTCAGAGCACTATGAATTTGAAGTTGTTAGGGAGAATCACTCCATCACTCATAGGCCAGAGGTCAAAGATTCTGGCAGTGCTGATAATGAAATTCAGAAAGGTGTTACCTTCAAAGAGGAGAAAATAGAAGAAGATGATAGTTCTTTAGACCCTCAGGTCTTTGATCTTATGAAGCATGTGATTTCAAGTCCAATGCATCAAATCCCCCATGAAAACAAATCTGAGAAAGCTGGAGCAGGCAACAGGGTGCATTCCAGCTCCCAGACCAAGGACTCTGGAGTTTTTCAGGACATGGAGTTTGATTTCGATCAAGACCTAATAGATGTGTATTCTGACCTCATTGCTGAAATTAATCCGGATGACTTTCTTGATTTGGAAGGTGAATTTGCTAAGCAATCAGAAACAGAACATAGAAGAGACCTTTCAAATTCCAGGGGAGATTTTTTTGCTGAGGAATTGGAGGAAGGGGAGATTGTAGATTAGTTGGTAGTCAGTCTTTCCTGGGAAGCACAGAGGAACATGGTTGCAAAGAAGAATCTTCGAAGAGTTGTTGCTCGCTATTTATGATAATTTTCATTGACAATCTGCCCCAGCCTGTCATATTTATGGAGCAAACTTTGCCTTTCTGTGGCATTTAGAATCACACAGTTTGCTTCATAAGGAACATAGCCCAGGTACCTGGTAATGCTCAAGATCGAGAGAAATGCATGGATACCTGAGACTTTCTTGTAAAAATTCTCTAGCTGTTATAATATTTTATTCCTATTGAAAGGAAAAATATATCTATTTACTATATTGCCAGGTTGAAAGGGAGGGCATCAGGGTAAGTTGTGCTTATTTTGTTGTGTTAAAAAGTTCTTGGATTCATGTTGCCCTTTTAGATGAGTGCTTGGCATATGTTACCCTGATGAGTCTCGTGTTACCCTTTTAAATGGGTCTTGGATTCGTTGTGTTAGTGCAGGGTGTGGGATTCTCATGGATTTTGAGGGGGTTAAATTGTATTTCGAGATGATTTTTGACTGATAATTTGGTTAAATGAGCAAACAGTTGGAAGTAAGAGTGGTTATTGGGATTTTGGAGTTCCCATATAAACTGCAATTCCAAGATGAACAATTGCTCAGTTCAGGTTTGGAACTTACCTTTTATTCATGATGGATTCAAATTATTGATTCTTTAGTCCTTTTTCTCTTTTCCGACCTGCTTTTTTACAACTTAGAAAAGATTTAGAGTTACTTGTTGGTATGCTAATATGCAGCAGGCTTTTTGCTTGATAGGTGTAAGTGCAATGCAAAATAGACAGTAAGTAATGGACAAAATTTTGATACGAGAAACCAACTAAAATGAAACCCTATTTATCTCTAAAACAAGTGGCGCCAGAGCAACGCATGTCATGATTCAAGAGATGGTAGGTTGAATCTAGACTGCTACGTGTTATTTCTGGGCAACTGTTAGATGTGATGCAGTTAGTATTTGGCTTTGACCTTCCAGGACAAAAGACCTTTGAGATGTAATTTGATCAAACACACGACAATATGCGGGGTCGGAGTTTACAGACTTTCTGAAATCATAGAATCAGAATTGTAGCAGATCAAGGGCCTTTTAAAGAGATGGAAACAGGGAGCTCTAACCTGTTCCCAGCTGTGATGAAAGCAGGTGAATGCTGGTGCCTAGACAAACACGACCAAGGTAATTGTGGCTTTATCAAAACACCAAAAGTCGGAAATGACAACCAGGAATGCACCAATGTAGTCAGTATCAAGTAATTACATTACAGCTGCTAAAAATTTTCTTTTATCATCTTTTTCACTCAATCAACATACAGCAATAGCAGGCTTACCAAGGGGAAGGAAACTCGTGAAACAACTAATGATCTGATTCTGATAAGTAAGGTGCAGAGAAAAATCTGTTATTTAAACATGATTTTTTTCTGTACATAATGATAAGTAATATTTTTTATTTTATAAATTTTAAAGTTTCAATTCGAGATTTCTAAAGTATCTTTTTAGAGATAAATTAAATATTACCTGATTTAGTTAAATTTAAAATGGTTGTCCTACCTTTTTTTTTTTTGAAAAGCGGTTGTCCTACCTTTTTAAAATGTGTGATTTATAAAATCCAACCTATGATAGCACAACACATCAAATTTTATGAGTAAAACACACATAATCTCTCAATTTTTAATTATAATTTTACACAAATCCATTAGTTTTTTAAAATGAATATTTTGTCTCAAAAGAATATCTCTGTTAGACACATAAGTCTAACCGTTAATCAACTCCGTTAATTTGATGACATGTCAATAATGAAAAGATAATTTTATCTTTCATTAATTTTAAAAATTACAAAATTATATATATATATTTTTAAAAAAACGCACTTTACTTTTGCTTACCTACCTCCCATTGGTCGACCACCCCATAAGTACTTATGTTACGGATCTCGCATCAGTAAGAGATAAGATGGGTCTTAGGTATATAAATATGGATCTCTCACCATTTATTAAATATATCTTTTAGGTTGAAAACGTGGACCTATGATTTATAAACTTACTTAAATTTTATTTTCAAAACTTAAGGCTGTATGGAATTGGGCTTATGTTATAGGCAGCTTAAGGCTGTACGGAATTAGGCTTAAGTTCCAGCCTATAACAAGTGATCTTGGAGTAACAAATTATATCAAGATCGACCTAGATTAATGTAAGAGTTTCTCTAGCAACAAAAGTGTTGCACAATTGGATAAGATAAATCGTCACGAATTTCACATCAATAAGAGATAATATGGATATATAAATATGAGCATTGTATTTTTCCTTTTAGTTTTCTTCCAACGATGGATTAAACAGTACAAGCAATTAAATAATTAGCATATTAAATTTGTTTTTTCCTATATCTTTTTGAAGGTTTGTACGTCCCATAACTTTTGGTGACTATCCTAAGAGATTGTGAGAGCTTTTATTATATATAAAGAAAAATTACAACAATCTACTCATTTACATTACTGAGAATGGTAATTAATTTTAAAATATTATATTGATTATTTTTAAACATGATTGATCAGTACGTACTATATTTCACTCGTTCAATACTAACACCAATATTACAATTTTACAGGAGTGCCTGATGCAAACAATGCCTCGTTGTCAATTAAAGATGCGCTTAAGGATAATGTGAGGATAAGATACCTTCATGGCCACCTCACCTCTCTTTTAAAAGCAATCAAGTGAGTCCATTTATAAAACTCAATCTTTGATATATATATATATATATATATAACTTATTAATTAGGGAGAAAAACAAGACATATATATGCGTTTTGGACCAAAGCAGCAAATTTATTAATCTTAACATTGCTAGTTCAATTTTACGGATATTGGATAAATAATATATTAAGTGAAAATTATCGAATGGGACTTAATTCATTGGCAGGGAGGGTGTTGATGTCAAGTCCTATTATGTGTGGACATTTTTGGATGACTTTGAATGGGATGCTGGATATACCGTCAGATTTGGCCTCACATACATTGATTTCAAGAATAATTTGAAAAGATACCTCAAATATTCAGCCTATTGGCTCAAGATGTTCCTCCTTAAGTGAACCTGCATGCAGCAGATCTGATCATCCGCGCCCAGAGGGCAATTCTTCCCAACAACTTGTCAGCTGATCATCTGTTTGAATTTGGCAATTGTAATAAGAAATTTCCTAGCTTTATATTCAGTTTACGGGCTTCTATATTTGTACGTTGACTACGGTACTTTATCTTTCTAATGTGTGATAGGACTTATCGCATCTAGCACTGCCGTCACTCCAGTACGATTGTAATGCAATGCATGTAACACTCTCAGGTCTTGAAAGAGTCCAAAATGCATTAAGTATAAGGTTCAAGAACATAATGAGAGAGTTTATGACTTGTCAAAACTCTTCAAGACTGCTGAGTATGTTGTATAATTTAATTAATAAGAAGGCCTCTCAGGATGGCTTTTGATATTACTGTTGTTTTTTCTTCCTCTCATTAATTAATTCTTTCCCTATATATATATATATTTATAAATAGTTTTTTTGCTCATTAATTTTGATAAACCTGCAAAATTAAATCAAGTAGAAAGAAGAGTCAAATCAATGTCGTTTAATTGCATTATAACCGGAGCTGCTGCCTGCTGCTGGCAGGTAAATTGTTGAAGTCAATCATGCAATTTGACGTGCTCATCAACATCTTGTGGATAAACACGTGGCTCCTTTTAGTGCACATATATAACGTGAGAAGAGACAACAGATCATTGATATACTTGACCCAGAGAAAAGAAAAAAGGCCAAGTGACTAAGGTTAATCACTAGTACCAGTACTCTGTAGTCGCTGTACGTGGATGGGATATAGACACAAAACGAGTGAGTGATGAGGATTTAAAGACTGAAAACGTGTCTTTCTTTTATTGCGAATGGGTCTCTCTAATCAATCAATCCTGTCACCGATACACATTGGCGGATCCGTATTCCTCAGAGCGATGTCAAATAAAATATTTTTATTATATTATGATTTTTTAAAAATTTTATATATTTAATATATTATCGACTTATTTTTTTTTTTTTACAATTACGTAAAAAGTAAAGTCAAAAGGTTGATTTTATTAAAAACTTTATATATTAATAATAGTTAAATATTTTTTAAAAAAGATCATATTTAAATATTATTAAAAAGTATATTCATCAAAAACTAATTTATATATTAATATTCAAAATTTTACATGAACAAGTAAAATAAATGTTTTTATAATTTAATATTTTATTAAAAAAATCAAAACTTAAACTACTCTTCTTCTTTTTTTAAATCCAAGTTTTACTCTTAAGACCTATCGACTTTCATTTTCTCGATCTTTGGTTATGTTTTTCACTCACTCAAAACAACTCCACCGAACTTCAATGATAAATAATTTTTAAACTAAGTTAAGTCTTTACATATTTTATGTTTAAATATTTTTTGATTAATTTGATAGTTTGGATTCATAATTATAAAACACAAGTTACACAATCGAATAAATGATTAGTAGATAAATGATTATTGGTGATATATATTGAAAAAGATATATTTGATAGTGTTTCTACTATACTATCATACAATATTTTTAAAATATAAAAAAATATAAATAATTATAATTTTTTTAAATATTTTTATTTTGAAGGATTAAATGAATGTATTAAATTCACATTTTTTAGTTTAATATTAAAATTTTTATTTTTTAAATTTTTACATATTTATTTTTAATTATTATTTTAATTATGACACTATTAAAAAAATTTTTGAATGCATCTCCGTCCCTGCCAATACAACCGACAAGGCCAGGCCAAGGGCCAACACTTAGACCATCACTCTGTCATGGATCGGAAATAATGCTTTAACTATGAACAGCCAAACCCTAAATTATACATACCTGTCAAAGATGAGAAACTAATAGCAGCAACTCACAAGCATGCGTACATACATAGAGTAGTCTCTTAACGAGGATATAATTAATTAATGGAATTGTAGGTTTTGTTTTTCCTTGGTTTAGGGATTAGGGTTCAATACGTGAGGAAAATATAGGTTTCTTCTTTTTCACATATATTCTCGTAAATGGTAATAGCGGACCAGAGGATTTGCCTATATTTTAGGCGGTCAATTATTGGAACCTAGCTAGCTACTTCCCTGCCTTGCTGACGCATAATTAAGTATAAGTATTATCGATCTGTTATATTAACATCCCGATCCAGCCTGCCTCCCTAGCTACAGTACCAGTTTATTTCGTTCAACTCCTCATATACTTCTAACTGGAAGAGGATATATCCGCACGTTTAGTATACGGAATAGCTTCTATTCCCACATTTTTACTTCACCTCCATTTGGTACAACAATAGTATAAGAAATAGTTATTACTTGGTAATAGTTATTTTTTAAAATGAGGTAAAAATCAGGCATAATTATACTCACATTCTCTATGGGTTTTGTTATTCCATGATTGAGGGAATAGCTCAAAAAAGTAAATGCCCTTTAAAACTTAAAAATATTACAACCCTTGGCCTTATAAATATTTTTTTCTTCTCATCATTCTCTCTCTAACTGGCACTCAACACCAGAGACGGCCGCGGCGGCAACGGCGAAAAGTGTCGATCTAGTACTCAACGGCTAGATCTAGCTGCGTGAAGTATCAGATCTGGTGCTTCCCGACCAAATCCCACGGTTGGATCTAACACTCCACAGTCAAATCCAACTGCAAGAAATGTCGATTTGACGTCTTAATGATCAAATTTAGCCACATGATGAGCCAGATCGACGTTTCATGACACTGATCACCTTTCCGACGGTCGGCCCATGGAGAAGAAGAAAGAAAAAAATAAAAAAATAAAAAAATTATTTATAAATAATAAAATATTAATATTTTATATAAAATTTAAACATTATTAATATTAATATGATTAAAATATTAATGTTTTATTTATTAAATTTTTAATAAATATAAATAAAAAATAAAAATTATTAATATTTTAATCATAATAATATTAAATTATAAATAAAATATTAATAATTAAATTATATTAAAATATTAATATTTAAATTATTAATTATTAATATTTTTAATTAAATTATAAATTATTAATATTTAAAAAATAAAATAAAAATAAATAATTATATATATAATAAAAAATATTTTTGTTATTTTATTTTCTATTCTTTTCTTATTTCAAAGTTTTTGTTATTAACCAAATATTGCAATAAATCGTAATAATTATTCATACTCTATTTCATTCATTGTATCAAACTGCGTAATACTTATTATATTTTGTTTCAACGTAATAACTATTATATTTCATTCATGTCTATTCCGCGAACCAAACGTACTATATACTAATACGTTCATTATCATATATATGGCACGCCATCCATACCGTTTCCTCGACTTAATCCTAGTTCAGCACATCCTGCTGCTATGCCATACGAACGTCCACCATTACATTAACAATGCCCATGGCCCATGGCTCATGCTAATTGCTCAACTGCGTGAATGGTCAAGCCAGGCCCACCGTTGTTTTTATCTTTTGAGGCCTAAACTAGACATAATATGTATGCTTAGGCTTAACTGCAGTAAGGCCCAGTATTCTAGGCCTGGCTAAAAGGATACATGTCTGAAGCCTGTAAGCGAGCAATTGGACTTGGGCAACACAATCTGTTCTGGTTCTGGAGGGTTTTCTTTTCATGTTTGGATTAATATGTCAATAAGCTGTCGCACAAAATTATTTTTGTAGATGATGACTAGTGGTAAGTAGATGATGACTGCTACCTTGAACTAAAATTGTTTTTGGATTGTTATTCTACAAAATTCAACTTTAAAACTCTGCAAACATAAATAAATGAATTAGGGTTATTAAACAATTACTTGAACGTACTGTGGCACTTTTCAGCTTTGGTGATCCAAATTGACCCCAGTTGGTGGGCCAAACTGTCTTGTGAAGGACAAAGGTCTCCCAATAGGCAATAGGCAAGAGGCAATGGAGAAGCAGGCTGATGAGGATGATACTGGTGCGTGGATGGGTTGAGTCGAATAAACATCCAAATTAAGAGGACATAAATGCACATGGGAGCAGAGACAAGGCTCACATGAAAGAAACATGGGCTATTCTTTAGGTTTGTTTCCTATATTCAAAGCCATCTCGGATCTCCTTTATGTTATAATTAATTATGGGTATTTTGTACTTTTGGAGTCTTCTTCTCCACTTATCTTATCCTTTTACGACAGGTGAAATCATTAATGGATCAGTCAGTCCTATTACCAACACAATGCCCCTGCCTCATGTGCTCTATTAATTTCAGGACCCCTTGTGTCCGAATTATATATGTACGCAAGAACGCCCTCTCAGTCTCAGCGGACATTTCTAGGCTGCAACGAAAAAATAGGAATATTGTATAGGACGTACGCTGGCAAAGGGAAAGGGGATGATATAGTCTCTTTCTAAGAAAAGATGATGCCTCGTTTGTGTAACGAGCGAAGACATCCACATCCCCGTTTTGCTAACATGTCTGTCTATCCCATGATTGGCATTAATCAGCCACAAGCTCTCCTATCCATGCAGGAATCCTGGTGAATGGCCTGTCCACCAGACGGGGCACAACTGGAACCCGGGTTTCAGTTTATCTCTGCTTAATTTATGAATTTTCAGTAATCATGTTTCATTTTTTTTTATGCTTTACAAGACCTCACTTACAATTACATTACCGGAAAAAGCAAAATAGCAAATCGTGGCCACCATTTTTACTAGTTTAGCTACATTGGTTTCCATCAGTTGTCACATGGGAGTTGGTCCCAGCACTTTGATACCCTTTTATGGTTTTTGAGGAAATTAAATTGCCATGCTTCAACAGTCCAGTATTGATCATCAGAGAGTACATGTATGATTGATTATATATATGTAATGTTGAAAATGGACACCTAGACTCTATGCGTGCATCGTTATGCCATTCTTCAAAAATATTGCAATGACTTCCCTTTCTTTGCTTTATTATTACTTTTTTTTCTGATAGTAACGTCACAACAACTGCAAAACAAACTACAAGTAACTTGTTTTATACACAAAGGAAAACAATTATTTCACTTGATTATCAAGCCAAATTTAATAATTATGACAATTTGGAAAGATTATATATAGATATATACATAAATGGTGGCAAATATTCACCAACATTAATTATACCCTATCATAATTGTAGTTTGAGGCCAAAACCAGGCCTTGGGGAGAGCTTTCCTCTCTCAGAAGATATTGGCTCTCAAGCATATTAGTTGGAGTTAATCATGTGCTGCTAAAATTTGTTTTACAAATGCAGCTGGCGTCATGCATGCATTTAAACCTCAAACTGATTTATATGTTTTGTGCTTCAGGGCCAAAAATTATGTGATTATCGTTTCTCACCAAAAAAAAAGACCAGTTTTTCAAGTTGAGGTTGATGGGCGCGCGAGTGTAGTTTTATCTCCTTCAGTTCCCAAAACAAGGATGGATAACGTAGGCTGTAGCCTGTAACCTGTAAGCTGCAGGGGATGGCTTCCAAAGGAAACAGTTGCTTCTGTATCAAAAAGTGTAAAACATGGTGACCCGCCCTCTGTTTTTCTCATGATGCGTAAGTATTAGCACAAACAATTCTATCTGATGATTGCCGAAAAATAAATAAAAACAAGCTTCTTTTTAGTGCATTAACGTGTGGCTCTTTGCTTGTCCAACAAGATGGGTGCCACTATGGATCCAATTATCCAATACTTACTAATTCTACATTATTCAAGGTAGTAGATGTAAATTATAACATAGAATCAATTAATGCTTTACTAATGAAGAGTATTATTTATTTAAGAAAATATTTTCATTCAACAAATTGAGAATATATACCATTGCACCGATAATACAAGCACATAGGCAGGCATATTATAATATTAATTTTAAGTTTTAACACTTGTTTAGGAACAGTATAGTATTGTATAATTCCATCAGCATGTACCCTTTTAAAGAGAATTCGTTGTTAATGGGACTCCTGGGCAAGAGGCTGATTCTAATTATACTCTGCCTCCTGTATTTACCATGACATCACTTTGACTTGTAATTTTTGGGAGTAGTTGCTGCATAATTAATTAATGAATCAGGTTGGCACCTGCCACGAGTAGGCAAAGTCTTTACCCCTCAGGTGGACGATCCATGAACTAATGTCAAAATTTGTACTAGCCAGTGCTGATTTAAAGCTCAGATTGGGTTGTGGGGGGGACCAGGCAGGCTTCTACCATTTGAATGGTTCTGGCATCTGACGATTGAAAACTCCAAACTAACGAGATCCTTCTCGCCTACTCAATCAAATTATGATGCATCGTTCTATTCTTTCTTTTTTGATAGAAATATGATGCTAGATTTACACCAAGTCAGTTGTATTATGATATCCTTGGAACAAGGTTAGAAACTTGATTCTTAGCTTCACGAGATACCAATTATCAGAAGAAAAACATGACAATAGTCCTGTATTTCTAATCCGAAACAAGTTATGCATGAAATATTGCACCCATTACCTATAGATTTGGTCAAAAAGCTTAATCTTTTGACGGTTGAAGCATGAATGATATGGTTGTTCAACTCCTATTTTTCACAATCATAATCATCCAACTGCTGCTTAATTTTTTCCATTTTCCCATAGTCCCTTGCAGGAAAAACATTCTAGAGATTATGACAATGTTGCCAATAATGTTATATATCACATGAAACCAAAGCAAGAACAAAACAACAAGAGGTTAAAACTAATTAATGCCAACTGTTTTTTTGACTTTCACCCAACACTAGGTAATTTATTTCTGAACTGGGTAATTAACTCCTAACTACTTGCACCAAAGAAAAGGATATGACTCTAAGAGTTGTTAGTGGTTAAGCTATAGTTGGTACAAGTGATCATAATAAGACATGGACCCAATAATCATTTAATTTAAAAGATAATAAAACCAGCGGGTCATAATTGAAGTAGTTAAGGTATGATAGTTGCCTCGGTGCGTTGAGTTGAATATTATTCTTGTACAACCCAAACATCAACAAATTTTGAACCTGTGGCTCACTCAAATTTATCTATGCTTACTTAATTAAGATCCCAAATATCATAATCTGCAATTGTTAATTAATCTCCTAACCATATGACATTGACGTCTGCTCTCCAACAAAACCAAGTTTAATTTGATCTTCTCGAGTTGACAGGAAAATTGGTTTTGACGTATTACTTGTAATGTTGTTGAAATCTGGATGGACAAGATGGATCATAAACATGGTATTCCAGGGGCAGGGGCAGGGGCAGGGGCAGGGCAGGGGTTGAACTCTCCATTTCCCAAATATCTCCCATTACATTTTCTCATTTTCTGATGTAAAACTATTGTTATTCCTCTCCACTATAAATTAGAAAACAATCAATGATGACAAATACAACAAAAACAAAACAAATGAACAAAAATTTATTCACAAAAGCTTGGAACTTGCTAAATAAATTATTTTACTTTTCCTTTTACACCAAATTAAAAATCAATTGCTCCAAATTAAAATGTTGCTATATAAATTATGATCGCGATCGTGATTGCCCAACAACATGCTTGCACATCCAGTTGTAGCTTATCCGTAGAATATTGCACAATCATAAAAATAATTATGATAATTATTAGCAAATAAGTTGATATATCCTTTTTAATAATGCCATGATGCTTACCCTTCAACTGCCTATTCTATATAGATATACTTACTTGCGTACATCCAACGTCATCTTAAATTTATTTACTCTATAAATATAGTAAAATTTTAAAAGATTAAACTTGTTTTTTTTTTTGTTTTAAATATTATGAGAGAAAGGGGAAGCAATCAAAGACATTTTTTTGACTTGTTGGAATAATTTTTGCAAAAGCCAACGATGAAGATTCGTGACATGGTAGCTCGTTTGATTGAATGTATGTTAAACATACTACATTGGAGGATTGTCCAAATTAAATTAACCACGAGGATGCTTTGTTGGCATTCACTTGCCCCTGCCTTTTGGGAGAATGTGGTAAATTTTTAATTAACAGTAGTTTACTATATATATATATATATATGTACTGATTTTTTTTTTGTTTTCTAAATTCTATTGAAGAAAAAATGAAAGTAATATAAGAAGAAAAGCTCTTGATGGTAGTTTGCATATCTTTTCATTACGTAAATAGTGGTTGGCTATAAACCAAAAGAAAGATTAAAAAATAGTAAGAAAAACAAATACAAGTGAATAAATTGAAATGGTATTTGGCCCAACTTGTATGACCGGAGAATATTAGTCTATTTCTAATATGGTGCGGTTGGTGAGTCGCTCTTATTCATGCTGCATTATTAGGAATGTGATTTTATTTATATATATATATATATATTGTGGCTTCACAAAACCAAATGGAGTTCTAAAATACCAATACCGTTACCGTATATATGAAAAGTAAATCCTCTGATTGAGTGGCCAGGATGAGAATGTGAGACTGTTTATGGTTCCATTTTAAGATGCTCATGCTGACCTTATGTATCTATCCAGTAAGTAATATATATATATATATATATATATATGGTCATAAAATGGAAAAGCCAAGGAAAATTTGAAACCAATGTGGACCCACCCAAAGCAGTGATGAATGTTGATTGAATGGGAAAGCGGGAACTTTAGACAATGGACGGACCAATGAATGATCAGTATGAAAGAAACAGCACTTAATCTGACATAATCGTCATACAGCTGGTGCCTGGAGCCTGGAGCCTTAGCCTTGAGCCTCTCAGCAGACACCCCACCGTACAAACCTGTGCTCTGCACCCCACCTAGTGCCTGGTGGCCAGTACCGTAACTCAAAAGCTAACTCTTTCTTCTTCCGGGCTAATCATTCCTAGGTGTCATCAATCCACATCTAAGTCACAGTAATTATTAATAATTCCCTATGTCATCTTCCTAGTTCCAAACTCAACTCATCATGATTGAGATTTCAAACATTAATCACTTAACTATCGAGTCATATCTTCAATATTTAGCCTTGCATGGCCACGTGCCACATCCTTGGAAAAGCCTAAACCACCTACTTTACTTAACAATTTGTATTCCTTTTTATCTTAATAGAATGGTACAAGTGGCAGTAAAAAGAAGAATTCTGGAGCAGGTTAATGCAATCCCCCAGCTCAGCTGAGACAAGTGAGATGTTATGTTGTGCTTCTGCCCCAAGCCCCTGTTCATCTACTGACTTATTGGTAATACTAATCTACTTATTCATACCTGGGAAGGCTAAGAAGCGGCATGGGACCACATTCCCCAAAGCTGCAGCAAAGAGCGAGAAGACCCACGTGGCAGGTACTGAGAAGTCACTATCTGCCAACGTGGCACAAGTGCCAGAGTGTGCAGTGCATGCCACCTGGCGATGGGAGTCTAGCCTGCCTCTAAAAGTGTGCTCCTTAATGTTGTATTAAGAATGTATGTTGGCGAGGAGTAGAGGGATGTAACTTGTAATGCAAGCGTGGCTTAGGGGCAGATGCAATAAACAACAGGCTGTCTCTGTGTACAAGGCCCGAGGGGCAGTGGAATGGCGGCAGGTCACATGCTGACTTACTGCAAATTTTGTTTATTGGAACAGCCTGGCCACACCACAGCACACCACATCACGACACCACCCTCTTCTTCACCCCTGACCTCCATTTTGGTCTCTCAATCATATCACCCTTTTTCAAAATTCAAACTCATTTACCCTGGACTCACAGTAACAAATTAATTTCAGCGGATGCGGCAAAAATATTGAAGGAAAAGTTAGTGATGATATAATCTCATTATATTGTTTACATGCTTTCAAGTCATGCAATACAAGAATTAGGATCCTAGTATTCATTCACTATATATATGATCCAGGGCCCGGGGTTAGATGATTATTTATATTTCAATCATTATGCTTATTCGGGGCTGTAGCTAGTATTATATTTATTATCGAGATGTTTATACCAAAATAAAAAGGGCATAATTGTCATCACAGAAAGATATGAGTTTAATTCAACATACATCTGTCAAGCGAGTAAGGATTTCTAAGTACAGTCAGATCAGCGATCATTAATATAAAAAAATAAATATTCTATAATTCTAAAAAGAAAAGTCCTAACTTCTCTCCTTTTTAATAACGCGTACTGAATGGTTCAGAATTCGCGTTCCCGCCGCCCACTCTTTCTTCTTCGTTTCCTCTCTCTTGAAACATTAGGTGCCGAAGGAAAAGGTGAAGTAAAGCATCTCTCTTCTTCTTCTTCTTCTTCTTCTTCCTCTTCTTAGTTTAATAGACAAAACTACTTAAATCAAGGAACGAGAAACACCAGCTCGTTTAGTTTTTATGTTCAATGGCAAAATCAAAGAATTGTAACGCCAAGAAGCAGTCGTATATTTCAGTCCCATCTCAGATTATCAACTCTCTCTCCTCTTCTTCTCTCCAGTCTCTCCTCGTTTCTCCAAAGAAAAAGAACTCAAACAGGTTCTTTTTTGGCTACTACTCATGCAGAAGCCCCAGGGCTTGGTTGTTTGCTCTCTTTCTCTTCGGCCTTGTTGGCATGCTGAGGTTGGGCTGGAATGTTGACACTTTGATCCCATTCTCTCCCTACCCCTGTCTCCAATCTCAATCAAAACCGCATCAGAGTTTTGCTTCCAACATTGACCAAGTTGTTAAACAGGACGACTTTCTGATCGCTAATAGTAGCGGTCAACCTTCTCATCATTCTCATTCGGATAGTGAGTTTTGGAAGCAGCCTGATGGGATGGGCTACCGGCCGTGTTTGGCCTTCAGTGCCGAGTATAGAAGAGCAGGTGAGGCCATTGTGAAGAACAGGAGCAAGTATTTGCTGGTGGTCGTTTCAGGTGGCATAAATCAGCAAAGGAATCAGATTGTGGATGCTGTTGTCATTGCTAGGATTCTTGGAGCTGCTTTAGTTGTTCCCATCTTGCAAGTCAACGTCATCTGGGGTGATGAAAGGTAAATTCATACCTACCTCTCTTCTCTTCTGTTGCTGATTTGGGGTCATCAATTTAACCCACATTAGTTCGGTTTTCATCCTGCTTCATTAGATATTACTACATATTTCCCTGACTTAAGCTTCATTTTTTAGTTTAATTTAATCTATCATACGTTTCTCGTTTCATCTGGGGTGATGATGTTTTGTTACTTGCAGTGAATTTTCTGATGTATTCGATTTGGCTCATTTCAAGAGGGTACTTGCCAATGATGTGCGCATACTGTCGTCATTGCCTTCTACACATATAATGACAAGACCAGTAGAGGAGAAACGGACTCCACTTCATGTCTCGCCACAATGGATTCGTGCACGTTATCTTAAGCGGGTATGGAATCCTTTTCCTCTTATGTTATTTCAGCAAGCAATATAATTTGTTTCTTTTTGCCAATTTGTCTCTTAAAGCTTGGCTGTGTAATAAGAACAAGTTTTGGAGGTGTGTATCTTTCAACCAGAAATTATGCCTCACCAGTTCATTGATGTTATTATTAAGAATGAACTAAGATTACGGTTCTATTATGGTAGTTGAAGAAGCTTCTAATTTGTTCCAACTTGGATACATTTCTTCAGTTGATTAATCACTATCAATAATTGCACTTCTTGAAACCAATTCATCTTACTTCTTGGGGTCACTCTGACACATGCTGGTTGCCATCCATGTTAGTCCTGGTTACAGTCCCGTATTTGCCAAATGATTTTGGTGGTTGAACAGATATGCCTTCTTAATAGAATTGTGACTCACTGTGTTAAAGATTAGGAGTTAAAAAATGTTATGATCAAATAGATATGTTGTACACGTTGAATGTGAACTGCTTGTCTTTTTGTCTTTTTTACTTTTAAACTGCATATATTGACATGATTCTCTTTGTGCTAAAGATAAACAGGGAAGGAGTTTTGCTTTTACGAGGTCTGGATTCAAGGCTCTCTAAAGATCTTCCTCCTGATCTTCAAAAGCTTCGCTGCAAGGTACTTAAATTCTCACTCTTTGCTTCTAGTTCATGTCTACACTTTTACGCTGTGATTTGCAGGACTTTGCCCTGTTCTATACCATGTTCTGATACTTTATTATTGTTTCTTCTAGAATTATATACTATTCTAAATTTAGCAGATTCTAATTTTTCAATGTTTAATATCAGGTGGCATTTCAAGCATTAAGATTTGCTCCACCAATCCTTGAACTTGGTAACAAGCTCGCTCAGAGAATGCAGAGCAAGGGACCCTACCTTGCTCTTCATCTTCGAATGGAGAAGGATGTATGGGTGAGGACTGGTTGCCTTCCAGGCTTGAGCAAGGAGTATGATGAGATGATCCATAATGAAAGGAGAAGACGCCCTGAGCTTCTCACTGCAAGATCAAACATGACTTATCATGAGCGAAAGCTTGCAGGACTGTGCCCCTTGAATGCTTTTGAGGTGACTAGGTAAGAGTGAGTTCTGTTAGGCAAGTTGTGCAATGCTATGTGCTCTACTTGATACCTTTTTTTTATTGAACAATCTTCTAATGAACTGCATGGTTATATTTGTGTTGTTGTACACTTTAGGCTGCTTAAAGCTTTAGGGGCTCCAAGGAGTGCAAAAATATACTGGGCTGGAGGGCAACCTCTGGGTGGTAAAGAAGCCTTGTCACCATTAGCCAGAGAATTTCCCAACTTCTACAATAAGGAAGATCTTGCATTTCCTGGTGAACTGGAACCATTTGCTAACAAGGCTTCTTTTATGGCTGCAATTGACTATATAGTTTCTGAGAAAAGTGATGTTTTCATGCCATCTCATGGTGGAAATATGGGCCATGCAATTCAGGTATGTGGCTATCATAGTGTTTTATTAGCATTGGTTCCTCTGTTGCTTTCCAGTTTTTGTGCTTAGGACCTTCAACTATGAAAAAACAATCAAATAACTCTTAACTCTGTTTTTATCTTGTTTTTTTCTTTCGTTCTTTACAAGTCATACTGAATTATAATATATCTATCTCTTAAAACCACATATGCTTCTCTGCTGCTAATTTTAAAACTGAATTTTTATCGTTGATTGTGGATACAGGGACAAAGGGCGTATGCAGGGCATAAAAAGTATATAACTCCAAATAAAAGACATATGCTCCCTTATTTTCTGAACTCCTCTCTCCCCGAAGCAGAGTTCAGCAGGATCATAAAGGAATTGCACCATGAATCTTTAGGGCAGCCAGAACTCAGGGCTACCAAAGGTGGAAGGGATGTAACTAAGTATCCAGTTCCTGAGTGTATGTGCAACAATGTACATACCCGCTCAATATGATACTTTGTAGCATGACAGATTGCTCCATTGAGAATTGAGAATTCTTGGTGCTACCCTGAATTTGAGCCCTTTGAAAATTTGATACTAATGACGTTTAGGGCAATGACGGTTCTTTGGAGTGCCATTTCAAGAGCGACTGCAGCCTGGCCACCCTTTTTTGCAAGTACTTGCATTTGGTCTTTTGCATATACCATCTTACTTGCATGTGTATGTATTCAAGGCAAGATGTCCACATATAATGAGAATATATATGATAGTCTATCATTCTTTAATTCTTCACAGGAAGAGTTTTTCCCATTTTAAGAATAGGTTTTTTACTTTTTCATTCTTTCCACTGAGTATATGTATCTCATTGTTATACATGTATATTTGTTAATAAAGCGTTTCCTTCTTGAAAGCACCCTTATTTTCTTGTCTAGCCTCTTTGCAGTTTCACATAATTGAAGTTCTATTGTCTGATTATCGAGGATAATGTTGTGCGGAACAGAACCAGTTTTAGGAGATTTATGGTGCTATGATCTTTCTGTAACCCTTGACCTTAATGCCACAAGTTAAACTAGTGTTTCTGAAGATTGAGCTCCTTGGAGTAAAGCACTAGGGGCTAATATCCAAAGTAGGGAGAAAATATCAGGACAAAAATGATTATATGTCGGTTATAATGTTAATCAACAGATATGCCACAAACCTGCTGTTACCCAAATAAGCATAATGGTCATGATTAAATCTTATGGCTTTTTCAGGACCGGCCAGCAGTGTTCATCCTTTTGTCTGCATGCTCTTGTTCTTACTCCAGTCCAGCATGCTTGAAGCTCGTTATCAAACTGGTAACTGGAGGAGAGCTTGTAGTCGTGGTTTACATATATAGTCAGTAACCCATTGCTTGGCTGTTGGGCTCTCAATTGCCATTACCCTGGAAGTTGATACAAAAAGGTGACTAGAAACATGCTTCAAGTATTCTGTTTCATCTTAAAGTACAGTTTATGTCAGTGAAGTTATGTTTAGTCAATTTGGAGCATCGTTGCTGTAGTTGTGAGCTGGGAAACTAGTTGCAATGGTTAATCACAGTCAGAGGTGTGGAAACTCGCAATAGATTAAGGCTTGGGCAGTTGGGGCTTTGCTAATTTTTAAAACAGTCTTGAACTGAAAATCCAAAACCCAACGAACATGCGAATCGGAGCAGAACAAAGCCCAAATTGACCTCTAGGCTCTAACCTATGCATATTATTATATTATGACCGTACTATGGTTACATTCCTTATATGCCCCTATCTAGAATGAATATGGACCGAAGCCGGGACCAGATTAATGAAGTTGCATTAGTTTTGTTTGTTTCGATTGTTTTTAATGACAAGGTATTAGGAGAAGGGCCCTCAGCAGCCACCTCCACTCATTGTTGTGGGCTGCTGCCCTCCGTTTTTGGACGCCGCATCCAGCATACCCTCTCCTCCTCTAGTCTACAACTGTTGCTGCACGTGCAAGACTAAATTAACCATCTGCTGACACGTGTCCCACCCAAATATAATTAGTTGCACATGGGCATGGCTCTAGTTTAAGTGGCCTCTCCCTTGCTTTGACTACGCCTTGTCCAACTCCGAAGAGGGCAAGGCAAAGCAAGACACGACAAGACAAGACTTGATAGTAGAAAGAGATGTCCCCTTTGTGCCCCAAAAAGCTACCCTCTAATCTCTATCGTGCCTCCTCATCATCCCCAAAGTCCACACGACCCAATAAAAGAATCCATTCTCCCCTAAATCCTGATCAAACCCAAACCCTCCCTCTCTCGCTCTTCCTATCTTCTCTTTTCTAGGTGGAACGCAATTGTCTGTGTTTTCAATTTCAGTCTCTGCTCTGCCATCTAACAACACCAAATAAAAATGGCCCTGCCCTATAACCATCACTATAAGCTTTCGCTCTCTTCTTTCCTTTCAAGGAAACCCAATTCTTTACGTTTACAACCCATTTGTTGTTTACAGTATAATTCAAGCGTTTCATCCTCACCATTCACGGAGAAGCACTCATTGCTGAGGTACCAAAGGGACCGCTGGGTCTACGACAACAACCAGCAGCTATCTCTTAACAATAATGACCATGCTGCGTCTTGCTCCATCCCGCCCGATACCGACTCCATCAGGCTAAATGACATCGCTTTGCAGCTGCCGGAGCTCAGGAAGTTGCTTCAAGTTTTAAAACTCAAGAGAGAGAGCTGTGGGGGCCAAGTATCCAGGAACGGGCCAGGGAATGTATTCTTGGTGGGGACAGGACCTGGAGATCCCGACCTCTTGACATTAAAGGCTGTCAGAGTCATACAAAATGCTGATCTTTTGTTGTACGATAGGTTGGTTTCTAATGCTGTATTAGATTTGGTTGGCCCTGATGCCAGGCTTCTCTATGTCGGCAAAACTGCTGGCTATCATAGCCGAACTCAGGTAAACTTATTCAATTTCTCGATGGTTTATGTCTATTGGATTTCTCTGATGTTCCTATACAATTGATTAGTTGCGGGTTGGTGTTTTCTTGATTTCTTTTGAACCCTACGGTTTCGCACTTGGGAAAAGATTGATTTTTGGCGCTGTTGTAGCAGGAAGAGATACATGAGTTGCTTCTGAGTTTTGCTGAAGCTGGAGCTACAGTCGTTAGACTTAAAGGAGGGGATCCACTGGTGAGTCATTCAAACAATTGCCAACAATTTTTTCCCTTAAATTAGTAGTAATGCCTTATCAAGTCTGGTTCTTTTTGGAACAACTATTGCGAATTTTAGGTATTTGGAAGGGGTGGAGAAGAAATGGACTTTCTACAAAAGCAAGGAATTCAGGTCAAGGTTATCCCTGGTACGGCACTGTACACCAATCTTCTTAAACTGCATTAGCAATTTGTCATGGATAGATTTCCTTGTTTCTTAAAATTGAATGACTTTGAGGCAAAAAGTTTGATGATGGAAAAGAATTAACTATCCTTGACTGACTGTTCAAAACTGTAATTGTACCATTTTGATGAACATTTTATTTCATGTCCTCAATTTGAATTGCGGCTGTCAATGTCTATTGATTTTCATGATGTGGACTTACCTTAACATTTTGTTTTTCAACGGACTTTTTTATCACAGTAGCCCTTGTTTAGCTTTTCAAATTTTCTCAATGAAAATTGTCAATTTTCTCAAAGGAGAAACCGCAAGGAGATGAATTGTTTTTTGCTTTGCTTGAAACAACAGTGCGCATAGCGAGGGTAAAAGCAGAGATGTCTTGATCATATGTCCTGTATCCCAGAGGCTGTATTCATAATATTCTTACTTAGCTTGTTTGAAAATAGTTTCAATGTAGATGCTAGAAAATGTTTTGGATGAGGAAAGGAACATTTTTCTCATGGGGTATGGCATCTTGTTGAGGTACTTGTGTGATGGTTGATGCATTTGACCCAATGCCCAGAAGAATTAAAAATTATAGACAATTTCTTCAATCCTGAATGTCCTGTTCAGAGTTCTGGTTTAAGAAAGATGTTTTGCGTTGAAGAAATATTGAAAATCATATTATAGAACTGAATCTATCAGAAATGTCTTCAAACTCTAATATATGCTTATTGCCATGCAGGTATTACTGCTGCCTCAGGAATAGCAGCAGAGTTGGGTATTCCTTTAACCCATAGAGGTGTTGCAAATAGTGTCAGATTTCTCACAGGTCACTCAAGAAAAGGGGGAACAGATCCTCTTTTTGTTGCAGAGAATGCAGCTGAACCTGATTCAACTTTAGTGGTTTATATGGGCTTATCCACCCTCCCTTCTCTGGCATTAAAGTTGATACATCATGGTCTACCACCAGACACACCAGCAGCTGCAGTTGAGCGAGGAACCACACCTGAACAGCGCATGGTAAGCATATGTTATATGTCATGCATGTATTTTCCAATTGATATTTTATACCAACATAAAATTTGTATAGTTACATAATTACTGAATAGAATAAATTCCCAGTCTATTTTATGTTGGTATAAAATTGGAAATATAGTTGGTACAATGACATTGGTATGAATTTTGTATTATTACTTATTTTATCAAAAATAGAATAAAATCCCAGTCTACTTTCCATGAGATTTTAAATCTTATTTTGATGGTGCCAACTAATTATAGTTGTTTTTGCAATGATACAGGTCTTTGCAGAAGTGAAGGATCTTGCTGATAAAATTAAAATGGCAGAGTTAGTATCACCAACACTAATCATTATTGGGAAGGTTGTTGCACTTTCACCATTCTGGCGGCAGTCTTTGAAAGAAGAATCCTGTTTGATTGAGGCCTAAAAGATGTCTATGAGGCAGCAGCTTAAAAAGTTCTAATTATGAGGTTGATCAGTTTATTTTGGGATGTCAAAGAACAAGTGAGAGGTCAATTTCCCAGCCGCTTCAAGATGTGGGCACAAGCAGTTTTGGAATTTCTTGAACTTGTTAATTTTAACAAGCGGCACCAAATATCGGTACAAATCTTGTTAGGAAAATCAGTTGAATTTCTTTCTGGGAATTTATATATTTCATGGAAAAGAGCTGGTTGCGTTGCTGCCTCCAGTCACCCGGAATATGTAGCCATCTGTTCCAACATTTTGCAATTGAATTCTTCTGAATGGAGAGTAATTTCATAAAATTTTGTACTTTCAACCAATGACTTGTAACATTTGTTACTGAGTAACTGTTGTTGAGGCATAAATTTATTTACACGATCTTTGTTCTGAGTTAATTTTGTAAAGTTAAAAATACTCAAATGTTAAGCCAATGTTATGTTGTTTTGTTACATTATAGCTGCACAGGGTTTGGTTCTCTTAAAGCAAGTTGAGTAACTTGAGTAATTTATGTGCTTATCTCCTGCATCCTCTTGTTTCTTAGTTCTTACAAAGGTCCTGCCTTCTGCTGACAGCTGTAGAAATTGGGCCCAGCCGAAATCTACAGTTTACAACAAATATATTGTTTTTGTCTTCTCTTTTCTTTCTTTAATTAAATAATATATTCGAAGAAACTTATATACAACAACGAACGAAACACAATCTGTTCCTGAACAGAAGAATCAATACAGGCAGACTAAAAGGATAAGTTGATAAAAAAGAAAACCCGATACCAAGTGTTGGAATTAATAGCAGACCATAAAGAAAAAACGACTTCCACTTGACCCAATTAGAATCGTTAGATTTTGCGTGAGTATGCTATGTAGAACTACATGCAAAGTCTTTCTGGTATCTTCACAACTCACTGTTCCAGAAATACTGATTACAAGCGTGATAGATATGAATTAACGTGGAAGTAGCTCACTACGATAGGAGCTCCTTTGACTTTGGTTTCAGTTCTCGCCGGTGACCATTTCTTCATGCTGGCGACTTGTACATCATCAGAAACTCGCGAGGAGGCTTTAGGCAGAAAGCAACTCAACAGAGCCGAGACTGAAAAAAGAGACATTGCGGTGCGTGTCGTGAATGCTGATTAATTTGTTGAATGAATTGAATTGATGAAGTGGGTGCTTACTGCTCTGCTTAGCTGATGAGTAAAAGCAGGGACGAGAGACTGGGCTGCAAATACCTGAAGGGTAAAGTCTTCTATTTATAGGGAAATAAAAAATGGGAATGTTGTTGATAATTGATATGCTTGCAGACCAAGGAAAAAACACCAAACACTTTGGGGTTCAAGGCTTGATGTCGGCTGCGGCCGTGGTTTGACCAAAAGTCAAGGATCCAGTGTGGTTAGGACGAAAGTTCCTAGCACTCTCTTGTCGCATCGCAAGGTAAATAATGCATCAAGTGGAGTTGCTTGCTTGTCTGGTCAAGAAAACTTGTCAAGAGCAAAAGTACAAGTATTTGATATGATCAAAAGAAACAACTTTTCCTGCAAAATGTTAAATGTCAATCACAATTTACTTGGATACTACCACCAACTGGCAATTACAACTCAAAATTTCATTTTTGGGTTCAGTTTATCGATCTTAATTTTAGAAAAGTTTCTTATTATAAAGTAGCAATCAATTAGGGAGGAGCACTGCAGATTTCTGACAAGCTTCTCCACTTCTATATATTCATATATATGTTGATCATGTTTGGACACTTCAATCCTTATTTTAACATGAATAAATAACTGTAACGTTGGAATGGTGAGTTTGAACTTGCAATTGATTCTTATCAAGATTTATACTATATAGTTTTTCAAAATATTGTATATAACAATAGAGTACTCAATTTGGCTTTTTTGCTTTAGAATGATTTTAACAAGAATTTTATCCGCGGAACTAATATTTTATGTCATAATTTAGGAATTTAAGCAATTTGTCTACCCCAGAATTTTTAAGTAAAAAGAAAAAATAAATGTCTTTGAATTTATTTTCGAATTTGTGAAATAAGGATACACAAACACGATGCAAACTTAGAGAAATACAATTTAAACAAAGACTACAATATGACGCTGAGGTTCTCGTTCACACGCCAACATATTCTTAGTTGGATTTGCGTCAGTGATGAGCCATTCACCATGAAGCATGAGTTGCAGTCTGAATGAATTGAACAACCATGATGAATAAGTATCTTCTTGGTACAACTACAAGCGAGAGATATATGAATTTGCAGGGAAGTAGGAAACTATGACTGGAGCTTTGGATGATTTCCGTTTGGAAGAAGAAGAAGACTTTTTGACAAGATTTGCGCCATTTTCATTGTCAGAGACTCGTGATGATGGCCTTAAACATCTGAAAATGGCGGAGAGCGAGAAGAAAACCATCGGTATTTGCCTGTGTTATGTGTTGCGGAATATGAATGAGTGAAAGGTTTTGTATGCTTAGATGGAGATGAAAATAAGGGGAGATGGATGGGGATGCTCCTTGATTTTAATATACCGTGAGATGAGGCGTGTGTGTTACGATTCAAACGACTTGCGGGACAAGCTAAAGACTAGAGAGATAATGTTTCCCAAGTTCTAAGATGGCTCCCTTCCTTTCCTTAAACTATCAAGCTTTCGTTGACTTTTGCCAACTGCGACTGCCTCTTGTCACTGATTGCAAAAGCCCAAAGTGGGCAAGGACGTGTGACAGAGCAGCTTCACTGGACTGGACATCTAAAACACTAAAACATCATTAGCAAACATGCGCATCTATCTACCTGTTCTAGTCTGCCACGAGAAACACTGTCAACTTCCGATCAAAAAAACTCTTTAACCGTTGCTTGTCTCAACTCTCAACTGTACTGATGCTTTTGCTTCTTTTTTTCTCTCTAATAAAGCATGGTCATCTCGTTAGCTTATTGGTGTACTACAGTAGTATTATATTTAGCAATCTTCTTCCAATTTTTCTGACTTGTTAAGGATATCATTTTGATCAATAAACCCATAAACATTCCGTAACTTCCAAAATCATTTTGCAATTGCATGATGATGCTGATGACTATATATATATCTATATATTGTTTTCGGTTTCAGTTACAAGCACAGAATCTCGCCCTGACACCCTCTGTGTTAAACTCCTACTGAGAACTCCCTGTTTTTGGTTGATGGCTCTAGGAAAGATATAGACAGCCGGATATTCAGAATCCAACCTTGTAAAATGGCTCTAACCTCTAAGCAAAGTATCACGAAACTGGAATCCATCGAGATTGAAAGGAAACTTCTTCTATGCACTCTTTTCTTCTGCCTTCTTTCTTTTTTTCAGTGCGAGATGAACTCATAATCGCTTAAAAACCTCTCCACCCTTCTTTTCTTCATGGTACAGCTGGTTGCCTCGTTTTAATTAAGGCTGTTCTTAGGATCAAACGACTTAATTATGCAGAGCGAGGAAAGTCATTATGAGGGTGAGGCTAACTTAATCAAAGATGGAACTAAGTTGGCTACACATTTTGACACTTGTTCAGGTTGGACCAAAGCTGAAAGTACAATAATAAACCAATGTCAGGTACTAGTACAAGAAAAGAAAAGAACATACATAGTAAATGACACGAAAGGCGTCTTTTGGCTTAGGCGTTCTTTGCTTTTTCTCTCTTTCAGCTCACTTTGTACCTATTATGTCTCTTTCTTGCATTTGTCTTTGCTGTGCACGGAAGAAAGGAATGCCCATAAGCCATATCAGACTTAACTAAATTCTTAAATTCATTTCCATTCTACCGGCCAGCATACCTTGACTAAATGCTAAAAGGATTCACAGTAGAATATTATTTCAAAGATTGGCAAATAGAAATAAATATGAAATTGTGTGACTTGTTAATTATATGTTGCTATCAACAGGGGAGCTATGCTGTAAATTGTAGTATTCCTAAGACAACAGCCCTGGATGTGAGTTATGAGAATCACAATCTCTGAAACAATTCACCCTTGTTCACATCGGAGGAAAAGGGCAAAAGCATAACGAAATGAGATCAGTCTCAGCACTTGGCACAGGTACTGTGCAGTAGTCAATCTCACTAAGCAAAGTATCTCTTTATCATCTCAGATATGGCTTCGATTGACCTTAATTACACGTTTCAACGTTCGGTCACTGAGTGGTAAAAACTCAAAAGAATTTCAACGACGAGCATTCACAAATACTTAGAAAGTGCCAGATATTTATTGCAGAGACAAAAAGGACCATCAAACGTTCACTTTCTCAATTCTTCGATTTTATGCTTTCCCTCCTTTCTTACTCGCAATCAGCAGGGTTCCACTGAACTCAAAGTAAGCTTCTCCAACAAAGCATTCCTTTCTTCAACAAGACGATGTTAGCAGAGAACCTTAACTATTCCATCTTTTTTATCTTCTCCTTCCTTCTTAGAACTTCTTTGCTTCAGAATCGAGTTTGAGATTTCTTGTGAGGAGCTACTACGTTAGCTTCTTGCAGCAGCAAGCAACCCAGAAAAAGTAGTATGAAGCTGGTTGTTGAAGTTGTGGATGCTCATAATCTTATGCCCAAAGATGGTGAGGGGTCTGCTAGTTCATTTGTGCAAGTTGATTTCCAAAACCAACTAAGCAAAACTAAAACCATTCCTAAAAACCTCAACCCTGTTTGGAATCAGAAACTCTTCTTCGATTTTGATGAAACCAATGACTGCAATCACCAATCACTAGAGGTCTCTGTTTACAATGAAAGGAGACCTGTTCCGGGTCGAAATTTCCTTGGTAGGGTGACAATTCCTTGTTCAAGCATTGTCAGAAAAGGCGAGGAAGTCTATCAACAATTTCAACTAGAAAAAAAGTGGTTTTTCTCATCTGTCAAAGGTGAGATTGGCCTGAAAGTCTATATCTCATCAGAATCTGAAACAAAGTCCCCTCCTCCCTCCCCACCACAAACCCCGCTGTGCAATCAACCACTACCACCATCACCACCAACTTCAGCCCCTGTTTCAGATAACACCAACTGCAAAACTTTAGCAGCTCACCAAAAAGCAGTTGTTGCTGTTGGCACTGCCAAAGCTAGTTCCTCCATTTTTCCGATTCAGAAATCCAGTTCTCCTATTGCAGCAACCAGTTCGAGAGGCAGTGATCCTTCCAAAGCGCTGAAGGAAGAGATCAAAAAATCCAGTGAAGGGACAGTAGAGACAACTCCGTACGTACATAAACACCAAGTACTGCAACAAACAAGCCTTCCAGTGGAGAAAAGGGCACACAGCGTGCAGTTTACCATGCAATCTGTGAATGCACAAGCCCAGCCTGGTGACCAAGAGGACTATAATCTGAAGGACACCAATCCCCAGCTTGGTGAGCGATGGCCTAATGATGGAGCTTATGGAGGAAGAGGATGGATGAGTGGCGAGAGATTCACGAGCACGTACGATCTTGTTGAGCAGATGTTCTATCTGTATGTGAGGGTCGTAAAAGCTAAAGATCTTCCTCCCAGCTCCGTAACTGGAAGCTGCGATCCGTATGTGGAAGTAAAGCTGGGGAACTACAAGGGAAGAACAAAGCATTTTGAGAGGAAAATGAACCCTGAATGGAACCAAGTGTTTGCCTTCTCAAAGGACCGTGTTCAATCCTCATTACTAGAAGTTTTTGTGAAGGATAAAGAAATGGTGGGCAGAGATGATTATCTTGGAAGAGTAGTTTTCGATTTGAATGAGATTCCAACGAGGGTTCCACCCGACAGCCCATTGGCTCCTCAATGGTACAGACTAGAGGACAGGCGTGGAGAAGGAAAGGTAAGGGGAGACGTGATGCTTGCAGTTTGGATGGGAACTCAAGCTGATGAAGCATTGCCAGATGCATGGCACTCAGATGCTGCCTCTGTCTATGGAGAGGGTATTTCTAACATCCGATCAAAGGTTTATGTGTCACCAAAGCTGTGGTACCTAAGGGTGAATGTGATTGAAGCGCAGGATGTGCTGCCCAATGACAGAAGCCGCCTCCCAGAAGTTTTTGTAAAAGCACAGATCGGAAACCAAGTGCTGCGAACCAAGATATGCCCAACTCGCACAACCAACCCACTCTGGAATGAAGATTTAGTTTTTATAACGGCTGAGCCTTTTGAGGAACAGCTTTTCATCACTGTTGAGGATCGAGCACACCATTCAAGGGAGGATGTGTTAGGGAAGATAAACCTACCACTCAGCGCATTTGAGAAGCGGCTAGACCACCGCCCAGTGCAATCTCGCTGGTTCAATCTCGAGAAATACGGTTTTGGTGCCCTGGAAGCTGATAGGAGGAAAGAACTCAAGTTTTCTAGTAGGATTCACCTGAGAGTTTGTCTTGAAGGTGGATACCATGTGCTGGATGAGTCAACAATGTACATTAGTGATCAACGACCAACGGCAAGGCAGCTTTGGAAACAACCAGTTGGGATATTAGAAGTGGGCATTTTGGGTGCACAAGGGCTCCTCCCAATGAAAATGAAGGATGGCCGAGGGAGTACAGATGCCTATTGCGCCGCTAAGTATGGTCAGAAGTGGGTTCGTACCAGAACCATTCTTGACACTCTCAATCCCAAGTGGAATGAGCAGTATACGTGGGAAGTTTATGATCCTTGCACAGTGATAACATTGGGAGTTTTTGACAACGGCCACTTGGGCGGTGGTGAGAAACCAACAGGGAGCAATGCAGCACGAGATTCTCGAATTGGAAAGGTACGAATTCGGCTATCAACTCTAGAAGCCCATCGGATTTATACACATTCTTATCCACTGCTCGTCTTACACCCACATGGGGTGAAGAAAATGGGCGAGCTCCAACTAGCAATTCGATTTACAACTCTGTCACTTGCTAACATGATCTACATTTATGGGCATCCCTTGCTGCCTAAAATGCATTATCTACATCCATTCACGGTCAATCAAGTAGACAATTTGAGATACCAAGCCATGAATATTGTTGCAATGCGGCTTGGCCGAGCTGAACCACCTTTGAGGAAAGAGGTGGTGGAATATATGTTAGATGTGGATTCTCACATGTGGAGCATGAGAAGAAGCAAAGCTAATTTCTTCCGGATCATGTCACTCCTCTCCGGTATGATTTCTGTGGGTCGATGGTTTGGCGATGTTTGCGATTGGAAGAACCCCATCACATCTGTCTTAGTTCATATTCTATTTCTAATTCTGATTTGGTATCCGGAGTTGATTCTCCCGACTCTATTTTTGTACATGTTCCTTATAGGAATATGGAACTACAGGTTCCGCCCAAGGTACCCACCTCATATGGACACAAAACTTTCATGGGCAGAGGCAGTACATCCAGATGAACTAGATGAAGAATTTGATACCTTTCCAACTTCCAAATCACATGATATAGTTAGAATGAGATATGATCGGCTTAGAAGTGTTGCAGGGAGGATTCAAACGGTTGTGGGTGACATAGCAACACAAGGGGAGAGATTTCAGTCTCTGCTGGGGTGGAGAGACCCCCGAGCTACCAGCCTTTTCATTGTTTTCTGTCTTTGTGTAGCTGTAGTGCTGTATGCGACCCCATTTAGAGTGGTAGCTCTGCTTGCTGGTCTGTATTACTTGCGGCACCCCAGGTTCCGGAGCAAGCTGCCATCTGTACCCAGCAATTTCTTCAAGAGGTTGCCCGCTCGAACAGATAGCTTACTGTGATATCCATACTAGTTGTCTCAACGTGTGCTACAGCCTACAGGATAACATCGATCCTAGATTAACTGCTTTCTTGTGTGAAGTTATACAAATGTTGTGTCTAAAATAATGACTGGTACTTTTTACTTCGCCATAAATTGTTCCCCTACATCGCAGTTGCAGTTACAATTTATTCACTCTTGACTTTTACTTCCATCTTGTTTCACCTGTTTTTCAACGTGGGGTACTAGATGTGGTACCGCTGCTGGATGGGATGGGCATGATTACCTATTTATTCATATTCTAAGCATATTGATTTTTTTGTTATTTTATACTACATACGTCTGTGTCCTATTTAAATCCATACTATTTTAATTAATTTCAATTTTCTTTTTTATTTTAATTATTTTATCAAATTAAGTTTTAAGATACACACATATATATATATATTATTTAAGTTACAAGCGTTACCCAATTAAATATACTATAGTATTTTTATTTTCCGTCCCATTATGCGAAAGGTAATGGTTACAAGCGGGGTGAGTCACAGTCAAAGCCCCTCAGCGGATAATGCGATAAAACCCCTCCCCTTTCCTCAACCGGAGGGGAATAGTGTTCCCCAAAGCAGAGAAAATGGCTTCAATATCATCTCTAATATCACCTCCAGGTCTCCCCAATCCCACGAAACTCTCCCTCACACTCCAATCGAAACTCTTTCTCCAAATCCTCCAACCAACGACAAATCCATTTGCCAATTTGCCTCAAAACCTCCTCTTGAATTCACGTCCAAAGAAAGTTAGGTTGTTTGCGGTGGCAGAAGAGCAAACCTCAGTGGTTTCCTCCCCGTCTTCTGTGGCTGCCAGGAGGCTTTACATTGGCAATATTCCCAGAACTGTTAACAATGACGAGCTCACAAAGATCGTTGAAGAACATGGCGCTGTTGAAAAAGCGGAGGTGCTTCCTTTTCTATTGCTCCTCCTGGCTTGTGCATATTACTTTGTTTTGCCATTGTGTTAAAATTGTTCTTTTCCCCTTCTTTTCTTCCCCAGTTTGCGGCTGGAAAATGGATATTGCGTGTTTGTTCCCAAATTATGTTAGAATTCAATGACCTGCACGGAACTTTTCAATATTTTTCACTTTGACTGTTGAAGTTAGCTCCATCTACTGATCGCAGACAGGATGTGTCATGATTCCTGTGGATTTTTCTAATTGGAATATGAGAGGCACTAAATTAGTTGTATTTGGCAGAATATAAGGATAAAATAGCACCATAAGTTCATAACCTTTAGCTTTAGCATTGAATATATGTAGCTTAATAGCCAATATTGGGACTGTGTGCGGCCTGCTGAAACTTGACTAGCCACATGAGTTATAGTATCACTCGATGAGAAGGAGGACAGAAAAAGGGTTCTAGTCTTTCTGAATATGGTCGTGTGCTTATGTTTTTGTTGTAGGTGATGTTTGACAAGTATTCTGGAAGGAGTCGCCGATTTGCTTTTGTTACAATGCAAACCGTGGAGGATGCAAATGCAGCAATTGAGAAACTAAATGGCACTGTAAGCCTAAATCATACTTTATTGTTCCAAAATAATGAGAAGACATCTGTTGTTCTCTGTTTTTCTTATGGTGATCATTTATTGCAGGAAATTGGGGGGCGTGCGATCAAGGTAAACATCACCGAGAAACCTCTGCCACAAGTGGATTTGTCTCTGCTTCAGGATGAGGATTCTCAATTTGTTGATAGTCCCCACAAAGTTTATGTGGGAAATCTTGCAAAGACAATAACCACAGATACACTCAAGAAGTTCTTTTCTGAGAAAGGGAAGGTACTTAGCGCTAAGGTTTCACGGGTTCCAGGGACATCAAAATCCGGGGGATTTGGGTTTGTAACATTCTCTTCAGAAGAGGAAGTTGAAGCTGCCATCTCTGCTTTTAACAATTCTGTAAGTTGTTCACCGCTTTTGCTTTGATTTTTGTTGGACATTGGATCTGTAAAACACCCCCTGTCGTGCACCAACCCTGATATGCAATGGTTCCATAAAAACTTGCATGTTTGTGCAATCTTGTTCTTGCTTCGTATTGTTATTATAACACTGTTTATGCTCGTGCCAATAACTTGAGAATTTATGATTCCTGGATTTATTAAGAAAACTCTTGATTTGTTGGTGATAACTATTGGCCTGGCAGTTGCCATCTCCTTTTAGCTTATTGTGTCTTGATCAAACATGCAATTTTCATTTGATAATCTCAATCTATCAAATATATTCCTCTGCTGATATCATTTTTTGAAATCTGTTGTGCATGCATGTGCGTTCATCTAGTTCGGCATACTATGGATCTTTAATTCTAGTCAGTTGACGCCTCTTGTCTCATACCTGTTATGTAGTCTTTGGATCATCCTTCATAACATGCGATGAGTTATGGCACAAACGGTGTAATCATTGAATGTTATGTTCTTATATGCACAATGCATCTCGATAAGTCTGTGATGAGCTTCTTTAGTTCTTTGATTTTCGGGTAAGATTCACATGGAGGGACAACTGCAATGTATAGTTGTTTCTTACTGACATAAAATGGTTTCTTTTTGCAGTTGTTGGAAGGGCAACAAGTTCGTGTAAACAAGGCATAGAATGATTGGCACTGGCAGCTCCATGGGGGCTAGAGGGGGTGGTTTATCTAATCCTGTATCCATTTCATTGCAAATTAGAGTGGTTGTTTCTCCTGATTGTAAAATCAACTTTGTTAGTGCTATTGCTATAGAAAATTCTGGTTTATTTCTGTCATTAGGTTCTGTAATTATATGTGGCAGAAGCTTAGCGGTGGGAATAGAGGATGAACACAATTCGTTTGGGAAGTTGATGCACATGTGATTTTTCCCAAAGCGCGAAGTTGGTTTGTTACTATGTCCTCAGCGCTTCCCTTCGGTTCTTCTAAATAATGCAATGCGAATCCTCTTTGAGCAAAAATTTAGACCCAAGAATTCGTGTTTCATGTTTTAAGTGTTGTGTAAACATAAAGTTTTAATATTTATATGGATAAATACAAATACAATATGATTAATTAATCTTAAACACATGCGTAACTTTATTAAATATATAATAATATAATATAATATGCTTAACCATTTTTTTCTTAGGTCAAAATTTATTAGATTCTAGTCAAATGAGAGAAACATATTTGCAATATATCGTTCATCAGATAATTTTTAATATCAGGTGGTGAAACATCATAAAACACATAATCATCAATTATATTAAAATCCTTGTTAGTCATCTAGACAGTTAACACATTTCCTTCTTTAAAAATATGTCGTGTGCATATTCCAAGTCCAAGAGTGATTGAATATGTTTAAATGCTTAAAGTGAAATATTTAAAAGAGTTATTTCATGATTCTTAAACTTAGCACTAAAGTTTTTTCAATCTCTGGTTTCAATATTAGCTAGTTTACTTGCACTATAAAGCCAAATTAAACAATTTGCAACAAAAACAAAATACTCTATCTAAGTCTTCTGAATAAACTAACCATCTTCTTTCATACGTCTCTACATTTGCCAACTCCTGAATATAAAATGTAGCTGAAAAATGTTTTAAAAATTCATCTTTAGGAAAATGCTTGGTTGGGGGGAATGGAATAGCCATTCTTCCCATATTTTCATTCATGAGATAAAGCTGCATTTTGTTCAATAGAATGACTATTTTTCGAAATAGCCATTCCAAGAGAAGCATGAATAGCCATTACCAAGGCCTCCTTGGTAATAGCTATTTCAAATTGTTGAGAATAAAAAATAAGTTGATTAGACAGTTATATCCTTTTACAATTTAAAAAATTACCTAATAAAAAAAACCTAAACCTATTTTTTTTCTCTCTCTTCTTCACTCTTTCTTTCTCTAAAGCACAGAATAAACAAAATTTTTTACTTCATTTTCAAAAAAAAAAGAAATGAAAATATTTAAATATTATAAAGCATATTATTTAATATTATTATTTGAATATAATAAATGTAATAAAGAATATTATTTAGTATTATTTAAATTTAATGAAGAATATATTTTATTTTTTAATATTAAATATTATTTAATTAAAATAAAAAGGTTTAATTATCTTCTAATAAAAAATATTATTAAATTATAATAAAAATATGTTTGTATTTTGGTGAAAATATTATTTAATTATAGTAAAAGTTATTTTGATTTTATTGCTTAGAATATTTTTATCTTTTAATAAAATAAATTCTTTAATCTTAATAAAGAGTATTTTTTTCTCATCATAGTATTTTTGTTTTTTAATTAAAAAATCTTTAAATTTTAGTAAAGAGCATTTTTATTATTTACCTATTATTCCTTAACTATTCTTAAAATTATTCCTACCAACCAAACAATGGAATAAGTAATAATAGCAATTTCTATTATATTCCATTCCCATGAACCAATTCACATAATAGTTATTCTTCCTTTATTATATTCCCTTTGAATGATTGTTTTATTCTCATTATATTCTTTCCAGTCAACCAAGCATGCTATTAAGTGTAGCTTTTTCTATTAATAAATCTCTTAAATTTGTATCAATATTTATCCATTGACTTGGATCATAAATATTTTTAGGAATGCAATCATTTAAATTAATAGGTCGATCCCCTTCATAATGATTTATATGATCATTTTGAATCTCTTCATTAACTTCTTATTCTAATAATTCATCATCATCGTCTAACTCTTTAAAATTATTAACTTGTTCATTTAAGGGACATTCATTAATAATTTTTAATTCATTATTTTTATTACTTGTAAAAAATTTATCAAGTGCCCTATTTTGAGATTTTGTTAAACTTTCAATTCTTCTTCTTTTTTTTTTAAGCTTTGAATAACTAAATTCATATTTTCGATATGACATATTCAAATATTTATTATGAAGTATAAAAGTATTTAACTATTATAATTATCTTATAATTTTAAATGACTAATATAAAATCAACAATCAAGATTTCTAATTCAAATAAATCAACTATTACATAAAATAAAGGTAATATAATAATATAATATAAACTCTAAATTAAAGTAAACAAGTTTGTAAATATTAGAATAATAGTACCTAATTGTTGAATACTTATTGCAAATGGCAAATGAAGCTTATGACTTTATAAAGATAATAATATAACAGACTTTTTGTGTATTTTTTGGATAAAAATTAAAGTTAAATGAAGAAAAAGCAAATGGAGAAAAAAATTCAAAAGTAGATATTATACATTAAAAAAATAATTTTATATATTGAATAAAATAGCGATTGAAAATTATTAAATACGTTGATTAGAAATAAGAGATTAAGTAAGAAAAAAATAATTGTTGAAAATAATTAAATACATGACCCTGATAATTTTATTTTATAAAATTATTTTAGTCCAATTTTGCTATTAAATATTAGCTAAGTCATTAGTTTTCAATTATAATTTACTTATTTTTTAGTTATTTTTATAGTTAGATTATTTACAAGTGAGTTATTTTAATTTTATGTTATTTCTTTTAATTTGATTGATATTTATTAGATTTTATATTTTTCGTAGGAACTAAAGTAATTGGGTTTAATTTTGAAAAGTAAAGTGTTGAAAAATCCAAAAGTCTGTTTGCATATACTTCAGCATTTTTGTCATATCTCGAGTTATGGAACTCCAATTGCTGCGATTATTAGACCATTGGAAATCTAAGAGACAGAGCTACAATTTTAATGAAGAGCACTTTACCCAGTTCTGCCTTAAAAATAGAAAAAAATCGCACCGGAAAGTTACTGGACGTATTGTACTGGGAATAGCAATTTGTCAAGACTAACAAGTAATTTTTTTGGACCTCTCATTATGTTTTTAAGCTCAATTAAACCCTGAGTCAACTTGAGGAAGTTTAAGTTAAGTTTGTTAGTATAAATAGGATATTTTTCAAGAACATTAGTAAACAAATTTTTGGAGATTCAATAAACTATAAGTTGAGACTAAAACTTGGAGATCAATACGACAATTAATATTTTGTTTTCTCGCTTGACTTTTATTCTTTTTGTTATTTTCAATGGTTAAATTTTGTACAATGTTATTTGTTTTTGTAATTATTAGTAGCTAATTTTCTTTTTCTAGGATTGTAATTGAACTTATATGTAGTCTAACTCTTTAATTTATTTCTTACTTATTTTCAATGGGAATTGAATTGTTTATTCCAATTTGTTCTTAATGCTTTTAATTACCTAATCAACAATTAAACTGATTTAAGAATCTAAACAAATTTGGAAAAGAGAGTTTAGAGTAGACTAAAATTGGGATAACATATGATCAAATTTAATTGATTTGCGTATAGGATAAGGATATACCTATAGGTCATATATAACCAGATTAGAGCTTGAACTTAATGAGTCTATTTTAATTTGAATTCACATAAGGATATAGTGTTTTGGTTAAAATAGATATTTTTATAGGACGAGTCGGAAGACCCTTATAAATAATTTATAACTTTAGGTTAGCAATTCAACCCATTGAAATAAGTTAAAGATTGAAATAAGTTAAAGATAAGAGGTAAAATTTAGATGAAGTGTGAGGGATATTGTAATCCTAGAATTGTTTAATTTGGTATTTTCTTAAGTTATTATTATTTTGATTTTTCTTGTTGAATTAAATTTTAGTTAATTAGTTTCAATTACTTATTTATTTATTTAATTTGAATTGTTTGGATAAGGTTAAATTGTTTTAATTTTAGTACTTAGTAAAATTTTAGATTAATTCCCTATGGGATCGACACTCTGCTTGCTTATATATTATCTGTTCAATATGTATGCTTGCGTAGTAAAATTTTAACTGACAGACCCTTAGTTGATTGGAAATACGATAATGTAGTTGAGAATTCTAGAAATTAGGAAGTGATATTTATTAAGTACATAATTAAAGAAGTGAGAGAATAAATAATTTTATAATTTTTTTACTTATATATATATATTTTTAATGTAATTTATTATATTATAATTATTATTAAATTATAAAACCTCTTAAATTTGAGATTTTATCAAATTGAGGGCTTTAAGCCTTTGCTTGGGTGGCTTCACCCAAAGACCGACCCTTTCCAAAATTGATAGAAAAATCTTCGAGCCAGCTCCCACTTGAATCATGAATCACTTCACTGTTGCTGTCGTATTGACAGATCTTCTAAATGCTCAATTTGAATTCAATACCACCCAGCCTAGTGTAAGGGGTATCCAGCCAACAAGAACTTCCTCTTTTCTCCTAAATTTAATATGATATTACATGGTTAATATGTTTAATACCGTTAAATTTTTAAATACAATTAGTATAATTAAATTAAATTTTTTTTGTTTGTAATTTTATTTTAACATAATATAAATACAATATAATTTTATTTTTTAAATTTAAAATTAGTGATTATAAAACGAGTATAACCAAACAATAATATTCATCATGTGAAAAATTCATTGATATCAACATAAACATAATGAAATCTAACATTAACGTCAACATAAATAAATTATAATAAAATTCAAATAATATAATGCATCATCGTAATAAGACATCGAGAGCGAATGATCAAAGATTATTTTATTATTACCACTTATCATTCTCGTATCATATAATTTATTTATAAAATTATATGAAATTTATCTAAACTGTGATAAAATTTTGTACGAGTTGATACAGTAACACAATTGATTAAATAAATAAGCAAATTATATGAATCAATATAATAATATAATTAATTAAATAAATTAAGCGAATTAAACAAGTTTGATACATTGAATATATAAAATGTGACTATTGTAAATTTAAAATTTTATTATATTCGTTCGGTGTCGTGTGTAAAATTGCCTCAACAAAATCTAAGTTACTGTGTCTCATCTCGATCCTCATGTATGTTATCTAGTATAAGGTAAAAACCATAAATAAGTGGGTAAATTGGTAACGAACCCTTTACGTATACGGTTAGTGATAGTCGGTTGTCCAATGGCAACAGCCGTAAATCTCGGTTCAAGTGAAGGAGTTTTTCGTAATAATGCAAAAGAAATTTCAGTGGTATGTCAAGTTGGCGCCCAATCTTGTTTCCCGCGCCCTCCCCCTGGCCCTCGCCCTGGCCCTCGCCGCTCCCCAGCTCAAAAATTAAAAGGAATATTGGCGTATAAATATAAATGGGATCTTGAATCATTTCTTCCGTTTTGCTGTACTAGTTAATTGAATTTCGCCCTAACCCTCTGCTCCGCTGCAACGCAACGAGTGAAATAAAGTCTCTTCTCTCTTAGAAATCTGAATGAATTAGCAATTTTTGAAAGGGAAAAGGATCATGTTTTATTCGCAGACATTTTTGGCTCGTAAGGGCCCTCTTGGAACAGTGTGGTGCGCCGCTCATCTCCAGCACCGCCTCAAGAAGTCTCATTACACCGCCGCCGATATCCCTTCCACCGTTGGTCTGTCTTCCTCTCTTTTCCTTCTTACTGTAAATTCCCCATTTATTTCCACTGCTTGCTATCGCGTTTCGCCCACTCTTTTGCTTGATGCTTTTTTCATCCCCTCCCCTCCTGTTTCAGAGGCTATCGAATTGGTTTCATTAATTCCTTGATTTTTTTTTTGAATCTATAATGTGTCGGGTGTACATTTTGCTTAACAATTTTGAATAGTTCAATCATTAATGAAACTCTTATAAACTTTGCTTGGAATTGGATCGAAAAATAAACCATTTGGCATTTATTTTCTTAGTCTATATGCGTGTGAATTGAAGCTGCATATGGTATACTCTAGCTGTTTTTTCGTTTACTCATCCTCATCCTCATCCTATGCGTGTCAATCTGCAGATCTCATAATATTCCCTGAAGTTCCCATTGCACTAAGAATGTCAGGCCACCTTCTTTTGGGCGTTGTTCGTATATACTCTAAGAAAGTTGATTATCTTTTCCATGACTGCAATATCGCCCTGATTGGGTTAAGAAAGGTCTTCGCTTCCGTTCAAGTTGATTTGCCTGAGGATGCAAGACAGGCACCCGTTCAAGCTATCACTTTGCCGCAGACCTTTGATCTGGATGCCATGGAATTGGATGGTGATATGTGTACCGAAGGGTGAGTGCTTTTAGAAAAATTCATTCTTTCTTTCTTACAGTTTTTGGGGCCTCTGGCTGATAAGCAATTTGATATGTGAACTTTCATTCGCAGATCTTCAGATAATCATCTCAGCAATCAAGAAGATATAACACTTACAGGTACTATATGGAATGGGACTGCTATTTGCCACTTTTCTGAAAAAGTAACTATATTCTCGTGTCCATATTTCTATCCTAATGGCGATGATGTAATTTGTGCTTTATATTTTCAATAGATCAAATTCCTATTGGCGGGGATCCTTATGTTGCTATAACTTTTGATGAGGTAAGACATTTCTCCCTGGCAAATTGAAGTTTGCCATTGATTTATTGTTTGTTTCAAAGTACTAGAATTGCATTTTCACCCACAGAAACATATATTGTGCAGGACATCATGAGGGATGCATCACTTCCGGAAGTGTTCCAAAAGTCTGGGTCCATACAAATGAATGAGTATGTCCCTAATTTCATCTTTAAAGAGTATATTTTCAAACTTTTTAAAGAGCAATACATTTTTCTTTGTTCACATTTACGATTTTTTTCCCTTTTATGATTATAGCAAACTTCATGGTCCTCCAGAGGATGGTCATGTGCGTTCTCAAGAGCCTGGTCAACACAATCAGATGGAAGTGGCTAGTGCAAGTGCTGCTTTTCAGGATTTAGGTCCAAGTAATCAGACACAAGTACTTGAGTCTATGAGCAATGACAGTTCTCAAGATTTTCCAGAAATTGAAACGATCCGTGATGCTCCCCGTGACTTTTACACTGAAAACCTCCCCCCGGTGTTTTCAGATCACAGAAATGATACAATTGAAATGACTGGTACTTTGGAGGAAGTCCTGAAGGAGAAGGAAGCCCATACTCCAAGTTTTAACATGTTAGCTTCTGGTGTGCCATCTATGCCTTTTCAGCAGCACTCAGATCCACCAACTTCTGCTGTTTCGAAAGGGCCTCCTGAGGTTTCATTTGGTGGGTGCATATTGTGAAAATTAGATTGATGCCTAAAGAATTGTCCTTTTCAGTTTTTAAGTGGTATCGTTACTTGATCCTAGTTTTTAATCTCTCTCAGGGTGTGCATCACCTCAGCTTGTCATTCAACAATCTCCACCAGTGCAGCAGCCAAGACAGAGACGAATACCAAGGAGGAGGTTCTTTGATGAGAAACTGGTGTTACCGAATAGGTATAGCTGATTTCATGATTGATACAGTGTTTTTCTTCTTCTTCTTCTTCTTCTTCTCTCTCTCTCTCCCTTCCTTTTTCTGCTGGTATTGATTGTTGATATGTATGTATGAAAAGGTTGATGAAGAGGGCGCTTGAAGATTGTAGCGATCTAGTACGAAAGAGAAGGAAACTTCCTTCCTCTGCTTTGGGTGCATGGAAGTTGAATTGCAGTCAAAGAATGGGACAGGGTTTTGACGGGCCTTCATTTACTGGTACATCCTGCTTTGCTTATTTTGTCTTGCTGCATGGTTCTAATGTCGAAAGATAAGTTTATGGGAACATGGAACTTGTATACCTGCAGGGTTGTGTGCTGATATAAGTATTATGTTCAAAGGGGAGTATATCTCTACAAAATCCCATTTGGTGGTACCAAAGGAAGTTGTCCCAGAACCTACACTACTACAGTCTACTGCTCCTACAACTGATGCTATCTCGGAGCTGAGGATTGGGCAATATGATGCCACTATCCCAGATCCAAGAGTTGGATTTTCTCCTGTTTCAGCTCCTGAAATTGAATGTCTTCGACATAATGAAAGTAATGCCACTGACAATGTTTTTCCTGAATTTGGGTCTTTCCCAGCTGGATCCATGCCTTCTCCGTTTAGAAGAGATGACTCTCCTTTCTCAACTAACAGTTTACAGTCAGAGTTGGCACCTAAGGCAGGAGCAACTAGCACACCGGATATTGCAACATTTACTGGAACTCATGGATCTGGGATTGATACGCCGATGACATTATTGGAGGAGCAATCACATCTGGGAAACACTGGGTTTTCAGCTATTCCTGAATTTGGGTCTTCTGAAGCAGTATGTTCTTCTATGTTGCATTTTTGTCAGATTATTGTTGTGGTGATGGTCTATTGCTTGAATGTTTTAATGATGTCTCCTATTCTTCAATAGTTATTTGTTAAGGGTCTGTCCTATTCTAATGGCCCATTCTGGCGTGCCTTGAGGGTGTGTTGCCCTGACATAAGACTGAGGAAAATTTATAGAGTTTTAACATAAGAGGCAGTGCTTCAAACATCAGGGCGTGTGCATGATGTACTTATTATCTAATGACAATCACCATGAGTTTGGATAAAAAAAATTTACTCCGTATGGAGAAAAAGCACTTTATAATAACATTAATAATAGCGGTTACGGAATACTGTGGTGATATAATTGGCAGTAGAAAATTGTTTTTCCTATATCTACTTCCTTTGCTCGTGCTTATGACACAAGGAATTGTATTGTAGGATCTTTATTTTTTGGAAGAAGATGGCAATACACCAACAGGCAAGTTGAATAAGCTTTTGGTTTCTACGTGCACGGTGTCTTTTTATTATCTTGTTCAATATAAAAATGCTACAAATGTCCAAGATTTACAGATTTTCTTGTTACATTCTGCTGCAGAATCCCTAGGAAGCCAGGGGGTGGGTTCCTTATCTGTGAGAACAAGGTACTGCCTTTTTTTTTAATTAAATGAAGAATATTTACCTTTTGCTCTACCACTGACCAGATTAATTTTTTGGTTATATTGCTGCTGTGCAGGGCAGTGGCTAAATACTTGAAAAAACATTCCCCTATAACCCCAATTTCAGAAGATCTTCACGGAGATCTCAGTTTGAACAATATTTTAGAAGGAAAAACAAGAAAAATATGTGCTCGAATGTTCTTTGAGACATTGGTAAGTAAAAGCATTTCAAAATAGATGTAAGCTGAATCTCCTTTTGTTCCTGTTCCTATTTCTGTTTACATACAATGCCTATGTTGCATTCATGGCCAAAACACAGGTTTTGAAGAGTTATGGACTTGTTGATGTACGACAAGATGAGGCTTATGGTGATATAACTCTTAAGTTGACTCCTGCACTATCAAAGTCTGGAATATGAGGTTATGTTGGTCATGTGCAATGTGCTTGGTAATATATTAGTGTACTTCCATTTCGATACTTGACCAACTTAGGCTAAGTATAGGCTGTTTCGCTGATAGGAATAGGGGCAATTGACCTGCGGAGGAGAAAGGAAGAGGTAGAGTAGAGAGCTATAAACAGTTTTATAGTTTTTTTTGTACAAAAGTGAAAATCCAGAGATGTTGTGCATAGTCAAAATAGTGATAGGTTGCTTCAAAGTTTTTTGTTAAAATCTCATTCAGACTGCTTGGAGTGGTTTTGGAATCTAATCTAATTTACCCTATCAAGGAGGTTCTAAATTGTATATGTAATTAGCAAACATTTTTTTATACCTCCGATTGGTAACATTTTAATTTACTTCTTGTTGTTGACTATTCTGAAAATCCCTTCAGTAAAATATGAATTCGAATTGCATGATAGGACAGATAATAATAGTAAAACAAAATATTTCATCAGGTAGACAGGAAAGTGATAAAATAAGAAGGTGATGGGATGATAAAATAACATTTGTTCTGAAGCTAACCCAAACATCATGGGTAGCATTCGATTCATTAGGCGGAGAGAAGCGCATCGATTTTGTGTTCAAGGTGGGCTTCATGGTCCTCAAGACGAGCTTTGACGGCATCATTCTCCCAATCCCAGCGAACCAAAGTTGGGACTCCGGTGAGCTTGAATCTCGAGTCTAGTCGCCAAGGGTGTTGCGGATTCCTCCACGTTGGTCTGTCACCCACATAAGCTCTCAGCACTGCCACATCATCTGCTGATGCTTCCAGCTTCTTGTATATCACAGGCTCAGCTCTCACACAGTCTAAACACACAGAAAATGGGCCCAAGTTTTATTTGTTTGTATGTAAATTAAGCAAAAGTAGTAAATGAAGGAAAAAGTACCAGGACACCAACTGAGAGAGGTACTAGGGTCTTTATCGGCCAAGAAGAGGATGAGATTGGCTTTGTTGTTGGGCGCATCTGATCTGAATTTCTCAAAGACGCTGTCAAAGCTTGAAACGGTCGCATCCACCGACTTCATCGGCATTCTTTCTACTATTAGGAAATAGGAACCAAAACCCTCTGTGATTTGTGACGATGAGTTACAGTTGCAGTTGCAGCCCTACTTTTACGAGGTTATATTCTACTAATATTCCATCATCCAGTGGCAGACACCTTCAAAACTTGTGCTTTCTTTTTGGCCCAACCTATTCATGGGCCGTAGAAGCTCTACAAGGCCCAAACACTATAAAAAGGTGCTTGATTTCCAACAAAATTGGGCTCTCGCCATAGGTCGTAAGCTGTGCCCTCTGAGTGGTTCTCCTATACCCCATGCTTAAAACCACAATAAACTACAGCGCTAGAAGCTTCCAGCTATCTATCAATCCAATCAATTTTAGGGTTTTGTGAGGGTTTATTATTCACCTCCCCAAAGCCCTAACTTGATTTGATTTCTCTTCAGTTATTACCGCCAGAGAGAGGGAGATATATACATACAAATATAGATAAGAACCCTAAAAGAAAGAAGATAATTTAAGAGAAAGGTCGCAAATGGTTGGCTCAAATGGCGTTAGGCTTATGCAGTGCTGGGTCCGGCGCTCCCACTCCCAGTCCGACCTTTTCCAGCCCTATTCTGTACCTCCTCTTTCTCTAATTTTATCTTTCTTTTTCTCATATAATTACGGAATTGGCTCTTGGTTTTGGTCTCATAATATTGTTTTCAATTGTAGATATATAAGACTCTGATTGCTGGGGGTTTTAGGAGTTTCACTAACGGACTTTGCAATCCAGTTAACATTATTCGAAATCACACTCCCCAATTTGGTAATTTACCATCTCCCCCCTTTCTGCTTTCTCTGCTTTGTTTTGCACTTTCTCTTCTTTGTTTGGGCACGGCTATTGTCGGTTGTCGGCTTTGGAATTCCAGTGCTTTTGCAACATTTCTTCCTAACTAATCAGAGAATCCTTTCTTGTTTTGTTTGTTCTTCAGTGTTAAATTACATGCTTTTTAATGCAGTTAACCCATGTTTGTTAATGCAGTTAACACTAGAAACTGCTTGCTTTTGGGACTTTTAAATGTCAACTTGCATGCAACACGGTCAATTCATGGCACTGGTATTATACCTGCTTTGTCTTCTCTCTTATTATGATTCTTAACTTGATTCGTTTTCTCTTCTCTCTCATTTTGATTCTTGAAATTTTTATCTTTTGGTTTGGTTCAGCTGCTATGTCTGCTAGGGATTATTACGATATACTGGGTGTAAACAAGAATGCTACTGCATCTGAAATAAAGAAAGCTTATTTTGGTGTAAGTTTTTTGTAGTTTGTTTGTACTTCCATCAATTTCTAATTCAAATTTTCTTGCTATTCTGTATACAAATTTTTTTACTATTTTGTAGCTTGCAAAAAAACTCCATCCAGACATAAATAAAGATGATCCTGAAGCCGAGAAAAAATTTCAAGAAGTTTCCAAGGCCTATGAAGTAAGTTTATCTCATTACAGATTATTGCCTATTTGCATGGTTAATATCCCTAATGGAATAACAACTTTTTTGTTCTATTGTAGGTTTTAAAAGATGAGAACAAGCGTGCAGAGTATGATCAGGTTTTGTAAAATTTAAGACCAATTCTCCTTTTCCTGTGCAAATTCTTGCTTCTACACTGTTTTCTGAACATTTATGCTATTTTTTTCTCGTAATAGTTTGTGTTACTGACCTTAGTATCTACATAATTTTATAGGTTGGCCATGATGCATTTGAGCAGCAACAAAATAATAGCGGCTTTAACGAAGACTTTAATCCATTCAATTTCAGCAACTTTCAAGATGTAATTTGTTTCTGAACTTAAAGCTTCATATGGTTAGACATACTCATTTATGTTGCTCAATTTAGTTTTCAAGAATTTGAATTCTAGAAATTGGAAATATGATGATATCTGATGCCGGTCTTGTATTTTGTTTTGTTTAGTTTTAGTTGGAGGTGCTATTTTGGTAGTGTACTATTAGTATTTCATAATGAAAAGACTTCTCATGAACTTTAGCGTCATTGGATGATCAGATACTGTCAAGATCAGTAGACAAGTGGATATATATATGTGATGTTTTCTCATGCTGTTATTGAGATTTTAGGCATCAGTGCCCTGTACTTGGTTGATTCTTGCTGCTTGGTTTACTGGTATTTGTATGAGCTCACCACATTTGTTGTTAGCAATGAGCAATTGAGCATTGTGATTTGTTGTTTCTTGCGTATGAATATGGTTGTTAGAGGAATGAATGTGATTATCTGTAGGTTTTTTGATACTTTTTTTGTTTTATTTTGTGGGTTTTCAATGCTCTAATATGATATTTTAATATGCATATTGGTCAGATATTCAACTTTCAAGATATATTCAAAAATAAAATTGGCGGTGAAGATGTCAAGGTTTCCATCATTTTCTAATTTTGTGTCAATGATTATGCTTTTTCCTCTATTTTTATTTTTCTGACTGGCCGTGTGTGGATTTATCATTACTTAGATTGCAGTTGAACTATCATTTATGGAAGCTGTTCAGGGATGCACCAAAACTGTGACATTTCAAGCTCCAATGCTTTGTCAAGCTTGTGGTATGCTTTATCTTTCCTCTCAAACAATACTTTTTTTAAAAGATAAAAATAATATGTTGGAATTAGATACTTTTGAAAGATTATAGATAAAATATCTAAATTTTTTAGATAACCAAATACATAATTCTACTTTTGTATAGATTAAATATGTAAGAATTGGTGTTACATTTTAATTATTTGTGCACTTTTTATGACTTTGTATAAACCAACTTTCCAAGAAGCAAAAAGCAAGTAGGAAAAGCATCAACCAAATAGAGCCTTGGTTAACAAGTTTTTTTTGATTTGGACAAGTTATTTTCTCCATTTTTCAGGTGGAGAAGGTGTCCCTCCTGGTGTGAAACCTGAAAGATGCCGGCATTGTGGAGGCTCAGGCATGGTTAGTTTAATGGAGAATTATGGAGGGGACTTAATTTCTTTCCTTGTTAACTTATAGTTTCGCTACTGTCTCAGATATCTATCAGCAAGGGCTTTATGAGTATTCGTTCTACTTGTCCTCATTGTAGTGGAACTGGCCAGTTTGTGTCAGTAAGTTATACATCCACATTATCTCATATTTGATGCATCTCGTCTAGTTTGGTCATGTTTAGTTTGTTGTTGTTGCTTTATGTTGTTTTTATTGGGGTTCTTTTGGTATGATGGTTTTTTTCTTGATTAAACAGTGGTAATTAATTTTCTCAATGTGGATTTTGTGATGATTTCTCTTTCTTTTCTATGGGTAAATGCTTTGTGTGCAACTAATGTTGTTTATTAATTCATGCATTAATCATGACGAATTTATGTTGTATGATTTTAGCTTCTTCCAGTTTGAATTTTCTTTCACAACTGTCATTTAAGATCCTTTATTTTTTGCCGTCACCAGAGGCTTTGCAGGTCATGCAATGGAGCTAGGTTAGTGAGAGGACCAAAAACAGTCAAATTGGACATAATGCCAGGTATGTAGCAAAGTTAAAGGTCTATGGTGGTTGCTTTGCAAATGGTTTAACCTGTTATGTCCTGCAATGGGTCTGTAGTCTCTTGTTCTACTTACTATGTGTGTGCGTGTGTGTTTAAAAACTGAAACTAAAACTAAGGCATTGAAACTTTTATATATTGAGTAGTGAAACAAACTATAAGCTTATCCATGTTGCCTTTGATAATTTTTTTAAATTGTTTTCTTATCTCTTATAAGTTTTATCATTTCTCATTTTTGACTGTAGAGTTGGGAACTAGAGAAAGGGATGTTACTGATATATTTCTTCATGATGTATTCATCTTCTCAATGCTTGTTGACTATAACAGTGCATAAACAATGACATTTTCATTTTCAACGTCAGAACTACAAACAACAAATTGGTGTTAGTGTGATCCCTTTTCAGTGATCGACTCCACATTTGTATCCAGTATCAAAGGCATGGTCTTCTAGTATTGTTTTTATCAAATGGTTGACTCAAAGCTGTGTTGCATCTTCAGGAGTGGATAACAATGAGACATTGAAGGTTTATGGAAGTGGTGGAGCCGATCCCGATAGAACTCATCCTGGGGATCTTTATGTTACCATCAAGGTAACTTGTTCAGGGCTTGTTTGAGATCTTGACAGTTTGCATACCTTTCAAGGAAATGAAATAATTGAAAATTTATAGCCTTTTACTGGTGAAAATTTATTTATAATCACAATATATACTTGTTTGAAAACTGAATAGAAGATGTTAAGTTTTTGAATGAGCGTTTTTCTCTGCTTATGTAAACAATGTTGAATGGTGGGTGAAGTTGGCAAAGATGGTAGGCTGGTGGCCAGGATAATACGTACAAAAAAATGGTGTTCTGCTAAAGGAAGCAGTGGCAGGGACAAGAATTTTAGATTTATGCTTTGATGTTGACTGAGAAGATCAGTGACAATGAGTGTGGCAAAGCAATAGTAAGCCCTGGTGAAGTAGTGAATATGTGGTGGTGTTGGTGGTAATAGGGGTTAGTACTCAAAGATTTAATGGTGGAAAATGCTCTGTGCTTCAGGCACGTTGTTTAAGTGGAAATAGTTGGTTGTGATAGCAAATTATGGATTCAAATTAATCTACAATTGATGGCCCTCATTGCTGTTGTATATTGTTTGTACTTAGGAACTTAATCTAATAGATGAATACTGTTATATTTTATGTACCTTAGTTTGCTGAATTCTTTCAAAATTGCATATGGTCCCACCCTTTACATTTGTGCCGAATTGACCTTGCTCTTTCTTTGTCGACTATTCTTGGTCTTTACCCTTGCACTTATTAAAGGCCTAGTGTCTATACTTCATCATTGCTTAAAGGTAAATTTTTCATTTTCTCAATTAATTATGTTCTTGTTTGCAGGTCCGCCAAGACCCGGTTTTTCGTAGAGAAGGTGCCCACATTCACGTAGATGCAGTTTTGAGTGTTTATCAGGTAAATATGAAATTTTATATTTTCAAACAAACTATTCAGACCGGTCCTTTTATCTGGTTTACCGGAGTTACTTTGATGGCTTTTTGCAGGCAATCTTGGGAGGAACCATCCAGGTCCCAACTCTTACTGGTGATGTTGTGCTCAAGGTTTGTTGGAAATTTTGTATGATTGATGTAAAACATAAGGAACTGACCTTTGATTATTTCTTGTAGTTGAAGTGAATGCTTATTTTGTCACTAAAATTGTGAATTTATATGGTTTCCTATTTGCAGGTCCGCCCTGGCACTCAACCTGGCCAGAAGGTAGTTCTGAAGAATAAAGGTGAGAAAGACTAGAGAGATACTAGTTTTGTTGGTCTATGTGGTGTGTATATGGTGAACATTCCTTTTTGTTGTTCCTTTCTGTTTATATGTCAAGTACTTGGATAGCATCGGTAATGAGGCTGGCCTCAGAGATGTGGGAATAAGATAGATATCAACAGAAAAAAGAGTCTACTTTAACTTGAATTCTAGATAACTCTGTCATATTTTTAGAATATGGAATTTATTGGTCATCTTTATAATCATGTTTGTATAATCACGTTATTTGAATTCCTCTTCCTCATTACATTTTTCTCCTTGTTTGTATTATCTGGCACATTGAGGTGACAGAAAATTTGCATGTTTTTGACAGGGATTAAAACAAGGAACTCTTACTCATTTGGTGATCAATATGTGCATTTCAATGTCAGCATCCCAAAGTAAGTGTTGTAGATGCCAGATATGTCTCTAAGTATATTGTTGTGAATGGTTGTAATATATATATATATATATATTTATATGTTTATGAGGCAGCCCAATGTGCTCTTGAGCATATTCTCACATATGAAGCAATGTACAGGAATCTGACCCCAAGACAGCGTGAATTAATAGAAGAATTTGCTAGAGAAGAGCAAGGTGAAGATGAGAAGCGTGGTGCTGCTGCTGCTGCTGCTGGGGCATCTGGCTGAAGAATGACTTGACTCGCATTTTTTATAGAATTTATTAGTAATAAGTCAATATGCTGCCTGCTTTGTACGAGAAAATTTTAGAATGCATTAACTTTTTGTAAGATTATTTAATTTTTTCACACACAGATGAGATGGATCCATCATCTTTTTGAGGCCAATAGTGATATTGTGTATATAATTTTTATTTAGGTATAACATTACATATATATATATATATATATATATGTTATGGCTACATTTTTTAATACATTTATTCTATATTGATTTTGTTTTAGGGTCTATGAATGGCGTGGTGAGCCAACAAAAGAAGAAGCCTAGGCTAGGAGTACGGTCTGCTTTTCATGTAAACTAGCTCTAACTTTAATACGAGACTCCATTCCACTGCCTCCCTTCGACATTTTGATGAATTACTAAAATAAAAACAAAAAAAATAACTTCCAGAAAAACCATTTTTTCAAAAAAAATGTAAACTCCTCGAAAAATACTGAAATTCTTCCTTTCACTTTTACTGCAAGTCACTTTTCAATTGGAGACGTCTCTTTCTTCTATATATATATATATATATATCTTTATAAACATTGATTCAACAACATAATATAATAGTAAAATTTAAAATTTTCTATTTTTATAAAAATTTAAAAAAATGTAAAATTTAATTAAAAAAAATTTTAATATTAAATACATTATTTTTTCTTTTCTTTTCTTTTCTTAGTTAGGGAATTGAAGCATTATATTCTTATTTTTTGTTAAATTAACAAAAACCTAATATTGTTATTATTACTATACGAAATTTAAAAACTATTCCATTTATAATTAAAGATAACATAAATAATTTTATGATAATTTTAATCAAAACTAAAACTTATATAATTTATTTTATCAAACTTACTAAAAACACTTTTAACTTTATTTAAAAATTATTATTGTTTATAACAAAAAATTTCATAATAACTTATATACTAAAAAAAAAGAACTAAACCCCAAAAAGACTTAAATTTTCTTCTACTTCTTACTTTGAAAAGAAAGCATGCATAAATAAAGTGATCAAAATTGACTGACCAAGAATAATAATCATGTTACCAAAAATACTAGTTCCAAGTTCCAAGTTCCAAGTTCCAAGAGCACCACAATCCCAAAACAAAAACAAAAACAAAATTGCTATTAATAACTAGCCTAAAATGTAATTATCAAATTATTGTAAGGACAGCTCATTTCAGGAGGGCCATTTATTAACCCTTTACACTACAATACCAAACACTTGTACCAGTCTACCTTCAAATCATGCCCAATACAAAACTAAGAACCGACACTTCGAAGAAAATTCTATAAATACCTATTTTGCATCAGACTGTGAGCCAGATTATTGGGAAAATAATTGAATTCTTGCTGGCAATTCTACTCTCCCGACTTGCATGTGAGTACCCACTCACCACTCACACCCACTATGCGGCAATTGTTCCTGAAATTCATCAAGTTACACATTGACAATCAGCCCGTCAAAATCTCAAGACGTGACTTTTGGTTTTGTTTTCTGTTTCTTCAAATCCAATGACGCCAGGCCTGTGCCTAATCCAACAGGCGCTTGTTCTCCTTCCTTTGATGTTGCTGTATCATTTTTGGCATCAACTGGTCCATTTGGATGATGGCCATTTGCTTCCCCCTTTTCTCCAGCTTCCTCACCATCACCTGCCTCTGGAGCCGCCCCCAAGTTGATCATGTTAAGGAGCTGAGTCAGTGGTGGCACAGCCTGGACTGGCATCCCATGTGAGCGAGTTGCAAGACCCCTAGCAGCAGCTTTCTTCCTTACTTCTGCCGCTGCACGAGCTGCTCTTTCATCAAATCCCCGTCCTCGCGGTAGAGTCTCACCGATCATTGCCGCATTAAGGGACTTGTTGAAAGAAGCACTGGAACTCGCTGATCCTCCAGCTGCAGCAGCAGCTTGGAATGCGTGTATTAAATCTGGATGGGCCTGTCATGCCAAATCATAAATCAGGTAAACAAAAAGGTTGAAAACCCAAACTTCATTGGAGAATGTCAGATGGCTAACAATAGCAAGAAATAACACATATCTGCATCTGCTTAATTGTTTTCCTCTTTTTTTTTTTTTGGTTTTGGGCTGAAAAAGGAACCCAGAGCAACAAAAAAAAAATGCTCAAAACCTAGAGATGACTTTTTTAAGGCTCCATTTGGTTGATGTTACATTTTGCTTTTAGCTTTTTATGCAAAAAATGGAAAGGAATGAGAAAGCAAAAAACAAAAAATAAAAAGAAAAACAAAGAATAAAGAGCAAACAACCAAAGCATCAACTAAATGAAAACAAAATAATTTCTGATAGCAGCTGCCTTAGAGAACTGACAATGTGAAAGGGAGGGAAGAAATGAGCAGGGTAATTGAAGTACCTTCAAGATATCAATAGCCTTTTGAGCAGAAGCTGCATTTAAAGCTTGGCCTTTCTGCTTTTGAGCATTCATCTGAAAATTGAAAATCAATAACTTCAGAAACCACAAAGGACAAATACAAATATGGACTTAAAATTACTCTCAAAAAAAATTTTCCTCTTTATCAGACTCTAGAATAGATTGATATCACACTGAAATTGCAAAACCATTCACTTACCTGAAGTTCACGCATCTTAAATGTCTTCATCCAATTCTGGGAGTCTCTTGTTCTTGAGTCCTCCTCACCAAGCTGTTTTACGAGAATATCATAGGTTTTCTTTTCATGCTGTGTGCACCAAAAGCATTAATCAGTTAAATGAATCGTATTGGAATGTAAGACAAAACACATTATTCTTCCAGTAACACATGCCTGGTGAGATAGTTTGAAGGCACCCATACAATTGAATGCAATTGCAAGGGCATGGTAGCATACAGCTGTTTGAATATGTTCCTTGCCCAGCAGCCTTTCATTCTTTTTCAAGGCCTCTTGCAGATAACGAAGTGCAGTGTTCATCTTTCCAATATCTTGATACATCATTGCAACATTTATGAAAGTTGCAGCAACATCAGGATGATCTGGGCCAGAAGATAGGCTTAGCAAGAGCAATGCCCTGGACATGTGCTGTAATGCTAGCTCTGTTTGGTTGAGGCCATGGTAGAAAAGAGCCATATTGCCATAACTACAGCAGGAGGATTGCAAATTAAGTTGAATTAAGACCTATGAAAAGGGTAATAAGTTTCTATAAACAAAACTCATAATACTTCTACTGTAATAATGGCAACTGAGATATATTCAGATTGTTAAGGCACTATGAAAAACATAGAGCAAAGAAATCATGCCTATGAGCAGTATCAGGGTGGTCCAAACCCAAGCAACGTTCATTTATAATTAGTTCTTTGTGCTGTTGCATTATGGCCCCAGCCATATCTCCCGCATGGTACAAAACCATAGCAAGATACCTGAATATGGAAGTGAAAACTATTAAGACAAAGATTGGAGGTGAAGAAATATGTTATTAGTTTGATCAAATATATAAAGCAAAGTGTACAAAACCTTGAGTACTATATATATTAAAGATACAAAGATGACTTGAAAAGATATCAGTAAAATGTTTGAGTTGTGATAACTACCTACAGCAATTGGCAACCTCCCGATGCATTGGCCCAGTGACCTAAAATTAATTCAGGAGAAGATCATGCAAAGCTGATATTTAAATATTCTTAATACGTGGAAACCAAGAAAATGGCTTAACTTACCTGTTGAAGTATAGAAAATGCCTCTGAAAACATTGTGTACGCTTCAGTGAGCATGCCCTAAGAAAAAGATTGAAACACAAGTTTCTCAAAATTGTCACAAATATTACACATCCTAAACATTGTACATAATTATCCAATCCAATTCAACCTTTAAACTATGAGCAATAGCAGAAAAATTTGACCCTCAATTTTCCTCCTTTCTCGAGAAAATTTTTTCAAAATTTTTATAGTAAATAAGGAATAGAGTGCTTACTTCAGCTAATTGAACCTTTCCCATCTCTACAAGATCTTTAGCTTCTGAACATACAGGAACTGAATGCTTCACTACAGGTTGGAGATTCAAGATATCTGATGTTTGAAAAGGTGTTGCAGTGTTAAAATCATACTTGCGAGCAGCAATAGTTATGCCCACCTGAATAGAGAACCACATCAATGTGAGCAATGGACAAATCAGAACATTTAGGTTTATTTTATCAGAAGATAATACACAGCAGCAGTGTAAATTACTCAGCACATGTAACACAATTAAGGGTGGAAGGTTTATAAAGGTTGTGCAAGGTGGTCCAAGCTAGAACCACCCAAAGTCTAATACCATCAATAAAAGAGATGCATAATCATAGAGACTACCACTAGGAATATTATGCAGTTTGCTCCTTACACAAAATGCATCTCCTAAGAAATGCTTCAAAGCATGCACTAGCAATGTAAGCAAATAAGAAAATTCTGAAGGTGCCTTTTACATGCAACAAAAAGGGGCATAAAAGCAATCAATCATCAACCAAAAACAAGGACAGATGAGAGTCAAATAAGAAATGGCAAATTGAAAGAACTCATGACTACCTTTTGACATAGATTGCGCAAGACAGAAACTTTCTTCACTCTTAATCTTGCATCCTCTGGCAACTCAAACTACAGAGAGGAAAATCCAAAATCATACATATAGCACAAACTACTGTATTCAAATGTACAATATACTCATAGATCCAACAAAACCCAGATTCACACATCTTGTTTCCTTGTGGCGCTAATAGAGAGATGTGCTGATGAGCATTCATTCATAATACATAGCATCCCTTCACCACAGATGAGATGATCTAGCTACTTTATACGATATCCATACAAGATAATACAAATCAATACCTGATATTTCAGTTTTGCAAATTTCTGAATGTCAGACCAAAGAGTTTCTGAGCTAACATTCATATAAGAGGTAATATTCTTCCTAGCAGATGCTTTGCCCTTCCATCTGGCATGTCCCCTCGAAGTCTTGCCTGACGATTGATGACTTGCTTGCTCCTGCAAATATTTTGAAAATAAATACAGACCCCAGGCACTCTATTCCAGACTAGATATACCATCACCATATGATACAAGTGCAAAACTGATTTACAAGAACTGTAAACAACCGTTTTCATAGAGCAGTTCCCCTTAGACAATGGAATCTCTAGCTTAAATAGATTTTGATCATTTACACACTAAACATTCTACACTACAAAGGGCCCTGAGAGTAGCATTTATTGAAATAACTCGTATGAAACAACTTATATTAAAGTAACTCGGGATGAAAAATTCATCTAAATTAAACATACTTTCTTTTGGTTTTTGGACTGTACACTAGAAGTTAATTTTGCACCAACAGCTAGGCAACTTCCAAAGAAACAGTTCAAAAAATGTGAGATTGCTGGTCCAAGATCATAATCTTCTGTATCTCTTAAAACATCCTGCATAACAAAAAATAGATGCCATGAGGGGTAATAACCATTACCAAATAAAAACTTAACAATAGAAAGAAAAATGCAGAAAAGCATTATCTAAACAGGAATAGATGTTCAAGTATACACTAAAATGATATCACCTTAAGGATGTGCTTTGCTGACCGGACTATAGTCTCATTAGAACAAAGATCCCATAGATGAGGTAGATGTTTGGTCCCAATAGCAACCTGTAAAATTGTGTTAAATTGGCTGATTGACTAATTAATTTATCAAATTTTATTGATCTGTAAGAGTAAGCCAGCGGCTATTACATGCTAATACCAAAATAGAAAAATTATCAAGTAACAAACATAATACATAAAGCTTACTTTTCCAATGTACCGGATGTTAATTCCATGTGCATGGAGTGCTTCTGTTAATGTCTGGCCATCCATGGGTGAAACTTCCAGGGTGCAAAGATCTTGTATAAACTTAGGAAGTACAACATCTAGAAGATAAGAACTTACTTTCCGCACATTTTCTTCATCTGCTGCTATCTCCTGGTGTGCACAAAGGAAAAATTCTAAGAAAATCCAGATTTTAACAGCTTTCCAAAATAAAGAAAGTTGCAGCCGTATGAGACTCACCTCCTGACTCCCAGCCAATTTAAATTCAGTGAAAACATTGGGATTAAAGAATATATCTTCATATGTTTCACAACTTTTAACAGATGCAGAAACACATTCCTTATCTGTATCTTCCTTGGTTATACCCTGTGGTCACAGGAAGAAAAATTACTGAGCACATGAGCAGAGTCACATGTTAAACAGACCAAAATAATTTTTATTGCTAAAATAATTAGGAGATAGAACTGAGAATAATCAAGCATTACATTCGATGCCCAAAAATTCATATCTAACATGGGCATGTTACCATTCACATTCAATGTCCTAATCCACGTACCACGTAAAAAAAAATAAAAATGCATACAACCATTTCAAAGTTTTCCCCCTGATTAATACCTTAAATAAGAATTCCAATTGCCCCTTGCAGAAAAGTTTTAACGCTTTGACTAACTCAGGGACTACTACAGACACTTTTTTTAAATTGAGGGGGCATATTGGCACATCAGGCAACCAAAAACAAAGAGCATATAGGAGAGTTATAAAAATACCCAACCAGGGGATATAGAAAAAGAATGCAATAGCTTAAATATCTTTCTTCATTATGAGATCCTTGCCTGGTTATCATCTGAAGTAGCAGCTTCATGGGCCTCTGCCACCACTGGCACTTCTACACCAGCAACCTTTGATGAATCAGTTGTCACATTAGCCTCTCCCTCAGATTTAGGCTCAGATTTTGATTTCTCTGCAGCTTGAGCCCTCTTCATTTAAGCAGACAACATCAGATATGGAGCACTTCAAACAAGTTGCAAATTGATGTTAATGTAAGAATGTTATACCTGGCAAAAGGCAGTAATTAGTTCTGGTCTCAATATACAAAATCGGGATCCAGGTCCAGTATAGTTTGCATCACGAGGAGTTGCTCTCATCAAATCCAGAAGATAATGCCTACAACAAAAAACGAAATTAGGGGGGAAAGGAATGAAGGAAAGGAAGATGAGGATGACAATGTGGCTAAGCACAAATTAAAACATGCTTCAACACATGATGTACCAATGACGGTGCCGTGACAACAAAAACATTGACAATCATCATTAAGGCATCAAGACAAAGATGATGCAAGTAGAAAACAAAATATATTAGCAAAGTCTACATCTTTGAAAACTAAAATACTAGTACCACTTTCTAATACAGCTCATTCAATTGCAAATCTCAAGAGAAAATTCAATCACCTGTCATCACTACCAACAATGCCCTTGCATTCCACTGGAGCAGCCAATTTGAAAACATTTCCAGACGCATCAAGTACTGTGTGTTCCTTCAAATGAAGGCGTTTGGCAGCCTCTAACACCTAAAGAAATATAGCAGTCAGCACCCTTAAACATTGTTCTTTGCAAAAAATTTAATAATGTGATAAAAAAAATTTGAACTCAAGACTTTCATAACAATAACATGTTTGAAACATATGAAAGTCAAACCACAAGATAAAACGAATTGTACAGTTGAATGAAATTGATGCCCTACCCCAAAAGGGACAACTAATAAACATGCCATATGAGAAACCTGACATAAGTACTTTACTTTTAAGGAAATGTCAGATTTCATATTTCCTCACCTTTGAATGAAAATCTTCATTCCAGCAAATTTTCTTGCCATTGTCAACAGATCCATAAAGGAGAGAGTCTGATTTGTCCCCTTGGAGAATACCGGGCAACACACTCTACAAAAGAGAAGTATCAAATTATGTTACAAAATTTAAGAAAAACAGAGACACCAAAAAGCACAAAAGAATTAGGGTGATGAAGGAACACAACTCTGGCATCAACAGCTTCTCACTAAAAAAATGAAGAAAGATGGCTTTACCTGAGCCACCACTCTATGACCCCTGTAATCAATTATGGCCATAGCAAGGTTATGAAGTCCAGGGACATCAGCTTCCTGATATGCCCTGGTGCCTTTCAAATCATTATTTGCAGAGGCATACGTAGCCTGCTCACTCTCAGCCAACTGTGTCTCGGCAGACACTTGACCTGATTCTTTTACATTATTACTGTCTCCTATGGTTGATCCACCATATCTTTCCCCATTTGAATCCATGCTATCTCCATGCAACATTTCATTAGCAACCCTTTCAGATGAACAAAATGAAATGGATTCATTTGCACTCTGATTGTTTGAATTGGTATCTGCAGCACATTTCTTGGAAAGTTGTTCCAGATCCGCATCCACAGCAAAACTGAAGAATATGTTATTATGAACATACCTGAAATAAAAAGAAAACATAGTACAAAGTTTATCTCAATGATAGAGAAGAATAAGAAGTATAATAGTGCAATACGAACAAACTTCAGTATCACAAAATGAAAAGATCCAAAGGTTAAACAGGATCACATCACTCCTCAAATAAACCATCAATAACTGATATATTGGAAAGCAATGAACAAATACAGAGATCTTTTACGGAACACTAACATGTGAAAGCACTCTGGATCAGTTGGATTTATGGGTGGTATACATCTGTTGATGACTCCAATAGCACCACTAATAGCTGCATCAACAAAGTCAGAGGTCACTTTGTAGAGAGCCCTATCCCGCAGGATCCTGCCACAAAATTATATCCATAATAAGCAGAAACTATACAAAGATTGCCAACATCTTAAAGCTTGTGAGTAGCATGCATGTACATGGTTAAAAGAACAATATCATTTATGACATGGTAATTTTACTTTCAAACTACAGAATACTACCTTTCATTCTTCGTAATCTTAAAAAGAAAACATGCTAGATTAGTTTATTTTGCACTCCTTAATCTTAAGATTGCGACACATGGGACAAGTGTTAAAAGAAATTTCTAAATTTCCCCTTCAATCACACACACGAATTTTGGGGCTCATTTCTCAAGATTACAACACTTAACATGATCAGATTAAAAGACACTAAATTTTTTTTCAATATGGCACATTAAATCTAAATTTTGGGTACAATATGCACACTATTGCAGTTATCATATAGTACTCGTTCATATTGTTATAGTGTGCATAAGCATATAAAAAATGTTATTCACACATAATATACTGTTATAAAGGTGAATGATAGGCAATACATTCATCCAGCTAGACATTCTAACAATTTATTTTATGAGGAAACATTACTTGCCAATTATTGATAAATAAGCAGCATAAAGTTAAAGAACGAATTAAGTTCTTCAGAAAAAAAAATGACAAATCAGGAGTTACAAACATTAGCAACCATTAATTATAAGGAGGTTCATGGAATTACGTACCTTTCTTGAGGGGTTGTATGCGGAAATTCTCGACAAGACTGCAATTCCTCATTCCAATCTCTTTGCATACCAATCAACTCACTCCCATATGAGAGAGTCAATGCATCCTCTGCTCTGGCTGCATCACGTTTGTGATCTGAAAGCAGCAGAAACAACAGAATGAACTTAATGTGGAAAAGGATCAAACTATGAAATTTTACCTCCAAACTCGTGCCATTAAATAATACTAAAGGAAAAGAAACCATATCATCCCTCTAAGGGTCCTGCTAATATTCCAGTCAACCTCAACGTACCATAACAACAGACACATTTGTAGCAAATACTACTATACTTCTGTTGCAATGTATCACTGTTAAATTTGTTATTTAATTAAAAAATGATGAAATATATTCTTACCACAAAAAAATTACCCTCAACGTCAGACAGCTAAACATTTTCAAAAGGATGTGCAGGAGCTAAACATCAAACTTTAGGACGTCAAACTTACCAGGAACCGGATATAATTCTAGCCATGAATTTGGTGGCAACAGAGATTGAACATTTTCAAAAGGATGTGCAGAAGCCTTCCGCTCCATAATCTCCCGCAAAGCTTTAATACAAGAACACAAAAGGAAACAATTATTGGAGAAACGGTAAATGATACTAGAAAATTTCAACCTTCAACACCAGCTAAAAATAATTTTTTACAAATTCTGTTACCTTTCTTGAACTTAGAGCTGATTTTCTGCAGGAGCCCAATGAGAGTTGTAGCTTCAGAACCGGCTTTGCTTGGTCTGGGGTCAAGAACATTCCCCGTGCTTGAATTGACATAAAACATCTTTGTGGTTCCCGTAATACAGTATTTGCTACCCTCTAATGTTATTATATCCAAATAGATCAAATCCCCTACAAGCCTGTCCCCACAAAAGTTACAATATGTTGTTGATACCCATTCAACAAAAAGCTCAAGAAATAGGTGAAACACAGAAGTAATTATAGAAAAGAAATGTCAGCATTTTACCTTCGATAGCTTGGTGGAGGATTGAAGGATGAAAAAACAATACTCTCAACACATTTGATCTCCTTTGAAGATGAAGATAGCAATTTACCTAATGATCCAGCAACATCCTCCATAAAGCCCAGACCATCAAGCTCTGGAACATCAGTCCTTGCAGCATCTAAACAACAATAAAATTGAAAGTCAAAATCCTAAAGTCTATAAATTGGTAAAACAAATAAAATAAGTGATATGGACAGTAATTTCAGGTCCAATTCCAAACCTCCCGAATTTGGAGCTTTACTTTGTGCATTCTCATACTGCAATGCAAGCGATGTTGAGAGTGAGGCATTAAGTGTAGAAAGGGAAAGCAAATCTCTTGTGCGGTGAACATGAGCTCTGATAGATCTATCATCATATAATGCTGCCACAATAATTTTCAGGTTAGTGCCCACATACAGACCTTAAACCATAAAATAGAAAGCAGTGCTACCATACCAGCAACCATCTCCAAGGAGCAACCAGCAGTAGTAATGTCAGCTACTTCTGATATTTCATTGTAATCTTCTAAATGATGAGTTGAACCATCCTTAACATGCAGCAGTAAATCATAGCATGTGAAGTAACAGGTCTCAGGAGCATCAAGGAGGAATTGTCGTATGTCCATTACAGAATCTCCAGGATTCAACTGCATATTCAAATAAACTACTCAATTCAGGATTTTAACCACGTTAGTACTAAGGTATCTATGAAAATAGAGAATTCAATTTTTAATCGGAATTCAATGAGAATGAATCCACACACACACGGATGCATATGCACACCTAAACATACAAACACACAAATGCAAACCAAAGAAGGAGTGAGAAGAGATAGTTTCACAATCAAGTTGGCTCACTTGCAGCTCCAGCTTTTCCCCACTTTGAGTTTTAACAGACACTGGATAAAGATGAAGGTCACCTGCATTAGCACGGAGGAAAGAAACGATTGAGCCCAACAACAATCTAAAGAAGCATTCATCAGAAGCACAAAACATACTAAAATCAAGATATCACACAAACAACTGCCGAAAACACATTGTTAACCTAAGTTGGATGCATCTAAAACATATAAAGGTACTGATAAGGAAGATTCATCTGTTTAAAATTGTTTAAGGCAAAATTGGCAAATGCAAGTGTATGCATGTAGATAAATCATTGAAATGTATGTCATGCCATTATTCTTTCTCAAAATAGATAAATATTGAAGCTCTTCCATTAAACCATTATGGTAATAAATCTCTTGAAAAAGGAGATTATCATAAGATATTTGAGGTGACGTGGATATGCTCACGAACAGTAAAAAACATAACAATAATAATAATAGTTTAACAATGACATATCCAAATTCACCTTGCTTTGGTTGGCTTGATGAATTCGAACTTTCATGCTCTGTCAATTCTGACTTGGGACCAGATGATTCAGCCATGTCTGGAACTCCATTAGACTCAACTTTGGGAGGCTCAGAAGCAGTTACATTATCCTTCAGGGAAGCATGAGATGACACAGCTGGCTCTGAAGAAGTTGTTGAATTGTTTGACCCTCTCCGATTCCTTCCCTTATTAGATTTGCCAGCCATTTGCACCAACCTGATTCCAATACCTTAATTCATTAGCATATAAAAAGTCCAGAAAAGTTCTACAATGCGATGGCTGTTTTACACCCAAAATCTGAGGCAGAGAATACAAATATTATGTGCATGTGTGTGTGTGTAATATCCTTTAAATTTTAAAAAGAAAATAACTACATATGCAAACATATGCTGTGAATGCTATTAAACCCCTGAATAAAGTAGAAGGCAGAACAAAACAACAAGGAATTTTCCCAAACCCTGAACGGGCGGAATGCAGCATAAAACACCATTATCACTTTGAAATCATGCAAATGATACACTGCTATAAATGCCCATAAGCCATATATAGATTTGAACTCTAAATAACAAATTTCAAAAGAATTGAAAGAAAAAGGGAATCTCCATGTCACCTAATAAGAGGCAAATTCCATATTACAAAAACTTATGAACAGTAAAAGCAGGACAAGAAAATTGAATGTATTAAACTTTCCAGGTATATATGTATATATATGTATTGCACAAACTCATAAACGGTAAAAGAAGGACAAGAAAATCGAATGCATTAAACCTTCATGAGTGTGTGTATATATAAGACTGATTTCAAAGAACAATGAAAGCCCAATCAAATAAATTTCTGAGTTGCAACTCAGTACCATTTTTCAGAAATTTACACATACGCAAAACATAAAAGCAGGAAAAAGGAAGAGATGAAACTTTCCATTTCGTTGAGAGTTGACTGTTACTAATACTATTATGGTAGCATAGCACACAGGAGGTGGGTCAAGGTCTAATGAGAAATGAAACCAGTATCATATTACCTAAAGGAACTCCAATCGCAACTCAACCGCAAACGCTGTGTTCCTGTATAAAGTTGAAGAAAAGAGAAACAAAGAAAGAGTAGGAAACGAAGTGAGGCTTTAGGAGGGGAATAAAGAGGGCACTGGCTCAGAGGCGGCGAATTTTCGCCCTTTTTTGATTGCTCTCCCTCTCCCTGCGCCGTATTATTGATTATTTTATGAGAATGAGACCGTCCATTACTATTATTGGATAGGACTTCGTTAGGACCGAGAGAGAACCCAATCAATCCGCTTGGGCTTGGGCCTAGGCCTTTTCTTTCTCCTTCCTTCCTGCTCCTGCTGCTTCTCTATTTTTGTGTCATGCGCAGCGCACGTGACCAGGTGCTTGCCTAAGCCTACAATTAAATCATGTACCGTACATTAACGATGGAACCTTTTAAACTCTTTTGGGACCTAAGTTGAACCAATTTTTCAATTAAAATCAGTCATAAAATGCATAAACAAGTTTATTCAACCCATCACATTCGGACATGATTTAAGTAAAGAATTATTATATATGTCTAATAACAAGCGGACGATATCATTAAGTGTCAAGTTAATTTTGTGCATTAAAATTAATTGATTTTTGATACATATGATATTAGAATTTAAATGAGAGAAAGAAATGTTAATTTTTAACTTTTAGCTCTCTCAAGAATTATTTAATACTAACCTTAAGCATCAACGTATGCCTAAGTTATTTTAATAGTAAGACATTCACGTATTTCATTGAATGCAATCTCGAAACGAAATTGAAGACAAACCAAAAGCACCATAATGTTTAACATGCCATTTATTAGTTATTACAAATTGTGATTTATATTTTATCTTTAATAATCCGTATATAATAATAAAATATTTTTTATCTAAAATTTGATTAACTCGTCTTGCTTTGTTATTTTAGTATTTAAATTTTGAATCATATTTTATAATCAATTAAAAAAATTAATCGACAATGCAATAAGATAGAAAATGAATTTAAAGACTTTGCAGCAGAAATTGCAATAGTTGTAAATTAATGTACTTGAATGAATTATTAATTATTATAAACATAGCTATTAATGTAATTCATTTTCAGTCTTCTTTCTGAAATAAGTATTTTTAATTATACCATAACCTAATAATTAAAGATCCATTAATTAATATATATGCTAATGCTGGCCACCTACGATGCACAGAAATAAAAAATATTCCTTTTATTTTGACAAAAGGAAATTTAAACTAGTTATTACATAAATTCTTCCAACTTAAATGGAAATTCCAAATTGAACGGCCCGGCGCGCCCTATATGGTTTCCCCTCTCCCGCCATCACAAAACGGCCCACAGTGTTTGTTCGCTCTCGCTCTCTTTAAACTAAACTTCACGTAATCGCTTTTAAAAGGAAGAGGAAAAAAAAAATTCCAAAATTCGACACCAAATATTCTTAAAAAAAGAAAAGAAAATAAATTGACAAATGGAGCTACCGGTGATAGATCTAGCACCGTATTTGGAGATCGCTGGGAATAGGGATGATGAGTCAGCGAAGCGAGCGAGTGGACTCAGCGAGTTGTGCCGTGAGGTGAGTCGACTGCTTAAGGAAACGGGGGCGTTGCTGGTTAAGGATCCGCGTTGTACGGCGGAAGACAACGATCGGTTCATTGATATGATGGAGAAGTACTTCGAGAAGCCTGCCGAGTTCAAGCGCTTGCAGGAGCGTCCGTATTTGCATTACCAGGTCCGCCTTTTCTTTTTCCCTGTAATTATCATTCATTATCTAATTTTTGTTCTTCTGATTTGTTTGGCCGCTGAAGAACTTTCATTGGAATTTGGATGCTTGCTAGAATTTTGAACTAGCCGTATAGATTTTTTGTGTTATGTTGTTTGGTTGACATGTGTGGTGGAAAGCGAAACAAGTTCGACTGATATGTGTAAAAGAGTGGTAATTATTTCTGAAAAGTCGAAGATGCTTATTTCATTGCGCAGATAAGATTTTAGGAGAACATTCAAAGTTAAATGTATTCTTTAAAACTTTATTCTCAGGGGCTTATTGAGGTCCTGCCCTATAAAATACTTAAATATTATAAATTGACTCAATTAGGTTCTTTTGCTTTCTTGAAATGAAAGAAAAGAAGCTTACATCTCCACCTATATATTCCCCATAAAAATGTAAAGGGAGATCTTGTTGTGTTGGTTTCTTTCTTCTTACTCGGATATTTGTTTGTTTCAGCAAAAACCATATAAATATTTGATTTAACTTTTTATCCAAATGGAGATTACAGGTAGGAGTAACACCAGAGGGTGTGGAAGTTCCAAGAAGCTTGGTCGATAAAGAAATGCAAGAGAAGTTAAGGGCAATGCCCAAAGAGCACCAACCATACACTCCCAAGGGGCCCGATCCCAAGTGGCGATACATGTGGAGAGTAGGGCCTCGCCCTTTGAATACCCGCTATCAGGTCTCGTATCTTTCTCTTCTCTTGCAAACATGTTCAAATGATATGAAGGTTTATGCTGATTTCATTCTCTTCATATTTCCTCCCTTGCAGGAACTTAATTCTGAACCTGTCATACCTGAAGGTTTCCTTGAATGGAAAGAGACCATGGACTCTTGGGGATACAAGATGATATCAGCAATAGAGGTGAGTTGTTGTTGACTTGCTTGCCTTTATGTGATCTATTTTATCTGAAGCCTAAAGTTAGAATGTTGCTATTCTTGCTTAGGCTGTTGCTGAAATGGCAGCAATTGGGTTTGGGCTGCCAAAAGATGCATTTACTTCCCTTATGAAGCAGGTATGAAATAATCAGTTTCAGATTGAACTTTTTTAGTATTCCTACATCAATGTCTTCCTTCCAACTTACTGCTGTTCATTCTTGTGATACAAAGTATCTGGAATAATAGGAATGAGAAATGAAGATTATGAATGGTCTATTTAAAGCTTTGTTGGCTTGCAGGCCCACCAATTGCTTTTCATGGTTTTCTCTCTTTCTTCTTTTTTTAATTGGGATCCATATATCTCTACTTTTTCATTGTGGGATAAGCAATAATAGTGCTACCTTGATGAGGTTCTTTGTTTCACTATTTTTTGTGGTAGTTATCTTGTTTTTTAGTCATGGTGTGTCATGCTATATATTCTTTGTTTGCAATAGAGTCATTATGCACATTATATACTTTTTCATTTTTCACTGGGAAGCTTATCACTTATCTATATTTTGCACTTGAAAAGAAATCATTTTTCCTTCCTAATCCAGGGGCCACATCTTCTAGCTCCAACAGGGAGTGACCTCAGATGTTATGGGCAGGAGGGCACTGTGTTTGCAGGCTACCACTATGACCTTAACTTTTTAACTATTCATGGAAGGAGTAGGTTCCCTGGTCTAAACATTTGGTTAAGGAATGGGCAAAAGGTTGAGGTGAAGGTTCCTGTAGGATGTCTTCTAATTCAGACTGGAAAGCAGGTAAGAATGTGAGCACTGATGTCTATTGCTTAATGATAATGATGGTTATTGCTTGTGAACTAGTTGGCCAACCAAGTTGCTGTCTTTCTAGGGAAATAATGTAATATATCCTCCAAAAAAAAAAGTCACATGTCTAGATGCCATGTTCTAATGATCCGAAAAGTTGGTTTAATTTTCTGTATGGTGATTTTCCTATGATTGATATTCTTTCATTGGCATCTCCCTTCATGTCTTATTTATGGAAAGCATATGTAATTCTTTGTACATTAACATTGAGAGACATAATTGCTCACTGTAAATGTCTAGTACCATAGATGGTAGAGAATATAGAAATGTAAATGAAAGTACACAGTTAGAACAGCACAGCTTTTTGGGTATGAGCTAGAGCTACCCTTGCATATCTCAGCCATTGGACTGAGAATGAAAACTAGAAATTCTTTGAGTTTTTAAATTTTCTTAGTTCCATCATTTTTTTACCCATAATTTTTGAAACTTTGTGGATAGTGATTTAATTAACTTCTTCCTTGGTATATTGAATTAAGCATCATGCATTATGCACAATAATTATTTCATTGTCACTCCTCTGTCCTGTGCAGATAGAATGGTTGACTGCTGGCGAGTGCACAGCTGGTATGCATGAAGTTGTTGTCACAAAGAGGACAATTGATGCTATAAAGTTGGCATCAGAGCAAAATCATAGCCTATGGAGAGTATCCTCGACAGTGAGTGAACTGAACCATATCGTAGCCATCAATTTAGCATTTGAAAAACAACAGTTATGAGATATTTTTTGGTCTTGTGCAGTTGTTCGCACACATAGCTTCGGATGCAGTGTTAAAGTCTCTAGGCCACTTTGCAGAATCACCCCTTGCCAGCAAATATCCGCCTATATGTGCGGGAGAATTTGTTGAACAAGAGCTTGCAGTAATTAATCTGAAAGGAAATAAAGGGGAATCATGATAAATTTGTTTCTCGTTATATAATAAATCATGCACTATTGTTGTTCCAAAGATGCAAATGACATTTCAAGGGTATTTGGTTTAAACTATTTGCAAGAAAAGTGGTTGACATTATGGTATTTAAAATGTTACATGGTGTAATATTTCTGTTTATTCTTGCAAATTCATTTAAAATATAGAACATTTCTTTTTCAATGTCTTTGTTCATTGTCTCAGTGATTGTATTAGTGCATGAATTTCATTTAAATAATAATGATGCGGTCATTTCACTGTTGAATGGCATGGACATAAATATTAAATTATCACCATTTTTATAACATGGATCCATATTTGTTTTGCATTTTTCTTTTTTGGTTGGGGTGGGGGGAAGGAGTTGGAGCAGTTATGCTAAGTGCAGATCAACCTCTTATTATAAAGCATCCTGACTAGCTTGTGGCATGGTCAACACACAGCTGATTGATGATGATAAACAGGTAATTTACTGAGTGTTTAGAAAATCAAGGAAAGCCATTTTGTATCCTGTGGCACAGATTTCTGATGCAGCAAAGTTGACCATGACAGGTATGCCTGAGAACAGCTGACTAACATAATCCATATCTTTTGCGGGTTTTAGCTCTCAGTAACCAATATCAGTATTACCCAAAATTTTAAAAGTTAAAAGAGTCATGAAATTTTGGTTTACTAACTGTTTTAAAAGTTAAAAGAGTCAGCTTCTCTGTAAAAATCAGATCAAAAACAGAATCAGTGTAGAAATGGCACGATGTGTATGATCTGTGGTTAGGATAGAGGTACCTAATCGCATGACATGAGTGGCTTTCATATATATAGATGTCTGCTTGGCAAGACAATTTCCTTGTCAGAGGAAAGCATTCAAAGGGTGATTAATTAGAGCTTAAATATGAAGCTTTTTGACTCCAAGGCTCTGCCATTTTTGGTTTTTGTGTTTGTCCTAACAGGTTCGCTGGAACACAGCGAGGGCTCTGCTTGTAGCAGCACCTTCTTCTCAGCGCTCGTGCAGCTAATACCCTGCAGAGCAGCAGTTGCCCCCTTTAGCCCTATTCCACCAAATGAGGCCTGCTGCAGTGCCATCAAAGCTCTGGGGCAACCTTGTTTGTGTGTTCTTGTAAATGGCCCTCCCATATCTGGTGTTGATCGGAACATGGCCCTGCAGCTCCCTGAGAAATGCACTGCCAACTTTGAACCATGTATTCTTTCCTTCTTTCACTCTCTAATACTTATCCTAGAAGGAAATTATAGTTCATTTTTTTCCTTAAGTAAACAAATTAATGATTCCTTAAAACTTTTTTCTGATGCAGGTGATATAATGAAGTAGATGCATGTGTGATTTTTATGAATAAGTTTGTGGAGAGCTCGTTAGTGCCTTTCCCAATTAGTGCTATTGGTAGATTGCCCCAAATAAAAGGATAGATGAAAAGTAGTATATGTAAGCTTGTGGGGTTGTGTTGTCAAACTTCTTCTTCTTCTTCTTTTGGTTGCATATTAGAGTTTGTTTCGTTTGGTGAGAGCCCATGGGCTCTATTTTCTTTTATAATATGAACGTGTCTTCTTGCTCTATGGAACTATGCTACGACCTTTTTAGAAATTCAGAAAGATACGCTTTCCCAGCCTTTATTCAGGCTAAATGCATACTTTTACTTATTGGTTATTATTATGAGGAAGTTAAAAAAGAGTACAGGTACGGCTAGTATGACTCGAACAAATACAAATCACAAACTGCAATTTAGCGTACTTTGTATAATTGAGAAAATTTGCTGGCAACTAAATAATCCCTGAACCATGTGAGAATTTATGAGTCAGATATAGATTACAAGCAAGATCTTCATGTAAAATGCATTACATCATTGCAGGTTTGAACCAAAACCTATGCACCAATCAACAATAACAACTGAAATGTGATTACTTGATACACCAAATCTCTGCAAAGGATCCCTGGCCAGACACATAAAGATGGTATGATGCTATTAAAATTAGATGGATAAGACTCGCTGAAAGGAAGAGAGCGCACTTAGAGAAGGATGATTCCTAACCCTAGAGACAGCACCATTCCCCATATGCATTAGTTGAAAGAAGGAGAAGCTCCTAGGATGACACACAACAACTGGAATTCTTTCCTCCTGTTTCCGGCTCCTGTCCAGGGACAACGATCTTGGTTCCCTTGAGAAGTGATGCATTACCTTCAGATTCTTGTTCATCATTGGCAACCAGGTTTTTCTTGCTGATGATTCGGTATATTTCCGTTAGAACTGTAAGGAAAGCTGATTCCACATTGGTGGCCTCAAGGGCTGATGTCTCCATGAAGAAGAGGCTTTCCCTTTGCGCGAATTCTTTAGCATCCTCTTTGGGCACAGCTCGAAGGGAGCCAAGGTCAGACTTGTTGCCTACAAGCATTATCACAATATTTTTATCTGCATGTCCACGCAGTTCCTCTAGCCACTTTGCAACATGATCAAATGATGGACGCTTAGTTATGTCATAGACCAGCATTGCCCCCACTGCTCCTCTGTAATATGCACTTGTAACTGCCCGGTACCTGGGTGAACCACCAACACCATACATCCAACAAGAAAAACCTAATCTGATGTTAGGATGCTTTAATCATGTAAAGCATTAGAACACATTTGCAAAGAAAGAATTAAGGGACTCATCTCTGTTTGATCACCTAACAGAGTGTGTTAGCTTTTCAGCAACAAAATCCTTTTCATATGCACATGCACTTACATCTCATTCATATGCTACCCATCATATGTAAAGGAAGAATGTTCCTTAGCCCTTAATACATGCATGAATCATATATGGTTTGACAACTGAAAAAGAAAACGATCACAGGAGAATGAAAAGGTACAGAGAATAAGCTACCAACCATAAGCTCATGGTATGATCCGGCTCAATCTCTGGATGATCAAAGCAGTGCAGGAAAAGGGAAGTTCTCAATGGTTGACAATGGGCATCATCCCAATTCCCAGACACAGTAAATCATATTCATGTTTTCTGCCTTAATAAAGCGTAAATGGTCCTGAGTACAATCCATTGTTACAGTGGATGCTGATGCATTTATGAGAACTCTGGAGGTAGAGGTTACATACCTCTCTTGACCAGCTGTATCCCAAATCTGAGCCTTGACGGTTTTGTGATCGATAAGCTGAGTTCTGGTTTGGAATTCGACGCCGATCGTCGCCTTGGAATCGATATTGAATTCATTCCTTGCGAAGCGCGCTAAAAGCTGCGATTTCCCCACTGCTGAGTCTCCAATCAGCACCACTTTGAACACGTAATCTATCTTCTGATTGAAATCCCTTTGCAAACTCGACATCTCTATCTCTATCTCACGAATCAAACAATTCTCACTTGAAACAAAATTTCAAGATCCTGCCCCGACTTGAAAAATCTCGATCGATCGCTCGCTCGCTCTCGCTGGATTTACTACTGGACCGGACCGGACCGGACCCGACCCTGTGAGCGAGTTAACAATCACAGAGACAGAGAGTTAACTTTCTAGGGAAGTTTAAGGCAAACAAAAGAAAGAAATAAAATTGAGCCTTTGACAATTGACAACGCGGCAGGCAGGCAGGCAGGCCGAAGAAGAGAATCAGACAGACTCTTCCAAAAAGGTAAAAGGAAAATTCAAAGCTAATTCTTTACAATAATATAGGAATAGTTAATATTTTATAAATTATTATTTTCATTATTCGCAAAGGTAATTGTGTCACTATTCAAAGGGAATTGATACCAGTTTAGAAAAAAAAAAAAAAGCATCTTTCAAAAATAATAAATAATTAAAAACTTTTGATGGCGTAAATATATATATATATATATATATATATATATATATATATATCTCAATAGGAATGTATCAAGCGTTGTTTGGTATTGCTGTGGTCGACGGCACTTGTTGTAACAGATTACCAGGCTTCAGGGGCGGAGCCTCCTTATGTGATGGGGGGGGCCATGGCCCACCCAAAACTTTTAACATTTTTATCATACCATATAAAAATTTTAAATTTTTTTCAATATTCTATTACTAACTCCTCAAAATAATATTTTATTTAATAATTAATATAAATAAAAAATAATAAAATAATTTCATTTATCTCACCCAACTTTAATTTTTTTTAATTTATATTATTATTTTTATTTATATTTATTTTTTTTCATTTCTATTTTTTTTGTTCATATGTTATAAGTTTTTATAAACATTCTTTCTCAAATTTCTTCAAACCATTAATTATATTATTTTTTTTTCTCTTTTGTTATGTAATATGTGATATCTACCTTTTACTTACTATCTTTTTCTTTTTTATGTTACATAAATTTTATTTTTTTATGATTTTAATTTTTTAAAATTAATAAATTATTATATAATTCTCAAATATAAATTGTAGTGTTACATTGTTACTTAAAATTTCATCAACGTATCATTTTTTTATTAATCCTGATTATGTAAGAAAAAATTAACTTGAGTATATCTTTTTTATATGCTTTACGTTTTATGTTTAGTTAAAATAAAATTATCTTAAATATATAATATTTAAATAATTATGATTATATAAGAAAAAATTATTAATCTTATATATCGTTTTTAACTATGTATATTTTACAAATTATAGTTTTATAATTTATTTTCATATTTCTATTATCAATATTTTTATTATTGATTGAATTTAACATATTAATTTTTTAAAATTTTTAATTCTTATTCAATTGTGTTCAGTCCTTAATAAAATTGGGCTAACTCCGCCCCTGCCAGGCTTGTTACATTATTAAAAAATTATTTTCTTACTAGTAGTAACATGCTCATAACCAATTACGTCATGTCTCATCAATTGATTTAGGGCATGGCTATGAGTTCATCATACATATCAAATCCACCCTTCAGCTTGTCATTCAAAATCAACAAAAATTGACTAGCATTACTTTGGATGGGTCAACTGTGGTTGAAATGATAAAATTACTGAATAAACTATATATTATTGAGAGACTTGAATGTGAATACATTAATCAATAAGACATCAGCCCACTGAATCTGGATCTGGATCTGGATCAAAGGTTACAGCTGCAACCTACTTCACATGCACAAGCTCTCAACATTTCTGTTCTATTATTTCTTCAATGCGCTACAAATGACTAGTTACCAACTTTCTCCCCCTTCTCAAACTGTTGCTATCTATCTGTACAGAAACTAATCAGGTAGAAAGGTTTGAGTAGTGTTTCTGTTTACTAGAACACGTGCACTTTGCTTTAGTATCCGTGAGTGTCTGCAAGAAAAAGAAACAGCATTTTTTGTGAGGACGTTTTCTGGTTTCGAGTTTCATGTGAAAACTTTCTTTTGAGGCTCTGTCTTTTATTATATACCTTGACCTGCTTCTGAAGATCTTTAATGTACTCAACTGCCATATCTAACATATCTGCTGTATTTGTTTGCTGCCAAGAAAAAAACAGAGAATTGAGTCCCTTTAAATCTTGTTACTAAGCTCTGATTTATTATAGTCAGGATGTGTGGAATGACAGATGCAGGGTATAAGCTACCTTCTCCATGTTCGGGAACAGACCTTGCAGTTTCCTCATTCTTTCACTAATCCTCGTTCTTCTCACCTGGAGTTTGCATACCACAATGAACAGAATTAAAGACCCGCTCACCAATGAATTTGAAAAACTCTGGAAAATTTTCCAAGGCTGCTTCTTGTTTGGGTGGGAGTGGGACAGTAAGCTCATGAATCTAGAAACACTGAGAATATGAATGAAGAATGTTTATATGATGAAATATACCCTCTCAGCAATGCTGCGTGGGTGAGTAGCACAGCCCCTTTTGGCTCGAATCTTGCAAGGGACCGAGCCTGGAAACTGCCAAAGCTTCTCTACAACAGCCATCTCCGCACTAGTCCTAGGCAAACTCAAGTGGTGTGTCAAAGCAGTAGAACGGTTGCTGTAATCCTGATTATGATTAAAGTTTAATAACATCAGTATTCAAAAAAATGTTAGCAGAATGAAGAAAACTCAAGCAATGAACTGAAAGTGCCAGCTACCTGAGTTTGTGATCTGCTTAAATTACGAAATAAGTGCCCATCACTTTCTCTGGCTCTCTTCAGGCCACTGAGTGAAGCATTATTCCAAGAATCGGTCCCCAAGTTTGACATGAAGTGCCCATTGCTACCATTACCGTTGCCCAAGCTTCCAGTCTCAGGACCACTCACCCCCATGCTTTCACTCTCAACTTCAGGGATTCGAGGCATATGCCTTGAGCATGAAGATGGCCCAGAGGAGAAGCTGATATGATTATTATACAACCTACCACTACCAGTAGATGTAGTTTCATCATTAGTACCATTGCAAGCCCGGAAAGTGCTCGCTTTTCCGATCACATTAAAACCTGCCAGTCATTAAGAATCGAGGTGATGATTAACAACCATAGCATCACCAAAGATGGATCAAGTTAAGAAACAATAAAGCATAGGGAACCAGAAATTTACAAATTTCTCTCTGCATAGCTAGCATCTATATTAAATTTAGAACAACCCCAACCCAAATTCCTTTCTATTTATAGTTTTTCTCATCCTTTCATCCCAAGAATTTGCAAGACAAACCTTTCCTTTCTCAGACTACATGAGCAAAAGTCAACTCTAATAACAGAAAGACTTCCATTAAAAATCCATCTTTTGCAGCTTGAAGGAAGCATTGCTCCCAGGCAATCACATCGGAGATCAAAACAATGCAAAAGTTTGTATGGATTGGCAACTTTCTCAAGAAACAGAGCATCAGAAGAAATTAAGAATAAACAAATGATCATACAAACTTGATTAAGAACGAGAGTGAAAGGAAAGTACCATTATCTACGCCAAGGTTGGAGAAAAATTCTGCCGGGGAGCTGCTTTGCCTAACAAGATTGGAGCCATTTTCATTACCCGGCTTTGCTTGCACCGAATTCTCCAACCCCAAAGAGCTACTAAGACCAAATGAGCTCTCCATGCTATTAGCAACACTAACTGTATTATCATTTGCCAAACTATGCACTGGTAAGCTTTGATACATCATTTCTGAACTATTAGAACATCCATTCTGTTGAGAAATAGGCTGCGACTCTTCTTGCTTCACAGATTTCTCTCCATATTCTTGCATATCATGACAACTGGAATTACCCGAACTATTACAAGACAACATAAAGAATGTTTCCATTTCAGGACTTGAAGATCGGACATCACGATAATCTTCGAATCCGGTAGCACTTGCGGTGACACTACCATTCACAACGTTCTCAAGGAATGAGCCTGGCGCCGAGCAATAGCGCATTAGGCCAGAATTATGCTGGTGATTTTGTTGAAGATAGTAACTTGAATCCGTGAATTCTTGCTTCTTTCTCAATTCTCCATCTGGAAACTTGAAATTAGAGCTGTATAAAACACTCATGTCTTTCGAGGATTCCTGTGAACAACCAAAACATACATCAATGATAATTGAGCTCCAACCATTTCTTTTCCTTTTGTGTTTGATTTCATGCTAAGCTTGAAGCACCGATTCATTAACTAATGAATGAAAAAGAAAGTAATACCGTATCCAATGTCCATACCTGATAATTTCTATAAAAGATTCCGATTATGAAGGTTGCTTGATCTTCTTAAGTTCCCAACTTCAAAACTTTGCTTAAACTTCTGGAGGTTGCTTCTCCAAAATTGGAAAAAAAACCCAAGAGGAAACCTGCTTGTTCAAGTTAAATTGGCCGAATAGCTGCCAAAAGAAAAGGTAAAAGAATTGACATTTCAGAGAGACTCCCCATGGAAACTTGTTGCATTCACACCACACCAGCCCTGAGATACTAGTGTTCAAAGTTAAATATTAAGTCTAAATTAAACACTAAAACATATAGGGAATGAATGGAAAAGTGTACAAGAAAAGGAAACCAGCTTTTCATTAGGCTAGAATCTTTCTTGAATTTTGTTCCTTTTCCATGAAAACAGCTTTAAGACAAAGAGAAAAGAAGACATATGTACAGGACATGTATGTTCAGGTATTCTACAAGAGGAAGCAGCACTTGACTACCAAAGAAAAAATTGGATTTTGATTGTTCAAAATACCTTCAGATTTGTTGGTCTGAATCTAAACTCCAAAACTCTTTTTTTTTTTTTTTTTTTGGCAGAGAACACTGAAATCAATAAAAAACCAAAAAGAGAGTAGAACTAGAAAGGGCAGGGAGCGAGAGCAAAGAGCAGCAGAGGCAAACAACTCGTCTTCCTTTGAGGTACACTTATAAACTATACTGTTTCGTAAACACCCTTGACATGGGGTACTTATAGCAGACAAGCCATTGATGATGTAATGTGGTCCATGTACCATCACATGTAATGCAATGTAAGCAGATAAGATGCATAGGCTGACTAAACTACCCTGAAATGGAGTTTTAAATTACTGGGTCTGGATTAAGCCGTTTCAAGGATATGTCAGCCAGCCAGCATCTGTTTGTGGAAACAGACAGTGATGTTTTGTGCATACAGTACTGCTACTGCTATATTGTTTTCGTGTGGTGGGTTTGTTTCGAAGTTGCAAGAAAACAACCTTATCTAGGCTTGAAAGCATATGATGCTTTACTTATGGGTCAAGCCAAGCGTCTCAAGTCCAAGATGGAGGGTTAAGTAAATGCGCGTGGGGACTAAAACGTGCCGTATCAATTAATAGCGATGGCTCTGGTGGTGTTGTTTGGTCAAAGGAAGAGGCAATCTCAATCTGTAGCAGCGGTGCTGCTGCACATTAGACTCCTGTATCGTAGGACTCTTGTAATTACTAGGAATATAATATTAAGCAGCCTTATCCATGTACAAATTTCTGCTGCAGGCTCATAGTTTCTTGGATGAGCTGTATTCATAGCGGTTTTGAGATCAAACTCATCCGCTCTTTGGTTTTGTAAAACCTGGTTCCTGCTGACTGTTGATCAGAATATGTATTATGCATGCAATATTTTATATAAAACAAAACCATAAAAACTCCTTTTTGGTTCTTGAGTTGTTCGCAAAAGCATGGGAACTGGGGAGTAGTATTGAGATACCGCTAAAGGGTTTTGTTGGTCGGCTGTCGAACGTGCAAAATACAACTTAATACTTGAGTACGTAATAGGATTAGTATTCCTCACGTCCATGAAGCCCCACATGTTCAAATTAATAGCCTCTTCCAGGCTTATGTTCACACTCGACAAGAATTGACTGTTTGCTTTTTCTTTTTAATACATACATATATATATATATATATATGGAATATGGTTGTGAGAGAAGAAAAACTTCATTTCCAATTATATCTATCCATCAGGTTCAGGCCACATTACTTCCTTGGTTGTCTATGATTTCTGGGCTTTCAGGAAATGAAATGGTATATGGATCGACTAGTAATCATTTTCCAGAGAGAAATTAGGAAGGGCTAATTAGACCAAAGTACAACAAAAAGGAAAAGAGCTAGCATTGATCAAAAATCAACTTGATATAATCAAATACCTATATGATTAACTAAAATCGATATATAATGGGTCAAAAGAAAAGAAAAGAAAAGAAAAGAAATTCCACTCTTGCTGGAAAGATTCACATGTATTAGCAATACATTAAGAACTTCTTAGGTGCATATTATTATATTTATGTATATAAACTGAACATATCTTGAAAATAAACCAAAAAACAAACTTCACATTGATTGTATACGTTGACCATTATTTTTCTTAGGCAAAAAGTCTAGTTATTGTGTGGTGTAGATATAGCATACATTCATTTCATTTGGATATTTATTTGTTGGGGTTAGACATTATTAATTGTTAATAATATATATACCCACAAAGATCCAAGATTCAATGCATTGGCAGGATAAAAGGACAAAATAAGAAAGGGTCTTGGTCAAGCTAATTATTAATTGATCCCTACCTTTAACTTATTACACCAAAATTAAGCAAGAGCGGTGCTGTCGATCGTTTGATCTAATGAAAGAATATTTTACAAGTGGTTTTGCATTACATATATAATCAACATTTCAAAGGAGAATTGCTAATACATATATATATATATATATATTAATTAAAGCAATTTCCATCACCAAAGTATTCAAAATAATTAAGCCCCACGCTAATCTCGTGATCTTAGCTAGGTATTTAGTTATTTATGTTCAATGAATTGTCCATGTATGGCTGATGGCTCCTGTACCACTTGACCTTGTATGCAAATGTCAACCCTCTCAGGTCGTGATGAAACAAATTAAAGTCATATCGATCCACACATTCATCCAAGTTCCAAGAACAGAAAAGGGGGAGGGGGGTCGTCGACCCACCTTTGACCAACTTCATCTGCTTCTTCTTCATATATAGCTGCGCTCGTTTACATCCAGTAAATTACAGCTTGCCAAGAAGTCAAAATTAGGTTTAAACCATTTAAATTTCAATAAAGTTGTGGCGCCGACACATGGCTTGAAGTTTGGAAAATGGCATGCCCAAGTAATTAGTTTTACCAATTTACATTGACGTTAATTATATGGTTATTTACGGAGTAGGAAAGATCCAAATTAACAACTACGTACTTTTATATATGGAGTTTCCCATTATATCATTTTTTTCAGCAACTATATATATATATATATATATATATATATAAACTTGTTAACAAGTTTTGATGAATTTATTCAACAAATTATTAATACCCAAGAACGAATCATTCGAGTTTGACATAAACATTGATTAGGCCCGGAGGCTAAGCTAATTCAACGTAACCCTGCCGACTACCAATGCACAGCAAACATTTTACGCACGACCAAGTCCCGTATATATACGCCACATCTTGAGACGAATCTTTTCCCTTTGGTCACTCAACTCATTGTCAGTCTCACTGTTACCACCCAAGAATTATTATTTCTCTCTACAAACTAATAAGGTCATTCCATGACCATATAAAAGATAAAACAGCCAAAAAAAAAAAGAAAACGAAAAAAAGGCCAATTTGATTCTTTGACTCCACAATTATATTACGTTAGTCATTCGTCCAATTCGACTCCTTCAACTTGAAGCTAGCGTACGTATGAAATTAAGTACGTACGTAGTGCATGTCATACTCCTTCCCCGCTCCTCTCACATTCCATTTTCTTGGAAACTTTCCTCTTTTACCATGATTCATGCCTTTTTTCAGCAAACTGTGATCACTTCAACACATACAAACAAGCTGACGAGTAGTAAGCTTTTAATTTCTCCCTGATTTAATTATGCAATGCTTGCTGCTACTGTTTTATTTCAACAAAAAATATATATATATATATAGAAATGATTCAAGAGTAGAAACATACAGGTAATCAAAAGCTAAAGGCAAGATTGTATATGCTCAAGATTTCAGCCTTTTAATAACACCTGCTAATGCTAATTTATCTTCTACATCATTCTAATTCGACCAATGAAACAAAAGAGCCTTTCCTTTTTCAGTTTGTTGGTCACCATCCAACACCAGCAAAGAGTGCCATGGCATTATGCTGAATGGAGCAGCTAGCATAGCTGGGCGTGCACTTTTTGTCGCTATTCTGGCATTAGATGATGATATGAGGTTAGGTTTTGTTGATAAAATGGTACTAGCTAGCATATGTTAATATTGGAATATGTGTATATATGTATATCTCTTTCCTTCCCTCTCTATCAATGCACAGAATCAAACAAATACTTTTGTTCTTAAATGCCAGATATATTCGAATCTGCCCATTTTGATACAAGTTAAGAATATTTTAGACAGCAAAATAATAGATGTTCTTTGAATGCTACGCAATCAGAATTCGGACATACATTTTTAAATCAAAAGGAACCCAATAACTTTATTCAAAAGTTCATTACATATAAATCTTGAAGTAAGATATATTAATTGTTTAAGATGAGCTAGCCATCACTAAGAAAAAAAAAAAAAAAAAAAAGGATAAGATAGCTGTACCCTGGAAATATGATGTGGTGTCGGGTGATTAAAGCACATATTTGAAGCCACCTTCACCTTGGAAGACTCTCCACGGAAATTAAGTTCAAATGAAGACAGATTGAAATTAAGTACTGTAAAACTGGATATATAAAATATTACTAACTCTCTACTTAAATTATTTAATCATTACTAGTGCTTGTATAAGTATATTTAATTTACAAGTCTAAACATATATATGATGTGTACTCAACCTAAGCTCTTGGCAAATTAACTCCTTGAGTCTGGGGGCCTTGGCCAGCTGGATTTAGACGTCGCTTTTTTCGCAAGATTTGGATCCCAGTTTTAGGAACATGTGATTGGTTAATCCTAATTAAACGAATGATAATTATTTCCATCATTATGCAAACAAGGCGTCCCGAAGCTTCCGCTTGCACTACACTAGTCGTACTGTTGTGATAGATAAGAGTAATATATTCCTGTAGCGTGCTTAATTTATTTATTCACGAGAAAGTTTTCAGCAAAAAAGCAGATGGGATTGTGTAGTATGTGCATCTCGTAACTAAATAAATAAGAGGATCCTACTGTCCTAACAAGTAACAAACCACCATCAATCTTACTTTATTCCGGGCCTGCCAGCCAGCCAGCCAGCCAGCCAGCCAGAGCTTGAGATACGTGGTGAGGTTCATGTCTATCTTTACAACAAATTGAAAAAGAAACAAAATTGAGTGTCTTCACTCTCGCACGCACCAAAAGGTTGGAATCAGAAAGACAAAGCAACCCGATTCAGGAGAGGAATTTATTCTGCCTTTAATTTGGTGATGACTCATGACTTGTTAACTTCTTCTATCAGTGCTAATTGGGAGCATTTACGTCATGGCATTGACACTTGATAGATAGGGTCCATGTGTGTGTACCTTCCTGACGCTTCTTTTCTCTTTATAATATATATATATATATATATATATATATATATATGTGTGTGTGTGTGTGTGTGTGTGTGTGTGTCAGCATGGAAACGAAAAGCATCTCCCAAATATGGGATCTGAAAACCTCATCTCAACTCAAGAGTGAAGCAGCGGGAATAAAAATCTTGAGGAAAGTGCCCAAATTGAAAAAGCCATGGAAAGTTTCAGATCCGGTACGGTACTCGCCGTTAAAGTTGTAAGCATCTGTTTGTTTGTGGAGGGTAACGGAGCCACATGAAAGTTGTAGTTTATTCTTCACTTATCATCCGGTGAATCAAACAGCTCATCTTCTAGTCTGTTGTTTTACCTCCTATTTTTACTACTTGATACAATACTCGTCATTGTCAAAGACGAAAAGACAGTTTTAAATTACTCTTCTGACTGACCAAAAACCATAGGCTGTATTGTTGCCGGCAGCAAAATCAGATGGCTCTCGGTCATTCTGCCTGCTAAATCCACAATACACAGAGCGGCTTATACGAAATTGCTGCCTTGTGCCTCTAGGGGATAGCCAAAATGGCTTCACAGCCAACCTATTCTGTGCTGAATAAAGTTGGTCCACCATCATTCGCACCCTCTCCCTTCTCCTTGACACACGGAAAACTAGTTTTGCATAAAGTCATCACCAGAGAAACACAGCTTCCAAATCAAATGCTTTCCACTTCCATACAAGCCAATCACCGGTTAACAGTCTATATATTGGGTACAAACACTATTTGTCATTAAACACTGAATAAACGTAACAAAGGCAGTCTCCCTGGAAAATTCAGTCACAAACCAAAAATAATAATAATAATAAAAATACAATAAGCATTTTTACTACATTTGATTCATTATTCCCTCCAACCAGCCTCCTCAAGTAGATTATCTTCCACAACTTCGTCAATAGTATGCCTTTCGAGGATTGTTCTGCACAAAGGACCAAATATTAGATCAAGACAAATACACCTCCATCACTAAACTTCTGCAGGAATTATTAACTATCTGTGGACAGTTGCCATAATAATTGCACCAAAGGCTAGAATCTTTATATTATAAAAAGAAAAAGGCACAAGTCATATCATATACCAGAGGGTTTGGTCTGTATCGATAACCAAGCATCATTCGTTTCTTATACTGCTCATATATATCATCCTCTGGAGTAACCTCTCCAGGATGATGAGCACCAACTCCCAAATTGTTCATCTTTACATCACCAGCCATGATTGGATCTGAAATACCCTTTCTGGAGCTCCCTAAACCCTCACCTGAAATCCATGCAGCAAAGGTATTAAACCTCTCACTTAAGAGAAAAATGAATGCGATGCATAACAAAAGCCAAACTTTCTTTTTTTCCAAGGACTCAAATCATTGCAGAAACATAACCAGAATCAGCATAAAAACACATAATCATATATGAAAGAAATCAAGCTTGCTTCACTAAACTGCAGTGAAAAGAGCTCAAGGTTAATTCACCATCTGAAGCAATCTCATTAAGAACAATAAGGCTGAGATGCCTCTTCTAAGCTCACAGCAACAATCTAACTTACTTGTGGTGCTCAAAAATCTCTTCAAGCTTGATATAAAACACATCCTAGAAATAGTTGCTAATATACCACAAAGGTGAAATGAACAATAAAAAAAAAAATTCTAGCGTTTGTACCAGCACTAGATTCCAAGGTAGAGAAAAGAAAAATTACCATTAAACATTTACATCTTTCATCTTTGATAATTTATCTTGTCTCAATTTTCAGGATTCATTATTTAGACCAGAATTTAAATTTTGAGTTAGACACTGTACGTTAACACAGGCCAGAGATTTGAGCAAGCATAGAAGTGAGGCAGAGAGAGGATGAAAAGCACCTTCTTTCCAACCCATTTTTGACAAAAGTTTATGCCCAACATTATCAGATTGAATCTTTGCCCTCTCTGCGGTCTCCCATGCAGCTTTTTGAGCAGCAGCATCGTTGCAGGAAGCCAAAAACTTTTCAAGCTCTTCTGGTGGGATATAATCACCCATGTGATGACCTTTCTTCAAAGAAGCTCCTATGCCAACAGAATAATAAGAATGATATTAGCAGTAGGAAAAAAAAACACCATGCTCATGCGAACACACAAGCAGACACACTTCAATCAGGATAAAAATTCACCTTGAAGGGAAGGAGGTGGAGGCATCTCATCTTTGGACTGCTTAGGCAGTCTCATCTTCTCTTCCTGAGCAGCCTTCTTCATGTAAAACTCCATCATTGCTATAGGATCTGCACCTGTTGGAGCACTGGATGAACCTACAACTTAAAAGAGCATGGAAATATAACTCAGGCAAATAAAATTGTCCATTCATAATGTGTGTTGATATCAAAATCCAACAGCAAGGTAATAATACTCTAAGGTCGATTATATTAAATTCACTCTAGAAGGACTATATTACAGAAAGTATGATTTATATCATTAAAAAGAATAGACTGTCACAGGCATAGATCAATACTGAAATACAAGTAAATGAAAATTGTAGCCATTATCAAAACCCAACAGCAGGACAATAACACTTTCAGATCAGTTTAATCAGCAGAAAGCATGATCAATATCCTTTAAACAGATAGACATAGAGGTAGAGATATGAAGGAGTTGCTTCACAAATGAAACATGAACAACATTTATATCAAAAAACTTGATAATCCAAGATATTGCAAGCCGTACATGAAGGAAAGCCAAACTCACACACATCACATAAAAACCATACAAGTATCTCACGCATCATCACCTGCTCTTCCTGCTGACATTGCAGAAGATCTAGGCTCCTCATTATTCTCGTACAAAGCAGAGGCAGGCATTTGATAACTTGATTGCTGCAGACCTGACCTAAGGGAGCTGCTTGTGGACTTAGTAGCTGAAAAGCTCGTACCACCTGAATAAAGCAATAATCATATCATTACAGAACGATCAGGCATATCATCTTCACATATTCAACAATCCCGCCTTGTTAAAATTTGTGAAGCCATTTCCCACCCTAATTGTGTATTAACAGTAATTCCAATCTTTATTATCTGGTGTATAACCAAAGATTAAAGTAACAAGCACAAATAATTGTAAAGGAAACTTTTTACATCAAACAAACTTCCACAAAGAATTATAGTCAGAGCTCTAAGCAGGTAACTTCAAAAAATTGCTACCTAACACTATGGTCAAGGGGGGAAAAAGAGATTGAGATACTAACCACTTTGAGGAGTTTGAGATTCCTTGTTCTGTACAAGAGCTTTTTCCTCTTCAGCAAGCCGGAATTCATAGTATTTGTAATCAGAACAGCTCTCATCAAAAAGGAATCTGCAAACATGGTCAAATATCAAACACACAAAACATAGGAACCAAAAAGAAAGAAAGGGAAAAAAAGAAACAGAACAAAAAGAATGATGCAAAAACAAACATACTTAAAAGGTGTGTCTCCAGGGTTTTTTTGACGTGTAATATGCTCAAACTGCCTTCCATTTTTGGCAACAAAACTTGCTAGTTTGTCTGCAACTTTCTTCACATTGGGATCACTTGGGGAAGGTGGTGCTGCATATCACTTATAAAATTGATTAATACCGAGAGCATGAAGAAGAGAATGCAAATTACTCTTGTAGCAGGCGTGCCACATATTCCAAATCTTTCATTGAACATCTCTTTCCACCAATGTTGATTGGTACTTAAGGTATAAGCTGCATTCATGAGACAAGAAATATTCAAGAATGTTTTGCCCTCTTCAACCATCACTTTAAGATCAGAGAAGACTTATGGCCAGATGACTTAATAAATCACAGCAGTTAATGAGGGGGGCTATTTAACTTAGACATCTAGTAAAAATTTCTTTATGAGAAGAGAAGAATATATAAGATTTCTAATAGAACGAATTCTTTAGCTGTCTGAAAGATTACAAGTTAATAAAAAACAAAATCGTTCTAGAGTTCTGGTTGAGAAGAGGATATCACCTAGACCTCTATTTATGTCAGTGAGAATATGACAGCAAGCAAAATAAGTTAGTAATTCAAACATTCATGTGCACATTCTAGTTGAAAATGTATCCCAACACTCAGCCTAAGTATGTAAATCCTTAAGGACCACCAGTCACCAACTGCCACATAACAATATAAGTACAAAATTTATAAATGCAGTAATTACCAACATCCACTTGTTTTGATACTAGTTCGGAGGTATCTGCTTGACACAACTTTTGCCGCTTTACAGGTGTGTCATCTGACAACTTTCCTGCATCTTCGTTCTCTTCATCCTCCTCTGCAGCCAACTTAACAGGAGGTGCCACAAGCTTTGACTTCTGTTTCAAGCTGAATGCAAGTTTGCCCCCGGAAGAAGTTTGGGAGGTCTTGCGTGCATCATTGTGCTTAAAATCCATTGAAATTTTGTTAGGAGCAATAGCAGGCTTGGGAGCTGAAGGCCCTTTAACGATTTTGGGGGGTTTAGATTCCTCTAAAGCAGCAGCAGCTTTGTCTTTTTCATCCTTCTGTTGTTGAAGCTGTTTAAACCTCTCCATGAAGGAACCATCGTTAACAAAAAGGCTAGATGGCACTCCTTTCTCCATTGGCTAAGAGCCAACAACACCTAAACGCTGTTTACAGGAAGTCACTGCTGGACAAGTAAAGCTTCCAAGCTATTTAGATATCGCAGGGTATCTTAAGGTCTAACTGGTAATAATAAATTGGCTAAACGCAGATATGACACAAAAGTATGCTGACCCGTTAAACATGAAATGTTAAATTCACATTGACAAAAGCAGAATTGAGAATTAAGCCTCTACTTTTCAATAACCAAAGATAATTCCAACATCAAAAAGGCTTACATTCGTATATTCTCACTTCTCAATGACAATGAGCACCTGATCGACTCCTAAGACTTCAATTTCGCTTTTCTTTTTTTCTTTAAAAAATTTAGCAACAATTATTTTCAACCAAAACATAATCTTCTTTTTAAACCTAGTCTTACAGATAAAATTACCCTATAATATATAAAGATATATTAGTACTAGTTTCTTTCATGACACCCAACAAACAACACAATAAGAGCAGATCTACGAAACATCCGATCCGCCGGAGTACACATCCAACGGCCGTCGCATACGGCAGAAAACGATTTAAAATTTCTTAAATTCCGCACCACAGAAACCTCAAAAAGAGGAATAAAAAAAAAGGAAGACGCCGACGAATCGACGGTGGCGGCAACGACTTGACCAAAGAGGAGTTAAAGAAAAAAAAAATTGAGATACGTAAGGCTTACCTGGTGAGGAGAGAGCTATCGTCGTGTTGATCTGAGCCTTCCAATCATATAAACAAGAGACAGAGAGAGAGAGGAAATTCTAATAATTTTAATTTTAATTTTTCTAATATGTATTTATAATTGATGAAGAGAAGTCTGTTAGGTTTGCAATAGAAGAAGCGCACCCAGCAATGGTCGCCGGATCACCACAAAATACGCAAGTAGTTCTATTCTCGTCTTCTTAAATAGGGTTTTATTTATTTATTTTTAATTTTGATTTTATTTTTTATTTTAAATATATTATTGACTGAAATATGAAAAAAAAAAATACTTTCTAAAAGTCTTAAATGAATAACTTTTTAATTATATTTTTATAAATATTTAGTTTCAACGAATAGATTACCATTTATTCATTAGCATTATTATCTTAGTATAGATTATTATCATCATATGTTATTGTAAGTTATAAGTATAGTCTAATCTACTCTTTTACATTTTTCTTTTAGTAAAGGTCTAATGTAAATTCAAGCTCATGGAGAGCATTTGATTTCGATTACACTTAAAGCTCCAATTTAAGGCTATTTAACCTATTTATAAAAATATTATCAATTATTTGGTTCATTTTAAAAGACCTTTAAATGCATTATACTTATATTTTTAATCCGTGATTAGTAATATAAATATTATATACTTATTTACTATATACTAAATTGAATATGAACACTATACTTAATTTTATTTTATGTTGACTTGTTTAATTCATTTTTTATACATGCAATATGTGATATATATAAAAATATCTATTTATAAATATTAATTGTTTCCATTAAACTTGATATTTAAGTGTCGGTTGATTGTCACACGTGTCGGTTGACATGCATATATCAGTACATAATTGCCATCTCTTTTTATTGACCAAAAGATGAAATGTCTTTACTAACTCTAAATTTCGTAATTTCCAAAAAAATACATAAAATGATATTAATTTTAAAATAAAAAATTTTATTACTTAGTACGAATTACACCAAGGTTTTAACTTCGAACTATACCAAGATTTTAGCTTTAAATATTTTAATTTTTTTATCTATAATAGTTGTATTTTTACAAAATATATTGAGTCAAGTACTTCTTTATAAAGTTTATGAATTAAGATCATAGTAGGAAAAAAGAAAGGAGGGTGAAAAAGGAAAAAACGTAAAGAAAGGAGATATATTTGTGATATAAGAAATGTGGGAGGACGTTAATGCAAAAAAAACTACCCCACAATCAGCTACTCTGTTTCTCTGCTTATCTTCGACGGTCTGTCTGGTAATCATCCCAGAAAGCAGAAAGGCCAAGTGGTAACTAATAGCACAAAGTGCAGAGAGAGAGAGAGAGAGAGAGAGAGAGAGAGAGGCAGAGACTGCAATTTAATGGACAGAGGCACTCTGAAGAGCCTAAATGCAGTAACTGCAACCCCTCTCCGTTCCCATTTTTTAAGCTATAGACCTTCTCTAATCGCCTCTTTCTATGGGAATGGGGCTCAAAAACCCAAGACCAAGTTTCACCCTGCCCTCTCCTTCCAACGCCTCTCTCCGTTATGTTCTATGTGTAAAACCCTTCTCTTTCTCTCCCTCAGGTTGTGGTCTTTTATTCTTAAATAGATAAATTGACTGCCTTTCTTGTGGTTGTAGCGGAAACAGGAAATGGGAACTCTCTGCCTGGTGGGATTGGCAAGGCTGTTTCTCAACTTTCTCAAAATAAACTTCTTCAAGTGGTGTTAGTTTCTCCTCAGGTATCCTCTCTGTAAATTTATATCTCACTTGCATTCAAATATATGAGAATTTGAATGTAATTAAAATCAACTTGTTTTGCCTGGATGTAGACTATTGCTTCCCATAGCTTTTACTCTTAACTTGTCCATCTGATTTCTGGTCTCGGATTCTCGACCAAAGTGCATTAAATTAGATAGTGTCTGGTACTTAACTCACAATAGCTCCTATTCTTTGTACCTTATCAAGTTTACGGTTTACGCTCAATAGTAAAAGCTACTCATCAAAGTCTGTGACTGTGTGCCCATGCAAATTAAAAACGGGATTAATGATTCTGAGTTAATCCATTCGTCCGATTACTTCATTTTGAATTGTGCAGACAGTTTCTAGAATTTCCAGCTTCTGCTTTGTCTCCTTTTTCTTATTTCCTCATTAAATACAGTCAACAAGTTTCCAAAGGGCGCTAAAGTCATAATTTCTCCATTTTCGTTTCTTTTGGGTTGCAGACAATCTCAATTTCTCAAGGCTGGCTCTGAGATTTTCTATTGTCCTTGGCAGATTCCTGGCAATGTAGGTTGCATTGCAAGAACGTGCGCAGCATCAGCTGTGGGCCTACACCTAGTTGGGGTATAAATTGCAAGTTTTACGTTTTTTTAGTTCAATTTAATTTATTTGATTAATGTTTCCCTCTCTCATACTATTTTTACTAAATCTGACCATTTAGATGCTTCTCCTGCTTCTTCAGCCATTAGGATTTAAGGTAGATGATACTAAACTAAAGCGTGCTGGACTGGATTACTGGCCGTATCCAAACATGTCTGTTCACTTTATAGCATTTTCCCATTGATTATCCTCAATGATCTTCAATCTTTTTCTTTATGTCCTCTAAATATCCACTGTTAGCTTTTAAACAACACAAGCATAAGCTGAAATGCATGGACAGTCTTTCTTTTAAGGCTCTTTTCTAATGGGCAACTTCAGTGTATCAATATGCTGTTTGACGTATATTTTTCTATTCTCAATCTTTATATGTAGTTAAAGTTGTTAACTGCTGGGCAAGACTTTTACATGCTTCATTCAGCAAAATAAATTAATTATTTGCTGACAAATTTTCAGATTTGTAGCCTCAAAGGTTTTCCCTATTTGCTTTACACACAACTCATGTGATCAACTTCATTTATCTTCAAACTTTGTATGGATGTCTCCTGTTTTCACAATAACTTTGATGTTTAGATATGTTGTTGTTAGAGTACATCACTCATGGACAGAGTTTCAAGACTATTTCAAGCAACAGGTTTTTCTCTGTCCCAACGGTGGATTTAGAAAAGGTCTGCAGCTTTTGTCATTAATTGCCTCCATATATTTTTGGTCCTATGTTGCAGGAAGGGAAAAAGAGGTTGCTGGCTTTTACCAAAAGAGGAACTGCAATTCATTCAGTATGTTTCCCTTATTTTTATTCTCTATACATGGTATATGATTTCTGATTAAGATCATTTGTCATTCTAGAATTTTCTGTTTTTTGCTATTGTTTTTGTATGTTATACCTATTCCTTGTCTTGATATCACATTGTGTCATTTCTCCACGTTATCTTTTATGTTACTGTTAACTACTTGCAGTTGGGCTTGCAATTTTGAGATGTTATTAAGTTTCCTGGTCAATATTGCAGACTAGAATGCTATATGATGCACAATTTGACCGCAAGCACTGCATTGCTATAATTTTGGTTAGTAACTTACACTCTAGGGTGCAGGCTCTAAATTTTTTGTCCCTAGTCAATCAAAGACATTGAATATCCTGTGAGGAGGTCAAGCAAAGCGCTAAAGTTGCTCTATGCGTTTTTCCTATGTTCAAGGACAGCCATCTAAATTGATGCTTATGATAATTCATTGGAACCATGGAGAGGCATTAATTGTAAATGGCATTTAAATAATGGCTAGTCCTTTCAGTGTGTAGTTCTAAAAGGAAATTTGGTATGTCCTTTGCGCTGAGTATCCGTATATTTTTTGTCCCTGCACTTCTGGTGACAAATATTCATGAAGTTATAGTGTTTGTTCCTAGCTGCTAATCTTAATCAAATATTCATGAAATTGACTATAGCTTGTCGTTGTTTTGCAGGACTTTTCATACAGAAAAGGTGATTATCTGATATTTGGTTCTGAAACTTGTGGCCTACCGCCTAATATATTGTTAGATTGCAAAAGTGAAACCTTTGGTGGTGGAACCATTCGGATTCCAATGGTTGATACTTATGTTAGATGTCTGAATCTCTCTGTGAGTGTTGGAATTGCTTTGTATGAAGCTTCTAGGCAGCTGAACTATGAGCAGCTTCAAGGGCCCTCTGGAAATTGTAGTGATACTGAACGATCATTCCTGACTGAGGATATTTTTGCTTAAATTTGTTGTATCCATCCAAATTTTTGGACCTCTTATGAATTGAGATTTTTCATGGTGATCATGACTTGTAACTGTGAGGGTGAGGAACGGGTAATAAAGGAAAGAAAAAAAAAAACTGCGACCAATATTTTAACGACTCCTCCAAGTCTACTGACTTTCCTCTTACTCTTTCCTTCTAAAAACTTTCCAAATTGAATGCACTACGTATCTATATATTTTCCATTATTGCTTAACCTTGCATCGAAAGAAAAGTAGGGTTTGTGTTTGTCTCCTTCAACCTTTGCTCTTTTTCTTTTTCCAAGGTAAGCAGCTCGGCCCTTTGTTTCTTGGGTTCTTGTTCTTTGTAGTACTCCTTATATAATTATTGTTTTTGTAGTATTCTTGGTTGTGTTTTGTAGTCTTTGTTACGTGCTATTTTTGTAAATCTTTTTGATTGCAAAAAGAAAAAAGGTTTAATCTCTATACAGATTAATTATGGATCCTTTCACAGCATCAAACAATGAAATTTTCTAGTTTTTTACTCGCTCCGTTTCTTTCTCCTTCTCCTTGCTTCAGTAATAGGTAAGCATGTACGTACCAATAAGCATAATTAACATACAAATATGGAAGTGGAACTATGTGAGTGCTAGTGTAAAACAACAGTTTGGACAAAGCCTAAACTTCTATTCGTGCAAAAGTGTTTTAAGTGGAACAGTTTCTCCTTCATGTAGATGAGGGGTGGGTTATTGTCGTTCTCGCTGATATTGCAGTTTGATTTAAGCATTCAGAATTTCCATGGAATTCTCATAACGGTTCATTCCCTCCAATTTGTCCAGCTTGAACAATGCCGCCAGAAGAAGAGCCAGACTTTTCTTTGAAGGAGACCAAACCAAACATTGGTGGAGGGAGAGTTTCCGGCGGTGCAAAGCTTACGTCCTCATTCGACCTCGTTGAGGAGACGCATTTTTTATTCGTGAGAGTAGTGAAAGCCAGAGATTTACCGTGGAACAATGCCCGTCGCACTTGTGACCCATTTGTCGAAATTAAGATTGGAAACTATAAGGGAACGACAAAGTTCATGGAGAAGAAACCAAACCCAGAATGGAACCGAGTGTTTGCCTTTCGAAAAGAACGTATTCAGACCTTATCTGTGGAAATCACCGTGAGACAAAAAGAATCCGTCAATGATGAGGTCATCGGTACGATTAGTATCAGCGTGTCCGACATTCCTACACGTGTTCCACCGGATAGTCCACTAGCACCGCAATGGTATAAATTGGAGGACAAGAACGGGGTAAACATGGGCAGAGGAGAGTTGATGTTGGTTATTTGGTTCGGGACACAAGCTGACGAGGTGTTTCCTGATGCTTGGCATTCGGATGTAGCAACCGTCAGTGGTGAAAGCATTATAAATACTCGTTCCAAGGTCTATCTTTCACCTCGACTTTGGTATCTTAGAGTCAACATAATTCAAGGACAGGATTTGGTGACTCCAGATAAGAACAGGATCCCGAAGGTTTATGTTAAGGCAAGTTTTGGGAATGTGAACTTGAGGAGCAGAGTTTCGCAAGACAAGTCCGTGAACCCTAGATGGAATGAAGATCTGATGTTTGTTGCAGCAGAGCCATTTGATGATCCTCTGATTTTGACCGTGGTGGAAAAACTGGGAAATAATAAGGAGGAAAGCCTGGGAAGGTGTGTGATTCATCTATCCAAGGTGTACAAAAGGTGGCTGCCTGAGACAGTGGGTGCGAAATGGTTCAATCTCGAAAAAGTTTTAGTGGAGAAATCGGGAGAGGTGAAGGAGCTCAAGTTTGCAAGTAAGCTTCACATGAGGATATCTCTAGACGGCGGCTATCATGTTTTTGACGAATCCATTCACTGCAGTAGTGATTACAGAGCAACATATAAGGCGTTGTGGACACCAACAATCGGGGTCTTGGAGTTGGGGATTATAGGTGCCAGTGGCTTGGTTCCAATGAAGTCGAGAGATGGACATAAAACTACTGATGCTTATTGCGTGGCAAAATATGGGCCTAAGTGGGTAAGGACAAGAACAGCAGTCGACAGTTTTTCTCCCAAATGGAATGAACAATACACTTGGGATGTTTATGATCCGTACACGGTCCTCATGATTGGAATTTTTGATAACTGTCACCTGCATGGAGAGAACATGCTTGGGGGTCCAAAAGACCCGACCATCGGGAAGCTAAGGATCCGGTTGTCTACCCTTTCTACCAATCGAATTTACACATATTCATTTCCACTTATAGCTTTGCAACCCAGTGGAGTGAAAAAGATGGGAGAAATTCAGCTGGCCGTGAGATTCACTTGCCCATCTTATTCAAATTTACTTGCAGCTTACACACGAACTTTGTTTCCCAAGATGCACTATACTCACCCATTGTCCGTATACCAGCTTGATAGTTTAAGGCAGCAAGCCACTCTTGTTCTATGTTTGAGGTTGAGCCGCACCGAGCCGCCATTAAGAAAAGAGGTTGTGGAATGCATGTTGGATGCAGGTAGTCAAATGTGGAGTCTGCGAAGAGGAAAGGCTAACCTTCAGAGACTTATGGCGGCATTTAATGTATTTGTGGAGGCATGGAAATGGTTTGATCAGATACGCAAGTGGAAGAACCCTGCTGCGAACGTTTTAGTTCTCTTGTCGTATTTGATTATGTTGTTCTGTCCAAATTTGATATTGCCCACACTGCTCAGCTACTGTTTTTTGATTGGGATTTGGCAATATAGGAAGCGGCCACGATATCCTCCGCACATGGATATCAAAGTATCTCTTGCAGATTCGACAAATGCTGATGAACTGGATGAAGAGTTCGACACATTTCCATCTTCTAGACAAGGTGATGTACTCAGAATGAGATATGATCGATTGAGAAGCATTGCAGGAAGAGTTATGATTATGGTTGGTGACTTGGCAACTCAAGGGGAGAGGTTTCATTCGCTGTTGAGCTGGCAGGACCCAAGAGCTACTGCTATATTTCTGGCCTTTTGTCTCATAGGTGCCATATATTTCTACTTGAGCATGATTTCCTTGAAATATTTCCTACTCTTTGCGGGCTTGTATGTGATGAGACCTCCAAGATTCAGCCTTGACGTTCCTTGCGTACCCCAAAACGTCTTCAGGAGGTTACCCACGAGAACAGATTGCATGTTATGAGAAAGAAACATTCATTCTTATTTATCTTGATGTTGCAGTAATAGTCTTCGGTAATTTTGGACCCTCTTGTTGAATTTAAATGCCCTAAACCTGATTAAATAAGGATTCTCATGAAGATGATTTAGCATAAATTGAATATGTGACTGGAGAATGAGCTTCTTGTTTGCTGGAAGCGGTCGACGAGTCCTGCAAATTCCCATTCCAGGAGCTGGGATTGGGATGGGATACTAGGTCTGGTCCTCGTTGGCCCAGTATCGAGTCTATCTGAGGTTTTCGGCCCCGATACATTGCAGGCTACCCGGAACCATCCGATTCCGATGCTTCAAATAACTAGCTCGAATTCCAAATTGTTGGGGGCAAAATCTATAGGCTTACATGGTAATACCCATGTAACCCATCTAATCTTTTCCGTTTTTGGGTATGAAAGAGGGCTAGAAAGCCCAACTGAACTCTGCCTAATTTATCATAATTTAACACATTAACTAAACGAGGCGGAGGATTTTCTAAAAGAATAGAGCCAGGGCCATAACTTTGATCAAGATTTGCCAGAAAATCTAATACTAATATATGACAACGGAGTTGATCAAAAAGTAAAGGAGGATGGACATATTTTTCTCTTTGCTTTTTGTCATTTGCATGCACTTGAAAATTTTACGAAATGGCATTTTTGCAAGCCGATCGACCTGTAATGGCTAAAGTAAATGTGTTAACAACCTAATTAGCTTAGCTACCCAACCCAAGGCCAAGATCTCATGCCTCTGTTCTCTTCTGTTCACCTTAAAAATAATTCAACGTCTCATCTCATGCCTCATTGGTGGTAGGGTTTGTCTGTCCTTATTTGCATGTGAGCGCTTTGAATCATGTCCTCGGAACGACACCATCCCATGTTCTCTCCTCAGCTCCGAGGGACCATTGTTTAACCTGTGTGTCGGACGTTGGAAAAGTTTGGCCACGTGGCTTCTTACCAACCTATTGATCTTTGACACCCTTGTCAAATCCTCAAGGTTGATCGGCTTCAAGCAAGCTTACTCTAATATATATATATATATATATATATATCATTTGTGTTAATGCCTGCCAAACAGATATAAAATATACGATGCTTACTGTTACATATACAGGAGTAATTGATATCGATGATGATGGTTCCAAGTGCGATGGATACGAGTAATAATGACAAATTATATTGTAATGAGTTCAGAATAAGAAGTTGGGGGGTTTTATATTGAGTTAATTGGGCTGCAAATGCCCCTTGCTACTTGCTTCATCATTACAACTTGTCATTTGCCTTCCTTAGGCTCTTACCACATGGTCTATCATTGAGCTAGAGAAAGAGAACAAAAGCGGCCTCCCAAGTCCCACTCCCTCTAATTTCTAATTTATAGGAGATCTATCTTCAATTATTACCATACATAATTCATGCTAGTGGTTCTTTCTTTTAACTACGGAAGCTTGCTTGATATCATCTTGGTTTGCTTTTGGTATCGCCATCATATATATATGCGCCACTGTGAAAGACAATATTGCAAACTGCAACGTGAAATGTGGGGGAGGGTAGATTTTACTTTGCATAAAGCAACTCCAAATCTTATCCCAACAGCTGCAGCTGGAGCCTGGACCCCAAGTGACTGATCACCTGCATATATGTGTACTTTAAATAATGTATGGATATACAGTCGCCGCCGCTGGCCTTAAAATGCCCGATCGCCAAAGTATGCCCACGCCTTTGGTTTCTGACGATATGGAAAGTGAGACATTGGCTTCATCACAATCTCATGGAAATCTCATGTGTAAAACAAGTCATTTCATCCCACTTTGTGAGCTGGAAACGATGATAAAAGGCAAACCGTAATAAAGGCTTTGGACACTTTGAACCAAGACGAATACAAACACAAACTAATTGACAATGGCCCTTCAAGCACATGCACATGATAAGTTCAAATCATATATATAATTAAGAAAGCAAAAAAAAATTGCAAATACAAGAGGTTAATGATCTAAACAATATTTCAAGTTATCAGAGTTGATGAAGACCCCAATTATTAGCTTGGAATTACCGTTTCTTTCTTCCTTTTTACATTACATACATACATACATACATATTTCCACTTTCTTTAATGTTTTGGAAGTTAGCTAAAGGGCTGATTATATATGCCGGCCCCTGCCCCTAGAAGATTTGTTTTACTTAGTTCACAAAATGCAAAAAAGAGTAACTTTTCAATCATCAAAAGGAAGAATTGAGTGCTGAAATCATGGTGGGGGTGAAAATAGCAACGACAACCGCATCATGCTGTAAATCAATCTTGATTAAAACGTTTTTTCCCCATCTTTTAATTGGTGAAAGAGGATAAAAAATTTGAAAGGAAACATAATGATAAGTTAAGAGGGGGAACCCTCTATATTTAGTTTAAAGAATTACCTTTGCATTGCATGAGTTACATTAATTTTGGCTCTTTTCGATATGGGGACGAAAGGACTTGAGAGAGGCATGTGATGGTGAGCTCCAAGTTTTCCCACTTTTTTCTATTGATCATTCCTACTATAAAATGTGACACTCATAATCCTCAAATCTTGGCAACACTGACATCAATCAATCCTTGTCTCTGCCACTAGCAATTGCCAACGCACATGAATCCTTAATTACTTAATTTCACCTTGAATTAATTAATTAATAAATTCTATATATTCTACCATCAAGAGAGGGTCGGAATTAATGTATATATATATATAGTTTGCACATCGATTCCTCACCATTTAATACATGTTATTATTAATTCTTAAAAGTAATTAACAAGTTTAATTATTTTACAACATGTATGAAATTAAGAGTATGTATTAATTAGTGTTTGCGACAATGTGATCCAAAATTTCATTCATTTCATTTTACAAGTAACAAATAAGTATTCAAAGTTGTAATTGAAGTAGCTAGGAAATAATCAATGAAGAAGATGATGAATACTAGTAGTAATAAATAAGGGAAGGGAGAGTAAAACGACCAACCACCATCTTCAATGCCCTCCATTATCAACTTACTATTTCAAGAATGTTTCGTTCGTACATCTCCATGTGCTACGTTACCAATTAACATAACAGCAGTACTAATTAACTAACGGTACCTCAGCTCCCAAAGCCTGTATATAATATTTCTCTAATCGCTGCATTCTTGCAAACCCTCTCCTCACTGTCTTTCACCCTTCCCTTCTTGCTCTTTCTCTTCATCTTCATTTCGGTTTAGACCCAAAAGGCAAAACCACATTTTTCATACACGAAAAAGGAAAGGGAAAGCACTTCGTAGAGGATGAGAGAAATGGGGTTCTTCACGGCCATGGTTTTGTTGGTAGCCTTCTTTGCCGCTGTTAATGGCTGCCCTCCGTCTGACCGAGAAGCTTTGCTAGCTTTGAGGTCGTGGCTGAAGGAGCCGTCCTTGGGCATCTTCGACTCGTGGGAGGGCACCGACTGCTGCTCCAATTGGTATGGCATCAGCTGCGACCCGACCACTAGACGAGTCACAGACGTTTCCCTCCGAGGGGAGTCGGAGGACCCCATTCTCCAAAAAACGGGACGCTCAGGTTCGGGCTTCATGTCGGGTTCCATAAACCCTTCCGTTTGCAAGCTCGACCACCTCACCACTTTAATCATTGCTGACTGGAAAGGCATCAGTTGGGAGATCCCTCAGTGCCTGGCTTCGCTACCCAACTTAAGAGTGTTAGATCTTATTGGCAATTCCCTGTCCGGAAAAATCCCACAACAGATAGGGAATCTCCAGAAGCTCACGGTCTTAAACCTCGCAGACAATAAGCTAAGTGGAGAGATCCCAAGCTCCTTAGTTCAACTCTCCAGTTTAAAGCATCTGGATTTGAGCAACAACCTTCTGACAGGGGAGATTCCTGCCAACTTCGGCAACCTCAAGATGCTTAGTCGCGCGTTGCTGAGTCGAAACCAGTTAACCGGGAACATCCCCAGTTCCATAGGCAACATGCAGAGGTTGGCTGATCTGGATTTGTCATTAAACAAGTTATCGGGTCGGATACCGGAGCAGTTGGGGAAAATGCGGGTGCTTTCTACGCTGAACTTGGATAGTAACATGATCACGGGTGAAATCCCGTCGGTTCTGTTGGCGAATACGGGCCTGGGGATTCTGAACTTGAGCAGAAACTCTCTTGAAGGCAACGTACCGGACGTTTTCGGGGCCAAATCGTACTACATGGCGCTTGACTTATCCTTCAATAATTTGAAGGGTCCAGTGCCTAAGTCCATATCGTCGGCAAAATACATCGGGCACTTGGATATGAGCCATAACCATCTTTGTGGGCCCATTCCGTTGGGATCACCGTTTGATCATCTTGAGGCATCATCTTTCGACAGCAATGATTGTCTGTGCGGTAACCCGCTCAAGAATTGTTAATCCATGTTACCTTGGGTTTGGTACTTTCTTTTCTCTTATTTATTTTTCGGTTTTTACCAATGGAAATGTGATGATGTAAAAGTGGATCTAAGTGTGGTTAATTATACTTTTATTCTTCCTGTTAAGGTTAATCTCATGTAACCATTTTTAAGGTCTAATATCCTATACTATCCTAGCCTATGTATATCATATGTAAGGGTGTTTTAATTAGCTGAATGGAAGGGATAAAGATTATTGCAGCAGTCGCGTTGTGGATGCATGTGAAGAACAGCCAAAAGGTTTAAGCTTGAGATAGTGGCGTATCTTATCTTGTACTGGTGTCCTTTATATGAATGCAATACCATTGAGCTACTACTAGTCAAAAGTTGAAGAATCTTGTGTTGGGGTCTTGGACAAGGAGATGATTTTAGTTTCAGCAACTCTTAGGCAGGGTTTAATTATTAAGTATATATGAAGGACAGACAAAAGGGAGTTGCATGCACGTGATTGAACGCATAAGATTCGCAAAAATATTCCAAGATAAAAAAGAAATGAGCTGAAAAGATGTCCAACTTTATGAACAAGTGGTTGGATTGGAAATTGAAATTGGGATGCTGCTCCACTTGTGAAAATGGAAGGAATTTCAGCAATTTAACCCATGTCCGATAGGAAAAGGAGGTGCTACAGCGCAATCCCAATTCCCTAGATTTTTAATCGCTTTTGGTTGCCCCCACCTCCTCTCACATCCACATTAACTTTCGGCATATTATAGAGGAAGAACCTGCCATGCAATGAATGTATTTATGCTCCCAAAACTAGACAATTAGCAGTCCAGATTCCTGGAACCCCCACCCAGGACCAACGGAAATGATCGGATAATGTATTCTGTCAAGTCTCTACCTTCCTCCATAAATTCAGTCAAGGGGCCTCCCCACCCTCTATCCTTTTAAACCTATCTTTCGGCACTCACACCCTTATCAAATCCTCGACTTTCATCCACTCCAACATATTACTTCTAATTCTCTACTTGTCTTGGGTGTGGGATTTTTCATTCAAAGCAATACTTTATGGCAGGCAAGTTTAAGGCTTAGGCCCCCAAAATTTGCAAAACTTCTAGTAAACTAGAAAAATTCTCGAGTTGGAAATATAACTAAAAACTTGCAGTAAACCTGAAAAACTATAAACATAGTACATTTGGTTTCAACGAGAACAATAATTGATGATTTCAAAATGCCTTCCCACATATCACTTCAAGATATACTAAATCGGGATGTTCATCAGATCAACTGTAAAAGTCACACCTAGAAAGGAAGGCAACAATAAATACATCAATTCTAATCAGTTCACTAATTCCAAGCGTTCATTTCTTTTTCAATGTCTGAAATGAAAGACGCATGCATAAAGATATTTATTTTGGGTGTTTCCTATTGGTTTGAAATAGGTTATACGCAATAAATGCCTAGTAGCATCTACAAAAAATTTGACTGGCATCCCAAGCATCTCCCTCCATGTTCTATCTACAACCCAAAACTTTACAGCAAACATTCACGCCTTCTCTACAAGCAACATTCACTCCGCTAATGCTTGAATGGTTACTTCATGCAGCCAAGGTAGCTAAAATTCTAGACTGAAGACTGAAATTTGCCTTGAATGATTATTAAACCTAAATGAAAACTGCTTAGTTAGTCTTGAGCTCAAGAAATCACATTTCAGACTCAAATCCAATATTCCAAAATCCCTCAGGAGTCATAGAAGGAACATACTTATACCGGTGCCTAGATACACCATCATGATGCTCACAACGGAAATTCTTCTTGTGATCTTCATTGTCCTGATCTCCATTATTAAGAACAGCATCATAGAATTTCTTACATTGATTGCATTCAAATCCTCTCAACTTTTCCCTCTCTGCTTTCTTTCGTACTGGTTCCACATACTTGAAACTTCCTTTGTCAGCCATTTGAAACGGTATCTCTTGTTTTTGTGGCCTCTTGTGAACACTAACATCCTGTGTCTCATCATCGGAGCTATCAACATTCATGTCTTCTGGAACTGGCAGACCACCAGCTTCTTCCTTCATGGCTTTCTTCAGGTTTCCTCTGATATTCTCAAGCGGAGTATCAAGAAAATCATCATGGGGATCAGGCCCAGCTTGGCACTGATGAGACCTAGTATCTCTCCAACCAGAAACAGGTCGCTTTGTACCAGCTATAGGGTTAGATTTCACACTTGAGGGACATTTTGAAGTGGGAAACCTGGAAGTAGGCAAGTGGGAGCTAGAGGTTTCAACTGATTTGGCCTCTTTCCTATCCTCTAAGGCAACATTTAAACCAACATCCTTCATTCCTTTAGTGTCATAAGCAATCATTGGAGTATTTGAAATTTTATTTTCAGCATCTGCAATGGGGTACAAAAGAAAGTAGCTAAGAAAACTCTGACCAATCTAAAAGAAAAAAACCAACAGACATAGCTGTGGGAGCAAGTTTTTTGCTACATGTTGCCTCAAATTATTGGGCATTTCTAACAGACAAACTTAAACCATAAGTCGGCAAAACCACAATGCATACTAGCAAAACTAGACCTCAATAACTTGAGAGCCATGAGCAAAGAAAAAGAAAACTTCTTTTAAAATAATATAGCAATTATCAGCAAATAACTAGGACGATCAAGCATAGGCCTAAATAGAAGTCAAAATAAATAAATTAAATAGAAGCAGCAGAAACTTGCCAAGAGAAGGTTTGGGATTGTGATGATGCCTTGCTGAATCACTCTCATCTTCCAGTTTATTTGGAAAAGTCACATTCTCCGTAGTAAGGCCATTCTTTCTGCAGAGGAAGTTATATTGAGATTTTAGCCTTTTGTAAGCATCAAGGAGATCTCTTTTTTTCTTCTTCTCAGCCATCAAGTCAGCGGATTTTGATTGAATCTGTTTTAGTAACTTTTCATATGAATCCCTTTCTTCAGCAGCATTATCACCGCTTTCTCTAAGTTTGGCCTGCAGTTCATTCACTTTCTCTTCCAACAATTTTACTTTGGCCAGTAGTTCTTTCTTTTTCTCCTGCTCCTCTAACTGTTGTTTGTTCTTTAACATTTCTGAGCCTTTTAAATCAATTTGTCTAAGTAACTGCTCCTGCAATTTTCTTCCTTCCTCAACTTCTTTTGTCTTCTTCCTATGTACCACATGGAGTTCATCATAACTCTCCTTCAATTTCTCAAAATTGGCCACAACTAGCTTCTTCTCATTGTTACAATTGATCAGCTGCTCTTCATTATGCAAAATATCAAAGGATTGCAATTCAATCTTTTTAAGTAGATTTTCCGACAACTTCTTCCCATCAGCAGCTTCCTGAGTCTTTTCTCTAAGCTCCTGCTGGAGTGCTTCAACCTTTCTCTGCAGGCTGTTCAGATCACTCAGAAGCACATTTGTTTTCTCTTCATGCTCTTCTACTTCTTTATTCTTATTAGCTATGACAGAGGCTTTTGTCTGAACCAACTGCACTAATTTGTTCTGCAATTCAATTCCCTCATCAACTTCCTTGGACTTCAGCATAAGTTCCCCTTCTAGCTCCTCAATTCTGAGTTCTTGACATCTTTGTTTTACAAGAAGTCGACTCATTTTCTCTTCCTGCCCCTTTACTAGCTTTTCCTTCTCAAGCATGAAAGACTGGTTCTCTTCAAGGGCCTGCTTTTTTTCGAGTTCAAGTTTCTCTATTTGGAGTGTGAACTCATTTTCCTTCTCCTTCCATGCATCTTCTGCAGCTTTCTTGATCTCGGTGTATATTTTCTGCAAGCCATTAGATTTTAACTGGAAATTCGGGTAGAGCTGGCTGCAAAAGATATACTCTATCTGAGAAATTCTGTCCTTTGCTTCCTGAATTGTAGCTACTAGTATGGTGCTTAACCCAGAGATATACTTCACACTATCGCTGTCAATGGGAAGTCCTAATTTTGGAGATTGTTCAAGATGCCCCTCCATTTCTGGATCGAACATTACAAGAACAGCCAAGTCATCATTGTTATAGTTCAACACAAAATATTGTAGTGAATTTTTCATTTAACAAGGCATTATTGTGAAAGGGGAAAATCCATTTCCAAAAATAACAGACTTATTCAGCAAAAGACTTAAAAACCCCTCTCCTTTGACGTCAATATTCAAAGTTTTCCCATGGAATCTATAAGCTTGAATCCTTTATATCAACTTTCTTTTTAAGGGAAAAAAAAAACGGAACATCGACAAGTATTAAAAAATCCAAGAGACGACATAAGACCAAAATGAGATGAAATATAGAGTGGGAAGTTAAACACCTGAACTTCAAAGAAAAGGACATGAATTCAAACCCTTTAACAACTATTTAGCCAAACTAGCAAGAGTTAAAACCAATCTTACACGATAAAATGTCAAATGAAGGGATAAGGCCAGAAATAGCTTACCTTTGTTGCAGACGAACTGCTAGCGCAATTAGCTCCGCAATAAGCCTGAAAAAAATAACTAAAAGAAGAATACAAGCACAAGCAAACATGAAACTCAACAAAATGCATTGAAATTACGAAATTGGGAAAATTGGTACCAAAATCACAACTTACTTTAGCTTGAATCCAGCAACCAAACAACAAAAGAAAGCAACGAATCGCCTTCGCCTATATCAACATAGAAACAAAAATTTCAGCGAAATCGTACAAAATCCAGAAGAGAGGAAGTTCTGAATGCCCTCATTTTCCTTGGGAACAAAAGGAAATGACGTAAAACAAACAAACCAAAAAGAAATGAAGGAGATTGAAAATGCCTTGGAAAAATAGATAGGTGCGCGAGTTGGGAGTCAAATTTGAGTTGAGTCGCAGTCCCCCGCCGATTTTGCAAGCTGCTGCTTTCAAAGCTTGGCGGGGAAGCCCTTTGGAATTAGAATGTGGCGCTGGCGCTGGATCACAGGCCCAAATGATTGAAAAGAGCACTCCTGGACCTTTGATGGGCCTTAAAAATCTTTTTGGCCCACTTGACTCTTTTTCTTCTATTTTTCAACTTATAAATTACAATGCTTTAAAATCGTTGAATATATATTTGTGAATATTAAAAATTTAGTTGAGGCAGCAATAATAAAAGTTAAAAGTCTATCTTTGATAGGTTTATTGAGCGATTATTTCTTGTCAAATGCCCTTAAGTCCAATGAAATTGGATTTTTTGGTACAAATTCAAATCATGTAATGAACAAAATGTTAAACAATACATAAGATGTCATACAAACATTGTGAGAAATTCCTACAAACATTCTCCCATAGGCGCAGGTTTGCATCTCTCACCCACATTTCACTTGCACACAAGACCGTGGAAGCACACCTCTTGGTTTTCATTTGTCCGTGGAACACCACAATCACAATATGTTTAAACAATTGACTTGAATCCCAATGTCCCGAAAGCAAATCAGAGTAAATTTAAAGGGATACCCATCATTCCTCCTCGATTGGTTTGTGACAGGTTAACATCTTCCTGAAAAGCACCAAAGATCCATTGTACCAAGTAACACATCTCTCAATCAACCTCATTGTAAGACAAGAATGAAAATATATTTCTCAGATGAAGCTTGCCACATATTTAAGTACCAATTAAAATGACAATAAGTTCCAAAATACTCTCTGCTGGATAGGTTCCCACCAGATTCGAATACAAAAAAAACAGACCAAAATATCTGAACTAAATAGAAATACCCAAAATTTCAAATTACTTAACAAAGATCCAAGTAGGGTCAGTAACTTCAGTCTTCTTCATCAATGACCTTGGTTCCCAACCCCTTCAAACCCTCTGGAGGGATCTCTGCAACAGTTACCAGAGAGAAAAACTCCTCCTTTGCATCCTCTTCATCGTTTCTCTTCCTTGCAATGCGGACACGAACTCTCCTTGGCACACTTCGGATCCCACGGCTCCATACTTGCTTGTTGAGCTTTACATCAACTCTGACATCAGTTGTTCCCATAGCCTTCCGGGCAAACTTCCTAATCTCCTTTATGGCATTTGGAGCCTTCTTCTTAAATGTGCTGTGCAAAGTTGTTCAAATTTTCCAGATTACACCACATAACCATAAACTAGGAGCAATTTTAAAAGCGGTGTAACATCTATCAACTGGTCCTAATTGGAACTCAACAGTGAATTTTTTTCCTGATTCAAGTGCATGCCAGGCAGAATAAACTCTGTTGCGTATAATTCAGAAAGACAATACTGTTCTTTACAAAGAAATAAAGCAATCCAAACCAACCAAAAATATCAGAAAGTTACACCCTAATCAAAAGGTTTCCATTTGGAACAAAATTTAAACAAATAGCTATGGAAACATAAGCAGGCAAGAGCTGAAGATAGTTAAGAAATTCCGTATCCTAAGGCCATATGGTTATATCCTTCATAAATTGACCGCTAATAATCCATATTGAGACATAAAACTTCGGAGAAGGGAAATCCCACCAAACATCAGGAGCAAGCGACTAATCAAATGCTCCAGATACATTAAGAGCAATTTCTGAGCAAGAAAAAGCCCATTGAGACATCCATCACAATAACAAACATACTATCAGCTGTACATAGAGATTTAATACTATACCAGGAGCAGCAGAAGATTTCAGCAACAAGGTTATTTAAGCAAAAAGGCACAAAAGGGAAGAAAGCAAGGTGGCAACATGATTTTGAGGTCCAAAATGAGGCTAAGCATTACATTATTATGTAGAGAAAGAAAGGAAAGGAAAGAATGTTAGGGGGTTAGTTACCATCCATGCAAGCGCTTGTGAAGGTTGATGGTGTACTCTCTGGTGACCACCTCCTCCTTTCTTCCTTTGCTTGCCTTGTCTACCATTTTCTTTGAGCTGCCGTCCCGATCTCCAAATCAGAACAACCTCTCTCTCTCTCTCTGTGGCCGCTGAACAAAACCCTAGTCGCGCATATAGCAATAAGTATGACAGTCCCCAGCTCCCTAAGCTAAAAGGGCTTAATTTTCTGTACAATTACTTCAATGCCCTATATCGGGCTAAATGTCATTGGGCTCAACCTAAGTCTTTACTCTTACCCATTAATTAGAATTACAAAAAGGAGTCAGCCAAGCCAACATAAAATGGGCTTAGCGTCCAAAAGATATGCCGACGGTTTAAGTTGAGGGCGAAGCCATTGACGCTGCTTGCAACCAAAGCGGGAAAGAAAAGAAACATCGCTGATTGCTGATTAGAAATCGAGTGAGTATAAAAGGCTAGGGCACTCTTCTTGCTCTAGTCTCCTAGATCAACTGTACCCCGTAAGGGCCCTTTTCTTTTTCTTTTCCCTTCTTTTGATTTCGACCCAGCTGCTCTGTCAGATTTTGTTATGAGTCACTCACTGCTTCGTTGGTAAATCTGTAAAGTTGGCACCTTTACTTTGTTTGAAGTTTTGGGTTCTTTGGTTTTCAGGTTTAAGCAACCTGGAGTTACATTTCCGACGCTGCACAGACTTTAACTGACAGCTGCCAAAGCTTCGTAGGATATGGTAATTTTGACTCTCACTAATGCTTAAAACTTTTCTTGCCCATTAAGGGATTAGGACTTATTTTTCTTCCTGTACATTTTGTTGAATTTTTAAATATTATTGAAGAAATATTAACTTAGAATGGATGGTTATGTTTTCAGTCAGGCAGGAAAGAAACCGTCTTGGATTTGGCAAAGTTTGTAGACAAAGGTGTTCAGGTCAAACTCACTGGTGGTAGACAAGGTATGTTGCTGAGCTTTCAATTTCTCCTTTTAATTTGACTCCAGTCCGAGGTATTTTTGTGAAGATAAAAGGATTAATTAGCTGATCGAGACTTAAATACTATATGCAGATTTTGCAACTGAAAATTTCCTCCCTGCTTGGGTTTAGGTTATGAGTAATGGTAAAGACTTACATCGGGAATCTGATATTTTATTATCAACTAATGGTAGCTTCTAGGCTCTAATGTCAAGTATAGCTTATTGTCATGTACCCTAGCGCTATGCAAGTCATTTTCTTTCTCACTGTCATTTGTTTGATCTAGTTTATGTACTATCATCTATTTCATGAGCCATTTCTTTTTTCTGTTTCAGTCACAGGGACCTTAAAAGGATATGACCAGCTACTAAATCTCGTCCTGGATGAAGCTGTAGAATTTCTACGTGGTAATTGCCTCTATGGCACTTTGTACACATGCTTGTTTGGTTTTATGCATCCAGCAAGCTTTTTAACTCTCTTCTTTGATGATCGTTGGATGCCTTGTCGTTCTAAACTTAGCTGCTTGTGGTGTTATTTGGTCCTTTCGTGCATCCATTCTCAAGGCCAATGACCAGTGTTAAGTAGATGTTAATTATATATACCTTTGTAGTAGTTGTTCTGTTTCATGTGAGTATTTCACCTGTTTTCCTCCCTTGAATTGCTTTGGCACTTTCTCTTTGCTCCGCTTCCTCCAAAAGATTCTTCTAAGTCTAGTGTCAGTTCTCTCCTTGCTGCAAGAAGTGAATGCTTCTTTTGTAATCTAAGAATAAATGAGAAAAGAATAGGATGTACACGACTAGATTTAATTTGCTCTCTTAAACGGAAAATTGCAATTCGCAGGATAATTGTTATTTACTACCATTTATTTGGGCTTCAAAAGCACTCAGAAAACAGACCATGGAAGTCTGTTCTAATTCTGTAATCTAAATTGCCTGTTTAACAGTGCTGAACTCTTTTAGGCAAGTTGTTATCACAAATTTTCAGGACAACAATTAGGCATTCTTATTCCCATTAGACTGATACTTATTGTTCTATAATTCTATTTGTGGTGTAAGCATTTAAGAGTCCATGGACAATTGCAAACTGAACTTTGGAACTTCTGAGAGGAGTTGGTACCTGCTTTTTCTGAACTATGTGATCTCTCCTGTCTGAAATTTTGAAAAAAATTTTTATTTGTTCATGTGTCTGGAGTACTGGTTGAGACTGCAAGATTAATTTGCTGTGCTGTTTTTGCATTATTTTGCAGATCCAGATGATCCATTGAAGACTACTGATCAGAACAGGCGTCTTGGCTTGATAGTATGTTCTTTCTTCCTCCTTCTGCTTCCCTTTCCCTTCTCCACCCTTTTTAGAGTTTATTGTTCAATTTTATGGTGCCAAAAGGTCCAAATTGCATATGGGCTTCAAACTGGCCATAGGTTTCAGATTGAATTTTTGCAGAAAGATTGAGCCTGTGTCTTTTTTATCTGCCACTAGTTATGTGGGCAAAAGATACAAGTGCAGTTCTATGAGGTCATTGCCTTAACTTATGGAATTTTAATTGCCCTAGATATCCAGATCACTTTTGAATGTTATCTGAAATACATGTGAGGAAGATGTGCTTGTCAAAATACTGAGGGTTCAGGCGTTTATAGGATGTGAACGCAAACGCTGGTTTTTCACTACTCTTAGTAGCATTTGAACAATATGTCAAATATTGCATGCAGGTTTGTAGGGGTACTGCTGTTATGCTCGTGTCACCAACTGATGGTACAGATGAGATTGCTAATCCTTTCATCCAGCCAGATGGAGCCTGATTTGTCTTTAATCTGTAGTTCTAACATTGAAGTCTGTGTGTGTGTTTTATCGGTTCACCTTACTTTTTCTTCATAAGCTTGTAGTTCTAACATTGAAGTCTGTATGTGCGTTTTATCGGTTCACCTTACTTTTTCTTCATAAGTTACCTTACTTTGGAAAGTAGGGATGTCTGCATTGAGCTTGAACTATGCATTTAAATATCATGTTCTATGAACTAATTGGCAATTTGTTATGTTTGTTCCCTTGGATGCCTTTTCCTGTTTTTTTGGGCGATTCTGGATGCTATTTGTTTATGTGGAAGTATTTGTGAAAGGGTACACTGCAGAAGTTAGGCTGAAGAATACATACGGAAAGTATATAAGCGTAGAGGAAACGGCGACCTGAAGCAAAGGAAAATGATTTCGGCTGTCCTTTTTTCTGTGTCTTTGCAGCTAAAGAAGACCAATGGGTTGTCTTAAAAGGCCTGCCTTATACTAACATGTTAAGAACAAAACAACAAGGTAAAAAGGACAGAATCATGGATTAGCTGATGACCCATTTGGGAATAGGTGAGTTTTGTGAACAAACAGATCTGATACCATTCATGTAGTTAGGATTTACAATTGCATTTAAATCAACTAAAGGGATGAAGGCAATACATCCTTAATCCCACAAACTAATATTATGATTTCAATGATAGAGCAATATATGCGAAAGTGATTTGATTTGATTCCAACAGAAAGTCCTTTTGGGGCTCAACTATGAATGCAAGCGGATGTTAATGGGCCCATATTTTTATAATAATATCTGGCATTTTCATGGATCGGCCCCCTGTCGGCTGAAAAATGGGGGAAAAAAAGAGGCACCGCATGGGTATCGTCTTTGCTTTGTAAGTTGCACGTAAAACAGTCCATATTTGGGGCATTAAGGGGAAAAGAGTCCTTGTAAAGGGAAAGATTCTCATCATTCGGCGTCCATTCTCCACTTTGTTTTCTCGAGACACATAAAAAAAGAAATTTAAACAAAGAAAAGCAATTATTGAATGGCCCCAATAATAATAATAATAATAATTGATTTTCGTTAATTATTTTATATTGTTTTGTCGGCTAATACATTTAAGTATTGAAGGAATTAGTGAAAAATGGGAGTGGCTCATAGTCATCTCATGCTTGGTCTGACCATTCTTGCCACTCAGAGATTCCTCGCTATGAGTCAATCCCCAACACTAATCAAGAATGGGGTTGGTGCTTATCTCTTAAAGATTCCCTTCATCCTCAGAATTTTACTATGAATATCATCACATTTGGTAAACTTAATTACAATTTGCCCCAAAATTTTAAGATTTAAATAAAAGAAAAAAAAAATCAAAAGTGTTGATGGATGCATATCCCTCCCATGAGAATGATAACATGATTCATGTGTGAGTTGTAAGACACAAGACATTAGCAGATTCCAAATGGCAACAAAAGAAAGGAACAAAAGGGCGTGGTTGTTGATCCTAATCTCCTTTCCCTAAAGCTTTGTCCTCTATAACTAACACTGCACAAAATCTCTCTAGTTGCTTTCCATGCATTAATCAAAGCTCTTACTACTTGCTTGTGCAACAATAATATCAAACCGCGCATGCTTTTCGCCATTTCCATTGCCTGCAACCACATCATTACTTTATCACATGATTACATTTACAGCTTCGCTTCACCATTTCATATTTTACAGATATTTAAACCCATGATAAATATTTTAAATTCGAATTTAGGGTTTATTTGAATAAATTTTTTTTTTAAAAAAAAAGGACAAAATATATTGCTTTCGGTGTGCCCTAATTGTTTTAGAGTTATACAGAAAATTTGAGTAGATAAATTAGAAACAAATCAAAATGGTATTACACGTTTTTTACCGTGACACCACGTGAGGGCTATTTGCCAAAAAACTTGACGCCTAAGGCAGTCTCTGCAATTACATCTGCATGATTAATATAATGAATAGACATAAAAACCATATATAAATATATTTAAAGTTAGAGTTATCATTTTTCATGTTTTAAATGTATTGATGTATTTAAGATAGGTTCATTTCGTGTTTTAAAAGAATTAAATTGTGTTATTATGTCAATTCATATAATATGACCGGTTTAATTTATTTATTTTACGTTTATCACTAGTATTTAATGAGTTTATGATATTATAAGTGTCTTATAGTATTACATTAAATTTATTTAAAAAATAAGTTAATTATGCCGTATTGTGTAATCTGTATAATAAAAGTATTTGAATATATGTTTAGAATATTAACTTGTCTAGGATAATTGAATCATGTCCATATTTACTTATATAATTATAACATCATGATACAAATTATTAGGTGAAGAAGTAATTTTTCTTTCTTTAAAGGAAAAATGAAATTGCCCTTCTCACTATTGTATTGTATTTATTTCTATTATTTTTGTCCCCCCTTCCCGTGGTTGGTTGGTTGGGCTCTCACAGCTTTTCAGGCCGAGAAAGGACACCCAACTTGGTCCCTCCGGTCGGTCCCACTGTTCTTGTTATTTGACAACCTGTACAGGCGCCACCATGAACGTCATTGTGCAACCAACTCTCATTCAATCACAGCCGTCAGATCATCTTGAGATCACCACAAATTAATACTCTCTATCTGTATTCCTCTGTCTCCGTGTATGTATTTCGTATTTTATTGTTTCAACAACTTCAACGCAACCAATTAACCAACGCGAAATGCTCCCGTCACTCTCACTCACACCCAACTTTACAGCTTTTCTTTTGTACTTTGCTTTATACCATTTATACGTGGCTATTCATGATTGAACTATGCGAAACGCGAGATCATGTCAAAGGCAGACACATCACGATATTTTGCCCCCACTATCCCATAAAATCTCGCGATAGAAAACAGCACATGTCATTTTCAAGAGGGGCCCAGGTCTTTTTATTTTATTCATGGAAAATTACACAATAAAACCTTCCATTTCCAGTTGCACATATGCAATTGCCCCCGAAGATCATCAAATTGACCTTCCACGCCCAATGTTTCCATCGAATTTACAAACACATGCCATTCGTATTATGCTAGTAGTAACAATAATTTTTATCACAAAACAATCCAAGCATATGAAGCGAAAGCTGGCTAGAATAAAAGATCTGAGTCGTGGAGGTCAGGCTAACACAAACATAAATAAGGCACAATAATCTTTCATTTCTCAATTAAAAAAAAGCAAGTAAAATGAAAAATGAAATACTTTAGAGTGATCGGACATGAACAATCAGAAGAGAGAATATATCTTCTTAATCTCCAGTAATATTGATGTGAAGATTTCGTTTGACTCTTTTTTCTCTCTGTGAAACGGTATTTTTGAGATGTCTGCATCTTTTCGGACGAGATGATGAGATCGAGCATGGATCTCCACAACTTGCTCAAATTTTCACGTCGGAAAATGATCCAATATTTAAATTTAATTTAATTTCATAACATCAAACTCTGATAATCTTGGCTGCTTTAACCACGGGATTTTCTCTAGCGATAGCCTCACGACCCGCTGTCTTGTAGTCGTAACTGCAATCGTGTCGATCCGAGTACCGGTGCTCCGCACAAAAAAGCTCCCCGCATCGACACCGGAACCCAGTCAACCCCACGCGTTTTCTGCAACCGGAACATCGGTTCACCACCTTCTTTTCCGCAGCATCGGTTCCTGATCGATTCCATGCAGCGCTCCTACTAATCGTTATCGTTGCAGCCGTCATAGGCGGAGAAGAATCGGATCCGTTCTGCTGTGAACGAGACGGGGTAGATCTCAAGGATTGGTCGTCGGAGAATTTCGGAATTGAGGCTCCACCAGCTATAGCGCCACCGGTGGCGGAGGGGGATGTGGCGCTGGAGGACGAGGAGGGAGAAGACGAGGACGTGGCGGTCGTGGCGTTAAAACACTTTTGGCACATGTTGTTGGTGGCGGGATTCCCCATAACCCCGCAGTTATTGATGCATAGCGTTAAGGTTTCAGGTACCTTGAACTCGGTCTCTTCCTTCTCGGTTCTTTGAGCCATTTCTCTCTGGCTTGTTCTCGACCAAGAACGAGAAAACGATTTCAAGGGGATAGAAATAAGGAGAAAGAAAGAGAGCAGAGACTCTGTGTTTGGGCTTGCTCCCTGTGGAGAGAGAAAAAACGGGAAGAGAGGGTTTGGCAATTGGCGTTAGGAAGAGGAGAGAGGGGATTTGAAGGGATTGAGAGGTCGGTAATGGCGATGGAATATGGGCCTCATAGAGACGCGTATCAAACATTTTTCGTCATCCCTATTTACAAAAATAACCTCGCGACTTTTTGCCAACTTGCGTCCTCCCTCGCCCTCACCATGGGTTGGGGGGGGGGGCTTCTTTTCTACTTTGCTTCTTCTTCTGGATTAGTTCTTTCTGACGTGTTAATCGTCATTATCGAGATATTACAAAATGCGGTCACGCTTATTTACTCTCGTGGGGCCGCTGCTCCATCCCGCTAAGATTTCTCCCAAGGCCAAACTTGTTTATTAGCAAATTACAAATAGACCGTACTACTACTAGGTGTACCAAGTAACAGTCGTGGAAAAAGGGTCAAAAAAAAACGTACTTAAAGAGAAACTGATATAGGTAGAAGGCTGCTTTTTGAAAGGGAAACAGCAAGCACTAACATTTGCTTTCCCTTTTGGAGATATTTTTTTATATTGAATTCATTGCATGTAAAAAACGACGGAAAATTACAGGAAAGAAAGAATGGCACTGGTTACATGAACATAGAAGGTCACGAAAAGCGATGGCACAATTGTATTTGACAGATTTGCTTAGCTGCATGAAAAATAAATATATCAATCAATCTAATCTTAGCTAGCTTAAAATTCAAGCCATCTCCTTCTACCGAGACAGATCTCTTTCTCTGCTGGCTGGCTGGCTGGCAGGCAATCATCCACAACTTTACTGTTCTCTTCCAATTCTTACCGCATTTTTATTCAACATCCAAGTATTGATGCGCAAACTAATTAGTACTTAACAGTGGAGATTGATAAATTCAAGCTCTTTTTCTTTTGTTGAATTTCCATGAAAGGTAGTACTAATACGTTTTCCAATCATATGGCTGATGCGTGAAGCATATGAAACTCCCGACATGGCTTAGATAATGATTTTTTATTTTTTATTAATTGGTTTCTTTCTCAAAAACATCTTATATTATTAAAATAAATGAAAATTTTGACAAAAATATGATTAAAATTTTGTAAAATAATTATTAAGACGTATATTTGATTTGTTGTAGAACACCATTATATATATATATATATATAAAAGAAGAACTAATAAATGCTAAAAACAAAACAAAACAAATAGTAGTATATTAGTTTAATCCTTCTCACAACAATATCTACATCTTCCTTCATTAACCACAAACTAAATTAATTAGCAAATACAGGGTTTTGAAAAATTAAACTAAATTCAATTAAGAAGAATAATTATCTGATTACACCACTAATTTTAATTGCGGGCTTGAATACAATGTACACTGATTTCCTAATGTCGCCACCGTGTTGTCACCAGACTTTTTCACGATGAGAGGGTATAATGGGAAATTGGGTACAAGATGGTACCCCACAGGGGAGGGCAACGGTGACAAAGGCATTCCCTAGTACAGGCTTTAAGCCGCCCAATCTGACCGTCCTCGCGGCCCACCCCCACAGATCCTTTTCGACGACGTCGCTTTCTCTCCCTATCTCTCTAGGTCGGTTGGTCTACACGTGTGCAAGACACGCGTCTCTGCTTCCCGCTGACACCGTTCCCTTCCTCTCCTTTGATTCGTGCGAGCGAGCTCATCAACTTGGAACATGATGAAAACGAGTCTAATTTAGCCTTTTTATTTGTTTAATCCAACTTTCTTCCAGCTTTCCTTGTTTGTTTTTTCGTTCGGTTGGCCGCACATTGTTTGATCCTAAAAAATGACGAGAATTTTTTAATAATGATTTCATATATTGAAGTTTGTGACATTAATTAAAATCACAAACTATATTCATAAAAACTTAAACTCTTTCTGTTTTCATACAATAAAGTGAATTAGTGGATTCATATATTTCAAATAAGGTTATGTTTGTGCGGTATAGACTAATTGTGATGTTGTGTATGCACACAATGATAATAAGAATAATTTTATAGTTAACTGTGAAAAAGAGGAATTTTGATTAGTATATTTATTAATAAAAAAATAATAATTAAATGATGAATAGGGTCAAACTCGAATTTAATTATAAAATAAAAAGTTTAATCGACTTTTACGAAACTTAATATAGTGAGATTCAGGAAACATTTATTCGTAATTTTCATGGAGAAAATTGTATTACTATCTAATTAAAACCAAGTCCACTTCATCTAAAAAATCAGACAAACAAGAGGGCAAAAAATCATATACTTATATAGTTCTTGTTACCGTATTTCCTCTGGAAAATGGGAATCGTGACCGCTTCCTTTAGGAAAATGTACGCGGCTGGCAATAAAATAAAATAAAATAAAAATAGTCGCTGGACGGCTACTAGTGGGGCCATAGCTTGACTCGGTCAGCAGATGTGGACCAGTCATCAGATAGTTAACCATCTGTTACGTGGAAAAAAACGCGAGGCAGGATGGGGATTGAAAGTGCACGATCGCCCACACCAAAGTTGCGCCCACTTTCCAGTTTTCTTCCACGAGCTTCATTCCGAACCCGAAAGCGTGATCAAGATTTTAATACCGAGTAAAACAAATCATAATCAAGATAACGAATTTAGATTATATATATAACATACATGGAGTCCAACATCAGATTTCATATCAAGATACAGTTTTAATTCCTTTATTTATGAATTAATTAATTAATTAATTCATTTCATTTTAATCATTTATTTAGTTTGATATCTTATTATACATCATAAGTAAAATTTTACATTTTCAATCAAATATTTTAACTCTTGTTTTAAATTTTAAATTCTAAATTAAAAAAAATAATGCCGAAAACGATATTAATATAAAAAATTTACTAAACATATGGTAAAAATTATATATAAAAAAAAAAACACCAAAGGAGATAAGATTTTTTTTCTTGCCAATTGATTGCAATTCGCATACAAATATTTTTAATTAATTTTTAAATGGCCAAAAAAATACTAACAACTTTTTAAATTATAGCTATATAAATAATATAAAGAAATAATAAAGAAAGCAACGAAGTAACAAAAATAAAAATATCTGATGCCCAAAAATAAAGACAAGATCCATTAAACCAGCCAAATATGCGCGCTACATAAACGTTGCCAGGATCCTTACATTCTCACCCACCATCGGCAGATAAGACCTCATGTTCCTTCCTCCCGCGAGACAGACGCCGGACTCTGCAACTCACGTGTGGAACATGGAAGAGACTGCTAGAGAGACTGGAGACCCTTTAGATTTTATCAAGCTTTTTGGCCTTGAGAACAGGGTTGGCTTTGGCAATGGCATCCCGAGCAGCACAGTGATAATCGTAAGGGCAGTCGTGTTTGTCAGAATAGCGATGAACCGCACAAAAAAGATCTCCGCATCGGCAAGTAAACCCTGTCAAACCAACACGTTTCCTGCAGATACTGCACTTATTTGGCCCTTTTTTCACTTCCTCGTCACGACCTGTGTTCATAGATATTGAAGCAGAGTTTGCCTGTGCTGTAATGGCTGTCGACTTGACTGAGGTAGTCTGTGGGTCTACGGCAACAGAAACAGGCTCATGGTTGTTGCCAGGGCTGCCATATAATATACTCCCATTCGGTGACGAAGCAAGTTTATCTCCCTGTTGCTTCATTACCAGGTCCTTGTGGCATTTAGAACACAAGTTCATGGTAGCTGCAGTTCCAAAGAATCCACAGTTGTTGGCACAAAGTTTCGGAGCTTGGCATCCACGTTGGTTCTGCTCCATTTCCTCTTTTAAGCCTATATTCCTGCACCATAGTTGCTTTCAGGTTCCAAAAACAGAAATTCATATAGAACTGATTAATTGATTACAGACCATAAAACAAACTTTAGCTTGCTTCTACCGTACATAACAATCAGCAGTTTTGTTTGAATATAGAAGTATAACATGTAGAAACAAGCGAAGCATGCAAGTCTTCCCGTTGGAACCAAAATAGAAAAGGAAACTTAAAGAAGGATCATGCCATTTTTACAGAGAATCGAGCAATTCCACCTCAAGGTTCGATGCCTATCCCAAAGCACCAAAGATTAATCACAATGAATCAAAAGCGTATTCTATTTTCTAACTTGTACCAAGTCACACGCACTGTTACAAACGAAATTGAGTAACTCATCATCTCAAAAAGACTTGGTAAACAATATTATAGGAAACCTGCTAAGATCAAGGAGCCACCGCTGAAAGAAAATTAGGACAGAAATCGCACCCAGTTTGATGCAGGCTTAACTAACAAAGAGGTAATAAATCATTTAAGGTAAGTATGACACCTTACTTCGTACAACTACTACCTAAGAACCCCCTCCCAAAAGGAAAAAAAGGATCTTGGAAAGATTCATATAAATAAAACAGATCCTAAACAATAGAATTTATAAACTATAAGGCCAGAGTTATCAATACCTGTTGCTGGCAAGGAAATCTCGAAGGCAAGACCTCTGTCGCCAGAGACTATCTTTCAACCTTGAAATTTCCCCTGCTTTTACATCCAAACCACAATAGAGAAGAGAAAAAAGACATTAATCATTCAGACTAAACGAAGAAAAAAAACTGTGAAGTGTGAATCCAGAGAGAGAGAGAGCAGAAACCAACCCCAAAGCAAAAGGGAAACTGTGGGCGGTGGCAGAAGTCGGAATGAGTAAGGCACATGAGTAGAAGGGGATATTTATTATACGTAGACTGCGGCGTGGCAGGACATGGAGAAACGTGGCTAGCATTGGTTGGTTGAGATGGATGAGTTTTGGATCGGAGGGTGGCGGTAACCGGTAACATGTTGGGTCGCATTATTAATGAAAGGTTAGATTAGACAGCATTGCGGTGAAGTGCAAGTGAGTCAGTAGCTACGTGGCTTGAACATCTGACAGAGACACTTGTCTGTTCTTGGAAGGAGGATTCCTATCACTGTTCTTCACTGAGGCCTCAATCAATTTCATGGATTCCCATTAAACGGGAAAAGCAATTCATCTTCTCCAACTTAACATACAATTCTTGCTTGGTATAAGTCAATTTTATTTTCACAGGAAAGAGAAAATGTTCTTTATCTTCGATAATGGATATCCCACACCATCAAGAGTAGGAAGCCAGATGATTTCAAGTGATGAAAGCAACTCAATGCAAAAGCCCAAGGCGCAAGCACGTACAAAACTTTGATACTATCTGTTTTGCTTACACCAATTCATCAAGCAGCAAACCTTGAACCTCTTTCGAGCTTGTCGTCAAGTTTAGACAGTGGAGAGTTTCTTTGGTGAAACTGGCTTGGATGAATGTTGCAGGGTTTCCACCCTAGAGCTCCAAAGTTCACGGGCTGACCTCGTGATGAAATGAACTGGGCCTATTTCTAGTCCAAAGGCCGCTAGGGATGGGCAACCTCGGCCCACTAGTTTGGCAGGGGAGTTCTTCCAGTTGCGCATTTTGTTTTGAACATTGATGATTGATGATTGATGGCTGAAGATTCACCCAGCGAAAGTTTTTATTTTTATCCGCAGCCAAACAGGGAAAAGGCCCACTCACAGACCACAGTCGGTACATATATATGAAACGCACGCTCCGTTCCTTTTCCCTCTGGCGATTTTCTCTAGCACCGGAAACCTCCAAAACCGCCGGGGGATTCCCATGAAACCCAACATTTTCTCTCCCACCCGAAACCACTACCTTCTGAATTTTCCCTCACTCTCCTCCCGACAGTTACCCCAATCCACTCCCGCGCCGCCACATTTCTCTCACTCATCACTCCCTCAATCTTTCGTTGATGCTCGCAAACCCCTGGAGTTAGGGTTTCTGGATTAGCGTGATTATTATTTGTTCTGATATTTATAGATTTTAGGTTAGGGTTTTGAATTTGGAAGGGTTTTTAAAGGGGGAAATTGTCGAAGATGGGCAGCGTGGATCGAGTTGATGACTTGACATTTAAGGTTAATTTTAGCGGAGATGGAGCAGCCAAGTTGAGAGAGAGAGTCAAGGATAAACTCAAGGAGTTTATGGGCGACTACACTGATGACACTCTTGTGGTAATTTTTTTTTCTTCTTTCCCCTTACTAATCAATTTGATTTACTTTAATTTTATGTATTTGCCTTTGATTATAAAATATATGAATATTGTAGATTTTTTCCCTCTGAACTGTTGCATTGATCATTAAGTTGGTTCTGCATTTTGGGTAGTTATGAAATTTGCTTATTATTATTGGGCCTTCGGAGTGAAGACTTTTAGGTTTATTCATTGGATAGGATGCATTGGTGTATGATTCACTTGGGTAATGATTGCATATTTTTAAGGGCTACCTCTCTGCAAGTTTTCTTGTAGAATTTTAAACTTTTCAACTACTTGATTATCTATCTTTTATTTGCTTATTCTATTTGCTTATTAAGACTCAAGAGTTTGTGTCACTAGTCAAATGAAAGCGCTGAGAAGAAGCAGAGGCTGAAGTTTTGCTTAACCTGGGGCTAAAGCACTGAAATCTGAGTGGCAATTGCTTTTGATGTGTTGCTGATAATTTTTGACCGAGCAAGTGAGGAATTAAAAGGCTTCAATATTCTCCATAATTTTTAACTTAAGATTTTATGACTATTGCTGTGGATATTCAAAATCCCTTTAACTTTTTCACAGTTGTAAGATCTTTTGACATGATATTTTTACTTAGGTTATCATTTTTTAAAATGGATGTCTCTTACAATTTGTTGTAGTTTATTTAGCATTTTGTACACATTTTGGTGCTCTGGTGCGTGTTTTCGTGTGATCTCCGATACGAATGGAATGCACAAATTAGCAAATTAGTTGGACAAATTGTGCAAGATCAGAATTTTTAATTGGTGTGTCTGTGTTAACCTAATCATATTCCCAATTTGTTGATTTGATTGGCAGGAATATGTGATTGTCTTATTGAGAAATGGTAGACGTAAAGATGAAGCAAGGAATGAGTTGAATGTTTTTCTTGGCGATGACAGCGATTCTTTTGTCTCCTGGTATTTCTATTCTTTTTCCAAATTCCTTCTTTGGGGAAAGTCAGTGCTTATATAACATATTGTCAGGACTTAGCCCTAAGACATCCTTATCTCTGATGCTGTTAGTTTACTTACAATTTTTTAAAATTTTTCTTATTTTTCTTTTGAACAGGTTGTGGGATCATCTGGCTTCAAATTTGGATCTATATGTTCCTTCTCAGGAACCTCATGGGGAAGAAGCAGCCAAAACAAGATCCACATTGGGGAACCAGCTGGCTGGTGCTGATGCTCAATTGGATTCTGATTCTGAAAGAGGAAAGTCTACTAAGTTGGCTAGGAACCGGCACAATAGGGAGTGGAAGGGACTAGTTCAGGATGCTTCTGAACCACCTCCTCTTCGGAGCTCTGAGGTTGAGAATATTCGTTTTGAGGAAAAAACTCGTCAAAAAGTAAGCCGTGGAAGATCTTCCTCCCCTCGTCCTAGTCAGAAGAAAAGGAGCAGAATTGATGAGCGACAAGCTATAAAGGTTTGAATTCCTAAGTTCCTAATCCCCAGTTAGTTGAGTAATGGTTATTTACTATAAGTAAGAGGAAGTTGTTCTGAAAATCTCTGATTCATTGGCCAGAATATAACCATGGAGGGCCTCTAGATATCATTCCTTATGGAGATGGTTAAAAGTGGATGTCTTGATGATAAATTCCTCAATCCCTTAGGGTCATTTATCAACCATTATTATTATTATTTGCTTTCACATGGATAGAAGCAGTTTGATGTAATGCCAACATATGTCTTTGCTCATTCTTTTGGCCCCAATTTTCTGATCCACAAATGTACTTTTTGGCAGAGGGAGGAAGTTTCTCAGATGACCATAGATGCCCCTAGGCGGCTGCTTCAGTTTGCAGTGCGAGATGCAGTTGGAACTTCAAGGTCACCTATTTCAGCAAGAGAGCCCTCATTCAAGCGCCTTCGGTCTGTGGTGTCAACATCTTCTGGAGATTCATCATTGCCTGATCGTCCTAGGAGAATTCGGTCTGTTGCAAGAGTGCCAAATCTGATGACAACAGTGATCAAAGCTGTGGCAGAAGCTGCTGAAGATGTGGCAAAGGTCAAAACTGCTGGAAGTGTGTTTGACAGGCTTGGTCCTGGAATGGATGTTTTGAAGACCCATGACCGACATGCGGAACATAGAGAATCTCTTGCTGAGGATGAAGAGTATGGAGATCTTAAGCAACCTCTGGAGAAAATCCAATCAGCATATCTTCAAAGAAATGAGTATGCGGGACAACATGTCGGTAACATGACAGCATTAGAAAGTCGGACTGTGTTGGCTTTAGATTCTCTGTCTGACAATGAAGCTTATGATGATGTTGATGTTGCTGGCCATAGAGTTATGGATGTGTCTCAGACTGGTACATCTAGTGGAAACAAGGGTGATAACTCACTTGTGGTGCAATACAGTGTAGCTAGGGATGATGAACTCATGCAAAGAACAAGGAACAAAGACCATGTTCAGTCTACTGCAGCAGCAAATACTTCTCGTAAGATAGTCAACAGTTCTGTCAATGTAAATACTTGGAAACCACCTCATTATCAAAAGCCAAGGGAGGTTTCAGAATTTGGCAGTCAAAAATCTCTTCAGGAGATTGAAGCAGTTGCTAGCAAATCTAATCTTAGATTGATGAAGGAGAATGGCAACCCTGTTACTGTTGGTAATGGAAATGTAAGATGTTCTGACCCATTTTTCTCTCTTGCCTTATTCTGTGCACTGGGCTATTAAAATTTACTTGCAGTGTTAATTTATAGGTAAAAAGTGCTGGTGATATTCAAGAAATGTCTCAGAAGACAGTGCAGTCTTTTTCTGGTGAGTTTTCTTGTATTGTTTGTTGCCTTTTTATTATAAGATAAATGATTTGAGTGTTGCATTTGTTAGATAAGGGATTCTGTTGTTTCAACATATCTCTTGGCATCTGTTGATTATATTTTTAATTAGTATTTCATTCTGTTCTTTTGGATTTAGGGTTCTTATATTTTTATTGCCTTTTTTCTTTTTTCAGTTCCCTATGCTGCTGCTCGACCTTTAGAGGATGCTGATTCTCGGACGATCTTTGTAAGCAATGTAAGAAACCAAAACTCCCTTTAGTTTAGAAAGGACATGTCTCCAGTTTCATATGTCTCCCTCCTCAGTCTTGACAATATATGGTACTGTCACCATTGATAAGCAGGTTCATTTTGCTGCTACCAAGGACAGTCTTTCTCGGCATTTTAATAAGTTTGGGGAAGTGCTAAAAGTTGTTATAGTTACAGATGCAACGACAGGGCAACCAAAAGGGTAAGGCATTTGAAACATTTGTTCTGTATCTGTCTCTCTCTGGGAAATATTCTCTTTTGCTAAGAAACAATGTCTAAACAGGTCAGCTTATGTGGAGTTTATGCGTAAGGAAGCAGCAGACAATGCTTTATCCCTGGATGGTACCTCGTTCATGTCACGGATTCTTAAGGTATTTAATCATTGTTCTATGTTCTTTTATCCAACCTATTGAATTTTTTCTTTGCAACTTGCTATGCGTATGACTATATCGCTAGGTGGAGGGGGAGTTTTCTGTCCTCTCTCTTTCACTGTTTAGGAAAAACTATCTTGACATAGATGCCTAGTGATGTAAAAATTTTAATGGTTCCTTGATGGCTGGAAGTTTTTCTTGACATCAATTATGATATTTTAGTTTGTATTTGGCAGTCAATGGTTGTCACAATTTCGCTTCTTATGAGCTGTCATTGAGTAGTTATAAATATAATATAATCAGACCTGAAGCAAGTTGATGGTTTATATTCCTATATTGCAACCTTGAAGTTTCTGCTTATGAGAGGACCAGATCCAATGGAGATGCTGTGCTGGATCAAAAAGTGTGTTGTGATTACATGCCTTGTGTCTTGTAGTGTATCTATTGTGCTGGGTATGTTGTAATGATAAGGCACTGAAGTTTAGATGGCAGATCATATTTTGCAGTTTCTGCGTTTTGATGAACTAACTGGTCATGTCAATACTGTGTGAAAATTATAGGAAAAACTATTGTTAGATTTCAGTGAAGGAAAGGTGAGGGAGACAACAGATGCATCTAGTTTAAATATTTAACATGACTTCTCTGTTTTCTGGATGTTAAAGTAAAAATTCATTTGTTGGAGTTCTTGAAACCTTGGATAGTGAGGTTGGAAGTGGTGAAAATTTAATGATTTAAATTAAATACTTTTAGAAAACCTGGTGTTGTTCTGTGTGATTCCAGCTTGATGACCTCGTAATTCTCCCATTTTCTTTCTTTAAAATTAAGCATGGATATTGGTTTGTTGCTACAAAAAATGTTATGGCAACTAAACCAAACTGGTTGGTTTTGTTCTTGTTGAAGGTTGTGAAGAGAAGCTCTGCTCATCAAGAAGCTGCTCCTGTCATGACATGGCCCCGCATTGCTCGAGGCTCTCCATTTGCTGCTGCAAGGTTTGCTAGAGCCCCTTTTCCCAGAGGTATCCCTGGTGCATATAGGCCTCGCCTTCCTTTTAAACCTGGTGCCAGAAGCTTGCAGTGGAAGCGTGATGCTCAGGCCACTCCAGCCGATGCTGCTGCTTCGTTCACTGGGAACAATGTTTTTTCTCCCACTGCCCGCAGTCTCACCTATGTCCGAACAGAGCCTAAATCGGAGGGGAATGCCAGTAGCTCTTAGTTCAGTATGTCATTTCTCAAATTCCTGCCCCGGCGTTGCATCAATTTTTGTTGAAATGTTTGAATATGACTGCACCAAGTATCTTACGGATCAAAGGATGGAGATAAGTCCAACCCATTCTTTTATTTTTAGAAATGTGATGATTCTTCAACTCCTGGAGACATTTCTAGAGTAGAGATGTATGTAGAAGTGGCAAACTGGTCTTCTGTGAGCAAATTTTGCTATTTCAGGCTTTCTTTTTTCTTTTTTTTTCTTTAAAAGAGGGGTTGGGTTGAATGGGGCAGGGGAGTTTGGTTTTTGATATGGGAGGAAGCAAGGGTCAGTGGTTGGAATAACGTTCATGCCCCGAGTTATATATACGTTAGATTTGAAATTTGTGAATAGGGTGGATGGGTAGTTGTCTTTTGTTCGAGGGCTTATGTTTTAGTTTTTCTTCGACTTTTATATTATAATATAAGGAAAAAAAAGGAAAAAATAGAAGAAAATGAACAAAAAAGAAGAAACGTAAAGGAAAAAGGAGTTTGCCTCGAATGTGCCGTCTGTTGCATTGGTCTTTGCATTTACACGTTTAAGGTTTTGCATGTTATCTGCTCATGTGGTTTAGCATGGAAACACTTCGTTGTTTGATGTTTCTGTGCATGGTATGTTCTTTACCAGACTTAATTCACATGGTATTAGTTTCTTGATGATTTTATTTATTTATTGTGTGTGGGTGGGGGTTCTGAGTCTCCCATCATGATAATCTGGAGATTTGCAATGTATTTCTGGTTCATTTTCGCATTCTTTAATTTGCAATTGCATTTTTTGAATTGAATGAGCTTGTTCTTTTTCTGTTTCAGAAAATAGGTCGCCCAAATTAAAGTGTTTGTGAATAGGATTCAAGTGTTCGCCTTTGTAGTTTCCATATTATATATAAGTAGGATTCCCTTGTCCAGTATTGTGGTTAGTTGAATACTTGGGTGCGTAACTTCTGAGTATTATATGCAACTGGGTACAAGCAATGCGACTGTCCCAACTATTCCTCAACGCTTCTTTAGGATTTACGTTCGTGTACAGCAGTGTTGTGGAATGTGTTGTATATTGTCTATGATGCTGTAACAAAATAGGCTTCAGATTGATGGCTTAATATAGAAAAGTAAATATGTCAAGCTCAAGCCACAATGCCCATACAACAGGAATCTGCCATCTTCTCCTATGTCGTGTCAAGTTCTGTCTGCTAGTCCACAGTGTCCAAAGGAAATCTGTTGGTGAGTACCCAACGAGTTAAACCCTTCAGCAAGGGCGCCGAGGGGAGGGAAATGGCACCAAAAACATTAGGAAATTGCTTCTTGGATGACTAACTCTTATCTCCAAATCCAACAATCAATAAGGGATATACCGATTACAACCTTCACCGCAAAGATGCTGTCTACAGATCTAAGTTATGATTGCTTTTTACATATAAAATTGTAATCAATGTTGCCAAAAACGAAGGTTAAATCATTCACATCTCCACAAGTGTAATGACATAGCAATGAAAAGGAAATCTTGTAAAAATTCCATTCCTAAAATTTTATATATAGAGCGCCATTAGGAATTGAATACATCCAAGATGGAGTATGCAGCATTTTGCACCAAAACTCAAATATCAAAACCTAAAAATTCACTTAGAGAACATGGTGAACAGCAACCCAATCGACACCCCTGCAATACATAAGAAAGAAACCCCACGGAGCCGAACAAAGAATATATTCAAATTTTTTGCAACCTGAAGAGTTAGAGTCAGAATCTGTAGCCTACCTTGCTCCTCCATCTTCTTGAAGAAGTACATAGGCTTCAGTGACTGCCGCAACATAAACGCCAGTGTAAAAGGGAACCCAAATGCCAGAAAACTTTGAATTGAAACCTCGCTTATTGGGTTTGATCCATTAATATACGATATCCAAGCTCCAAGACCAAGGTGGACCAGTCCCAGAACAGCCACTGCCCTGCTAAGTCCATAAATGTTCTTCATCATTCCTTCAAGAACCTCTCTTGTCTCTTTCGCCAGTGCTGATAAGTCACGTTCTACAGTTGGTCCCTCGATTTCTTGGTGCTTGAAATCAGGGTTTTGACTCGGGTATTCGCTTGGGTTCTGTGGCTTCTCAGTGTCAGCTTTTGTGCTGGAAGTTGAAAGATATCTGGGTCTTTGCTCCGATATCCATTTAAAGCAAGGACTCTTCCTGTTGCTACTCAAACTGGTGTATGATCTTATCAAATCAAGATGCGCATTTATGGATTTCCGATCAACTATATCTTGGATTGTGAGTGAGCGAAAGTGATTGGATTGGACTGAAGTGAAAGTCATGAAACTGGAATTCGGGTTTAAGGGGTTCTGGCGTGAGAAAGCGGGATTGGACAAGGGACTAGGTTTAGGATTTAGGGGTTCACGAGAGATGAAAAAAATGGGAGACAGAGAAAACGAAGAGGAATCGCAGCGCTTTGGGAGCTTCGAGATGAAGCTGCGAGAGATCATTGTTGCAAATTGAGGATCACAAAATTTTCTGTAAGGGCTGTTTGCACTCACAGGGTGAGATCCCTCTACCGGGAAGAAGCGAGGTAGGCATCTGGTCTGGTAGACCAGATTTACTAATTTGTGAGACAGGACAGGACTTGATTGGGTTGGATCGTTTCTGGAGTGGGCTTGATTCAGTTGGGTTTGGGATTGAGCCTGTAAAAGGAGTTCAGCTGGGCTTTTTTATCACACATATTTTGCGCCTCAAACAAGTTATAAAATTTTGGCCATCTCTGTTCCTGAAAAAACAGAGTGTATTTTCCCTAATTAAGAATCAAAACTTACTTTCAGTAGAAATTAAGGTTTAATGAAACAAGAGCATTACCTTGAACGTTTGTTAGTACATTGAGTCATTGACAATAGCCTCGTAATGCTGCCCTTGGACAAGGCACCCGTGCTCCTTTTAAAGTGGGCACAACATAATAAACATATGCTAGGGCACTTTTTTTCTCCCTTTACTTGGATGAATATTATTTTCCTGTGTCCGTAATCAAAGACCCAGAATACACTCAGATACTCGTTAAATTACATACGGAGAGCATAGTGCCATTGTAATAAGGCAATACAAACAGAAGTCGCCCGATATATATGTCTAGCAACAAGAACAAGATCCTAATCCCCAATGCATGAAAACATGAATGACACAAAACAAAACACAAGACCCTACACCCGCAACCGAAGCAAACGTAGCGCAGCCTGTTCCAGTTTCAATTACCGGAGAGGGAGCTATCTCATCCTCAGCAGCAGGGGCGGAGCTAGCCTAATTTTATTGGGGGGGGGGGGGGGGGGGGGGGCGAACACAATTGAATAAGAATTAAAAATTTTAAAAAATTAATATGTTAAATTCAATCAATAATAAAAATATTGATAATAGAAATATGAAAATAAATTATAAAACTATAATTTGTAAAATATAAATAGTTAAAAACGATATATAAGATTAATAATTTTTTCTTATATAATCATAATTATTTAAATATTATATATTTAAGATAATTTCATTTTAACTAAACATAAAACGTAAAGCATATAAAAAAGATATACTCAAGTTAATTTTCTCTTACATTGATGAAATTTTAAGTAACAATGTAACACTACAATTTATATTTGGGAACTATATAATAATTTATTAATTTTTAAAAATTAAAATCATAAAAAAATAAAATTTATGTAACATAAAAAAGAAAAATATGGTAAGTAAAAGGTAGATATCACATATTATATAACAAAAGAGAAAAAAAAATAATATAATTAATGGTTTGAAGAAATTTGAGAAAGAATGTTTATAAAAACTTATAACATATGAACAAATAAAATAGAAATGAAAAAAAATAAATATAAATAAAAATAATAATATAAATTTAAAAAAAATTAAAGTTGAGTGAGATAAATGAAATCATTTTATTATTTTTTATTTATATTAATTATTAAATAAAACATTATTTTGAGGAGTTAGTAATAGAATATTGAAAAAAATTTAAAAATTTTTATATGGTATGATAAAAATGTTAAAAGTTTTGGGGGGGCCATGGCCCCCCATCACATAAGGAGGCTCCGCCCCTGCTCAGCAGCAGTCACTGTGATTTTTGAGCATACAATTGCTACAAGCACAACAGCTGCAACAAGCCAACAAGGAAAAACCGTCAGGGAAGCCATATCGCAGTGCAGTTGAGAAGATAGCAAAGGTGAAAGGACAAGGATTTTTAGAAAAAGTATGGAACTTGTGGTTCGCGGATCCAAAATGAAGGTCTAGTGCATGGTTTACATGTGGTGCGAGAATTAGTCCGTCCAGCTGCAGGCTGTCATTCATGTAGAGAGAAGCTGATGCCACGCTGTTTCGAATAAGATGCTGTTATAAAGTCAAGGCTGCAAAGAGGAAGAGCACATGCTCTGCATTCACAGGGGCGGGGGGCCTGTCGTCTCTGTGATACTTTAATTTTGATTGGACTGAAGCGTCAGCAGGTCACTGAAATTGGACTGATGGGATTATGATTCCATCAAACCCACTTGTGTTTTTCTTTCTTAGCCATATCTAATTGGGAAACACTTTGCAAAGTAATGATGAACCACATACATTGCTTGGAACTGAGAAATCATTCACAAAACCGAAAGCATCTAATCCGATAGTAAAATGCAATGCACGAGAAGGCTCTTTTATTGCATTGGGTGTAAAAGATTATTCACTTTACAGACAACGGAATGAAAAAAAAAAGATGAGAGATTCTCAAAAAAGAAAATAAAAAGTTGATTATCATCGATCAATCTCATTCTTATTTCTCTTTTCTAAGACAGAACGTTTCTGATCTTTCTTCCTTCATATGTGCACTTCTTTCCTTTATTATTATTATTGTTTTTTTTGTCCTGAAGCTTAGTGCAAGAAATAGGCGAGGATTGACACAACTGAGGCACCAACAACTGATCCAACAACTGGGAAGCTAGCAGAGGCATCGCTGGTTGGGCCAGGGGCAGGAGCAGCAACCTCGGCCATCACCGCACTCATTGAGGCGGCAGCAAAGAGGACAGCGCAGGCAACCTTCTTCATCTCCATTTCTTGGCGTGTTGGCGAGTAATTTGAACCCTGAATAACAAACGGGGCAATTAATATTATTCACCAAAACACGCCTTGGAACTGGAGTTTTGCAGCCGACTGAAGAATGTGGGTGGGGGGTGAATGGTATTTATAGTGCAAAACCAATCTGTATTTAGCAAATTACAGTTTCATTTCCATCCTATTTTACGTCAACTAGCTGTGTGGTTCTTTTGTGCGGACAGGAAAGAAAGAAAAAGCCCTTTGCCTGGAGCGAGTCTGGCGGTAGAAATCACAAGACAACCCAAATTTATGCCAACCAACTCCCTGATGACAGGTATTGGACCTTCACCTACACCCCAAATAGAAAAAAGGACTCATGAATTTATGCTTCTAAATTAAAGTTATTCGAAATCCCACTTGGGAGGATATGCTGCTTGCTTCATAATTTCTCACATATAAATAATTAGTTTGATTCTTTTATGTAGTGTAATATATTCACCCTTGAGACTTGACACAGTACATTTTGAACTACAAAATTCCTTATCTTTCAAGTTTTGCTCCTCGGGGCCCTTTTGCTTCAGTAAAACTTGGGTGTAAAAAGATTTAGACCAATGGGTTCTAATCTTTCTCTCTCTATTTCTTTTTAATTACTATAATCGAAGTTTAGTATTGGTGTGCAGCCACACCACCCCACAATGTCAATTACATTATTATCTGTGTATTATATACGCATTACTGATTACCACAAACGACTCAGTCAGAATCACATCTCCTCTGTTCTGTCTCCCCCTCTCCCTCTCCCTCTCCGTCTGTATCTCTTTCTTTAGTTATCCCACTTCCATGGCTAAGGACCTGAGAGTGAAGATTCTAGAGCATTGCCAAGTTTCTCCGCCACCGGATTCAGTTAATCCGCAAACTTCCCTGATCCCCCTAACTTTCTTTGACGTACCATGGCTCTTCTTTCCTCCAACCCAACCTCTCTTCTTCTACCCATACCCTTACTCTACTTCTCACTTTTTGTCGGCTACTCTCCCAACCCTGAAGCAATCTCTTTCTCTCACTCTCCAACACTTCTTTCCTTTCGCCGGCCACCTTGTCTTGGACTCTAAGTCAAACCGTCCCAAGATTGTTTACAACAAAAAACACAGCTACGTTTCATTAACCTTTGCTGAGTCTAATGCTGATTTTCATTATATATCAGGCGATCGTCCTCGAGATGTCGAAGAGTTCCATCCACTTGTACCTTCGGTAGAAAGCAGCCTGCATTCAAGTGATGACGAAAACGAAGGAGTACCTTTGCTGGCAGTAAAAGTCACAGTATTTCCGAATTCTGGTTTGTGCATAGGACTTGCTTATCACCATGTGGCCGCTGATGGAAGGACGTTCGACAATTTCATCAAGACATGGGCATCATTCCATAAAGATTCTTCTTTCTTGATCATGGCAATGCCATCTTATGATCGGATGTTAGTAATTGACAAGCATGGTCTTGAGGCGATTTTCTTGAATGAATGGAGGAAGAAAAAGTCTGCAGACCATGAACTGGTTATAGTTACCAAAAGCAAAGCAGAGTTTTCAAATAAGGTTAGAGCCACATTCGTGATGGGGTTGGCAGAAATGGAGAAAATCAAGCGATGGATTGTTACCGAATGCAAGAAGAAAAATCTGCGAGAGCCCGTACATTTATCTCCTTATGTTGTAACATGTGCTTTTGCTTGGGTTTGTTTGATGCAAGCTGCTGCTCACGAGTGGGCAGCTGACAAGTATCTTAATGATTATCCAAGTTATTTGGGGTTTATTGCGGGCGGTCTAAACCGCTTCGACTATCGTGTTCCATCCACATACTTTGGCAATTGTGTTGGATTTGGCAGGTGCGAGGCTACAAAGGGAGACTTAATGGGGGAAAACGGCATCATTTTGGCTGCTAAAGCCATAGGAGACACGGTTAAGAAGTTGGACAAAGCATTACTCGGGGAAGCTGAAAGGTGGGTATCGGACTGGGAGGTCTTTTACAGGTCTGAGCCCCATATGATGGTAGTAGGTTCGCCTAAGTTGCATCTGTACGAGACAGATTTTGGGTGGGGGAGGCCTAACAAAATAGAGGAGATTTCAATTGATCAATGCAGAGCCATTTCACTTACTGAGAGCAGATGTGAGAGAGGTGGAATTGAAGTGGGATTAGCTCTTCCGAAGCCCCAAATGGATACTTTTACCTCCCTCTTCGATCCAGGTCTCCAAGCTAAAATGTAGAATAATGCGGAGAAAAAGTTTCATGGACCACTTCAGGAGCTTTGTTTTTGGGAACGAATAAAACAAATACTTGGGGTAGGTGGAGGTTGGCCCTCTTCTCTTGAAACCAAGTATTTCAACCCCACATGATCCAAATTGCTCTGCACCTCAAATTTGCTTGATACCGTATCTTAGGTTTGATGTCACCCTTTCAACGCCAAATGAAGTTATTTGAATTAGGAGGGCAAGAAATTGGATGAGGTGTTGAGTTGAAGGAGGCAGGAATAAGTCAAGAATCTGTCGAAAAATGTGGGTATTGCTAGTCTTTTACTTGTCAGCTCACTTGAGTCTCCGAATTTGCAAATGAAAGTCCAATGCATGTTTGCTTCGCTTTGTTCCTATATCTTTGAAAATAAAGTTTTTCCTTGTGCGTAACGTCCAGCTATTTCTGATGCTTCTTCCTGATTACAAGCAGCCGCTGTCATTGTAGTTATAGCAAAAGTATCAGATCGTATTCTATTGTAATACTTATAACCTTTTTGAAAGTTAAAGGCATCAATAATTTAAGTGTCGGCAGAACTTTTGTCAAGCGGCTGCTCGCTGCAATAATTTCTATCATCAAAACCAAAGAAACGTGAACCATGTTTCAGGAAAAATAAATAAATAAATGAGTACCAAGAAATCTGGAAAAGCACTTCGAAATAATGAATCTTTCCAAATTCAAAATTTAAAGAAATTAAGAATGGCGACGTAGGTGGTGAAATAGAACAAAAAATGGTTTCAAACATTAAGAAATAGTAATTCAAAATCCTATAAAACTATTGTTAAAGTAGCATTTACTGTTCAAGCAACAGGATGGCTGTTGCTTGATTTTTTGAAAATTTTATCTTTGACTTGAGCAATATAAGATATGTTCAAAATTTAATGCAAAGTACAAGCAAAGGTTACGCGCAAATGAACGCGATCGCAACAAGCAGTAAAGTATTGAGTTGAGTATCGTTCCTCTAAGAGTTGATCTATTAATTGTTGCTAAGTATCAAAATTAACACAAATTAATTTTATCCAAATACCAATTTTTGAATAATAATTAAAATGTAACTTAATTATCTAATTCTAACATAAATGATGCAATTAATAAATTGAGGTGGGAACTATAATCTAATAATCTAGGATTATGGTATCCTTTAATATTTCACTTGGAATTTGGTTGGCTCAATTATTTAATTTCAATGAAAATTGATGTTAATCTAGAATCTTAAAGTATGTGCAATTCTCCGTCGAGATATTACACACTTATTTAATCTAATTGAATCACTATATTTCTATAGGAGACAACTAGTTTAAGTTCTTTAAGCCAAGATTCTACAAATTGACTATGTATAGCAATTAAATGTATATCTACTCTAATTGCAAATCAACACACTAAAATTTCTTTCTAAGTGTATTAAACACACATTACCCAAATCAAGGTCTAATTTAGACTAACTCTTTCAAGTGTCATCTAAATACCTAAACACATTTAAATGGTGATCAAGCAAATAAATGGGCAATAAATACTAATTTGAGTAAACATCAGTTTTTCCATTGAAAATAAGCAATAAACCAACCAAATATCCCAGTTACATATTAAAATCAACCATAATCCTAGTGTAGAAGGTTTAGCTCAACATACTAAGAAGGAGAGTACACATTTAAGCAAGCAAAAGCATTGTTTTACAAGATGAGATAGAGAGAGAATCAAATCTGAAAAGAGAGAAAATGTTTTGAAGCAGTCTTTTTGTTGATTTCCAGCATTTGATTCTTCTTCCCTTTTCCCTTTTTGTTCTTACCTCAACTTGCCCAAAGTAGCCTCTCCAAAATCTCCTTTTTTTCAGTGTAAAATTATCTATTTATATCCCATCCTATCTCAACTTAACTTAAAATCACGTGTCAAAAATTTCTGTCTGATGTGTTCTGGCTGCAGCAAGATTAGGTTCTGGCTGCAGCCATAAACTTTCTGTTTTGGCTTTGTAAACAGCAACATTTTGGCTGCAGCGAGATTTGGTTCTCGCTGCAGCCAGAAACTTTCTGTTTGCTCTGTACAAGCTACCGCAGTCCTCAATTTTTAGCTCCATAATTGATCATGATTTGTTCAGATTTGGGCGAAGTGTTGAACACCAAAGTTGCAGCTCATTGTCTCGGCTTTCCATTGGTTCAAGCTTCACCTCAATCGGACTTCCACAGCTCGATTTATGCCTCAATCATTTCAGTATGTTCAGTTGCCATTAAATTTCCATTGCACCCTCCTTTGCAATTGTGGTCCAATTCCTTGCATTACCTTCAACATTAAAAGATTAAATGATTAGAGGCTGAAATGAGTATCTTTGGCACGAGATTAAGCTAAATTTGCATAAATAAAAATTGTTGCCACATACACTAACCACTACTAAAAAGCATAAAAATTTCCTAAGGATTGCACTAAAAACTCAAAGATTTAGCATAATTCATATCCCAAAATAGTTTATAATAACTCTATATAATAGAGTTATCAATGGCTGGCCTAGCTTTAATAGTTCTTGCCAGTTCCTGACTCGAAAATTCTGGGCTTAAGGGGTTTGGGTTGGTGGCTCAGCCTTTTCTTTCCGATATAAACGTATCAGTTCCATGGTCCATCAAGCTATACTTGCAACTGCAAAAGAAAGCACAACTGAAAAGAGTTTAGAAGTGATTTCAGCAATTAACTACTAGTAGTATTTCACAACTAAGTTCTGAGAAGGTAATTCCTTACACTTCACTCTTAAAAACTGTATATTATATATATAGCTAATTATTGAGACTGCTAGCTAATTAAGGATGTTAGATTCTGTCCATTTTAAGAATGATTGAACTTACTAGTTATCACTTATATATGATGATTACTAGTATAAGTACTACAAACTATCTTGTTTTTTGCATGGTTTATTAGTTCAAGGAGAAGTAGATTGCTTCTTATAATCTTATTCCTTACACATGGCAACTGTAGCGTCTCTCAAACATCTGCATCAGAGTCTTCAGTTCAGTCCATAAATATTAGTAATCATAAACTTGAATAATTCTTCTAGTAGCACAAGTCTCATGAAGCTAGTAGTGTATGACTATTTTCATTGTTTTCTTTAATAGGGGTGCTAGCTTGGAAATTAAGCAAATCCATCATCCTCTCCGTCAGTAGCAAATTCGTCACCCTCTCATGGCTAAACGACCTTCCACAGTAGAAGTTGTTGCTCGCTACCATGTTTCTCCACCACCAAATTCAGCCCCGCCAACCTCTCTTCCTCTAACTTTCTTCGACATACCTTGGCTTTGCTTCCCTGCAAGCCAACCTCTCTTCTTCTACGAGTATCCTTTCCCTACTAATCACTTTGTATCCACCACTCTTCCGACACTCGTACACTCCCTCTCCCTCACGCTACAACACTTCTTTGCTTTGGCTGGCAGCCTCGTGTGGCCACCGGAATCATTCAAACCTCTAATTGTTTACAATGAGGGTAACTACGTCTCCTTGGTTGTTGCTGAATCTGACGGAGATTTCTTTCACTTCTCTGGAAATCATCAGCGATGTGTTAACGAGTTTTATCGACTACTCCCTCAGTTACCAAGCAGGGCATCCGGAAGCAAACACGAAATCCCCTTACTTGCCGCACAAATCACCATTTTCTCTAATTCTGGCATATGCATAGGATTTGCATATCATCATGTGGTTGCTGATGGCAGGACTTTCAACAGCTTCATCAAGACATGGGCATCGCTTTTCAGAGACCCTTCTTTCTTAATCAAGTCACTGCCCTTTTATGACCGGACGGTCGTTAAAGATACCTGCGGGCTCGAGTCGATTTTCTTAAACGATTGGAGCAACAGAAAATCTTCGCAACAGATGGCCATAGGTGTTGACACTCGGGTGACTAATTTGTCTGACTCTGACATGGTTCGAGCCACTTTCCTTATGTGTCCTGGTGATATGGAGAAGATTAAACAATGGATTGTTACTCAATGTAAGTTGAAGAACAAGCCCCAACCTCCCTATTTAACCCCTTCTAATTTAACCTGTGCTTTTGTTTGGGTTTGTTTGATAAAAGCACAAGAGAAAGTTAATGGGAAATTATTTGGTAAGAATCCAAGTTGCTTCGGCTTCAATGCGGGTGGTATTACCCGGCTAGACTATCCTGTACCAACTACTTATTTTGGTAACTGCATCGGATTTGCTCGAACAATGGCGATTCAAAGTGAGCTTTGCGGAGAGGATGGCATTATCGTTGCAGCAAATATGATCGGAAGCAGAGTCAAGGAATTGGACGGCGGAGTTCTTGCAGGGGCAGAAACTTGGATATCAGATTGGGCGGTGTTTTATGAATCAGAGTCCCATGTTATGGTTACCGGGTCCCCGAAGCTGGATTTCTATGACACTGATTTCGGGTGGGGGAGGCCTAAGAAAATAGAGGAAATTTCAATTGATAATGCCAATGCCATTTCGTTCACCGAAAGCAGAGATGTGAAAGGCGGTATTGAGGTTGGCTTAGCTTTGCCCAAGGCTAAAATGGATGCTTTTACATCTTTCTTCAGCCATGGTCTCAAGCTCATCAAATGATTAACGCTGCCTTCTATTAGGATTCCATATGTCAACCTCAAAAACCCCACTTTTCAGCTGTTTCTTCTTAATTTCTCCTTCCAAGCGAGTTTCTTTACTGCTTTAATTTGCCAGGAAAAAGTTTAATGCCCTTCAAAGAAAGGTTGAATTGCATAATACCTGGTAGATGCTGCGTGTATTTTGTTAATGAGTTTTTTTGTGCTAAACATGGTTCGTTTAATGACTTCTGCTATGGCCTATAGCAGTACTGGAAGCTTTGATTTGATTTGGTGGAAACGCACCGACGCCCGAGGGTATACTGGCATTTGATAGGCGGGACCCTTGGATTCCATCAGTTTCTTGTTATCTGTTAATAAGGCGATATCTGGTTCTAAGGCTACCCTGCGTTCATCTCCATGCAAAACATGTAGTACTACGTACTACACTATATTTATCACCTTGAGGGCTCCACCTGATTTCCATAATGGCTATAAAAGGTACAACTTGAAGTGTCCATTTATGAAGAACCACAATAATTTGCCCTATACAAAGGAGTTGTCAAATAACCTGTCAGATATTATATATCAGGGTTCTGTTGCTGTTGCTGTCTACTCGACAATCTTGGTGTATAAATAAGTATAATACATACAGGCACATGCAGATGCCACCTATCAGCTCTGTCAGGTACAAACGACCACTGCCACATCTTCCGGAGCATTTATGTCCAGTCTCATCAGTCTTCTCAAAGATCATCATGTCTGAGCTCAGCAACAAAATCATATACATGCCTTTTTAGGCGTGCAAACAACGTTTGTTGTGCATGCATGCATGCCAACGCCATGATGGTTTTTGGACTGCACCATTTGAGGCAATAATTTATACTAGCGTAGCCGATTGCCCAAGTAGCCAGGCCTCTGAGCCTGGAAACCGAGTCTAGTTATTTAGGGTCACGGTGGAATTTTCTGAGCCCATTTTAAAGTTCCCAGGCTGACCCAAAGAAAATAGTAGGTCACCCACAACCCCAAAGAAAAGAAAAGAAAAAAAGAAGTACTATAATATTCTCAGAGACGGGCAACATGACATGAGAAAACAGTCATTTCCATCTTGGTGAAGCACATGGGGGTTCATGACTGGGCCACAATTGATGCCACCCACCGACTTTGCTTTCTTTTTAATTTTGGTAATGTTCAAGACTTTTTCCCATTTTCACTTTGACGGCAAGATGACCCGAAAAAGAGGACATGGCCTAGCCTGGCCGGGTAGCTTACCAGCTTTGAAGCAAACTTCATCCTCTTACCATAAGAAACCAACGTATCAACGAAGAAAAAGAAAAATGTGAAAGTTTGACCGCCCAATTCCAACCACCAGGCGTTTTCTTCCCGGACTTGAACTGTCCACGTGGCCCCTTCCCGCCACCAGCTGTCCACGTTTCTTGAGGGGTCCACGCGCTTTTTCCACCTTATAAATACCTCCCTCCTTAGCATCAAAATCAAATATCACAAAGCGTTGGGGGTTGTCTCTTCTTTTGCCAGTGTTTCGGGTGTTTGCTCAAAGAGATACAGATATATCTTTCTGACAATGGCTGCTTCCAAAGCATTCGCTGCTGTTCTTGTGATTGCAATGTTATCTGCCATTGCTTCAGCTCAAGATTTTGGGGCTGCACGAGCACCATCCCCATCCATGGACAAGGGAGCCGCCTATTCTCTTGGGATGTCTGGGGCTGTCATATGCTCCTCGCTCTTGTTGTCTGCGCTTTCTCTTTTGAGGCAGTAATTACATAAATTAAGCATGGAACTGTATCTGCTTTCTCCTCAGGCCGGCCGGGGCTGAGGGCATTGGGTTTGTTTATATGTTTTGGTAGATGGGATTCTTACACATACATTTTTTCATTGGGAGTCGAGAGGTTCTATTTGATGAGTTGGGGATTTGTTTTCTATCTATCTCATTTATTTAGACAGTAGAAGAATAAAGAGATCCTTATCATGGATAATATATGTATTGTTATTATTTTTTGGTGATTTATGTATGTATGTACACACATTTGTATTACTTATAGTTACAGAGATCATATAATTCTAATTAATTCGTTATTTTAATTTCCAGCTGTACCCTCCTTTTCCTTTGATTCTGTCTACTTCCTCTGAATGCCTTGCAGTCTGACCACCAACACCGATGTCATCATCTTTAAAATAAAAAGGGGTCGTGTATCTTACATTGGTTTCGTATTAACAATATATACGAGTATTCAAGTGTTGTATTAAAATGAATAAAAATATTTTTATAAAAAATAAAATAGTAAAATTCGATGTGTTAAAACCAACAATATTTTATAAATTAACCTGTAGAAACGGTGACACCAAGTCTCCGATCAGACACCAAACCGGATAATTTGCAGCTTCAGCAATCAATTTTGCTTTATTGTTGGCCTTGAAGATGGATCATGGTGTCGTCGGTTCCATCGCCAGCTTTGCTAATTTATATCCATGGTTATGAAATACAGTTAGCACGCTCAGCTACTCTGCCGGTGAGGTGGTGGTGACAATGTTCATGTAAATTAAAAATGCAGGCAACAATTATGATTCACCCAAAGACCATGAGGAAATCTCGCAGAGAGGATAATGTAACGCTCGTATTCATATTCCACAACCATGCGTACACACCATCCAGAATCTTACAGGATCGAGCACAATCCAGCAGAGAAACTGACATTTCAACACAAAAACCTCAAGAATGCTGCTGTCTGTATACATCTCTGGCTCTGCCAGAGAATCACAGCAAAACCCAATATACAGTTGTTATGTGTTTCACTGATTAGGGAAGCATGCATGCACGCAGCATAGACACTGCCACTGGCACATCCATTATTCAAATTTAATCGCCATTGGCTACTATAGTTTCCAAACCTTCAACAAATACTTTTTCATCAATCAGCGTTTTCTGCAAAATGTTTACTTCATCAATACAAGATGCAGTTTATTGCATAACCCAGCATGCCCCATGATTCCAAGCTCAGTTGGTTTCTCCTACAAGCAATCCTGCATTTGGTTAAACAGATTGTTACAACCATAGATATGGAAGTATACGAAAAAACTACCATACACCCTAAAGATTGATACACGTTACCTTTTGAAATGGAGTGCAACACTCGAAACTGAAAACCTTTTCACCAAAGCTGCATATAGGTCCTTGCATTATTTAGATATCCTGCATACATGCAAGTATTTTAGAATAAATAAAAACATCTCGGAAACAAATAGGGTAATATTGGAGCAAAAATGGAAAATTCACAATGACTATCAGATATAGTAAGTGCCTTACAACAATCAAGACTTTGATTTCTACCACAAATGATAATTAGACAAATGGGAGAGGGAGCCAACCGATACTCAGATGTACAACTCATGTATCTAAGCATCTGTATCAGATATATTAGGTGAGAATAAGAAAATCGGAGTCAAAGCTTGAAAGTTGGAACTCACACTGTAATAAATATTGTGAACATTCACCCAATGTGCAGGTCGCTAAGATAGTCTGACAACCTGAAAACAACTTCAAGTTAGTAAAAATCAATGAAAAGAGAAAACAACTATGAATTTTGCTAACGAGGGCCCTAAGAGCACGCTCTGAGGAGAGTCAAGCAACTATTTATAGTAATATTCTTGCATTAAATGCAGTAATTAACAATTAACATATTGAATTCCAATGCATTGTTTCAAAATTTACTTACTATGGTAACTTTAAAAATGCCCTTAGAGCAACTCATTAGCAAAACCCAACTACTATAAGCCAAGTCTAGAAAAACAAAGGCAAAAGAACAAAAACCGCATGGAGAATACCTAATATTCTTAGCTATGATGGTGTGCCCATCTTCAGCTCCAAGATGGCGCAGAACTACTTCCTCCAAACGACCATCTCGATATGCATGCTACAAATACAGAACATCCATGAACATACACTAGACAAAATTTTACCCGTATTGAAAGCACAACATGAGGAGAATGTAAACAAATGCAGGGCTAATATTGGAATAGACAATCTTCAATCATATTTGGGTGACACATACTGCAAACAAGGATGCTAAAAGGAGAAAGATGTCATTGTCAAAGCCCATTGTTCACACAGTATGACTTCATACATCCTTCCATTCGGTCCAAAGAACATTTCTCTTAACATGAAAAATTGACATGTCTCCTTCCTTGGTTTTTTTTCTGGAACATACACATGCACCACTAGGAGACAACATTTATAAAAACCAGGACTGAAACCAAGGCAAGATCTTTACACATTAATATACACCACATTGAGGGCCTCACACTAACGCAAACCATGAGGAAAAGTAATTCAAACTCTAATAACTTAATCTAGATTTCAATCATAATTAACAATGTCGTAAGTCTTAACATGACACAATCTTCAATGACCAAGTTAACAAACTCCAAGGTCCATCTTCTCCCAGATAAAAATGGTGGCAGCCTATCAAAACACCAACATGACTGCATTTCAAAATTTCAAGCAGAAGGGTGGAGCATAACAACTAAAATTTTAAACTTAAAAGAGAAAATTCTCCTCATCGCTTGAGGAGTCACTTGATTCAAAATCTTGCTGCATTAATAGAAAGGCCTCCATAGGTGTTAAATCATCATATTCAAAATCTTCAGCATCAAAAATATCCGTTTCATCTTCTGCAATTAACTGCTCGAAGACATCAATTATTGCGTCCATATCCATAAAATTGAATCTGCGGGGAGGAGGTCTGTGGTATTTCCATACATAGGAGCCTGGCTTGACCGTATGCTGGAAGACAACACAAGTGTATCCATTAAAGGAATCATAAAAACTAACACTCTCTACGATTAAAGTAAATGACATATGAAGGTACAAAATACCGAGGGCAGAGTACAGGAAAAGTGATTTTGAGCATCTCCATAAACATCATCAAATCCTAAAGACTGCCAAGGAAATGGCACTGTGACATAACACATCAACCACCTCCGCTCCCCCACCCACCACCCCACACCCCCCCCCCCCCCCCCCCAACCCAAATTAAAAAAAAAAAAAAAACAGAAGGCAGGAACACATACAAAAGACGGAAAAAACACAGGATAAATATATGAATCCCTAAACATAATATATTAAGACATTGTTCCAAAACATTATGCTCTAGAAAGCAAAATAAGAGACACCTCTTGGCTAAAAATTAATGGAGCCAAAGGGAAACCTAAAATTAATAATAGATGAATAATAGCTTGCAATTGGCCAGATAAACCTAGAAAGTGCTATTGGAGAAGCAAGATGAAACTAGAAAGTGCTATTTGAGAAGCAAGATGAAACTAGAAAGTGCTATTTGAGAAGCAAGAGAAACAATATTCTTCCTTAACTCTTGCAGCAGAATGATTTCAAGAATGACACAATCAATATAACAACAAAAAGAGGTAACTTTGGCTGAAAGGTATTACAGAGATTCTGTCTTCCTATTGGGTTCCTGGCTTACAAAATTAGTAACTGAAATACATCACAAAGTACTACCGCACTGCTTTTCAGGATCTTGCATTAATGTTCTTTTGATTATCAAAAGCAAAAATCTTCACATATAAATATCTATTAAAACAAAACTCAAAACTTAGTTCTTGGGAAAATAAAATCTTAGAGCATTCTGTATTTGCTACAGCTCTTCTGATGCATGTCTCTGTGGCAGAAAAAGAGAGAGAGTGTGAGGGTGTGGGGAAATAAAGGCCATTTAACCAAACTACCTTTAAATCCTAAAAAATTTCTTAAATTATCATCATTAGCCTTCTCTCTGATGATCACTCCTCGTACAGTGTTAGATTTGCTGAATTACAATCTTTCCCTGCACCCACTCAGTCCACATCTCAACTATGATTATCATCTCTGCATTACGAGTTAGTTTTGGCCCATCTCACCCGCTGCCTCTCATCTTTGTTCATCTTACCCTCTATGAGCAGCGCTTTACTCAAGGAAATTAGGTTCAAAGCTTGTGGTTGTTAAACGTTGTTAAGAATAAGAATAAAATGACATTAATTTCTCAAACAAAACTCTTCAAATAAGAGAATTTGTTACCTTGTAAAAACAACTGGTCCCAAAAGGGCAGTTCCCATTTCCAAAGTTGAAGTGCTTGCAATCTATTGACCTGCAAGGTGGGAAAAAACAATATAAAAATAAATTTATTAGTTACAAAAACAAAACTGCCTCACAAATTTACAGATCTTAAGTTCAGCGTTCTCTCAAATCACTTATACTCATCAAATCATAAAAACATTATATGCCAAAATTTCTTTTTAAAAACAACAGATTTTTAATAAAAAAGTATTTTCCTTAATTCTAGTACTATTGAATAATTTATAGATTAATGGTATAAAATTTCAATGACTTATAATTCAAATTTTACACTTTAAAAAATTATCTGTATTATAATATAATTGTTATGATAAAATTTATAAAAAAAAAAAAAAAATTTCACATGCAACACAAGTGACAACAAATACTAGTATTAGTAAAATATAGGATACATATTATGAAAAAGAAAAGTGAAGTATAGTTTTAGTTGGCTCCCCTAAACCAAATGTCAAGATCCACCACTGGATTTACCTCACCATAAAATAGATATCACAGATCATCCAAACAATCCTTCCATTATATATATAATGTTGGGAACTTAAATAAAATCATAATGCATGTAAGCAGGAAATGTAAGAACATTGAAACTGAGTGAAATTACCTCAATTTTGCCTTGTAGCTATCTACAATTTCCTGCTTTTCTTCTGGAGTGCAATACCAAATGACACTTGGAATGACAAAGTATGATAGCTTGCGGCAGATAGGGCAAGCCCTCAGGGCCGTATTGACATCCATTCCAGAGGAAGGGGAACTGCTACGCCAATTTCTAATACATGATATGCAGAATGGATGATCACACTCGGAAAGCAACCCAAACTTTCTTTCAGCTGCTGTGGGCTTTGAGAGAACACGATCCAGGCACACACTGCACTCTATTTCTTGACTACGTTTCAATGCCTCGAGGTGTTTTTGCTTTTTCTCACACATTTTAATATGTTCCTCTCTTTCCTGAGGTCTGAAAGGATGCAAACAATGTTTTCCACAGGTGGCACACAAGTCTCCATGAATATGAGGGCATTTTTCTCCACGGGGACAATTACCAGCTGCAGCAAATGAGCAGATGGATCGTTCAGTTGGATTAACACTCCTAGGCTCCACAAAATCGCCATTATCTGATAAAGCCTGATGCTCAGATTCCAAATTCCATGCTTGCTTGGTGGGAGGAAGAAAAGCTCTACTTGAACCAGGAAACTCAGCAGAAGTAGATGGATGCACAACTGACCCACCAAATGTGGCTGTTAAACGAGGACCTAGAGGAACAGAATCTGAGATCAGAGATTGACAAGGCACTGTTGACGAAGATGAAGCAGATAAATCGGATTGAGAAGCCTTAACATGTTCATATCTGCACCGACTACCATAAGAGCAAATTCCTTTCTGATAGTATGTGCAAATCTGCAATGACCAAGTAATAAGGTAAGGAAGAAGTATTCCCAATTGATAAATGGAGAACAGAGAAGTCACGCGAAAACTTCCTACATTATTTGGTGGATCCTTCCAATCATGGGAAAACTCACAATGCTCCCCTTTGAGGCATGCTCCATGAGCAAAGAACTTACAAAGAACCCTGGAATAATAAGAAAATTAAAAGTTACAAAACCTGAAGTCTACAACCAGACATCATCACAGAAAGTCTGGAAGCCAGGAGAAACACGATCGATGAGACAGCCAGATTTTGAGACATGGAAATAAGTAATTAACCTACAATTCCCAAAAATCAGTAATTGCAAGACATATTTTGGCAACATTTAAGTGCAAAGTAAAAGAAACTAACAAACCAAACAGTTCATTATTCAGTTTCATTCACACATAGAGGCTTCAAGAAAGAACCAACAAAACAAACATTTTCTACCATTTCATTCAAAATATTCAGAAATATTACTAATATTAATACGCTCCTCATAAAATTGTCTTTCGAGTATCTTTAGTATCGGCCCTGAGATAAAGATTGCTGATTTCACCGCCTTCTATTTCAACAGCTAACGATAAAGACCTTGCCAAGATTTTCTCAGCAAAGAAACAGAAGTTGATAACAAAAAGACAAAAAGTCAAGCTCCATCGAATTCAAGCCTCAAAAGAACAGGATTTTCAAGATCATAAACTACATAATGACCATCAAAGGCATAAAACAAATTTGATCGGAAAAGATAATTGACGAAATGAATTCAAACAGAAAAAATAGACAATCATAAACTCATTAGAAAAGAAAAGAAAAGAAGGATTGAAAGATCACCTTTTAGGCATGGCGTGTGGAAATTGTTTCAGCGAAAGAATCAAAGAAACCAGAGAAATTATTTTCAAATTTCAAATTTCAATTTGAAAGAAAGCTGACGAAAGACGGAGCAGCGAAATTGAAGGGGTCTTTTCAGAGTCTCGAGCTTGCAACCAACATACATACCTAGGGCTTTTTTGGCGGTCAGCTTTCCGTACAAAGGGACCAAGGATTGAGGATTTAATTACGGAAATAGCCCCTGATTCCTCTTTAGGTTTAGGAATTAGGATGGGCAGCCGCGCAATTGTAACAAACTAAGTGGGGGTGAGGCCTACCGCTAATTATATGTTTTATTTTTATTTAATGCTTTTTTTAATCTTATTTAAATTAATTTTCAGATTACACCTTTAATATATGTATACATGAGTTTATATTTATATTTGCTATTATTATTAACATTTGATTCATTAATAATTTACAAAATTTATTATTTTTTATTAATATAAAAATATAAATTTTATAAATTATATTATTATAAATTTATAAAATAATAATTTATAATTAAATAATAATATATAAATATTATGTATCGATAATATATCAAATATTAATCTTGTGATATGATTAATGTTATAGGCTTGTAATACCATATTTAATTAAATGTTGACTTTTAATGTTTGTCTTATCAAATAGAAGAGAAAATAATTTTTAAAAATTAAAGAAGGAAAAAATATGATGGAGTGATATGGATAAGGAAAACTATAAACAGGAAACCACAACCACCAATGTCCACAATTCTCATGGCCACCCTATCCTCTCCTTCGCCCATCCTCTCATCCTCCACCGCCAAAATCCCACCGGCGAAGCCGCCGCCACAGTCGCTTTCACTCTTCTCCACCAAACGACTAGCCACTGTTCTGACCACCACATTAGCCACTACCACACTCCTAGTCTCCCCTCCCTCCATCGCCGCTCAACCCTCAACATACCGCCTCTACTACGGCACCGCTGCCAGCGCTGCCAACTACGGGGGCTATGGCGGCAACTCCGACAAGAAAGCCTCCGCCGAGTACGTCTACGACGTCCCTGACGGCTGGAAAGAACGTTTAGTTTCCAAGGTCGAAAAGGGTACCAATGGAACCGACAGCGAGTTCTACAATCCGAAGAAAAGACAAGAGAGGGAGTACTTAACGTTCCTCGCTGGGTTCAGACAGTTAGCTCCGAAAGACGTGGTCTTGAACAACTTAGCTTTATCTGACGTGGAGTTGCAGGATTTGATTGCTGGGGCTGATAACTTCGTCTCCGAGGAGAAGAAGGACGAAAATGGACAGATTTATTACGTGTACGAGATCGATGGGATCGGCAAGCATAGTTTGATAGCCGTTACTTGTGCAAAGAACAAGCTTTACGCTCATTTCGTTAATGCACCAGCGCCAGAGTGGAAACGCGATGAGGACACCTTAAGGCACCTTCATGACTCCTTTAAGACTGTTGGACAATTTTGAGGATGTATTTTTTTTCCTTTTTTCTCGTGTTATGTTAAGTGCAGCTCCTTTTCTTGTTACTCGAGCTTGATTTTGAAGAAGCTAAGTGAGCTTTTCCATTTCTATATCTACAATCTCGTTTGCTTTTGGATGATATTGATTCAATTGAGTTTCTAATTAAAGATGAGACTTGAATGAATTTAGCATCCATGAGCATACACCAGAATTCTGGTGCTCGATTGAAGCTGTTGGAAGTGAAGGTCCTCCTATCAATCTTGTTGCTAAGGGTTGAGAAACATTAAAAAAAAGTTGACTTATTTTTGTAGCAGAAAGAGAAAAGTTTTCTTCCTTGATGCTCTGCTTAGTGTCGACACAAATCTTCTGCTGATTTTCTGTTGCTTCAGTACGAAAACAATTCTGAAAAGCTTTTCTAGCCATTGTTGAAATGGTGAGAACAGTGGATCAACTGATTCTGACATGCAAACTTGAGAGGGCACCGCTATGCACGGCTAAGAAAGAATTGAACATCTGCTCTAATAACAGTACATCAAAGTGGTCTGTCATTTTAAAACTCGATGTAGCTAAGATGAACATAATAAGCAGGAAGAAGGTCCATCTCCACAAGTTAATTCTATCAAAACCAAAATCTGGGCGCTACCAACAATGAGATGCAGAGCAGTAGCACAAGCACCAGTTGTCACGAGTTGAAATGCTGTTGAATTTACAATATGGTATTATATTAAAAATAATGGTATCTAATACAAAGTGAAGCCGTCATCATATGAGACATGCCACCCACGGATACAAGGTGGTGCATTTTCATCATACTCTTGACAGCAGCTCCATCTTTTCTTCCAATTGGCACGTCCAGTGTTTGGTCTATCATTCTTTTCATTCCATTTGTACACAATAACTCCAGAGCCGTCAGTCCAGTCTCCATCGATCCCTTGGTGTTGAGGAGCCAATGCAAATAATCCTTTCTCTCCTGCAATGACTCTAAGCTTTAGGGAATGGGAATGGCATTGCTTGAGTAACTCTCTGCTTTGCAAATTAATCACCTCACTCATACACACAATCAAAGCAATCAGCAAGTGGCAAAAATATAGATGACAGGCATGAGAGATAGTGATTCTGTGCTGCCATCTAAAGGTCTACCAGCATCATTCAAATGGTGGCATTCTAGAAACGTTTTGATGGCTTTTAACTGGGATTTAAGAGATTTATATGAAATTTCCATTGGATTTCTAGAGTAAACTCTTTGAAGATCAAGTTCTATTCAATTTCTTCCTTTCTCATCAACGAAGCTTATGTACAATATAATTAATTCCAAGACACTCCATCTGTGTAATGAACCTGGAATGATTGTTCCTACTGCATCCCCTGCTCTCAGAACAAAAATCCTTCAAACAGAGTGTTCATGTAAATTTAATCCGTAGCTAAAAAATGTAAAACCTGTTAAATTCTGCTTCGGAAAGATAAGTTTGAAAGAGTTACCTCTAAAACCATGACTCTATTGTTCTAAAGTTCAGTTCTTTCACTTCTCGAGAACTGGCAATAAGTATGTCTCACAATTCATAAAGCTACTTTTTCTGCCTCTCCCATCACCATTCAGCATCGTTTTGATTAAAGGGGGAAAAACAAAAAGTAAAAGCAAAAGCAAAAGCTAACCCAGTAACTGCATCCTCTATCCATTATTGATTGGTTCATATCTCTCTTCTCTAGGCCTTCCCCCACCTCCCCCCCCCCCCCCCCCCCCCAAAAAAAAAAAAAAGAGGAATTCTTTCCCTTATTAATCGCGGACGGTCTCAGACATTTCAGACCACTTGCTTGCTTTGGCTCTCATTTTACGCACTTTGGAATGCAATAACCTCTTTCGTAATCCTAGTTTGCATAATCTGGGATGATATTTAGACAAAAACAGTTGCTTATTTTGTTATCGAAGAACAACCTATGTATGACAGAGATTTATCACCAATTCATAAGATGAATGATAAGAATTTAACATACCAGTGGCATGGCCGTGGAAGGAGCATGCAGTAGGGGAATTATCTGTGTCCAGGTAAAGGGTTTTGCACCTCAAGCATCGCTTCTTTGCTTGGATTTCAGATACCATTTTACTTTGTTTTCTTTCATCTGCCTCTGAAGATAGCTTGATTTTCACTGCTTCTAGAGGCTTGCACTTGTAGACAAGGCTTTGGGAAATGCTGTATGCCAAAGCCATAGTTTAAACTCCACCTCCTACTGTTTTCCCTGGACAAGGCAGACTGCAGACTGCAAACTGCAGGGAGAGAAGGGTGAGAATCCTGCAGATTAACTACCCTTTTCCCGGTTGCCAGCGGTGGCTTAAGAGATTAGAGATAACGCCATGGCTAGCTCGGCCCATTTTTCCCGTAGCCCATGAGCCTTTTGAGCTACGATGATGAGCCCTGTTCCAACTTTAATTGGACGCATAAGTTCGACAATCCCACTGTCCAATTAACACTATGCATCCAAAAAAAAAAGTAAGCATTAAAAAATAAAAATAGAAAAAGTTTTATCTTTACCAAGTAATTTAATCAGTTGATATTTAAAAGTTGGGCACAATTTAGATTAAAAATTTTAATTAAAAACTATTAGATAAAATTAAAATTGAAAATCTAAATTGATAAATCAAATTAAAGATTTTGTTTCAAGTTGATGCTTAAAACAAAATAATATTATGATTTTTGTAAAGCATTGAAAATAGTCAAAATCAAAGTTACAATTTAGATAGAAATCTTGAATTAACATGGTCTTTTCTTTTGTTTTTTTCATGGCCAAATTTTTTTAGATAAGAGATTATGCACTAACCAATGAACCAAATGCTCGGATGTAAGTTTTGGATTGATAAATAGAGATTTAAGGCTGAGATGCAAAATTTTAATTTAGGTAGAAATTGTTAGCAATGGCAAATAGAGACAATATATATGTACATAAGTTGTAATTGAAATGCAAATTAGATTTCCCCCAAAAAAGTTCAAGTACAAGTTAACTAAATGAATTATAATAACATATAATTACCCTTAAAAGGAATGTTATATTAAGAATAATAATAGTAAAACAAGTTGGAGCTGCATGCCTTGCCTCAATGAGATCTTGAATAAAATCTAATACATCATTTCCACAAGCTAGTAAGAGATAAAACTGATAAAACTTCACAAAAGGGCAATTCAATTTTTTATTTTTGAAAAATGTAACAAGATTACATGTCCAACAGCCATAAATTGAAGATACAAGACATGATAAACATTACAAATAAGCACAAAATCTCTAATTAACACGTGATACTGATCTCGTTGTAATTTGTCATAAAGTTTGCTTCTCTCCATTTGGTTTTGTTTCAACTCTCGAAAAATGGCCAACTCAATTTCAAATTCCAATTATTTATGCATGAGGAAAACTCAAACACCTGTTTGCATAGCTAAGACTTGCAATTGTTTATATATTATGATTATTGTTGGATTAAGCAGGTTTGGATTTTACTCCCAACTTTGTAGAATTCTCTGCTACTTTACTTGTTCCTTTGATTCAAGTAACCTACTAGCCAGGTAAGTCAATGGGAAAAATAGTGTAATTGCTCATTTCTTTGATCATTTACACATATGAAAATTAAGTTCAGAATTTTCAGTTAAGACAAAATTGTGAGAAATAACCATCATAGTAAGGGCATTTCAAAAATGACCGTCTTTATAATTTTAACTATTTTTAGATAGTTTTTTACAGGACTTGATAAGAATACCCTTTAAACAATTTCAAACAAATTAAAACAGTTTCAGTTTTCTCTATCCCGCCATCTAGACAAAAATTTTAAAATTAAATCTGGCTTTCTCTCTGCTCAAACACCATAAGGCACAGAAAAACAACTCCAAAAATGATCAGCTAAAACTCCCTGAATGATCAAGTAGAAAAGCCAAGCATAAAGGAATCCAAACACCATAAACCAACGCAAAGAAGAAGAAAAACTCAATAATTTGACTTGTTGTCAAGGGAAAGAAAGATTAGCCCAAGAGCATCACATCCCAGATTGGTGAAAGGCAGAAGCAAGATCATCACCGAAGAAAACAACATCAGATACAAATTTCTCCCACCACCAAGGTAGAGGCAGATCGTCACGTGGGAAGAATTTTTGACTCAGAGGTAAGGAAAAATACGTAAATCAGTAACCAAAGACAAAGGAGTAGGAGAAGCCCTCAAAACTCATCACGGGAAAAACAAGATATTAACACAAACAAGAACTCTGAAGGAACAAAACATAACCAGAAAAAAAACTCCTAAGCGTGACTGACTTTGAGTTGCGTGACTAGTGTTTAAGCATTATATGACTAATTTTTAGTAAAATATTGCGTGACTAGTGGATAGGCATTGCGTGACTTCAGTTTCTGGTTCGGTCTTAGGAGTTTTTTTTCTGGTTATGTTTTGTTCCTTCAGAGTTCTTGTTTGTGTTAATGTCTCACGCAATCCGCGTGACTGACTTTGGGCATTGCGTGACTAGTGTTTAAGCATTATATGACTAATTTTTAGTAAAGCATTACGTGACTAGTGGATAGGTATTGCGTGACTTGTTAATAAGGCATTGCGTGACTTGTTAGTAAGGCATTGTGTGACTTGCTAGTAAGGCATTGCGTGACTAGTGGATAGGTATTGCGTGACTTGTTAGTAAGGCATTGCGTGACTTGCTAGTAAGGCATTGTGTGACTTGCTAGTAAGGCATTGCGTGACTTTGGTTTCTGGTTGGGTTTTAGGAGTCTTCTTTTTTTGCTATGTTTTGTTCTTTCAGAGTTCTTGTTTGTGTTAGCGTCTTGTATTTCTCGTTGTGAGTTTTGAGGGCTTCCCCTACTCCTTTGTCTTCGGTTACTGATTTACGTGTTTTTCCTTACCTCTGAGTCAAAAATTTCTTCCACGTGACGATCTGCCTCTGCCTTGATAGCGAGAGAAATCTGTATTTGATGTAGTTTTCTTTGATAATGGTCTTGCTCTTACCCTTCGTCGATCTGGGATGTGATGCTCTTGGGCTCATCTTTTTTTCCCTTGACAAAATAGTCATGCAATGTCTAAAAACTAGTCACGCAATACTCCAGAAATGAATAGTCTGACGAGAAAAGCTCAAAAAATATAAGTTTGTTTGAAGCACATAACTAAACATACTTGACCCGTTAATAGGTTTCGGGTTGAGACGCGGAGCTAAATAAATGGGTCGGTTTCATTAATGGCATTTTCGTCCAAAATGACTTTTTGTGTCTAAAAACACTTAAAATTATGAAAAAGTCTATTCTCAAAAACGCCTTATGCATCTCGCCTATAAAAAAAACGTCGTCTTCAGTTAATGTACATGCCAAAAATATAAAGTGAATATCATTTTATGCTGGTTGCAAACACGAAGTATTTTTTTAATGGCAATTAGCATTTCTTATTGCTTCAAAGTGGGTGGATTTACAGAACTGGGTCAAACCAAAGAAGAGAAACAAAACCAAGCTCGAGCAAGATACATACATAGAAAGCAGTGATCACATATAAACAACTGCCCATGGCTCGTAAGCAACAACTTAAAAATCTAACCGAAAAAACTAAGTACGTGTTTGGCTAGATTTCATGCATTTCACATTGAGGACTCACAGTCAACCTCAAATTCTGATGCGGGTTCATCATCCTCTTCTAAAGAATCGATGCCGAAAGCTCCATGACCAGGGCCAAATGCCTTGATGTGATCTTTTAAAGACCTCTTGTGCTTGAAGTCAGACCCACAAATGCAATACCAAATCTTTCCGCAGTTCTTCTCGTGGGTTCTCCAGTCCCCTTTCACCGCAAATGCCTTCTCACATTTTCTACACATGAAGGGTTTGATCCCATGTTTTCTTTTGTAGTGCGTTTGGAGAGTTCTGAAATCTTTGAGAGGTCTTGCTCTCGGGTGATCGATGTTGTGCTTACAACCTGGTGCACAGCAATAACATGGGAGTCTTAGCATGGCTGTTGGCTGGCTTCCTCTTAGAGAATCAGGTCCCTTTCTGTACTGAGATCCATGCCCCCACATATGCATCTGTGTATGAAGCGAAAAATCCATGATGAGAGAGAGAGATAGAGCGGGTGGAAGCAATCAAGTAATTATTAGTAGAAAGAAAGCTATATACACAATGCAGCGAGGGTATTCATTATCTCATATGAGAGCTCACGGGGATACCCATACTATCAGATATGGATATGCTTAATTAATTAACAATCACGACCTAAGAAGAGAGAAAGAAAGAAGGGTCTAGTTGGATTGGTGTTTGCAGTTGGACGCAGAGTTTGAACTAGCAAAAAAACCCCTAAACATAACCATTTGGATGAGAAAAACAGCTAAATGTTGGTTTATCTTTCAGGGTTCAACAAATTTATTGAGAAACTCTAACATGAGATGCCTTTTTTATAATTGTCATAAAGTATTAATTAGAGGTCTCTAGTCTACAGGCTGGAGTGTCAGATTAATATTGTCTGTTTCGGATGCAAAGGCATCTGCATTTAGGCTGTTTCTTCTGCAGACTTGAGAGATGACTTTGCAAATTCTACTGTGCAAACAGTGTTCCAAAGACTGGAACATTCAAAAGATCGACTGAAACCATGGAAAGCGCTGAAAAACTTATCAGTCTCGCATTAACCTATTTGCAACTCATCAGGGATTTAGCACACTCTTCAAAGTGCCAAGAAAGCAGAAGGAACATTTCCAAGAATAGTTTAAATCAATCAAGGAGACCCAAAACTACACTGACTTGAGCCTCTCTTGGTCGGACGACTATGATAATGACTTAATATATGTACTAATAGATGCCTAAAACCAATTAGCTAGATAACTACGCAAAAAGCAAAATGCAAAAAGATAGTTTAGAAACACCAAAAAGAAGCTAGTATTAAACAAAAAGAAAGCTAATGTAAACCTTATCATCGGTTCAAACATCAAAATATTAACACCTCAGCTCGTAGCCACGGTAAGCAAAAATTAAAAGGACGGTTTACAGTCCAGATCAAGAAAACTCTAATCAAGGGAAATGGAAAGGATGGAGAGAGAAGAGGAGAGGAAGGAAATTTTCTCAGATCATGTCTCACGCAATGAAGCATACCTGCAGGTTGTTGTATCTATTAAAGGTCTTGCCGCAGACAGGACATGAAAACTGTGTAGGACCAACTAGAATCTGGGTAGGGGTGGGAATCCAATACTGTCCCTTGCTCAAAGGATACCCAGAAACTGCACTCCCGTTCTCTCCTTTGTCTGTCGCATCTGCAGATGGAGAGACCCTAAACCTCAGATCGGAATTACTAGGGCTAGGTAGGCCTATGTGTAGGGCTACAGTTACAGCTTCATCATCAACAGTGCTGGAAAAGAGGCTCTCCTCTTTGCTCATGTTCTTATCCTCTTCCACGGAACTGCTTGAGGGTTCATTCTCTTCTTGCCCTGTGGGACTTAGATAATTGATGAGGGGAAGAGGTTCTTTGCGGGGCGGTGAGGAAGGATAAGTGCTTTGACCTTGAATGGAAGATTTGTTGATGATTATGTTGTTTGTGTGAGCTTGAGAAGAAGGGTTTGGGTGATTTGGAGTAGTGAAAGAAGTGTAGTGGGGATTGAGAGGCATGAAGTTGAAGCATCCAGTGAAGAGATTGGAGCAAGCTGGGTCTGTCATGGTTGAAAGATTGGAAAGAAAAAAGAAAACCGACTAAGTGGACTTTGCTTGTACTTTGGCAACTAGAATGATGAGACACACATTTATATACATGGATAGTTACATACATTGATACACATTTGTAAACGCATGACTGTGAAGGAAGAGAGAGTTGAGGCTTAGGGTAATTTTCTTTGCAGGGTGAAAACAAGAAAAAAGTTGGTGGTGAAATAAAAGTGTGTGGAAAGATGAGAAATTACCCCCTGCAGACAAAGGAAGGAGATTTAATGTGAGAGAAGATTGAAAGAAGAAAAAGTAAAATCCAGAGACAAAAGTCAGAGATTAGATTTCCACGTTCCACGTTGTCCTCAAAGAGAGAGAGAGAGAGAGAGAGTTGCACTTGCACCTCATGGCATAAGAGAAAGAAAAGGGTGGAGGGGACATTCTGTAGTTTTAACCCTTGCCTTGCTTCAAGCAACAAAGTGGGTTTGAGGCTTAAGGCCATTCGGCATTCGCTTTGGTGGGCGTGTACAGTGCTCCCTATGCATGCATGTCCTCAACACAGTTTTCTCCCTGTTTCACTGTATCTTTTTGGCTTAATTGGGTTTCAGTCATCAAAGCAACAGCTCCATTTTCTCTCGGTGTTTGAATTTTCTTTATATATTCATCATGCATTTATATAACATACATTTTACACCGAAAGGTTTTTAATTATTTCCTTTAAACAATAATGCTGTAGTAGCATCATCTGGTAAGTATCAGTCCCTCTCAACTACTTGGGACTTCTGCTAATTTTGCCGCTAGTTGCATCTGCCTGAGTTAAATTACATGACATAGACAGTATGTAAGTTTAAGGGTCAATCCATGTTCGGTCACATCATTGAAGTAACATTGGGGTTATAACCTGAGTCATCAAATAAAGGAAAAGCAAAAATCACAGAACCGAATCGTCTTATTCCATTCCAGTGTTCATGAGCTTCTCTTTTCTGCTCTCTTGTATTCAGAATAATTACAAGGTACTAGAGAAATTCGAATAAACTGGTTAGTAGCTCCTGCTTTAAGTCTTTGATTTCTTGGACAATGACAAACATTATCCACATCCGTCCGCCGGCCCTCCGCTTGATGTGCCTTTCCCCCAGTACTTGTGCTGGTGATTCTGAATCAAATCTTCCCCGGGCCTCCAAAAACACCTAGAGAAGTTTCCAGTATCAACGTGATATCGACACGTGGAACTGATATTAAACAGGAGAATGTAAGAACAATGGCATTTCCCTGGTGTCGGTATTAAACCAAATTCGACGCGTGGAACCCATAACATAAGCGTGAAAACGAAAGGCAAAATGCAGATGTAGTGGCTTGGAAGAAGTTTAGCAATGGAGCCGGCAAGGAAAGTGATGTGCAAAACCTATGGCTTCTGGGACGCAAATATAAAGGGTAAAACCCAAGTAAAGTATACCCCCCAACAACAGCAAAAATAAAAAAAAATGAAAATGTAAATGTGACAAACATTTTCCTGCAGCTAGATTAATTCTCTCTTTGTAGATTGTAGCAACACCTAGATGTTTCTGAGTCGTGGCGTGCAGAGAGAGAGAGAGAGAGGCAGAAGGGGTCACTCCATTATGAGAGAGGGTAGCAAGTAGCAGGGGATGATGGAAGCTTAACTATGTGGCGGCAAAGCAGATAAGACAAAATAAAGTTAGGGACGATTTCGTGTACTACTACAACCGGCTGTGTCTTACTCTTACATCACAAGGGGTAGCGAGAAAAATAATTGCACATTCAATATCTTTTCACTCAGCTTTTACATGGTTGATCACATGATATACTATGTACAGTCACAAATTTTCTTCACTTGCCTGTTGCCAGTTGCTAGGCAAACCAAAAAACCTAAGTAAGACTTGAAATCACATTGAAATGTAAACTTAACTTGTCTATCATTTGGATATTAATTAATAATAAAGGAAATGGAAAATAATTATATAAATCTTAGATATTGACTTGTCGACACTCCATAAAGTTATATGCAAAAATTTATAACACAAGAAACAAAGAAAGCAAGTCCGATGCAAAAATTCTTTTCGTTCCACAATTTTGACCATTCAAATGACAAATCGTCCACTAACATGATCACAATCTATACATTGTTTAAATATACATACTGAAAATTGAGAGTTAACCTCAACCCGATCTCTCAACTTCAAAGTTAACCCACCTTATTGTCGACTATAAAATTGCTTCCTAGAGAGAAGCATCATTTTGTTTTGTTCAAGCATTAATAACTAGCAGTACCACTTTGTTCTCGATGAAGATTTTTGAGAGCCAATTTTGTTGAAAAAAGCTCGACGCTAGCTGCTTTGTGCGAAAAACAAAGCAAAACTCTTGGGAGAGTTGAAACTTGGTGACCAATGGGGAATTCTGACAAAATAACGATTTGTTTTCCCAAATCATTCATGTTTTCTATGCATGGTGACAATCTTGAGTTAACCAATTCTATATGCAACTCTAAGGTTTTGCAAATGAATCATCTTCTAGCTAGATCTTGGCTGCAGCCGCCTGCATCCATCAGGTGAAATTCTGCAAACCTTGACAAATGGCATGCTGACTATCTTTGTTGCAATGCCTTGAATCAATAGCAGTAAGGGTAGGTGCCAAATTAGAAGATACTACGCTATACTGCTAAAGATTCTCTTGAGTTTGCGAAAATTTTATATGCTGCCCTTTCAAGTCTTATTTGGAAATCGAGCATGAGCCTCTGTGATTCTCCAACTCCGAGAATTATGGACATTTCCAAACAATTCTGCCTCCCAGATTGAAACTCCCATGAAAAGTTGAAATCCCATATCAAATCAACTCTTGTTTGTTTCATATTGATTGCTTCCTATCAATAATTACTAATAGTTAAAGGGTTTTCTCTTATAGCCACTTGGTGGTTTACCTTTTTATCTTAGTTAAGTTTTGAATATTTGAAGCCTTAATATATGGTTTTTTTCCATGCAATTATATATATAAATAGTAACTTAATGTGATTGGTAGAGAAAGTGCAGAAGGTACTTGTTATAAAGCAGACAAATATGTATTCAATAATAAAGCGATATATCGTTATATAATACACGTGAAGGTGACAGTTGAGGACCTGCATGGGAGAGATAGGGAGTGCAAGAGGGAAGGAGAGATAACCTAATCCCTCCCCCCATCCCAAAAAAGATCCATGATTGCAAATCACTGTTCAAATTTATATTTGACGTCATTATTCAGGGGGAGAAGGGAAATGTATTCAGCTGCTACTTGCTCAATGGATGAAAGCGATGCTCTGCTTATCTTTGGATGGGTTTGCTCTCCCACTCGACATCAGGCTCAAGGAAAAGCCCTCACTGGTTAGCTTGAGAGTTGTTAGGGAACATGAAATTAATCCCTGTACTTAAATCATAGGTACATATGTATATATATATAAATACAGAAATTTGGAAATAGAAAAACTGAAAGGAAATTTTAACACCCAAAGTTAACGGCTTGGCTTTTTGCAATTATTGTACAATCTGAAGAGACGTGTCGAGCCTTTCTTTCCCCCCTACTTATATGGCTAAGTACTAGTCATCACTTTACATTACATGCAGTGCGCAATCATGATTCCTGAGAGGTTTTGGAACCATCATGTGACCAGTTTTCCTGCCACCATCCAGAGGCTGACTTGTATTATGTTGAACGTTGAAGGGGGCTCGCCTGGATCGGCCGCATATCACATCATCAATTTGTTTCTTTATCTGGCTTTCCAATTCTTTGATCCTAAGCCAATAGGATCAGATAGAGGATTATTGTATGAAAAGAAATGGACCCAAATACAAACAGTTGCGGTTTCAGAAGCTGTGTAATCCAGCTAGCTCGTTTTCTTCACCTAAAAGGACTGACAGAATGGTCCTAACCACATCATGCACAATAGTCCAAGGAGCTCCATTCTAATTTGCTATCATAAAGAATAACCCAGCAAGTCAGGTTTTGGACCCTACAAATATTGTCTTTCTACTTGAAATCCCGTCTAGCAAACTATCAAATCCAGGGCACCCTTCCGAGACAAAGGTTGGGTCCCCCAAATTAACCGAGGTTGAAGACTGTAAGAAATTTAAAGACCAATCAATGTTTTAGAAATTAGAACAGATGTAATGCCTTTATGAATGCCCTAAATGGCAAGAAACCTGAACAATTAATAATTAAGGGGCAGGTCTAGCTGAAATGTAATTGCCGTCGTCGTTTAACTAGCAACTTTCTTTTCACCCCCATCACGAAGTAACTTGTTTGAGGAGGACATGCAGCGATGGAAGCTTTTAATGGATAGATAAGATTGACCAAGAAAAAAACGAAAGTAAAAGCCCATGCAGCACAGTTTTACCTTGGCAAAAAACTCCAAAATCTTGCAAACAAAAGGGACAGTGACTGCAGTCCTCAACTAAGCAGACAACAACCATCTTCAAGGGTTAGCAGAAGGATAGTGTGGCAGAAAGCAGACCTCTCAATGCGGAACAAGGCAAAGATGAAAGAGACAGGTAGCTTCTATGAGCTTCAAAGCAATTATAGCACTTCGCAATCAACCCTGGAGCCCTTGTACAAAGTCCTTTCCAGGTTTCCAACAAAAGAAGGTAAAAGTAAAGGAGGGGAAAAAAGGGAGAGATGTAAATGTGAGGCTGAAAGTAGATAAAGCTACATATGAGAAAAGTACGTAATTAGCAAAACATTTTCCCCTTACCGCCAATACACTTGGCTGTCGAAAGCAAAATCAAAGTTGTGGTTGAGATGATGAGACCATCTTTAAAAGCTCAAAATAAAGTCGTGCTCACCATTTTCTTAAATGGAGCAAGTCCTGCCAAGTTAAAAACAGCCCAAGGCATAATGCTGCAATAAAAGAAGGTTATTTTCTTGGATTTAACATCAAGCAAGCAGATGCCCATCAAGAACATGAGAATCCCGCAAATCGAGGAGAAAACACTAAAAACATCGTGCATGTGATGGATAATGATCAACTGGGTGTTGTTTTGTTATGGGTTTTCCCAAAGATCATTAGTCAAATTAAGACACAGGGGTACTAGAGAAACTTTGTGGCCTACTTTTATTTTGACGGTGGCTGTGGGCCGTCAACCCGTCAGCATTTGTATAATTGCGTTAGAGCTGGGGACGGTCATTTTAATTATATGATGTAAAATGCAGAGAATGCTAAACCGTGCTTTTTCTGTTGACACCAATAATATTCCTATCTACTTAGTACTCTATATTTCACTCCAAAGACCAGCTACCCTGGATTTGGTTCAGTTATTAAGAGAAACTCACGTCAATTTAATACTGCTGGTGCCTGGAAATGGAATTAAAGTAATGAAGAGTTCACTTTTTACAGCGCTGTAACTACAATTAGCCGTACATTATCTTGGGAAATTTATCAAGTACTTTGACATATAGGCACAAGGGGATGTAGCTCAAATGGTAGAGCGCTCGCTTTGCATGCGAGAGGCACGGGGTTCGATCCCCCGCATCTCCACATACATGTCACAAACGGATGCTTAGATTTTAAGCTTTTTCAATTTCAGTATTAATTGATTAAATGTATTCAATTATTTGGGGTTACAGTTACTATTCTTGCAAGTTGCCCCACAATTACATTAAATATTTATAGTTAGTAAGCAGTAAATTTATTTCAACGGGAAAAACGTTTCCACTTCCCAGGCTTTGCCCAAAGATATTTTGCACATCTCGAGACCACCATTCGTACGAGCAGGTAACTTGGCAGCTGCCAGACTTGTTACTTTCACTACTATTGCTAACCTTGTATACCGTATCGTATATAAAATCATCGTATTACACTAATAAAATAAATAACTAGCCTCTTTCTTTATAAATGTTAAAATTCAAACTTGGAATTTTCGCCATACAAATTCCAGCACCTTCTTCTGTCTTGGGCTTAGCCTCATTTTTACCTTTCATAATTAGGAATTCATGGGCCATGCCTGAGCCCGAAGCCAATTGGGCCATTCTGCCGTCTACTTGAACTATGATTGGGCCTTTCTCCAGTTAAATGTTGAAGGTTAAAAATGCAATGGTATAACGTTACAAAACTGAACTGGGCCCAAAGCTACATAAGGCCTTCCAAAAATATTTTATATAGGAGGCGATAACACGGCAATATGTCAAGGGGCGGTTTGAATTTAAATCTTTAGGGTAATCGTGTTTTTAGAGTCAAACCTCCTTAATCTATTTAAGTTTGTATAAGATACGTTTACTTAATCATGTAATTATATATTTGTATAACTCATGATCCACATTTACACCTTTATATAATTTTTTTTATATGATTATCTATAATAGTGGTGGATTTTATTATAGTTGATGATGATAGTGGATTTTATTATATTTATTTTATATTCAAGGGAAGAAGGACTTTGTTACGTATTGGAATTTAAGTTTAATTTTATAGGCTTTAAACTCTTAAAATGGAGTGAGCGTTAAACTCTAAAAATAAAGCTTAAATAAGCTTTAAAACCCACAAAGTAACAAAAGCAAAAGAAAAAAAAGAGAAGTTTAGAGGAATAGAATGCTTTGTGTTTCTTTAGGATGTGTTACAAATGAGGAAAAAGAGTCTATTTATAAGTTAATGACTCCTTTTGTTAGATAAGATTGGCTTACAAAATAAGGATTAGATAATATAAGATAAGATATTTAATTTAATGGGATAACATTTAAATTAAATCAAAATCCTAAACTAATTTAATAAATCTACATATAAACTTATATATAGGCTAATAAATTCAAAAGTTCAAATTAGATTATAGTACGTGAGTTGGGCATGTTGTCTAGGTTGTCTAGTTTGTTTATGCTGCTTAACTTACTTAAGCTGTTGTTTGTTTGGCTAATTGACCTACTTGGATTGGTCTTAACTATTGTACTGTGGTAGGTTCAAACTTTGCTCTTTTTTTTAAAAAAATCATATACTAATTAATAAATCAAATATTCGAATAATAGATTTTATTATAGTTAATGGATATTATTGTTTTGTCATAGATAATTTCATTATTATTACTTTTAAATTAAAAATGACGAGGTTACATTTCATTTATAATTGTATATATTATAATTTAATTGTATTAATTGTGTTGAAGGTTTAAACAAATTATAAGTCATTTTTTTGTCATACGAAATTTAATCCGATTCGTTAATAAATATGTTAAGCATGTCATATTATATTGCATGTTCAGAAAATATATTCGTATAAGATCTTAAAATGTTTAATTAGTTATATTGTGTTTATATTTATTTATATAATTATTAATATTTTATATTTATATGTTACAGTTAAAACACGAATATGAACTGTCAATCTAATTGATTGTTATTTTTTAAGTGTTCATCGCTTCCATCAAATATTAGACAGCGTTAGGGTCAAATCAAGAATCTAATCGGAAGAGTACAAGGAGAAAACTTCTCTTTTCCAAGTTGACTTCAAATAAAACGGGAGTTGCCAATTCTTACTCGTCCTTTGTCAAGGCCATGAACCAGTTGTAAATAGTGACATTAAAACTTCTCCCAATTTCAAAATTTAAAAGTTGGAAAGTTTTACCAAGGCAATACCATTTCTTTATAATTAATTTGAATGAATCTAAGAAATTAACCCCATCTTGCATGTCGAGGCCCAAATTATTTGAATGAATGATATTTCCACAAAAAAAAATTTTGTTTGAATGAAACGATGTCGTTGGAAAAAGATAGATTCAGGCATGCGGCATCCCAGTTTGACGCATTCAATGGATGTTAAAAGTCCACCAAAGGAGCGACGATAATGGCAAGTGGGCTGGGAAGCACTCAGATCCAACGCACCGCTAACCGCAACGAATCGTTGCTTACCCACGTGGGGCCTCTTAGTCACATCGGGCCAATAAAAAGGCAGGAGGGACCTTCGCTCTTTTCAAAGCATCGCCGCTCCACACAAAATCTCTCCCTCTCTTTTTCTCGCCTTCCTTTCGACGCAGATCGAAAGGCGGAGACCTCCAACAATCTATCGCAGCGACCAATCAGGTTCTTCTCAAGGTAAATACCACTCAAAATATCCTAAAACACAGACTAAAAAAGGAAATATCAGATCTGGTGTTCCCTGTTTTAGCTTTTACCCTTTTTTTTTAAAAAAAATCCATCACTGTTCTTTTAGATCTATAAATTCTTTCTGAAGTGATAAGAGTGCTGTAAGTAGATGTTCGTTTTTTTTATTCTTAGATCTATTTATTTTCTGCAAACTTTTTGGTTTGTGTGAGAAATGAAATGAAATGCTTTGATGTTTGATCTGATCTATTGTTAACATGTTATTTTTGTAGAATTTATGCTTGATTTATTAGATCTGTTAGTATTTACTGCTTCTGATTGCAAATCGGTGGTGTGGAAATATGTCAGATTTGTTTCCAGCCCTCACTTACTGTTCGATTCTTTAGATCTGTTGATTTGTTTTTTGGAACTGCGTTTTCAAACAGTTTAATCTTGTTTGTTTCTTTGCGATACTTTTAAGCACACTTCGTTTGACCTTTCAAGATAGATCATTTCAATACCTTCAGATCAGGGACTGTTTCTGCTTTTTCAAACTTCAATAGTAAGCGGCAGCATATATGTTTTTTTTTTTATTTGTTATATTGAATTATATCTGCAGACATTTATCACCTAAGAGGGAAATACTTGCATTCATACATATCTATATATTCGTTGTTGGTCAGATTTTGAGATGTTTATATTTTGTAACATATTAATATTGTATAATATAGTAATTTAGCAATCTATGCATGCCTTCCTGATCAAGTAATTATTTCTAGGACCGTTTATGATATTTTGATTGGCACTGCATTTTGGTTGATAGTTTGTGTTGTTATAATGTGTTTTTTAGATGTTTTCTGCTTTAAATTGTTGTGATGATGCAGTTCCTGTATCAATGAGTTGTGGTTGGTTGTCATTTTGTTTTATAGTTTGTTCTCTAGAGATTCTGAGTTCTTGCTGAGGTGTGTTAGTACGAGATACTGAAATGTATGTTGCTACTGCAGGATATCCCCTTTATTGTACATTGTTGCACCTTTTGCTTATGCTTATGCTTGTTAGAAAAGCAATGTGCTCCAGCATGATATTTGCTGAATTTTGCTTCATTTAATATCTTTTCTTGGTTAAAGCATTTTCATATCTGTGATCTTACACCTGACTTTCTTGTCATTGTTGACAATGAGTGAATTGAATCAATGATATGTTTGTAGATGACTTTGCCTCGTTTAGTAACACATTTTTCTCTTCCCTTTTTTTAATTGTATTTTCTTTGTTTGTTCATATTCTCATGCCCTTTCTTGCAGGGAAGTCAGAATGGATCAGGGTCAACACCCAACTGTCATGCAGAAGGTAGCAGGCCAGCTGCTTCGTTCTAGCCTTTCCCAAGATTTTCAAGGATATGATGGCTCTTTGAGGAGGCCTGCTCTATACCAAAGACGTGTTGCATATGGGAATTACTCCAATGCTGCACTGCAGTATCCTGTTGTCCGGGCTTGTGGAGCTACCAGTGACCTGTCTATGGTTCCATCAACAGCCACTGCTGTTTGTGTTCAAGCCCCTGCAGAGAAAGGCTTTGCCAGCTTTGCTATCGATTTCCTGATGGGTGGAGTTTCTGCTGCTGTATCTAAAACAGCTGCTGCTCCAATTGAGCGTGTTAAGCTTTTGATTCAGAACCAGGATGAGATGATCAAAACTGGTAGGCTTGCTGAACCATACAAGGGTATTGGTGATTGTTTTAAGCGAACAATGCAAGATGAAGGATTTGTTTCTTTGTGGAGAGGAAACACTGCCAATGTTATTCGTTATTTCCCCACTCAGGTTAGCAATTGTAACCCTTTTTTTTGTTTTTTGGTTTTATTATATATTTCTCCTGTCTTATGCACATTGCTTTGATTATTTTGCAACAGGCCTTGAACTTTGCTTTCAAGGATTACTTCAAGAGGCTTTTCAACTTTAAGAAAGACAGAGATGGTTACTGGAAATGGTTTGCTGGGAACTTGGCATCAGGAGGTGCGGCTGGTGCTTCTTCCCTTCTCTTTGTCTACTCCTTAGATTATGCTCGAACCCGTCTTGCCAATGATGCAAAGGCTGCAAAGAAGGGGGGAGAGAGGCAATTCAATGGCCTTGTTGATGTCTACAAGAAGACCATAAAATCTGATGGTATGGCTGGGCTTTACCGTGGGTTCAATATTTCATGTGTTGGAATCATTGTTTACCGTGGTTTATACTTTGGAATGTATGATTCTCTGAAGCCAGTGGTTTTGACCGGATCCTTGCAGGTTAGTATGCTGTTTAATGGTGATGTGATGTAAGAGGTTTTTCATTCCTTAATTTTGGCATTGATTATATAACTGCCGCTGCAGTTATTAGATATTACTTAACTTTTGGTTGTTGTGTTTGTCATGATACTAATCAATAGTATAATATTTCTCATTCTGGGCATATATTAAATTTTTTCTATGACAAATGGTATTGATTTCCATCATTGAGCTTGTAAATATGACTTCCATGATGGAATGTTGTAATGACAGCTTGCTTTTATTTTCCCTCTGGTATTGCAGGATAGTTTCTTTGCCAGCTTTGCCCTTGGTTGGCTCATCACTAATGGTGCTGGGCTTGCATCCTACCCAATTGACACTGTTCGCAGAAGAATGATGATGACCTCTGGTGAAGCAGTCAAATACAAGAGCTCACTTGATGCATTTTCTCAGATCTTGAAAAATGAGGGTGCCAAGTCCCTTTTTAAGGGTGCTGGAGCTAACATCCTTCGTGCTATTGCCGGTGCTGGTGTGCTTGCTGGATATGACAAGTTGCAGCTCATTGTTTTCGGAAAGAAGTATGGATCTGGTGGTGCTTAATTCTGGGTATATCTCCCTTTTTGTTCCATTTAGGATTAGATGGTGATGAAAAACTTGACTCCCGAGAAATTTATTTCGGCAAAATTTCATTAAAATAATTCAGTTATAGGGGGAGTTGCTCTCCGAACGATTTTTATTTTCGGATGGAAGTTTTGATTAAGAAAACATGATAAGATTGGTGGCTAATGCCCACCGCCACATGTCGGAGTTTTGGTTTTATGAATTGAGGGATATATTTATATTTGAAGTTCTAATTGTTGTTCTTCGAGTTGTTATCATCTCGGTTATTATGTTTGAAATTGGTATCATCTGTTAAGATGGCGTGATAAAAAAGATGGGCAATTTTGAAGCACATATAATATTTCTATGCTTGCCTACTGAATTAATTGATCTGTGTTGGCGTCAATCGTCCCATTTTCAAGCGTGCTCCTTGTCCTGTAAGCGAGGCGCTCAGTGCCTCTGTTTCTTTACTCGCGGGGTATTATGTATTTTGGGGTCAATCGCCCATCATAATGGAGAAGGCTCTAAGCCTGTATCAGGCATAATCGTTAAGAGTACAGATGGTTAATAAACTATGCAGCAACGAGTTTCATGTGTGACCCTTATAAAAGCCGCGAGGCAGGCTTCTCTTTTTCTTCTTTCGTTTTTGTTTATAATAAATTCGACGGAAAGCGTAAAATCAAAAGAAAGAAAATTACCACAATACCACATCAAAACTTTTGGGCTTCCCCATTTTCATTTCATGGTACGGACAGTATTGAAAGTGATATCAGTCGACGGGATTAAGCTAATCTTTGCTTTAATGAAGTTGACTAAGAAGTAATCACTTTTGGAATAACTCCTGCTGTGCTGTCCACCACAACTTGAATCAGATGCTCTTCTTTCTTTTTACCTGATGGAATGAATGAGATGCTCTTTGATTAGTAGCTTCCTCTCCTCCATTTTTGACTGCCCTTTTGAAGGATTTATTTATGCAGCTGCGCCTCTTTGCGCAAAATAATTGGAGAAACGATGAATTCCTTGCTTGCGAACCAGGGCTTCTTCTGTGCCAACGACTTGATGACACATGCTATCTTCTCTGCCCAAAATTGAATGTAGCTTCGCCTCCCAAATTTAAAGTGATCTTCCTGTCTTTTGTCATTGAATATTACCAGTAAATTCTTGCTTTACTCTTTATTCCAAGGCGAAACAACAATCAGGTCTCCAATTAAGATTCACAACTTGTTTCATTCAAAGTCATTAAACACTGACCTAAATTGGTTTCTCTTCATTTAAAAACCAGCGACAACCTCTTTCTTGTCCTTCACTTCCATCTCTGTGTTTTAGGGGATACGACTGTCATCTTGGAACAATGACTTGAAGACACAGAGCTGATAGGTCTGGGACAAACAAACTAAACATACCCTACCCGAATGAAGGGAAGTTCACCACAGCCCCAGACCTAACCATGACTCCTTAAACGTGGGAGATTTCCAATCTTAACCACTTTCATCAAGGAGTCAGCTGGTTTGGTCATCTGATCTTCAACCGCATCTAATTATTCTTTTCAATTTTAATAATAAGACAACCGGTGGTACGTTGTAGTAATACTGCCCCAATGTTTACAACGCTCAAAGCTAACGAAACTTGCTAAGCTACCCAACAAAAGAAGGTTGAAATTTATGTGCAAACATCAGTATCTCCACAAGTTAACAGGATCCAAGGATTTTGTAATCTTCTAAACAATTATCTCTCAGCTCCCAACAGCAGGGACCCAAGGTCTAACCTTGGCACACCACCGATATTGGCATTACAATTACACATCCAAATTCGTTGTAACAATTTGCTACCAAATTGGGAAAAAAATAAAAACAAGAGGGCTGTCTTTCCCCAAGTTCATTCATGTGCTAGCTCACAGCCATGATGGATAGTGAAGACTGAAGATAAGCTAAGCCCTAGGCCTGCTGAAAATCACTCAACAAACCACAGGAAAAGAAAAAGAGGACATCTCTTTTATTTTGGTTTATTGTATCAATTCTTTTTTAAGTGTCGTAGATACTAAATAGTAATAGTAGCAGGCACTATTAAATCTAGGCTGCTCTGCCCTCCTGCTTTAAAGCTGTTGCCGTTGGGGTTTGGGGACCAAACCTTTATTGGACTCTAGCGATTTTAGGTGAACAATATGTAGGATTCAGAATTCAGAATTTCAGTTTAACAGAATTCAGGGCTGAAACGTCGTCGTGGAGGATTACATTTTGTAAGATCAAAACGTGTCCATTAACGCAAGACAAAAGCGCCACAAACAGAGACAGAGAGGGAGACTGGGAGAGTGAAATCCCATCCCTGCTTTCGCTTTCACCTTTCAATGCTCTCTCTCTCTTTCTTCAAATAAAACAAAGCCTTCTTCTCAAGCTTTATTGTCTCTTCTGCTTGTCTCTCTTCTTACTCCTTTCTTCCTTTCTCTCAATTTTCCTTCTTTTTTTTTTTTTTTAAAGTTGGTAATTTCAGTCTGATTATCAATCAAAACCCAGAATTTTTGCTGTCAACGTCGATAATGTAATCACTCATTGGAGCAAGTTACAGTCTTTGTTTGAATACTTTCAAGTGTTTGCTCAAAACATCTCTCTAACCTCTCTGCTTCTGTTTTTAACTACAAAAAAGAAAAAAAATATTTCTTTTTGTGATTTTGTAGCTTCATTTTTTGATTACTTGGAGTGATCTTGATGCTGACGGTGTCTTTGTTTTCTCTTCTTATTTCTTCCCCCTTCAGTTGCGCTTGGAGTTTTAGTATGAAAATGTGAAGAACATGTTGCCAAGCCAGGTAAAAGATTAGGAAGAATTAAACTTTGTTTGGATGCTCAGCTGACTCAAGAAAATAAGAGAAGCTATAAATTTTTTTGGGTGAGATGTTTTTTAAATTTTTGCAGCTTGAGGACGGGGAACTGTGATTCATGCTGCTTTGATTTCTGTGAGTTCAACGATTTTGTGCCTAATTTTGAAATTTTAGCTGATAATTACATTGAAATTATTCAGGAAGGGGAGCCACATTAACCAGATTCGATTTTTTGTTGATATCATTTGTTGCAGAACCGCTGAAATTGGCTTGGACGAATATTAAATGAAATCCAAACTCTGCTCAAGTAAGAAAATAGTAATATTTATGTTAAGTTGAAAGTTAGCCTTTTGGATGGGAAAAAAAATGGAAAAACCTTGAATCTTTGATTATTAATGTAGTGCTTGATTGCAGCTTACAGAAGTGGAGTTGGAGTAGAGGTTAAACATGAATGGGAATAGGCAAATGGAGGTGCATTACATTGACACGGGCTTTCCTTACACTGCTACTGAAAGCTTTATGGACTTTTTCGAAGGTCTTACACATGTTCCTGTAAATTACACTCACACTGTACCGATGCAGGATCAGGTATTTTTCGGTGTTTAATCTTTTATTTAATGGCAAAAGAAAAAAGAGCAAAATTTTCAGCAATAAATTGTGGAATTGAGTTTTAATTAGGTTGTTCATGCCTTAGGCACTGCTTAGGTGTGATGCTGTTAGACCCATGCTTTTCATGAATGGAGGATATGGATTTTCTCACTGGTGCATTTATGTGCCCCTTTTTAATATATTAACCTGAGGAAAGATTATCTTTTTTCCTTTTTTTTTTATGCCAACATTTTGTCTGAAAATTCTACACATCGATATGATTGAGGATTTATGGGATCGATGGGATTTCAGTTGTTTCCGATATTAAAATGAACTTGTCTTCCCCTGTCGTTTCTTATGGATTTATGTACTAACATACAACATTGCTATGAATTGGCTGAAAGTGGAAGCTTTTACATGGCAAGGCATACTGTATTCATCTTCTAATTATGCATTCACTGTTCCTTTTGTTAAGATAATTATATAAATTATTTAGTTGGAGTTATAATACAATACCATTACTTAGTTAGACTATAATATCTAGTTAAGTATTATACTATAGAAATGTTAGTTAATTAGAGTTAGACTATGAACAGGATTGACCTTTAGTCCCAAGTCGTAGTTTTTTGCATGAATGTGATAATATTTAATTTTTCTCTGTCCAGGAAAACATGTTCTGGTCAATGAGTATGAATGCATACAAATTTGGATTTTCTGGTCTGGAGAGCACCTTTTGCAGTCCATATGAAGTAAGTGATCATTTGCCAAGAATGGATGTCAGCAGGAGGACTTGGGACTACCCATCAACGCTGAACTCTGTAGAGCCTGCAACCATAGACATGCAGCCTGGAGGAGAAGCAGTTGTGGGCATCCATGCTATACCTGAAGAATGTTAGTTAAAAATATGTTTTGATCTTAACAGTTTCAATATACTTGTTAGAACTAGATGTCTATTTTTGTCCTTATGTTTAAAGTTTGACCAATCTGATATTTGCTAGCTTGTTGGAATTATAAAAAGATAATTTATCCTGGCATCTATGTAGTTTATTGACTGTTCTGTTTTAAAGAGACAAAGAGCCTCTTGTTACAAATGATCTACAAGACTTTATACTGTTCATGATTCATTGGATTCTTGAGTGAGTCTGTTTCCATAAATTTCTGTGACAATATATTTCATCAATTTTCCCCATTTACCTACATCTCTAGTCCTAAAGATTTGTTGTTCTTTTTCTAGGTATTACAAATCATCAAAGCAATAGTAATTCTCAGGTATGATCTTTCTTTGTTTAGATTTTACTCAGTTTTTTCTTGCATGTGCTTGTGCATTTTGTTCTTATGTATCTGACCCAGACTCCCAGTTGAAAGCCACAGTGTATAATCACAAACAAAGTGCCAACTTCTGGAGGATGAAACGAAGTCCAACAATTGCCCTAATCAAAATTTCATCTTTGTTATTAATTTATTGCCATAGGAAGTACTCAAAACCTTTCATAAGTGGACAGAAACTTTCTATTATGATGAAGAGTGGGCAGTGGAAATGCCAGCATCACTGCCATGGATACATATGTTGGGGAAATTACCTTATATACTTTACTAAATACGCCTGTATTTATTCACCCTTTTTGAGCCATAGCTGTCATATAATCGTACTTTTACTGGCTATTTCTCTCAACTTTGATCGACATTTGAAGAACTTTGATTAAATTTGTTGTTCTCGATTTTGCATATTATACGAATTTAACTGTGGTTGCAAACATTAAAGCCTAGAATCTATATTATTAACTGATCAAAGATGATCTGCATTATATTGTCACAGGTTGTTTGGCAAGACAATATTGACCCAGATAACATGACCTATGAGGTTTGCGTTTGCAGCTAATCGTGCTTTATTGTTTAAATTACATGCATTTGCACTTTCTAAAAGATGACTGCATACATACCCTTTTCAAATTAAATGAATTCAGGGCAAGAAGCTGAATTATAGGATCTTGTCCTAATATCATAAATAAACCTCTTGTGATTGTAAAATCAATTCAATTTAAGAGAATATTAGTTATTAATCACACGTGGCGCTACTGCACGTGCCTATGCACTTGATTAGTTTTATGATGGGAAGTGGGAACAATTATGGAATCAGTAATTACTTGAGTCAAAGCTTGCATAGATGTTATTGATTTAGCTACATAATTTTTGTATGACAGGAATTGCTTGACTTGGGAGAGACAATTGGAAGCCAAAGCCGGGGTCTATCCCAGGAGCTTATTGATTTGCTTCCAACCTCAAAATGCAAGTTTGGCAGCTTCTTCTCAATGAAAAGAGAGAGGTAAATCTTTTACTTGTATGTGCTTTGTTTGGCAGTGCCTGCTTTTATTAAACTATAGCTGTTAACCTGCCATTGTGTCTCCAGACTTTTATTATTTGCTTTCGTGGCCTTTGTCTCAAGCATTCATACTAAATTATCTTATTCAAAAATTCTTTACTAGGTAAATTTTGTTTTTGACAAATTTTCAAGGCAAAATTGACATTCCTATGCATTGCATATGTTATCCACCAGAAACTGTGGGGAATCACTTTAAACAAATTAAATGTTCACTGTTCTCATCCTTCACCTTGGAATTTTATATGCAAGAGAAGAGACTTTTCCCAAAACAAGCATTTCTCATGGTCCCTACTTATCCCTCCATCATTTCCTGTTTATGGTTTTATATAATTCTGGTTTGTAATCTACTTACATGTTGCAATAAATGATGGAAAATGGGACCTTCTAGGTAGCAATGGATCTTTGGACATATGTCCTTTCTATTATCTCTTTCCCCTTTTCAACTTTTGTGCTTTATCTACTAGTCTTGTACATCATAGTAGACTACATCGAATCATTGTAGTGTTTACCTTGGAATATGTGCGAAGGCACTAGGTACAGTTTCAACTGGAATTGTTTTGTGGCTGATGAATGCCCTGTTTGAGACATGTACGTGTACAGGACAATAGCTGTTGCGATGCTTGTTAATGCTGAGTCTCTGAATTGCAATTGTCAAAACACCTAAGACAAACATTTTTAGGTTTGTAGGAGAAATCATTGGTTGGCTGGTAGCGTTTGCAGTGTCTGAAAATTACCTTTAACATGCAAGCAAACTACAAGTTAAATATTGCAGTTGAATTCATTTCATAGAGATTTTGTCAAAACATGTCATAACCCACTATCTCTAGGATTTTCTTTCAATTGCTCATAAAGTTTTGGTTTTCACTAACAGTCTCCTTTACCACTAGTTTATTTGTAGGGAGTTGATGGAGATACCTTTTAGTCCTAATTTGCAGTTTTAGTTGGTTAAATGCTTCTACTTTCTTTTGTCTGCTATTAGATGTTAGTCCCCCCTCCTGCACTCTCTTCTTAGGATAATTTGGCCTTTTCCTCATTTTAAATGCTCATCCTCTTAGCTTTTCAACATCTTCACGTGACCATTTTGCTTTTACTTGTGAAACAGATGTGTGATCTGCCAGATGAGGTACAAAAGAGGGGAGCAGCAGATGAAATTGCCATGCAAGCACGTCTACCACTCACAATGCATCACCAAATGGCTTAGCATCAACAAGGTCAGTTAATGGTTTCTACAAAGCTGAAAGAATTTTTTAGCATCTACTGGCTTTGATTTAGTGCCTCTGACATACTGCTGATCTAAATCGTGTTTCGTTAGATATGCCCGGTCTGCAACAATGAAGTATTTGGCGAGGAATGAAGGCATTAAGACATCGAAATTAGCAAGTTTTAGAGTAACATGGCTTGACATCTTCTTTGTTATACTTGTCATTTAGCTACGTTCGGTTCCTTTCCATTTTTCCCTGTACACATAGGGCTAGTGAAGCTGTGAAGGACATTTTTCTTGTTCTTTATATAAATCTTTTTTCAGTAAAAGAAAAAGCCATATTTCCTGAGTTTCAATAGTAAGAAATATGGTTGGATGAAGTTGCAGTATGCAGTAATCAAGAGTTGATTACTAATGATTTAGAATCCATTTGGCATTGTCTTTGTCACGTCAAAACGTGTTTATGGCTCAAACGCAATCCCTTAACAGCAAAAGCATATATTGAGGAGGAGAAAAGGGAGTGGATAACAGTGAAAGAAGCTGTTGGTTGCACCACCAAATGTGATCGAGGGCAATCGCCGCTGTTGTTTGCACCACCAAATCCGACCAATGGTCAAAGCTGGACTCTGTTTGCTCTTGTCCGAATTTGACCTTAAACAAACACAATGGGACTGTCGATGGTTTCTTTCTTTGCATGTAACAAGTTGAAAGTTAAAATCAAGGATTCGGATTCGTTTTGCCCAACAGCAGTTTTTCCCTTGAGTTAGACTCCACGTTGTCGTGGTGGGATCCAACAAAGGAAGGCAAACCACGTGGGAAAACAAACACCAAGGCTAAGAGGCTTAGACTAAAAAGAAAAAGAAGACCAAGTAAACTAATATTATAAAATCCCCAACGGTCAGATGGAATCCTAAAAAGGCCCACTGACGTTAACGCCCTCTTCGTCTCTCTGCTCACTAACCGTTACTTAGATCTCCCTCCTTCAGTCCTTCCCTCTCTCTCTCTCTGTCCTGAAACCTTTCTCCATTTCTGCCTCCTCCTCTCTCTCTCTCTCTCTCTCTCTTTCTAATTCTAGCACTCTCTCAAGTCCCAAGTGTTTCTCTCTCTCTTTAATTCTCGATGGAACCAGCAAAAATCGATTGGAAGAGAATAGACTCCAGATTTGTTGAGGACTGTGTTTATGAGCATATCAATGCACCCAAATGGGTTGATTTTTCTGCCGTGGAAGACTCCATTGACGATGAAGCCTGGTTCTGCAGACCTGGTAAAACCCTTTTTTTTTTCTCCTCCCAATGAATGTATTGCATAAATTCCACTTTCCCCTTTTGTTCTCATGTACCACTTTACTTTTTGTTAATCTTGGTATTGCAGATTGTAAGCATCCAAAGACAGCTGAGGATTTCCTTAAAACGACTCCACCTTCAAAGGTTTTAATCTCGGCTTTCCCATACCCTTCTTTTTGCCTCAAAAACATTTTAGCTTCACCAAGTAAAATGTAGTATACAGCAGTGCATGCTTTCTTCTTGCTTGTCCGGAGATTGATCATATGGGGATAAAGATTTGCTCTTTCTTGGTTTTTTGGTGAAACAACTAGTTCTTGGGCTGAGATCGATCTTGCTTTTCTTGACATAAATAATGCTACGTATTAATTTTCTTATGACATGGGCAATGTTTTAGTTCCTTTTCTTGTTCTTCTTAAATTCTCCTCTGTTTTCCTCCGACGAAAAGAGACTTCATCCTCTGTCATGCTAATATTATGGACCCTTTGTCTCACCTTTGCTTTATTGATCTTTTTGAAGCTTGCACGATCAGCTAATGGCGGTGGAAGTGGAAGCCTTCTACTTCGCGAATGGAATCAAGGGTATTGAATCCAAGCCTTAGATTACAAGAAGTTTATGTTCAAGATTCAGTTTTTCTCAACAAAACTTCACTTATTTCCATTTTGGGGTTTCTTGTATTTCAGAGATGCAAAAATGAAGAGAAGAGGACAAATTCAATCTTCAAATTTTTCAAAGATTGATCCGACATTCAACGAAGATGGTGAAAACCAGGACCCAAATTTATCAACTCCTCCAAATCACCAAGCTAAGTCTTTGAAAGCCGCAATCAAGTCAAGCAGTGAAAAGAAGAAACCAATAGATGATATCTCCCAAAGTGATGAGATGCCGCGGCTGAAAAGTACTTTGTCAGCTAGGAATTTGTTTGCTGGAAGGGATATACTAAATCATATAACTGACTTTTGCAATGAATTGAAGAAATTGACGACCAGAGCAAGGGAGAGAGAAAATGAGGAAAAGTTGACTGAGAAGAAGAGTCAAGAGGCTGCAGTAGTGAAGGAGGTTTCCGGCCAAGTGTTAGGTGAGTTGGACGTGAAAGAGAAAGAGAGGAAGCCCCAACTTGATTTGGGTGAAGAGAAACTTGAAGGAATTGAAAATGGAAGTGCAAAGGAGAAAGAAAGGAGGAAGAAGTAAGTCTAATCCCTCTCTGTTTTAACTGGTTAAATTTGATTTAGAATCTATATAGGGTACTGAAGTTTGATTATCATGTTGTGCAGAACACATGATGAGGTAGAGAACATTCCCGTCTCTCTAAACTTGGAGAATGTAAAGCACAAAGGAGAACAACGGGTGCTGCAAATACGGACCAATCCACCCTCCCCTCAGTGCTTTTCTGCCCCTCATGCGCCCATGAAAACCACCCCTTCTAAGGCTTCCAGATCCAGACTTATGGTATGTAAACCGTTACCTGCAGCTTCTTTCCATTTAGTCTTCAGTCATCCACCACAGAAAGTTGTCTCTTGAAAGAGAGAATTTGAGAAACTTGCTCTTTTTGTTCACCGACATCAGGGCATCTTTTTGTTCAGTAGTATAGATGCATCTTTCTCAAATCCTCAAATTGTCTCTTCCTACATGGCAATTTTACTTTATATATTATGTTTCGTTACAAGATTGCTTGTTGTGGTAAGCACTTACATTCACTCATGCATCCATCAGGAGAGGGGGATCCTTCAAGAACAGAAGCAAAACAAGGAGATGAAAAAAGATGATCCAGCGGACAAACCTGGCAGTGTTCCTACTAATCTTATTGATGGAAGACAAGCGAGAGCATTGGATGTATTTTGGTTCCTGAAGCCTTGCACACTGTCTGAGTGAACACTTAGATATCAAACAAGAAACTCAAATACATTCTTTCATTCTTTCCGTATACCTTAAAACTTCTATGTTCTGATTACTTCGTTGATTATTCAAGTGTCAGCTTCGTAGCTCTTAGTTCCCTGATTCATTGATTCTTGATAAAACAAAGTGTAATTAAAGCATTTTTTTAATAATTGTACTGAAAATCCATTTTCACTGAATAACGATGTCATACTCCTCATCTCCCTCTTAGTGTAAGGTGATGATTGTTTCTTCAAGCCTGTTAGGAAAGGGGACCCTTTGATTAATTGATTAGTGTCAAAATTAAACTCTCAATGTGCTTTTGGAATATGGTTTGATTAAAAATTGCACCTCCTTAAGTTTAAAGCCAAAGGTAGCGTAATCCTGAAGAGTGAAAGTGGCAGGCATGGATTGCCTGAAACAAAAGCAGGCACATAAGCCAAATAATGGGCTTTTTTTCATTTTGTCTTTCTCTCCTTCTCCTTTTGCCCCCCATGTTTAGCAAAATAAAGACAATTTACCCAATGATGTTTATCTAATTCTTGGATAGGAATCAACAACACCACCCAAGAAACAAACTGCCAAACTCTGCAAACATGTATATGAGATACATATGAAAGTTGATGAGGTTCTGAATTCTACTTCTGACATTAGTACTGTAATGCAGTGTACAGTTGGCACGGTGTGTCTGGTTCAGAAAAGTCAAAAAACAAAAACAAGTTTCTAAGCTGATCTCCTACATCAAAAAACCCTGATCTGAATTTTCACATGGATTCCAGCCCCATAAGATTCAACAAAGACTACAAGAAGAGTAATGAATACAGAACGTATACATAAACCTCAAACAACACTCACAACTCACGGTTGAATTCAATCCCGCAACGATATACTAAGAAACACAAAAGAATGTCTTCGACTTATTCTCTACCTTGCCTTATTATCACCACGGGAAAAGAAAAGAAACAGAGGGTTAACCAAAAACAAAAGAAGACAAATATATGTACATTAAGATCCGATGATTGAAGCTAAGATCACTTGAGACAATCTAATCTAATCTAACCTCAAGTTGCAAAGCATGCAATCCAAGATCCTGGACCAGACGAGCCGTGCACGAGGGTAGAGCCTGTTGGTATAAACCCTCGACTCCCTTACCAGATCCTCCATGGTCTCTACAAAGAGATTCAAGCTTCTCATAGGAGGAACATACAGAGTCAAAGGCGCCACAGAGAAAGCAATTGTGAATAACAGCTGCAACATCACGTTCGTGGTTCAAAACTATGCAAACCCAAAAAAGCCAGAATCAAAAAGTCTCAAAAACTCAAACTTCTCGGGCTCTGAAGTTATGGAGATGCAGAGTCTTCAAAGGGTTTGTTGGTTGAGAGACAGGTGAAGGACAGAAGGAAGAAACGAGATACTTCTTGATGATGTCGAAGATTCGAGATATAAAGGTTTTGTCTGAGGTTAGATGGAAGAAAGAGAAAGAGAAAGAGAAGAAGTTCCGGTAATCCGAAGAAATAAGGAGTTATGCACAGCTTTGTTTAGGTACGAGACTGGTCGTTGGACTTGGAGATGTACGTGGGGTTCCTAATCCTAGCCGAGAGCTTTGACCCCTGTTTTCATTTATTATCTTCCGGTTTTACTTGTAATTACCCATTACTGCTAGCATCTCATCTTCGTTTCATTCGAACAAACAAAGGATTAATGATGATAATATATCATAAGGTAACATTACTTAGCATATGAAATTCACGTGCAAGGGCATATCATGTTCGGTGGAAATATATAGAATTCATCTACTCCATATTCATAGTCATACATACATGCATTCGATCAATTTTATTATTAAATTCAATTAAATTATGTTCAGACTTTAGTCATACTTATGAATTCAAAGGTTTTGAACTAAAAAAATAGACTATTATTATAGCTTTAAATGACAACAAAACAAATTAATTTGAATTTGTCACAGTTACTCATTTATTACCACTGTGCTTTTGGAAGTCCCTTCTTATCTTTCAAACGCTACCCCATAATCACTTTATTTATAAAAGACTATGTTTTAGAAATTAAAGCTAGATCTATGTATTTATGTGCATACTCCTACTTCATTTTTTTTTTCAAAATGGAAATAATTTTTCCCTCAATAAAACTGATTAATATACAATTTTTTTGCCTTTTCTTTTCATTGCACCTAGAGGTTTATTTGTATAGTGGGTGAGTTATGAGTATGATTAAAAATATACTACCTTCATCTCCTTTTTTTCTTTTTATAAATTTTTATGGAAATTAAAATAAAAGATTTAGTTTTTAAAATATTTTATATTAAAATTTAATTTTCATTTTGTTTGTTTTCATTGCACCTAGTGGTTAAGTTGGACGGCATGCGAGTCACGAGTATGACCAAAAAACGTATTTTGGATAATGATTACTTAAACATTTGGAGTCTAAATTGTGGTGCAGCCGAGTACACGTGTCCCCACCCTCTTTAAATGGCTGAAAGGGGAAGGGACCACGCTCCACAAAATGCTAGACAGCCTGCCTAATGCCAGAGTACAGAAATGGGCCGATCTGGATCCACACTGGTGACTGCTCTAAGACAGGCTCAGCCCAGATTGCTCAGGGTCCGATGAGACGAGGGCCCATTACCTCCTCACAAACCCAGTCCAGCAACATCAAATGTTCGAGAACGCGACTGCAACCCTCAAATTCCCTCTCCCGACTCCCCCACTCCTGCCAGAAGAAAAATCAAATCGATTCGTCCTCCATTTTCAGAAGCGATCTTCCAAAAATCAAACGCAAGGATTAGTGTTGTTTTGTTGTGAGAAATGGCGATGGCAGGGCGCATCAGATCGAGTCTCCCTCTCTTTAACAGGCTGTTGGGAGCCGATTCTCTTTCCGCTCACAGATCCAATCTTCACCAAACCCTGCTTTGCCCCGAGGTAACGATAATCGCTTCGCAAAGCAGTCTCATCTGTTTATCTCCATTAGAAATGTGATTCTCTTTGTATGTTTTTTGTTCAGTTTGCTACTATTTGCTTTGCCTTTGTTTTTTGTGGTACTGTTTTTGTTTTCAATTGTGTTGTGTATATCTATTCGCAATGAGAGAAAGTGGAGAATAGCTCTTTTTGCAAAAGGAGAAAAATTTGGGTGCTTAGGAATTGTGCGAAGCTTACGGTTCTAACTTCTAATTCGTTTTCCTCTTCATTTTACAACCGTGTAATGTTTAAGCTAAATTTTGATTTTTGACTCTCTCTCTGTCTTGATTTCTCCCATTGTGTTTCTTTCAGCTGTCCAAGAATTATTCGACTGCTTCCCCCAAAAAGGAAGTGAAAGTTAAGGTATCTGGATTTCTTTTAACTTAAAAAACTTCCTGTTGTTAAGGTGAAGTGTGTGCTTTACATTTCCGGGGATAGAGAGGCAGTAAGGCTGTGAAATTAGTTTCATATATGTGTTTTGATTCTGCTCTGTTGGTTCTTAATGGCATTTTAGGTGCCTCTGGCTTTGTTTGGGGGATCAGGAAACTATGCCTCTGCACTTTACCTTGCAGCGGTAAAAGGAAATGCTCTGAACAAGGTTGAGTCTGAACTTCTTAATCTTGTTGAGGCTTCAAAGAATAGTCCAACGTTTTCTCAATTCACCAAGGACTTGTCAGTACCTGCAGAGACAAGAGTCAAAGCCATTAATGAAATATGTGGTCAAGCTAAATTCTCAGATGTTACAAAGAACTTCTTGGGTATGAAAAACTGGAAAATTTGTTTAGCAAGTTTTACTTGAATTATGTAAATTATTTAGTGCTGTTGCTGGCTTTTGTATGAAGTTCAATCTTTCTTGGTAGTGATGAAATGAGAAGTTGAGATATGTGTAAGACTTTCTTTTCTTGTTTCTTCTCAATGACCATAGGTATGTTATGTTCATGTGAAGAATTAAATTCATGAGGCAATTTTACTGCAGTGGTCTGTACTCTTTGTATGATATTCATCAAGTATTTTATGTCTTTTAGCTTGGACTTCATTTGTTGCATGTTGGCCTGTAGTACTGCTGAACTTACTTGCATATATTTCTTGTCATCGCCACTGTTTTATTTATAGCTCCTAATTTGTTGTGTGTATGGATTAAATACTTCTCTAATTTTTTTGTTTTTTATTTTTATATATATCTATGCTAGTTGTATTGGCTGAGAATGGAAGGCTAAGGTATATAGAGAGCATTGCGAAGAGATTTGTGGAGTTGACCATGGCTCATAAGGGAGAAGTGAAAGCCATTGTAACAACTGTTATTGTAAGTTTACTCCATAATTGTAAAGTTTTTTGTAAGTTACTTTTATTACCCTTTGAAAAATTTATAGCCTTTCTTTATCCCTTTGAAGGAAAAGAATGCAGTCTAACAGTACAATGCAATTAGGCAGATACATGAAATTTTGGTTCAATGGTTTATTTAATATATTGGCGCTGTTCTTCTATTGAATTCTTTGTGATTATAAAGTTTTTTTTTTTAAACTAATACCATGAAGACCTGATGCTCGTAATATCAAATATTTTGCTAGTGTCTACTATTTGTTTGAAAGATTGCTAGTGTCTGTTTGGCTGCTGCTAAGTATTTAGGCTCTAAAAATTTGGAAGTAATCTTCTTTACAACTATTCTGTATTCACTGTCCTTCACTGTCTCATCTTGATGGTTGTCATTTTGTACCAGCCCCTTCCCCCAGAGGAGGAGAAAGAACTGAAGGAGACCTTGCAGGAAATAATTGGACAAGGGAAGCAGGTGAAGCTGGAACAGAAGGTATGCAGTTTCATCTGTTGTGTATATTATTCAAGTTACTGCTTGTTTTACACTGTAATTCTAAATTTTCTCCCATTTGTGCCAGATTGATCCTAGTATTCTTGGTGGGCTTGTGGTAGAGTTTTCGCAAAGGGTGTTTGACATGTCCATTAAGACTAGGGCGCAACAGATGGAGAGGTTCTTGCGTGAGCCTATCAACTTTGGTGCTCTCTGAAAGATGTCATTATACCTAGCTGACTCTTTTTAAGTTCCTTCTGCACCAGTTGGTTAATTCAGAAGGGCAAAGAATCATTGCGGTCTTGTTTGCCTCTGTTTTCTTGTACTTTGCCTTTTCATATGATGGAATGCATCCATTCAGAATAAAAGCAACCTTCTCGGCATTTATTTGGGAAAATCACTGATAAACTTTCTACCTTTTGTATGGGGTTTTTGTGGCTACTTCACCTTCTAAGCTCATAATTTGTTCGGGTACATGTTAAATGTTACTTGCCTGGACATCAAATACTGTTTTTGAATACAGATGAATGTCTCTTTTCTATTATTTATATTGCCATATTTAATTATTTATTAGTTTTACTCACCAAGTTGTAAGCATTCGATAGTTTCAAATGAACAAGGCCATTGGAAAAGCAAGTTAGCGGCGGAGCTCGATAAAATTAATGATTGAGTAGAAGTACATTTTTGTACACCATACAACCAAAAGCCCAATACATTTCAAAGGGTGGCGACTGTTCCCCCAAAATAGAAAAGCTTGCGGGCAGGCTGCGGCCGACTTAGACAAAAACCCCACGGGCTAGCTCTCTGCTTCTCCATTCATCTTCCTCTCAATCCTTGTCTTGTCCATCCCAAAATGCTGCCACAAGCGTCTTTAGCATACGTCAAGAGGAAGTAGAAGAACTAAAGCACCATTTTAATTGTTGAAAGATCTCTCATCTAAATTAGTTGTAACTATTTGTCCACGCCTTGTGGTATTCTCCATTTATATACATACAATACGGGCACGCGTGCATATATATATATATATATATATAAACAATCCTAATATTTGTGAGTTTTAATTATGAGTTAAATGCTTTCTTGATTACTAGCACTGCAAATTATCCTCTGTTTTATCACAGCGAAAGCCTTCAAGCTGCAAAAGTTGTTTGATGAAGCCTAGCACATTAATTTTTGTGCAAAGTTCTTTCATGAACCTCCGATGGTTAATTACCATACAAAGCAGTGACGAAGCCTGAGGTCCCATAAAGAAGCAAATATAGAAAAGTTGCAATCCTAAGAGGAATTTAGAAGCAACAAGTTTTGCGATCAAAGAGGAGCATATACATAGGGCCATTTTGCAGAGGACACATCATTGAGGCATCTGCATAAGGCTTGCGACAGCAGATGAAGGTGAGTCCGATGGCCAACGGTGTGGGGGGGTGGCGCTGAAGGGTTCCAGTGAGCTTAAGATGGTTTGTTTCTTTGAGAATATAGGAAGTTGGATGAGATGTAGCTGAGAAGAGGAAGATGTATCGGTATTAGTAAGACATGAGCCAGCACGGACCGGTGGTTGTCAGCTTTCATTCATGGATGTCTCTCATTCCCGTTGTTCTTTTGGCTCTTATGCTTTTGATTGTTCCTGTGTCCCACTCAATCTAAACGAACAAAAGCTGAGAGACTGAATAATGGTGTCCACTTTTCTGTACAAAGCTTATAAACTAGAACTGACTAATTCTTTCCTCTTTTTCCTATACGGTTTATTCTAGCTAATTGTTCACTTAATTTTTCAGGCCATGGTTTCCTCGCATTGCTAGACCAATGAATATCACTTGTTCGCACGTACAATCATTTTTCTAGACAGATTTTTAATTCAAACAGCAATATATATATATATATATATATAATCTTAGTCCAATGTGTAACAGCAAGACGGGGGGCTAGGTGTTTTTTCTTGTCTTTTTAACCAAGTAGTTTGTTGCTTGGGACAGCCTTACAAGCATGGAACAGATTTTTCCTGGACAGCTGTTGATACAGAGAATACTTTCGAAACAGTTGAGTAGCTTGAGAGTTTTCCACTCACTTTTTGCCAGGTATTGTGGCAGTCGCTGTCAAAACATACACAGCATTATATGGATAACTGTATATTGCTCCTGTATACTTGAAGATTTTGACTAAGACTCTCACATAAGATGGATTTGGGCGGAAACGAATGACCCGGAGTTTCTCTGGATTTTCCTTTTTATATATGATACATGAAAATTTCTCTGGCATGCAGGGTGAGGAATTAGGTAAGGAAAGGGAATCAGAGAGAAAGATAAACCTGACAACACAATAAGACAATGAAAGTTTGTGAGGTATATTATCCTGTAATATTTAAGATACCTTGAGATGGCCCATGTAGATTGTTGTTGGATTTTGGCTTTGATCAAGTGAAACCTGATTAACAAATTAAACAAGTAGTTTGTAGTTAACCCTTGGTTCAGGGACTCGCTGTCAAAATCATCTGTATATGAAACAAAACTAGCAATAACTGCTGGATATATTCAGCTGGTCAAAACTCATAGATGGGTCATATGTAGCTAGATTACTGTGAATGATGAAGTTATAAAAGAAAATTGTTTTTGGAAAGGGAAAGCAAGCGCTGGTTTAAGGTCAAGAAACAACTCTCATACGCTTCGATATATCTGCAAATGGTGATACCACTTGAGAAATATCATTTTGAGTGCAAGGGCAAATGATTTTACTTAATTTAGGGAAGGCAACTACCCAATTTTCCAAATGAAGTGCCTTCTGTTTCCAACAAGATTAATGAGGGCATTTTGATATTCAGCTGAAATGATATCTTTCCAGTTTGATGCAATCAGGGCCTGATAATCATTTCACATGCTTTACATATTCTATTAATTCCATATTGTTACACAATATTTTTAGTAATGAATTACTCTTAACAGAATGATGCCTTTAAGGGAAAGAATGCTTTTAGACCAATAGAAGGGGGGGTAACTGGGGGTGTAGATAGCAGTTAAGTCCAGGTTCATATTTCCTTTTTCCTTGATAGTTGAGAGGCGTGTTAGGCTCCTGATTTCATGTTGCAGACCATCCGGGGCGCATGCAGCAGCCTACAAAATGTTGTTCACGTTTCACATCTGAAAACAAAGATAACATATGTGGGAGACCAGAACCTAAAAGGCATAGTAAAAGTACTATTTTTTTTGTGTTCTGTCTCTGATCTCTGCAAGCTCTCTTTCTCTCTCTCTCTCTCTAGGGCATAGGCTTATCCTTCAAATACACGTGTGGGTTGAGAGAGAGAGAGAGCGAAGGAGCATTATGTGAAGTGGAAGCAAACTGGTTTGTGTCTCGTACACATATGATGATTACCTTGTGAGTGAAGAAAAATGCATCGAAAAAGACAAGATAGAGTCAAAGACAAGACGACCAACCATCCCTCTCTCTCTCATCCTGTGAGGGTCGAAGGAGGTCCCCCTCCAATCCGTTTTCCACTCTACCCATCAACCAACAAACACTCTCTCCAAATGCATTCCTCTCATACATTTTCATATTCATATTTTAAAGCAAACCCCACAACCATCACCATCATCATCACCATTACCACCACATGAAGCCTTCTCTCTCTCTCTCTCTCTGATACAGCCATCATTTACCTATATAGCTTTCTCTTATCTCCATCAAACCAGTTAAAAAGAGAAAGGCTCCACTAGATCAGATCGAGACCCAACAGCAATGAGGAAGCCTGATCAAAATATGGGAAAGGACAGAGTTAACAATAACAAGATCAAGCTGAGGAAGGGATTGTGGTCACCGGAAGAGGATGAGAAACTCATGAAGTACATGTTAACCAATGGACAAGGCTGTTGGAGTGACATTGCCAGGAATGCTGGTCTCCAGCGGTGTGGCAAGAGTTGTCGTCTTCGTTGGATTAATTACTTGAGACCTGATCTTAAGCGTGGCGCCTTCTCTCCCCAAGAGGAAGAGCATATCATACATTTGCATTCCATCCTTGGCAACAGGTTCGATTTTTATTTCTATCTCTCTTCTATGGCTCAATCAAGAAGAAAAATTAATGAAATTACAGTCATATAATATGCAAACCGTAAGTGTACTATAATCTTTTCTTCTTGGCATTTACCTAGTGCTTATTTGGAGTCCAATAGAGAGATCATGTCATAACATATAGTGAATGATAAAATCTGGCTTTTTATCTTTTTGCACACATGTTCAACGCTTAGAAGCAAAAGAAACTCGTAATATTGTTAATGTGCAAATGCCAATATCATATACTACATTGTGAAACATTCTCACTTTAAACTCTCTTAACAATGTGGAATTTGCATTATTCAGAAGTATTTCGTTCCATTTGTAACTATATTATCTTTGGTCTGGCTATTCTAAGCAAGTTAACGGCTGCTCAATCTTATAAATTATTAATCCCTTGAATATGGTGCTTCTGATCTATTGAATTCAGGCTGGTTTTGAACCCAGTCATAAGGTTTTATTCTTTTCTGGTTCAAGCTTTGTTCTTTTTAAAGTTTCTAATTCTCTTCTTGAACAATGCTTCCAGCAATTGTCCTCTCATTACAGATATAATTTGATTATTTCTTCTACTTGGCTCCGGACATGTAATCTAGAACTTCAGAAAAATTCAATGCTCATTAATACCAAAAGCATCCTCTTCTGTGGCCTTGCATCTGACAATCCCGGCCACCCACCATGTACCCCACCCATATTAATTTCCTGAATGAGCCAATCACGCTTATTTTGGAAAGCTCCAAACCTAACAGAAGAAGAACTTATAGCAGGCAAGAAAAATGAGTGGCCTTAACAATCCTCCATGATCTCACTCATCACCTCTTTTTCCCTTCAAGCCCTTGTCTTTTGGTCACAATTATATGCATACATCATTTCAGTTTTAGAGCTTAAGCATCCATGCAGAGCATGCATCCGAAAAGGAAAAGAAAAAAAATGGAACACATTTTAAGTCTCTGCCGAATTTATTTTTCTACTACCATGTCGGTTATATATAGACGTGTATATGTCTTATGTTTTCATTGATTCCAAATGTTGCAGGTGGTCTCAAATCGCGGCTCGTCTTCCAGGAAGGACAGATAATGAAATAAAGAATTTCTGGAACTCCACGCTAAAGAAAAGATTGAAAAACAACACCTCCACATCCTCATCACCCAACAACAGTGATTCATCGGAGCCCAGAGGTCATGGCGTAGGAGGGATTTTCCCTGTGCATGAACATGACATCATGACCTTATGCATGGACTCATCTTCTTCATCATCAGCATCCATGCAACCAATTGTTACGGGCAACCAATTCGATCCGTTTCCTCTGCTCAATAACCGTTACGACATGACAGGCGCACCGTGTTTGTTCGATGTGCCCGCGTGCTTAACGCAAGGTGGTATGGGAGAAGGATTTTACGGGGATTATGGGGTTTTAGAGCCTGCAAATAAAATAGGGTTGGAAGGGGACTTTTCGCTTCCTCCACTTGAGAGTAGAAGCATTGAAGAGAATAATGCTGCCAATGGCAGCATTGATATGAAAAGCAATAACAACCACTACAATAATACTTGCTTCAACAACACTGATGAGAGCTTTAAAGTAGGGGACATGTTTGGGTTAGAAAATCATCATTGGCAAGGAGAAAACTTAAGAATGGGAGAATGGGATCTAGAGGGCTTGATGGATAATATTTCTTCCTTCCCTTTCCTTGATTTCCAAGTTGAATAACTGCCGACACTTAGGACCTGGGCCTCTCTCTTTCAAAATCTACCCAAAGCCATACATAGGAAATTTTGGGCAGTTTTTCTTTGTCACCATCACCACAATTAACACTTCAAGCCCTCTCGTTTGCTGCATTTGTCCTTTCCATCTCAGAATCTTCATTTCTTTTTCCTCTTTATCTTAATTTCTTGGTTCTTCATTACCCTTTTTTTATCCTTTGAATTCCTTTTCGCTTTCTTTTAGACTCGAGAATTTATATACCAGAGTTTCCATAAGTCTGGACGTCTGGGAATAAACATGAAAAAAGTGGAGATTAGCACAGCCGGAGATATCTTGTACGTATGTATTTCAGTTTCAGCAAGAGGCACTTCAGTCAATTCGCAGAGGGGGAGGATTGGTGCAAGAATCGTGGTTCCTTTTTCTAAGAGAAATGTGAATAGTGATACAGAAATAGAGAGTCAAAAATAAAGATTAAGACTATAGTTGTTGAATTGTAGTTTAATTTCATGTACAAATTAGGGGGAATAAATTTGAAGGTGGAGGTTGTTATTAGTGGAAGCTGAGAAGGATGCATGTAACACAAATTTTACGTAAAAACCCTTCAATAATAAGCAAAGTAGAGAACGCTCTCTCTTTTCCAAGTGGTTTATGTCACATATTCATAGACAATTTCTTCCTCTTTCCATGGGATTAAGTCAAAGTTTACACAACAAAATTACATGCTTTGGGCTTGCCTTGAAGAAGTGCAGTTAGCTACTGATATCGATCGACTAAGAGTTACTACATGATCAAAACTTCAAGCCGCCTTTTTACTCTTCAACTAAATTAATGTATATATGAAGGGAATAAACCAAATAGATCGCAAAAAGAAATTGTTGGATCCTTGCCTTGGTGCCACAAGATGAATTTGCTACGTACTCTGCATGCATCATGCATTATGTTAGTTTTGTTTTCATAAAGTTGACAGGTATTCATTTCAATAAAGTGTTATTCTTTGTTGAAGGCAGTAAAAGGAAATATTTTACAAAACAATTAATATAGAAGAAGACAGCAATTAAAGGATGAAGAAACCGTTAATTACTGGGGCAGGCAGGTAACTGCAGATGCAATATGTATCACGGAAAGAAAAAATATCTTGCGTTGCCTTACCTGAGAGATAACAACTCTCGCGGGAGAAACCCATGTACTTTGCGGGCACACGCCTTAACCACTCTGCCGAAACGACGCTGGTTGACTGAAGCTTGATTGATCTTCCAGATTCCATTGGATAAACATATTTTGTTGGGCCGAGTATGACACAAACCTCAAAACCAAAAGCAAGCCTCAGTAATCTGGCCCAGAAGGGTGAAACTACTAATACGATCCATTTGTCCAAGCCCTTTGGGCTTGTTTGTGTGGCTTTTGCTGGTGGTGATCATGTCTCGGAGTGCATCCGTAAAACATCCTAATCAAATTGGTAATGAGTTCTATTGCATTGTTTTGCTTTCTTTCTTAAGGGACTTGAGGAAAGGGAGGATGGATTTACTTAGATTTCACTAAATTAGGAGACAGGAGTGGTTAATTACCTCTACGTAATTACCTGTTCAAAACTCGATGGCTATTAAAATTTTAAGAATAAGGCGAAACTATTAATTCGATATTGAACCAAACACTCATATGCAAAGAATATTTAAAAATTTTTATTATTTCAAAGAAATTATTCCTACCATGAAAGTAGTTCAGTTTTTCTATATAAGATTTCATTCTGGTATAGGAAAAAAAAGCTTGCTTCAATGACAGTAGTAGGACATTAAGTTGGGTCAGCTGGAATGAGTGACTTTTAAAAAGTTTCTCTTGGCCTTATGCTTAAGCTAGCTAGTAATATACCTTTAATTTGTTTCACACTGGGACAGGGGCCAAATATATATATATTGAAGCGGCCACTAAAATCATGTGAGACACAGAGGCAGTAATTGCGTGCCTTCCAGGCTACACTTTCCCTCGACCTTCTTGTGAACGTATTTATGCCTGGTGGACTTCACTCTTTATTTATAACATGCCAAATTAATTGGACCAAACAAATTAGTGTTGTTTACACCATACCCACAAGGACAAGTGTGGTACATACGTGCAGCCGTCACAACAACTGAGCTGACTAAATGTGAGAATAATTCTCACTCAACACGACTTAAACATGTGATAAGATATGATAAGTGACCGAATGATCTTGTTATTACAATTTATTAAAATTCGATTTCTAATAAATCTTCTTTAATCTCTTATACAACTATATAATCATCCCCAAATAGGTTTAATTAATCTTTTTCCTAAGCAGAACAAAAGAAAAATAGTGGTGATATAATGTTGTTGGGAAAAATCCTATGGGGGGTTTGAATTTGAGATTTACCTGGCCAATTGGCCATGGAACATAGTAAAAAGCCAACAGTACTCAACAGGGTCTCTTTCTCCAAAAAAGTTATTCATTTATGGTGTCGGGGATAGCTAGGAAGTATAATTTAACAGGAGCCCCTATATATGTGGATGGTGAGGATTGAGATCTAGCCTAGCCTGCTTTGAGCAAGAAAAGAAGAATAAGAAATATGCAAATTGGTGATGATGGCAGTGAGAAGAAGAGGGCGATTATTCATTATGTCTTGGCATAAAAGCAAAAGCTGCTCCCATTCCCATTGTTTTATCAATCTTCTCATTGTTATCTTCAATCATGACCCTCAATGTGGCAACCCTTGTATAACAATTCTTCATCCCTTAAAAAACAAGTATTTCCATCAAGTAGGTGGATTTCGTTGATGAATGCAAGCAAACAGGCGTAATTACAATTAATTGGTACATTCCTTTTTTCCAAAAGAAAATAAATTAAAACTATTCCCATGATGTGTATATACCTCATGATTTGAATTTCGATGACACATAATACAAACAACCTACATAATTATAATCCATATACCTATCATTCAAATAAGTACATGGTCCACGGACAAAAATTCTTATATATATAGTTTTTTTTCTCGGTCAAAAATAATTTTATTAAATACCAAATTGATAAGGAATTTGATCAATATGAAAAGATTAGTATATAACTCTTCATATAAAGAAATGGTGTATTATTTTTCATAATATACGAATATGTAGGTGAAATATATATATATATATATATTGTTTAATTTTACTTAAATGATCACACATCATTAAAGACCAAAACTGTAATTATGAATGTGTACTAAGTGTTGGTGTAGTCCATATTCTTCACTATTAAAAATGTTGTTTGGGTTTCTCTCTGTCTCCCTCGTAGCTAAGATGGAAGGCATCTTTTTCTCTTGAAATGAAAAGGAAATTTGGAATATTAAAATTAAGAGGACAAAAGAGAGTGGCAAAGCGTGCTTACTTTGCTATCATTCCTAGGATGTAAAAAGATTGAGACAATTCGGTGTAAAGCAAATCCAAGGCTAGGACTACAACGTCAGGAGACTTTCCCGTAACTTTCGGACCAATTTTTTTTTTAATTTATATATTATTTGCTTCTTTAAAACATTAATCGCAAATAATTATCAAAAGCTTCATTAAAATTAAAACTTTGTTTTATAAATATTAGAGATGAAGATTTATTTGATTTTAAAGCCTTTAGTTTAGGCAAGTTGTGAGTTCATATCGGTTATGTTTTGAAAACTTTTTTTAACAAAATTTAAATATCTAAAAAGGAAAAAATATTATTATTTTTGAAAATTATTTTTTTTTCTTTTACATTATGGATAACTCCAAAATGATTCACATAACAAATCACTCTTTTGTTCTTTAGAATATGATTTATGCAACAAATCATATTGTGACATGTAAAAATAACTACAATAATCTATTATTTATATTATTTCGAGAAAGTCAAATCACTTAATAAATAAATTAATGAAATGTTACGTGTTATGCAAAAATGTAATTCATACTATCCTATAATACTTAATCACCTTTAATCCTTTTTGAATGCTTATTAATAAAGTTTAACTGGATAAAAGGGGAGGGGGGAGGTAAATGCGATTAGAAAATCTTTAGGACCCAAAACCCAAAATCTTTAGGTCATGTGCCTGCTTCAGAAAAGCAACGTCTCTTTACTTAGTTATTCAGTTTAAAAGCCCTCCAAAACCCAAAACCAGGGCCAGGGGGTCAGAAAATCATCTCTCGCATTAATTCTCAATCTCTTTGTCCCTCTGCCTTTCCATGTCCAGTCTATCTGTAATTCAGGGAATGGAGAACAGCCATGAAGACCAAGAAGCCTTGATGTTCCACTCCTACCCATGTGCTTACTACGTGCAAAGCCCTTCCACCGTCTCCCATGCAAACAGTGCCGATATCCGGAACAACACCAACATTGAAGATCAATCTGCTTTCCACTCCCCCACTCGATCCGAAACAACCTTCCTCAACAAGAACCCCGACGTCTCCAGATTCACCCTTTCACGTTACTCATCCTCCCGCGGATCAAACAACTCCTTCTTGCATGAGAAAAAGATTGTTGGAGCTGACAACGGCGTCAACCGTCTCATCATTATTGACCACGGGGTTGGTGGCGGCGGCGATGACGATGAGGAGGAGGAGGAGGAAGATGAAGAAGAGGGGCACTACGGGAAGAAAAGAGGGTGGTGGTGGAGGTATTGTTCTTTTAGAAGGTCTAATTCTTGCGCCTGGATTTCTATTCAAATATGTTGGAGGCTTGTGTTGAGCTTGGCAGTCGCTTTGCTTGTCTTCTACATTGCTACAAAGCCACCACCTCCTAAGATTTCTATTAAGGTATGTTTATCCCTCTCCCCCTCCATCTTTTCTCAAAATTAACGGATTTATTTTCTCATTTATTAGTATTATTTTTATACTGTTAGGCATAGTGTAATCTTAATTAATTTAGTAATAATTTACTCTAAAATATTCACCTAATATCTTGATAAGACATAAATGCAGAGACGAAAATTTACATTTATCATATTTTTTATTTTTAAGATTGTAACTGTTCTAGTTGAATATAACAACTCTTGTTATTCAACTCAATAACCTCAAATCATCAATTATGCATATATATATATATATATGTATATATATACACACACACACAACCAACCAGCCACAACCTCTTATGCCAAGAAGAGCCTTTTTTCCAATTCATGACTTATTATAGCATTCTAATTTTTGGTTCAATTAAATTATCACTTTTCAAGTAAAAAAAAAGACTGCTTTCAATCATTATCTATTCCACTTAATTCAAAGAAACTCTAATAATTCCATAATAAAAATGCAAACTCGAATAAAATTATCAGGTTCATTTCACACAATGCTTTGATTGTAGATAGCAGGAGTTCGTCAATTCGGACTAGGGGAAGGAGTGGATGCCTCAGGGGTTACAACCAAGATTCTGACCTGCAACTGTTCCATCGATCTACTCATAGAAAACAAATCAAAGCTCTTTGGTCTCCACATCCGCCCTCCTATAATGGAGATATTTTTCGGCCGCCTTCCCTTTGCGATGTCACACGTAAGTCTAGTCGTTTTCATACTATCAAGTCATAGTTCTACAAGTTTATACATATGGTATGGAATTCTATTTCCTTTATTCTAAAAAAGAAAATGTAAATCAAACTTGCAGGGATCAAAACTATATGCCCAGAGCTCTGGTTCATCAATATTTCAGTTATATGTTGGAACAAGGAATAAACCGATGTATGGCGCTGGGAGAAGCATGCAGGACTTGCTAGACTCAGGAATGGGATTGCCACTAGTGATTCGTTTGAAGCTGAGCTCCGATTATCGAGTCGTTTGGAACCTTGTCAAGCCTAGGTTCCATCAACAGGCTGAATGCTTGTTAGTCCTGGATAGCAACTATGATAAGAAGCATCAAACCCAGAAATACAACAGCACCTGCACCATAACCTTTTGATGTTCATGGCTCCTTCTTGAATGGAAAAAAGGAAGAGAGCACGTTTCAGAAAAAACGATAGATGCATATAATCCTTTTCAGCGTTTTGAATCTGGTAACAATATTCATAACGTGATTGTAAGTAAAAGATAAGCATATATGCAAAAAATTTTGATGATAAAATGCATTGTTTTTCTTGGTAACCGAACAGATGTTTTGCTTGTTAACAATCCAAAATTAGTTATGTGAATATCAAAGGATATGAACACTATTTCTTTCTTCGGATGGACAGAACACAAGCACTTATTACAAGACTTGTAGTTTGAGTCCAGATTGAATGGGCTTGAACTTGGTTTTTGGATATCCAAATTAAGTACCAACCATGGACATGTTTGAGTCATTGGGTTGTAGTACCTTACTATTTGGGCTCAGAACTTGTCTGGCTTCTATTTCCAAACTTCAGTCGAACGGTAAGAAACAATTTTGTTAATTTTGTATATTTTTATTAATCCACAAACCACAATAATATATCAAAGGGTTAATTATGTAGATTGCTATGTCTCTTTTTATTTTTTAATATGAACTTGTAAATTTTATAATTTTTTTTGGGGGGGTGGGTTTGGTTTATAATCTTATTTGAGTATGAAAGTTTATGTGCAAGACATATATTTCCATTTGCTCTGCCTATCTATCTTTTTCAAACATGTCTTCTTGGAGGGATTCAATAACAGTACATGAACGTCTACCTTTTCCTTGGCTTTTCTATTGTGTAAATATAAAGAATTATTAGGTATTGAATTACATGATGAGAAATGATATTAATCTTGTATTGAATCATTATTAAAACTTTGGTATGGTGAAATATCTAATTGTACTGGTTATAGATATTTCCCAAATGATAAGGTTATAGCTGTTCATACCACTTGCAAAAATCCTTCCTCAATGATTATAGTTTTTCTAGATCTTTTCATGTTTAGAAAATTCATGTAAAACCTGTACACCACGATAACTAGATTAGATGAGCTTAATTTGAGTATAAACCAATAAAGATATATAGGGGGTTATATATTTATATAATTAAGTGCTAATTAATTAGTCATAAGTATTGTATATTTGGAACAAGCGCCAATACCGAAAAGCTTTGGTGTCCTTCACCAATCAATTTTGGGTATCTTTTTGGGCATTCAGCCAACAATATTTTAATGAGCATATTGAAGAATATATGGAAGAATGATTTATATGACTATGCACTTGATATGTTTGGTCCCAAAAGCAAAAGTTGAGTTAGTTTTCAATATTCCCACTAGAACCCAAAGAAACGAGATATGGGTAAGGATATTCAACCCTCCAAATTATTAAAACCAAGAATTAGATCATATTGGTGCACATATCTATCTACTCTTTCAAACTAAGATTTATTGTTAGATATAAAAATATTGGTAAAAAATAGGAAAAAATAATAAAAATTTATAGTATATGTTAAAAATTTTGAATAAAATTTTAACGTATGTTTATTTGTGTATTTATATATTTTATCGTCAAAATATAAAAATTATAACATACTAAAATGCTACACACACATATATATAATATATATTGGTAAATAGTTATTAATATATTATATTATAATTATATAATAGAAATAGAAATATGTTGAATAAATTTGTAAAATTTTAATTTTCAATTGATTAGTAATACCTAATATCACATTGAATTTGTTAAAAGCTCAAAACTATTTATTATCACAACTTATACTTGTTTCACTTTCTTTGGTACATTGAGTTATTACGTAATATTGAGGACATCATTATATTTTGATAATCAATTAAATATTTTTGCACATAGAAACATATTCTTCTTGGTTTACTTGTACAAATATCTAGCTAAGTGGAGAAAATTGACTATAATCGACCAATGATTTAATTGGTTGATCATATTTATCAAAAGTTTGCTTTCAATGTTGATCATGTGCGTATGATTGTCCATAATTATGTAACCTGAAGACCATTGTATCATCGTACTAATTACTACTGGTACTTGATCTCATTTTCTTTCCATAATCAATTGCATTTTGTTTTCAAGTATATTTTTCAAAATATCTTCAATATTTCTATATATATATATATATAATTTGCTATATTTTTCAAAATACCTTAATATTTCTAAATATATCTTTGCTAATTCCATGGTTGAGCATTGAGCCATCAACCAATCCGCTACTTGGATTTGCCTAAATTTCCCAGAAATGTATTGGGTGATGGCTTAATGCCCCTTTTGCCTGTCCTTCCCTACATCCGCCACGTAAGAATTAATCCTGATGGCACTAACATAGCAAAATGAGTATATAATGTTCACTAATTCGTAAAACATTTGAGGATCCATAATATATAGTCCTTCCTACATAAATTTAAAATACATAATTAAGGACCCTTCTAAAAATAAATTAATATATATACACCTATGGAAGACTTTCAATGATATGGATGGACTGTACAGTTTGATTGGTGACATCTCTTTCTGGAGGCTCACTCCATGGCCGATGCCTTGGTTAGATTTGGTGCGGATGGGGTGAAATGTTGCATGCATGATGGTGATATTTTTCATTTTCTGTGTTGATGTGGTTGGTCAATTTTCATTACCGTTAATTATAAAAGTAATGTATATATAAAGTATATTGATCTTTCAAATTTAATAGACAATTAATAAATTGCAATAGAATTCTTTTTAATTTGTGACAGCGACAAGTTTGTCTAATAATGGCATCGTCATGTTATTGGTGTGTGAAAGATGCAGGTCTATTTACTAATGTCATTGGTGCTACGTGGCCGAAGTTTGGGGTGTCGGCTGAGTTGTACTTGTGTGTCTCCACCTACAGGTATAGCGGCTTTCTGGGTTGATTGACATGTTTTATGCGGTGGATTTGTGCTGCAAGTTGGCAGTGTGTTTTATGGCATTAACGATATCGTGTTAAACTAGGTGATGCTTGTTTGTTAGCAGGTTTCGATCGGGTTCATGCTGTTTTTATGCTTGTTTCTAGGTGTTCTGTATGTTCTGGTTTAGGTGGTTTATGAGGAGAGAATCATCTGAGGATTCTGCTTTCCACCATGTTCCTAGTTATGTGGTAATCGGATTGTACATATTGTTCTCTTAGGCGTATTATAGGAGGACAGAATCATGCAGGGTTTTTGCCTTCCATGCCACTTGGTTATCCCAAAGATTCTGAATCAGCTTCACGATGCTTTAATAAAAGATTCTCATTCAATTCATCAGAATATATATATATATATATATAGCTGTCAACATATTCAATATATAGCAAATAATCAGCTACTGATCAAAATGATGTTAGTGCAGCGTTTGAGTTTCGTCACCGAGTGAATGGAACAGTGAAGCAAGTAATATAAACAACAACCCTATTTCTTGGTAGTTTTTTCATTTTTTCCAATAGATTTTGCATGGAAAATGGGTGTTAAAAAACTATATATTATCTCGTCTGATCCTTATGGGGAGAGCAACATCATGTGGACCGAGCCAAGTCTAGATATGCATCTCCAAGCACTAAGGGTGCACTTGTAGATTAAAATATTTCCAATTAACTTTTCCTTTGCTCTTTCATTTCCTGGAAAGATTTTTTTGTTTGTTACTCAAAAGTTAACACTTTACAAAGCATGCGCTTATCATATTTAATAATAACATGACAATATTTCGGCATATTAATTTGTTTGCTTTATTTGATAATCACATCATGTTTTCGGTTGTTAATCAACAGCGCTTATATAGAAAAAATATATATAAAATATTATTTTAACGATAACTGTGATATTAATTTGTTGAACACAGTTATTTTGATGATGTACATTGATCAACTTTATATTATTTTTATTTTAAATTTTTGAGTCGATTTTTATAAAATGATTGATCGTAATTTCTAATTCACAAGAGTCAATGAAATAAATTTTATCTTTTTAAAAATAAAATATATTTGATTGAGAAAAAAAACCGATGCCCTTATTTTTCTTCTAAACATTCTTCTTCTGAAAAATTAAGAATCCAACAAATTAATTAATTAATCATATGTTTCTCAACTAAACAATGTGCAACTTCAGACCAAAGTTGCCTACTCAGTACTAAATTTTGTCGAAATCCATTCAAGGAAATGTGGTAATACAATATAAAAAGCAAAGAAAAGAAGAGGGTGGACAAGTGGAGTGGTACTCCTGGCTTTCTTTTCATGGGTTTAGGGGATGGGAGTATGTGGTTTCCACACGAAAGTGGAATCCCATCCTCTTAGTTTAATCAAGTTAGGTGTGGGGATATCGTGTCTTCCACACGAAAGTGTTTTTCCCATTTCTAATTATTAGTGCATTCTGCTTTAATTCTTTCCATCTCTTTGAACCTGGAAAGCTTTAGACTTTTCTTTCTTCCAACTCACGACTATATATCTTTTGGATTTCCGTCAGGCCAAGGTACATTAGAAAGGAAATTGACAAAAGCTACAACTGAATTACGGCAGAATGTCATTTGCATTCGCGACATATATATATAGAACAAATTAATACTATGTTAAAGTATTACAAATTGAAAAGGAACTGCGGCCCAAGCACTAATTAGCCACCAATTTATTTAACTTATCTTCACATGCAAACGTGAAAAGATTGGGACCCTCCATTTTATTTTGTTAACAATCAACAAACAAGTTGTGGTCTAATAAAATCTATCCAACAATGCTCTCAAGGATCCATTGAAATCAACAATTGTACTTGGCGTACGTTCCCATTCCACAAGGAATAGACAGTTGCACGAACAAAGCACTAAACCTGGCTAGAAACTTTACATTTGCATCAAGTTTGAATAGTACTAGTGCTTTAATCTTCGTTAAACGCATGTTTACTTGTAATGAAGAATTAATCTGGTCTCAGAAGGTATATTTTGTAAGAAAATTTACAGGATAAATGGTAGAAAAGATTGGATGTTTTATACTGCTATTAGTGCAGTGATCATGGGGCTTTCTATCACTAAATGAGAGAAGAGATAGAGATTGATCGGGTTTTATCTATACTTAATTGCGGGCACCGGAAAAAAAATTAGGTTTGGTGAAAATGGTGAAGGTGAGTTGCCAAGCATGAGGTATTGGGTTTCCTACGTAGCCCACCTTTGCAGAAAAGTTGAATGCTACCAAGCAAAAGCACTTCAATTTGTAGGCCAATGCAGGAGAAGATTATTAAACGATTTTAGCTTATACGTGAGGATGGTGGCATCCCAACTTTGATTTGAAGAACTAATCTGACTGCAAACAATCACAAATTAATTTCATAGATTTTTATGACATTAATTGTCAGCGGTATTGCTCTCTTATCGCCTTGATAGTGGCGGAGCTTCTAATTTCTTTCCTTCTGGTTCTATATAAAAGTCAATGATGCATGCTTGCTCTCTCTCTCTCTCTCTCACAATCACACACACATTACACATAAGTTATTGAGTGGTGTGCTGTTGGGGGCACAAGCGTCTCGAAAGGGTACTATATAAAGGCAAAGAGAGGAGTAGGATTGGCAAACAAATCGAAGGCGAAAGTTGAGTGGAATCAACTTTGCATTCTTGGCAAAGACAGTCCACGCCAAGGTTAGCGACTTCCTTCAACTTATCAAATATACAAGCTAGCTCCATCCTTTCAGTGCTTTTTTACTTGAAGGTTTCCAAATATAGATCATTCTTTTCTTTGATTTATTTATTTTCTAGATTCGTTTCATTTTCTGTTGGCTCTCTCTACTCGGGAATATTATATTGGTCAACCCATCGGTATGTTCTTTCTCTCAATCATCTAATTGCATTTTGTGCTTGCATATGCAAGCTTTGGTTGCTACATGCATACGTACATTGATCTACAGTACCAAGTTTAAGATACTGATGGTTCACATATATTTATTAATTTCCTGCTCACAATTGCTGCCAATGCAACATGTATGAGTTCATACACGTATTCCATTAGAATTTTTGTTTTCCTAATGCAAGTTCAATTTGAAGTACATCGACTTGTTTGGAGATTTGGATTGTCCTAATAAGTCCTTTAATGGTGCATTTTAGTTTATATTTGGAATGTCGTTTTCCCATAGCTTTTGGCTATATAAAATGCATGCACAGCTAACGTACCTTGTATATATCCATATTCTTTCTCTGTCATGTCCCATTCTCCCCATTGTTTTCTTTTTCATCTCTTTCTTTCCTTATCACATCATGCCTCAAAGCCACATGCTTGGGCTTTAAGAAAAAAGTGATTTTAAGTCATTAGTTCTTTTGTTTGGGCTTTGAACAATAGCGTCGGCCCTGAACCTTCAGCCTCCATATGCTTGGGCTTTTCTCCTCTCTTATTGGGTTTTAACATTTTGTTGGATCGACTCCTCTCTTTTCTTCTGTTCACTGTTCTCAGAATCTCACACCCACACCAACATGGGGAAGAACATAAATCATTTTTTCAGTAATGTAATTCCACCAAGACAAAATCAGAGTTAATTACTGCGATCATATGTACTTAAATTTGTTTGAACATATATATGAAATCATATTCAATCACTGGAGTTGAACAAATTAGTCAATATATATACTTCAGTCGGCAAAGAAAGTTGGCACGAAGAAGAAACAGAAGAAAAAGATATAGAATAATATAATAAAAAATTCTTAAAGATTGTCAGTCCGCAGAATTAGTTGTCTATGAGTCTCAAAAGCAGCGAAGCTTCTTTGAATTGATTAGGAACCTCCCATTTGTCTGCCAATGACCAGTTTTTCTCCTCATTATTTATGTAGACCTTTTGCATTATCTAGTCTAGAGATACCCAGAACAGGTTTATTCACAACTTTTTCTTTTGTTTATTCAAATTTTCCACCGGTCTCGGGGTACGTACTTGAAACTTAAGTCCTTTTAGGAGACTGATGTTCTTTCGTGTCTACATTCTTCTTCGGTCGATGATGATGCACTTAATGTATGCAGTTTTTAGTAGATTGAGATTTTCCTGGGTCTCATCTTTTCCATATTAAATCATACCCAGAATTGCATGGCTCCAAAATGCATACTTTAGTTGGTCCACCAGTGTTATCTGAGGAATGAAAAGAATAAAGAATCTTTTTCTCTAGGAAGAATCATGGAGGCAAGGACAACGAGTCTCTGTCGAAATATGATTTTATTTTTGTCTCATAAACTAATCGGGGAGAGTGTGAGTTTCGTCGAACGTAAATGGTAGACCTCTGGACGTAAAGTTATCAGGGACAAGAAGAACTGAGGGAGGTGTCAAGTATTTTTTTGCTTTGGATTTTGACACAAGTTTCTTGTACTGTTGTGTTTTAGGTACATTGATATCGTCATCTGTTCTAAAGCTGCCAAAAAAGTAACAGAAAAAACACTACGAACCATTCTCTTTTACATATTTTCCAACTGATCATAGTAGATACAATTAAAAAGAAAAGCTGCCAAATTCAAATAGTTTCGAACTTTAAATTCAGTACTGAAAATCGGTGAGTCCAATGTCCATGAATTCAGATCTCTAACCACGTCATTTTGCTAGCGGTAGGATATCTCAGCACTGGCATTTTGATCTAGTACCTGATCTTACTCAGTTTATCCAGGGCGGCGTGCTTGGTCATCCCCATAAGTCCATTTTATTTATTTTTTTAATTGATGGCTGTGATTATAATATCAATTAACATGCACTCTGCAGAATACGAGGCTTGGCCTATAAGAACTCGAACATTCACGGTGGCACTATAAGCATCACAAGCCTTGAGTGAGCACTTCAAACTTGAGGTTGATTTGCACCCAGTGTCAATGGCTGAGAATGGTAGTATACACCCACGCGAGAGCAAGTGGAGTCTGTGGAGAATGCCAGTTTTCATTTTCTTCAAAGATGCAAGGTACAGTATCCCCGAGTAACTTAGATTTCCTGAGAAACCTGGCATTTATCGATTAATTACTATGGTTGACGAGATTTGATTGTTTGCTATGTAATTCATTGTTTTAGGTGCAGTCTTTGCTTTAGTGTTTCAAATAATGTTGTTTTACATCTCAAGAGAAACGTTTCATGTTATTTGGCTAATTTTTGGTTTCACAAACTTACTTCAGGCTTGTTTTCAAAATGGATCCACTTGGCCTGGAGATACTAAAGATCGCATTCCCTGCTGCACTGGCCTTAGCTGCTGATCCAATCGCTTCTCTGATTGACACTGCATTCATTGGCCGTATAGGTCTGTTCTCATGTCCTATGCTCTTTGTATAGATTCCTGGGTGCCTGTTTTTAGGATGACTGCATGATAACCAAGGGTCTCATCTCTAGATGGACTGGTGCAGCATCAACCATGTTCCAAGTTCAAACCTTCTATCCACGTTCCTGTTCTTGATGTAAATCATTCTCTTGAAGCAAATGTTTGTGTCCTAAATGTGTAGGACCGGTGGAGCTAGCTGCTGTTGGAGTTTCCATCGCTATATTCAATCAAGCATCAAGGATTACCATTTTCCCCCTGGTTAGCATAACAACTTCTTTTGTTGCTGAAGAAGATACTCTAGGAAAAATTAGCCCTGAAGTGGAAAAATGTGAGGATTTGGAAAAGAGTGGACATAAGGACAATGAAATGAAAGAGTTAACGCCAGAAGATGTTGTGGCCGAGAACTTGGAAAAAGGGGCAGCTAGAAATACTGATACGAAAGAGCCAGAGGATGGTATGCTCTCTGTCTGATATGTTAAAAGCTCGAATAGATGATGCATTTAAAATAATTTGAGGTTATCTTGGAGCATGCAGCCTGTCATATTGTCCCCATTAGAATTATGAATCTCCAGTAATAAAACAATTTGATTGGTGATTTCTTTGCCAGGTTCAAACACAAGAACATGTAAGTCGTCCTCCGCAACTGCTAGCAGAACTGAAAATACTGAAGTGAAAAAGGGGAAAAGACATATCCCTTCTGCATCAACAGCACTAATTCTTGGTTCTATGCTTGGTCTCCTGCAAGCTATATTTCTTATATTTGGGGCAAAAATTCTCCTGGGTGTTATGGGTGTGAAACCTGTAAGTGTCAGCACCATTAATACTGTTAGCTTTCAAAATTATTTGGTTTTCTTGTCACTTAACAACCGTATATAATCTGAATTATTCTATTTGGATGAGCTGTTGTAGAGAAATGTCTAAATGACGCTTGAAAAGGGAACTAACTCAATTTTATCGAACAGGGTTCCCCTATGCTAAAGCCAGCACTTAAATACTTGACTTTGAGATCACTAGGCGCTCCTGCAGTTCTTCTCTCCTTGGCCATGCAAGGGGTTTTCCGAGGATTTAAGGATACAAAAACACCTTTATATGCTACTGGTAAGCAGAGGTTTCAAACTGTTACTTCTACTTAAAGGTATACATACTAAAAGCGATTTGCCTTACCTCAGTTCTTCTTTTCCCGATGCAACAGTTGCAGGAGACCTTACAAATATCATTTTAGACCCAATATTTATCTTTGTCTTACGACTAGGAGTCAGTGGTGCAGCCATTGCACATGTCCTTTCTCAGTAAGTAAATTGTCTTGGCTCCCATATCACAATCGTGTTTTTTAAATCTATGGATGCTGCAAGCACTCTTCAGTCTTCACTGCTAAATTTCTATTGACTAATGATTGTTGCAGGTATTTGATTACGGTGATCCTCTTATGGCGATTGATGAAACTAGTTAATCTTTTGCCTCCAAGACTTAAAGACCTGCAATTTGGCCGATTTCTTAAAAATGGTAAGGGGCTCAATCGTACAATAGAGTTAGTTTTTCTCTAAAGCAGGTTATGTTGTCTACAACTATTTTCCCGTTTAAATTTTATTTTTGGTTTCATTTAAACTGGTTGCCTGTAAGAATACAGGACTAATTCTCTTTGACTCTGCTGTAACAATACTTATCGACTATCGTGCATGGCCACAGGTCTTCTGTTATTAGCAAGAGTAATAGCTGTCACATTCTGTGTGACATTGGCAGCATCAATGGCTGCTCGGTTTGGTTCAACACCTATGGCTGCATTTCAGACCTGCTTGCAGGTCTGGTTGACATCATCTCTTCTTGCTGATGGTTTAGCTGTTGCTGGACAGGTAAAATCTTCTACCGTTTTTCTTTTCCTTTTTCTTCTTAAAATAATTATGGAACAGTTTTCTGGTAGTTATCTGACCACCATAACGTGAAGATCATCCGTTAATGGGAAAACAAGAGTACATTCACTGTATATGCAATTTACAAAAGATTACACAGTGATACACAGTTGAGAAAAGCAATGCAAATACAAACCAAAACCTAGAATTGTTCTTATTTAGTAGTAATCACATCTGTTCTATGCAAGAACTTTCACAGACTTTCCATGGGAACGTTAATTAATGGTTGATTAACCTATCTGTAATATTGTCCTTGCCCACATTTTTAGGCAATTCTTGCTTGTGCATTTGCTGAGAAGGACTACAAGAAGGTGACAGCTGCAGCAACTCGGGTATTGCAGGTACTGAAAAACAAAAAGAAAAAAAAATGAAATACTACTCTGTAAATACTCAAACTTCATGAAGTTAAAGTAGATTCCCTTTCTAGGAGGTCAAGTTCTATGTAATTGAATCCTGTAATGTTTATACTCACCTGCATCCCAGAGTGAGATTTACTAAAATGGTCAGAGCTCTAATTCTTGAAAGGTTCGACTTTGTAGATGAGTTTTGTCCTTGGTGTGGGGCTTGCTGTTGTTGTTGGAGTTGGTTTATACTATGGATCAGGAATCTTTTCCAAAGATGCTAGCGTTCTGCACCTCATAAGTATAGGAGTACCGGTAATTCTCCATACATCTACAAGCTCAAAGTCTAAACAATGTCTGCAATTTTTTTCAATGAACTTAACTGAGTTCCTCTCCCTCCACCCATCAGTTTGTAGCAGCCACACAGCCAATCAACTCATTAGCTTTCGTCTTTGATGGTGTGAACTTTGGAGCATCTGACTTTGCGTTCACAGCTTACTCCATGGTAAGGTTTTAAGCACCCTCTCAGCACATACAGAGACTTATTCTTTTCACTTTCCCAACTCTCTTCTAAAAAGTGTTTTCCTGTTTTCCTTTCGTCAGGTATTAGTAGCTGGAGCGAGCATTGCATCAATATTCCTTCTCTCCAAAAGCAACGGTTTTATAGGAATCTGGGTTGCTTTAACCATTTACATGGCGCTCCGCACCCTTGCTGGTGCTTGGAGGTAACCCTTTTTAACCCATATTTTAACCATCTCTATCATGTTCTTGCTGAAATATATGCATCAAACAATGGCTTGGACAAAGGTTTGATTGAAAGTGCTGCTATACTTACAGGATGGGCACCGGGACTGGACCTTGGAAATTCCTAGCAAGTCGATCCATGCAGTAGGATTTGTAAATCCAAGAAAGCTACGACCCAAGGAGAAAGTCAATATTGTTGTTTGCTTACAATATCTGTTTTGTGCAAGCCCATTGCTCTCGTGTTGTTTGAATTGGTGGTGATACGTTTCTTACCACTTTTTTTGTTTTACTTTTTAGTTTCTTACTTACCCCTTTTTAGAAGGGCACAATAGTTCGGATGGAAACCTGTCTTTCTCTCCATCCTGTCTTAGTCTACACCAGGAACCATTATATTACAAAATAAAATCTGACGTATTATAGCAGAATAATAACAAGGCTTACGTGCAGCAGCATCACTCTTTCTTACCACAAAGAAAGAAAAAAACATTGAAAGAATATTATTCTCCTGTAGATGTAGTCACTAGTTACGCGAAATGCGCAACCCAGGACAAATGCCACAAAGACAAAAGGTCGCTTTCAGTTTGACCCCTCTTTGCGCACCGAAAGCCCCGTTTGAGTTTACTTTGGTTTCGGGTCTTCCTCATGCGGTGACGTCAAACCATCAGTAAACCGACCTGCCCCAACTCAAACACCCACTGTTTCTACTGCAAACCCTGTTCCAAGGTCCAACGTTGTCTCCTTCTGAACTGATAACCCAACTGCCACGGAAAGTACTCAGTCCTCGTTTCTGCAACACAGCTGGAAGAGTGCAAAACGGAAACAGCTACACCACATTTTCTCCATAGTGCAGACAGAGATAAATAAGTCCACCACCGTTGATTTATTAGAAGAATTTCCACCATGTTTCGTCTAGCAGATGCAAACCCTTCAAGTTGCTGATATATCGTTTTTAGAATCTTTTCCAGCTCCTAAAAATCAGCATTCGGCTCCTGCCTGGCAAATGCATCCTTGATCCAACTTCTGAAAGTAGCTAATCCGACCAGAAACGACAATGGCAGCTGAACCACAGCAAAAGGTTCAAGGGATCTGTGATGCAACGATGTACTCGGACCAACAAAACAAGTAACAAAAACCCAAGCAGACAACCCATGCATGACCCTATCATGACCCAATGATTAAAATAATGAAAGCTTGATGATTATTGTAATCAAAGACGATGCCTTTGATCCCTAAAAGAGGCAGAGGCAGCTTTCAGTCATGGTGGCGTCCTCGGTTATGATGATCCATCCATCTATGATAATATTTGATGATTCTTTGAACCAAACCATTTTACACTTGAGAATTAAGCAAACCTGAATTCTCAACCGACCATTAAAGGCTAAGCCCTGGGTGCCCTGTCACGTGCCCCCACAGATCACTATCAATGAACAAAGTAGAATCACAACCATTTCTTATCCGACTCCATAAAAGACCCACCCACCTACTTTATAGGGTAACTGGTTGCCATCATAGGGAGGTACATACATCATCCCACTCCCCTAAAAGAGACCACCCCCATTTCCTTTAGAAAGTTGGATCCACATTCCTTATTCAAGAAAAGATATCCCTTAAACAAGTTCCATCCCCAATCCTACGATTCGTGATCTCCTTCTGAAGAAAGATTGAAAGAATCCAAAAAAGTATCCATTCAACCAATCCCCATCCCTCAGGAGGGGCCCACCACATCACAGATCCCCATGCATGAGTAAATCGCACGAATGAGAATTGAACATCGAGAGAGCAAAATGAATGTAAGAGAAAGCTGTGACGAGGCAGGAGCAAGCCAAGCATATATATATATATATATATATATAGATAAAGGTATTGAAATAATAGTCACAACTTTAATTCGGTTTTACATCATCCAAAGGAAACGCATTCGCGGCTGCCTCCCCGTCTATCATATGATCCCACAAAATGCATTTTCTAATCAAAATGCATATCTTCTACATTACATAAAAAAGAATCACCTCCCCTCTCCCTCAGAATTCTTTCTTTCACTAATTTTCCCAAGGAAAATATCATCAAAAAGACACAAAGCCTTAAACATGTAGCTACCCTTCCTTTAATAAAGAAAATCATAGTAAAAAATAGTAATCCTAGAAACAGATATGACGGAAGAGAGAGACCAAAACCTAGGCTCCATTGCTTAATATTTAGCCCAGGAACAGGCTTTCTACACCTTTTGCAGGAATTCTGCTGTAAACAATAAATGATAAAAAAAATTGAATAAAATTCCCAGAAATTTTCCACCTACTCTTTAGGCCACACCTTTTTTTTCCTGCCTTCAGCACTTTCACTTCCCAGTTCTATCTTTCTCACTGGCAAAAGACCCATAAAAATTATGTACCTTGAGAAATCTGTTTTTTTACTTATCTTGATGAGGAAAAAAAATGAACTCTTGTGTTTCTCTAGACTACAAGCTGATCGAGCTGCATCTGCTCAAGCCAAGCTCCTATAACAGAATGATCGACAGAATCGATCTGGGAATTAGAATTATTCAGAACCTCACCAGATGATGCACCACCTGGGACAGAAACAGCCAACTTCTCTTTCATCATCTCAGGCGGGGATTCCTTGACAAGAGATTGGACCCATGACAAATCAGGCTCCTCGCCGTTGTTTCCCAGCTCAAATGATGATGATCTCCGCAATTGACCCATTTCATCTCCATTGACTGACCAGTCCAACTTTCCATTCGGTGATCCCCACTTGGACCAAGAAGAATTCACAGGGGATCCAACAATTAAAGCAGGATTGTTCGATCCCAGTTCCCTTGAGCTAAGGCTGCGTAGCTGCTGCTGCTGCTTCTCACGCTGAACAATTGCTGAGATGCGAGCAGCCATAGGGGAGATTGGCTCAGTATTTCTTGGTGACATTCTTCCAGGAGACCCAACACCAAAAGAAGCCTGTAACAGAGGATGCTCAATATTTTTGGGTGAGAAAACATTTGTATTGATCGGAGATAAGATGCTCTGTTGCTGTTGGAATTGATTAAGAACAGCTGATTTATGGGTTGGGGAGAATACAGCAGAAGCACCTGTCTGATCAGTATATCTAGGAGATGAAGAGATTTCTGCAGAAAACAGCTCTTCAAGGTTTGAAGGAGTTAGTGTTTTAGACCGACCAGAGCGACTCACGGACACTGAATTGTTACGGGACTGAGAGAAACAGGTTAAATCATTTAGAATCTGTTGCTGGGTATCAAAATCACGCAACATGTCAAAGTCCTCACGTGGGATGTCTCGGGCACTAAGGGAGGATCTCAGGCGGCTTGATTGAAGGTTGCTTCCAGGGAGATGAAGTGTTGGAACATTTGGCTGTGGCCATGCTGCAGATGAGTGGGAAAGGCCATTTGCTGACGGAGACATGGACTGATTAAATGGTGAAGGAGACATGCCAGATACTGATGAGGGTGAACCAGGTAAAAGGCTCATAGCAGCAGCCATGTCCATGACATTAGCAGCAGATGCAGATGAGCGTGGTGAGGGAACAGCAGAACCGGAAGAGACATACAGCGGGCGCAGTTCCTCAGCTGTATGAGCAAAAAAGCAGACCCGCCTATTACAACTTGTGCCATCCTTGCACAGCCGAGTCCGGTATTGTGCTGGATGTAGCCAACATTCAAAAACTCCATGGGCATATTCACACATATCCCCACGTCTACAAGCCCCTTTTCTGAAATCAGGGCAAGGTACACAGCTGTAGTGGTACTTCCGTGGGTCCCTTCTGCGTGCATTCTCTCCTGGATGAACAAATGGACACTCTGTCCAATCATGGGAGTATGCTCTTGAGCAAGGACGGATCTTGAATGAAAACATGCGAAACTCATCAGTTGCATAAATGCTGTTCTTGATATCAGGGAGAGATGGATCAACTGGGTATTCTTTTTTCTCAGGTGCAGAATTAGCAGGTATATCATTGAATTTTGAAGCCATCGGAGAAGATGCCAAATTAGAAGGAGAAGGTGGTGATCCATTCTCTAGTGAAGAAGAAAGGGTTGGCGAGCTAGAGGTAGAGTTATCAATGGATATCCTTAAGTTGTGCTCCCTAAAAGAGTCATCAGAAACATGTCCAGAAAGAAGTTCTTCAACAACAGCTCTCATGCTTTGAAGCTTTGGATGTACAACAACAACATCAACAGATCGGTGGCCAATGGCATTAGTGCAATTTGGATCAGCACCAGCTGACAAAAGTAGCTTGACAACATCAATTACATGAAGAGATCCACCAGAGGCAGCACAGTGAAGGGCAGTACTTTTGTCTGTATCACACGATAGGTTGACATCAGCCGCTGAGTGAGTCAGTATAAGCTTAACTGCATCAACACTACCATAGGTAGCAGCAACCATTAATGGAGTTCTATGCTTTGCAACTATTTGGTTTGAGCCCTTTTCACGACTATACCAAAGTCCAACCTCATCGATTGAAGAAGCATCCTGCACTATGGATTGCTTAATGCCCTCAACATCATTGTTAGATGCAAGCTCAAGTAAGCTGGAAAAGGAGTCTTCAGTTTTCACAGTTAGATGATCCATGTCTTTGGCGTTAGGTGTTGGTTCTCTAGTTGATGTAGGAGTGGACTCAGATTTTGATTGCTCCGGACCACCGCACATGCTTCAGTTAGCTGGTAATTCATGAACCAAAAATATACAACTAGTTAAAACAAATTAAACGATCAAAACCCATCTAGTAATAGATTCGATGCTCAGAAAATGTTTGGATCACATGGGCATACAGAACATGTCGGGAAAAAACAGGAAAATGACCATAAAAATGGCAAAATAATGCAAGCCGGCATCAATTCTCTTAAAGGAAAAATAAAAAGAAGAAATAAGGTTTAAGAGAAAGACAATAAATCATAAGATAAAAGAAAACAAACATTGGTCACCCAACGAAACCATTACATTGACAAGGAAAAATAGATTTAGGATAGAATTACTTCATCCTTCAAAAAGAAATGCAACACAAAAATATAATTATCAGATTTTCACAAGTTCTTCTTTTCCAAACATAGTAAAACAAGAAAGTGCTCACGTGAGAATACACATGCATTATCAGTAAGCAAAGGTGACTACTCTGGCCAGTTTGAAATAGAAGAAAACCAAAAATACACACTAAATTCTATTGATCACAACGAGAACTCAAAGAATTAATAAGAAACAACCGAAAAGCTTTAGCCAATTACCAGCTACAAGAATCTTAAGTTTCTGTCAGATGACAGATCTGGTCACAATTTAGAATAATCTAAGATAAGTACTCGACAGAAAATTGACAAAGCCAACGATTCTATTCCCAAGATAAAGAAATTTTATCTTGAATAAGACGAATCAACATATGAAAAGAACTATACAACATTTTTAATAGATTATAAAAGAGAAAACACAAAGTATTTAAAAAGAAAACTTATCTCTTGGAAGGAATAAAACGCAGGCAAAGCAAGAATAAGATCAAAAGAGATTTCGTGAATATTGGTTAGTGACTACCAACCCAACCCAGAATAAGAACACAATCTTTAGGCTTTACGGTAGAGATTAATTTGAATCTCTAGTATTAGTCAAGATTTAAGCCACTAATTTTTCAGAATTAAGAAGTTAAAAAATATCAAATATTGCTCAATAAAGTTAGAAGAAATCTCAAATAAGCTTAAAAATGAAAAAATAAAAAATAAAAAGGAAAGATTCTCTCCCCATCATTTTCCATCCATTCTTTGCTCGAAATCAAATCAATCAAAGAACAAGTATCCAAACCTAACAGCTCTCTCGAATCTGAAAAGAACTAAAATCATAATTAAAAATAGCATCTCAACTGTTTACAGGATAACTAAACACATTTAAAAAGATGTAATCTTGAGTTAAAAAATCAAGCTCCCAATCACTCCCAAATCTGCTCAACATAAAGTCCATTCCTCAGAAACTTCAATGTTAGCTAAAAAAGGAAAAAAAAAATTGAAACAACGAAATGGAAATGCAAATCAGCTGATCAGAAAGTAAATGTCTAAACTCGATCAAAAAGTAAAAGATCGATACACACTCCAACAGCAAAACTTACCAAGAAAACAAGAAAGATTAAAGATTGAAGTCAAAAACACACTGACAAGAGCAAAGCTGAAACGGATCTAGCGAGAAAGGGAGATAACAGTGAAATGGTACAAGCATTGGAGTGTGTTGCTTACGGATCCGAAGAGTAAATATCAAAGGATAGAATAAGAACCGCCTTTAATAAACAACCAAACAATTTATCCCCCAACAATATCTCCATCGATGCTACCAAGAAAACTAATGAAAGAGATTTCTTATTTCCTTTTGGGGGTCTGCACAGAGAGAGAGAGAGAATAAAGAGGGAGAGAAGTCCTAGAGAGAGAAAGTAACGTCTAGAAACTGAAGTTGAAATGAAATGGAAATGAGGAGAAAATGCAAGCTTGTGCTTTGAAAAAATATTGTGAAATAAAATATAAAAGTGGAAATGACGATGCCCCGCGTTCTTGGGGAAGAGGAAAAATGGGCAGAAAGAAAATATGAATGAAATGTCATTGAAATTCACACCAAATTAGCTTGAAATGAGAGTCAAATTTGCTTCACCCTTTCCCCCTTTTTGTATTTCCGACTTGTACTCGTTCGTGTAATTAAAGACATTACGTTCTTTTCAAAAGATTTATTTTACGATATTCTCATGTTTCATAAATTTTTCCGAAATTCAGCAATCGTGTTCCCTAAATTGCTTTAATATGAGATTGAAGCATTAATTATGTGATTTTCTTCCACACTCGAACGGGTAACGTCTTGAGATTACTTGGTCATTTAAATATTATCATTTTCTTAATACAGGAATTAATGAATCGAACTTGAGAAGCATTATGGTTTTTAATGGTCGAAAACCTATGTATGTATGTATGTATGAATCTGATTTCATATTTACATCATGGGTAAAGATTTAAAAAATCATTAATTTATTCCAAAATTAAACGGTTGTTCAAAATTTGCCGTGATGGGCGACGAGTTGTGCCAATCACGGAGTGAGAAGGAAGGACCATAAGGTTGGTTTGGTGGTGGAGTTCAAACCGACCAGGGAAAGCGGACGTGGAGCTAGAAATTAAAGTGGATTTGAGTTGGGGAAGCTTTGGAGTCCACCAATCAGAAGTAAGGAGAGGAACGGATGTCAGGGCAACGGTGAATTATGGTTAATTGTGGAGTGAAATCCAGTTGAGAAAAGCAAAGTCAAACTAAGTTTGTAAGCAAAATTGGGGTATTCTTATGGTTTAATTTTAACCATGAACATGTAAGGTAATATGATGGATATATTTAATTTGGTTGGTTTAGGGTGTGCTAAAGTTTAATAAGCAAAAGAGGAGACGAAGGGAATTAAGAAAGAATAATTTGCTTAAATAAGTAGCCTAGATTCTTTTAGAGATGTAGACTAGTTAAGATAGGATAATATGTATGAATATGCATTATCCATGCCATAGGCATGTGTTTTCCATAACGTTTTCCGCATCATGCTTCAAAACCAATTCCTTAATTTTATCTTTGCCTCCATGTCCCACATGTTACACAATCGATTTCTAAAGCAAATCATGTCTTAAATTTCAAAAACTCACACGTATTTTAACAAATATATATGTTTATTAGCTTAGGTAATTTTCTTCCTTTATATAGATATGAACTTATTTGATTGATTAACACATGGTATTAATTATATATATCTGTGTGTGTGTGTAGTCTTTGTACAAAAGAGAAATAATTGTTGGAAAGGGGAAGTCACGTCTCCTCTCTCTCTCTTGGTTTGATTCTGATGAGAATTAGATTCGATAAGAATTGTAATGATATTTCCAACTTGGAGCTGTATGGGCAAAATAATAGCATCCTCTCATCTATTATTCCAATCCATCACTCTCTCTCTCGAGCAGAGATATTGCTTTCCATCTTCCGTCTTGTTTACAGGCTCTCTCGTTTCTCCATCATCTTTTAAACTGTTCTGTTCATCCAGCATACGCGAAAACTATCGAACAAAACAGAAAAAAGAAACAGTGAGAGGTGGGATTTAAGGCCCACAAAATAAATAAAAAAAAATTTTCCCAGGGAGGGTGTTTTTTTGATAAGTCTATTTCAACAACCTTGGAGGAGCAGCAGCTACCTGATGGAGATTAACAAACAAAACCCAAATGGGCAGTTGGCCCCATTGTCTAAAAAGTTTCTTCTGCTAGTAAGCCACATGCAATGTCGTCATTCCAGATTTTTCCTCGTGACGGTGACACTAACTTTTGGCCTGGTTTGCTTAGCTCCCTCTTCCGGGAACCATTCCAAAGAGGAAGTAGGAACCACTGGTTGTTTGAACAATGCTAGTCATCGTACACTTGGCAATGCAATGTCTGTACCTTAGCTTAGCTACGGTCCCCATCATAAAGATCGATGTGGGTGTGGGTTTTTCTTTCTCCCCTACGGCTGAGAGAGAGTACTGAGAGCAACCTTTTTTTCCTAAGAAAATAAGATTAGACACATAGAAAAGAAAATCAATGGTAGATGCATGTTAGGCCAATATATTTTCCATCAAAGCAATGGACTCATGATCAAACCGGTGGGGTCATCGACTCTTAGCTCCATGGGATCATCTTATAGACAGTGGATTGATGAACCAAAGTTTGGTTCAAATCATTGTACTCAAAACGCACAGCTGTCCGAAGATTGGGTTCATCATGTATCACTTCAGTTTTTCCTTCGTAGATATTAATTGACACAAATTATGGGGCAAACCTTTGCATCTAGAGGGTCGGATAAACGACGAGGATAGGATTGACCAAATCGAACTGACAATTTTCTCTTGTCTTGTCATCAAGAAAAAAAATGCCTTTTAAATTTTTATTTATTCTTTCATTATTTTGGCAAAACATAATGCTAGTAACCACTCCCTCTAATTAATAATCAAAAGGAAGGAAATAAACTTGTAGACAGCGCAGAAGGCCATATGTGAACGTCTCCGCAGAATTAAGGCCACTAACATCAATATAATAAGTTCGGGTCTGACCTGTTGCCTGTTAGCTTACTTGGATTTAATTTATACTTAATTTTTTGGTTTAAGTGCTTAGATTAGAGGCCTAGTTTTGCTTCTAAAAAACTATTAAGAGTGGGGTTCCCAAAAACTACAAACCTAATTTTGAATTATAAATAGGAATTTTTTTTTGGCATTTGATCTATGATATTTGAAACAAATTTGGGATATGGAAGGCATACTCTCCCCTCACGCTAGCACAAGCCCTAGGGTAAAAGTTACTTAGGCCCCAGCCCATGTCGAGGCATGGAAAACCACACTAGTTACTCTATATAAATGCCCAGATGGCCCGATATAGGAAAATCCTCTCTGAATGCATGCAGAAACTGCCATGAACAATTGGAGACAGACTAGAAACAACACAACACTGTACCAAAAAGAGAGAGAGAATGAGAGATATTTTACAATATTTTTACATCAAGATTTTCAACCCCAGTTCCTTTCTTCAACTTGTGTTTTTGAGTGTTTTCCTTTGACACATTGTTTCACAAATTGTTTAATCCCTTTCTTGTGCGCAGGCTTCTTCTCAACACTCTCTTCTCTCCTCTTCTCTGCTTCTAGTTCTTGCTCCAACTGCAAACATAGCTGATTCAAACGCACAAAAGATAGCCATCAGACTAATTACTTGGGTATCAAATAATCAATCAAAACGCCATATCGGTACTTAATTGTTCTTACCTTTAAAAGACGGTCCTCTACTTGGTCCAGCCTCTGGATGAGCGTTCCTTTAACCTGAGTCTCCACCACCACATGATCAATAGGACGGCAGTGCTTCTCCAGGCTGCTTGGGGAGGCCAAATCCACGGATGATGGATGACCCTCGCTGGTGAAAGTCCCACTTGATGGGGTGGATGCGCAAGAGCTTCTCGGCGACTTGCGGCACCCTCTTATTTCCTCCAACTGCTTTAACTGATCATGCAATAAAACAAAAACATCATCAAATGTTAATCTAACAGTAGTCTGCTAGATTAGCCTTCTGCTATGGGTGGACATTAATTCATTCTTGTGGATTTGGGAAAGAGACATAATCATGTTCATGTAGTAACAGAAAGTGGAAAGCCATACTCAAAATATCAAGGAAAAGGACGTACCATGTTGTCTACTCTGTCCAGCCTAGAGATCACCGGTTCTTCACTACTGATGATAGCCATTGAGAATAATCGTTTGGTGACACAGAAAAGCTCGGGATGTGTCTTAAAACAACAGTACTGACGGAGTAACTAAAGAAAAAGAAGATTATTTCTATATATACAGATAAAATGATTATTCGTGGCAGCTTCCTAGCAACTGTGGCGTGTGTCACGACATCTATCTTGCACGTGTCAGAGCAATGCTGATCACAGCCATGATCAGGATAATGATAATCAGAATTATTCCCCCCAAAAAATGAAAAAAGATAAATTGATGAATCCATGTGCTGGTTGTGCATGTCAGGGGTTGCATGCAAACAACGTGGGGTGACCACGTGCGAACCAAAGCTATGTGTTTGTATACGTGTAAATGTCCATGTGTTTTCCGAGGGAATGCAGCCCAGCCAGTGATTTGTTTGTATAAATATATCTTTGTTAAACTTGTTATCAAGTAAATGATGTCAGAAATATGCATTTTCACTGATTTTACGTTTAAAAAATCTCACTACTTTAAATTAACATTATATTTAATTACTTTAATCAAGTTGATTTCGTTACTTTAAAACATATCAATGTTTGATTACAGGTAGACTCAGGGTTCTGTACTACCATTAAAAAAAAAAAGGGAGTTTCTGTACTGACATGCAATCCAGGAAAAATAGATGAATCGAACTCGAATTTTGCTTATAAAGTCGGAACGTATCTACTTTGAATAAATTGTATTTTTCCAGCAGTGCTTAATCATAAGTTATGTCCAAAATATTACATTACACTCCTGGTAAAACAAGATGATATCATACAACCTATACTCTGCACATGATGTGAATCGACATACACAAATTATAATTAAAAGACAAAAGAACAAGATATGAACGTAATACCCCCCACCTTTTGGCATTTGCAGCTTGGTGAGACCAAATAAGCGTTCAGTCTTTTATCAGGTATATCCCTCTCTTAACAGTTGATTCCACACGCTTCTACATCCGGCCCGGTAACTCTAGTTGTAAAGGGATCAATCCGCACCCACAGCAAAGAGAAAATGGAGGCAAGCAGAATCGACCATACGACGACAATGGTGGGTGTCCGGTTTTGGCGTCCCATCAAACCTTTCAGGAAGGGGTAGAGATGGATGATCACCCAGAAGGCGAAGAACAGCTTACCAAAGAGGGGACCCCATGATTGATAACCGCTGTTGATGGCATAGGAGATTCCTGCAACAACCCCCACCAAGTTTATAATGAGGAGAGTAGTTGGTGGGATGAGAAGGGTTGTCCATTTAAACATGTAAAGTTCAGCAAAATCCCCGTCTTCGTCTGATGCTTTTGAAGTAACGGTGAAGTTCGTGTCAATGCCAGCAAGTACTTTGAGAAGCCCTTGGAAAACAGCAAAAAGATGTGCCGAAACGCCACCAATAACCCAAAACTGTTCATTTCTCCACCACTCGTCGATTCCAACACCACTCCACCTCATTTCTAAGATACCAGTAGCAAAGATGGAAAGAAAGAGGGATATAAACCATATACTAGCAATGTTACTAATCTGCAGTCACAGCAAACCAAACAACAAAAAGATTAGCATACAATGCAGCAATCTGTAGCTTGCATTTAAGAAAATAACCGGAGTTAATGAAGTACTACTAATTTGGTCGAAAGAAAAAAGTACTAATAAGGTCTGTTCTGAGAAGACTTGTCTTCACAAAAGCATATAAATATGAACTGATCCCAGACTCATAACGGGTAACTACTATCCACTAAATAGATAAAAAAGATAACAGATTAAAAATGAAAATGCCAGATAGGCAACAAGTTTATGTCAGACAGGATTATATATGCATATAGGCAAAAGAAACATAGGTTACAGAGAGGACTAACCTGTGGGATAATGAACTTGTTAGTTAGCAGGCAGACAGCTGGCAGTGTGCAATACATGACAAGAGGAATAGCAGTAACCGGGTAGATGGTAGTGTTAACATATGCAAACCGTTCAAGCCACTTCAGCCTACCACCATAACCATACCAGAGAGGGCAATGCCTACTGAAAAGAATTTCCACAGAACCAAGAGCCCATCTAAGCACTTGGTTCAGACGATCTGAAAGATTAATAGGAGCAGACCCTTTAAAGGCTGGGCGCTTTGGCATGCAGTAAATTGATCGCCAACCACGGGCATGCATTTTGAATCCTGTAAGAATATCTTCTGTAACAGAACCATATATCCACCCAATCTGCAGGCAGAATAAAGTATGAAAATTTAACTCCAATATGGCACATAAACGGAGAAAGAAGTTGAGAAGATGAAGCAAAAATACATGCATAGAGAACAAGAGATAATCCTGCACACGCAACAAAATTTCAAAATCACATTAAACAGAATTAAGGCAAGCATTGTCCAACTTCTAGGAACGGTTATGTATTTCAAAAATTCAAAATCGGGATTTAAATATGCAGACAGTCCCTCATCTAGGAAGGGAAATATGCACATTAAACAAGCTTCTATTCACCGACATGCAATTTATTGGGTATTATACTATACTCTAATTCCTTTCTTCTTCTAAATCTGAAAAGAAACAACCTTTACATAACGCAGTAAGTTACTAACATTAACTCAATAGCCTTGAAATCTGGCAATGAATTTTTCATGCAGCGGGAATCACGCACTGTCTGAAGACTTTAAGCGATAAACATTTTGGGGTGCAAAAGGAGAGGGGAGAGCAACTTACCTCACTTCCCCAGTCTGTTTTGTCCTCGTATCCACAGCTAATAACATGAATTGCTTCCTTAAGAAGGGTTTCCGGTGTTGCAGACTGAGGGACACCACCATTCTCCATAAGTGTAGAGGCAACAAAAACAGCAGATTGACCAAAACGTTTCTCCAGACTCATTTGTGACATTAGTAGTGACTTTTCATCATCAAACCCAGCACCTGATTTCGCAAACGCACAAGGGAAGACATGGAAGAGACTTTTCCTCATCAGGCCAAAAATGGCATTTAACTAATATTTACCACTAAAACCAAAAGACAAGAAAGCGTATAGTTTACCTTCTACACCCTCCTCTATATCCTCTAGACTAAATATTGGCACAGTAGGATCAACATGCTTGCCAGATTTCTTCTTGTCTGATCCCTTTTTACTTGATTCTGAACTCTTCTTACGAGAACCTCCACAGAGTGAAAAGAGCACCCCCGATTTTCTATGCTTGGGCTTAAGTGGAGGTTCGTATCCATACAATGCGGTTCTATTGAAGACACATCCCGTACCGACATAAACAGGTCCTTGAACGCCATCCAGACCCCTCAAGTTTATCTGGAATTTGACAAAGTATAGAAGATGTGTCAAAAAGAATTCTATAGAACAGAATGTTCGATAAAAAAATGACACAGACCAGACATTCTACATAACTGTAAAAACTAAAAGCCAATCAGTAACATCATTAACAGACGTGCAAATATTTTGCTTTGTGAAAGATACGGAGCTTACATCAAAAAATACAGTATTTCTGTTGGCATATCGATCATTCCGATCAATACCATCAAACCTTTGGGGAAATTGAACATAACAAACACTCTTCCCAAGGTTTGGATCCATCAGAAAACACATAGCTTCCCTTAAGGCCTTGCTATTATTTATGTAGTGATCACAATCAAGATTCAACAAGAAAGGTCCATTAGTAAGGACTGCTGACACTCGAACCTGCAAGAAAGAGTCAATGACAGCTAGGTTGAGATAAGATAGACAACAAAGAGTACAAATAAGGTGAAATTTAGGAATCCACTTACAAGTGCATTCATAGCACCAGCTTTCTTGTGGTGTTGGAATCCTGGACGCTTTTCACGAGAAACATAAACTAACCTTGGCAGCTCATTGCCCTCAGCATCAAGGCCCCCACTCTGGCCTAAGAAAACCTACAAATTTTACAAAACCTTAGTGACATTAATAATGGATGCCAATTACTTGTAACTCAGGGAATCAAATAAATCTGATTCAAAATAATGAATACCATGTAGATAACAGAATGATTATCCAATACACTGTGAATGGAGTGGACAAACACAGAAGCAGAGTTGTTTTTCACTCATGCGTCCATTAATATTAACTTCCTTATATATACCATTAAATGGACACATGGCAAACATACAAAACCATTTGTGGAGTTTCTCCAGTCTACCTTTGAGTGTGTATATTAATAAACTAGAAAATAAGAACATACACCATCCTGATTAGAGCAGATGCATGAATAGCACATCTATGAATGCAAAAATAGTCCTACCTGGATCATTCCTGGATGGTCTCTGGTGTTATTACCAGGCCATGGTGTACCATCCTGCATAATCCATCCTTCTTCAGGAACTTTCTGTGCCTTTGCAACAAGCCCATTAATTCGAACTTTGAATTCTTCATATTCTCTCTGCAACAGAAACAAAGTGACATGATGAAAATATGAATATGGAGCAATAAGACAACCAAGTACCAACCAAGCTAACCCTTACCTTCATAGCTCTACGATCTTTAACAAATGATGTTTGAACTTTGTCCTTCAGGTAGTCAATTTTCAGTGCAAAATACCATTCTGGAGCCCGAGGCTCAATGTTATATTTCTTACAGAAAGGTACCCATTTCCTGGCAAACTCTGATGTCTCAGAGAGTGCTTCAAATGTTAACATAGCAGCACCATCATCAGAAACATAGCAGGAGACCTTATCAACTGGGTAGTCAACTGCAAGAATGGATAGCACAGTGTTGGCTGTCACAAGTGGAGGCTCCTTTAATGGGTCGACAGTACTCACAAAAATGTCAACAGCAGCTAATTGTGATGGTTCTCCTTCACGATCGTATCTGTTGTACAGACAAGGAAATTAAATCACAAAAACAAGAATTAGACAAAGGGACTGAAAAGCGCAACTGCTTAAAATATATTAGCAAGGATTCATGAGATAGGCATGAAGAAACAGCCTACCTTAAGGCAAGCCTATCAAGATACGTTTCACGGTTAACAGGAAGCCATTTAGGGAATTGATCCAATATCCAGGATATTGCAAACCAAATCTCACATATCACAGATATCAACCACAGAGAATAGGCATTTGGAACAGGGTTTGTTATCCGATAGTGCAAGAAAATGCAGAGAATAATAAGCCGCAGAATGATGACCATCCGATAAGGGTTTATTTTAGATGAGGGAATTGAAACCTTCCTTGATAGAGGCTGCCGAGCTTCATCATTCCTGCAAATTAAGAAGTAAAGCTATTGATATATAAACTTAGGGAAGACAGATTTGTAGCACGTTCAGCTCCCATACACCTGGAAGTTTACAATGGTTACTAATATCCAGGTTTTCCTTTTTCAGAAAATATTCTTCAGTGCAGGATTTAGAAACATCCTAGACAAAGGATTGGAGAAGTATAATCGGGATTCTAAAAGTTTTTTAACTTGCCATGGACTACTAACAAGAACCAAATAAACTTATAAAAGTTCTAGAATTTAATCAGACGGGAACGCACAGTAAAGAGTCATCTACAAGCACATCAGTGCTGGCATCAATATCTCCAGCGCCCCTTTCAGAAGTAGCCTGGCCTGTACTCATAGGAACAACATTTTTCTCCTGCTTCATCTTCCAGCCGTCAACTCTCTCCTTCCAGGCTACATTGCCTAACCCTGGTGAACCAAACTCTCTCACTGGATCCACAACCCTGATATTAGCTGCAAGGCAATTTCAATATTAAAATCAATTAGGCATAAGAACCTAGTATGAACGATAAATTTCAATTTGTGCAATTGATTGACATCAGCAACAAAAGGAAGAGGATGCATACATTTTCCACCAGCAACTCCAGGAGATGCCATAGAAAGCCGCTCAGGTGATGCAGCAGATAACTCACCAGAAACCTACAATGTGAGTGCGAAAAGCAAAATTCCAATCCATCATTCCATGCATAATCAATTATACAGAAAGTCAATAGCTTATAGACAGCTTATAGACTTACCTCCTGCCCATTGGTGAGCAAGGGAATATGGTTATGAGAAACCTCCTTATCATAATTTGGAGCACCAACATCCTCCCCTCTACCATATGTTGCATGCCAGCTCAACATTCTTTCTGCAATTTTCTGCTTCTGGTTTTGGATTTCTGACGAGTAATTGAAGTCACTAACACCATCATCAGCATCACCATCCTCTTGTCTGTCTCCAAGAATAGCAGGACTGCCTGGAACCAGTGAAAAAATGAGTAGGAAATATAATTGGAAAATTATTGATAATTATTGACAGTCTTGAAAGGTAATTGAGTACAACAACATGAAAATGTATTCTATACTCTGTGTTAATAAAAAACTCCTAAATGACAGCAAAAAATCTCAAAAATGTAATATATATGTGAAACTTTTGAAAACCATGTGAATATCTAGTGGGACATTAATGTTCGAAGCACCTTTGTGCCTCTTGTATCTTGTTTTGCATTGAGGGCAAGACTGATTCCCATCCTTCCTCTCATATTCATAGCAAGGCCTACAGACAGGAAATGCACATACATCGCAAGCAATGAATGGATCACCATCCGCATTTTTCCCAACGTTATCACCACAGATTTGGCACACCTGGCTACCCAGATTCTTCATGGGCTTGCCCTGGTCAATCAAAGATTAACAAGTCACATATTTAGCAATACAGAAGGACAACTTTCATAATCCAAGTAAAAACATCTAAACCTAACAGACACGCCCAACCATAAATAAGAACACAAATCAAAGTACAGAGAAAACAAAGCAAGCAGTGATAACTAGGATGTAATTTCATAATAAACTGAATAACCCAATTGCAAACAAAGTAAACTTGAATTCTTTTTTTTATTACGGAACCTAAAAACCAACAAATTTTACTCCAATGGACCTCTAGCAAGTACTTAGCTTTATTTTGGTACACTTTTTTAATGAAGTGGCAACAAAATAAAAAATGAAGAACCCATAAGTGGTTTACTTTTCTTTTATCCCCAATTTTCTAATCAAATGAAGCAAACTGCAAATCAAACACAACTCTAAATATTTCTTTCAATACATACCCCAATATCTCCTTCTGATTCCATTGTCACCTCCTTCTTTCTTCAGTTGTGAACAATGGATACAAATGGTTGTCTAGATATCAACAAGATCAGTGCATGCCTTTATCACAAATGCAAGTAACAATTAACTTCAATTAATCCTCCACTTCAAGAGTAGGTTTTTGAGCCCAAATCTGGGAAAAGAAATTAGATAATGAGAAACAGATATTCACCACCATTCTCAATGCCTCAGAAACCACCTCTGTAAAAGAGAAATTACTATAATAAATTGTAATAAAATTTGAAGTATCTTATTTTAGCGATTCCACGATTTAGATTTTCTTCTTATGTAATCCAAAAATGCCACTTAATTCACTCAATCAATTCGACTGCTTAGTGTTCTCAGTAATTAAACAAAGTAATTGACAGGTTTAATCCAAACTTCTTTTAACAGAAAATTTCAACACATACAGGCAAGTTTCAGCTCAAAGCGTTCACAAAAACAAACCGAATTCTGAAAGTTTCGATGCGAAATAAGACAGAATATAAGGAGAGTTGAGCACTCCAATTTTAAAATTTACAGCAAAAATCTTCTGATGACAAATGCACTACCAATCAACCATAGAAAATTTCAAAATTCCCAAACAAATCCGTGAATAAACCAAGGAAAGTTTTTATCCAAAGCTAAGACTATCTCTTATCAACATTGCCCTCATAAAACAACGGAAGAAAAGAGTGTTGACGCTTAAAATCTGAAACGAGACTCAAAACGAAGCAATTGCTTCAATCTCTTACAAAATGAGACCAAATCTACATCAGATCTTGCAGGACAACACACGAGAGAGAGGGAAACCTGAGGATGAAAACTGATCTACGAACCTTGAAAATGAAAAGACAACGGAAATCGGCGTGCAATGCAAAGAAACAGCTCACTCTCCTTCTCTCTCTCTCTCTCTCTCTCTAAGAATAAATACATATATATATATATAAAGAAATAATAAATGAAATAATTAAAGGGCCTTTGATTCTCTATCTAAATAATAGCTGTAAGCAGGGATATTTCTTTCGAGAGAGGAAAGCGACAGAGCAACCACGAGAGCGCCTTATACGCTCAAAGAGAACTCCACCGACAGTGCTGGAGGGGTTAGACTCTAAGAATTTTAGACAGAGTTAAATGATTTCCGAATGAAAGAAGCCTGGCTGACAGATCATTTATACCCAATCATTTCCTTGCTTATTTTATTATATTTATTTGTTCTCTATTAAAATTAAAAATATCCAAAATATTAAATATAAACCCCTTTTTTCTCTTTTTTTTTTTTGTTTTTTCGTTTGTTGTGGTCTGAATGTCGGACCGTACGAAGATGCGACCAGCTGGAGCGCGGTTAGAATACAGAACCCGACAAACAAATTTACAGACGGTGGCTTTTGTTTTTGCTGTTTAAGTCGCAGTTAAACTCAGAAGCTGTAGATTCTGGTACTTTGGGATTTTGACCAGGGTTGATTTTACCAACAAAACCGTGCCACGTTGGAGTATTAAAAATAGCTGGTAGTCAAATAGTTGTGTGTTGACTCTGTTGCTGTTCTGTCCGGACAATGCTAAACGAGCAGCTTCCAAGCCGATTTGATTTACTCCATTATATCATAATTTTTTTACATAAATGATATCTTTTTTTTCCTTTTTTTTTAAATAAAAGCAGCTTGTGTATTGGGGAAAAATGCTTTTTTACTTCAATACTCGAACTAAAAAACTCTCCATTAAGATTTAATTTAATTAATGGATGTCTACCCTAAAACATTTATTTTAGAAAATATTTTTATTTAATATTCAAATACATATATTAATTATATCTTTTTTTTTAAGCATAACATTTGTTCTCATTTGTAAGCACTTGTTAACATCTTTTAAGATTATATATATTAATCTATTATTAATTCACTTGAATATGTGAAATACATGATGTGAAAAGTATGATTGAGTACTTTAATTGATTATTTTCATGAATTGTAATTGATTAGTGAGTATAATAAGAGAATAAAATGACATAATAAATTCATATTCAAATTTGATTTATTGTTATATTTTAATTTATCTGTACATATATGTGTGAAATTTTTTAAAAATGATTGAATTTGGATCAAAACCAAACGAATTTCTATGAAACATCATACAATTTGTCATTGTTCTTTTCAATTTTTATAACTTGTTTATAATTAAAATTATAGTTTCAATCATACAATTTTGTAACTCAAATCACATGATAAACTACTACTTGTACTACTGCTGATGACATAGAAATATATGTTCATGGTTGTTTAATTTGATCCAACCGACATGCCGTTGGTACTAATTATTTAAGCTTTGGTGTGGGATCCAGTTTGTTGGGGTTCCCCAGCGGGGCCTTGTATTTAGAGTGCCGTAGCTGATCCAAGGAGACTTAAAATAAATAAAAGAACTAACACATGTCCCTCGATGGTACTTGGACGTTGGAGGGAGTTGAGCTTGTGACTTAAATCATAATGATACAAAAAATATTCCACTTATTCAAGTGACAAAATAAATTGCAATTTAATTATTTAAACAGCATTAGTTGATAAATCACTTATCGCATGTTTGGTCAGCGGAATGACTATGCTATTCCCCCTCTATTCCCATGGTATAGCCATTCCTACGTTTGGTTGGCACGAGTACAAGGAATAGAAATTATTGAGAAATTCTTATTCCTTGTAATAGGTGAGAACACGGTAATAGCCATTATTGATTTCCCCTCAGTAATGCCTATTTCGCGTTTTAAGGAATAGCTAAACGAAGTGTAATGACTAAAATACCCTTATCACTTTTTGAAAATTATAAGTGTGTCCATATAAAATAAAAATTTTCACTCTCTTTGCGTTTTCTCTCTTCCTCTTTCTGTCTCTCAGCCGAGCTTCATCGGATCTTCCTCCCTCTTCCTCCCTTTTTTATGATCGAATGTGGTCGGAAAGGATCCACAGAATACCTTTCCGACCAGATTCCACCGAGATCTAGCCTCAAAGGCCAGATCTTGCCACGGGAAACACTGGATCTGGTGCTTCCAAACCAGATCTCGCGGTTGGATCTGGCACTCCATGACCAAATCTAACGTCGGGAAACGTCGATCTAATGTCCTAGTGGCCAGATCCGGCCACATGGTGCTCCAGATCGACGTAAAATGACACCGGTTGCCTTTCCGGCGACCGAACCCTGGTGAAGAAGAAAGAAAAAAGTAAAAAAAAAAAAATATTTATAAATATTAAAATATTTATGTTTTATTTATTAAATTATTAATATATTAAATTATTAATATATTAAATTTTTAATGAATATAAATATAAATAAAAAATATTAATAATTAAATAATATTAAAATAATAATATTTAAATTATTAATTATTAATATTTTAATTAATTTATAAATTATCAATATTTAAAAAATAAAATAAAAATAAATAATTATATATATAATAAAAGATATTTTTATCATTTTATTATTTATTCATTTCTTATTCTAATCTTATTTTTACCAATCAAATAGTACGTTAAATAGTAATAGCCATTCTTACTCTATTTCATTCACTGAACCAAACAAAGTGATAATTATTATTTTTTATTCTTACTTTATTCTATCCCCACATAATACCTATTATATTCTACGAATCAAACATACTGTTAATTATATTAATTAGTAAAAAGTTTAATTTTGGTTAATGTTTATCGAAATTTTAATTAGTTGACAAATAAAGTACTTTTTTTTTTACCTAGCAGCGGCCGGGTAGTCAAAATTTTCGGTTTCCGCGGGTGAAAATATAACGAGGGAAAAGTACAGGAAGAATACTAAACCGGCGAGCGGGAGTTTTTTAATCTTTTTCGTGCCGTTAGTTTGCCACAGCCAGTGGAAACAGCGAAACTATTTAGGGTTTCTGCGTTTGAAACTTGAAATCATCAACATGGCGTCGTTCCGGTCCCTCAAATCTGCAATATTCGATAGAGAAGAGAAAAAACAGTTTCGTCTCGTCTATACCCAATTGTTTTATTGCTCCGGTTGAATCCGACGCAACACAAATTTATTTATTTATTTTTTTTAAATTGAAATTTCAGGCAGTACCAAGCTCACATTCGCGGCCTCAACGCCTACGATCGCCACAAGAAATTCTTGAACGATTACGGTAAGTTCGTTAATTGTATCTCTGTTGCGCTTAATGCTTTTATTTCTTGATGTAGAAAATGTTTGGATTTTCTGATTGGCATATTCGAAAATTTTCGGTAGAAACATTCTTGGATTTGTATTGTTCGTCAATTTTGGATAATTCGTTTCCTTTGTTTGTTAGCTAAATTGGACGTGAGGAATGTCTGTGCAAATGCTGAGCCCTGTATTTGTTTAATCCTGATGTCCAAAAGCAAATAGGTGATCAACAACCCTGTCCTTTGAGAAAGGAAGGGGGCTACACTCACCTGAAGATTTACTTATCTAAAATAGAAGAACTTAGTTTAAATGTTGTTGAGATGTGATATTATATCTTTTTCTGAGAGCCAACACTTTGAGATTTAAGTGTCAACTGTATATAATATGTTTTGAGGTATGTATTGCTCGGTTAGTTGAAAAAACGGACATGAAGGAATCATGCAAATACGGAGCACTATATTTGTTACATCCTTGTGTCCTAAAGCAAATGGATGATGAACAGTCTTCTCTTTTAAGAAAGGAAGGAGGCTACAGTCAGCCAGACAATTTATTTTCTTACTTGAAACTAGTATAAGAGTGCATATCAGGTGCATTGTGGCCGTAGATTTTTTTTTCCTTTTTGTGTTTTGGGTATGTCTTATGTTTGCCTTTGCTTATTCTTTTGCAGTTGACTTCTATGGAAAAGAAAAATCTACAGATGTAAAGTTGCCGGTTAAAACTGATCATGATACCCTGAGGGAGGGATATCGGTATTCTTTTTTTTGACAAAGCTCTATTTTCAAACCTGGGACTTAACTTTATCTGGTACTAAATTGTTTTTCTCTTTCTAAATTTTACAATTAATGAAGGTTCATACGTACAGAGGAAGATGATATGAACCCATCCTGGGAGCAGAGACTTGTGAAGCGTTACTATGATAAGCTTTTCAAAGAGTATCCTTTGCTATTCTTAGTAAAAGCTCAATTTGGAAGTTGGGTCATTGGCAATGGCAGGTCTATTTGATGAAGAACAAAAGATTTCATACATTACTTTGGTTTCTATAGAAATTTAGACCGCAAGTTGATGCATTAACATATTAATTAGGCCCTTTTCTTAAAGTAGTTTGCTGCAGCTGTAATTAAGTGAAAATTATTTGTGATTTTTTATTTGTTCCCTTAAGCTCATTTAAGATACTGCATAGCTGACATGTCACACTATAAGAGTGGTAAGGTATGTGGTTACTTATGATTTTAATTTGTCTGATGTTTTAATTAACTTGTCTATTCATGATAGTTGTTTTGTACTCTTATTTATTCTACGGAAAAAATTTTCGAGTATAATGCTTTCAGCCTTTTATATAATGTATATTTAGCTATAATTCTGAGTATAAATTGTAACCAACCTGAGAAAGAGGGAAGCTGTCTCTGGTTTGGGTTTAGCTCTATATTCATTTTCAATAGTGACAAGGAAAATCTGTTGCTGAAATGTGAGAAAAACATATCCACGACCACAATTATCTTCTCTTCTATATCTTTTATTCTTTGTTGTAACCATAGGAGTGTATATTTATCTGCTTTAGATGCTTGTTTTTTCTCTGAGGAATTTGTTACACTTTAAGTTATTTTTCATTTTTAAGATATTTCCCTTTTTGATGCTATAGATTGGTTTGAGGTGGAGGACAGAGAAGGAAGTCATATCTGGTAAAGGTAAATAGATTCCTCTTTATTGTTGACTGCTGTGATTAATATCAATTGGTGTAAGAGATCTCATTTTTGTTGGTGGTAGTTTATATCTCTTGTTTTGGTTTGAAATGTTATGTTTTACATTATTCTAGAATTGCCTTCATATTCCTGTCTGCCTTCATATCAGCAAGTCATGCGATGTCATTAATTTGAATCCTCATATTTTGAAAAGATACGTATAAATGGCTTTAATTATCCTCAAAAGCTGTTGGGAAAGGGATTGACTAAGATTAGGTGGCCAATAATTGGAAGTGGTGATAAAGACAGAGGTGAAATTGAGGCACTAATATGTTCACCACAATTGGTTGAAAATCTAAGGGCTGAGACACTACTACATGCACCAAAATCAGTTGTGGCAATTGCTAGCATTGTCACACTGGCTTCCACTTGTGCTAAAATCAATTGATCACAAAGGTGGGCTAAGAGGTGTGGAGTAGAAGGGTCCTAGAAACAAGAGTGAGGAAATCTTCACTGCCTTAAACAACCCATATTTTCGTTGATTCTTATCTCTCTATAAATTCAATTTAACAATCGTCTTTAATCATAAAGATGTTCATTAATTGGCAATGGTGCATAAGTTTATAATTTACTTACTTCTCTTTTCTGTCAGGACAGTTCATATGTGGTAATAAGCACTGCAATGAGAAAGAAGACTTAGCAAGTTATGAGGCAAGTCCTTGTACTTGTAATCACCATTTGTTCTTTGTACTGGCCTTCATCTTTTAACTCTTCACAGGTTATGAGATAATTTTGCAGTTTATTAATGTTAAATGTGTATGAACTTTTGCATGGTTAGATAATATTTTCTGTGATACTGCTATCTCAATGGCATTAAGGATGATGTGGAGATGTGAAATTCCTATTCTCCTTCCTAAATACTATAATATTTTTTTATGAAGAGAATTATCTTGTCTATGCAAATTAGTGTAAACTGAGCTAAACTATGCCAGTTTGGAACATCTTATTTCTGTTGGTTTTGTATGGGATCATATACCCTATGCTCTAGGAAGCAAACACTGGAGTTTTGGCTTTCCATACTCCGTAGTCATGAAAGCCACAAGGGTTGCAGGTGATACCCACATACATGGATGGCCAGTTTTCCTATAATACACAGTTTTGTAGTGATGAAGATAGCAGTATATATGTTAACCATGTAGATTTCACATGTTACTGATTGAAAATAAAATCATTGGACTCAAATGGAATGTTCTCTTCTCTATCTGGAATAAATTTTCTCATGATTTAGCTAACTGTGCATGGCATTGTGTTATATTCAATCTGCATGTCTTGATTTATCATGTTCCACTTTCTTGTAGTCAACAACGCTGTTGGTGCTCTCTGCAAATTTTGCTTTTCATTTTTCTTGGCTAAAATTTTCAGGTAAATTTTTCCTATTTTGAGGCTGGAGAAAACAAGCAAGCCCTTGTGAAGTTAGTAACTTGTGAAAGGTGAAATATGTAGTGAGATTTTGTTTGTCTGATTTTCATTTTTCTCCCTCTCTACTCATGCTGGGCTAGACCTATTCTTTTATCACCAAGCAACTTTGTTCACCAAAGATGTTCTGTAGTACTTTGCTGGCTTTTCTGCATCTCATGCCATGTAGTGGGAGTTTTAAGGTCCATGGTCTTCTGGATATTGCCAAATATTCCTTTGTTCTCTTATTGACCGCTGCCACTTGTGAATGTTTTATCCTTCTCATTTCTAAAATGTTAGGAATACATTGAAGTAGGTCAAAAGTCATTTTGTCATTTTCATGCCTTCTGCTTGAAGTTTAAGGTCCATGGCTTTATGGAGAATCACTTAATATTGCCTCTGTTCTCATGTTGACCATTGCCATTTGGATATGTATGTTTCATTCTTCTCATTCTTCCAGTCAATGTACAAAAGGCTTATAAAAATAAAAAACATAAGAGGCATGTTAAGCGGGACAAAATTGTTTCTATCACTTCAATTGGATGTATGGATGTATAGATTGGAAGTTGAGAGAATGAGTTATAAGAATGTTATGCTAGACAGGGGGTGATTCATAGTTGTCATTTGTTGTAAATCTTAGTCTGCCACCATGCCTTTTAAATATGGAGAAAAAGTTATTTGGAAATGTATCTCTTGGATACACCATGTAGTTGGAATAGTCACTGTTGTTGTAGAGCAGTATAATTTCAAATCTATTATCATCTAACTGGGTCAAAAGATGTTCCAGTTTTTACATAGGAAGATGTTCTTAGATGATTGGGCTTTTTGTTTATTAAATTTCTGTGTTCTGTCTAGGGTTTGTCAATATGTCTTTCATTAATTCGATCCTAATGTTTTGTTTAATATATATGGATTTATACTTAAGCTTTAAATTCCTGACTGCTTCTTTCTTTTTGTTGGCTATTTCAAATAGATGCGCAGAGAAGCTTCATTACAAAAAACGGAAGGAGAAGGAGGAACTAGACAGAAAACAGAAAAAGGAGTACAAAAGAAAAAGGTGTCAACTCAACTCCAGAAAACTTTTTGCTTATGAATTTGTTATCTACAAATAAAAAAGGATGGTGTCTCAATTCTCCTTTTTATGTTCAGAAGTTGACTCTTGTACTATGTTCAGGGATCAGTCAAAAGATAAAGATGACACAGATGAGGAGTGTGAGAGGAGCAAAGAAAAGAAAAAAGGTTTGAAGTTGCCATCAATGCTACTTTATCATTCATTTTCATGCATTATTGCTTACCTTCTACAGCAAGACACCATTTTTGTTACTCTACTTCCCCACACCCTCAGGGCAAGTCATTGCATCCTCCCAGATTTACCGAACTGGTTTGGAATTAAGGGTCTGGACCCTAGAGCTTTAACATTTAGGAGTCAAGTGCACATTCAGGGCAAGGAGGGTTGCATTTGGTAGTTAGTTATCTTTATATTTTTATCCTTACTAGTTTTAATATTATACATTGAATACCATTTATTCTCTTGGAAAAGATGTTGGGTGATTTGGCAATATTTTCTTGTTATTAGCACATCAGAAATATTAACACTGAGTAAAATGAGTAGTAAACCAGAGATTGGCCAGATTAGAGCTATAGCCTTACTGATTGAGGTTGTTTAGATAAAGTTTTGCATAGATCTTGTGGTTGTTGCTGCCTAACTTACCCTGGTTATCTTTTTTAAACCAAGTTTTCCACAGGCAACAATACATACTCCAGATTATCTTAGGTTCATTAAGCTAAAAGGATCTTATCAGGGCTAACGAGCATTATTATGAGTGATAACTTGGCTTTGCAAATCTCAGCCTAGCTGGGGGAATCAACGGCACCCTAAGGCCATTCATTTGGCCAATAATCTTTAGCCTACGTCTTGAGATATTATTATTTTCCCTCTTTTATTCAGGTAAAAGGGCTTCATCTTCAGCTGTCAATCATGAAAGTGATGATGACAACGAAGACTTTGATAGGTTCCTTGAGGGCATGTTTCCATGAAAGTAGGTAACAACTGCTGCCTTTCCAGAGAATTCTTTTCTTTGCTTGATACAGTATTGGCCTGGAAAGAGTTTGACCATGTGGTAATGAGATGCTGAAATAATCAAATAAAGCTGAAGCTTGTAAAAATTTCTCCATGTTCTGCTACAAAGCCGTCAAATCATGTGTTTGTCACCTGTCGACGAACAAATAGAGGAAGAGTGGCTGTATAATAAGCCTGCTTCAAGAATGCCAAAATGGTCAGGACTGTTCGGCCTACTTTTTTTTCTTAATAGTAGCATTGACGACTCTTAGTATTTGGGTACATATCTAGTTCCGTTTGGTAGAGAATATCGGACATGGCGGAAGTTTGGCGAGGCCATCTCTATCGCAACGTGCAGTCATTTGTGCTGTTGTTGGCAGTTTGGTATTGTGTAGCCGCCTACCCGGTCTCAACTGTTTCAGACATCCCTACACTTCCATGTGTCTTTTTCTCGATTCTCCAACCGTCTGTCTGTCTGGGTCTCTACGACCTTTGTTCCTAGACCAATCAATAGTTAGTTCCTAGTACCAAAAAGATATACTACTAGCTTTTCTGTTTGTTTGTTTTTCGCTCTCTACATGCCTTTTTCCTTTCTGATGTGCAGTAGTAATTAGCAATTTGGATAATAAAAGTCTTATGTTCTATTCATAGCTAATCAGAAATAACTTGTTCTTTCGAGTCTTTAAATGTATAAAATATATTTTTATTAAAATTTGAAATTTTTTTATAATATGAATAAAGATGAATTAAACAAAGGAACGAAGGAGTTCAAAAAAAGGAAGAAGGGATTGAGGCGTTTCAAATTCAATTTACTAGTGTATAACATTTTTGTTTAAGGATTGTGATAATGTGAATGCATGGCCGGCAGAAAAGTCAACTGACTTTGGATCAAGCAAACTACTAGAATGATTGTTTTTAATACTACTGCTACTACTATTACTATTACCCAAAAAAAAAAAAAAGTGATGATAAGTTTTTTGCGTCTATTTCGGGTGTTAGGCTGTTACCTAGGATGAAAACAAGAATGCCGTCAGTGAAGGGAAGGGCACAGGAACGTTATAACGACGTTAAGCAAAAGCCGACAAGGACGTTGACGACGGTTGACATTAAAAATGTTGAAGACGTGGCAAGTTGTGTGCATCACATGTACAACCGCTGGCAATTAAAAATTAATCATATTCATTAATTTATTATTATTTTTTTAAAAAATTAATATTTTAATAAAATATGTGATAATGAATATTTTCATAAATCATAAAAAAAATTATAAAAATGTCAATTAAAGAGCTTTCCTTAAAGTTATGGGCGATTAAAACTTTGGCTTTAAAACCAAGAGAAGAACCGAACCTCAAAAAAGGTAACCAAAATCGACTTTAAGACTTGATAATGGCTTCTGAACCGCAGTTGTATGATTAAAAAGTACTTGGAAAAATTGTAGCTCAAGCTTTCCTCAAAAAAACCCACCTCCCACGGCTGTTGCAAGAAAGTGATTATGACAAGTGGCTAAACACTTTGGTCACGTACTCTCAAGTCGAACTTCCACTACGTACTGATTGCTTATCCATACCACAAATTCTTCTTCCTTTAATTAATTAAAACCTACATTTGTATGTTAGATTTAGCTATCCCTGCTTTTATCTTTATATTTAATTAGAATAAGCTCAGAGAATTATTATTTTCTAAATTTTTAAATATTTATTTTTTTTAACTTTTAAGAAACCTAAGATAAAATGAAATAAACAAATTTAATTTTTCTACCTAACCACGGACAAAGACAGCAGTATTTATGTGAAGTATAATAAATATAAACATAATTAATTAAAAATGAAATTAAATTACTAAGAACATTAGGAAAAAAAAATATAAAACACTAAAAAAGTTTGAAAATTCTGTTACCAAGTATATACTGGTGTATAAATATAAATATTGATAAGTTAGAAACATTTCTCTTTCTCTATCAATGCCGCTTTGTCTCTGTTAAGGTTGCAGAGAGAGAGAGAGAGCACAAAAATGAACCAATCTCTATGACCTTTGCTTCTCAAAATACAGTCTTTTTAGCCTCTTGATTCTTTGCTTTCCTACTGCAGTAAGTTCTCCATGTTTTTTTTCTTTTTTCTTTTCTGTAAAAAGAAAAAAAGTTTCTCTCTAAAGATCTTTCCTTTTTTCATGTCTTTGATTTCCAAGACCACTGCTTTGGGGCTTCAATTTAGCATTTTGTTATTTGTTTTTTCTTTTGTTGCCTTGGGTTGATGTTTTGGGAGTTTCCTCTTTGGTTGATGAGAGAATTGGAGGAAAGAAGAAGATTAGCATGAATTATGGGGTGGGATTAGAGATACCCAGATGCAAAATTTAAAAATTGAATCACTTAGTTGTATTGACGTCAGCTGGAAGACGTTAATTCATGCTCTTTTTGAAATTTGAATAAGATTTTTGGGTTCATTTTTTTCAGCTACTAGCTTAGAGTGTTGCTTATTTTGAAGCTTTGATTTTTAAGTTTCGATTGAATTTCGAATTAAGGGAATGAACCCCCGTTTCCTTTTAGTAACATAATTTCTTAAAAGTTTTCCTTAAAGATTTGTGACTAACGATGTTTGTATTATTCATGTAATTCATGTTTAATTTATTAAAAGATTGGTTATTGTTTTTTATTTTTCCTCTGAAGCTTGATGAAACTCGAGTTTAGATTGTGCACAATTGATGTTGTAGTAGATGATAGTGAGTGGGAAGTTGAGATCCTTGTGGAATTTTCTGTTTCTATTCTGTTTATATCTCATGGGAAAAATTCTCTGTTTTGGCTATTTAGAGCTCTAGATTTTATTTATTTTGTCCAAATAGTTTTATCCTCTCTCTTTTTCTGTTTTAAATTGGTTTTGGGACTTGGCTGCTGATTCCAGGATAAGTTGTGAATAATGCCAGCAAAACCGGTGAACGAAGATCAACAGTTAGACCATGGTGCTCAAAGTGAGTTGCAGTCAACTGTCTTCTCTGAGCCCTGGTGGAAAGGGGTTGGTACTAATCCCTTAGGTGAAGCTGCCTCAAATTCATCTTCTATGGAACAACTAAATGGTTCAATGGCAAATGGAGCTGTCCATCCACAAGCTCATGGTGGCCTGGGCAATGGAGGTAATTCCAGTAAAGAGAATCTGATTACTGTAAATCACTATCTCAGATTTCTCATATTAGTTAAAGATGGAATGCTTCTCTTTCATGCTAAAAGACCTCAAGACCTCAGTTTTGGACAACTGACTACTTTGATTTGTTGATTATAGACCCATGTTTTTTCTGATCTTAATCACTTTGCAGGATTGGTGAATCTGCCTCCATTCCTAACACTGATCAGTTTGTTATGGTTTGACAAATGGAAGAAAATATGTGTTGTTTACTTCAAACTAATGTCTACTGTTCTTTTGGTCCATGTCATTCATTTATCTAGTATTTATATTAAAAAATTATTTAGAAATTAGTTTAGAGGATGTGCTCATGTCTCACAGAACAAAAAAGGGGAAAAAGAAAATTTAAGGGACAAAAGGGTTATTTTGTGGACATTCTCTTCTAGTTGTTTGCCCTGTGCTTAATAAGTAGGAAATCATGAAACTATAACATGGTGATACCTTTAACCTCAGAACATTAATATCTTGAGTAGGGACATTGAACGATTGGTAAGTTTTTTCGTTTGATGTTTTCTAACTTCACACTGGAGCGGTTCCTCCTAGTTTTGTGGATGCATGTTTAGAAGCAACGAAAAGTTTCATGATTCTGTGTTTAGATTGTGGGCACTTCACATGGTGGATTGGGTTTCTTAGGTGGTTTTTATGGATCATTACTCCAAAAATTGTCTATCACTGTATTCCATTTTCATTTACTAGGAAGTTTCTGTAGATGAAGAAGATTATTCAAAGGACACTTCTTGTTTTCACTATGATCTTTAGTAATGTATCGTTCCCAATAGGTTGCTGCCCCTGTATAGGATCTTGGCTTGCCATTCTCTTCCCACTTTCCTCTATTCTACAAATCCACCAGATATATAGGAGGCTTTTTTAACTTTTTTTGGATTCCCCACACAGGGTTAGTGTTTTTGGGTGGGAACATATATCCTTAGCAGTAAGTTTCAAAAGTTAATGTGTGCTGTCTAGGGTTGTTGAGAGGACGGCAAAACCCAATTTAAACAAGGTTGTGGAAATAGCTGCATCTGAGAATGATAACTAGTGCCATGTGACATGTCTACATGAAATTGAGGAAACCATGTGCTTTGTATTCATTGTAATATTGATGCAATCTTAGTTTTTGGATCAGATGGGAGAAATGGACAAGATCGCCAACATCCCAAGCATGTTCCTTCTGCAGCACCCCTTACTTTGGGTGAACACCTTGAACCAAATTCACAAATGGAACTAGTTGGTCACTCAATTGTAAGACCTTTCTCTCTTTCTCACACACACATTTACATACATATCAAAGCATTCATGAACTTACTTCATGTATCCGTCCTTGTACCTGCATTTTTTTTATCCTTTAAATGTCTATGAGTTTGCATTGGTTCTCTCTCTGACTGAGGAAGAAATCTTGCTCCAAACTTTTCAGGTCTTGACATCGTATCCCTATTCAGATCCTCCGTACAGTGGAATAATGACTTCATATGGGCCACAAACGGTGGTATGCTCTGAGTATCTTGTTCTGTGGTAAATGGATGAAAGGAAAGACAGTTTTATAGTGACTATTTTGCACTAGATGGACGTTCCTGATTACTAGAAAATGGATTTCTTTTTAAGCTATGACTAGAATAAGACAATGCATCTTGTTTCCTTTTGCCCTTTTATGCATGCGTCAATTTGTATGTATAAAACTTTCATTTTGCAATGGTAATGCTTCAACCTAGGATTATGGCTCATTTGCTCTATATATTGCTGTTACACTGTGGCCACAACTAGTGCTTTAAAGTACACACAAATGAGTTCATCCTTTCTTTGCTCTTGAGAGCAAAACAAGAATTTTATTTCACAGTTTCTGTACAAATTGCAGAAGAGCAAATTTACCATATGAGTGACCCGACCATCATCTAACCTTTTTCTTTTTCAATTTACCCGAGTTATCTCTGAGTTTTGCATAATTAATGTTGGTCATTGATGTAAGACTCTTATTTTAGGAACTTATTTTATCTAAATGTCTTCAAATGAGTTTCACATGTTTTCACTAGTGGGGATAGAGGTTATGCACTCATTATATTGAAGGTTTAAGAGATGTATATAAGTAGTGGTCCACATAAAACCAATGAACTTAATGCGTTCTATTGCTGATTAAATTTGGGGAGTCAGAATTTTTCTGATAACTCCAACTATGTTGTGCCAGGTGTCACCACATCTATATGGAATGCATCATGCTAGAATGCCTTTGCCTCTTCAAATGGAAGAGGAGCCTGTTTATGTAAATGCAAAGCAATATCATGGCATTTTGAGGCGAAGACAAATACGTGCTAAGGCTGAGCTAGAAAAGAAAGCCTTTAAAGCTAGAAAGGTAGAATTGATATTTTTAGGTTTTTTTTTGTTCCCTTTTTCCTTTCCTTTTTGGCTAGAAGAAATATACAAATTAGGGTTCAGGACTCAATTCTGTTGCCATTGACTACAGCCATACCTTCATGAGTCTCGGCATCTGCATGCTATGAGAAGGGCTAGGGGTTGTGGAGGTCGTTTTCTTAATACAAAGAAGCTGGATAATGACGTTACCAGTCCCACCTCAGAAGAATGCATGACTTCAGATGCAAACCTTTCAACCAAATCAGCTCACTTATCTGGGTCTGGGTGTAGATCTGCAAATTCAAATTCCTTCTATGATCAGAAAGAAGGAAACGGGTCACTGGTACAGGATTTGCTCAAAGCACAATCTTTAGCTAATGGTAACACCAATGGCCATGGTCTGTCATCAACAGACCACTCATCATCTAATGATGCTGTGGAGGGTAACTACTTTGGCCAGCAGAGCAATATTGTGCGAGGCAATGGGGCACAAGATGGTGCCCCATCAATTCAATGAAATTCCTCCTCGACGTTGGTGGCGTTCTCCAGCATTGCTTTGCAGGTTTGGCATTTGTTAACTCTTTTTTTATTTCGTTGTAGGATGGGATGGGTCATTGTTTGTGTTTGTATCTAATGGGAGTCTTCTTGTATATAGGCAAAGCTGGAGGTATTTGCCCCTTCGATCTTGGGTGGTGGAATCCCTCGTAGAGTGGGCATTCCACAGGCAATTCATTCTTGGCTTTGGTAACTCATGGTTAAGGGGTTATACGAGGAGATATGCGGTCTTTGGTTGATCTCCACTCTGCTAAGAGTTTGACATCCCTCCCATTGACCCCTTTGTAAAAAGATAAATAGGTGTTGTATCTATCAAATAGCAAACTAGTTGTGAATGTGCAAAATTTCAAACAACTTACATCTGAACATGTCAAAGAGCATGGAGACTTGTGTATGACTGAAAGAGTTCTTTAAGTTTTCCATCATAGTGTGGCCATAATAATGTAAAGTGGCGCCTTGTGTTGCTGCTGCCTCTCTCCCTCTCCTTCATATGTATTGTAGTGATTGTCTGGAGACTTAGTACATTATATAAACTGTTTGGAGGGATGTGGTGATTGTTTCTCGGAGAGTGAAAGCGTGCATTTTTCATGGCTATTGATGCCACACTTTTGCTTACAAGGTTATAGTTAACTTATGAATGTTAATCTTAAAAAAAAACAGTTAACTTATGAATGTTAATCTTCAAAAACAACAGTTAACTTATGAATGCTAGTATTTGTTGAAGTTTGAAAACTAAGTTCAAGAAGGAAAGGCCCTCCCACCCACCATATAGGATTTTGAATCCAGTTGACGAATCAACCTTCTCCACTCCAGTCTTCATATCATATATATATATATAGCTTTTCTGCAAGAGTTCATAAAGGTCAGGCTCAAGCAGCACTGCAATGCTCCTGGAAAGTAGATACTTCGTATTCGTTCGATATTTATAGTATCCTGTAAAGCCAAAATGAAGGTTGAGAAGAGGAAAATGGATTGTTCAAAGCCCAGGCGTGAAGGCCTATGAAAGAAAACGTAGCAATAATCCTAAGCCCAAAACTAAGCCCCCAAGCCCTGAGACAGAAGGGTAAGATTAAAAAAACCCGACACCCAAGGGAAGGAAAAAACCTACAAAAACCCTGTCTGACTCTGTTGAGCCGCCGCTCTCTCCAGTTCCCTTTCTGCTGATTCAATTCCTGCCCTGTTTTTTCTTCTTCTTTTTTTTAGCGTCTCTGCGTTATTTTTGAATCTGTCAAAGGTTTTATCAAATCATTTTTCGTGTCCTTCTGTTCGTTTCTACAAAAATGGCGATTTTGTTTTAGAAGGAAAAAGAAGTCATGTCATAGTAGTTGGTGGTGAACTCCGGGTGATATGATCCCTGTGAAGAAAAATTTAGTAATCAGAAAATGTGCGTGAAACACATGACATATTTGGTGCTCCCTTTCAATTGCAGAGGTTGAGGAACCAACCAACCAACCCATGTGTTTCAGCTTCATGCTGGGTTGATATCAGGCAAGCTGAGGGATTCATCACAGCTTCTGGGTTTTTTTTTTCTTTGTTCTGCATGATGCATCATTGTCTGATCATTTCTCTCTACTGTTTTTCTATTTATGATGGAAACTTCTTAATCCATTGCAAGCTTGATGAAAGCTGGATGAAACTTCTTCATTCATCCATTTATCAAACAAAAACCTGCAAAATCAAGCTTTAGTTTTCTGCTGAAAAGATTTTCAAGTTTCCATTGGATGTGGTTATTCTACTTCCACCACACAAAAATCATATTTAGAACGATGATTTTTCTGGCAGGAAGTTTACGTTCATTTCATTTTCTTATCTTCTAAAAACACTTCTCCTGGAAAAAATCAATCGCGTGCAGTTGTTTACTGGTATTGCATAAATCGTCCTGTTACCTTACCGTCAATCCCATAAATTTACCCTTCCGACATCCCCTAAATTTCAGATTGCAGAAAGAAAAGCAGTCTTTTAGAAAAAGAAAAAAACAATAAAACCATGGCGAAAGAAAGGATCTCAGTTTTGGTAATGGTAGGGGGTTCGAAGGGAACTGAAACATTCTTAAAAATGCTGACAGTATCTTCTCAGTACGTGGAGTTATACCCTTATTACAAGCATTTTGGCTATAGTTTGGTATAACAATACATGGACAGCCCGACAGGGATTAATGTTACAGTAACAAACCACAAGTTATGAAGTGTAGAAACCAAGGGAATCGTCTCCAGGATCTTAATTGTCTGAAAGCTCGGGTTTGTTTCAGATGTCGACGTGCGATCTCTATATGGCTTGTTCATGAAGTTGTTCCTGTTCCACAACAAGCAAAAGTAAGCGGAGAATATTATCAAAATCTTTGAGAAAAGAAAGGTTGACATCTTTTCTCTTTGGTTTTTTTTTTTGGGCTTAAACTGTAAACTTGGCAAATCCTACTTCAAACGGGGATAAGCCTAGTTTTGGTACCGTGAGGCAGCAACAGAATCACGTATGTGTCTTATAAATTCCAATATCTGAACTGGGGAAAGCTAATGGAAGAACTTCAAGATATACTAACCTCGGTCACAAAGAAAGCATGGAACCCGTAAGGAACCCTGTGAGGTAATTCAACAACTGCAACGGGATCTGCTGACATTGTTTTCGCATCAATCACATTCACTGATGATTTTCTGCACAGTGAAAAAGGAAAAGAATCAAATCAGTTGGCAAGTTGACCAAATTTCAAATAGGCCTTCATCTTAAAAAGACCAAGGCAAATGGAAATTTAAAGAAGCAATTGGATCACAGTGACTAGTTCCTTCGATTCTGAAATGAAACTAGAGACAGGTATAGCAGTAAGGACCATACAAATATGTTCCTGCTCATGCAATTGAGGGAATTGAGACCATAACTTGTACAGTGCAATAAGGCATATTATGGGCAAGGCTAAATATTTCAATATTTGCAGGAACAGCATCAGTGAATGTGACCGATACTTGGCTTAAAATTTATGTAGAGATTCCACTTTTACAATCAACAAAACTTATTCCTATCGATCAATCAAATATATTTGCCAAAAAGGGTAGCTAAAAATTCAAAACTCTCAGCGGGGATAGAATCACTGCTTCAATATCTCACTCTTGCACAAAACTAGTCTTTTTATCCTCAAATGGTATGTAGAACGCATTTTGGTTGCCAAGGCATGTTTAGAGAAAATTACAAATGCCTAGTACAGGTTGGAAAATTTAATAGGCATGCGTGACGCAATAGAGTAGAAGTAATTCTCTCTCTTTCAAAAAGATAAATGAAGTTCAAGAATAGCAAGAGAAAGGGAGAGACATACCCAGTATTCTCATCATGTACAAAGAATATCAAGTAGCCGTCATCCTCTTCAGAAGTGGTCCCTGGCTCACGAGGCACAAAAATAGCTTCTGAACCAAATCTGCCAGGACCCAAGTCAAAGAGGCCTTGAACATTCCCCCCAACTTCAATCTTTGCTTTTCCCGCCTCTGGTTCGGCATGCAGATCAAACTTCACAATCCCTGTGACTTTTGCTATGCTGTCCAAAGTGGTTCCATATACGAATCTTTGTTTTCTAAATTCACACAAGAGAAGCAATAAGTAAGAGTTTGAGTGAGATTAGAGAAAATGACCGTAAGCAAATGATAAGTGCACTATAAACTTGATCAAAAGAAGTTTAAAAGATACATGTTTTCCTCTACATGTTTTCAGATTACTAACACCACAACAGATAAATACCTGCCAGTGTAGTATTCATTCACCCTAGGGAAATCAACAGCAGAGACTGATAATTGCTTTTGTGAAGCAAGACCAGTTTTCATGTTGAACCTCATTTCATACCTGATTTCAATAATAAGAATGATAAACAACTTTGCAGTACAAAGATCATCCTACAAATTCACATAAAAGGTCAGAGTCCTCACAGCTCATTGTTAAAATTTTCTAGTTTCTTTTTGACCTCCCCACTGACCATGTCCAGATCTGGATTCTCAAGGCGGCAAGTGATCAGAACAATTTCATCCTCCTCCTCCCAAGCATTGGCTAGTAACAGAAAGCCATTAAAGCAGTTAGATTCTAACCTATTCATGTACAAAGAGCAAATATATGAAACATAGTTTAGAAATATAATGAGAAGAAACCATGTTTCATAGAAGAATTATACGTCTTTTCTGTTGGTAGCTGAATTGATAGTAACTAATTAATAGAACTACTGAGAAGATGGAAGAATAGTTCCTAAGACAAAGAAGGAAATGACTTAACAAATCAAGGATTGCGTTCAGGAAGTTTGATAAAAAGTCATGTACTAGCTAATTGTCAAACATAATTGCGTAGCCACTCAACTGAAACTGATTAGATAATAATTGTCAATGCAAATCACTGAGTCTATCAGTTATCTCTTTTTTCTTTTTGAAAACAAGGAAGAAATCTCAAGTTAAAATGGGTATCAATAAGTCAATGGACAAGTTGATGCTAGTGATGTTTGCTGTCCTTGATAAGCCACATAACCATATAAAACATAGAAAGTAACTCCTTCTCGGAGATGATTAAATGTGAATGTTACCGATGAGAATATGCAAATTGACAAGTATCAGCTACTAATGACCTGAAACTATCTAATAAATCTTAATTTCCTAGAAGAAAGTTTCGGAATGTAAACAATGATAAAATCCAAACAATACCATTATGAAATATAAAGCAATTAGGAAGCTCGAACCATCTGATTAGAAGGTCGTCCTTTGCATATCGTGGAAGCACACCAAAACGAGCCTTCTTTGAAGCATCAAATGAGAATATCATCTTCTTTTCTTTAACCATTTCCTGAAAATTTAAATGTCAACAATCAAAAGATGTAATCATTATGATTCACAACAATGATATCAGAAGCCAAGATTCCATCAGTTCCCATGCATAATTTCAGTTACCCACCAACATAAAAGTTTTTAAGGAGAAATCAAATAGCATTTTAGGAACCCAAGTTATATACCAACCTATACAAAGTTTTTAAACTTGGTATTCTGATAGAAAGTGGCATACCTTTGGTCTGAAATACAAAGGAAGATCTAAGAAAATTGCATAGTTCTCAGTAATCGCAAAGTCATGCATCATGATTGGTTCTGATATTGTTATTGGTACTGGGTCGAGCATGAAACCATCTTTTGAAATGACTCTGTATGTGATATATGGTGGCTCGTGTGAATAGCCAAAAGTAAACATCTCACCTGCATGCAGAAATCTCATAAATTAAAAGCACTTTTACAACTCTCTAACTAATAATTTACTGATTTCTTATTTAAATGGTGGGTCTTACCTGTGACTGGATCGACTTTTGGATGAGCAGTGAAGGAATGTGCCAGCCTCTTGTCATAATCAAGCATGCCAAGAGTTTGGAGATCTCCATCCTCGAGAACTTTAAGGACATCTGCTTGTTGCAACAGGGATTACAATTTAATATGCAAGTTTCAATGAAGAAAAAAATACCCAGTAAAACAAAATAAGAATTGCAAATAAATGTAAATTTTAGTGTCCTTAACCCTCCTCATTCTTTCTTAAAAGGAAATTAGAGAGAAGAAAAAATTACAAGGTTTATCTGCCTCTTGAAGTGCCAGAAGTTTCCCATGATGATATATGAGAGCTGTGTTAGCTGTGCAAAGATGATACGCCAGGTCAGATTTTCACATCAATAAGATAAGCATTTTAAAACAGGTGAACTACTAGTGATGAGCATTAACAAAAAATTGAAAGGGTAGGGTGGGGTTGTTTCCAGACTGCATTTTGATGGATACATGTGCCACGGAATCATGGAATAAATTGAGGGACAAATAAGTTTTGGGAGCTCCCAGTAACACTTCCCAAAGGGCACCAGATCAACTATGTATCAGAATGAAGAATGTAATCCATTCTAGCTCACTCAGTTTTTCACTAATATTTCCTTATGTGATGGTTTGGAGAAATAAAATTGAGATCTTAGAATCATTCAGCCATATCTTTGCTTTTGATATATGAAACAGACACAAGGGCATACAATTACTGGCACCCAACCCTGATCAAGCATAAATGCATATAACAGAACTTGCCGAAAGCTCACATCTTGAATTCAATTCTTTGTCTTGCATTTCAGTAGAAACAGACTCAACAAATTTACCTGTCCCATTTCCATATGATAAATCTAACACTTTAGCCTTTTCTCTCAGCTTCTGTATGTTGACCATGAGTAATCCAAAAAACCCTTTAAGGTCTCCAACCTGCAAAATGACATATCTAAGAAGAGAACAATGACATGTCCTAGATAAGCATTTGAAACATAAGTTTTCTACAGTTAAAATTAATATCCTAGAGCTTCTTTTAAAGTCATGGAACTGTCATTGTAGTTCCAATACTGTTTAGGTTTCATAAGGTTGCACCACTTAAGAGCAGCTCAAGGAAATAAGAAATAGCCAGTACAACTTTGCAATGCTTTATATCCCACTAATTTATGAAGCAAATTCCCCTGTAAATAGCACAACAATGTATACAAAACAAATCATTAATTAGAAGTAATAATCTAACTTTTTTCAACCTTTTCTTGTCAAGAAGGTAACTTGCAAGGTATACCTTCATAAATTTAGCACCTCCAAAATATTCTTCCTGTTTAATACGTGAAGTCCTCACAAAACGGGAGACATATGTTGCCTTTCCATCTTTAATACGCATACCATGAATCATTCTGCAAATTCCAGTATTAACAGTTTACTATAGCGCACTAAGTAAAGTAACTAAGCAAAGAACAATATTTGAATTGGCATTTTGAGCAGCGTCCACATAAAAATGCGATAAATTTGCAGTGAAATGAAGTAATATTACATAAATAGTTTAGTGTCAAAGTTAACGTACCCATCTCCATCAAACCTGTAGGCAGAGAAATTTTAAAAAAAAAAAAAGAAAAAAGAAAAAGGGGAATTAGAAAGGATGGGTACATGGTTAACAAATCAAAACTGAAACTTGATTCAAAACAAAAACAGATGAGTCGGACATATGATACCAGTGATATGCAGCCACAGGGGCAAACTTCGGGTTGGGCCCGACCCTGACAAATTCACCATTCAAGCATTCCTGGAATTAATAGAAAATATTAGTAACAATGACATGATAGAATATTAAACAAAATTAAAACCATTTAATCAATCCAGTCACAATCACTTACCAAAGAATCAGTAAAGGTAAACCCTTTAGTCAGAGAAAAGAAGTAACAATAATAATAAAAAAAAGAATATACTGTTTCTCTTCCGCAACTACCGAACAGAGACTTTCAATGTTAATAAGCGGAAAGATTGTAGCAGGTGGTTAAAAAATGTAAAGTAGTATTAGTAGTTAGTATTTGCTTACAGGGAGGTGGCCTTTGACAGGAAGATCTTTGGTGGGAGGAGTTTCGTTGGGGGCGGGAGCGAAGTTACCAGACAGATAATGTTGAGGCTGTGACGAATCGTACATGAGCTTAACTATCAACTTCTCCAACCAATCAATCAGCTTCGAACTCAGCCCTTTTTGCGGCTTGGGATTCACCTCGACAATTCCCGCCCCAACCCCTCGGCGGACGCCGTGCACCAGCTTCTCCTCTTCCTCCGCCATATATCTCTGCCTCCAAAAACAATGGCCAGTGACTAAGCAAGATAGTGGGTGGCTCTGTGTATGTATCAATCAGTGGCCGTGTTACGTTGGCCTTGTCCTTTGTTGCGTGTCTGAAGAGCCACGTCATATACTTTTTCCATTGATAATTATACTCATTACATTATTTTTAATATATTTTTTTTATGTCTCGTGTTTAATATTATTTTAAAAGAATGTCCTAAATGAGTCAATGTGGATAATTCCCAAGTACAGAACAAGAAGTCAAATTTTGATGCCGGGTTTTTCCTCCAGGGAGATCCCTTCCCCTACGTAACAATTCATTGCCAACCAAATATCAAGAAATATAATTTAGTTGGTATTTTCCCAAATAATTATCACCCACGAACTCAAATGATTTTTCTTTATTTTCTTTCATCAACAAGTTAGATTTGATTCAAAATTTGAACTATAATAAAATATACATAATAATACATATTTACGTGAATAACAAATCATTAATTGATCATTATTATCTTATATTGCTACTATTACATAGGAGGAGGACCATAGCAAAATGATTGGGTTTGGTGGTGACAACATATTAGGGCTTTTACCTTAATTTGTAAATTTTGTTTCTTTGTTCTGGATTCATTTTAAATTTATAATAAAAAGCATGTCATGAATAATTGATTAAGTAGAAAACAATCATTGACTCAAGTTTAATAAATGCTTATTAACTTAGAATTCCTTTTGAAAAAGTACATTATTATCATTTATATTGAATTAAATTAATACCTTTTCGAAAATATCGAAAAGGTTAATAACATTTGCTACTTATTAAATTCAAACATAGTTTTTTTTTTCACTGTTGTTTAATTTGTTTAATTAAAACAGACATTTGAATTTTATTTTTTAAATAAAAAATTATATATTAATTAATGAGTTAAATATTTAAATATTTATTTTTTTAAGTAAAACATGTAAATATTAAAATAACTTACTATGCTAATTAAGTATTAATTATAACATGATGACGACGGATTGGATTGTACCATCGATAACTACAGAACCCAATACACGAAGACGAAGAAGAATTTGTAAGGCCAACCATGGAACAAGAAACGGCTATGCCGGGCTTGAAGGAAGAAGAAAAAGAGGAGAAGAAGATGGGTTTAGGCAGCACTTGGCCAAGAGTAGGGAGGCAATGGTCATGGGGACTAGGCAAGCGTCGCACCCATATGAAGAAGAAGAAAGCATAGGTTATTAGGAATTCAGGAAGGTGTACTGCGGGTTAATAAATAAGAAAAATATTATATGTTATATATATAATTTTGGAATTAGTTTGTTGGATTGGATTGTTAATTTTCGATATGAAAATAAATTGAATAAATAGAAAAAACTTATTATTATAATTGATTTCCAACCGAAATTAAATTAATTTCAAATTTTCTCAATCCATTGGTCTGGTCAATTTTTTCGATTTCGATCAGTTGTATTCACCTCTGTAAAGGAAGGCTTTGGTTCCACCAACTCATATGTTCATAGCCTAAAACGCTTGGGGTCCCGAATCGTCCACACTTGTTTGTAGCCTCAAAGGCTTTAAGAAAGGCCCAAATGACTCATTATCCTCTAACTTTAATTTACCAATTTTATTAGTACCATAAAATAAGAGTGATGTAGTTTCAACTTTCAATTTTGGCTCTTTTCTTTCTCTTTTTGGCCTTGCCTGCGGATTATTATGTCACGGAAGCAAGAAATCTCATAGAGAGACCAAAAATCCAAGTTACCGGAAGACTTGACGGACTAAACAATCCATCGTCCCTCTGCCACCATTTCCGACACACACCAATGCAAAGTCTATAATTACTGCCCGCCTTTTCTTTCCACCGCCAAGATGCACATGCAAATCCCTTTGTCATACTCCCTATCCTATCACCAACTTTCATAAATTCTTACCTAGCTCTCCATCGCCGAATTTCTTAAGATCAGAGCCTTGGGACAAATCCCATCTCAAAAATCAGGACCAGTTTTGGTTATAGCTTTTCAAATCTAAAATGTAATATGAAATATGCTCTTACAGCTCCACGACCACCATGTGTTTTTGGCCGTAGTCAATATCTCTTGGATAGGTTTTTACATAGTCATGTGTCACGACTTCAAAAAGAAGTTATAAGTTCAATATCAATTATGTGCTAAGGTGAGATTAAAGTTTAAGATTTCAAAATACTTTTAATTTTTTTTTAAAAAATAAAACTGTGAAATCAAAATAGATAATACTTTATAAGTTGGTGTGAATCATTACATTATATTTTTTTATTACGAGCCTCTAATTACGGGTGATATAACACTCGATGACATACTTGAAAAAAACCCCGGTAGACGACCAATGGCCCCAAAGACACTATTATCTCCATTTGGTCATTATCACCTGCTTGATTTTCGTTGCATACTAGGAAAAAATAATCTACTTTCTCGTTTTATTTTATCCCGTATTTGGTCCACCATTTCCGCCATATTCTTTTCGCCTAAACCTCGACAACCGATCACCAAATTCTTTCATCTCTCTCTTCTTTATTGCCTTTTATGAGATTTGCATGACGGCATTGTAATTCTAGTTAAGAGAGGTTGGCAGTTTGGAACTTTGGATGCCAAATGGCATTAATCAATTCAAATCTATCTACTAGGGGGAGGGTCAATGTTTGGTGTATCCCATGCTTTGACTTTAAACTCCATCATCATCTTTCAAATCTAAAAGGACATTTAACCCTTAATGGTATAGATTTTCTACAAGTTACCCAGTTTTTGTTAGATTAAAAAGCGGTTAATATTACTGTGTTATTCCCAATTAATCCAAAAGAAAAGCAATCCTACTCGAAAGAAGCATTATGACTGCTTTTGTTAATTTTTCCAATCATACGAAAAGAGATATGGAAATCGTGTATATTTTCTTAAATAACCAACACATGGACCACGTGAAACCACATTTGCGAATGCATATATACCACATATATACGTTGTAACGGCTTATAACTAAATTGGAAGTTGTGAAGTGAAAGTCTTGCCTTTGGATTATTATGTCATGAAAACCAGAAGCCTCCTTGGAATGGAAAAAAACACCACAACCCAAAGTCACCATAAGACTTGAGATCACTCTCGACACACCAAACCGAACAATACTCCATCTCGCCTCTCTGCTTTCAGAATTCAAACACACCACGGTAAAGCATGAAGGGTCATGTTTTTCCTTTCTTTCTCTCCACCCCTCGAAGCACACGCAAATCCCATTCTCTTAACGCAATCTTACCTTCTTTTTGCAATTTCCCTTACACCAACGGCTAAATCACCTACATGGTGCTAACTTCTCTGACTCACCCAACCAAACCAAGGCCCTTCCCCCCTTTCTCTTTGAAGTTTTGATATAATAATGACATGTACACATGGTGATCATAAGGTCATCCGGTGCATGAATATATATATGAATGCATGCACATAGTTTTTGAGTTTTATCAGGCAAGTGAGGGTCGAAGTTGACAAGCCTCTTTTTGGCAAGATACATAGATAGTAACTCATACAAGAAAACCATGCTTTAATTTGTCACTATAAGTCTAAGATTATAGTATATCTATATACCATATCTTAATCACGTGATAGTTTTTGGGACACTAAATATATTGCCTTAATTTGTGCATTGATGATTTCAATCAACAGAAGAGACTGAGTAAGTATAGAAGGGCTCCTTGTTGGTTGACTTGACTGGCTCTAGGAGAGTCATGGTCTGTTTATGTGAAACCAATATTGTTTCTAACAGCCCGTAAAACAAGAGTAAAGCCCCATTAATGTAATCTTAGTGGGCTTAGAAAGTGGGATTAGATCTTCAATTTAACAATGATGATGAGGAAATGTTTGACATAGATGTTTGACAAAAAATCTGTTATTTGTTCAAATTAAATAAACTAATAGCTAGCTAGTAGTCAAAATTGAGGACTTTCGAATAACTGCTCTTTGGCCTGATCAGATGGTCAAATTGTATATTATCAGGTGCTTTTTTCTAACAAAGAATAGGTGGATTAATACCAAAACTCCATACCTGAAGCTTGACAAAAATGTGAAGGACTGTGCCTAACGCATCCTAATGCAAAATGCACATCATGTAGCACATGTCTGATTTTTCTTTGCTGACAGGAAGGGATGGCAGGGAAGCATTAGAAGTGTATGAGGCATGTGTATGGCAAGCATGCATGCATGCATGGATTTGAACCGAAATGAATCCAATATGTCAGCTGTATATGTATGACTGTACACATGTACCAGAATTCAGAAGAAGGCATGTATGTTGGTAAACAAGCACAAAATAACAATTAACTAAAGCTTTTCGAGTTTCTCCATTAGTTGAAGAAATGTGAATAAAGAAATGGCCTAGACGCAGCCAAGTAACGCTTTCGTCTCAATTTCTCGAATCTCTTAATCCATACCTCCTCTGACTTCATGAGCGTTCTCTCAGACCTAAACTGCCATTGCTTCTCCATAAACACATCTCTCTCTCTCTCTCTCTCTCGACATATCATTGTCGAACAGCAACTCCCAACCCTTTCCTATAAATATATGTGTGCACTTAATGACAAAGCATAATCAATTCATAGCTCCTTTTGGATATCAATCCAAGATTATCTTTTGTCTCTCTTCTAAAAGTGAAGATCAGAATGTTCCTAAAAAGCCTTTGTCTCCCACTTCTCATTACATTAATCTCTTTGTCCTGCTGTTTTGGCAGTTACAGAGAGGACCCATTTCACAATGATTTTCGTCAAGGCCATGGTTATCGCCCAACAACATATCATCCATATTTTCGCACTTTTGGCGTTTCCAACCAAGGAAACTACCATAATCCCGACTCTGCAAATCTGTTCAACTATAATAATGAGATTAGGCCTAGGCTTGCCGGAGCGCGTGCTCCGGTGTCTTCGAAGGTAGTGAATGTAGATGATTTTGGAGCTAAAGCTAATGGACGAGACGATTCCCAGGTACCCTTTTAATAAGGAAGGACTGTTTCACTTCAACTCTATTTTTCTACCCATCCTTTTTCTTTTATGTGCTCTGTTTTCCCTTTGATCACCACCATCCTGGGAGTCAGACAGAATTCATTGGTTGACATTTGTGTTTAGGCATTTGAGAAAGCTTGGAAGTATGCTTGTTCTTCTTCTCAAGGAGCTGTTCTGGTGGTTCCTAGGAACAAGATTTATCGTCTTAAGCCAATTGATTTCTCAGGACCTTGCAAATCTGCTCTTGTGTTGAAGGTGAGATTTGGCATGCATGAATGCATGCATGCTTGCCTCAGATGCTCATACATAAACAATCTCCCACGCACACAAACTACTATATACATTCAGGCATATGATGAACTGTTAAATCACTCCATTAACATTTTTCCTATATATATATATTTTTTGAACATAATAGATCTATGGAACAATCAAAGCCTCAACTGATCACTCTGATTACAAAAAACATGGAAGACGATGGCTTTACTTTAATAATGTTCAAAATTTAAGACTAGAAGGTGGAGGCATCATCAATGGGAATGGCAGAACATGGTGGGAAAAGTCCTGCAAGATCAACAAAGCCCTCGTATGTCATTTTGCATCAGATTAAATTTCCAAATTAAAATTTTGTCAATTTGTATCAATAAACAGCTAATGCTTCTTCCATTACTCTGTTTTTGTTTTATCATTTTGCAGCCTTGCAAGGATGCACCAACAGTAAGTTTCACATCCTTTCTCATTTTTTTACATATAATTGCCTTAAACCATCTGATATTTGGAGATATATTGTTTAATATAGTAATACTAAACAAAACTGTTTTTGCAGGCTATAACCTTCGATGAATGCAGTAACCTGAAAGTGGCAGGACTGCGGATAAAAAATGCACAGCAAATGCATCTTACATTTAAAAAATGCATCAATGTGAACGTCTTTAATCTTTTCGTGACTGCACCTGGAAACAGCCCCAACACCGATGGAATCCATGTCACTGAAACCCAGAATATTAGCATCAAGAACTGTGTCATCAGGACAGGTAATTGATCCAGGCAGTCAAGTTACTTTACCAGATAAAAAAACAGCACTTGAATAAATCAGGGGACTTCTAAAATATCAACAATTTCTTTGCTGAACAATTCATCTGATGCAATTGCAGGTGATGACTGCATCTCCATAGTGAGCGGCTCCAAACTTGTCCGCGCCACGGGTATAACTTGTGGACCGGGCCATGGAATCAGGTCTCGAATTCAACACTAGTCAATCAAACTTTTGACCTACTTGATTTCAACTTTCTTGTTTCTGCATTGAGATACATGGTAATTGATGAAGTAAATTTCCTGATGGGATTTTATTGCAATTTGTTGTTCTTTGCAGCATTGGGAGCTTAGGAGCTGGAAATTCTGCAGCTTATGTGTCCGATGTAATAGTGAATAAAGCAAAACTTTCGGGAACCACCAACGGAGTGAGAATAAAGACTTGGCAGGTATCAGCTTTCTTTTGAGTGAGACTAAAATTCTTTGATTACGGTAGAATTTTGTAGATAAATGGTTTCGGCTGCAAGTAACAAAGGAAAACTTCATTGAACACTACAAAAAAATTGGGCACTTTGAGTTTTAGTCAAAAAAGTTGAAAATCTGTTTGAAACCTTGGCTTAACTCTGCTAAATTGGTTCGCTGAGTAGGATCCTAAGGTTGCTCTAATTGATCCATCAGGAAGGAAAAAAGGGTTGCTCCAATTAAGCCGCAATATTTGCAATAGATTACAAACAAATAGAAGAACTTGAGGGCTCCTGGAAAACTCACCAAACAAAAGGAAAAGTTAACCTGCTAAACTGTGAATTAGGAATGAAAATTGGTTTCAGGTAATAATGATTTCAACAAGCCAACTACTCTAACTTCACAGATAACCTAGATTTAACAATTTTCCACTTACTTGTTGACTTGCCTGAGAATTTGTTTACTTAAATTTTGGGATGACAAAGATGAGAATTGCCAACGAAATTACTATATATAGTTTCGAACTTCAGATTACAGTATGTTCACTTGGTGTAATTTGTATTTAGGGAGGATCAGGGTATGCCAAGAACATCAAATTCCAAAATATTGTGATGAACAACGTCAGCAATCCCATAATTATCGATCAAAACTATTGTGATCAAGGAAAACCATGCTCCAAACAGGTAAAAAAGAAAAAAGCCATTAACCCCTTTCACCTTTAGATTACAAACATGTATATCAGAGCATTAACCATGTCTACGGAATTGCCAGGTGTCAGCTGTGCAAGTGAGCAACGTGCTTTATCAAAATATCAGAGGAACCAGTGCCTCTAACGTGGCAGTGAAATTCGATTGCAGCCAGAGCTTTCCTTGCCGAGGGATTTTCCTGCAAGACGTGGCTTTAACACCACAAGAAGAAGATATTGCAGAGGCTTCGTGTTCTAACGTTAGATTGTCTTACCAAGGGAAAGTTTCTCCACCTTGCTCAACCTGAAAGGACAATGGCACAACCCCTTATTCATTAATTAATCTGTTAAAAATGGTTGCTTCTGACTTCTGTAAATTGAAAAATAAATTATTTTTAAGTTGAAATGCTTAATTCAGTTAGATGTCTCTTCTTTATGCCCTTGAAAATGACCCTTTTTTGTACAAATTGAATAAAAATCAATTATGAGTTTGTTGTTTCAACATTTCTTTTATTCAAACTTTAACTTTTTATATTATTATATAAACATATTGTATTATTATAACATATATAATAATACTATTATAAAAATTTTAATTAATTCAATTAATTGATTAAACGGTTAAAATTTCATTATCGATCATTTTCAATTGATTTAATTAAAAAAAATTGTTAACCAAATTAACTGTTTGCTACCCATAAATGCATGTAAATTATACTTAATTAAAAAATTCTAACCACTTTCGGTGCCTAGTATGTATAGGTTATAACCAGCCAACAGTGTGCCTGTGGCTCTAATTCATATACAAAATTAAGCTTGAATAAGAGTGTGCATGGCTTTTTGCTTGGTGTCTATTAGGATAATGAAATCAAGAAACTTCTGATTCTCTTCAACTGATGGTACTAAAAAATTGTCAAATTGATACATTACAAAAACTACATTTGCCCACTGAGTAAGGAGTCTTGTAATGTTACTAAATAGGGATGTCAACAGGTCGAGTATCCTATAATTTCGAGGTACCTGAACCCTAATTTTATAAAAAATCAATTACCCCAACCCTATTAACTACCCATTTAATTTTAAAATTACTACCTTAACCCTAATACATTCCCACTACCCTATAATTATCCTAACCCGTTTAAATACCCGATTAAATAAAAAAATTATTAAAATTTTCTTTATGGGAACTCAATTACTTAATTAACTTTTCTAATCTCATAACTTACCTTTAGATTTATATGTTATATGTTTATATAAATAAACATATATATATTGTAATTAATAATTTTATGAGTTATAATTTTTACAATGTTAAAACAAAATAAAAAGTAAATATATTTATATTTAAAATACATAATATATACACACACGCATTCATAAAAATATTAATGTCATCATATTAATAATTAGAGCAATCATACTTAAACATAAATAACAATATAATAATTTTTAATTTAAATATATTAATGTCATCACATTAATAATTAAAGTAATCATACTTTTCATATATTTGTTAGGTTTTAACAAAAAAATTTACTTGTAAAGTTGATAAAAATTATAAATTTTTAATTTAGTTATTAAAATAATAATAAAATATTTATAAATAGTAATCGGGTTCGGGTAACGGATACCCAAGGGGTGGTACCCTAATCCTATCCTATTAAAATTCGGGTAGTGAAATTACTGCCCTAACTCTACTCGAACACGTTTATGAGTACCCTAACCCTGTATAAACGGGTCGGATATCCACAAGTACCCTATAATAGGGTACCCGTTGACATCCCTAGTACTAAACAAAGAGAAAACTACTCTCCTCATATTTAATGAATTAGTTTAATGGGGAGCTAAGCATGACAAAACACAAAGTGCCAAGGAATGGGTACGATCTACATTGGTTTAGAGTTCACATGTGTACCAAAGCATTGTCAGGGAGAGGGAAGACAAGAGCAAGAGCATCCCAACCACCAGCTTCTTTGCCTTTTATTTCACAATAAAAATGAAGCTTGGGCAGACAGATATGGGGGGATCCTGTTGATTGAGGAGGGCACTCTTTGAACTCAGGTTTCTTGTCATTCCGAACCCAAATCAGTCTAATTCTTTGGCCTTTTGTCTAGACGCCTAACGTGCAACTTCGTCCTTGGTTTTGAGAATGTTGGAACCTGTTATGGGCAAAGGAAAAATGTACTGATTGTTTGAATCCCGAGAGAACAATCCACTTCCATTTCTTTTTTTTATCAAAGTATTAGATGAAAGCAAATAAGTTTGGTGGGATCCTGTCATCTCAAATCCATTATATATAGTTCTAATTAATAAGAAGATTAGGGGGGTCCAAATGTACCTTTTTTTTCCTTTAACAGGTAGTCGAATGATCATCTAATAGATTCCTAGTAATAGCCTATCATCATCTAATTATTGAAGGAAAAAATATTAAAAAAAGCATCATGTTATTTCCTTTTTCATCTAATTAAAATATAAGGGGGTGGGTGATGATAAATTAACTAATATAAAATTGAAGAATATGGAGAATAAGAATATGAATTCAACGAGAGTCTAATGGATATTGACTTCACTCAAGACATAGGCATCATCAACTAATTATTTATTATATTTTTTTGGGTTTTTTGGAAAAATTATAACCAAATAAAAAGGTAGTATTAGTCACAAATAAAACAATGAAGGGAAATGAGACTATAAATTTCAAATTTGAATCTGGTTAAGATATAATTATGGTTAAATTTTCTATTTTATGCAATGAAGAAATAACTTATCCTTCCTCTCTCTCTTTCTCTCTCTTTATTATATTTATATCTATATATATAATTTATTAATTTATGTATACACACACCTTAAACTTAACTGACAGGTAATGAAAGTGCAATGTCCCTTTAGGCATTCAGATTATGGATTTTTGGCCCACTAAGATGCGACTAAGACAGAGAGAATGACCAAAACGCAAGTGCCAAGCCCCAAGACGCAAGTGTTATGATCGACACATGGACAAAAATGGAAAGGGCATGGCTAAATTCAGGACTCTAAATTACTAAAATGGGGTTTATTGGGGAGAGAGAGAAGGGGGGGGGCCGGGGGGGGCCGGGGGAATGATTTGTTAGAGGGAAGGTAAAGGATGGAGATGGGCTCTTGTTGGGCTCTTCTCCAACATAAAGGTAACTGCTTAACCAGACAAAAGGAAGTGTTCGTGAATGATTGTGATAAAAGGGGTTAGAGGTTCGGAAGCAGGGGTGTCTCCATCTGCTTCCTTCAAACTCTTTTCTCTTCTGCATTTGTAGTTCTCTGTGTCTCTTAATCACATATCATTTCTTTTTCTACTCTTTGCTTTGCACACAACCTTCTGGGAGAAATGGAAAGGGAAGGAACATCCACCACAAATGAAATGAAAAGGAGGTTCAAGAGAATATGCGTTTTCTGTGGTAGTAAAGCTGGATACAAGGCTTCTTTCGGTGATGCAGCTTTCGAGCTTGGTAAACAGCTGGTAGCACTCTAACCAAACTAATGTTCCAACCAGGAAAGTCTTTCATTTGTTTCATTAATTTTCCATGTCCTCAAAGCTTAGGAGAGATTTTGCATGCATGTACATTCCAACCACTCTAGTACATGTTTTGACATCTGATCATGTGTATGTTGATTGATGTTTCTTTGACCCTAGGTTGAAAGAAAGATTGATTTGGTCTATGGTGGAGGAAGTGTAGGTCTAATGGGATTGATCTCTCAGACTGTCTTTAACGGTGGTTGCCATGTACTTGGGTACACCTTTTATTTCTGAACTTGCATGTCTATCAGTATGTATATGTATAAATATCCTCTTTGCGGTCTTGTGGGAAAATTTTACCTATTTTCCTTTTGGGTTCCTGTAGAGTGATTCCTAGAGCTCTTTTGCACCATGAGGTACTATACTGCATATATTCCTTTATTCCTCATTTTGCATGCTTTACTTAATTTTTGCTCTCAAAAAATGAAGCTGAAAGCTATTCACTTAAAAAGGAAAAATAAAACTTCATTGCAGATATCCGGAGAAACTGTTGGAGAATTGAAAACAGTTGCAGACATGCATCAAAGAAAGTCAGAAATGGCAAAACATGCTGAAGCTTTCATTGCACTTCCTGGTGATCTTTCCTATAAATTTCCCATTTTTCTGGGATAACTGTATTAGTATAAATTTTCTTTAAGCAAACTTGAATCAAAACTGTAACGTGCTCAGGAGGTTATGGTACCATGGAAGAGCTGTTAGAGATGATAGCCTGGTCTCAGTTAGGAATCCATGAGAAGCCCGTACGTTTGGTCTTCCCTTTCTTTTACTATTTCTTGCAATTTAAAATAAAGAAATCTATGGGTGTTTTCATCTGATTTTGAATTCTCCAACAGGTTGGATTGTTGAATGTCGACGGGTACTACAACTGCTTGCTTGATTTATTTGACAAGGGAGTTGAAGAAGGCTTCATTGACAGTTCTGCGAGACATATTGTGGTTATTGCAGATACAGCCAAAGAACTTATCAGGAAAATGGAGGTATAACATATCTCATGTAAAGGAAAAAATGTTGTTGATTTCACTAGTGTTTATGAAATTTTGCAAACATTTTGTGTTGAATTATTGGAGACGATGACAGAACAAAATTGAGGACGCAGTAAGGGATGCTTTGTTATTTTGCAGGAGTACGCGCCAGTGCATGACAAGGTTGCACCCAAACAAAGTTGGGAAGTGGACCAACTAACAGAGTCGACTGCAAGTGGGAAACCCCTAAGCTCGTAGATCTTAATCAGCAATCTCTATATGCATAATTAAGATACATCTATATCTATATCTATTTATATATATATATTGGTGTAGCTCCATATTGATCAAAAGAATAGGACAGCAAAGGCAGCCAATCTCTCTCTTTCTCATTCCTGGTGGGAAAATCCTGAGATCCCTAATCATGATTACCCTTTATAGACATGAATCATTCTGATATATATGTAATTAATATGTTGCAGCTCCTTTGAATCAATTGTGGGAAATTCTAAAGAAAAATCCTTAAAAAGTACTCATCATTTTTCTTTCCCTCGGTTATGGCCATTGACTAGTACAAAAAAAAGCCTGCAATTGGCTTGAGATAAGGTGGGGTGGGGCAAAGAGAAGAGAGAAGCATAGATGGTTGTTGTTTTCTGGGGATTATTTTTCTTTCTTAGGCTCGGGATGCTATGAATCGAGACTTTGTCCGCTTGCTTTTATATTTTGCTGAGTGGGGCAAGTTATGAATCAGATGCTGATGCGTGGATGGGAAGCCTTTGGATTTTGGGTTGATAGTTCGCTGTGGCTCTGTAGGCTTGGGTCCCATTACATAATTGGCACCATTCACATTTGCTTTGGGTGTGCTTTTTTTCCACTTAGAGCCTTTTAAACCTCTATGATCTAACAAATTGACAATCGGAGGAGTGTTTTCCTTTTGCCTTCTTGATAATGCAGCCAAATGTCGTAGTTAAGAATCTGACTCAAACATGACGAAGTGACCAAGAATCTGATTACATGTTGGTTATGAAACAGGCATTCGATCAGAAATAACTTTAGAAAACAGGACAGCCCCTCGGAAGCATAGCCCCCGCAAGAACCTCCTTGGAAACAGAGCAGATGCCTATGAAGAGTGAGAGTGAACATAACAGACTGTTCAGATTCCGAAATGTTCACTTTTGGGGATTGAGACGTTGAGATACTAATGGGTAGTAAAGAACCTATTCAAGTTGCAATTTAAAACGTAAAAAATGTCTGGTTTAGCTGAAGCTTTGGGGCTTTGAGCTCCAGTTTCTTTATGTCAGCAGGATAGAAAAACATGCTGCCAAAATAGCAAGCTGAAATCAACCATTCATTATTTGGACACTTTTTTGCTGTCATTTCTAACAGGCAAAAACCAAATCTGAAACTTAACCCAACTTGTTTCACACCTTCACCACCTGCCCCAAGTCCAATGGATGCTTCGATGCTTCTTCTGACAATGTTTGTTGTACATGAACAAATGAGTCTTCCCCCCTTTTTCCACGTTTATGTGAAAAGTAAACTAGGATACAACAAAGTTGTGTTTAGTTAGCATTTTTGGGGGAACCTTCTGGAATCAAAGTGCGATCCTAGTGATTTTAAAGTGCTCTTGGTGCATTTCCTTCTTAGTTATCTGGCTTGTTTCGTCCCTCAATCAATCAATCTAAATGCTTCATAAAACGTAAAGCTCTTGAATCCCAAATTGCAGGTGGAGACCAAGGGGAGAAGAAAGCATGGAGGTTTATTTTTATACCATTAACAAACCTCGGGCCATCTTTTCTGCGACTCGTCCTTAACGCCCCATAGGAAGAATAAACGTGGAAGAGAAGTTAACATCATCTTAGCAAGGAACAAAAAGTCAGAAAGAGTAGGAAAGACGTTCCAATGGGGCCTCGGATCCAATCGATTATGGATAAGACGGACGAAGTTGGCAAAGGTGATGTAGGATGGTCCTAACAAAGCCGGATGAGCTCTGTCATGACTCGTGAAGAATTCCAGCTCAGTACATCACTTGAACCGTTCATAGAGAATCAGGATCATAAACTAGGTGATGTGAACTCAAGTACAAGCACCATTAGCAGAGCAGCATCGTTATCAATAGCCTCGTAGTCATGAGTGCGAAAGATTGTCTCAGCCTGCGGAAAAATTGCGCCACAATCTCTACAAAATTATTGGAGGCAAAATGAAGTCGAGTCTCTCACCTTAGTAATTATGGTTCTCATGATAGAAAAGTTCCTTGGCTCACTATAGCTAGTTGCGATTGTGGACACACCAACCATCAGCTAACCTATTAGTGCCTGCAGTTCTTTAAGCTGATGTCCTGCCTGACTTGCAAGAAGGGAACAGGGTCAATTCACTGAGGAAATGGAAACGGGACGAGACTGAAATGTCCTTAGTGATTGAGACAAGGAAAACAGCTGCAAAAGCATTCAATCAATGCCTTCAGACATTGTTCTTCCTTTGCTTTCAATTAGAAAATAATTGTATAAGAATGACAAGAAATTGTTGGGACAACAGATAGATAGATACATTTAAGGGATTTTTCACAATCATATAAATTAGGCCCTCCATAATATAAATTAAAGGCAAAAAGAAACATGTATAAGTAGAGGATATATCAATTAGGTCCACCGTAATGAAGGTAGCACAAAACAATTCTGATTAACTTGTTCAATTGCCGCAAGCCAAGGAAATGCTGATCCTTGAAATTGAAAAAATACTGAGTCACCTACACTGATATCAGTAACATAAGTGTGCAATTTTCTTTCTCAGTTAACACAAATTTCAATTCCTGGTTTTTCTACTGCCATTAGTATCCTAATATACTACAGACAGAAAGCTGCGAACAAGAACTTAGCTCAATTAGGTAAAATTAATCAAAAACACTTTCGATGAACAACAGAAGGGCCAGTCTCATCGTAATCTGCCTTTGTTACATGCTGATTTTGTGGAAACACCACTTTAGCAAGAATTGCACCTCCCACCCATGCTGAGTACACTGTCAAATTCTCTGGCATATATTCTGGAGGCTGCAAACATAAACTAAGAAAGATTAACACAACCAATTAGAAAGCAAGGTATACATATTTAGACTGATGTATTTTGCCCCATTTGTACACCGTGTGAGAATTGCCAAATATAGCATTAATTCACCCTGGTCACATAATAGATTACCTTTACTAGTGAAGGACGGATAGCTGATGAGCACAGGCTTGCTTCTTTCTGGAACCTATCTTCAAAACCTGCAGTAAGCAGAGGTAAAACAAGTTAACAGCGGTGAAGCAAATAGTCAACATGCAACATATTAACATCAAAGCAACTACACCTAAAATTCTAATGAAACATATGTCATGGCTAAGAGCATGCCTATGCAACATATTATTGACAATTCTCTTAAACCAATCCAAAACTAACCCTCCTTCATTATCCAAACATCAGAAGGATGAAAAGATATGATTCTTACCAGTCATAGAAGTAGTCCCACCACAAAGGACAGTATTTTCTAGCAGTTGCTTCTGGTTCTCAGAAGAAACTGTTGAAATACTACGAACAAGCTGCTCAACAATTCCATGAGCTTCTAAACCCAATATAGATGGTTGAAACAATGCCTCACCAACAGTAAATCTTTCTCTTCCAATTCTTATCACCTGAATTGACATTTGAAAAGTATTACAATCAAAAACAGAACAACACGGAGATCCTAAATGCAGATGCACACATTAAGAACATTCATTTTTTTTTTCTCATGTATGATAAACAAATTTATAACAGCCATTAACTGCTTATGTCAATCTTCTACATACTCCAAATTATAATATGAGAGATATTGTGCCAGCAAACTTTAAGGAGGCCCAAGGTAAGATTAAGGACTTAGGTAAAAATCAGGAAATTAAACAAGGGGGAAAATAAACCAAAAATGAAAAAACAAACCTGTCCATCAGGCAGGGTATGTTCCTCTGTCCTACATGATTTAAGGGTTCTGTCATAAGCAAGTTCATCTTCAGCACAACATGAGAACTGCTCTTTTAATTTCTCAACATCTGATATGCTGAGGTTTACCATAGGATTGGATTTACCCAGTTCTTGAGCTAGTAACTTTGTCAAATCAATACCTCCAATTTCAAATCTTCTTGAGGCAATGTGTTGGACAGCACCTTCAAGTACCGGAGCTATGTCTGTTGACAAGGGCAAAGACCACATGGCACAACAGAAAATCAATAAAATTAATAGGAAAAAGCCTTTGCAGCTTAAAGCCAAGTGTAACTGATTCCTGATCTATTGTCCACAACTAAATTCTAACTCTATGAGGTATGCTAAATACCTGACCAGTAAGATATTTTAATTTCACTTCCTGTAATTACTCAATGTTAAAGGCTGTTATTTATTTTGTTATGAATTTGTGAAAGAGCTCAATACTTGTCATCATGCTGGTCTTATTTTTTCTGATATGAGTAAAAAGATTTTAACTTGCCCATTTCATACACGAATGTAGAACCAAGCACCCAAAATATCAACCTCACATGCTTCAATGCATTCATGCACATACCTATCTTCCCATGACCAATATCAACAGTACAACCTGAGATACGCCCAACAGCATACAGAGATAATACTGCTTGCTCTGATGCATAAAATCCCGAGACATTAAAAGTTTCAAATAGCAATTGCACCAGTTGTTCTCTGCCAGCCTGGAAAATAATTAGTTATAAGGAGAAACATAAAGTATAATAATTTTACACCATTTATTCACATGGTAATCAACCTCAAAGAATAATAGATTTGGCCAGAATGTTAGGACAAAAGTAAAATGGGCATGGCGGGGAAAATGAGGAGGTACTACAAAAGGGTTTAACAGTTACCAAATCCCTTCTACTAATTAAAAGCCAGTTAATGAGGGATTACAGCAGGTAAACGAGATCTGCATTTAGCCTAAAACTACAATAGTCTATTTTTCTCAATAATAGGCAAACATAACCTCTGAGAGAACTGCACGCTGTTCGATACTTTCCTTTAATTAGAAAAAGATCAACTTGAAGATCAGCAAGAATAGAATGAAAAAGGTAAGGTGGCCAACCTTGGGAGTACAAAGTGGATCTGTAAACAATATTTGTCCTTCATTCCCAACTTCCCATCCAAGGCCAGTGTATAGAACATGGTGCAACAAATCTTCCATGGCATCCCAATCTCTAATGAATCCTCGCACAACAGGATCAATTGTGACATCTTCAAACATTGAATTATCAGCTGAGGATCCATCTTCAAGCATGCGTTTCATTTGAGTAGGAATTATCTGACCACAATTTAAGGAATTAAAATTGCCATACCTCACACCCGTACGAGTAACTCAACCAAAATGAAAACACAAAATTAAGAGAAGCGGCAACACTTATTCAAACCTTCTAAAAGAAAGAGATTAAAGGAATAGAGAGAGAAAGAGAGCAAGGTTTCAACGACTTTCCTTTCATGTCAAGGCTCAGAGAGGAAGAGATCCAAAATCTCCCACACAATAAAAGGAAATTCTACCTTGCCATCCCAAAGACACTAAAAACAAGTAGCACCCTTGATGACATGAGTCAATAAACTTTTTTTTTTTAATTTTTTAAACACACTCTAATACAGTATAAGACATGATTTATCCTTCAACAATATCCGCAAAAACCAGTGAGTAAAAAGTTTAAAGTTAACAGCTTCATGAAAATGCTGTATTCTGCAAGAATTCCCATGATTATAAAGACAGAGTCACACAAACCATGAAATTCAATTGTTCCAACTGATAGTAACAGCACAGTAGTTTTAGTTTTCGTCTCTTTCTTCAGTAATTTTTTTGTCCAGGAACTGGTCTCATCGTCCCCTTAGACTTTTCTCAGCAACAATTCTACTTGTTTTGTCAATTTTCCTCGTTTGGTGTTTCTTTACCTATTCGAAGCGAGGTGTTGAAGAAACGTACCATGGACGGAGCCTGATCCGGGATCGCGGGTCCCGCCTTGAGAAGCTTGGAGCCAGCATCGACCACTGCCGCCTCCATTTGGCCACGACGTGCCCCAAAATCTAAACCCTAATTATCAATCTGCAGACAGAGACACAGAGATGTATGTGTTGGGAAAAACCCTAGATTTGATGTTGGGGCTTTAGTCAGAGGGTTTATCAATCTGTTGAAGGCTTAAAGCTCTTCGCTTTCAAAATGGCTAAAGCACTTTGGGAAATGCACGAGCGGGCTTTGCCTGTTACTAGTGCAACTGGGCAGCCTCTTTTCTTCTTAGCGGGCAATGGTATCCTTCCTCCTGGTTTAAAATCTATTTATTTATATTATTATTTTTATAAATAAATAAAATCTCTTTACACTTTGCTCGAAAATGGGGTTAACTATTCTTTCTTGTAACGGCTTAGCTTTTTACTATTAGCAGTAATAGTATTATCCTCAAATACGTCTTTGTAATGGTAAAGCTTGGATTGATTAAAGAGGAGTCTCTTCAGACCGTCAGAAGGGTAGACTAAAGGAAAAACAACTTCTTGAAAGAACGTATATGAGTGTATAAATGTATTAAAAAATAAAGAAAACAGTGTACCAACAAAGGAGAGAAATAAGCATAAAGCAGAGAATCTATCCCGTGTTAATCCTCCATGATCCATCATACCCACAATTATAGCCTATGCACCAACCAGAAAGCGACTAAGCATGGAATTCTCAACCAGTTCCTGTTTACCAACCCCATCAATCTGCATTTCCAAGTAAGCTACTACCTATACACTGATTAACAATCAAGATTAAGATTCTATGAAAGTAAAATGAAAACCAGATTATTTACAAGATATTAGGACACAAAAGTAGCATTTCTCTTTCATATTAGACTTGCTGTCGAAAGTTCCTGGTTGCTGCATGCATGATAATCCTCCAGGTATTTGACCTCCAAATTCAAAGGCGTACTGCTTAAACCGTCACCATCCAAATCCACGGAATAATGACCATCAGTTGCAGGAGAGGCTGGCTCCCCATCCCCTACTGAAATTAAGTTGAAGTCTTCACCAGCTAGAAAACCATCATCATTTTTCTTGGAGCAAGAAGCACCATTATCTGTTAATGGCATGTCACTGATGTCAAGCAAAAGGGCTTCAAGGGGAGACTTGTCATTGGAGTTGTCTTGAGAAGTAAACTTTACATCCAGGATTGGACTTTCAAAATCCACTACAGAAGAAGAATACGACAATTCCAGAACATTCTGCAGAAATTCTTCATGAAGATCTTGTTTGGTGACTTCTGCTTTAATTTCTGTGTTTCCAGGAACTCCTTCCTCATCAGCACCAGAACCATCATCAACATGATTTTCAAGGAATTGATTCAGAATATCAGCTTCATCAAGAACCAAAGTTTTGCTTGTTCCACTGCTAACTTCCACATTTCCCACGTCCCCTGCTATCTGGTGCAAATCATGTCTGGCTGAAGTAACTATGCAGTCCACTGTGCCATGGCAAGTAACTTGTCCTTCACAGTCTTCAACAACTTCTTTAATTGTTTGCTCAGAATCATGGTCATTAAGAGAGCATGTCGCCTTCACCATTCTCTCTAGAGGACAGTTGGAGGACACTGATGCTATTGTTGAATCCATCCCATCACTTGTGTCAAGACTGCAAGATTCAGATGTTACTCCCAAATGTGATTTCGGTGACACCTTTTTGTCACTGCTACCATCTTCTTCATTTGAAAAATCAGGGGCTTTTACAGCAAGAGCTTGAGTATATTTTTGAGGCTCAATTGAAGTTGAAGACAGGAAGCTGGCAAGGGCAGATGCTAATGCATCATCAATTGACATAGTCTGCTTTGGTTTATCCTTAGGAGAATCAATTTTTGATGAATGATCATCTTCCTCATCATCAGCATTAGAAAATTCAGGAGCAGTGACTACAAGACTTGGGAATGACTGAGTTGCATTTACTGAATAAATCATTTCATCACATTGGAGAGATGATGAAAAATCCTTCTCACGTGATTCACATAAATCATCGCAGGAAGATTCATTTCCAATGTTATAAGGAGTGTAATTATCTGAATCGTGGCATGAAAATTCAGGGGCAGAATATCTTGTGCAAGATGGCAATTCAGAATTCTTAGGCTTCTTAGTGAGTTCTTCAAGCTGCTGCTCTACCCGCTGGAGCCTTGCATCAATACTGCTTATGGGCTTTAGCATGTTCTCTTCAAACTTCAATAAAAGATCTTCTACTCTGCTGACTCGAGAAACAAGATGATCCAGGAATTTTTCAATATGCCCACATGATAAATCGCCCTTGGCTTCTCTATCTTTAAGTTGTGGGGGGATCTCATGTCGATTTAGTTCAATTGTTGCTGCAATTGATTCCTGCTGATTGGCTAAAGTGGGTTTTCCTTCTTGCAGGATTTCGTTTGCACAATTTAATGGTTCAACGGTCTTTGGCCTGTTTTCCTCTGTCTTTTCATTCTCCTTTGTGCCAAAACTGTCTTCATTTTGTATGTGGCGAAGACCTGCTGTTTTAGATAACTGCAAAAGTGTCGGAGCAAGCATAGCCATAAGAGAACTTCCACCTGCATTTCCCATCTGACCCACTTCATTTTCTGAATCATCTGATTCAACAGGATCACCAAACACATAGAGTTCATCAACACATACACAGCCTTTATTCTGAAGTGAAAGCAAGCGGAGAGTAATAGACATGCAGGGGTTTGCATCATTGATCTCAGCAGTAGCTTCATACAAATCCTGAAAGTTTTCACCAATCAGCAATGGATTAAATAAAGACACAACTATGACTCTATGTCTAACTGTGACTCTTGTGATAGTATCCTGTTTGGAAAGGAGAGAAAAAGAAGAGGGGGAAAGGACTATTCTCAAGTTCCTATTTTCCCCTTAAAACTACGATTTCCATGTTGCAACTGTGTTCCAAACTAACTCCTGAAAATTAAAACTACTCGTGCCTTTTAAGTTGAGAAAGTCAACTTGCCTTGTTAATGTTACATTTCTTTGACCCATTTTTTTCTTTAGTTCTTAACCATTCCATTATTGCTTCTCAATTCTAATCTTTTGAACATGTATAAAGATAAAAGCTCTTAATAGTTTTCGCCCCAGTTTCACCTGCAGTCTCCTCTCATAGTTGATACAAATTAGTTTCTCCAATTGGTTGGAAATAGGTTAAAAAGATGAGCATTTTTTTCTTTTGAAATTACCAAGAACAAGCAGTTAACACCATAGAATGCTAAGAAAAAGGGGAACGAAGGAAGCTTTGCTTGGATGAATCTGCAAGTAAAAAAATTTTCACCTGTGCGCTCACACTAAAATTTGATGGCACACTGCTTCCACTATCCAGCACAGGAGTATCAGGAGCTTTCACTTCAACCCAATCATCTTCGTTTGAGTTTGAATAGCTGTCATTTTTTAGTCTCTTTTCATCCAACTCTTTATTGGCTTCCTTTAGATGTGCCAAAGCAGCTTCATCGGGATTGGCTGCATGAAGCACCTCTTCATCTCTGGAGGCAATACCGCAGCGAACAGTACAGAGATACTCATTGCTGCCCTGATGTTTAGGAGCATGGTATATTTCGTATACTCGAGCAGTACTTCGGACATAAACCTGTCGCACTTCATGTTTTTGAGCAAAAGCAACTGCAGCATAAAATAATTCACACAAGATGAGTAAGGAATACAAGAATTTGGACAAAAGGGATATTTGCACAAATTCTTTCTCTTTGTTTGAATTTAACCATCAAATTAAAACAATTAAATTCAAGAAGAACAAGTCACTTCACTGATCTTAACTTCAAAATGCTGAACATTTCACCACAAAAGGAAAACCCAATAATCCAGTAAGATCATCTTGCACGCTAACAAATTTTTTTTTTTTGTCAAAGTCAGAAATTTTCAAATATAAATGAAAAAAAAGCTGAAATTACTGACTGGGAGATATAACAGATAGAATCATGGTAAATCTTTGAACGACTTACTGGTGATCTCGCAGGGGGTCGTGGAATCAGGTGAAGTAGGGCACAAGATAAGGGGGGATTTAGGAGTGGAACCGACAGCGCTAGGATCATGGATGTCGTGTTCATGTTCATCGGGGTCGGTGATCGGCGCAAACGATGACTCGAAGGTGACGGAACTAGGGAGAGAACCACCAGCGATTGACCAGTTGGTGGAGGAGCTCCAAGAAGCGTCGTAGTCTTGGAGTGATTCCATGGTTTTTATCGAGTCTTTGAGTGCTTCCTTGGTTTCTAAATCTGTTTCATCGCAGAAAGCTATTTTAAGCGAGTGACAGAGAATAAAGAAAGTGGCTTTCTTGCCCTCCAGGGATGGAAACGTGGAGGTGATAAAGTCGTAATTTATGGGATTTTTTTAGGACAATCTCGTATCACAAGCTGCTACGCTTCTGCCACCTCTCTATTAGTTGATTCTGGCAGCGCATTCGTAGTGACGGATATGGGAGATGGGAATCATTTTTTCTGTGAATAATAATCATTAAAATCTCCGAATAAAAAATGTTTGAATTCCAGTTTCTTTAATTTAAGTCATTGAAAATCCAGTTAACATTGACAATTCCAGGCTCTTGCAATGGCTGTTTGGCTTGCAAATGGAACCAGACATGAGCCAGTTTAATACCCAATTGTGCTTGGACATGTGAGTTTCAGTTTTTTCCAGGACACATGATTGCAGAATCCATGGCAGACAGAGATCATGCCTCATGGTGTTGTGAGTTCTAACCAGGGTGATCAAAACAAAAACGATGTAAGAGGAAGTACAAAGTTGGTCTCATCCATTGCGATCATTGGGTAAAATAAAGCACTGAATTGGATTTTGAGTACCTCCCAAGATAAAAATTACAAGCACTAACAAGGTACATGGTTATCAGCACTGCCACAGCCAGACTACAGCAGTGCCTCACTTGTGACAGATCTTAGCGGTCGGCATGGTGACACAAATAGGAGCATACACCTTCCTGGCCTCTGGGGTGCCAGGTTTGGGCTCGTCCGCCTCTGCAACCCCGGCAACTGAGCAAACTGCAGCAGCTGCAGCTGCAAACATCAGCTCCCTCCTGCCATTGTTGCACTCTCTTTTGGTCTCACCCCTCAACTTAACACTCTCCACTTCAGCTCCTTTTGCAGCATTGGCAACCACGTGTCTCCTGTGGCCAATTCTCGGAGACCCTTTCGTGAGGCTGATGGTGCGGAGGAATGATGCTGTCATGGTGATCGAAGCCATTTTTTCTTCAGGTGCTTAGGTGCCAATGGGTTTCTGACTCCGAGGCAGTTTTGTTTCAAGTTAGTTAAATTCTTCGTTTAGGAGCACCCGAATCTGAGACCTTATCGAAAGAAAATTTTGGACCAATATTCGAGTGCCACATCATTCGAATTATCAATAAAGAAACCTGTGGTGGCCATGAAATCTCTTAGGTGGTTCCCAATTTCAGAAAATGGGGACCAACAACTAAGAGAACTCCTGCATCTCTCTTTCCAGATAACTCATTTTTCTTAATTTATTCTTTATCCCTCAGATTGAATTCAATTCACATCCTATTGCTGCTAGAGAAAGTACAGGCCAGAAAAACAGGATCATGGACAAGCCAGCATCAACCATATGTACCAAAACAAATGAAATGCAATGTCTTTCCTCTTTCTACCCTCATGAATTATTGCTACAATAGTCTAACTTTTACAAACATAGGCTCTACCACAACTTTGCTGAATGCTCAACAACACACTAGCAATAGAAAACTGACTGCAGCAGGCGAGGTGAAACAAAACACAGATACTAGTGACTGAACATGTCCAAGTGATTCTAATCACCATAAAGAATGACAGCAAAATTTTTTTAAATTAACCATTTGTATGTTTTGATACATAGAGTAACATGGGACCAATTAGGTCGTATTCCAAAAAAATGAATTACAATTTGAGATATATCAATTGGGAACTAAGGAATTTAGGACATGATAAATCTAAGCATACACTGTTTCTTGTTCTCTTACATTATATGGGAGTGGCAGTAAATCTTGTACATTAGCAAAAAGATCTTCACGACCAGATGGCACCCCAGCAATAGGTGAATCCAAGACTGAATCAGGTATTGCCACAAGCGTTTCCTCAAAGAAGGATTTCATTGTCTGCAATAAGAAAAACTGTGTCAAACTTCATTTCACAGTAGCTAAAGAGCGAATTTAGATGGATGCAATAGGAAAGTAAAGTTGACGTATTAGCCATTCAGAATTTAAGGATTCCAATCATGAATTTATGGATTTCACTGTTTAAGGAAGCTTCTTTGAATAAATAAATGAAGGCGCATTCCCTAAAATTGACAGAAGCTAAAGAACCTGATCAGCTTCAAGTAGCAGAGGTTTGTAGTTTCCTTATAGGCCAAAACTATCCAGACAAAGTTTTGAAAAACTGTACTAACTCTTCTAAAGGCAGAAGCAAGAAGGCTTATAACAATTTTCATACCGTGCAATGCTGGAAAGCAGAGTCAGCTTTGCGTTTCCACAGACTATTTCCAGGCTCTGAGTAAAAAAGGTTGAGCAGAGGCTGCAGATATTGTAGCATATTCATAAAGATACATTATGGATGAAGGTAAAGGGTAAAGAAATGCTATATTTAAATAATAATAAACTATAAGCAAACCAGAAACATGACCTTAAACAGCATCAGTACAGACAGTGATAACAACAGGTATATTTCTGAAGGCTTTGAAAACCATCTACAATGACCACTAACAGCAATACTTCCTCATGAACAACAAGGACAACTGCAACGATAATGGGAAACTGACAAAATTGCCTACCTTCACCACCTCTCGGACATTAGGTCTATTATTTCCATTTCTTCCCAAAACAGAATCGCCATATTCTTGATATCGTTCAAGGATCTAAAAGTAGAAGTGTAAACAGCAAGACAATTAATTTAATGACAAAATTGGGCAAAATGCATCAATTGAGGGCAGCAATTTTCCATCCAACCTCGCGGCGTGTAAGACCACTACTTGGTTGACCATATATTGCAGTATCAACATGTCCCAAAGTCTGCCAAGGGCTGTTGAAGATACCAAACAACATTTACTCAGCTAATTCAGAGTTAGCCAAAAATAGTAGATCAGAAAGAAAGCTTAATAAATATAGGAAAACAAACGCTCAATAGCCAACAAAAATTAAAAGATGCATTAAACATACTAGTTGTATGCAGCCCGTCCAACCATAACACCATGAGCTCCTTCTCTTAGTGCCGCATTTACCTACAATTTGAAATGTCCATAAATAATAGGTTACAGATGTGCTGAGAAGAGTTATGACAGTAATGTCAAACAAAGGTAGTTAAAGACCAAAGCAAATGTAACTCTAAGACACCCAAACAAAATATTTCTCTTTTCTACCGAAATTTGCGATCCCCCATCAGTTCTCCAATGGGTTGAAAAGCACATTAGCAAAAACCAAGCTCAATTTTCCAGGATGCAACTATGTGTTATTTAATGGTAATTACCAACAACAGTATGAGATTGTAATAAAATCCACAAATGGAATAATGCAAAATTCCTTTAATTTGAATCCATGGAGGGAAACCTTCTCATCATAGTGTAAACAGATACGAGGATATGTTTCCTAATTGACGTTCATGGCATCACCAAATAACAATACAGGACACCAGACTTATTATACTTAAGGTTTGCCAGAGTACATAAATGATTAGTTTGATAAAGGTTCACCTCAACAACAGAATTTATGCCCCCATTTATTGTAAACTTCAAGTCCGGAAAGTCACGCAAGAGAGCGTAATAGTACTCATATCTGAATTCAGAAAATACACGCGGTCAATTGCTCATCTCAAAGATAGTGGTACATTAATATTGAACAACTGGTAACATAACTGAACAGTTTGATATAAACAAATCTAAAGCTCAAAAAAAGCCTACTTCAGCGGAGGAATTCTTCGATTATCAGCTGGGCTAATGCCATTTAGTAGAGCCTTCCGTGAATGTATGATGAAATGCCTAGTTGGTGATAGGGAAGAAACCTTGTAGATAAAATCACCTGAAAAAGAGAAAGAAGAAGAAAGCAAGACTTAGAATCCAACGAAGCAGTCAGCACTAAACCAAATGATAGGAACAATCCGTTCCTAAATAAAAGTAAGCACACACACACACAAAACCCAAAAATCTGAGCTAGCTCCAGTTCAACAGGTAAAATTGGCAGAAAGAACTTACAGAGCTCAATATATGAATCATGATCATCAACACCAATCCGGCATTTGACACTGACAGGAACATTTGTATTGGCAGCAATGACCGACATGGCCTCTCCGACAAACTTTCCTTATAATTATAAACTGAACATGTAAGTGCACATTGGCAAAGAAAAGCATAATCGAATCTGCTTGCCATTTTGACAATTTTATCAGCATAGCTATCAAACCTTTGGATCAAGCATAAGACGAACACCAAAGCAACCATGCCCTGCAACTTTTTGACTAGGACACCCACAACTGGTTTCATAGCAAAAAAAATGATGAAAAAAAAAAAAAGAAAATGCATTAGCTGAGCAAAATTGCAAAATATAAGGATGTCTATGAAATCAGGTAAAAGAATTGTACAAACTTGAAATTAATCTCATCATAGTGGTAAGCATTAGCAAGTTCAGTGGCTTTTGCCAAGTTTTCTAAGTTATTCCCACCAATTTGCAGGACAATAGGATGCTGTTCTGGTGAATATGCCAAGAACCTGTCCTGAGCAAGAACAAAAAATGAAATCAAGCGAATCAGCAATTGTTAACACTTATAATTTAGTAATATAAAGCATAAAGTTCAGCAACCAAAGTACGTTCACTACATGCAAGCAGAAAAATCAAACATGCATCTAAAAAATTCCTGTTGCTTCCTTTCCATCTTTGTTGGTGATCTGTTTTTTTATCTAAGGACTTTCAATTTAAGATTCCCCACTGCCAGCTATGTGTCATGCAACACAAGAACTAAAGTGATTTTGTCTCAAGTCCTGTAATTCTTTATTTTTTTAACTGTTGATAAGTTGTAAAGTCCATCATCACGATATCAACCATCTCTAAACAGAAGATAAAGAAAAATAGTAATATGGAGAGTGTTCTTCAAAAGACATGTCTTTTTTCACCAACTTACAAGATTCCCTTTTTGATAAACAATAGTTTCAGCTGCAAGCATCTCTGTGTAAAGCCACGCATGCTTTGAAATGAGGCGGGCCAGAGTCCTATAATGATTATCAGTCCACTCCATCATGGGAGCTATGCTGCAAATCAATGAAACCAAAACAGATTCTCATTCCATAGAGTGTGTTGAAGCTAAAAATAAAAAGCCTAGATATTACTATTATGTACCTAAACAGAGGAGGAAGATAGCGCCTGGCAACCATCTCGTCTTCTGTATGAATTTGAGCGTTTTGAGTATAAGAAGAAATGGTCCTTGCTTTGGTCGAATAGTTGTAAGGTATACTTATAGAACATCTGCGATGGTTTTTCAGGATAAAAGAATGAAAAGGTGTAAATGACGATATCATCAAAGAATAAGCTGAAAACTTCACCATCCTTTTTTAATCAGACAAAGCCAGCTCCTTTAGGTACCTATCCATTACAAGAAGCTACATCATACATTCAAATATACCGACAATAGCTACAACTTTTGCTATCACGCACTTCATGGCAATCCTATATACTAGCCTTTCAAAGAAAAGAAAATCCTATATACTAGGTTGTAATTTGTAGCCCAAAAAAAAAACCCTAATCCAAATCAGGAAAATTGAGCGAATTAGTACTTTTTGACAGACAGAGCAAGAATTGATGTCTAAAGAAACATATGTAATATTTTAAGAATAATGGGTTTGCAGAGAGATTTAACCAACGCGATGACAGGCAAGTATTAGCTCATGTAAATGGCTTAAAACACCAAAAAAAGTAATGGGGTGTTGAGAGATCAGGACTTACATAACATGGGAGCTATAGGTTTTCTGGGTTTGTCCCTTTTTTTGTAATAGTTGGCTGCCTGAAGGCTTAGCAGGGAGGGAGTTGGGAAGAAAAGAATCGTCACGCCTGGCATCCTCACTCCTCAGAGATAAGTCATCTGCCATCCATTTTATGTTTCTTTTGTTCTTTCCTATGAAAAAGCCCATGACAATCCCACAAACATGAAAACCCAAGATGCAACCCAAATAACAATAACAAGTGCCCACAAAGTGAAACAACCTCACCCCGAAGACCAATCACCAACAGACCCAAACCCCTCCCTCTTGAAGTCGAGGCCCAAATGTTTAAATGGGCATAAGATGGGGGCCGCCCTATCCAAACCCAGCCCATTCTGCTAACAGATATGTGTGGTTCTCATATAACTGAAAAACTACCATCCATCATCTTCACTTCTTTAACCATTTTCACCGTGCTTTCCATGGCAACTCTAAGTTTCAATTCCACTAGAATCAAATCGCCGGCTCTCCAATCCCACAAACCAATCTCCAAATCTCACTTCCTGACGAAATCCAGCAACATCTCATTCCTTTTCTCATCTAAAAACTACCAACAGCTGCAGCACCATTTTAAACAAAACTCTATATCCGAAAGCTCAGTGTCAGTGCCAAAAGAAGCTGAATTGGATGACGATGAAGAAGATGACCCAACTTCAGAATTGAGCTATCTTGACTCAGACACCGATCCCCAGAGCATTACGGATTGGGAGCTGGATTTTTGCTCTAGGCCAATTCTTGATATCAGAGGCAAGAAGATATGGGAACTCGTAGTGTGTGACACTTCACTTTCGCTTCAGTATACAAAGTACTTTCCCAACAATGTCATCAACAGTATTACTTTAAAGGATGCTATTGTATCAATAAGTGAGGATTTAGGTGTCCCTATGCCAGAAAAAGTCCGCTTCTTCAGGTCAAATTTACGGTCTTTTCGATATACAAAATATCCATGTACGATTACATGTATGCATATTAAACATAATCAATGCTCTTGATTGATTTCCTTTTTGTTGGTTTATAGGTCACAAATGCAAACGATAATTACAAAGGCATGTAGGGAACTTGGCATAAAGCCGGTGCCCAGCAAACGGGTGAGTTTCTGGATCTTATACCTCTACTTAATCTTTAGCATGAGATATGTGCAAAAAATCTGAAGTCTAAGCAGCTAGCTTGAGTGCTGTGCTACATGTTTTTTGAAAACACTTGTACAGATTCATGGAGGGAATAAGGAAAGGGGAAAGAGAGCAATCTTTAGACTAGAAAGATAATTAGCTATGTGCATTAGTACTATATAGGTTGTATGAACATCAAATGCGCATTGCAGGGCAAAACTAGGATATTTTTGAGTCGAAGGTCACCTTTTTTCATATTTTAATTATCAATTTCGAGAGGGCAATATGCTGGTTTAAATAAACGCAAGAGTCCTTAAATTGTTTCTTCCATATCAGATACTCTTATGTAGAATATAGAAGAATGTAACTTTTATATATGGTGTCAAGAATGGAATTGTAGCATTCTTATAGACTAGGCAAAAAAATTGCAGTTGGGAGTTTCTCAGATTAATTTCCTTTTTTAAGAAAAATAAAAGAATAAAGGTCATGTTCTCACCTAAATAGTACTCTTAATCTTCTTTCATGCAATTGTGAAAAACTACCCAGGTTCTTAACCTGACATTAAGGCTTTTAGGAGTTGAATACCTTACTTTACCCTCATGATTCGCTGTTTTTGATTTTGACAAAACTGAAGATATGACAAAAACAATGGCCAAATTTGCATTTCCTTGTATGTACATGGTATGAATTGCACATCTTTTGGTTTCTTACAAGTTACAGGTTGTTGCTATAAAGTTTCAGTTGAGTTTATAGTTACAAACGTTGTAATGTATACTGTATGTTCAATGGTTGTTTTCCTTTTTCAGTGCCTATCACTACTTCTTTGGTTGGAAGAACGCTACGAGACGATCTATATGCGTCATCCTGGTTTTCAAAAAGGTTCCAAGCCACTTCTGACATTAGATAACCCTTTCCCAATGGAACTTCCAGAGAACTTAGTTGGAGAAAAATGGGCTTTTGTCCAGTTACCTTTTTCAGGTAGATCTTTCACTTTCAATGGCGTGTTAACTAATACAAGATTTTCATTTTCAATAAACCTCTTAACAACAGATTTGTTTACTGTATGTGTCCGTATAGTGTCGCATTATTGACTTCATTTGTATTCAAATACTACACATTGACAGACCGTGGAAGTCTTCTTCCTGTTATTCGCAATGAAGCATTGCTGTTTCTCAGCTAAAATATTATTAGTGTTCGATATGCTTTCATGTCATCCTTCTCTGGTTGAAACTGGTTTCACTTTTCTGTTCTTAGCGGTTCGAGAGGAGATCTCGTCCTTGGACAAAAGATTTGTGTTTGGCGCTGGTCTAGATTTGGATTTACTGGGAATTGAAGTTGATGACAAGACATTGATTCCAGGACTTGCAGTTGCATCTTCACGTGCGAAACCATTGGCAGGTTAATCATTGTCACTTTGCTTTCCTCATTTATCATTTAAGCAATCCTGCATCATGTTTAATCCATCTGTTTCGTAATGGCATCGCCCCTGTGGGAGCCATCCCTGCGCAAGGGCCCCCAAACTTTCATTTCATTCTGGCAAACCTATCAAACTGAGCACAACTGATCAAATTATCTGCAATTGAATCAGATTGATCGCTTTCAATTCATTAAAGATCAAATTGTAAATGCTTTTTAATTTTCACAATTGTTTTTGCAAGGGGTGATATTTGAACTCTTGGCCTCTCAGTCAGCCAAACCAAAACTTGACCAAATATCAGCTCTCTGAAACATTTGTGCCTTCATATTTTGTTTCTCATTTACTGCATTCACAGTTCAATTCTGGGGTTTTCTTCATAATAAATTTATGGCTCAACCAAAATGTCTTACTGCAGCTTGGATGAATGGATTGGAAGTCTGTTCAGTGGAGGCCGACACCGCTCGTGCTTGCTTGATCCTATCTGTTGGAATTTCTACCCGCTATGTTTATGCAACTTATAAGAAAACTCCCATAACTACAAGTGAAGCTGAAGCTTGGGAAGAAGCAAAGAAGGCATGTGGAGGATTACATTTCCTCGCCATCCAAGAGGACCTGGATTCAGATGACTGTGTTGGATTCTGGCTTCTATTGGACTTGCCGCCACCTCCTGTATAATCGTTGGAGTTGCCAAGAAACATAGATGATAATACCTTCTTTTTCAATTCTATTTACCTTCTTTTTCAATTCTATTTACCTTCTTTTTTTTTTTTTCAGTTTATTTACTTAGCGGTATTTGCCAGTAAAATCAATAGAAATCCAGCTAATCATAATCTTTAAGGCTGAGCTTCTGTACGCTGTAGGTTCACCGTTTCTAGTTGAAGATGAGCATTCTTAAATTATGGCAAAGCAAAACTATTTGCATCCTTCAAACTGAAGAAAAGGGACAGTTGGCAGAAGGAATAAAGCTATACTTGGACCATTTGGAAAACCGTTCATACACAGTTATGAAAGTGATCTGGAAATGGCTGCAATCTTCAGTTAGAAGGGCAACTGAAGATGAGCTTCTGTGAGCTTTCGAGGGAAAATGCTTTAGGGTTAGATTTATTGTAGTTAGAAGCGCAAAGGAGAGAGCCACATGTAAACATCAAATGGGAGATCAAATACATGCATTGAGAGGGGAGGTGCTAAAGAAAATTGGACAGTCTTCCACTATAATATAACCTTGATGGGCAGGCTTGATTCTTCACTAGAAAAATGAACTGCCTGAAAGAAAATGCCTAAGCTATAGAGCAGCATCAATACAAAAGCAGGGAACAACAAAAAATTAAAAAAAGACGCAGCAGAACTCCAACTGTGAGGTCCTTCAGAGCCTGAGAACTGCCTCATCAGAAAAATGGAAAAATCTCTACAAATCCACTAACTAAGAATAAATTAGGCTTTCAAATTTTGGATCTCTTTTGTTTTTGAAGAACAAATCGAACACCCTGCTTCCCGAGTTCCAAGCTCTTCACTCTACCATCATCTAGCCTGACAGATAATGCAGATGTGCCTTCAATGACGTCAGTAACAGCTCCTTTATGCCTGGTAGTTCAATGTGAAAAATAAGGATTAAATTCAGGGAATGTACCAAAGAATCTACAATCTAGAATCGTTAAAGCAGTCTTTGGGTGGAAACTAAGGACCCTAATTAAAACAAGCATTGTTTCCATCTTTCATGAAATTGAAACCACGGCAAATTCTTTCTAATACTTTTGGAGCTCAAATCCAGAAGTGTACATGTTTTGCAGTTGCATATGGACAAAAAAGGGGTGCGTGGTTAAGGGACTTAGATTAATCAAGAGCAAAGGACTAGAAAGCCATAGGCCTACCAGTTTACCCTTGCCTCGTGGTTTTTCAGCGATAAAGAGAAGCCAAATCTTACCATGAATTGTCAGATGCCTGATGAATTTCAACTTTCTTTCCAATTGCATCTTTACCCAACTTTTTTAAAATCCAACTTGCATCCATCATGCCATCCATTAAACTGTCTTGATGCGATTGTGTGACATCAAGATCTTCATCTTCATTAAACAATGATTTTTCCATGAAGGGTGATGGCCTCTTTCTTTTTGACCTTTGGCCTTTTATAGAACTCTTTTCTTCCTCAGAATGGACCCGAGAATTCTGATTCTCAAGATTAGGTTTCTTCAATTTAAACTTCAGAGACGGTTTGGGATCTTTCGGCAAAGAATTCAAGACAGGTGTGCGACCATAATCTTCATTACTTTCAGTATACATATCACCCCTGTCTTCCAACTGCTTTCCTGACATCACCTTGCCCCCTCTTAGGGTAGAGACCTCACCTGAAGGTACAGCAGCAAGCCTACTGCCATCAATGCTTCCTTTTCCTGATGTAACACGCGTGTGTTCTAGAGGAACAATTCCATGTCTATCAGAACTGTTTGCTGCACCAAGTTTGGACCTTAATTCAGGAATTTCTGACCTAATTTTTCCAAACTTTATCAAATTCCCTTCTCTTCCCGCAATTTTCACACCTCTTGACTTGGTGGAGTGATCGATTCTGTCTCCTGCAAACAGAAAAAATTCCCACTGTCTAAATTATAGAACCTTGAAAGAAAAATATCTTCCAACTGGTCACCAATGCCAGGACAACAACTAAAATTTTTAACACCAAAGGAATGGATCATAATTACTATATTACCATCACCAGATTTAGCAGTACTGTCACGCCTATCCAGCATAAACTTGTCATCCATTCTCTGTTGGTTGGCATCTTGAACACCTGCTAATCAGTCAAACAAGAGAAAAGGCAGCATAGTGTTTAGATTAATCTTTCTAAACCAGAGATGATAACAAACTAATATAATGCATGCCATCTAATATCTTGTTCATTTTATATGTACAATTTTAACAAACAAAAGGGATTGGTGAAAAGCCTAAACTTAACTAAGATTAGAAAAAAAAGAGCAAAAAACCGTTAATCAAACCTAATGCAGATCTTTGGATGCAGCTAGAAATATGAAGTAGCAATCTAGGAGGTTACTAGACTGACAGCATATTAAAGGAATGATGGATGTCTGACCGTAGAAAAATATGATCATCATAATATGTGTAATCATGCAGTGCAAGTTATCTCAAAGACAGAGAAGGGCATACCATTGTAGGGAATCACATCTTGTTCCCTCTGAAAGCTTGAAGTATCAGACATTGGGGAGTTGGTAACATTTATTTTTCGTGCACCTAGATTTATGACTAACTTCTTTGCTTTTACAGGCTTTGACTTGCTACCATGTTTTCCAGTATCATCTCCACTGTCTAAATCATGTGATTTATTGCTTTTGATTTTGAGAACACGAGATGTTCTATCTTCATCACTAACCATCACCTCATCTACCAGCTTGTGTTTCAAAACCCCTGGCTGATTGGTAGAACAAATTCCAGCAACAGGAGAAGAAATATCTTGTCCTTCATTTCTCTTAGACACAACTTCATTGTTCCTGTCCTCACCCAAGCTGTATCCTTGAGAATGGATATCCTGATTCTCCTCAAGACTCAACTGCGATTCTCCTTTGCTAATGAAAGATGCCTGATATGCCTTTTTCTTGGGATATTTTTTACTTGAAGATTTCTTTCCGTATTCCTTGTTCTTCTTTGGTGACTTTTCAGCCATCCCTTTGAGAGAGAACTTCAGGGAACGTCCAAATTCATTTTTTGACATCACAGGACCATTGTCCTCATCATCTGAATATACAGAGATAGAAAATATTTCTTCTTGAGTTGGCAGCCCTGCAGCAGCCCTCAAGCTAGCAATCAGGTCTCGATCAACTCTGTCTCTCCTTCTCCAAAGCTCTCGAACAGCATCCTCAAGATCTGTAACCTGGTAGCACTCTCCACGACATGTTGCACATTTATACTGGAGATTTCCATCTACTTGAAACTGCAGATATTTTTCATCACTGCAAAACACTTCTTTCATAAATAAACAATGATCCAAAACTTGTGTGGCTTCCGTAAAGCTGAAACCAAAATAGTCTTCTACGACTTATTCAATCATGCAGAGAAAGTATTTTGTTTTTTAGCAACTAGTACTTTGAGCGACATATGAATGAGCTAGAGATTAGAAATTTCAAAACAAGGTGTATTTGTTTGTTTCAGTAGAGTATTATAGTGTTTGTGATAAAAACAGCTCATGCACATAGCATTTTGCAAAAATCTTGAGAAACTAAACCATCCATTTTGACCCTATACAATTACAAGGAATAAACCCATTAGACTCAGTGCATGTCGAAAGGCAAACTATCCACATTGACCACATAAAAGCTCAATTCAATACACATCTATTAGTGTTAAATTCAACATCAGAATACAAAAGCAACTAGCCCATTCAAAATAATCAACATTCAAAAACCAGCAATAAACACAAGATAACAGGGCAGAAATTAAATTGGTAGTTCTTTAAAAGTACAAGGGCAGCAATGAACCTGATTCCATCACACTGGCAGTGCACCCAGCGTTGGCAAACATCACAGCAAACCATGGGCGTTGATTCTGAATCTCTGTAAACCTGTAAGATTGCACAAAAATGTCTAGTAAGTTCATTTTTTGTAGAAAATCATGAAGCATGTTAGCATTCTCACGGCCTCTATAATCAAATCAAAAGTAGTCCACAATACCCATATTTCTTGCTTTTTCACCAAAGAACAACTTTTGGGGGAAGTAGATTCTTTCCAAAATCTATAAGCTAGGGGATCTATGTACCGAGAATTGGACCAACCCAAACACCGATAACAATCAGAAGAATGAATTTACCTTCAAACATACAGGGCAATAATTTCCCTTCACAAACAACCTTCCACAAGCATCACAACAAGTGTATCCCAAGAACCACCTGTGAGATTAACAAGAAAATGATAAAACCTAGATATCAATACTAAAAGAAATACTTGTGCAGAGGACATGAAAATATTCAGTTGTCAAACACCAAAAAGGGCAAGTGATACATTAAAGAGTTTCAATCGTTGAAAAGAAAAATGATGCACCGATATGCACAGATGGAGAAACTTTAGGTGCAAAAGCTTCTTCTCTATGGGTTAAAAATCGTACCGCACACTTAAACCATTTCCAGGGACATTGGATCCACAGCTGTGACACCTTGTATGCTTTGGGCACACATATGGCCCAGAAGTAACATTCTGCATAATCCAAGGATTATGTGAGCCATTCTATTTTAATCTAGATATAAAACTCAGGAATAAAGAACGCACACCCAACCTTGTGCGACGGATGTTGGCAATAACAATGGTATGCACCATCACACCTTTTGCAGAACATGAGCCTAGTTGGATCTCCAGTACTTCGGCACACCTAAAGAAAGGAGATGAGAAGCAATAAGCGTGACCCAAAAATTTGAACATTATTGAGAACAAATGAGTACTAATGTGCATAATAAATTACCTCGCAGGTTCGACAATAAGGGCAGGTCCAGGAACTCCAATGAAACAAATCTGCAATCATGCCAAATGTATTAGACTGCAGTAGTACAAGATAACAAGAAAATTAAATTTAGCCCTTCCATACTAAGCCTCAAATTTCTAGCAGCTACACCTTCAAAGATGATAGGGCAATAAAATTTAGTACCTCTATGTTGAGCCCAAGATTTCAAACAACTCCTGTGGTACTTCTTGCCACAATTTCGGCAAGAGAGCATCCTTCTTGCCCTCTCACTTCCTTCATTTTCACCCAAAAAGCACATGCGACACATTACATTTGTGTTGGACTGACCTTGCTCTTCTACAACAGAATTTTTGAACGCAACCTGTAAAGGAAAAGAAAATTATCACTTCCAGAAAAGCCACAGAAGAGGAACACTATATAGAATCAGAAGCACATAGAGACCTACCCAACCTCCAACACAGGCCCCTTCCTTTTTCCTTTCCTTTTTTCATTTTAAAAAGTAGTGTTTCCAGTCAATGTATAAGTAAACTACCAAAAAGAAAACCTAACCATTGAATCCTTCTTTCTGTAATAATTTGCATGCATTGTTTCACATAGACAGGCAAAGATATATTATTTCCAAATATAAAAAAGCATCCTTTACAAATGACCGATGGGCAACCGCAAAACAATCCCAAAATCTAGCTCAAATGCAATAACTGGAATCCTGATATTACTACAAAATGCATTCTTTATAGTATCAAATCAACAATCAACCAGCATTATACATTTAGTCATCAACATACACATACATATATTGCTACAGTAAATTTGAATAACCTAAACAACAAACAGAATTCAACCAAAAGAGACTGCAAAATAAACTTAAATTGTACACAAAAAATTTGCAGACTACATATGGCCAAAAGTCAACTTACCAATATAAACCTAAATGTAGCTGAAATTGAACAACGTAACCCCCTAAAGCCTCAATTACAACAAAAATTCACACTCCACCAAATTTAACTCAAAACTAAAAAAAAAATTCCGACGCAAAACTTAATATATACCGTACATATACATATAGACGTATACCTAAACAAATGTATAGATTCAAATGCAAGAGTATTACCGCAATATCACCCGACTCAACCCTCCTAGCATAATCCTCGGCCGCCACCATCGCGGCGGCAGCCTTTCTTTGAAGCGCGAGTCGCTTTGCCTGAGCCGACACGGAGGCGACCTCCTCCGCAGCATCACCACCACCGCCGCCGCCGCCGCCTCCATCCCCGGCCGGAACTGGTGCGACTTTTGGAACGGGGACCTGCACGGTCCCCTCTCTAGAAACCCTAACGCCCCAGGGGTCTTTCAGAAACTCCTCGACTCGAATCACTTCCTGCCAGAAGCCATTCTTGGAGTTGGGAGACTGGAGATTCCGAGGAAACCCTAGCGAACAGAAGCAAATTCGCCGACTACAAAACAAAGAGAAACCAGAAACATTAATACAAAACGAGGTTTCGAGAGCCACTTAAAAGAAGGAGAGAGCCCTTTTCTTCTTTTTTTTTTTTTTTTAAAGAGGGAGTGTATGAAGAAAAAAACATATTGTACCATGTAATTGGGCAAGCTACGTGAAAGGCCATAGTGAGGGATTTTGGGATTTTGAATTTTTTGAGTTTTGGAGAGATTTAGCGATCTCGCTCCTAAAATTAAAATAAAAAAAATTTAAAAAGTAATTAAAATAATATCGCGGGTTAAAACCTTTAAAAAATCAAAACAACCCCCCGATTTTTTTTTTCTTTTTTCTTTTTCGGTTTAGTGAACGAGTAAAATTAATAATCGGCGACGTGTAGCTATGGTTCTGTTTGCTTGCTTTTGTGAATCTGGTTTCATTTTAACGCTACTACGCAAGGGAGAGGGTGGGACTACCATACGGCGCGTTTTGGTCAAAGTGAACGCCTCTGTCTCATGAAACGTTGCCACCTGGGGTTAGTAAGGCCTTCTCCTCTGGGATCTCGATTTACCAATCACAGTCTGCCATGTCAGTGTTTGATTTCCTGGTTTAAATTACTTGTGGTTTTAATTTCTCTTTTTTTCTTGGTAAAAAAAATTCTTGCTAGCCTTTTTTTTTTCGTTTTTATTATATTTTAAGACAAAAATTCATGTATATTAGTAATACACATTTTGATATGTTGAAAATTTTATATCATTTTATATCCATTGATATAAACAATGACAATTAATGATCAAAATTTCAATTATCATTTTAAATGAAATAAGTCAAAAAAGCATCATTTACTTTCTTTATTTTTCTTTTTTTAATACTAAAAAAGGTTGCCTAATTATTTTTTTTTCTTTTTGATGAATAATGAAGTGAAAAAGTTAGATTTTTTGTGATTTTTACCTAATTCACACCTTATCTTATTATGTTAGGTCAATTAAGAAATAATTAGAAAGAGGATTTGATGTCTAATTAGAAAGAGTTAGATTTTTTTTTTCCTTCTTTTTGTGGTTTGCTTTCTATAATTTCATAATATTGTGTAAAGTTTCACACTTTTATAGTAATTCGTAGACAAACGTTTGCATAAATTATGTGACAATAAGGAATTATGTGTAAATTAAATGGGTGCAACTTGTAATGTAACAATATAAAGATGATTTCAGAACAGGGTGATATGACATATAAATTAAGAATTATCAAAAATTAAAGTTTTGCAATGTTAATCGTATTCTTAGGGTTACAAAATAATGCCACTAGATACAAAAGAGCTTGATAAAATTTTATTAATATTCATTAATTTGAAAGAAACATTGTTTTAAAGATTATAAAACAGTAATTTTATTATATATATATATATATATATACATGTACACATATATAACTTGATAATTAGTATTTTCATTTTCAAACTTGTCTATTGTTAACATATTATCAACTTAATGTGACATCTTGTGATTTTTACCATATGGTTTACATTTTCAATTTTTGCAAAATTGTGATTTTAGTTAGGATATCAAATTAAATCATTATAAAAAAGTATATAGCATTCACGCAATTAGGTATATCTCCTTTTTTTTTATATATATTTTATGGAACCATTTATGAAATCAAAATAACCAAAATTAGTCATTTCTTAAGAAAGAAAACGAAGCGACGTCGTACTTGCTCCTCCCGCGATCTCGAAGACGCTTCATAACATTTCAACCGGCGCCAAGCCAAGGCCAGACGAACCATTCTCAAGCGGGAGAGCGCAGTGTAAAAACAGAGCTCAAAGAGGAGGAAGAGAGAGGAAGAGAAAGAAAAAAACCATGAATGCCCCAGATCGTTACGAGAGATTCGTCGTCCCCGAGGGCACGAAAAAGTAATTTCATGATCCCAACCTCTCTGTCTCTGGAAACCCTCAATCTCTCGAACTCACTGTTGTCTTTTTTGTCGGTTGGATTTCTTTAGGGTTTCTTACGAGAGAGACACCAAAATAATCAATGCGGCGTCGTTCACTATCGAGAGAGAAGACCACACCATCGGCAACATCGTTCGAATGTGCGCGCATAAGATAACATCCTTCCCCTCTCAAATTTTCGTCTGATTTTGTTTATTTAGCTGGATTAAGCTCTGATTTCTTGCTCATTTTGCCATAAAATTTTGAATGGTGATAAACAATCAGGCAATTGCACAGAGACGAGAACGTTTTGTTTGCTGGTTACAAGCTTCCTCACCCTCTGCAGTACAAAATCATTGTGAGGGTTAGTATTTGTTCGTTTTTAGGCTAAGGATATTACGGAACCAAATAGGGCTGACTTTATATACGCTATCAGCTGTTGTATATTATCGTTTGCATCTGGTTGTGGATTTTCGGGGTTTTAACTGATTTGATGTAATTTTGCAGATCCACACAACTAGCCAGTCTTCTCCGATGCAAGCATATAATCAGGCTATCAATGATCTGGACAAGGAACTTGATCACCTGAAGAATGCATTTGAGGTGTTACGCCTGTATTTTCTTCATTAACTTACTTATACTGTTATTTAATTTTATTTAGATTAGGGGAATTGCTATGTTTCATGAAGCTTTTGCATCCAAGTCCAACATTGTTGATACTATCTAACATAGTTTTAATGAAGAGATTCTCTTGTTGTGCTACATCTCGAACATGTCCTATGCGTTGATGATTTATGATAAATATTATATTCCCTAGAAATGAGGTAGTGCCTTAACTTATTGTAGATTAGTCATTAGTGTTTCCATGTAGCGCTACGCATACGATATGATTTCTTCATAGCTGCACTTGTCTGATAGAAGGATCTCCTTAGGGGCATTGGCAGTAACCTGTGACAAATTAGTATTGTAATTCTCTCTCTTTATCTCTCTCTCCCTCTTACACACAGACATGTGCACACGCATACACAAACAATTTGCGTGTCACCTATCTAAAGATTTACTCAAACAGTCAAAATATCTAATTTAATATATTACTGTTGAAAGTCAGTCTCGATCTTGATAGCTTTGCCAAGCACTAGTGCTTATATTGAGCTTCATCCTCACACTTTTTAATTTCAATTTTGTAGGCTGAGTTGGCAAAGCATTCAAGGGACTACTAATGCATATTTGAGGCGCCTCAGTATCCTGTGCATTCATGTTCTGACTTTAAAAGGAAGTGAACCTATTACTTTGAGACATCTTTCTCATTTTGACAGTTGTGATGCATCAAAAGCAGCAATTTATGTTATTGAGACTTTTGTCACAACAGTTTTATGAAGTCTGTCTCGAAGCAGTTTAAGAAACAAAAACCTTCTGTGTTCTGTGTTATAGTTTTTCTAACTAAGCTGATCCCTTGCCGTATTTTACTTATCTGTGAATAGATTATGTGGTTCCTGATGGTACTTGCTAGTTAAGTGCAGTATTTCATATCTACCTGGGCATTTGTTTTGTTTTTCCATCTAATTGAGGTATGCATGCTTCATGCTTCGTGTTGTGGTTCGTGCTTCATGCTTTAGTGATCCATGGCTCTGCACTTCTGGAATGATTGAAATTGGCATCGTCAATATAGCAGGGTTTCAGAATGTTCTTTGAAGGAAGCAGCATTTCTAGAGTAAATAATATGCTTAAGCCATTAAGGAGTTGTGAAATGGTCTGAAAGGAGCAGGTCAATTGAAATTGACCATATATAATCTTGAGAAAGGACATACTTTTTAATTATAGGAGGTTCTGCACACTGAATGTTTTGGAATGAGTTTCACAGTTCACTGATGTCAGGTATATCAATCATTTTGGCAGCACGTAATAATTAGATATAAAAGCTTATCTTACATTCACCACAATAGGAGTTATCGGCTTGAATTGAGGGCAATACAAATATCTGCATCATTGCATGTGAAATTTTGTTAATAGTTCTTTTTCTTCATTTGATTTGCCCTTCCTAGTCCTTTGATTTAAGAGCACAGGTGTGACAGTTCCATGAACGGCTGCAAAATGCCATTCCGGTACAGGAATAAGCCTCCGAGCCTATAGTGATGTTATCAAAGGGAAGTATGAAGGAAGGTTATTTCTGTTTTGGAACGCATAGCGAATTCATTAGTCTCCGGGCATTGTTCCTGCGCGTTTTCTTGAGTTGACAATGTCTGGAATTCAAGTGTGGATGAAAGAATATATGTTTTTCTTCTTCCTACTAACTACATCTCTACAAATAATCTGGCTTGGTTTAAAACTACCTAACTAGCATTGCCGTTTACATAATGGAGAACTCATCACTTAGGCCATCTAGTTGGCCTTTAATACTGTGCTGCTGGATGATCAAAATGGAGGTCTGGCATGCGAAACCAGACCCTGAAAGTACGTCCCCAACAGGACCCAATTCTGGACATTGTTGCCAGTCATTAAGTCCCAGTGTCAACACTGTATTTACTCTCCCACCTCGCCCTACAATGATGAGGGAATATTGCCCTTCCAAAGACCTAAGATTAGTGTAGGTCTCAGATGAATTTGCAAGATGCTTCTCCATATAAGCGACTTTCCCGCCTGCTACATATCTCTCGTAGAATTCAGCAAAGCACTCGTCGTCAAGCTTCATCTCTTCTTCTTGCTCTGCCACACTTGCTCTGTGATTCACTCTCCTCGGTGCATTTTCTGAAGTTTTGTCTACTAGGAATCTTATTACCGTGAGCTTTACTCCAGGATGCCGTGCTACGCGACCAGCATAGGACAGTGCTTCTCGATCATCTTTGCCCCCAATGAAAATGATTGCCACATTGGTTAGAGATGATCTTGATATTTTCTCGATAGATCCAAAACCTCTGTCCACCAAAATTCCAATAGAACATGGGGCATTCCTAAGCAGCTGTTTACAGGCCAGACCAGGCCAGAAAATATCGTTAATTGCTATCATTCTGAATCACCGAGGATAATATGAAACTCTTTCTAAATTTGAGATGTTACCTTACGATTTACGTATCTAAAACCAGGATGCCCTCCATCAATTGTACCGTCCTCATTCAGTCTCTTATGAAATGGCAATAAAATAAGAGAAACCATCAAGTCTTCTGCTAGAATGCTGAGATCTCGTGCCATGCCACTGAATGTTGAAAGTGCAAGCATTCGGCTAAGCGTGATTCCAACGCCATTGTCATCTATGTAAGCTTGAAAAGCATGACTGATCTGATCTCTCATTTCTGTCACCGACTTGTCGGTTATCGTCATGCTGTCCACTCCTTCACCTTGACCTTGCACCAGCGTTGCAGCTAATTGCTCCGTGAGTTCAATCATGTCTGTAACGTAAACCACAAGTCCAGGCTCAGGTGTGCCTCTAGAGATCTCCATTAAGTTGATTGTGGAAGGCAAATTATGAGGTCCATGGACGCATAGCAAGATTCTAAGTTCGCTGGAAGCGTCAAGCCACTGAAGAGCCATCCGGTGAATTGGTACCCGTTGCCTTGCACGTTCGATTATATGCTTCACAAGAAATGGTGTGTGCACAATCGTTAAGAAGACCACAATCACCATCGAGATGCAGGTTGTCACGTCGATGATTTCCTTCTGCATCAAACAATTACAAACAAATCAATTTTGATCACTAAAGTCATCTTCTTCCAAGTTCTAATTCATACAACTGTCATATAAGCTGAAGCAAATAAGAAGGCAACTAACCCTGAGTCCATAAATAGCTAAGTATATGTGAAAATGACCCTTTGCTGTCAAAAGTAAACCAAGTGCTACCAATTCTGGCCAGTGGTAACCTAACAGCAATCCGCAGATGACTGTTCCAGCGACTTTCCCAACTGTTGTGATAAATACAAGAGAAAAAAACCTTCCCCATGTGTCTATATGGCCTGCTCGAAAACTTAAGATATCAACTTTAAGCCCCACCCAAAAGGAGAAAAGTGGGTAAAACAATGTGCTTAGCAAGTAATTGATTTTGTTAATCGCCCATTTCGATATTCGCCCCTCCGATGGTAGGAAAAGCCCTGCCATAAACGCACTCATGAAGGAGTTGTAACCGTACCACGGTGCACAGGTGCATATGACGGCCATGAAGGCCATTGAGAGCACTAGGTGTGAGCCTTTCAGGGGCTTTCCTTCAGGGTTTTCGTTGTTAACCCAATTCATGAAGATTGGTGAAACCTTTGCCGCGACAATTGTCTGGATCACAAGTGCAGAACCCACTTTGATGGCACCCTTAATTCCTTCTTGAGCACTTGCAAGGTCCGCCATTGGAAAGAAAATATAACCGATGGAGAGGCAAAACATAGTGATCATATCAGAATGCACCCCTGCACCAATTCCAAGCTTTCCTATGTCTGACTTGCCTATTTTGAGATTGGTTATAAGGCGGGTCAGTATGTGAGAGCCACTGCCGGAGAGATGGATGGAGAGCGAGATGGTGAACGTGACTATGTTTGTATGTCTTGAATAATGCAGCCATGGAGTTATAGCGCTTGCAATGATAAATGTGGTGAGCGTTCCAGCATAGGCCACCATTGCATGGCGAGTTGGTGATTTGAACATCACGTAAGGATCCATTTCTAGACCCAAAACGAACATGTAGCAGATCATGCCGAAGTCAACAATATTGTCCAAAGTCAGAGTGAATTGATTCGCAAAGGAGTCACGTACAGGTGGCAGGGTAGTAAGAATTAGCCCTATCTGCATCCATTAGAAGATCATAAAAAAAGGCTTTCAATCACAACAAAAGAAACGAAACATGACAACTAAATTCGCTTTAATCATGGACATCGTATCTATTTTCATGTTGAATCCAAATATTTGGAATCTAATTGGTATAGAAAGTGGGAAAGAGAGACATAGACATACGAGAAGATCAGAAGTTATGTAAGGTTGGGATAAAGGCCTTAAAAGGTGGTGTACGACCCTGCTAAGAACGTATGCCGAAATCAAAGCAAGAAACTTTCCAGATCCGTTCATCACAGTGGCGGCTACAAAGTTTAAGCATTGCTGGTTCGCCGTGACGTTTTGGGATGGGGAGTCGACGTGACTGGTATTCGGCACTGTTGACATATTGACTCTTGTTCTTCCTTTATGTTCCTCTTCTTTTCCAAATTGATGAAGGATCTCTATTAGCTAGAAAATCTTCCTCTTTTTGTCAAAGTGGATGTAAATTGTCACTATTTTCTTCGTCCTGATGAATCTTCACCAGGATGAGCGAGTGGATGTAAATCGTTGCCTCTTTATGAGGAGCAAATGAAGGAGTAAGTTGAGGGTATTGAGCCATGTGAATGGTGAATATCTAGATGCCTAGACGAAAATCAAAGACAAATAGAAAATTGTTCGGACAGTCATCCGATAAAGGTACCACACATCAAAGTAAAACAAAGTCTAGGCCTCTGTCGGACACGGGGTATCATCAAAGACTTGTGTCCAAACTATTACGCAGCTTCCTCAGGACAGACACATCCCAAAACAACATTGGCCGTGGTCGAAAAGCTGAAAATGCTGAAAACCCAACAATCATCATAGGCACCAAACTAGTAACAAACTAACATGCAGCATTCTTTTGGTCATGCTTTCTCTGTCTTTGATGTATCTACATATCAAATTTTAACTTAATTTTTTAATCATCATAACCATCTCAATGTCATATCAATCCAAATGTAAATACCATATATTTCTTCTATCCGAGATTTTATAAATATTTCCCATGTCACATTATATACATAATTATTAAATTAAATTTTCATATTTAAATTTGTAACCTTTAAAACAATCACATATTCCTTTAATTGGTTTTCTAATCAAAATAACATGAGTTTAATGTCTCTTTATTTAATTATCTCATGTCGAAATTAGAATTTCCAATAAAATTATCATATATTTTTTTTAAAAAATTGAAACATAAAAACACAATTTCAAGTCTAGAATTGAAAGCAAAATGGAGCTGTACGGCCCATGTGACCACCGACCTCCAATTTTTTTGGCTACGAACCCGGCTTGAAACTTTATTTTAAACTAAATTAAAAAAAATTAATTAACTAATAATTATCGTAAAGCGAAGACTATATAATAGGTAGACGATGACATATCATAGAAAGAGAGAAGGAATTACATTTCCCCTACGGTTTTACTTTCCTCGGCTATCCTTTTCCTCTATTCCCTCCGATCCCGAGAATTCGTTCTCTTCGATTCAAGAATCAAGCCTCTCGCTCGTTTTCATTTTTGACTAGCTCGGAAATCATATATATATATATATATATATAAATCGTAAAATGATAAGAAATATTAAAGAGAAAAGTTAAGAGGGAGGGAGAGAGGCGCATATGCATGTTTGAACGGAAATTATATGGGGGTGATATCAAGGAGAGTGATGCAGCCTGTGTGCGGGAGTTTGTGCTTTTTTTGCCCTTCCTTGAGCACCAGATCCAGGCATCCCGTCAAGCGTTACAAGAAATTACTCGCCGATATTTTTCCTCGATCTCCGGTTCCTGCCTTCTTTTTTTTTTTCTTTCATATCTTTTTTTTCTCATATTTTTAGACGTTTTTCGTGAGAATTTGCCTGGAACTGATCAGTATTTTATTTTTTAATTTATTTTTGGCCTGGTGATTGATAGGGTGAGCAGCCAAATGAACGAATGATCAGTAAACTATGTGAATACGCTTCCAAGAATCCGCTTCGTATTCCAAAGGTACGTACAGTTTCATCGAAGCTTTGTTCTTTCACGTTTGGAAATCTTTGGTTCTGATAAGGCTAAGAATTCATGGCGCTTGATTGTAGTACATTGTTTCTTTATGTGATTCATTTATGTGAAAAGATTACACTCGTCTTGTTGGTTTGCTAAAGCCATTGGTTTTCGCTGCTGTTTCTTTATTTTCGGTTTTAATTAATCGTAGTCTAGATCGATGTTCAAAATCTAGTTTTCAATCCTTTGATGATTTGTTTTTAAATCAGATAACAAGCTCATTGGAGCAGAGGTTTTACCGGGATTTGCGAAGTGAGCAACTTCACTCTGTAGAAGTTATTGTGTGTGTCTACATGAAGTTGATGATTTCTTGTAAGGAGCAAATGTGAGTTTCTTTTCATTATATTGAAAGTGAGTATGCAATAAGGTCATACAAAGTACTCTTCTATAGTCCAGGTGCATTTACCCATGCTTGCATTTGCAAGGAAATTCAAGGTTGGTCTTCCATGCATATGATTGTCAGTCATCAAGTCATTAAATGCTCATGCTATGCTAATTTGGGACCAGGATGCCTTAGGGGCTAATATCTCATGTCAAATTGATGAGCACTTTAAGCATATCAATCATGTAGTTTACATATATTTGTTGTTATACTATATTGCAGGCCATTGTTTGCAAGTAGCTTTCTTAGCATTGTGCAGATCCTGCTAGATCAAACAAGAATGGACGAGACGCGTGTATTAGGATGCCAAGCTCTTTTTGTTTTTGTGAACAATCAGGTAGAAGGTGCTGGTAGATTCTTGCCACTTTCTAGCATAACTTGTTTATTTCAAGAAGTAGGTTCTTTCTAATTGTTCCAGTGAACCCCTCACGCTAATCTTTTACCATTTTTGACTAGCCAGAGGGATGGCACTTATATGTTCAACTTAGATGGATTGATTCCGAAACTTTGTCTTTTAGCTCAAGAAATGGGAGAGGACAGGAGAGTACAACGTTTGCGTTCTGCTGGTCTTCAAACCCTTTCATCAGTGGTAATTTTCTATGACTACTGAAAATTCTTACCTAAATCTCCATTGCTTTCTTAGTGATTTCCTTTTGACTAATAGTAACCTTCTATGCTCTGCTAGCTTTTCTCATGACAAATTCCAAGTTTTGTTTTCTTTCAACTTTGCCTCCCGTAATCAATTTAAGTATGAATTTGAGATCCACTTTGTGGCCCTTCTTTCCCTAAAATTCATTAAGAATTTGGCAGTACTATGATTATTGATTATTTAACAAGATTTATTTTCCCTTGTTATTGTTATTTTGGCCTATAAACAAAGAAGAAGAGCTAATTGTGTAATGAAGTCGGAAGTAATGGCTGAAGGGCAGTTAGGATCTAGATTTATTTTTGTTTTTCCAGGAGTTCAGGTCATAACCAATTGGTTCTGTCAAAATTGCTGGGTGGAAAGAGCAGATGGAGACAGTGTGGATTCCATAGATAAGAAAACATCTCAATCCAATTAGGAAATCAATAGTTTTTCCCTTAATTTTTCCATTATTTTCTCTTGTCCATCTTTCCATGGGTGACTTTGATCTTAGGCATTTTAAAGAATTGATTCATTCCACAATCTTCTAATTATTCTTCTTACAGGTTTGGTTCATGGGAGAGTTCTCTCATGTCTCAGCTGAATTTGATAATGTGAGTTTTCTTGGGACCCTTTAGTTAATATATATATTTTCATTTTTCTTTTAAATTCTTTTGCCATTCATTTCTATCTCTTGGCACCATGATATGGCACTAAATTGAGATAAGAATTGGGGTGCTAGGTTTTGGGGATTTTATTTCTTACAGAAACAGTGAGTGCTCACTAAGCTGAAGGAGAACAGGATTAAAATAATCTTGGTGATAAAATGTAAGGTTCTAAGTAATAACCTAGGTGAATTTTCAAAAACAAAAAAGTAATTACCAAGGTGAAAGCTATCACATGTATAAGACTATGACTCCAAACCGAAAAATACCAGAAATTTGGAAATTTTTACTTAATAAAATGAGTAGAAAGACATAATAACTTAATCTTCCTCACTTTGCAAAAAACAAAAAAAAAAAAAAACTTAATCTTACTTCAACTAAGACTCTTATGCCAATGCACCACCTCTGACAAATTAAGGAGGGTGTAAAAACTCCATTTAATGCAAGATTCTTACCCAATTTCATCTAGAATGTATATGCTACAATTGTAACTTAAAAATATCAGGGAGTCATATATCAATTTAATAAAAAGTAACCGTAAAGCTGAAAGGAAACTTAGAACTTTACAGGTACTGGGAAAAGATCATCATCAGGTTGAAATAAAATTTACCGAGTTGCTTTGATCTCTGTGTGTGTGTTATCTACAATAGACATTGTTTCACGGGCTTCTATCTTTTTAAGTGTGGTGTGCTTCATTTTCCAATATACTTACTCTAAAGCTGCTTTTACATTTCCCTAAAACACCAGGTCGTTTCAGTGGTCTTGGAAAATTACCGAGGTTTAGAAACATCAGATGGTGATAAGCAAGATACACAGAATGGCTGTGTCAAAGACGGTTTCTCTTCTGCAGATGCCATGACAAGTGTTTCTTGGAGGAGTATAGTGAGTGAGAATGGAGAAGTTCATGTGTCTGTGTAATTGCTCTTGTCACAATTTTTCAATTGCCATAGTCTCTGTACATATGGAATGCTTAATGGCTAATATGCAGTACCTTTTTCCCCATTATAATTACAGGGAGGAAGCTGAGAATCCCAAATTTTGGTCAAGAGTTTGCCTCCATAACATGGCCAAGTTAGCCAAGGAAGTTACAACTGTCCGGCGTGTTTTGGAATCCTTGTTTCGGTTTTTTGATAATGAGGAGCTGTGGTCTACCCAACATGGCGTAGCTCTTTCTGTCTTGCAGGACATGCAATTAATAATAGAGAAATGTGGTACATAGCTTGTTTGATATTGATAAGAGTTTCTTCCTTTGAAAGCTTAAGCAGCCTTTCTTTCCATTAAAATTAGTAGTCATCTTTTGAGTGAATTTTTGGTGTGATTTTTAATTGATTGTTTTATTAAATCTGCAGGAGAAAACACACATTTTTTGTTGTCCATCTTAGTAAAGCATCTTGACCACAAGAATGTTCTGAAGAAACCCAGTATGCAGCTACATATTGTGCATGTTGCCACTTCCCTTGCTCGACAAACAAAGGTTCAGCCATCTGTGGCTATAATTGGTGCATTAACTGATATGACAAGACACCTACGCAAAAGCATTCACAGCTCACTTGATGATTCAAATCTGGGTGCTGAGGTGATTCAATACAACCAAAATTTTCGGGCAGCGGTAGATGAGTGCCTTGTTCAGTTATCACATAAGGTGACTTTGTTCTTCAGCTTTTCAGTAACTGGTTTATAAAATATCATTTATATTTGTAACATGACTTAACATATTTATAGTTGATGCAAATAGGATTTAACATATGGAAAAAATAATTACAATCTTAATTCAAGAATACATTATCTTCATGATATTGTAGTTGCAACTTGATAATATTGTTTAAAGTATATGCAAAACTAAGTTACCTTGTAAAGGCAGGTTGGAGATGCAGGTCCTGTCCTTGATATGATGGCTGTGATGTTGGAGAACATGCCAAACATTACTCTTATGGCCAGAACCTTGATTTCTGCTGTTTACCGTACTGCTCAAATTATGGCATCAATTCCAAATTTGTCATACCAAAACAAGGCAAGACCGAATTTACTGTCTAATTAATTTAGTTATTGTGCAGAAGATTGTGTAGTTTCTATTTTAGTTCCATATATTTTTCTCATTCCTTCTAAACACGAAATGTTACAGGCTTTTCCCGAGGCATTGTTTCATTCATTACTTCTAGCAATGGTCTATGCAGACCATGAAACAAGAGTTGGTGCTCACTGCATATTTTCTGTTGTTCTTGTTCCGTCTTCTGTCTGCCCTTGTCCTCCTGCTGCTACTTCTTTTTCAAATAAGGCCACTAAGTTGCAAAAGACACTCTCAAGATCCGTCTCCGTGTTTTCTTCTTCAGCTGCACTCTTTAAGAAGCTGGGTAGGGAAGATAAAGAACATGCTGTAGACAATAAGGTTGGAAACATTAATGGCATTTCCATGCAAGACAGATTGAACTGTGCAGGTGCTGAGAATGAAAAGATCCAAAACCACTCTATTCTGAACAAGTTGAAGTCAAGTTACAGCCGAGCTTATAGTGTGAAACATTTGAATCCATTAGCCACAATAGAGGATGAAAAATCGATGAGTAATGCGGTTGAAGTTACAGTTAGTATTCATGTTCTGCCTTTAAAATTGGCATATCATGCCCAAAATTATTTCTTTTCTTTTATCTGACATGACTTTTCCTTTTCTTACCAACCCATGTCAGGCTTTACCTCTTCGATTAAGCAGTCATCAGATAACCCTTATGCTTTCATCGATTTGGGCACAATCCATCTCTCCTTTAAATACGCCTGAAAATTTTGAAGCAATTGCTCATACCTACAGCCTGGTGTTGTTATTTGCACGTACCAAGGTATTACGTTATTCTTGGCAAATTAGTGACACTATGAATTAAAATTGATAATGGATTTGTTTTATCCTTCCTTTTTCTATATACTTTCTTACCAAGTTCTTTTGTGCTGTCATACCAAAACAAGGCAAGACCACATTTACTGTCTAATTAATTTTGTTATTAATATATCTGCGCAGAAGTTTTTACTTTTTTATATAAATATATATACATATCATCTAATATAAAAGATGTATATATATATATATATATATATTACTGTTTTTTCTGAGATAGATTGTTTGTTCATCTTTAGCTATACTTAATAGATAGTCCACTGTTTTCATTCAGTTGGTTTCTTGCTATGCATTATATTATGTAGAACTCCCGTAATGAGGCTATGATACGAAGCTTTCAGCTGGCCTTTACCTTAAGAAGCATATCTCTGGGAGTAGGAGGTAGGCCTTTGTTTCCAAATTCATACATATTATCGCTCTATCTGTTTCAACTCAACTTCCCAAAAACCTTTAAAATCATGTTATGCTAATTCTAAATAAGGGATACCATTTAAAATATATGATTGTAAAATTTCAGAGTTTTCTATTAATTTTTCTGGTATATTGAGAATAATGATCTTAAATATGAATATAACGGTTGAAAGTAATATATAAAAGTATACGTAACTCTATTCTAATTAAAGTTAAAAGGAAAAAGAAATTAGAACCAATTAGGATATTTATGTAGACATATCTTTAAATTTTAATTAACCTCTTGATGGCTAATCTTCATTTGATTAGTTGCAACTTTCAAATCCATCTCTTCATTTGATGGAAGTCTTTTGTTTCTTGTTAGGGCCACTGCAGCCGTCACGCCGGAGGTCCCTCTTTATCCTTGCTACATCTATGATCATCTTCTCATCAAAAGCCTACAATATCCCCCCTCTTTTTCCTTGTGTTAAAGCTTCACTTACGGCAAAAACAGTAAGGCAGCAGTATTGCTTGGGATTTTCTTGATTTATTTTCTTAATCTCATTATATGTGTGCTCGTAACATTACCAGATATAAACATTTGAATTCAAAGCTTAGCTAACTTATATACTCTGAATTTGTTTTAGGTTGATCCATTTCTAGAGTTGGTTGATGATTGCAAGTTACAGACTGCTAAAACTGAACTAGAGCATCCAGGAAAAGTATATGGATCAAAAGAAGACAATGAAGATGCTTTGAAGTCACTTTCAGAAATAGAAATAGCGGAGAACCAGTCTAAAGAGTCACTTGCAACCATGATAGTGAAGTTTCTTGGCAATTTGTCTGATGTATGACCCTTATTTGCCTTGCTGTAAAGAATTAGTTGCTTGACACTGAATACTAAATACTAATATTTAAGATAATTCTGGCAGGAAGAATCATCGAAGCTAAGAAAGCAGCTGCTTAGTGATTTCATCCCTGATGATGCATGTCCACTTGGAACTTATCTGTCCATGGAGACTCCTGCACAAATATATGAATATGGATCAATAGATAATCAATCTTCTGAGAAGGCAATTTCTTTTTATCTTCAATTCTTCCCTCCTCCTTTTTCTCTTTCTTGAATTTTATGCAAGCATATAATATTGTGAATGTGCAGGTTGAGCCTCCATTATTCATGGTAGATGATGATGTTTTGCCTAGTAAATTCGAAAGTAAAACAGGTCCTGATGCACATTTGGCACCTGAACTTCAAAATTTCCTAAGTGTTGATGATCTTCTTGATGCTGTGAGTCATTTTGTTGATTGATGCTATATATAAATTTCCCGGAATATATATAGGAAAATATACTTAAACTCAAATATATTTCTAATTTATTTTGCAGCTTTCAGAGACAACAAATCAAGTTGGAAGATCCTCAGTCTCAAGCCCTCCTGGCATGCCTTATAGTGAAATGGCTGGACACTGTGAGGCCCTTCTGATGGGAAAGCAGCAGAAGATGTCTACGGTAATGAGCGCTCAACAGAATCAAGAATGTTCAGTGAGCAATTACGCAAAGGAGGTGCAACCTCATTCTCTTGTTGAATCAAATTATGTGAAGGTACTAACTTGTATAGTGGCCCCATCAAATATTTCATATTCCAGCAAAATATTTATTTTGGTTCTTTCCCTAATTAAGTACCATTGAAATAGTGCAAGGACACTTTAAAAATTAGAATATAAAGAGTTTAGGATTTAGGGTTTAAGAAACTTCATGATGATGATAATTTCTCTTAAAACACTCGACTACAATACTAAATTAAGAGGATGGGAATTTTATTTCTTTGATTGCTTTTGCCTTTTTCCCCTCCTAAAACTTGAACTTGTGTATTGAATTTATAATTACTCTCAAGAATATCCTATGTACGTACATTGTAAAAAAAAACATAATTGAGCATAAATATCTAAATCCTAAACTAGTAATGCATATTGCAACTTGATTTACTGTTGAGATTGTTTTGGAATTGCAGAGTGAAAATCCTTTTATTGATCAAAATATGGGTGCTGTTTCTTGGAATCAATATGCTGGCACTGGTCCAATGCTTTGTGCAACTGAGTACCACCAACAACCCTACTTTCAGCTCCCTGTATCAAGCCCATATGACCATTTCCTGAAGGCTGCTGGTTGCTGATACTATAGAAAATGAAACTAAGAATTTTTTTGACGTTCGAGTTACTAGAGACATAAATAATAGTCAGAAAAACTTCCTACAAACAAACAGAAGCTATTTTCTTTTCTTTTTTTTAATATATAGGAGAACAATTGCCTCTATAACCTTCATTAATTTCTCCAATTTCTTTCACGTGCTTCTTTGATCTTCAAGAAAATTGAAATAAGCATGTGCTCTTTTACTTTTGTGACTTTGTTCATCAGGTTCTTTATTCTTGATTTTCTTCGACTCAGATATAAACCTAGGTAACTTTTCCGGTATTCAATACCAGCATCTAAAATTCCCAAAACCTTTCTTTCGTGATTTTGTTCATCAGCTTCCTCATTCTTAATCAATTTCTTAGTTCAACTTGTATATAAACCCAAAGTTAAGTTTCCACAAATTTCTTAGTTCTTGATTCATTTGAGTTCAATTTCTTAGTTCGACTCGTATACAAACCCGTTTCTGCAAATTTTATGGTAACAAAATAAAATTTAAAAAAAGAGAGGACAATTTTGTTTATCTAAGCTCCATCTGGTTGATGCTTTTGTTATTTACATTTTACAGCGTGTCTTTTATTTTCTGCTTTCTATTCATTTTTTGCAATCAAAAGCAAAAATCAAATGGAAACTAAACAAATGTAATAAATAAAACAAATAGGCATAATGCTAAAATAAACTTTTAAACTATTCAAGAAAATTTAAATAAGTCTTTATTCTTTTATTGCATTCAATCAAATATTTTTATTTTTATTTTGAGTTAAATAAATTCTTATGACTAATGATTAACTAATTACTATCAATTCAAAATGCTATTTACCATTTTTATTCCCATGACATTAACATGGTGTTGAGGTGAAGGGTGAGAAATATCATATGATCATGTTATCATGTCAAATTAACATGTCACGTCATCATTAGTTATGATATATTAACATATCATATTATTATCTATTATGATATTTTAACATGTGACGTTAACTCCACGAAATATAAAATAACAAATGGTATTTTAATTAAGTTAATTATTAGTCATAAGAATTTATTTGACTAGAAACAAAAGTACAATGACTTATTTAACTCAAAATAAAAGTATAATAGTTTATGTGGTTCAAAATAAACTTATAAAGGCTTAATCAAACACAATAAAAGTATAAATATTTATTTAAATTTTTTTAAATAATTTAGAAGCTTTTTGGATATTATGCCAAATAAAAGCAAGCAAAAATGATCTACACCCATATACATGGATGCAAAAAAGGTGTGAGTCAATTAGCAAGATTTACTACCAAACAGGCCATGCATCCATCCAACTTTTATTGTTTTAGTCTTATGGTCAACAAAAATGGATAGCACATACCTCAAACCCTATAACCCAGCAAATATGGCTTCACAAGTTAGATAAAGTCTGATTAAGGCAAAAAGTAAAGATCTAATTCGTCATTTGAAGATAACACAATTGATAAAGAAATTCATAAAATTAGTTGGGATAGAACAATTGACAAAGAGAGATTATACTGAGAATTGAAATATTCAAAAGTGAAAAACACAAGAATAGGATATCTCAAACCCACACGTTTAGCGAAAAATTTCAAAAAGATCAAATTACCCACGCTTGAAAGCTTCCAAACTCAACCAACCCACATGTCAATCAATTGGAGCACCAAACGGCACAAAACTATCACTCCATGTGGCACAAAGATAAAGCACTGGCTTCCTTTTATATATAATTAGAGTATGACCCGTGTGCAACACACGGGCCTCTTTGCACTTCCTCTATTTGCTTCAATATCTCTATCTGTTCTCCACGTGGTAAATTCTGACCTCTTTGCACCTTTTTCTTTCTCTCTCTTTGCTTGAATATCTTTTCTCTTTCATTCTGTCTGCCCTCCACGTGGTCAAGTCTTCAAATTGTTGAGAAACATGTTGAAATCTCCAAAGTTGATAAAGTCAAAAGTTAACTTTTTTTTTTATATTTTTCCAACTATCCACGTGTCTGGCTAAGAGATAAAAAACGTGGCTCAATGTAGAGCCGATTTTGGATCTTCAAATTATATATGTTATAGATTATAGATACATAGTTAAATATTTTGAGAAATATTATTATTTATTTTACTAATTTTCATATCCATTCTTTATTTTGATTCCAAATTAGTGAAAATCAAATGACACCATTACTTTATAATCAACTTTTATTTATCATTAGTGATAGTGGAAAATATTTTGCACATGATAATTTAAACGATAGAAAATATTTTCGACAGTTTATCTAAACAACAAAAAAAGTTTAGAATTCTTTAAGTATTCACATAGAATTCATTTGTTTTTCTATATTGTCTACAACACAGGATAAAGATATAAGGTAACATACAAATATAAGAGTTTAAGAAAAAAAAAGCTTAGAATTCAAGTAGAATTAATTCATTTCTTCATAATTTCTACATTTGTTTCTCTATATTTCTACATACGTAAGGCAAAGATATACAGTATCACATAAATATATGAGTGATATTTAAGGAGGTAATGTTGATGTAGAAACAATGAAAATTGACGCAGTGAGTTTCTATACTTTTGTTTTTTAAAAGTAATTTATTTTACTCTTTTATTTTTATTTATATATTAAAATTTTATATTATTTGTAGGGTGTTACAAAAGATGAAGAAACGAATCATTTGTAAGGTGTTATAAAAGATGAAGAAACGAGTCATTTCAACTAGTTCACGTTCGAACTAGTAGTTGCTGTTAGGAATCAAATGAGATGTTGTAAGAATAAGTTTTATATTATAACACATTAATGTGTTATTTTACATTGAAGAAACGAGTCATTTCAACTAGTTCACATTCGAACTAGTAATTGCTGTTAGGAATCAAATCAGATGCCGTAAGAATAAGTTTTATACTATAACACATTAATGTGTTATTTTACACTTAAAAAATATCTTTTTACATTTTATTAATTTTCTTTTTGTATATATTTTGTAGAATGTTGTTAGGCTATAGTTGCGGTTGACATTCTTGCTTTCGCTTCAAGAAAAAAGCAAGGTGATTTTATTTTGTACTCTCTTCAGCAATTACTTAATTGTGTGGATCCAACTAACAAAATTCAGGATAGTTAAGATTGCTATATACTAACAATTAAGAAAGCATTACAATGGATGTTGCACTATTAGATTAGTACAGAGTAGGACTATCTTTTTGTTGGTAGGAGAACAACTTGTAAGATGGAGGTAAATAAAAATACTTATAGTGTAGGAGAACAAATCATACTCAGCATTTGTTGATATGCTAGATATGTTAAGTTGTTTATAATGCTGTCTCTTAACTATTCAATCAACCTTGATAACTGGTTATCAGTTACCTTTTCTATCAAATCAATAATAAATTATTTTTATATTATATTCCTCGTCAATCATCAATTAAGAAATTAATTTTTTTTATCTGCTAACTAAATGGAATTTCTATTTTATTACTATTTCTCTAATGTCAAGATTGTAACTTTATTAATAATAAAGGTTACCTTTAATTTGCTCTCCACTTGCCTTCTTTAACTAAGAACAAGCAGAGAGCATGGTATCTTTACCCGCTGACAGGTTGTGTCCCCCATAGCCCCTATCCAACAGTTGATAGGTAGCAACTTTAAAAAAAAAATGTTACCTTTAATTTAGTTTATAATTAGCAAAATCTAATTGAGAAAGGGGTAGTGATCGAAAAAATTGACAGAATGTTCAACAATTTCTTATGGGAAGGCTCATCCGGTACAAGACACATTCATTGGGGCGCTTGGCATAAAGTCACTTTCCCATCAAGTGAGGGCGGACTGGACATCCGAGGATTAGGTGATGTGTTCAAGGCCTTCAACATGAAACTCTGGTGGAGGTTCACATCATGTAATAGCATGTGGTCCCGTTTTATGCAAATGAAATATTGTGCAGGCCAAATCCTGAGGTACGTTCAGCCGAAACTCCATGATTCTCAACTCTGGAAACGAATGCTTGCCAGCTCCTTTGATACAGAACAACATATTAGATGGCGAGTTGGTAAGGGTAATCTATTCTTCTGGCATGATTGCTGGATGGGTGAAGAGCCATTGGTTAATCAGTATCCATCATTCACATCATCTACGACGAAAGTCTCTTTTTTTTATGATGGTGATAAATGGGATGTGGAGAAGCTGAATAGTGTGTTGGCAGAGGATGTTGTGGAGGAAATTCTGAAGATCCCGATCGATCCTTCCGATGAAGATAGGATATATTGGACACTTACTCCGGATGGGCATTTTACAACTAAGTCTGCTTGGGAGAGTATTCGTCAACGACAGCCAGTAAATCCAGCTCTCAACCTATGTTGGCATAAAAGTATCCCCCTTACTATCTCTTTCTTTTTATGGAGGCTATTACAGGATTGGATCCCAGTGGATTTGCGACTGAAAACCAAAGGCTTCCAATTAGCTTCCAAGTGCCAACACTGCAATTCAGAGGAGTCCATCTTACACGTCATGTGGGAATGCCCGATCGCCATGCAGGTTTGGATTTATTTTTTGAGATATTTCCAAATCAACATAGTTCATCCCCGAAATGTTTCTCAAATCTTATGGGCTTGGTTCTATTCTGGCGACTACTCAAAAAAAGGGCACATACATACACTATTGCCTCTTCTTATATTCTGGTTCTTATGGGTTGAAAGAAACGATGCAAAACACAGAAACCTCGGCATGCATCCTAACAGAGTGGTGTGGAAGGTTCTAAAACTCATCCATCAACTTTTTCATGGGAGGCAATTCCAACACTGGCAATGGAGGGGGGACCTACAGATCGGCCAGGCATGGGGATTAAAATTTCAACAGACTTCCTCTAAACCACCAGAATTCTTCACTTGGCATAAACCATCGGCAGGTGAGTTTAAGTTGAATGTCGATGGCAGTTCCAAGCACAACTTCCAAAACGCTGCTGGAGGGGGACTTCTGCGAGACCACACAGGTACTATGATCTTTGGCTTTTCTGAAAACCTTGGACAGCAAAACTCACTGCAGGCAGAACTCATGGCACTCCATAGAGGGTTACTCATGTGTATTGAGCTTAACGTTACCCGACTTTGGATAGAGATGGATGCAAAAGTGGTTGTACAGATGATTGAACAAGGACATCAGGGTTCTTCTAGAATCAGGTACCTCCTTGCCTCTATTCGCAGATGTTTAAGGGGACTTTCTTTTCGGATCACGCATATCTATAGAGAAGGCAATCAGGCAGCAGATCATCTCTCTAACCAAGGCCATACACACCAACACTTGCAGACGTACACACAAGCTGAAGGTCTCCTCAAAGGTATCCTCAGATTAGATAAAGCTAATTTACCTTATGTTCACTTTAAATCTTTGTAAGGGAGTAGTACTCCTTATTTATTTCTGTTCTTTCCTTTTTCCTTTATTAGTAGAATCCTGTAATGTGGAAGTGTTTCAATTTTATGACGATAGTAAAACATTTGGTCATAAAATGAAACACTCCATCCTAGGTACTTTTCTCGATATTTCTCTATCTCTTGTAACTCTGGAGGTACGGTTTTATGCCCCCCTCCTTTTTGTACTTCACTTTTACGTTTATTAATAAAATATATACAGGATAGCTGGGTCCTGCGAGAACTTCCAGCATTAAAAAAAAAAATCTAATTGAGAAAATATTATTAAATAAAAATGCAGAATTCGTGCAGTATTCATGTGGAATTCGTTTGTTTTTTCTTGATTTTTACGTATACAAGACAAACATATAGGTAATACTTAACAAAAACTTGCGATGACAAACTCACTTAACAAAAACCTAATTATTATATATATTAAAATGAGGCTTAATTAAATTTGCATGCTTTTAAGGTAACATATTTATCTCAGCCTATAGCAAAATGTTAAGTCCCATATTTTCATGTTGTCAAATTCGTACGGATCTAAGCTTGAGATTGTTGCCACGTGTTGCTAAATAAAAAATGGAAATAACTGTAAGGGTGCATGGTACATACTTGGTTTAGTAAATGGTTAATGTGCGTCTTCTATAGTGATTTTGGAAGGCTTGAAATTCCATACAACTTAGCATTGTCAATCATGTTCTCTAGCAACCTTCATCCTACTCGAGGAGTTTAAAATTCATACAACCAGATAATGAGACCTTTCTAGTGATAATTGCCAATAAACCTATTCATCCAATAACCATAGCAATGTTGCATTTGGTACCAGTTGCTTGAATTTGTTGTGAATATTTACAATAAAGGGTACATTGCAATTTTGGCCTAATATTTTCCTTATATGAGAATGGTCATACCCCATGACTATAATAATGTTGGGAATCGGCTCTATATCCAACATAAGTATGTTAGGGAAAATCAAGAATTGGAGCAACATAAATGCACTTTATGATGATGATGATAATTTCTCTCAATCATCCTCCGGACCCCATTTCCACTTTGCAGCCTCTTGCACCATCTGCTGACCATCATTACTAATGCCTTACATATTTTATCCATTCATTATAATTCTTCAAAAATCTCTTGACTACAACACTAAATTAAAAGGATCGAAATTTTACTTTTTTGATTGCTTTTATTTCATTCCTCTCCCAAAACTTGTACTAGTATATTGATCTATCATTACTCTCAAGAATATCCTATGTACATACATCATATGTCGAGTACAAATATAAAACTAACACATAATTGAGCATATATATCTAAGTCCCAAGCTAGTAATGCATATCATAACTTGATTTACTGTTGAGATTATTTTGAAATTGCAGAGTGAAAATCCATTTATTAATGAAAACATGGATGCTGTTTCTTGGAATCAATTTGCTTGCACTGCTCCGATGCTTTGCGCAAATGAGTACCACCAACAACCCAACGGACAATATACATGAAAGACTTTTTAAAGTTTTCAAAATTCATCAAATGTCAACTCCGAGAATATGTACCTTGCAAATAACAAAATTAATAATGTCTTTGCCATTATAATGGAACCATGTGTGCGTCGATGCTTTTCAAGATAATGCAATGAGTTTGCAAACACCATATAACACCTAAAATGACATAGCCAGCTTGCAAAAAATACCACAATTTTAGCATGCTAATTTTATATAGGTCCAAATAGGAAAGAAGATTTATGGAGTTGTTTCCAATTTTAAGTAGTTTTTTCTTTGTGATGTAGAGGATGAATGTCGAAATCAAATGAATAATAATAGAGAGACTGTGTCGTGGAAGAAAGGTTAAAAGCTCCAACTACATTTCATTCATTTTTAATTTGTATTTAACTTGTCACGTGTACAAGAGAGAGAAGAGCATAAAAGCATTACAGGACAAAATGATCACAAAAGGAAATGCACGGCACAGCACAGCTGTCTGCTACCTAGTACTGGGTGGTTACAGGCAGTGCTTGCTGTCTAGTACGGGATGACTACAATCATTGCTACACGTGTAAATAACAAAATAATGTCATCGGTAGATACCGGTAAACCTATGAAATTATTATTGGAAAAAGTATATTGAAAACAAAAAGAATAATGATCATAATAATACAAGTATTCCTAAACATTCTATTCTTACTTGTAATTTAATAAATTTTTTGAAGTTTTTGAAACTCATTATTTTATAGCAATATTATTATTAAATAATAATTTAATATGTTATAATTAAAAATATTAATAATTTATTGTTAAAATGTTAAAGTTTAGTATTAAAATATTAATACGATTTTTATTTTATATTTTTGTTTTTCTTCTATTTTCAATTTTACTATTGTTTTCTTTTAATTTCTTTTTTCTGAGAATAAGATTAAAATATTAATGATTTTTTAATTTATTTTTATTATATTAATAATTTATAATGAAATTATCAATATGGGTTTTTTTTCTTATTTTCAAATTTTCTTTTTTTCTCTTTTAATTTATTTTTTCTTAAAATATTATCAAAATATTAATAATTTAATGATTAATATAATTACGATGGCTGCTAAGGTAGTTTAATAATTTCAAGTGAGTTTGCTCTTCAAAATCACATATTTACCCTTGGTGATCTCCTCATTCAATGGTGGGACATGCTTTTGCGTTACATGCATGCATGCATGCGGACCACCCTTAATATGGAAAAATGTGATCGCTGTTAGTTAATGTCAAAGTTGTTAAATATGTCAAGCTTGTTATTCTATTGGATAATTAAAAGAATTAGATTTGGATGCTTCTAAGGCAGTATATTTATACCAATCTATAACAAAATATTAAGGCCTGTGTTTTTATGTTGTTAAATTCGTACGGATTTAAACTTGCCATGTGTTGTTAAATAAAAAATGATAATAGCAGTTTCTGTATGGGTGATGGTAATAGTTGGTTTAGTAAATGATTAATGTGCTTTTGAAAGGCTTAATATGCACTTTCTCTAATTAAAAACATATATTTTTTCCTAAATTTTTATGCCATAAGATTATTTTTTTTGATGAAAAGAAAAAAATAAATTTGAAGGTGCATTATGTGGAGCACCGTTGCAGCTGCCATAGCTTTTGTACATAAATAAAAAGGTTTATATATAAATTTTTTTTATTTTGACAATTATTGGCTAGCAAAATATATTACATATATGACGTAGATGGTGGAAGGAAAATGAATAAATAACGAACTTGTTATGCCTTTAGAAAAAATTAATGAAGGCTTATCCACAAAATTCGGGGTCTCTTATTAAAAAATTCTCTGCTTTATAGTTAATCCCCTTTAACCACCTTCCACAATCTTTAACACAAAGGACAAATAACATAATCTCCATTTTAACCAATTTCGACACAATCCCTAACAGAGAATATTTATGTTTTAAAAAACTAAGGATATGAAGTGATGGACATCTTATGCATAGTACAATGCTTTGGATATTTGCCCCTATATATATATATATAAATGCGCAATAGATTCTCGTGATCATAAACACCTTTGTAGTAAATAGTCACATCAACTCTTAGAATATTACCCTCAAATCCACATTCTTTTACTAGTCAAATTAAAGGAAACAAAAAGAGACATCAAGCCCAAATCTAAATGCTTATTAATGGCCTACTAATGTTCGTTACAAATAATAGTCATATATGTTATACTCTCTGCAGCAATTACTTGACTATGTAGATCAACTAACAAAATTCAGGATAGTTCAGAGTGTTATATGCTAACCATTAAGAAAGTATTATAATGGATGTTGTGTTATTAGATTGGTATAGAGCAGGATTATCCTTTTGTTGATAGGAGAACGAATGGAGGTAAATAAAGGAGAATGAATTACACTCGGTATTTGTTGATATATTGAATATGCTAAATTGTTTATAATGCTGTCTTCTAACTATTCAATCAACCTTAATAATTAGTTATCAGCTAACCTTCATATCAAACTAATAATAAATTATTTTTATATTGTATGTCTTGTTAATTATCAATTAAAAAATTAATTTTTTTCATCTGCTAACTAAATGAAATTTATATTTTATTACTGTTTCTCTAATTCTAAGATTGAAACTTTATTAATAATAAAGGTTGCCTTTAATTTGGTTTATCCTTTGTAAAATCTAATTGAGAAAGTGTTATTAAAAAAATTGTAGAACTCGTGTAGTATTCGTGCGAACTTTGTTCGTTTCTTTATGATTTTTACATACATAAGATGAATATATAGGCAATTATTTGATTGCGTGGATCCAACCAACAAAATTCAGAATAGTTTAGGTTGCTATAAGCTAACCATTAACAGAGCATTTCAGTGGATTGTGGAACATAAGATTAGTCTAGAGCAGGACTATCTTTTTGTTGGTAATAGAACATCTTGCAATATGGAGGTAAATGAAGTTTATATGTGCTTATTTCTCTACTTTCTTAATTTCTTTTGTATTTGACATTGTTTTCTATTTTTAAGATTCCGAGGCATTTTGTGATAAAGACATACAAGAGAATTGCAGATAATGACCATTCACAACAAGAGCTACTACAAATGGTAAAGCAGCATCCAGTTGCTGCAGTGATAAATGTGTTTGACAATCTTCGACGCATTAAAGGCGTAAGTTAATCATATTAAAAAAAATATTGAGTACTTTGTACATTTTTGTATTTTTTTATTTTCAATTTTAATTTATTTTATTTATCTTATTTTAGTATCATGTATCTTTGTTAATTAATTACGTGTTTTTTTATTAGGAAATATACTCGGGTCCAAAATCATCTACTGCTGAATATTATGGATTGCATGCAGTTCAAATAATTGGATATAGGAGCGATGATGATAAACATTATTTTTATATCCAAAGTTCTTGGGGCAAGGAATGGGGAGTGAACGGAGTGGCAAAAGTCGATAGAACTGTAATGATCAAGAACTCGAAGTCCAAAGGAGAATTCATAAATTTAGTTTTTAGGGCCTCCTATCCAATACTGATTGATGATTGTTCTCAGGGGAGTTCTAGTTCGTAAGAGAGTTCTCAGGGAGTAAGGAGTAGTGATGGCCCTTTTATGAAGTACCGAAGTTGTTGCCAATTTTTTTTTTTAAAGAAGCAGATGATTTTCATTGCAAATGAACTTTACAAAAAACTAGCCTTAATTGATAGTAATGCAGATGATTGCGTTGTTGTATGTATATTCGTCCTTTAATGAAATGCGAGTTAAAATAGAAAAAATCCAAATGCAAATAAGCTCATCCCCCAGCCTTGGCTGATGAATCCCATTCTCACGAGCACCAAAGCTAACATTGGCTTTTAAAAGTGGAGAAAAGTTCCAATAGGTTTCGAACATCACTTTTAAGATACCTTAAACTCAATAGTAAAATTTGAACTTTTATCCTCCTTTCTTTTAAAATGATTTTTACCATCTCAACTAATTTATCTTTTTATAAATTAACAAATGTAAAATTAATTTTTTTAATTGAAAAAGGAAAATTCAAACTTACTTTTAGGTAAAGGGATCATACACCAATTAATGGACAAAATGTTCAAGTGTAAATAAAAAATTAATTTATACATATTGAACTATAGTGCAAATTTAAATATATAGAATTTTATTACTAGTACGAAAAATTTTCATAAATTTTCCAAGCACATAATGAAAATTTTTCATATATTTTCAAGAAACAAATTTTCATAAATAAGCCAAGGCTAGGTGTTTCAAAAGAATGTAAAATTTTTTGTAATTTAAATTTTAATTGTTAGTAAATTGCATATGAATTAGTGTAAAATATATTTTATTCGGGTTTCGAGTTCAGCTTATTAAATGGGTATCCAAGTATAAAAAAATTACCTTTTATAATAGAGTATTTAACGGGTTTAAATAATTAACATATAGTGCTTTACTATTAGTACTAGCATAACAGACTCCATTTTTTATTGTTACATGGCGCCAGTATCAAAACATTGTTATTTCTAGAGATAATGGCATATTGCAACAAGTTCAAAATTTTCTTGCCACATGTATATTCTTATACATTCATTCCTACATACTGCTTTATTTTTTTCTCAATCAGTAATCATAATTTATTAGATCCAGTAGAAAAATTAAAACAGCCTCTATTTTCACATAACCTGAATAAAACACCCCTATAAAAGAAATATGATCCCGCATAACACAAATAATAATCATATATGTTGTCTCACGTTATATAAAGAATAGTCAGAAAAACTTCCTACAAATTAACAAACAGAAGCTATTTTCTTTTCTTTTTTTTTTAATATATAGGAGTGCAATTGCCTCTATAACCTTCATTAATTTCTCCAACTTCTTTCACGTGCTTCTTTGATCTTCAAGAAAATTGAAATAAGCATGTGCTGTTTTCTTTTGCGACTTTGTTCATCAGGTTCTTCATTCTTGATTTTCTTCGACTCAGATATAAACTTAGGTAACTTTTTCGGTATTCAATACCAGCATCTAAAATTCCCAAAACCTTTCTTTCGTGATTTTGTTCATCGGGTTCTTCTTTCTTAATCAATTTCTTAGTTCAACTCGTATATAAACCCAAATTTAAGTTTCTGTAAATTTCTTAGTTCTTGATTCCTTTGAGTTCAATTTCTTAGTTCGACTCGTATATAAACCCGTTCCTGCAAATTTCATGGTAACAAATAAAAATTGAAAAAAAGAGAGGCAATTTTGTTTATCTAAGGCTCCATTTGGTTGATGCTTTTATTATTTACATTTTAAATTTGCCTTTTATTTTCTGCTTTCCATTCATTTTTTTGTAATCAAAAGAAAAAATCAAATAAAAAACATAAAATGGAAACTAAACAAATGTAATAAGTAAACTAAATAGGCATAATGCTCAAATAAGCCTTTATTCGTTTATTGCATTCAATCAAATTCTTATATTTTTATTTTTAGTTAAATAAGCCCTTATGACTAATGATTGACTAATTGTTATTAATTCAAATATTATTTATCATTTTATATTCACATGACATTAATATGGTGTTAATGTGAAGGGTAAAAAAATCATATGATCATGTTATCATGTCAAATTAACATGTCATGTCATTATCAGTTATGATATATTAACATGTGATATCATCATCAATTATAATATTTTAACAAATTATGTAAGTTCCACGAGACATAAAATAACAAATGATATTTTGACTAAGTTAATCATTAGTTATAAGAGTTTATTTGACTCGAAACAAAAATACAAGAGCTTATTTGGGTCAAAATAAAAGTATAATGGTTTACTTGGTTTAAAATAAAATTATAAAAGTTTAATCAAATGCAATAAATGTATAAAGATTTATTTAAATTTTCTAAATAGTGTAAGGCTTGTTGGATATTATGTCAAATAAATGCAAGCAAAAATGATCTATACCCATATACATGGATGCAAAAAGGTGTGAGGCAATTAGCAAGATTTACTACCAAGTTGACAGGCCATTCATCCATGCAACTTTCACTGTTTCAAGCTTATGGTCAACAACAATTGATAGCACATACCTCAAACCCCATAACCCAGCAAATATGGTTACACAAGTTAGAGAAAGTTTGATTAAGGCAAAAAGTAAGGATTTAATCTATTGTTTGAAAATAACATAATTGATAGAGGTTCATAAAACTAGGTCGGATAGAACAATTGATAAAGAGAGATTATACTAAGAAATTGAAAAATTCAAAAATGAAAAACACAAGTATAGGATACCTCAAGCCCACATGTTTAGAGCAAAAGTCCAAAAAGACCAAATTACCCACGCTTGGAAGCTTCCAAACTCAACCAACCCACATGTCAATCAATTGAAGCTCCACACAGCACAAAACTATCACTCCATGTGGCGCAAAGATAAGTCACTGGCTTCTTTTTATATATAGTTATAGATACATGGTTAAATATTTTGAAAAATATTATTATTGATTTTACTAATTTTCATGTCCATTCTTTATTTTGGTCCCAAATTCGTAAAAATCAAATGACACTATTGCTTTATAATCAGCTCTTTTTTATCATTTTAACACTTAAATAACTCTATTAGTGATAGTGGAAAATATTTTTCACAGGATAATTTTAATGATAAAAAATATTTTCAACAGTTTATCTAAACAACCAAAGAAAAGTTTAGAATTCTTTTAATATTCGTATAGAATTTGTTCGTTTTTCCATAATTTCTACATAAGCAGGATAAAGATATAAGTTACACACAAATATAAGAGTTTTAAAAAAAGAAACTTAAAATTCATGTAGAATTAATTTGTTTCTTCATAATTTCTACGTTTGTTTCTCCATAGTTTCTACATACCTAAGGCAAAGATATTATGCAGGGCAAAGATAAAGTAACACATAAATATATGAGTGATATTTGAGAAGGTGATGTTGATGTAGAAACAAAGAAAATTGAAGCAGAGAGTTTTTATACTTTTCGTTTTTTTAAGTAATTTATTTCACTTTTTATTTTTATTTATATATTAAAATTTTATGTTGTTTGTAGGCAATTATAGAAGATGAAGAAATGAGTCATTTTAACTAGTTCACGTTTGGACTAGTAGTTTCTGTTGGGAATAAAATGAGATGTCGTAAGAATAAAGTTTATATTATAACACGTTAATGTATTATTTTACATTTAAAAAAAGCATTCTTTTTACTTTTTATTAACTTTCTTTTATATATATTTTGCAGAATGTTGTTGCGCTATAGTTAAGGCTAACAGTCTTGCTTCCGCTTTAAGAAAAAAATAGGGTGATTTTATTTTGTACCCTCCTCAACAATTACTTGACTGTGTGGATCCAACTAACAAAACTCAGGATAGTTCAGAGTGCTATATGCTAACCATTAAAAAAGCATTATAATGAATGTTGCGTTATGAGATTAGTATATAACAGGACTATCCTTTTGTTGGTAAGAGAATAACTTATAAGATGGAGGTAAATAAAAATACTTATAGTGTAGGATAATGAATTATACTCAGTATTTGTTGATATGTTGGATATGCTAAATTGTTTATAATGCTATCTTCTAACTATTCAATCAACCTTAATAACTGGCTATCAGCTAACCTTTATATTAAACTAATAATAAATTATTTTTATATTGTATGTCTTGTCAATTATCAATTAAATTTTTTTTTTCACCTGATAATTAAATGAAATTTATATTTTATTATTATTTCTCTAATGCCAAGATTGAAATTTTATTAATAATCAAGGTTGCCTTTAATTTGGTTTATCATTGGCAAAATCTAATTGAGAAAGTATTATTAAAAAAAGTGTAGAATTCGTGCAGTATTCATGCAAAACTCGTTCATTTCTTTATTAGATTTGCATACTTAAGAAGAACATATAGGTAATACTTAACAAAAACCTGCGTTAGCAAACTTAACAAAAACCTGTATTAGCAAACTCACTTAACAAAAACCTAATTATTATATATATTAAAACAATGCGATTATTGAGTCAATTTCTACTTAAATCTTTTTAAAACTCTTGTTCCAACACAATTAAATATCCTATTAGATTAGAAAAGGTTACTAAATATTTTGTTATTTTAAAAAAGTATTTATTATTTTTAATTAATTACAAAAATTTTATATTTTTTTCAATATTAATTTATTTCCTTTCTTTATTTGGACATGCATATATTTTATTTAACTAATAAATTATTTTTTTCAATGAACAAATTTATTCAGGTCCAAAATCTTCCTCAACAAAATATTACGGACTTCATGCAGTACAAATTGTTGGATATGGTTAAGATCCAAATGAAAATAAGCAATACTTTTATATCCAAAGTTCGTGGGGAGAAACATGGGGCGTAAATGGGGAGTGACCAAGATTAACATTATTTTTATGTGCAAAGCTCTTAGGAGAGAAATGAGGAGTAAACGGAGTGGGAAATGTGGATAAGAACGTCATGATAAAGCACTCGCTCTACGGAGAATTCAGACATTTACTTTTTAGATCTCCTATCCAGTACTCGCAGAAATGCCTCCTCCCATCCTTTGCAGATTCTCTTCTCACCTCAAAATCAGAATCGTGGGATTGCCAAATGTGGGTAAGTCTACCCTTTTCAAAATCCTCACCAAACTTTCGATTCCTGTTGATAACTTCCCTTTGTGTACCATGGAGCCTAATGTAGCTCGAGTTAATGCGCTTCGAATGGCTATGCCAATTGTACAAGCCCAAAAATGAGGTTTCAGCTTTCTTGGAAATTCATGATATAGTTGGACTGGTTAGAGGTGCCCATCAAAGGCAAGGATTGGACAATAGCTTCTTATCTCACATTTATGGGGTTGATGGTATTTTTAATGTTTTACGTGCATTTGATGATTTAGACGTTTTCTATGTTGATAGTTCTGTAGATCCTATAAAAGATTTAAAGACTATTAGTGCAGAATTGCAATTAAAGGATGTTGAATTTATTGAAAAAAAGATTGAGAATCTTCAGAAGAGAATGAAGTGGAGTATTGACAAGCAGTTAGAAATAAAGCTTGAATTGTGTCCAAAGGTAAAGGCATGGGTTGGAAATGGAAAAAATGTTCTTTTAGGGGACTGAAAATCGACTAAAATTGAGATACTGAACACTTTTCAATTGCTTAGTGGTAAGCTCGTTGAAAGAAACATTGTTGATATGGAACCTGAACAAACAGCAAAGCATTGTGAGGAAAACAAAGTAAAAAGTGCTCTTCCAAAAATCATCAAGATTGGTTTCTCTGTAATTAATCTCATATACTATAGGCGTTGATGAGGTGAAATGCTGGCAAATTAGATGGCAAACGAGGGCTCCTCAAGCTGCTAGAAGCATTCATTTTGATTTTGAGAAATGATTTATTTGTGCTGAAGTAATGAAATTTGAAGATTTGAAGGAGCTTGGTAGTGAGTCTGCTGTTAAGGCTATTGAAAAATATCGACAAGAAGGAAATACGTATATCGTTCAAGACAGAGACATAATACTTTTCATGTTCAATGGAGAAGGGAAAAAGTGAGGCATGCAATTTCTTCGAACCTGATTGATTGGGCTATTTATTATGCATATCTTGTTTTGATGTAGGAGTTTTTTGATCTTTCTTGGCATATAATTTGTAACACCTTGTACCCTCATATAGTAGTCAACGTAACCGTCCCAGAAAGATGAAGGACTGATTGATGCGAATTGACATGTTAAAGAGCAACAAAGTGTGAAAGGAACGCTCAAAAGTAAAATATTTTGCACGCACGAAAATAACAATTAAATAATAATATCTTTGTCAAGGACGAATTAGCAAGCTAAAGGATGATTTGGAAGTAAACTGAGACATAATAATGCGTTTCGGGACCAAAGAAGACAAGTAAAAAATTTTGAAATAAAATAATATTAAAATATTGATATTTAATTGGATGTTGGAATTAGATGTGAAAAGGGATTATATGGTCAATCCAAGTGGGGGAGAAGAAGTATGAGCGAATTTTGGAGAGAAATGACGTAAGTGAGATCCATGTGTTTTTATTAAATTAAGTTAGCGCGGGTAAGTACATATTTAAATATTATGGTAATATCGCGTTGAAATGTAATTTTGATTTTTTGGTTATACACGTGTAAAAGAAGAAAGGTAGATGGAAAATGGAATTTGTAAACATATCAAAAGGATCGAATTTTGATGTGAAAGTTGGAGGATTATGTACTAAAATAAAATGAATTTATGGACTTGTCGTAACGTGCGGGTCCGAGAACCCGATCGCCAGACGCGGGCCAAGGTAAAAGAGATTATGAGTCGCCACTAATCGTCTTTTCTATGTGCGATTGGTCACCTATTAACTCGGTTCTAATCGATGAAATCCTAAATTGATTTCAGGTTCATCGAAAGAACAAAAACTGATCTACGTTTTTTCAAATATGAGTTCAGGAGTGCAGTTACGCACGGAGAAAGATTAGCACCTCCGTGGCGCCCGTTCCACGAACGGTACCATTTAATCTTAAGTCATTCTTTTACTACATGATTTTTGATTTTATTGTTATATTTCCTTAATCTTTGCTTATTAATTAATTTTTATTGAGTTGATCTTTTATTCGATTTTACGTATGCACGTGATGCAAGTGTAAAATGATATTATGATTTATTTATTTTAAATGATGTGGTCGGTAATCTTTTATTGAAAAATCATTCGAAGACCATCCCAACGCTTTGGTGAAGTCTTGACATTTTCCTCACCTAGAGATATCCCCGAAAGAACTCATTTCTATAAGTTCCTCGGAGAAATCCCATCATCGAAATTTTCGCCCCATTTACAAGATAAATGTAGCATGCTATGACAAAATAGAATAATAATGTCTACATGCACGCGTTTATTGACTTAGGTGGTTCGTAATTTATTCAATTATGTGCTTAATGATTTGTCACCTTGTCTATGTATGCATTATTTCATGCATTATTCATTTTTTTACATTTTTATTTTTTATTTCTTTATTTTTTTATTTTTTATCTTTTATTATTATTTTTTATTATTTTATTATTTTATTTTTCGTTTTCTATTTAAACCTACATTTTTTAATTAACGCTATTAATTAATATTTTGCTTAGTCACATGGTTTTCCAAACAATTAATTTTATTTGGTTAAATTAACTTTTGATAATATTTATTTAAACTAATTAACTAATTATATTAATTTAAGTTTTAATGTGACATTATATAAATTTATTTTTCTTCTAATGTATTATTTTCAATAATGATTATTCGAGTGATGAATATTAGAGTATAGAGTTCGGATTTATCCCAACGCTTCGGTGAAAATCTGTCTCGTACTCATCACCTAGAAAATCTACCCGAAAGAAGTAACTCTTTACCCCTTTTTAGGTTGAATTCCATCATCGGTACTTAAAATAATCATCTCATTTTATTATGATTATAATTATTATTTATATATATATTTTTTATGTATATTTTATTTTTACTATTTTATTTATTTTTATTATATTTTTTATATTTTATATTTTATATTTTTTGTGTTTATTACTAAGATAGATACTCGTATTTTATATATTTATGATTTTTTTAATAATATTTAAACTAAGTTAAAATGCATTGAAATTAAAGACAAAATAAAATAATAAAAAAAATAGGTTCAAAACAAAGCCCAAGGGTAGGTTTTATACCTATCTAGGCTTGGATCAGCCCAGCTCCACGGCCCACAGGAGGCCCGAAGCTGCCCCGGGCGGTCCGCTTAGCAGGCCCACACTGGTACTCTCAAAACACACCGTTTTTGGCCCGTGGAGTCACTCAAAATGACGCCATTTTGGCGCTGGACACTTCAACTCCTTCCCTTCCTCAAAACGACGTCGTTTTGTCCCTTTTTGCCAAGTATAAAAACTCTTTTTTTTATCTATTTTTTTCTTCTCTTTTCTCTCTCTAGCCTGGATGCTCTGCCTTCTTTCTAAAACCGCAACCCCCTTCTCTCCGATGACCTCTCCTTTCTCTCTCCCCCTCGTCGGTAGCTCTCTTTTTCACCGATCTCTTTTCCCTCTCTTCCGATCTGCCTTCCCTCTCTTCCGATCTGCCTACTCTCCTCGATCTACCTTTCCTCTCTTCCGATCAGCCTACTCTCCCTCGTCGATCTCCCTCATCGGTGCCCCTTAGCCCACCAGTTCTGGCCTCCCTTTGTCGACTAATCGATCGGCAGTCACCGACCCCTCACCGACGACCCCCATTTTCCTATTTTTTTCCTTTTTTTTTTCGGTTTTGATTACTAGATTTTTAGGGTGTATTTTTGTGATTTTTGGGTATTTTGCCGGCTGTTAGAGGAATTAGGAATTTTTTGATTTTTTTCGATTTTGTTTCTTTGTTGCAGGGATTGTTGTTTGAAGAAGGGTTTTTTCGATTTTTGAAAAAAAAAATTTTTGTTGTTGGGTTTGAATCCCCCCTCCTTTTTTTTTGCTGCCTCCCCCTTTTTAAGTTGGATTGTCCAATTTCTTGGACAATCTGGAGATGGGAGCTCTGGCACCAGAAAGTTGGTAACCAGAGCCTCATTCCTCCCTGTCCCTTGTGTTCTTCTTTTTTTTTATTGTTTTTATTTATTATTTATTTATTTTATTTTTAAAATTGGTGTCTACAGTTGCCCCTCTTTGCACATTCTTGAGGATTAAGAATAGTGCAAAGACGTAGACACCGCATTCGATTTCATTTTGAGAAAATTCCTAGACTTGATCTAGGCTCGATCTATCTCTAAACAAGTTCGATGAAATTCCTAGACTTAGTCTAGGCTCGACCTAAACAGGTTCGATTAACAAGAATGAAATTCCTAGACTTTATCTAGGCTCGACCTAAACAGGTTCGATTTAAAAGAATGAAATTCCTAAACTTGATCTAGGCTCGACCTAAACAGGTTCGATTTAAAAGAATGAGGCTCTTAGACTTGATCTAGGTTCGACCTAAACAGGTTCGATTTAAAATTGCAATTCTTAAACTTGATCTAGACTCGACCTAAACAGATTCGATTTAAAAATTGAAATTCCTAGACTTGATCTAGGCTTGACCTAAACAGGTTTGGCTTTGAAATTGAAATTTCTACACTTAATCTAGGCTCAACCTAAACAGGTTTGATTTGAAATTGAAATTCCTAAACTTGATCTAGGCTCGACCTAAATAGGTTCGATTTAAAAATTAAAATTCTTAAACTTGATCTAGGCTCGACCTAAACAGGTTTGATTTGAAATTGAAATTCCTAGACTTGATTTAGGCTCAACCTAAACAGGTTCGATTTAAAAATTGAAATTCCTAGACTTGATATCGGCTTGACCTATCTCCAAACAAGTTCAATTTAAAAATTGAAATTCTTAGATTTGATCTAGACTTCTACAGTTTAAAACTAATTATCCAGAGGTTTTGAAAATGTACCCGGAGGTTTTACAAATGTACACGGAGGTTTTAGAAGAAAAAGATTGTTCCTTATCTCAAAATGAGGCTACATTACCCGAAGGTTTTAAAAGAAAAAATTATTCCTCATCTTAAAATGAGAAATGTACCCGGAGGTTTTGAGAATGTACCCAGAAGTTTTAAAAATGTACCCGAAGGTTTTTAGAAGAAAAAGAGTGTTCCTCATCTCAAAATGAGGTTACGCTACCCGGAGGTTTTGGAAATGTACCCGGAGGTTTTAAAAAATGTACCCAAAGGTTTTAGAAGAAAAAGATTCCTCATTTCAAAACGAGGCTATATAGCTTGAATTATCTCGTGCCACGATAATTGGGCTTAAACATCTTGGATGCCAGCTCAATTGGGCTTAATCATCTTTTGTGCCAACGTAACTAGGCTTAAACATCTTGGATGCCAGCTAAAGTAGGCTTAGCTCTCATGTTTGGTTTTTTTTCTTTTTTTTTTCTTTTTCAATGAAAGACTCAAATCTTTCTTCACTTAATTGCTTGAAAACTGTATTAGTTTTAACCTTTGTTTGAAAACTTTCAATTTTGATGATGCATGGTCATGTGCATGATTGGACATGTATGCATGATTGAATGATGGACAAATGATGCATTACTTTTTTTTGTTTTGCACCATATATTCCTCGTTTGCAAAAATCTTTTTTCACAGCTTTGTAATTTTTGACGATGTTCTTGTGCAGTTTTCAATTTCCTTGTCAACAAAAGATTACCAATTCAAATTGGGTTTCAATGCATTGATGCGTTTGATCTTGAAAGCTCTTCTTCACATTGCTTTTTCTCTCTTTTTCTTGAGAAATGAATTTGTCTTTTTCAAACGTGCTTGTCTTATCTCACAATAATGGAAGAATTTTCATCACAAAAGTTGTAAAGACTCTCTTTTTTTTTTTTCAAAAATATCTTGATTTTGACAAAATTGCAGCAAAATTGTCCCACGCAATATTTTCATGATCAACGATAGCTGAATCTTGAGACAGAAATGTATCAATTCCCATTTTTCTTGTTAAAATGACAAAACATCCAAGTTGAAAAAAATATGTGATATTTGAATCTCTTGAAAATTGATGATTACTGTTTGAAATGATTTTTGATGACACTTTGGCCTTTCAAAGAGATAGGATGGTTTAACACATCAAGGTCTTGGTCAACAATAAAGTTTTCTCACCATTTCATGGAGAAAAGAAAAAGTTGAAATATCTTTGTCTAAGCTCACAAATGTATGGTGATTTAAAATCAAATTTTGCAAAAAGATTCATTTCAAGTCACAATCAAACTCGACATTCTCTAAGCCTCATGATGTGTGGCAAGATAATAAATGTCAAGACTAGTTATTATAGGTTTAACATTGCAGAAGGCTATTTTAAAAAAGATAGGCTCAAAATTAAATATGGATTTTTTTTATAGATCTTGAATCTTTAAGGTGCTTAAGAGTCTTATGCACTTGAAAAGTGTCTAATGAACTCTAGCTACCTTGAAATGGTCTCTCTCTGGTGCTTTTTGTTATCACCTTAGTTAAAATCATGAGTGGCTTCATAAGTTCCCATCTTCGCTCTAGACTGCCCTTTTGGGTTTTCACCCTATAGCTTCATCTTTTTCACTCACTTTTTTCTTCTCTTTTTTTCTTCTTTTTTCATTGATCATTCCACCATGCACTTGAGAAAATTCAAACTCCATCTAAAATGGATTGAGGGATTCAAAAAGGTAATTTTGGTAAAGAAAAGAAGTTAAAGTCTCATTCTCTATGTGATGATCTTTCTCTATAAGATAGGTCTTCAATTTAAGTATCCACACTTGATCAAAATGGACTTTAAGCACGTAATGTAGGCTATGGTTAAGGGTTCTGAAAATATAGATACAAAGGCCCAAACGTATATTTAAAGGTGATTAAACCAAGGATCCTTTATTACCGTACAAAAAACTCTTTGAAGACATTTGTCTTTTTCAAAACTTGCTTTTTTCAGCATTTCCCTTCTTTGCTTTTTCTTTCTTCCTTTCTTTCTCTCTCTTTTTTTTTTTTTTTGCATATCGATGGATTGAGTTCGAAATTTTCAAGAACTCAAATTTGCATCTGCCTCCTATGGTATATAAGATGTTTATTTGTCCTTTGCAATGGATCCTCCCTGTCCCTTGTGTTCTTCTTTTTTTTTATTTTTATTATTTATTATTTTTTTATTTTATTTTTAAAATTGGTGTCTACAGGACTATGTGCACAATTTATTAATTTAAGTTAAATAAGATAAATATATAATAATAATAATGAATAATTAAAAATTAAGTTTGCTTGTGAATGATGGAAGGAGGTAAGCCAAATGCAAAATAAAAGAAAGAAAAGAATGAAATGGGGGTTGGCCACGTGGAACAAAGAAAAAAAGGAAAAGAAAGAATGGTAGGGGGAGGCTAGTCAAAGAAGACAAATAAAGAAGAAGGAAGGCTGACCGGAAGAGAAGAGAAAGAGAGAAGGAAAGTCGACCGAAGGAGAAAAGAAAAAGAAAAGGAAGGCCGATTGAAAGAGAAGGAAGATTGGCTGGAGAAGAGAAAGAGAGAAGGAAGGCCAACCGGAGGAGAAGAGAAAGAAAGAATGAAGGCCGACTGAAGGACAAGGAAGGGTGGTTGGAGGAGAAGAGAAAAAGAGAAGGAAGGCCGATCGGAGGAGAAGAGAAATAGAGAAAGAAGGTCAACCGGAAGAAAAGAGAAAGATAGAAGGAAAGCCGGTTGGAGAAGAAGAAAAAGAGAAAAAGAAAGTCGGCTGGAGGAAAAGAAAAAAAAAGAAGAAAAAGAGAAAGACATGGGAACGAAAGAAAAAAATAAAAAAAATAAAAAATATAAAATAATAGGCATAGCCCAATTAAAAAAAGTGGAAAGAGCCCATGAGAAAAGCCCAATAGTAACAAGGAATGATAGGTCCAAAAGAGCAAGAAAAAGAGAGAAAAATAAGGAAGAAAAGAAAATGCAAAAGTAAAGGTGGTGCACTATGGTGGCAGGCTGAAGAAAATAACAAGCCATTGATAAGTAGAAATAGCGACATAATATCCTGCTATTTCGAGGTGAGTAAGACGTGTCAATTTTAAAATTTTCGTATTTATATATATGTATACGCATGATTTATTTTACATGCAAAATTTGGAAAGCATGAGTTGGTAGAATTTTTTAGAAAATTTATGAATGCTACAAATTTCAAACGTGTTTTGAATATATATGTATAAATTATACGTAAAGTGTTTTTAAACTGAAAAACAAGCTTTTCAAGATGGTTTATATAAAAAAAAATGTGCTTTATATTTGTGCAGTGTGCATTCACGATTATAATGCTTATTCATCATGCGAATTGTGTTTCGAAATTCATGCATAAACTTTATTCTACGAAAATGATAATAGATTTTATCATACCCTATGTTGAATGCTTAAGAAATACTTATGAGCCAAGTTTTTTAGGACATAACACAATCTCTAAAATGGTTTTATAAACCGAGAGACTTGAGAGTAGGTTGGTTGTCACTTCGGTTAAGTGTGACTCTCGTGCACGGTGAGCTTTAGCTAGAGAACCTACGGGTCATCGATGGGCGGTTAGGCATAACGAGGGCCACGACCTGTGATATGTATACATGGCTCGACCACCTGTAATACACGATTGCGACCGCTTGATTCTCCGATGTCGACCAATATCGTTGAGACTGTCATGGCAATGTGGGAATTCGGTGGAAGTGATGCTCTCAGATGTTATCACGTGATAGTGGAACTACGAGTTTATATTATTATTTCCTACTCGAGAATGACGTTTTTTGGTTTTCAATTTATAATTTCTTGCATGATAAAAATGAAATTATATGATTTTTTGTAACTACGATGGTTTTACTGTTATATGAATTTTACCCATCGCGTACGAGGCAATTTATGAATTGTGTATAAACCTAATTAATATTTGATTTCACGGGAGTTTGCCCAATTTTATTGATTTGATTTGAGCATTACATGAGATAATTTCGACAGCAGAGATCTTTTACGAACGTAAGGTTTAAAATGATATTTTACTACTTTGGTTTGAAAATGGTTATTAGTATTTTCGATGCATCAAAATTTTACTTACTCGAATTGACATACATTTTGATTGATTACGACTTACAAGAGATTCTGTATATTTTTTTTAGATATAAGGCACAAATCTCCGCTTTAATTAAAATATTTTTATCTACTCTTATGATTTTTAATATTCAAATTCTCTGTGTTATGCTTGTTTCCCATCTACGCCCTATCACGAAGCCGATGATCACTGAGTCTGTGAGACTCACACCGTTTTTTTCCTTTTTTTCAGATAGGGATCAGCATAGCGGGTAATCATCGATGTGTACGGTCCACCATAAATAGATAAAGGCATCTCATAACATTTTATCCCGAGTCGTTCTGTTGTTAGAGGTCGAGTCATAGCACTTTGTTTATTAAGTTGTAAACGGATATTGATTTTGATATAAGTAAATAATTGGAAATTGTGAATTTCGATGTATATACTTGTGAGTAAATGGTTTAAAGGTTGAATTGATTATTATGTTTATAGTTTAAGTCATGATATGAAGGTATAATGTTTTAAGTATCAACATGGAATGGTAATTATATATAGTGAACTAACGGGTATTTCAAGTAAGACTTGTTCGAGACTTGGCGGGTTTTCCTCAGAGGTCTCAGACATCGGTAGCAACCAGGAAGGGCTCGTTACAGTATTTTGCAAGTTCTATTATAATTTTGTAGAAACTTATAAACTTTACTCTTATGCATCATCACTTACTAGTGTAACCTAAAAATTTGCAGAAAGCCAATTCTTTTGAAGGCTTGATATACATTGATTGAAGTTGCAAAAAAATAATTATAAGGTTTTTCTTTGTTAAACTTTTCTCTCTTGAGAAGTTTCACTTCTGTTTTGCTGTTGCTTTTGTCCTGCTAATGTTGGCTTAGGATGCTTTTGGGATTTCCTTTTTTTGTTTTTTTTATCCTGGTTGGCTTTTTGAATTTTGATGTGTTTTGTTGTTGTTGTTCTTGTATTTTCCTGGGGTTTGATGCTTGCTGTTTGTGCTCATCAAGTTCTTGATCTGTGTTGCTCACTTCTCTTGCGTGGAGGTTGACTTAGAGGGGCTGCTTCATCCTTGGGATTCTTGAGTTGATCAGCTTTGTAGGCTTATTCTGCTAGTTATTATTTCACAAAGCTTAGCCACTTTCTATTGCAGTTGGAGTGCCTGGGTTTAGGAACTTTTATGTTTACTGCATCCCTGTTGTTGTGGTGTATTTTCGGGGAAGGTGGGCATGTTATAACTTTGTGTGTATAGGGTGTATAGGTGGCAGGTTTTTTGTTCTTCTGTATACAATATTCAAGAACACATAGGCAGCTGGACAAAATTACAACACAGCAAATTCATAAGCAACAACCATATGGACACAGCCGCATCAGCGGTCAATCTTAATTCAAGACCAGGCATATCCTCAATTTGGAAACATGATAAAATAAACAAAAACCAAATAAACAATGTTTGTCCCACCAAACTCCCATGATTCCAAAATCCGACAACTCAAGTACCAAGTTCCATTCCTACTTCACTTTATCATCCTCTATTTCTTTTTCGAGCTCCATGTTCAGCTCTTTTTTTCCTTACTCAATTTACTGCTGTTTCAATTTATTCCTTTGTTTTTCCTTTAGTCTTTTCCCACATATTATGTTGTCATGAATCTAAATTGTGAATTAGTCTATTATGTTCTGAAAAACTATGAATGAAGTGATGAACATCTTATACATTGTACAAAGCTTTGGATATTGCCCTTAATATATATATATATATATAGATAAATATTAAATGCGCAGTATGTAGATTCTATGACCATGAACATCTTAATTGATTGAAAGACATCATAATGAATGAATGTTAAAAACTTGAAAGTTAAGGTGGCATTATGGATGAATAATTAGTGAGGTCCTAAAGAAGTAGAACAAGACTAATACCTTGCATCAGGAATTCCATGGCATATTACTTCATTAACTGACCTGGAAAGAAAAGTCTAACGTCTGTTATAGGGGCAAAGAGATTTGTGTTTTTCGACCTATGTTTGTAATGCTCGCTCATTAGAGAAAACTTGCAGATTGCTTGAGTTTTAAGTACTCAAAACTTGAATAGACTTTGAATAATGCTCTTTTATTAACTTCATTGCCCTTTTAACTACAGCTTGGTGGAATAACCACCCTTAAAGCAAAAAAAGTGGAAAGGTGGAGACACAACTTCCAATCACATGAAATGAAAAACTACCACTAACAATAAAATAGGATGGAGACACAACTTCCAATAACATGAAATGAAAAACTACCATTAACAATAAATTAAGAACTATAATGAAATTGTTAACAATAAACTATCAGCAATCAATCAGATATATTAACTTAATCTATACTTCCCATGTGTGAATCGCTTGTAAATTAAGGGATTATTTGATGCGCTAACGTTACTCCCTTCTTTCAAATCGCGCTTGTCCTCAAGCATGAAGTGTGGGAAGCGCTCCTTCATACATGAAACAGTCTCCCAAGATGCCTCTACTGGAGAAGTGTCTTGCTAATGAATCAAGACCTTCTGAATGTTTCAATTGACTCGACGATCAAGAACAACTAAGGGTATTGGCATGGGTGCTGTAATGAAGACAGCGGCCGATGACGTATCACCCTTCTTGGGGTTCACGCTGTCTCCAACAATTGGAGCATCGCCGTTCCCACAATCTCCAAGATCCACGGCAGGTGACGTGCACATTTCTTTGGAACTCTCTGCTACAAGCATCAAGTTCTCCGCATTTTCCACTTTTTTCCATTTTGGAGATGAAGCCTTATCCTCAAAAGAAGAACTCTTACTTTTACTACCAGAGAGAGATCCACTTCATTTCATTGAAACCATGGCTCTCTGGTTTCCAAGTTTTTTTTTTTTAATTTTGTTGTTTTTTTTTTCTCGTCTCTGTTCAACACTATATAAAAGAGAGATTGAAAAATTAACCGACTAGTCGTAGGTTCAAATCTTACTTGAAGAGATTTGATTCATTCTGAATCAATCCAACAAAACAATCAAAATTTTAATTCACCAAGACAAATAAAAAAATTATATATTAAAAAAACTGCAAACAGCTCCAATAGGTAGAATCCATGAAGACATATCGAAAGCACTTGCAAAACTACCTAAAATAAAATCATTCCTTGAGTGTCTATTGAAATATAAAATATCTAAAGAAGTCTCCTGGCATCATACAATGAAACATCTACTAGTCAGACCTGGTTCAGCTCTTCAAATCACCACTGGTCAGATTCAAACCCCTAGAAAAACAATTCACATTTCAAAATAAAAATCATTTAATATCCTCTTTAATGAAAAATGTAAAGTATTCAATTATGTAAAACAATCAAAGAGTGAAATTAAAAAAAAAAAAAGATGAATCCAACATGACGTGGGAATCCTTGAAAACTTAGATACTATCTAAAGATGCCAATAATCCCATTAGATTTGAAAAAACAGATTCTAGTTCTAAGTAATTTGAAAAAATAATCATAAGTATTTTTTGAAATTCAATTCTTACTCATAAATGAAGTTAACCATTACCTAAGTTATTATAAAAAAATCCACAAAACTTAAATTAAATGCATTAGACTTACAACTTAATAAAAAATTAAATAACAAACTCATTCATCTTTATGATGTATTGAATTACCTCAAGAAGTAGCAGGCTTAATCCTACACTCTACCACCTCATCGTTGGGTTCAAGATTTTTCCCTGGAATGCCTTGCCAATACAAACCTTGAAAGGTTTCAATTTTTTCATTGTCAACATCTTTGGCCTTAAAAGTAAGATAATACTTAACACCACAACAAGCTTGTACGTTTGCCTTAAGAAGCTCTAGAAATTTGAAATTTGCATGCTGCATGTAATCCAACAAAAATATCTTTTAATTTTGCAAAGAACACGTATAATAAGTATTAATTTAATATGATACTGAAAGAAAGAAAGATACACTTTGCTCATTGAAGTGGTCTATAGCCTTCTCTGCATATGGAGTGAGTTCCTCGTGATCAGCTTGAGTGAGTTGTATGTTAAAAATCTTACCAATCGCAAAACCAGGGTAATCATCAACATCATAGCCCTGTAACAAAATAATCAAGTCAAAGAAAACAAAAAATGAATTCAAAAGAAGCATGACGGGTAGAAAATCGGCTCATACCCCAGTGGCTCTCACTTGTTCATTATATTTCCTTAAGTTGGCGTTACTCATATCTGCTTCACCATAGTATAATTCATCTAATCTAGCCTCATCGGAATCAGAATCCGATGGGTAAGCCATTGAGAAGAACTAAAAAATCCTAACAAAATATTGTAAAATAGAATCAATGAGAAGAAAGAAAAAAGTGAAAGGACAAAAGTAAAAAGGAAAGGTGCGCACATAATTTGAGTGTCTAAATCATTAACGAAGTCCTAATCAATAAAAATATGTGTAAAGAAAAAGAAAAGACACATTACAATTTAAAATCAAATATCAAAGAATCAATGGCAAATTAAAAAAAAAAAAAAGAAAAGGGATGGAGAACCACAAGCATATTCAGAAATTCAACATATGGAAATAAAATCAAAATAAACTAAAACTTTTAATCAAGGAAAATAAAATGAGAAGGAAAAGCAAAGAGCCAAAAGAAGGTTTCTGAAAAGGAACTAATCTAAGAAAATATAAAAATTAAGACAAAATATCACAATCGTATTCCCAAAAACAAATAAACAACATCAATAATGTGAATGATTACAATATAATCCAGTTTATACTCAAAGCATAGGATAGCTAAAATAATAGAGATTTTGAAGAACAAAGGAGGCAGATAGCCAAATCAGAAAATAATGGCTAATATTACACATAAACATCCACTGCATTCATAATTAGGGTATGAGATCCATACTCAACGAAAGGTATATATCAAAGACCTGATTATGCAAGGCAAGACACTTTGGAGAGAATTAACAAAAACCTATTCGGCGGTTGGAAACTCTATAAATATTAGATTCAAAATTAGGTTATCACAAAAGCAAACCAATTTTTAAACAAATAAAGTTAAGATCCATACACAATTGAAAGATCAAAACAAAATCAAACACAGAGATACTTACGAAAGACCAGATTCACAAGATAGAGATTAGGCTTTACGCAGGAAAGAGCACTTTGAGGATTCAAACCCGTTTTTTGCAAATTCAAACTTGAGGTTTTATTTTTAAACTTTTATTCGTATAAATTAATGATTTCTTTTTCTTAAGCAAAGAACAATGAATTTTTATATAAATATTTTTACAAATTTTTACTTTTGTATAAATATATATATATATATGCATATATAATTTGTAATATAAAATATATAAAAATATATATGACGTAAGAGCATTTAAGATTTTTTTTTATTTTTTTTATTTTTTTCAAATTTAGCTGATTTAGGATTTTTTTTATTTTATTTAAATTAAATTTTTTTATTTTTATTAGAATTTGAATACTTTTAAGGATTATTATTTAATTAGACTAGTCATGTTGTATTTTATTTAAATTTCTTGTTAATTACTCTAGTTGTATTAGATAATATGAAGTAGAGTTTTATTAAGATGTGATTTATAACATTATGAATAGGACCTTTAGGCTTAATTATAGGACATTAAAATTGAGAATAAATAAAAAATATTTTATTAAGCAGGACTGCTTATCAAAAGAATACGAAGTGACCTAATCAATCAAAATGAGATTTTAATTATTTTTCCTTGATGTCAATATAAAATAATAAAATAATATACTATTTTCATCCTCGATCCAAAGAATAATAAAAATATTATTTATACTTTATTTCATTAAAGATAAATTAAAAAGACACTAATTCAACAAAATTATATATAACTTTTACAAATAATTACCAATATAAAACCAATCACATGAATACCTGAATTTATAAAACAAATAAAACAAACGTTACATATAAATCAAATCTTGATGCAAGACATAAAAAGAGGTTTTTGAAATATATATATATATATATATATTAAATTTACTCACTTTTTTAAACACATGTTTTTTATTTGATTTCTTAAAATTTTAAATAATTTTTCATTTTTAATTTTAAAAAACTTTGAAATTATAGAATTTTATTATAGATATAATTAAGCATTTAAATTATTCAAATGCTGTAATTTTTATACAAGTATGATGGACGATGTTAGTGACACTAACAGATGAGGATTAAAGATATTATGATAGCAGGTGACATCTCCAAAAGAGATTTGCTCAAATTCGCACTATGTCCAACAGTTATTCAATCAACCTTCTTTTATATATACTAGGATGATACTCGTAGCTACGCTACGAAAAATGTTAAAAGAAATATAAATTATATTGTGTTAGATTTCAATTTGATATTCTAATTGAATGACACTTGTCATTCAATTAGATACTCAATTGGAATTCAATTAGACACTCAATTGAAAGAAATTGAGAAATCAAATTATGCTATTTTTATATATAATAAAGAAAAAGATAAATTGATTTTAATTACAAAATTAAATATATAGGGAGGAATTCTAATTGAATGACACTTGTCATTCAATTAGACATTCAATTGGAATTCAATTAGACACTCAAAATTATGCTACTTTTATATATAGTAGATATACACTCTAACTCAAAATAATAGTATATTATCTACTATATATAAAAAATTTACAACTACATTTTATAGTAAAATTTTAAAATAGTCTTCTGGCATCATCCGAGAAACTCACATTTGCTAATTCTTCAAATTTCTTGCCAATCTCATCTCAATCAAACTATTAGAAAAACAGTTTACATATCAAAATAAAAATCAATTAATATTCCTCACCAATGAAAACTGTAAACTAGTTTAATTAAGCAAAACAATCAAACACTAAAATTAAAAAAGACTGTAGCAATCATAAACGAATCCTTAAAAATACCATCTAAAGATTACAATAATCCCATTAGATTTGGAAAAAAAAATATTGTACTTCTAAATAATTTGAAAAAAAAATCATAATCATGTAATTATATCTTGAAATTCAATTCTTATTCATAATTGCTAATTAACCATTTATAATATTGGTGAATTGGTTGAACATTAATCTTTTAAGTCCAAAAAATTAAAATATATAAAAATATATAATCTTTTAAGACACATTACAATTTAAAATCAAATATCAAAGAATCAATCACAAACAGGACCACAAGCATATTCAGAAGTTCAACATTAAGGAAATAAAATAAAAATAAACTAGAACTTTTAATTAAAATAAATTAAGAGGAAAAGCAAAGAGCAAAAAAAATTTCTGAAAAGGCATTAATAACAAAAATTAAGACAAAACATCACAAACATAATAACTAATAACCAAAAATCTTGTGCATGTTTATGCTCAAAGTATAGGATAGCTAAAATAAGAGAGATTTTGAAGAACAAAGGTTGCAGATAGCCAAACAAAGTTTGAAACCACCAAAAAGTTTAAAGAAAATTAACCACGCATCAGAAAATTATGGATAATATCAGAGATATTAAATCCATTGCATTCAAATGATCTTATCACAAAAACAATCCAATTTTTAAGCAAATAAAGTTAAATCCATACACAACTAAATGATCAGAACGAAATAAACGCAGAGACTCTAAACTATCAAAAGAGGTATGTATCAAGGACCTGATTACGCAAGGCAGGACAGCGTTAACAAAAACCTAACTGGGGGTGAAAAACTCTCTCTCTATATAACTAACATCAATCATATGTCAAACTCGATGATCAATCTCAAAATCGAAAACCTTCTAGCCAAGATAAACATCGATTGCATCAATTCAAAATTAGATTAGCACAATGAAAGTCTAAATTTTAAGCAACCACAAGTCATGAGTCATACACAACCAAAATATAAGATAAATAAGAGATATACTTGATTGGAAAGAAGGCAGAGAGTACTTGTAGTTGTTGTAAGGAAAACCTGTTTCGGAAAAACTCACTTTATATGAATAAGGGTACGTAATAATTTAATTTTTTTTTTCAAATTAAAGGTTTAAAAAACTTTATTTGTGATTGGTCCTTACCTAAATTTTGAAACAATGTGTTTAATTTTTGTAATAATAATTAATTTATCATTAATTATAAAAATTTTTTTATTTAAAATAAAAATATAAAGATTTATTTAATTAACTTTATACTTTGTAACTTTGGTTTAGATTTATTTAATTTTTGACATCGTTCGTCAACTTTTGGGATTATGGCTGCGGTGAGATGAGTTTCAGATTGATTTCAATTGCGACTTCATTATAACACACATATGGTAAACTAATTTCTATAAGATAATAATAAATATTTATTTTAATATTGTGGATTATAATTTACAATTTATTTATTAAATTTATACGATTTTAAAAGCAGATAAATATTCTTAAATTGAGAGATTCAATCCTATATAAATTGTGTATAACTGATTTCCATACCCAACGAACACCACCTAAATCTCTCTCATCTTCCAAATCGCCACAAAACCTTTTTTTTTTCTTTCATCTTCCAACTCTTCCTAAGTGAACCCAAATTCCAATCGGCAAGGTTAAATCCTTTCCTCAAAACCCCATCTCACAAACTCTTTTCTTTCTCATTACTCCGCCAACATTTCCTCCTTTTCAGCTCCAAATCAACCAACCAATCTTCGTTAGTCTCCAAAATCTGCAGTATCTTATCCCATCATCAATGGAAACAAAATTTACAACTCCTTCATTTTACCTCCGACCTGAAACCCCACCACTTGTCCCAAATAATCACCACTCACGAAAACACTGACTCCGTTTTGGAATTTTTTTGCTGGGTCTCCAAGCGGCATTCTTACAAGCATGACATGGGTTGTTACATTACGATGTTGAATAGGCTTGTTAAAGATCGAAAGTTTCCTCTGGCAGATCATGTTAGGATTCTGATGATCAAAGCTTGTAGAAATGAGGAAGAAGTTAAAAGGGTAATTGAGTTTTTAAATGGGATCAATCAGAATTCTGGTTATGGCTTTACTCTATATAGTTTCAATACACTTTTCATTCAATGTGGAAAATTTGAGATGGTTAGTTTAGCTCAAGATGTTTATACCCAAATGTTGAATAGTGGGATTAAACCAAGCTTATTGACATGTAATACCATGATTAATATTTTTTGTAAGAAAGGGAAAGTTCATGAGGCTGAGTTGATCTTCAGCAAGATTTTTCAATACCATATGTGCCCAGATACGTTTACTTATACGTCATTGAGAAACAATGAAAAATTCTGATGATATTGTTTAGTTGATGCTGATTGATGGCATTGAGAAACAATGAAAAATTCTGATGATATTGTTTAGTTGATGCTGATTGATGGTTAGCTGAAGGAAGGCGACTTAAATTTATGTATAAGTTTATTGAAATCTAGAAACTGTGCTTTTAATTTTCGAACATACATAATTTTGGCCAACAAACACATCAAATTTGTAAAAGTTAAAAATTGTGAGGAAAACATAATGAATTAAGCTTGTTTTCGTAAGCAATTACTAAAAGCTGAATTCATGACTATTTCAAAAAAAACAAATAAATATATTTGTTAAACGAGCCTTGATCCTAAACAAATTTAATACAATTAAATAAAGCTTTTCGTTTTTATTACTTTATAGCTTCATCATTTTTTAAATAAAAATTTATTTTATAAAAATTTATTTTTTAGTTTAATAACCCATGACAACATAGCAAGAAGATATTCATTATCTAAGATTTGATGATATGCTAAGTTGTTTACAATTTTGTCTCCTAACTATTCAATCAATTTTAATAATTGATTATGAAACTACCTTTCATGTTAAATTTATAATAAATTATTTTTATATTATATGTCTTGTCAATTATTAATTAAGAAATTAATTTATTTTTTTCATCTACTAACTAAGTAAAATTTCTATTTTATAGTTGTTTCTCTAATGGCAAGGTTGTAACTTTATTAATAAAAAGGTTCTTTTTAATTTGATTTATTATTGGCAAAAAAATTTTTTTTTGGTTTTGCCTAAACCTTATCTTCTAAGAAAATTGTTAACAGCTTTCGAAACGAAAAAGGTTAGAGAAGAAAAGGAACGAGTGAAGTTTGAACTGAAAACTTGTTTACGATTCAATGGATAATTGGGATTGAATTCTCTTGGAAAAATTTGATTGAGGAAGCATTATTAAAAAAAAGTTTAGAATTCGTGCAGAATTTGTTCGTTTTTTCAAAGATTCTAAATACAAAAGGTGAAGATATAGGATAATAAACAAACATATGAGTAGAGAGTGAAGGAAATGGTGTGCAAAACCCTAAAACCAAAATTATTAAATCTTTTCCAAAACTTTACATAATTTAAAAACACAAAAAAAACTATAGATTAATTAATAAATTTAAACAACAATTTAAAACATAATCATGTTTTGCATGAAAGAGCAATACTTAACTTCTTAATAATAATTAAACCATTTATAAATTAAAAACTTTTTATTTCATTCCCCTCAACCTACATTTCTTTATAGACTCCAATTAATTTAATTTTTTTCCACCACCATTAAATATTACTTCTCTAATTTGCTGCATTTTCTTCTCTTTTTCAAATTTGATAAGCTTTTAACTTTTTGATTAATCAAGTATCAAGTTTTTATTTTATAGCTAGGTTTTTTTTGTAACAAAGTTTTTTTTTTCGTGTGTTTGCTTGTGGTAGCATGTTGTTTTTGTAAAGAACTTTAAGTAATTTTAAAAGTTATTCTACTATTAACTAAATAAGATACAAAAGTTACTAAATAACTTACAAAAAAATATTATGTGACTCATGTCCTCCTTTATATTTTATTATTCGTGTGCATTAAATATTGAAAAAATAAAAAATTAAATATCACCTTTTCTCTCATTAATGGTTCTTCTTCTGTCTTTACTTGTTGTCTTTGATTTCTCCTTTTAAGTTTTCTTTATATAAAAATTCTACCCATCTTCATTATTTGTTCTAGATTTTTAACAAATGATTTGTTCTAAATTTTTAATAAATAGAGAAAAATAACAGATCATTTTAGCATGTTGATGTACAAATGAAGAAAATTGAAGTAGTAAGTTTTCATACTTTTCGTTTTTTTAAGATAACTTATTTCACTCTTTTGTTTTTATTTATATATTAAAATTTTATATTATTTGCAAGTAATTGTAGAAAGTAAAGAAATGAGCTATTTAAACTAGTACACGTTGAGAATAGTAGCTGTTGTTAGGAATCAAATTAGATGATGTAAGGATAAGTTTTCTATTATAACACATTAAAGTATTATTTTACCTTAAAAGTATTTTTTTTACTTTTTGTTGACTTTTACTTTTTATATTTTGCAGCTATGGTTGCACTTACATTCTTGCTTCCGTTTCGGAAAAAAAGTAGGGTGATTTTATTTTTTACTCTCCTCAGCAATTACTTGATTACGTGGATCCAACTAATAATTCAAGTAGTTCAGATTGCTATATATTAACCATTAAAAAAGCATTGCAATGGACTTGGCATTTGCAAAATGGAGGTAAATTAATGACAATATTTATGATCTAGGAGAACGAATTATACTCAGAATTTGTTTGCATGTTGGATATGCTTAGTTGTTTAAAATGCTGTCTTCTAACTATACAATCAACCTTGATAACTAGTTACGAAACTACCTTTCATACCAAACTAATAATAAATTATTTTTATAATTGTTTATATTGTCAATAATTAATTAAGAAATTAATTTTTTTCATTTGCTACCTAAATGAAAATTTTATTTTATAGCTGTTTTTCTAATCCTAAGATTGTAACTTTATTAATAATAAAGGTTTCATTTAATTTGGTTTATAATTGGTAAAATCTGATTGAGAAATTATTATTAAAAAAAAAGTGTAGAACTCGTGCAAAATTCGTTCATTTTTCCATAATATGATCAGCTTTGTAGGCTTATTATGCTAGTTATTATTTCATAGAGCTTGGCCACTTTCTATTGCGGTTGGAGTGCCTGGGTTTAGGAAATTTTATGTTTACTGCATTCTTGTTGTTGTGGTGTATTTTCGGGGAAGGTGGGCACGTTATAATCTTGTGTGTATGTGGTGTATAGGTGGCAGGTTTTTTGTTCTTCTGTATACAATATTCAAGAACACATAGGCAGCTGGACAAAATTACAACACAGCAAATTCATGAGCAACAACCATATGGATACAGTCACATCCACGGTAAATTTTAATTGATTGAAAGACACCATAATGAATGAATGTTAAAAACTTGAAAGTTAAGGTGGCATTATGGACGAATAATTAGTGAGGTCCTGAAGAAGTAGAACAAGACTAATTCCTTGCATCAGAAATTCCATGGCATATTAGTTCATTAACTGACCTGGAAAGAAAAGTCTAACATCTGTTATAGGGTAAAGAGATTTCTGTTCTACGACTTATAGATAGCTCAAGTTTTAAGTACTCAAAACTTGAATAGATTTTGAATAATACTCTTTTATTAACTTCATTACGCTTTTAACTACAATTTGATGGAATAACCACCCTTAAAGCAAGAAAAGTGGAAAGATGGAGACACAACCTCCAATCACATGAAATGAAAAACTACCACTAACAATAAAATAGGGTAGAGATACAAATTCTAACAACATGAAATGGAAAACTATCACTAATAATAAAATAGAAACCACAATGAAACTATTAGCAATAAACTGTTAGCAATCAATTAAATATATTAATTTAGTTTATACTTCACATGTGTGAATCGCTTGTAAACTAAGGGATTATCTGATGTGCTAACATTACTCTCTTCTTTCAAATCGCGCTTGTCCTCAAGCATGAAGTGTGGGAAGGACTCCTTTATAGATGAAACAGTCTCCCAAGATGCCTTTACTGGAGAAGTGTCTTGCCAATCAATCAAGACCTTTTGAATGTTTCAATTGACTCGACGGTCAAGAACAACTAAGGGTATTGGCATGGGTGCCAATGAATCAAGACCTTTTGAATGTTTCAATTGACTCGACGGTCAAGAACAACTAAGGGTATTGGCATGGGTGCTGTAACGAGGACAACGACCGATGATGTATCACCCTTTTTGGGGTTCACGCTGTCTCTGACGATTGGAGCATCGCCGTTCCCACAATCTCCAAGATCCACGGCAGGCGACGTGCACATTTCTTCGGAACTCTCTACCGCAAGCATCAAGTTCTTCACATTTTACACTTTTTCCGTTTTGGAGATGGAGGCTTATCCTCAAAAGAAGAACCCTTTCTTTTACTACTAGAGAGAGATCCACTTCGTCTCATTGAAACCATGACTCTGGTTTCCAAGTTTTTTTTTTAATTTCTTTGTCTTTTTTTTTTTTTCGTCTCTGTTCAACACTATATAGAAGAGAGATTGAAAAATTAACTAACTGTTAACTGACTAGCCGTAGGTTCAAATCCTACTTGAAGAGATTTGATTCATTCTGAATCAATCCAATAAAACAATCAAAATTTTAATTCACCAAGACAAATAAAAAATGATATATTAAAAAAAAAACTGCAAACAACTCCAATAGGTAGAATCCATGAAGACATATCTAAAGCACTTGCAAAACTACCTAAAATAAAATCATTCCTTGAATGTCTTTTGAAATATAAAATATCTAAAGAAGTCTCCTGGCATCATACAATGAAACATCTACTAGTCAGACCTGGTTCAGCTCATCAAATCACCACCAGTTAGATTCAAACCACTAGAAAAACAATTCACATATCAAAATAAAAATCACTTAATATCCTCATTAATGAAAAATGTAAAGTATTCAATTATGTAAAACAATCAAACAGTGAAATAATATAAAAAAAAAGACGAATCCAACATAAAGTGGGAATCCTTAAAAACTTAGATACTATCTAAAGATGCCAATAATCCCATTAGATTTGAAAAAACAAATTGTAGTTCTAAGCAATTTGAAAAAAATAATCATAAGTATTTCTTGAAATTCAATTCTAACTCATAATTGAAGTTAACCATTACCTAAGTTATTATAAAAAAATCCACAAAACTTAAATTAAATGCCTTAGAATTACAACTTAATAAAAAATTAAATAACAAACTCATTCATCTTTATAATGTATTGATTATGATGAATTGAATTACCTCAAGAAGTAGCAGGCTTAATCCTACACTCTACCACCTCATCGTTGGGTTCAAGATTTTTCCCTAGAATGCCTCGCGAATACAAACCTTGAAAGGTTTCAATTTTTTCATTGTCAACATCTTTGGCCTTAAAAGTAAGAAAATACTTAACACTACAACAAGCTTGTACGTTTGCCTTAAGAAGCTCTAGAAATTTGAAATTTGCATGCTGCATGTAATCCAACAAAAATATCCTTTAATTTTGCAAAGAACACGTATAATAAGTATTAATTTAATATGATACTGAAAGAAAGAAAGATACACTTTGCTCATTGAAGTAGTCTATAGCCTTCTCTGCATATGGAGTGAGTTCCTCATGATCAGCTTGAGTGAGTTGTATGTTAAAAATCTTACCAATCGCAAAACCAGGGTAATCATCAACATCATAAAAATAATCAAGTCAAAGAAAACAAAAAATGAATTCAAAAGAAGCACGACGAGCAGAAAATCAGCTGATACCCCAGTGGCTCTCACTTGTTCATTATATATCCTTAAGTTGGCGTTACTCATATCTGCTTCACCATGGTATAATTCATCTAATCCAGCCTCATCGGAATCCGAAGGGTAAGCCGTTTAGAAGAACTAAAAAATCCTAACAAAATATTGCAAAATAGAATTAACGAGACGAAATAAAAAAGTGAAAGGACGAAATTAAAAAGTAAAGGTACGCACGTAATTTGAGTGTCTAAATCATTAACGTAGTGCAAGTCAATAAAAACATTTGTAAAGAAAAAGAAAAGACACGTTAGAATTTAAAATCAAATATCAAAGAATCAACGGCAAATTTAAAAAAAAAAAAAAAGAAAAGGGATGGAGAACCACAAGCATATTCAGAAATTCAATATAAGGAAATAAAATCAAAATAAACTAAAACTTTTAATCAAAGGAAAATAAAAAGAGAAGGAAAAGCAAAGAGCCAAAATAAGGTTTCTGAAAAGGAACTAATCTAAGAAAATATAAAAATTAAGACAAAACATCACAATCGTATTCCCAAAAACAAATAACCAACATCAATCGTGTGAATGAATACAATATAATCCAGTTTATACTCAAACCATACGATAGCTAAAATAATAGAGATTTGAAGAACAAAGGAGGCAGATAGCCAAATCAGAAAATAAGGGCTAATATTACACATAAACATCCACTGCATTCATAATTAGGTTATGAGATTATGAGATCCATACTCAACGAAAGGTATATATCAAAGACCTGATTATGCAAGGCAAGACACTTTGAAGAGAATTAACAAAAACCTATTCCGCGGTTGGAAACTCTATAAATATTAGATTCAAAATTATATTATCACAAAAACGATCCAATTTTTAAGCAAATAAAGTTAAGATCCATACATCAAAACAAAATCAAACACAGATTCAGAAGAGAATATACCAAAAACCTGATTGGCCGGATAGAGATCAGCTTTACGCAAGGCAAATCACTTCGAGAGCGTTAACAAAGGCAAGCTCTATATATAGCCCTTAACAAAAACCTAAGGTTGAACGACCACGGAAGGAAAAGGCGAGAATCACTCTAGTATTTATATCGAATAGTATACATCTAAGGGTATTAATATAGTAAAAATAGGGAAGGTTTTCTTTCTTCTTTGAGAAAATGTCCGGGTATTTTAATAATTGGAAAGCGAGTCAAAATCGGGGCCTTCTTGTAATGTAAACAAACCACCTTGACCCAGCCCTATTTTAATTTTTATTGGGACTTGGGAGGTTAGGTTAGGCGGATGGAATTGCAACCCATTAAATCCACGTGATCAACCCGTTTTTGCAAATTCAATCTTGATGTTTTATTTTTAAACTAGTATTTGTATAAATTAATATATACATATATAATTAGTAGATAAAATAATGTACCATTAAATATGTGCCTTAACAAAAAGAAATTTTTTTCCGGATAGTGAAAACCCTAGCTCTCGTTTTCTTGCATGGAGGTGGACCCGGAGGTTGGCCCTCCAATGAAGCTTGGGGGTAGCACAATTAATCCATCTGTGAAAGTTGACTCCAAAGCAGGTCATTTGGGAAATGAATCCTGCGCAGGGGGTGTTCATTCACTGAACGATTTAGTGCAGATCCAAGATAATGTTGATGTGGTTCATTCCCATATGTCCTATCGTAATGCGCTTGTTAGTGATGAAATGGGAGATCACATGGATAATGAAAATTCTGATGACGAAGGAAGTATACCAGATGAGACAGACTCGGAAGATGATGGAGAAGCAGAGATTGAAGGACCTTATATACGGATCTCCAAGGTAGATAAGTTGCGTATTTTAAAGCCCTGGAGAAATACTCTGATTGTCAAGTTGTTAGCAAAGGATATTAGCTATAGAGCTATCAAAATGGGCCTGCACCATTAGGTCGGCTTATTTTTTATTAAATATAAGATGGGTTAGCCTTAAAAATTAAAATTCATATTAAAATCGAGCTTACATAGGTCAGTTCATCTTATCAGTGGGTTAGGTGAGTCAGAAGAAAAAAATTAACAATTTTAATTAATTTAATAATTTTATATATTTAACTATATAAAATTAATAATTTAGTCACCAATGAAATTGCTTATTTTTATATTTCAATATCTTTAATCTTTATTTGCTAAATTAATAATTTCAGTTTAGATTAAAACTTATTATCTCTTTTTCTTTTATGTCAATGAATATTAGATGATAAATTGATAATGATTCAATCCTTGATGCATCATTGCAATCTAAACAAAATTTAAATATTTTGCTTGAGGATGAGGATTGAGGAGGATATAAATCAATTTTGAAGTTTCTATTATTTGGTTATATACTTATATTTATGAGATGGTAGTTTGTATTAAAGATTTAAACTTTATTTATGTAATTTATATGTTTATTTATATTTGGTGTAATTTATTTGTTTGTAACATGTTTTTATTATTCAATTTATAGATTAAATCATAAAACAATTTTATTGATAGAAAATTTGTTAAGTAGAATTATAAAAATAATTTTTTTTGAAAAAAAAAAGAAATGGACTGGCCCAACCCAACCCATGGGCTAGCAAGGAGTGGGCTAGGTTGAAGTTTTGATGGCCCATGTAAAAAAAAAGGCTGACCCGACCTAACTTATATTTTTTCAACCCACTAGGGCTTGGGTCGGGTTGAGCTGGGCCAGCCCATATTGACAGCTCTAATTAGCTATACCTATCTTTGCAATAGGATGAGGCAACTTGAGGCATTGGTTGGTGATTTTTAGGCTATAGATCTCGACAATGGATTTTATTGTTTCCACTTCAACAATAAATCTAATTATGATCATGTTTTAATGGGTGGCTCGTGGATCATATTTGATCATTATCTCACTATCAAAAGATGGACTCCAAGATTTAGATCAGAGGAGGTTGATATCGACTCAGTAGCCATATGGATATGGTTACCAGGAATGCCCATAGAATATTATGATCGACATGTTTTGGCTAGAATTGGTAAGAGATGGGGAGAACAATGAAAATTGATCGCACAACCTCAATTGCAACTAGAGGGAAGTTTGCTCGTTTATGTGTTGAAATTAATCTCAAAAAGCCTTTTGTGCCAGAAATCTTCATTAGAGGTAGATGGCAAAAGGTGGAATACGAGGGGTTGAGGATGATATGTTATTATTGTGGGAAGTTTGGGCACAATGAGGAAGTTTGCATAGTTAGATAGAAGGAAAATGAGGGTTTTACTGAAAACCAAACCTTAGCTTTGGTATACTAAGTGGAAACCAGGGAAAAGGACTATGAGGCTCATAGGTTTGGCCCTTGGATGGTAGCCAGGAAAAATAACAAAAGAACGGGAAGGCCACGGCCAAAGGTAGTAGTTGTTGAGGAACGTCCTAAACCTTCAATAGCCTCAGGCTCAAGATTTGTTGTGCTTGAAGATGAAGATGTTGGTCATGTAGTTGAGGAGTTTATACTAGTCTAAGAAAATAAGGTAAAATCTTATCAATAAGTTTTTAGGGTTTTTTAAGGATTTCAAAGGTTTTCGGCTAGGCTAGGGTTCTTCTAAAAATCGAATTTTTTATTGTTGATTTTTTTTCTTTTAGGGTTCCTTTGAAATCTAGCCCTTTTTTTACTAAACACTTCGAGGGTTTTTATAGAACTCGATTGTCCAAGTTTTTAGACAATCAGAAAATGAAATCATGCTATTTTGAGCATGATTTCATAAGTGAAGGGCTCCAAATCAAAGAAAATTTGTGGGCGGTAGTCGAAAGTAACTCAAATTCGACTGTCCAAAGGGCATTAAATTATCTTTGTAGATTGTTTCCTGAATGAGTTGACTATGAAGGCCAAGCATGCGTTTCAATTTTTTAATAATGATTTATTTATTTTATTTATTATTTATTTAGGACCCATAAGTCTAAAATAAAAGTAAAAAATAAGCGTTTACACATTTTAGAATGCTTCTCCATACATGCAAATCGGATCTTTTTGCACTAACTGTCATGAAATCACTATTTTTTAGGTACTTTTTCTTCAACAAGTCTACCCAGAAACAATCATTATTAATCCATATGTTCCAACCCAATTTCGCTAATAAAGCTAGATTCATTTTCCTAGCTTCTCGAATACGCAATCCTCCTTGTTCCTTTGTAAGGCAGATTTTGTTCCACTTCAAAGCAAGACACTTCCGCTTACCACCTACTTGTCCCCATATGAAATTTCTGTTTAGGCGATCTATCTCCTTCACCACCTTCTCTGGTAAGTAAGTGGTCTGCATCACATAGGACGCCATAGTACTAATAATAGATTGTACAAGCGAAGTTCTGCCTGCCATGGATAAATGTTTATTTTGCCATTTCTCCAGTTTGTTCTTAATTTTGCGTAGCAAATCGGAATATGTATCCTTAGTAATTCTTCCATGTATCATCGTACTCCAAGATATTTACTAAAATCCCTAGTTAATGGAATTTTGACAACATTGCTAAGTATTCTTGTACATGGAGACCCTATATTAGACAATAGTAACATTCTAGATTTTACTAAGCTGATCTTCTGCCCAGAGGCTAGACAGAACTTACCAAGGACTCTCATCATGGTCTTTACTTGGGTCGTTGTAGCCACTCCAAAAAACATAATATCATCCGCAAAGCAAACATGTGATAAGGCTGGGCCATGTTTTGTCAAATAAAGGGATTTCCAGTTACCCTACTCACCTCATTTTCAATCAAGTGTGATCAATCAAAATTTTAATTTAAAGAAATGAGGGAAACATTAAAGCGAGGAAATTATAGGTAAAAAAGAGTGCAAACAGCTATGAAGAGAAATCTAAAGCACTGGCAAAACTACTTGCAATAAAATCATTCATTGAATATCTATTGAAATATAAAATACCTAAATCCGAATTATCCCATATATGTATTAGTCCAATAACCAACAGATTTTAAACGCAATAGAGTATAAATAAATAACTAAATTTTTCCTAAAGAAGTCTCCCGGCATCATCCAATGAAATATTTACTAGTCAGACTTGGTTCAGTTCTTCAAATCGCCACCAGTCGGATTCAAACCACTAAAAAAACAATTCACATATCAAAATAAAAATCACTTAATATCCTCATTAATGAAAAATGTAAAATATTCAATTAAGTAAAACAATCAAACAGTGAAATAAAAAAAAAAACGCATCCAACATGAGGTGGGAAGTCTAAAGATGCCAAAAAGCCCATTGGATTTGAAAAAAAAAATTGTAATTCTAAGTAATTTGGAAAAATAATCATAATCATACAAGTATTTCTTGAAATTCAATTCTTACTTATAATTGAAGTTAACCATTATCTAAGTTATTATAAAAAAATCCACAAAACTAAAATTAAATACCTTAAGAGTTAGGACTTAATAAAAAATTAAATAATTAATAAACTCATTCATCATTATGATGTATTGAATTACCTCAAGATGTGGCAGGCTTAATCCTACACTCTTCCACCTCATCGTTGGGTTCAAGATTTTTCCCTGGAATGCCTCTCCAATACAAACCTTGAAAGGTTTCAATCTGTCGGCTGTTAGCATCTTTGGCCTTAAAAGTAAGATAATACTTAACACCACAACAAGCTTGTACATTTGCCTTAAGAACCACTAGAAATTTGAAATTTGCATGCTGCACGTAAACCAAACGAAGGCAGAGAGCACTTGCAGTCGTTGTAAGGAAAACCTGTTTCGGCAAAACTCTCTTTATATGAATAAGGGTACCTAATAATTTATTTATTTTTTCAAATTAAAGATTTAAAAAACTTTTGAGCCATCGCAAGGCTCGAATGACTTATATTCTTTATATTAGCACACGGGCCTCTTTTTACCTGTTTTTTTCTTTCTCTTTCTACCCCTCTTTTTCTTTCTTCAATAATTTATTTTTTCTTCTATGGCCTCAACGTGGCTAGAGGAAGCCCCTTTGGGGCTTCCTTTAACTTATGTAATAGATATCTTTGGAGGCACTAAATCATTTGTTGCTTTGCTTCAGATCTTCTCCCCGTGAGTAACTAATGAAGCAAATATTTGTGATTGGTCCTTACCTAAATTTTGAAACAATGTGCTTCAGATTCTTTGAATTTTTGGTGAAGCACTTGTTTGAATTCCGAAATGTTGTTGTTCATAAATTCAAACTTATTTTTTTATCCGAACTGATAGGATTCCTGTTGCATCGCATGCAATTCCTTGGACCAATATTTTATCTTTCTCTGACAGTTTTCGTTGTTTAGATTTATTTGGTTTGATGACTGAGCTGTTTCTGTCACCCAAACGCTGCTTCCCATTGGTATATCCCCGTAATTTGCCAAGCCATAAGATTAATCAAATCATGTACAATGTTCTTCTCTTTTAATAACAACCATTTTACATTCATGATGTTCCAACTTTAACAAGTAAAATAAAGGTCAAGCCTTCTTATTTGGGTCAAGGCCTACACAACCGTCAAATAATATTAACCCATTTAAACATGCAAAACTCATCATTAACTGATCATTTTAATATTAATTGAGCTCTCATGCTTCGTCTCACATTAAGATTAAACTATCAGTCTGTTTTATTAAACCAAAATTACCGATTAATTGAAGCTCAAGTAATAGAAAATTTTAACATGTTAAGGAGCAGCTAAGTCAACCCCATGGTAATTTTTCAAGTTATAACATTTCCTTCTGGATATTGGATTGTTTGAATATTTGGTGAAGCAGTTCTTGGAATTCGGAATTGTTTGTTATTCATAAATTTAACATTTTTATCCGAAGTGATAGGATTCCCGTTGCATTGTATCAAGTTCCTTGTGTCAATGTTTTCTCTTTCTCTGACAGTTTTCGTTTTGTAGATTTATTTTTTAATGGTTTAAGTTGTTTCTGTGTGTTATATCAATAATATTCTCAATTTTGGTTTTTGATACTTACTTCATAGGTATCATGCCATGTTCTTCACAGGTCAAGAAGATAGAATGAAATTGTCATTGAAAATACTGCGTTTGTGCATGGGAAACCGCCTCAAGATGCTAGTGGACCTCCAAAAGTTGACTCTGAAGTGGAAATTCTACATGAAAAAGTAACAAAGCAAATTATTAAGGAAGGAAATGGTCAAAAGCCATCAACTTGCTCATGTAAGTACCCGAAACTCGTGAATTGTTGATTTTTATCTCCCTTTGGCCATGCTTTTAGGTTTTTTGTTTTTGAAAATAAAAAAAGCCATGCTTTTAGTTGATTATAGGAAAAGATGAAATTTTTTTATCACAAACAATCGCCAGTTATTGGTTGATTACACCTTCATTGCCTTCAACTGGATGCATGAATCTTGTGTTTGAGCTTTCACTCAACATCTTGTTGAAGCTATACTAATGAGTAATCATTATCCTACTAAATTGAGGTTATTAAAAAAATCAGAAGAACAGAGAAAAGATTGAATTACTACGTGCTCAAAATGACTGATTTTTAAGTATTTGACAAAAGAGACAAGAAGAATTATATTTTTTTATTTTTTTTATTTAATTTGATTTGTGTGTCAACTTGTTAGCATCTTTATTGTAAATTGAATTTTTACCCTATTGGTGAATTGGTTTAACATTAATCTTTTAAGTCAAAAATTTAAAATAAATAAAAAAACATTAATCTTTTAAGTCCAAAAAATTAAAATAAATAAAAATATATAATAAAAAATAAAGTCACGCCCGAATAAAATGAATGATCTACACGTGCTGTTTCGTTAAATAGAAACACATATATAATTTGATATAAACTGCTGGAAGAAAGTCGCTGTAGGCTATGTTAACTAATTCAATGCAGCTTTAACAAATCCAATGCAACTTAGATAAACTACAACTCCTTTACGAATACTAATTAAAAAGCAAACACTATAGACATAAAATGCAAGGCTACTAAATGTCTGAAAACAAATACAACTTAAAACAGAAAATAAATGAGTCCGTGAATCATTAGCACGTGATCATCTTCTTCTCCACTTTAATATCCCGCTCGGGGACAAACTCCATAAACACTGGTAACCAAGCTCTGTGCAGAATCAAATACCAAATATTTCAACAGCATATCAAAATAAAAATCCCTTTGATATTCCTTACTAATGAAAATTGTAAACTACTTTAATTAAACAAAACAGTCAAACAAAAGAGCATGACTTCGTATTTTTATAGGAAAACATTAAAAAAAAAAACACTAATATGACATCAATTGATAAAAAACGAATACATAATCCCATTGGATTTGGAAAAAAAATAATTGTAGTTCTAAGAAATTTGAAAAAATAATCCATATTTCTTGAAATTCAATTCTTCCTCATAATTGCTAATTAACAATTAGCAAAGATATTTAAAAACAATCCACAAATCTAAAATTACATACCATAGACTTACAGCTTAATAAAAAATTAAATAACAAACAGTGTTGAATTACCTCAAGCAGTAGCAGGCTTAATCCTACACTCTAACACCTCATCATTTGGCTCAAGATTTTCATCTGGAATGCCACTAAAATACAAACCTTGAAAGGTTTCAATCTTTCCATTGTCAACATCTTTGGCCTTAAAAGTAAGGTAAAACTTAACACCCGCACAAACTTGTACATTTGTCTTATGAAGCTCTAAAAACTTGAAATTTGTATGCTGCACGTAAACCAATAAGAATATATTTTAATTTTGCCACATATAACAAAGTATTGATTTGATATGATACTGAAAGGAGAAAACATACATTTTGTTCATTGAAGTAGCCTATAGTCTTCTCTGCATATGGAGTTAATTTATCGTGCTCAGCCTGACCAAGTTTTACTGGAGTAATCAAACCGATTGCAAAACCAGGATAATTATCAACATCATAGCCCTGTAACAAAATAATCAAGTCAAAAGAACAAAACACTAAATTTGAGAAAAAAAAAAAAAGTAGAAAATTGGCTCATACCCCTGTGGCTGCCACTTGTGCACAATATTTCCTCGTGTTCTCGGTACTCATATCTGCTTCGCCATAATATAATACATCTAATCTGGCCCAGTCTTCTTCGGGATTGCGCGGGTATGAAGCCATTGAAAAGAATTCAAAAATCCTAACAAAATATTCTAAAATAAAAATCAAATTAATGAGAAAAACAAAGGTGAAAGGTCAGACGTAGATGTAAAGGAAGTAGAAACAAAAAGAAATCAATTAAGCAAACTTTAGTCTCACAACATAACTGACGTTTTGAACATTAAAAGGTAATCAAGATTTTTACAGATAGCCAAACAAAGTTCCACATAACCAGAAAGTTTAAAGAAAAACACGCATAAGAAAAAATTTCCTGATATCAAATCCATCATATTTAAAATTAGGTTATCACAAAAACGATTTAATTTTTAGGTAAATATTGTTAGGATTGATACGCAATTGAAAGATTAGAACAAAATCAACGCAGATCAACAAAATAAACGCAAAGATACTTAATCATCAAGAAAAAATACCAAAGACCTAATTGGCCGGATAGAGATGAGCTTTACGCAAGACAAATCACTTCGAGAGCGTTAACAAAGGCAACCACTATATATAGCCCTTAACAAAAACCTGAAGCTGAAAGACCACAGCAGGAAAAGGCTAGAATCACTCCAGTATATATATATATATATATATATATATAGAGAGAGAATAGTATATATCTAAGGGCATTAATATATAGTAAAAATAGGGAAGGTTTTCTTTCTTCTGTGAGAAAACATCAGGGTATTTTAGTAATTGGAGAGCGAGGCAAAATCGGTGCCTTTTTGTAATGTAACAAACCACCTTGACCCAACCCTACTTTAATTTTTATTGGGACTTGGGAGGTTAGGTTAGGCGGATGGAATTGCAACCCATTAAATCCAGGTGATCAACCCGTTTTTGCAAATTCAAACTTGATGTTCTATTTTTAAACTAGTATTTGTATAAATTAATGATTTCTTTTTTTTAAGCAAAGAATAATGAATTTTTACAAGTTGTTGTTTTATATAAATATATATACATATATAATTAGTAGTATAAAAGATATATAAATATATAAAAATAATAAAATAATGTACCTCTTCCATCCATTGGATTCAAGGAATAATTAAAGTGTCACTTATACTTTCTTTAATAAAAACAAACTAAAAGAAAAATAATTCAACAAAATTATAAGTAATTTTTAAAAATAATTACCGATATAAAATAGATAACATAAATGTGTGAATTTATAAAATAAATAAAATAAACATTACATATAAATCAAAAGACTCGCTCACATCTTTTAAAGTATTTCTTGAAATGTTAGCAAATTCTTCTATCTATGCATCATGATCAAGTCATGCAGCGCAAATAGATTAGCGAAAATCCCAAATAAAACAATCAAAATTTTAAATCAAAGAAATGAGGGAAACATTAAAACAAGGAAATTATATGTAAAAAAGAGTGCAAACAGCTACAATAGGTAGGAATCCATGAAGAGAAATCTAAGCTACTTGCAAAACTACTTACAATAAAATTATTGAATGTGTATTGAAATACAAAATATCTAAATCCGAATTATCCAATATATGTATTAAGTCCAATACCCAAAAGATTTTAAATGCAACAGAATATAAATAAATAACTAAATTTTTCGTAAAGAAGTCTCCTGGCATCATCCAATGAAACATTTATTAGTCAGACTTGGTTCAATTCTTCAAATCGCCACCAGTCAGATCCAAACCACTAAAAAAACAATTCACATATCAAAATAAAAATCACTTATCATCCTCATTAATAAAAAAATGTAGACTATTCAATTAAGCAAAACAATCAAACAGTAAAATAATTTAAAAAAAAAAAAAGACGAACCCAACTTGAGGTGGGAATTCTAAAGATGCCAAAATCCCATTGGATTTGAAAAAAATTGTCATTTTAGATAATTTGAAAAAATAATTATAATCATAAAGTTTTTCTAGAGATGTTAATGGGTATCCTATTATATGATATTTACCGGTATCTTACCCGGTTATACCGAATTATGGTACTCAATAAACAGATTCGAATAGGGTTTGGATAATGATTTCACTACCTAAATCGGGTTTGTGTATGGTTCGGGTACCACCCCTTGAGTACCCGTTATCCGAACCCGATTACTATTTATAAATATTTTATTTACTTATTTATTGACACTTAATCGAAGAGTGAGAATCCCATATATTCATCGTCACTCTCCTCCACTTTCTCTTCCTTCTTTTTCTCCTCAACTGCTGGTGCTTCTGTCGCTCGGGCAGCGCCTCCAGCAGGAGCTGCAGCTCCTCCTTCTAAGAAACCTCTGCCTCTGCCACCTCTAATAATCACTTAAAAAACAATAGAGTTAGGAGTGATGAGAAAGAAATAGAAGGTGACGCTGCTAGAGGAGTCGACAGCGGTGCCACACTGAACGAGTTTCCTTTGAAGTTCGTAAGCAGAAGCAGTAGAACCTTCAAGTTCTCCCTCCACACACAAAGGTGAAAACCTCCCACTATTTTTCTTATTTAATAGAATATTTAAACGAGTTAGGATAATTATAAAGTAATGGAAACGTATTAGGGTTAGAGGAGTAATTTTTAAATTATTCGGATAGTTAATAAAGTTAAGGTATTTGATTTTTAATAAAGTTAGAATTCGAGTTCCTCGAAATTAACGAGTACTCTACCCGTTGACATCCTTAAGTATGTCTGATAATTTCATTTTATAGAATTATTTTATTCTAATTTTATTATTAAATTTTAGCTAAGTCTTTAGTTTTTAATTGTAATTTACTTAATTTTTAGTTATTTTTATATTTAATTTATTTTTAAGTAAGTTATTTAATTTTATGTTATTTCCTTTAATTTGGTTAATATTTATTAGTTTTTATATTTTTGGTAGGACCTAAAGTAATTGGGTTTAATTTTGGAAAGTAAGGTGCTAAAAGATCTAGAAATCTGCTTGCATATACTTTAGTGTTTTAGCCATATCTCGAGCTACAGAACTCCAATTGCTGAGATTCTTGGACCATTGGAAAGCTAAGAGGCAGAGCTACAACTTTGATGAAAATCATTTTTCCCAGTTCTGCTTCGAAGATTGAGAAAATTATGTCGGAAAGTAGCTGGATGTCTTATACCGGGAATGGAAATTTGTAAAGACTGTTAAGTGATTTTTTGGGCCTCTCATTATGTTTTAAGCCCAATTAAACCCTAGGTCAACTTGGAGAAATTTAGGTTAAGTTTGTTAGTATATATAGGATATTTTGAGACCTGAAAAACAAAAAACCTTTGGAGATTCAAGAAGCTAGAAGTTGAATCGGAAACCCGGAGATCAGAGCGGCAATTATTTTGTTTTCTTCCTTAGCTTTTATTCTTCTTGTTATTTTCAATGGTTGAACTTTATACACTGTTATTTGATTTTACAATTATGAGTAGCTAATTTTCTTTTTCTAGGATTGCAATTGAACTCACATGTAGTCTAAGTTTGTAATCTCTTTCTTACTTATTTTCAATGGGAATTGAATTGTTTATTCCAATTTGTTCTTAATGCTATTGATTGCTTGGCCACCAATTAAACTGATTTAGGAACCTAAACAAACTTGGGAGAAGGAGTTTAGAGTAGACTAAAATTGGGATAGCATATGATCATGTTAAATGATTTGCGTATAGGATAGGGATATACCTATAGGCCATATGTAGCCAAATTAGAGTCTGAACTTAATGAGTCTGTTTTAATTTCAAATCACATAGGGATATAGTGTTTTGGTTAAAATAGATATTTTTATAAGACGAGTCGGGAGACCCTTATAAATAATTTAGGACTCTAGGTTAGCAATTCAACCCATTGAAATAAGTTAAGGAGGAGAGGTAAAATTTAGATAAAGTGTGAGGGATATTGTAATCCTAGGCTTGTTTAATTTGATATTTTCTCCAGTTGTTATTATTTTGATTTTTCTTGTTATTTTAAATTCTAGTTTATTAGTTTTAATTAATTAATTAATTTGGATTATTTGGATAAAATTAAATTGTTTTAATTTTAGTAATTAGTAAAGTTTTAGATCAATTCTCCATGAGAACGATACTCTACTTGCTAATATACTGTCTATTCGATACGTATACTTGCGTAGTGGATTTTTAACTGACAATGTCTTAAAATTCAATTCTTACTCATAATTGAAGTTAACCATTATCTAAGTTATTATAAAAAAAATCCACAAAACTAAAATTAAATACCTTAAGACTTAATAAAAAATTAAATAATCCCTTCCCTAAGTATGTCTTAAAATTCAATTCTTACTCATAATTGAAGTTAACCATTATCTAATTTATTATTTAAAAAATCCACAAAACTAAAATTAAATACCTTAAGACTTAATAAAAAATTAAATAATCCCTTCAAAAAAAATTAAATAATAAACTCATTCATCATTATGATGTATTAAATTACCTTAAGAAGTGGCAGGCTTAATCCTACACTCTTCCACCTCATCGTTGGGTTCAAGATTTTTCCCTGGAATGCCCCTCCAATACAAACCTTGAAAAGTTTCAATCTTTCCACTGTCAACATCTTTGGCCTTAAAAGTAAGATAATACTTAACACCAGAACAAGCTTGCACATTTGCCTTAAGAACCTCTAGAAATTTGAAATTCGCATGCTGCACGTAAACCAACCAAAATATGTTTAAAATTTACAAAGAACACATATAACAAGTATTAATTTAAAATGATACTGAAAGATACATGTTGTTCGTTGAAGTAAGCTATAGCCTTCTCTGCATATGGAGTAAGTTTCTCCTGACCATCTTGAGTGAGTTGTGTAGGAAGAATCAAACCAATCGCAAAGCCAGGGTAATCATCAACATCATAACCCTGTAATGAAATAATCAAGTCAAAGAAAACAAAAACTTAAATTCAAAAAAAAAATGAACAGTGGAAAATTAGCTCATACCCCAGTGGCTCTCACTTGTTCATCATATTTCCTTAAGTTCTCATTACTAATATCTGGACCATCAACATAGTACAGTTCATCTAATTTGGCAGTTTCTTCTTCGGAATCATCTCCGTGTGTAGCCATTGAAAAGATCTGAAAAGTCCTAACAAAAGATTGCAAAATAAAATTAATGAGAAGAAATAAAAAAGTGAAACGACAAAAGCAAAAGAACAGAAAGTAGAAGCAAAATAAATTAGATCAATTGAGAAAACCTATTAGCTGCAATTTAATGATTTAATGTTTAAAGAAGAACGTAATTTAAGGTAAGTATGCACATGATTTGAGTGTGTAAATCATGACAATTGAAAGTCAAATATCAAAGAATCAATCACAAACAGAACCACAAGCATATTTAGAAGCTCAACATTAAGCAAAAAAAATAATAATAAACTAGAACTTTTGATTAAAATAAAATAAGAGGAAAAGCAAAGAGCGAAAAAAATTTCTGAAAAGACACTAATAATAAAAATTAAGACAAAATATCACAAACATAATAACAAATAACCAAAAATCTTGTGCATGTTTATGGTCAAAGTATAGGAGATTTTGAAGAACAAAGGCTGCAGATAGCCAAACAAAGTTTGAAACCACCGAAAAAGTTTAAAGAAAACCACACATCAGAAAGTAATGGATTATATCAAAGATATTAAATCCGTTGCATTCAAATTATCTTATCACAAAAACAATCCAATTTTTAAGCAAACAAAGTTAAATCCATACACAGCTAAAAGATCATAACAAAATCAATGCAGAGACACTATATATCAAAAACCTGATTAAGCAAGGCAGGATAAAGTTAACAAAAACCTAATTAGCGGTGGCTCTCTCTCTCTCTCTCTATATATATATATATATAACTAACATCAATTATATGACTGTTTACTGTCAAACTTGATAATGAATCTCAAAATTGAAATCTAAGATAAACATCGATTGCATAAAACAAAATCATATTATCACAATGAGAATCTAAATTTTAAGCAATCAAAAGTCATGATTCATACACAACCGAAGGCAGAGAGTACTTGCAGTCGTTGTGAGGAAAACCTGTTTCGGCAAAACTCTCTTTATATGAATAAGGGTACGTAATAATTTATTTAATTTTTTCAAATTAAAGATTTAAAAAACTTCTGAGCCATTGTATGCTCATATCTGCTTCACCATAATATAATTCATCTAATCTAGCCCCTTCTTCTTCGGTGTCGGATGGGTATGAAGCCATTGAAAAGAATTCGAGAATCCCCACAAAATATTGTAAAATAAAATCAAATTAATGAGAAAAAATAAAAAAGTGAAATGACGCAGGAGCGTTTAGGATTGTGTTTTATTTAATTTAGTTTTTGTTAATTTTAGTTGATTTAGGAATTATAGGTATAATAAAATTCTTCTTTTATTTGTATTAGGATTTTAAGCTAGTCATGTTCTATTTAGGAATAGAACATCTATTTTATTTAAATTTCTTATTACTTATTTGAATTGTATTAGATAACTAGAAATAGAGTTTTATTAGGATTTGGACCTATAATAGTATAAATAAGACCCTTAGGCTAGGTTATTATACACATTCAAGTTGAGAGTTAATAAATTATATTTTCTTAAGCAGGAGTGCTTATTTCTCTAGGCTCTTTTTAAGAGTAAGAGGTTTTAGTATCTTTGGCCTAGCCAACCAAAGTGGGATTTTGGCTACTCTTCACCTTAGTGGGGTTTTCTAACCTTGCCAAGATTGGTGGTTCACCTTAGTGGGGTTTTTAACCTCGCCACGATAGGACTTTCACAACGCCCCGGCGTCAGTTTGGTATCAGAGCGGGAAGATCATTGTTCGCTGCATAAATTCAAGTTTGCTGTCGAGTTTCGATACTCCCTGTTCGGGTAATTTTATTTATTGCTTTATAATATATCATCTTTTTTTCTCTCTCTCTACATCACCACATCGTCATCACCATACAAAAAAAAAATGCCGCCAAGACGTCAAAATCGTCAAAGAGATGATCACGAGATTGAGATTGCAGAACTACGTCAACAAATTCAAGAATTACAAGAGCAACTCGCAAGACGTGATGCTCAAATCAATAATAGTAATTCTAGTGATGAAGAGATTGACACCAACCCCTTTCATCAAAATTCATCCTCTGATGAAGAAATACCTATTCGTCGCCTAAGAACTGCTACTACTAGAGATTTGGGAATCAAAGTCGACATTCCTGAGTTTGAAGGAAGACTTCATCCTGATGACTTCCTTGATTGGCTCTACACAGTAGAAAGAGTTTTCGAGCTCAAAGATATTCCTGATGAAAAACGTGTGAAGCTTGTGGCAATTAAATTGAAGAAACACGCTTCTATTTGGTGGGAAAATCTCAAAAGACAAAGAGAAAGAGAAGGTCGCAACAAAATCAGAACATGGGATAAGATGCGTCGAGAACTCAAGCGTAAGTTCCTTCCTGAGCATTATCGACAAGAAATTTTTATAAAATTTCATAACTTGAGGCAAAAAACAATGTCGGTGGAAGAATATACAATAGAGTTCGAACAACTTCACATGAAGTGCGATGTTCATGAGCCAGAAGAACAAACTGTAGCTCGTTATCTTGGGGGTCTCAATGTTGAAATTGCAGATATTGTTCAACTACAACCATATTGGAACTTAAATGATGTCATCAGACTAGCACTAAAGGTTGAGAAACAAAGATTACGGAAGAGCTCAATGAGTTCATCTAGACAAAAAGATTCCACCTCAAACCATGAAAGTCAAAGTTCAGCAACTATTCCATCTCTAAAGGTAAACTCTTCAAAAACTCCAAACAATCAAGAGATTACTTCTACTCGTGCTTCTAATGTCAACAAAAAGTGCTTCAAATGCCAAGGATTTGGACATATTGCTTCTGATTGTCCGAATAGAAGAATTATTTCTTTAATAGAAGGAGAAGATTATGTGAATTGAGAAAAATTAGAACCACTTTATGATGAGTATGATGACGAAATAAAGGAAGAGCTAGAAAATTTCAACAACGAAGAGATAGAAGAAGTTTCTGCTGATCATGGGGAAGCTCTTGTTGTTCGTCGTAACCTTAACACTGCTATGATGACAGAAGATGAAAGTTGGCTTCGTCACAACATATTCTATACAAGGTGCACATCCCAAGGGAAGGTTTGTAATGTCATTATTGATATTGGAAGCTGTGAGAATGTTATTGCCAACTACATGGTGGAAAAGTTAAAACTTCCAACTGAAGTACATCCTCATCCTTACAAGTTACAATGGCTGAGAAAAGGAAATGAAGTTAAAGTGACAAAACGCTGTTGTGTTCAATTCTCTATCGGAAATAAATATGAAGATAAAGTTTGGTGTGATGTTATCCCAATGGACGCATGCCACTTGTTGTTAGGACGTCCATGGCAGTATGATCGTCAAGCTCACCATGATGGATACAAGAATACTTATTCCTTCATCAAGGATGGAGTAAAAATTATGTTGACTCCATTAAAGCCAGAGGATCGACCAAAGAGACAAGAAGAAGATAAAGCACTCATCACTTTGTCTGATCTAAACAAAGTTTCTCGTGAATCAAACCATTTATGCCTCTTATTAGTCTCTAAGGAGAATGAAGCATCTCCACCCTTATCCAAGCCTAGTCAAACAAAATTGGTCAACAAAAGTTTGGGAAACTTATGGAGAAGCTTTGTGGACAGCCATGCCGTTAAGAAGACTATAATCGATTTGAAGAAAAGATATCATCAAAATCGAATGCGGCTTGGAGATGAATGGAAAACAACCTTCAAAGGAATAGATGAATTGTTCAAATGGTTAGTATGGACTATGACAGTACGTGGATCCAAACATCTACGAGGAATTTGTCAATGCCTACTCGTCGGAGCCGAGTTTTTCTAACCCGAGGAGAATGACGCAGGAGCGTTTAGGATTGTGTTTTATTTAATTTAGTTTTTGTTAATTTTAGTTGATTTAGGAATTATAGGTATAATAAAATTCTTCTTTTATTTGTATTAGGATTTTAAGCTAGTCATGTTCTATTTAGGAATAGAACATCTATTTTATTTAAATTTCTTATTACTTATTTGAATTGTATTAGATAACTAGAAATAGAGTTTTATTAGGATTTGGACCTATAATAGTATAAATAAGACCCTTAGGCTAGGTTATTATACACATTCAAGTTGAGAGTTAATAAATTATATTTTCTTAAGTAGGAGTGCTTATTTCTCTAGGCTCTTTTTAAGAGTAAGAGGTTTTAGTATCTTTGGCCTAGTCAACCAAAGTGGGATTTTGGCTACTCTTCACCTTAGTGGGGTTTTCTAACCTTGCCAAGATTGGTGGTTCACCTTAGTGGGGTTTTTAACCTCGCCACGATAGGACTTTCACAACGCCCCGGCGTCATGAAAGGTCAAAAGTAGATGTAAAGGGAGTAGAAACAAAACAAAATCAATTAAGTAAACTTTAGTCTCATAATAAAACTGAGGTTTTGAACATTAAAGGGTAATCAAGATTTTTACAGTCACAAAAGTTTAAAGAAAATCACGCATAAAAAATAATGCCTAAATATCAAATCCATTGCATTCAAAATTAGGTTATCACAAACGCCTATCCACCTGTAGATAAGTAGCAACTTTTTTTAAAAAAAAAGAATTAGGTTGTCACAAAGACAATTAAATTTTTAAACAAATAAAATCAGGATTGAAACGCAACCAAAAGAACAGAAAAAAATCATCGCAGAGACCCTTAATCATCAGGAAAATCAAGAACGGGATATACCAAAGACCTGATTGGGAAGATGGAGATGAAGGCTTTAAATTCTCAAGACAAAACCTGTTTGGCAAAGGCAAAAGGCTGGGTAATAATTTAATTAATTTTTCCAATTAAAGATTTCATAAACTTTTGAGCCCATCAATCCAAAACCAGTCCACCATCGCAAGGCCCAAATGTCTTCTGCTCTATATTTCTTTTCAGGCGTCAAAACGGCGCGCTGCGCAAGGGTTCCGGGGCTAATACTTAATCTTTAACCAACTAATCTAATACATTTTCGTGCTCGTTTTCTGTCTCTGTCTGTCTGTCTGTCCTGAATCTTCTTCGATTGTTTCAAAAAGCAAGCAGATTCACTCAATTTCTCTTTACCTCCAGTTTGCCTCAGATCTTCTCTCCGTAAGTAACTACTCTAACAAATTTTTGGGATTGGTCCTTGCTTAAATTTTGAAACAATACAGAAAAAAAAAATCAAGTCAAACTGAAGCCCCAAGTTTTCTGAAGCTCAGTTGAGTTTATTTGGTGTTTGAATCTAATTAAATATCTGGGATCTTGGTATTTTCCTTTATTGCGGAAAGATTCTTGCCGTTTGATCAATGTATGTGCTGATTGATGTTTGTTGTAATATGGGTGTGCAGAATTTCTAAGAAGTCGTCTTTGGGTAGTGAATATTAGTGATGGAGGATGTTAAGGAGCAGCCAAGTCAATCCCATGGTAATTTTTCAAGCTATAACATTTCTTTCTGGATATTGAATTGTTTGAATTTTTGGTGAAGCACTTCTTGGAATTTGGAAATGTTTGTTATTCATAAATTTAAATTTTTTATCCGAAGTGATAGGGTTCCCGTTGCATTGTATCAAGTTCCTTGTATCAATTTTTTCTCTTTCAATGACAGTTTTCGTTTTGTAGATTTATTTTCCAATGGTTTGATCACTGAGTTGTTTCTGTGTATTATATCAATAATGCTCTTCATTTTAGTTTTTAATACTTACTTCATAAGTATCATGTCATGTTCTTCACAGGTCAAGATGATGAGAATGAAATTGTCACTGAAAATACTGCATTTGTGCATGGGGAACCACCTCACGATGATAGTGGACCTCCAAAAGTTGATTCTGAGGTGGAAATTTTACATGAAAAAGTAACAAAGCAAATCATTAAGGAAGGGAATGGTCAGAAGCCATCAAAGTATTCAACTTGCTTCTGTAAGTACCTGAAACTTGTGAATTGTTGCTTCTTATCTCTCTTTGGCCATGCCTTTCGTTGATTATATGAAAAGCTGAATTTTTTTAATTACAAACAATCGCCAGTTACTGGTATAAAACCAACATTTGTTATGGTTTGATCTGGTCTAACTTTCAGTATAATGTTTGGTGTTGATTACACCTTCACTGCCTCCAACTGGATGCATGAATCTTGTATCTGAGCTTTCTCCCAACATTTTGTTGAAGTTATACTAATGAATAGTCAGTATCCTACTAAATTGAGGTTATATTACATGTAAGTCAGTGGTAGGATTGATTGAGACAGCTTAATGGACTGTGGTTAGTTTTAACTGAGCTTAGAGTGTAATGTCACTGGCTAACCAGGGCAATTTAGTCATGTACTAGTTGATGAGAAATTTTGCCGGTTCTTTTAATTAGAACATTAACAGAACAAATGCTACTCTGGTAATTGTAGATGTTTAGTCCAATGATTAATGTTGAACTTCTACTGCTATTTGCTTCGCAAAGTTGTTACTTAGAAGTCTCATGGAAGGTCAAGGAGTTATGTTATTTCTGTTATGTATCCTATACATCTGAGTAACTTCAAATATGAAATAGTGCACTACAGGGGATGGGCTGAAAGCACCCAGCATAAATTTGAAGACACATGGCATGAACAACAACCACTTGAAATGGTTTTAGGAAAAGGTATCTGTTTGATTTTTCTCTTTTCCTTTTTGTTTATATGGTTGAAATACATATTGAATGTAGTTTCAAACGTGTTTAACTGGAACCATTTATATAACTAATCATGCTAAGTAGCTGCTTTAATGGTGTCTTGTCTGTTGGGCATCTTATGAAATCTTAATGGTTTACGGTGGTGGCAGAGAAAAAAGAAATGACCGGTTTGGCTATTGGTGTCTCAAGCATGAAGTCGGGTGAACGTGCCCTGTTACATGTGGGATGGGAATTAGGTTATGGAAAAGAAGGAAGTTTTTCTTTCCCCAATGTTCCACCTATGGCAGACTTATTATATGAGGTTGAGCTTATTGGTTTTGATGAAACTAAAGAAGTAAGTTGCCCTCTTGTGGTTTTTCAAGAAAACCGATTATTTTTACATGTGGATCTTCAAATTGTTTAAATCAGCTTTTTCCATGTGATGCTAATGAAATGCATCTCTTGGTGAGGCACTATTTCGATAGGGAAAAGCTCGTGGTGACATGACTGTAGAGGAAAGGATTGGTGCAGCCGATCGAAGAAAGATGGACGGGAATGCTTTATTTAAGGAGGATAAGCTAGAGGAGGCCATGCAACAGTATGAAATGGTTACACACTTCTGTTCCTTGAATGCTAGCATCTGATATCATACCAATTTTTCTTTTTTTATTCTCTTTCTTAGTTATTTCGGCAAGTTCTTATGGTTACTCCTCTCTTTTTCTCACGCTAGGCCATAGCATATATGGGTGATGACTTTATGTTCCAGTTATTTGGGAAGTATAGAGACATGGCTTTAGCTGTCAAAAATCCATGTCATCTCAACATGGCAGCTTGTCTGATAAAGCTCAAGCGCTTTGAAGAAGCCATTGGACAGTGCTCCATGGTAAGTACACATTCCTGCTGACAACACCGCTTTTCTATTTAAATATCTTGTGGTAGTTTGCTGATCTGTAATTTTGCATGTCACCATGTATAGGTTTATATGGAAATCTTGAAAAATACAGGCCTTAGTTATCTGTAATTGTCTACAAAGGTTTGATCCTTGTTTTTGTTGGATTGTGAGCAAGAAAGTGATTAACTTGTATGGGCTCAGTTCATTCCTTGGAAAGAATTGGTGTAATAAATTAGATTGCTGGTATTTTCCATCTTTTTTCTTTCATACTTCCAAGAGAGTGACTTTATGTCTTTTGTGTCTCAATCTGGTTTTTAGGAAATTAACAGCAATTATGAAGCAGCTTGTGTAATGATTCTATTGGCTTGGTTGAGACAGATGTAATAAAGTAAAGCACATTTAAACCTAGACAAATTTATTTGTCTTTAGCTTAGTGGCTTCTTACAGCACTCGGCCACTTCAATTGAAATTCCACTGCTTGAATGTATATGTCTTTTGTTGAGTGGCTCCTTGCACACTTGGCCAGTTTATTGCTTTGTGATCCTTGGACTGAAATTCATCTGCATGTTTGTGGACACAATTTTTTGGTTTTTTTAACAAGATACTCACTTGGCTCTCAGGTATTGGCAGAAGATGAAAACAATGTGAAAGCTATGTTCAGACGAGGAAAGGCCAGAGCGGAACTTGGGCAAACAGATGCTGCACGGGAAGACTTTCTAAAGGCTCGCAAATATGCACCTCAAGACAAAGCAATTGCAAGGGAGTTGCGCCTGCTTGCAGAACATGACAAGGCTATGTACCAGAAGCAAAAAGAGTTTTATAAAGGAATTTTTGGACCAAGACCTGAACCTAAACCCAAGAGAACCAATTGGCTAATCCTCTTGTGGCAATGGCTTGTGTCACTATTCTATCGCATCATCAGGCGAGAAAGAGTCAAAGCCGATTAATTTAAGCTCTGAATTACCAAAAATGAATACTTAAATCTAAGCTACGAATTATTTTGTTAGTTATTGCAGCTCTAGTTGACTTTCTGCTTTGACATCTTAGATGTTTCTGTTGATGTTGAAGATGACTCCGCTAAATGTTTCAGTGCTAATGCACGCTTTTATGAAACTCACCAATGTATGTGGATATGTGCATGGAATAATCTTCCTGCCTAATGTTCAAAGAGATGTAGTTATTTTTTGTTGTCATTCTTCTCAGGAGAGCTGATATCTCTGTAATTGCCATTTGAAACTGCCTTTTTTTGCATTGCTGAGTGCAGACTCGTTGTGCCTTGATCTCTAAAGAAAGCAATGCATTGAGGTTTTCATGATTGTACACAAGGGCAAATGACCTGTGAAGGTGAATTCAGACATTGAATTGAATTACATTCATTTCTCCATTTCCTATTTCTTTAAAAATGAAAAAGAAGAAGCTGATGGTGGATATTCTATAATATCTGCTTGTTAAGCTTGTTAAACAATAGTAGTATATTATGTACGGTACCAGACATGGCAGAATCCAAATTGCAATGTAAAAGACAAAAGGAGAAAGTGATCAACATCAGTATGCCATTTCAACTTGTAGATGAACCAGATCTCCTATCCATCCCTAAAAGGCAAAAAATTTAAAACCCAGAAAGCTGAAAGTGTCTACCATGATTGTCTGGGCATGGACATCCAAGCAACGTAGGCACAAACAATCTTTTGTGACATATACACATAAACAGCAAATGACAAACTCATTAACATCACATCTTTCCAGTCACCCTTCTGTTGTGGGCTCATATTTTCCTTCAATCCTCTGCCAAACTTCTGCACACCAGTGAAAACTAGTGCAAACAACTGCCTCTTCTCATCCTTTTCTTTCTTTGCTGTTGTTGTCGATCTCTCTACCGGTTCATTGTTTTGACAAGATAAAACAATGAGAATTCTGGGACAGTTCCTGGTCCTGCTCCTACTTTTCAGTTCTTGGGCTGAACTGTTCTTGTAGTAGAAAGAATGATGCACAGAGAGAGCTGCCAATGCCATTGATGTGATCAGAAAAAACTCCGAATGCAGAAGTACACAAGATTGGTTTTGATCATGGGTGCCTTTGAGAAGGCAGAAGAAGTTGTGTTTGACCCAACTTTTGGGAAAAGATAAGCAGTCAGCGTCGATGTAACAATGCAAGAAAATATCTTCCATGGGAAAGCAAATGTTTACCTTAGAAAAACGGATAAGGCTCTATTTGGTCGAGTGGGACAAGCAACCGAAGGAATTCATTTCATCTTTCAGGTTATGCTTAGGCTGATTTTGGGCTTCTGGCCCTTGTGTAAGTGTCTTGGTCCATTCCATGAAGAACTTTTACGTCTTATTGGGCTTTTTTCCTTTTAAGATTTAATATTTATCAAATTTTTTTTTAAAAAAATTAATTAAATGTTTTGCTCTTATTATAATATTTTTTATTTTTATTTAATAAATTTTTAATAATAAAATTAAAATAAGTGAAATTTATATTTGTTAAGAATTACTTTCACTTTTGTTAGTTTAATAATCTGTATTTATTAATTTTTATCATCTATTTTTCTTAAATTGAAAAAATTCAAAAAAATCAAATTCTTATTTAAATAAAATAATAAATTATTTAATTAAAAAACTAAGAAAAAGAAAAATAATAAATAAGATCATTGCATTGACTTCAAGTTTCAAACTGTATAGCGGGCAATGGGATGAGATTCTTCTCAATCTCCTGGCTCAAGGCTTTTGACTGTGGGTCTCACCTGTACCATCATAACTTACACGTGCAGTTCTGTTTTAATATTTCATCAAACTTCGTGCGGGGCCCACTTCGATCTGACGGCTGTTAGCCACTCCCTTAGTACGAGTCAACAAGTAAAATTAATGACGTCAAAAGTTTCAGCATGAGTCAAACCAATTTTCTCTTTCCTACGTGGAACAGCAAATTGATAAAAAAGTGGATGGAGGAAGGAACTCGCCATGATTCTCGAACACCTGTCCAGCTTAGTCAAAGTCTGACACGTGTCTGTAAAACAGGGCGAGTATCATCTTTCGTGTACACCAAAAAGTGTCAGAACTTTGGAAGACAAAAGCTGCAGACTGTGCAGACTCAGCTGCCATTAATGGCCAATAGCTAAATCTTATTTAAAAATTGCTTTCAGGTTACTCCCATAGAAAGTAGTCAGTGACAGCACTGGAACCAATCATAACGAGCCACCTGTAGCATTGAGGATAAAATAGTCCTCCTCTTTTTTTTTTTTTGTCAAAAGATATTAAGCTTGATTGTCAAAGGGTGTGGTTTTCTTTTGAATATTTTAAGGCACTAATACATCTACAAATTCTATTAAAACATTGTATTGAGGTTTGCTTTCAAAAGAATATCTTAAATTAATATAAAAATAACAATCATTATGGTAACATTAAGATTGCCATAAATGATTATATTAAATGAATAATATTTTTATACCAAAAAGAAACTATGGCTTAAAAATAGCACTTTAACATACCATTTTCAATAGAAAAGATTTCTCCAAGAATTACTATTCATTATTGACATATTTTTAATAAAATATTTGAGATGATTTTTTATGATATATTTAATTAATAAAATTTATCGAATCAAATAAGTTGATTCTAAGATTTTTTAAGAAAATTTCTATAAATAATGAGTTCTTACCAACCTTTACTCGTAATGGAACACTAATAATATTAGTTAAATGTCCTAAATCACTGATTAGGATTTTACCTACCTTCTTCTCTTTCTATGAAGAGTATGTATTACCTTCCAAAAGCAACACCTTAACAAATCTCCTAATGCAACTATTAGCATTCCTAACACAAAATTTGATAAGAGGTTAACCTATATGGTATGGAGACTTTTAAAAAATAATAATAAACTGGTCCACATTAGAAGGAAAAAGAGAAAATTTTTTTTTGTTGGCATTGAAAATGTTGTGAAAAATAGTGAGATGGAGAGGAGTGATTGGGTTGTTGAAAAGAAGTTTGACTACTCTTGCCTGCAGAAGATCCAAACCCAAGTTAAAAAAACATAGGGCAAACAAGCACCACTTGCACTTTGCGTATCCAAACTCTCCCCCTCTCTCCAGTAGTTAAACTGCGTTGACTGCGATAAAACTCCCCTCTCCAATAAAAGCAATCCATTGTTCCCATTCTGCCCCCAGCTAAATCCAAAATTTCCGCATTCTAATCTGCCCTCTTGTCCTTTCACAGACTGGGGGTGCATCTGTAAATTCATTTTCATATTTGGACACAAAGTTGAAATTCTTGTGCTGTTGTGTGCTGTTGTCTGTTGCTGCTGCTGCTTTCCTCTCTTTACAAAATTTAGAAGCTTCTCTCTATCTCTCCAGAAACTCAAAAATTAGGGCTTCGTTTAAAACTTTAGCTCCTTGCCTTTGGTTCATTCCGTAAATTTGAATTGAATTTTGGGCAAATTTTGACGCATTTTGAGGCTTCATTTTCATTTTCTTTCCTTTTGTTGGCTTAAGCGTTTCTTTCCGGAACTGGAACGAAGGCTCCGAGCGAATATTGGGAGCTTCTCTGCCGTAGATGTAAATTCGACATGAATTTTGGGCAAATCTCCAGGTATTCGGATTCGAAGGCTCGAATCTTTCTTTGTTATTAATTAGTTTGTCTTTACAAAAAAACGTAGTTTTTTTTTTGGGCACAAAATTAGGGTTTCAATCCTCTGTATCTCATATTGCTGTTATTAGTTTTTTATTTTTTTCAGGAAAAGATTAGTGCTTTGATATACTAAAAAATGAAGCGATTGAGATCGAGCGACGATCTCGACTCTTATGAAAAAAATGCAAGTAAAGAATCGAATCAGAATCAGAATCGATCATCGTCTCATCGAAGCAGCAGTAGCAGCGGTTTCTATTATAAACCATCCACAGCCTCCGAAAGCAACGCCCGCACCAAAAGCAATTTGATCTCATCTTCTTTGTCACGGTATGATCGAGACCGATCCGTGGCTGATGAGGATAGCGGCAGGGAGAAGGAAAGGGAGAGGCTGGTCCGGAAGCGATCAGAGCACGATTTTGAAAGCTTTGATAGGCGAAAAGTAGGGTTTGATCGGTACAGAGAGAGTGGTAGTAATAGTAGCAGCCAACATCGGTCAGAGAGCTTCTGCGGGCCTCGCAGGGATTTTCCAAAGGGATTCCGATCAGAAAGGGATCGCACTCGGCGTGAAAGTGGGAGTGGGAGCTCGTGGCGCAGGTTCGGAATTGATGAGAATAGAGGGAGTAGTAAGGTGCAACTGAGGGAGGTTAGGGATGTGAAGTCACCAACGTGGTCGAGGGATTCTTTGGGGGCAGGGAGGGTGTTTGGGGAAACAAGGGAGAGAGAAGATTTGAGGAGGAGGAGTTCCAAGTCTAAGTCTAAGTCAAGGTCGCCAACGTTGTCAAGGGATTCAGGTAGTGAGCAGTCTAAAAGTGTTGGTGGTGGTGGTGGTGGAGAACCTAAGAAGAGTGAGGAAACACCGGTTGAGAGTGAGACTAGTAGTGAAATGGAGGAAGGTGAGTTTGATCCTGAGCCTCAAGCTGAGACCGAACCTGAATTGGCTACTGAAGGTGCGGTCGAAAATGATGGGAAAGAGTGTAGTCATAGGGAAGTGGAGAATGAGCCAGGTGAGATGAATTCAACCGTCGAGGTTGTAGAGGAGGGCAATAAGGAGATGGGGAATGAAAAGAAAGATGAAGGGAAGGAAGATGATGAGTTGCAAGATTGTGGAAAGAGTTTGAATGGTGGAAGTAGTGGTAGTGGGGATAAGATGGATGATGTGGGTGGTGATGAAGTTCGAAAGGAGGAAGAAGGTGTGAAGGTTGGTGGTGAATGTGAGGAAAATAGTAGTAAAGATGCAGTTGTGCAGAAGTCATCCTGTTTGGAAAAGAACTCTAAGGAGGATAAAGGGATCGATCTTGAGGTGCAGGTTGAGGAATGTGAGGCGGCAGAGTCTAGTAAGGAAGTTACAGTGGAAAATGGTGATCATAAAGTGAATATGGATGTGGTAGAGATAGGTTTGAGTCAGAATGTCAAGGATAAAGGGAAAGGTGTTGCTGTTGAATCCACAAATGTTACAGTTTCTGCGGAAAATAGTGTTTGGATTGAAAGGGAATCGAAAAATGTGGAAGTTGATATGGAAGGGCCTAGTACTAGGGGTTTTGAGTTGTTCTCTTGCTCTCCTGTTAGGAGAGTGGAAAAGGCAGAGCAATCAGGTCTTGATAAGCCAAAAGATGAGAAACTGGCATTGGAGTCACTTGATCTTTCTCTTAGTTTACCAAATGTGCTGTTGCCTATTGGTGCTCAAGATACAGATGCATTTCCTGGCTCCCCTAGCCATGGAAGGAGTGTACAGTCCTTGACCAATACATTTCGTACCAACTCTGATGGGTTTACTGCATCCATGTCTTTTTCTGGTTCTCAGTCATTTTACCATAATCCGAGTTGTTCTTTGACTCAGAATTCCATGGATAACTATGAACAATCTGTTCACAGTCGCCCCATATTTCAGGGAGTTGATCAACTTTCTCAAGGAGCATGGCAGTCTCAGAATGAGTCAAGGCATAAAGATGTTCCCATGTTTCAGAGAATTTTGATGAATGGAAATGTCTCTTTCAGTCAATCTCAAGCATTACAGGGCATTGCAAATAGCCCAGCTGTCCAAGCTCAAAATATTCACTCTTTAGAAGGAAGCTCGAAGATGCCCAATGGACTTGAGAGGCAGTTAAGTTTTCATAAACAGAATGATGTCAGGTCTCCTTCGCAGAGTGTTGGATCTCATGAAATCGGTTCAAATTATAGCTTTGAGAAGAAGCGAGCCATGAGGGAGAAGCATGGTTTATATAGGAGCAGTAGCCAGAAAGAGCAAGAACAACTTCTGATAGGTGGAGCTGATTTTGTTGAGACAATAATAAGCAGGATGGTTTCTGAGCCTATCCATGTTATGGCTAGGAAGTTTCATGAAATGACTGGACAATCAATAGCATGTCTAAAAGAGAGCATTCGTGAGATTATGTTAAATGCAGAAAAGCATGGACAACTTCGTGCATCTCAGGAAGCCCTACAGAACCGGTCTGATTTAACACTGGAAATGCTGCTAAAATCGCATCGGGCTCAATTGGAGATCTTGGTTGCGTTGAAAACTGGTCTGCCTGAGTATCTTCAGGTGGACAACGGTATTTCATCTTCTGATTTGGCTGAGATCTTTCTGAACTTAAGATGCAGAAATCTTATGTGTCGGAGTTCTGTGCCTGTGGATGAATGTGATTGCAAGGTTTGCTCAAAGAAGAATGGTTTTTGCAGTGCTTGTATGTGTCTTGTGTGTTCAAAGTTTGATATGGCATCTAATACTTGTAGTTGGGTTGGTTGTGATGTGTGTCTGCACTGGTGCCATGCGGATTGTGGATTAAGGGAATCTTATATTAGGAATGGACATAGTGCAGCTGAGATGCAGTTTCATTGTGTTGCCTGTGATCATCCTTCTGAGATGTTTGGCTTTGTAAAGGAGGTTTTTCAGAATTTTGCAAAGGAATGGACGCTTGAAACTTTTTCCAAGGAACTTGAATATGTCAAGAGGGTCTTCTCTGGCAGCAAAGATGTGAGAGGGAAACGGCTGCATGAAATTGCAAATCAAATGATTGTAAGATTGGCCAGAAAGTCTGACCTTTCTGAGGTTTATAGTCAGATAATGGGCTTCCTGACTGGTAAGTGTTTTTTCCCCCCAATGAGGAATTATGTTATTTCTTCTTAGGATAATTATTAACTTGGTTAAAAAGCTAACTAAGTTAAAATGTTACCATTAATTTTCAAATTAGTTATGTGTTTGCTCTTTCCCCTTCATATACAAATGCTTACTAGATGTAGTTTTGTTCCCTTTAGAATTTGTATAAACTTTTCCCGAACGGTATGGGATTGATTTGAATTTTTCATTGCATATATGATTTTGCTATATGCTATTCCAGATTCTAGTGGTTTATGGAAAGCTTAACCCTCATTCTTGTAAGAACTTGTTTCTACAAAGTTGTGCTTTATATTATGTATGATACGCACAGTTGAGAACCTCTTACTTAATGACTCCATTTTGCATTACCATTTGCTTTATATTGTGCTTTATATTGTGTATGGTGCGGGGGAGGCATATGAAATCTCCATTTGATGTGTTAATTTTTCGTTCTTTTGCAATGGCCCAACAAAATCTTGGTGGTTCCAATTAACTGATCAGTTATTAATATTATTTTTTAACTGTATTCATGGTATATTTTATTTGTTATGATCTTTTATTTTGTGTGTGTAAATGGCACATTCGGCTGTCAACTAATAAATTTAATGGAAGAAAATTATGATATATTGCACCTTAACAAGTACCCTTGAGCACTCATTAGCAACATCCATCTAGAAAAGATATGAACCATGTTGTTGTAGTCGTAAATCGTTCTGATTACTGCCCTAGAATTCAACTATTATGATATTAAAGGCCATTTGAACAATCCACTCAAATCTTCTGTTCTGATTGCAGACGGTGATTCTTCCAAGCCTAGTAACACTACTGTTTTGTCTGGAAAGGAACAAGGCAAAAGAATCAATGGGATAGCTGGGCCTAGTCAGGATGCTACATGGCTCAAATCTGTTTATTCAGATAAAGCTCCTCAACTGGAAAGTTCATCTAGCCTACTTCCTAGTTTCCATGTTGAACGAACTGACCGGCGTGACAAACACCGCTTGGAGTCAGAGTTGCAGAGGAGTGCACAAAAGCAATCATTTTTGCCTGAGCTGGAGAGCTTCGTAAGAATCAAACAGGAAGAGGCCAAAATGTACCAAACACGTGCTGATGATGCAAGAAGAGAAGCTGAAGGCCTGAAACGAATTGCAATGGCAAAGAATGAAAAGATTGAGGAAGAGTATAGGAGTAGAATCACAAAATTACGGTTGGGTGAGGCGGAAGAAATGCGGAAACAAAAGTTTGAAGAATTCCAAGCTCTAGACAGAGCTTATAGGGAATACAATGGTATGAAGACAAGAATGGAAGCCGATATTAAAGATCTTTTGTTGAAAATGGAAGCCACAAGACGAAACCTTGCCATGTGATGCTAATTGACGCGTTCTGTAGAACTGTTGTCTCAGGTTTATTTCATCGTAGTGCAGAAATTTGTTGTTCTATAATGTTTATACATTATATGATTCAAGGTTTCTGTAGTTTTCTTTTTATTATTAATTTGTAGGTGTCTTGCAGTCTAGATTCTGTACCTCCTCCTCCAATGCTAACCAGAATATGTACAGGGATGCAACATCTCTTCATGTCTTAAACATCCATTTCACCGATGCTACCTGTGAGATCGGTTATAGATCATGTTTTTTCCTGCCTGAAGGTACATTGGTTGAATATCATTTTAGCCTGCTTGTGTTGCTTGCAGGATAAGCAGAGCAAAGCCATAGGTCTTTATGACTACTGTAAATCCCAAAGCACTCATGATTCCTTCAAATGGCACGATGAACCGATTCCCTGAGTCGTAAGCTCTTGCTCTGCGGTCATTTTTAGTTTCCTAGTAATATGATTATGCTAGATGTTAAGGTCGGTTTGTTTTGAAGTCAAATAATTATAAAAAATTGTTTTTAAATTTATATTTATTTAAAAAATAAAAAATTTATTTCAAATATAAAATATTTTACGAGTTAATGAAAAAATAACATTGATCAGGAAAAATTAAATATAAATATTTATTAAATTTATATTCTTAGATTTAGTATTAGAGTTTTTATTTTTGTTTTTTGAAAAATGTCTTATGTTTCTTGAGATGCAAGACATTTTTCAAAAGATAAAAATAAAAACTCTTATACTAAATTTAAAAATATAAATTTGATTAATTTAAAATATTTAAAAAATAAAAATATATTAATTTTTATTTTAAAACTTTTTAAATTTAAAATATTAATATTTAAACTATTCATTAGGGATGTCAACAGGTCGGATATTTTATAATTTCGAAGTACCCGAACGCTAACCTTATAAAAAATTAATTACCTTAATCCTGTTAACTACTCTTTTAATTTTAAAATTACTATCTTAACCCTAACCCTAATACATTCTCACTATCCTATAATTACCCTAACCCTTTAAATATTCGATTAAATAAAAAACTTATTAAAATTTTTTTTATGGATACCCAATTACCTAATTAACTTTTTTAATCTCATAACTTACCTTTAGATTTATATGTTATATGTTTATATAAATAAACATATATATACTATAATTAATAATTTTATGAGTTATAATTTTTACAATGTTAATACAAAATAAAAAGTAAATATATTTATATTTAAAATACATAATATAAACATACACGCATTCATAAAAGTATTAATGTCATCATATTAATAATTAGAGTAACCATTATTAAACATAAATAACAATCTAATAATTTTTTAATTTAAATATATTAATGTCATCATATTAATAATTAAAGTAATCATACTTTTCATATATTTGTTAGTTTTTAATAAAAAAATTTACTTGTAAAGTTGGTAAAAATTATAAATTTTTAATTTAATTATTAAAATAATAATAAAATATTTATAAATAGTAATCGAGTTCGGGTAACAGGTACCTAAGGGGTGGTACCCTAACCTTATCCTATTAAAATTCGGATAGTGAAATCACTACCCTAACTCTACCAGAACCCGTTTATAAGTACCCTAATCTTGTATAACTGGGTTGAGTAAGGGTACTCATTGATATCCCTACTATTCACTATTATTAAAATTAAAAAAATTTAATGAAATAATTTAATGTAATTAAATTTTTTATTTATAAATTGAATAAATCTTACTAATAATTATAATAAAAAATATTTTAATGATTATCATTTAACAGATACACATAATTATGAGTTTTGAATATTTTACATAATTAATAAATATTAATATTTTTATAATGTCTTGGAAAAAAATGATAAAATAATTTTTTTAAAACTTAGAGTTTAATTTAATTATAAACTAAAATTGTATAAGAGATCATATTATATTGCACTAATCATTAAATAAAATTATCAAATATAAGCATGCATAATTGGTATTTATAAACATTGGATCCAAAGAACTTAATTGCTATAAATTATTTTTCATCCAAAGTAAGATAATTTATCCAAAAAAAGCATTGGGTTTAGTATAAAACAAAGGCAATAGAGGAGAAAATTGGTCCACACCATATCGATACAAAAGAGATATAAGGCAGTTAATAGGATTTTTTACCAAGTTGACAAGTCATGCATCCATCTAATGTTGGTTCTAAAGCAGGGATGAATAACACTTAAAGAATATTTTAAAATCAGCTTTTTAGTTTCAAAAAAATTTTTGTGTAATTAGAAGAGGAAGGCTTGAAACTTATTAAAGTTAAAAGACACTAAGTAAAGATAGGTAGAGAACTCAACAAAACACAAATGTTTATAATAATTTGATCTCCTTGACACACATCCACTTTACTGATCTCTCAATTAAAGTTTTTAACTCAATTTTAGTAAATTTATGAAATTAACAGTTTCTATCAAACTTTTACAAAATAAGATTCTAACCCAAGCTCTAAACTTTTACAACAACCGTTAGAAGGCCTTGCACGCTCTAATCAATCAATAATCAATCAAGATAAGAAGAAAAATTGACTACAATTGATCACTTAACTGATCTAAGATATACAAACTCAAGCTTAAATAAATTTACAAAAGATTAAAGTGGAATACACTTGCAAAGAGAATGTTTTTGCTCTCTTTGGCTTTTTCTAGATTGCTTTTCTTCTTCATTTTGACTATTAGAGATGCTTTTTATACTTGAAAAATTAATTCTAATTGTTGGAAACAAAATTTGGCCGTTAGAAAAAGTTTTAGCCTTGTTCTCATCACTATTTTATCTTCTAGTACTTAAAATCAAAAGGGCAAGTAGTTTCTATTAACCGGTTAAAAACAGGCTTTAACCAATTAGGCCTTCTTTGACTCACAATGTTTGGTAATTCTTTTCATTGTATTAATCAATTACAGGAAACTCTAATTAATTAAAAATATTCTGTTTTAAAACATCTTCATACATTGTTTTTGGTTAGTCTTTACTTAACTGATTAATACTCTTTTTAATTAATTAAAATACGCTTCAACTAATTAAGAGATCTTGAAATTTGAATTTCTTCGTTTGGTTCCCTTAAACGATCACTATCATTTGAATTTAAATTTGAATTTTGATACTTTTAAGTATATCAAATTTGAGCTTTAACCGATTAACATTACTGCTTAATCCATTAACAAACCCTTTTGTTTTACTTTTAGCACTTTCTTATCAATTAAGTTTGATGTTAACAATTGATTAAAGCTTTTATGTATAGCGCCTAGCTTTATTTTAATTGATTAATCAGTTAATAATGTTCTATTTTTACAAAGTTTTTTTTTCCCCTCTTTAATCGATTGACCCATTTTCTAAGTGAGTAAATTTTTTGACTTGTCTTTAATCATCAATTTAAAAAGAATTAAACTTTATTCTACACTTTCAATTAAAGTTAGACAACAAAGAATGTTTTGTTATTATTAAAAATATTAAATTTATTTGTGAAATATTTTATGTTGAAAAACTTTTTACTTAATAAGTTATTTTTCAATTAGCAAAAGAACGCTAAGATTAGGAAGAATTTCCATGCCAAAATTCTGGAACCTAAAGCTCTTTTAAGGTGAAAGTAAGACCAATGTAGTCGATGAAAAACGGACCAAGGTACCAACCGAAGGTGTCAAACAACTTCAAATATTTCTAGTTTTTCCCTTCTTTACTGTTGGCCTAATGTGAAAGTAAAATTCTTGTGCTTCCAGCCTAAAAAGAGGCTTGACCCAGGTCAGCTCTCGTGGCTGAATGCTTTGGGTCACAAGTTACAAGGCCATGGTACTTTACCATGCAAACCTGGAAAAATATTAGTCAAGATTATTTTTAATTATGGGTGTTTTATGAAGCTTGACGATGGAGGGCTAAATTTTAGAAAAGTGCATGGAAGGGTTCTATTTTACAAATAGGAAACAAGAAGTCAATACCCCTCCGACTTTACATGACCAAATATCCGGGAAGAAAGGTCCACCATCAAAAAGCGAAGGATACAGAGAGAGGGAGGGGGAGGCAACAGGGAGGCAGAGGTTTCCAAGCAGAGGAAGGGGAAGAAAGCAGAAAGTCATCACAGTTCACCTTCATCAATTGCCTCTTAACGTATCGCTGTTTTCAACTTGCTTGATCTTGTCATTCTTTATACAAAAATGGAGGCAACGGAACAATTAATGTGTCGACCAGTGGACGCATTTAACCCCTTGATCACAACAACCTTTCAGGTTTCCTGCATTCTCGTCATTTCTCATATCTTTCACCTTCTCTTGAAACCCATTGGACAACCAGGACCTGTTGCGCAACTTCTTGTAAGCCTTTCAAAATCTTTCTTGGAAAAATCTAAAAGGAATTCTTAAAAAAGGCAGCTACGCATATTTATACATGTTGTTGAAATGTCTTGTGTTGTATCAGGCTGGTGTTGTTGTAGGTCCCTCGTTTTTGTCCCGCATAGACAGAGTTGAAGAATTCTTCATTCAGGCTTCTTCTGCAAAGTACTACCAGTTTTTCTCATTCATTTGTCGAATGCTTTTTATGTTCTCGATTGGGTTGGAAGCAGATATGCCTTATTTAAAGCGCAACTTTCGTGTTGTAAGTATCATTGCAGGAGGGGGTTCAATCCTGGCCTGCATCTTTGTTGGACCTCTCTTCTGGTTGCTCACCAAGGTATTCAGAGTCACTACCGAGCGATTTTCGTTTTACCTGCTTATCCTGACAGTCTTAGCAAATTCAGCCTCTCCTATCGTGTTTCGGTTGGTTGCAGAAACCAAGTCTGACACTGCTGATTTAGGACGATTGGCAATTTATTCTTCCTTGGTCAATGAAATGTCTTGTGTGGTAGTCGTTTGTACGCTCAAAGCATTCACCTCCTTCTCTAAATTTGGAGGTGCAATCCTCATTGCTCTTTTCACTCTGGTACTAATCATTGTGAACAAGTATCTGTCATACTTTTTCAACAGAAGGAACAGGAATAACAGATTTGTTACAAACAGCGAAGTTTTCGTTATTATCTTTCTTCTTTTAAGTCTCTCTTTGTTTGTGGAATGGATTGGCTACACAGCTATAACCTGTTGTTTCCTGGTTGGCCTGATGTTCCCCAGAGAGGGCAAAACAGCTCGGACATTGTTGCACAAACTCACTTACGCTGTAAATACCTTCATTCTTCCGGTGTACTTCGGCTACACAGGGTTCCAATTTGATCTAAGCACTCTTAATAACAAATTGGTTATTGCTCTCACTGTCCTCATGATCCTGGTGGGCGCTGGCACTAGAATTGCCGGCACTTTTGCTGCCTGTCATTACCTAAAGATCCCATGGAATGAGGCTCTGATCCTTGCTTTCTTACTCAACTTGAAAGGCAACTACGACCTTATACTCATTAGCACACCCCCGCAACCCAAAGTAAGTTATCTTCTGATGTATGCATTTGCATATTTACACGTCCATTAAGCATATAGGTGGGAACAATAATGTTGTTAGTCATATCACTGCAGGCTGATATCTGCGGCTATGTTTTAGCCTGCAGTAAAGTTTAATCTAGAAATGATTCTAGGAATTCAAGTTGCAATTGAGTCTTTGCTGTACGCGACTAGACAGCTTGCTGCTGACAAGAGGAAGAAAGTTTTATGCTAGCAAATTGGTCATTAAGCACAGCCATATTTACTTTTGTCAATGCTGATTTTATGTTATTAATTGCTGCAGATGGTCTGGGCTACAGATATGCACAATTTTCTTTTGACAGTAGTAGTCCTTGACACATTGATCATAGGGCCAGGAGTTGCTATTTTATTAAACAGAGAAGAGTCTTGTGCTCAGTACCCTACCACACTCGAAATACTTAATCCAGAGAGTGAGCTCCGAATGTTGGCTTGTGTATATGTCCCACGCCATGTTTCAGGGCATGTTAGCCTCATCTCAGCGTTAGGTGGGTGCCCAAATGCACCCATCAAGCCATACCTGGTGCATCTGGTGGAGCTTCCAAAGAAAAGAAAAAGCAAATTGATGTACCATCAACTGGAAGATGGTGATCAATTCAGCGATGAGGAAGAGTATGGCGGAAATGATGTGCTGGAGATCAATGATGCTGTTGACTCCTTCACAGTAGAGACCAAAATTTTGACCCACCAAAGTAAACTTGTATCCTCCTTTCTAACCATAAACGAAGACCTGTGCAATGGTGCCGAGGACTTGCGTGTGTCTATTATATTCCTCCCGTTTCACAAGCACCAAAGGATCGATGGAATAATGGAGAACAGCATGGAGGAAATAAGGACAATAAACCAGAAGGTAATTCGCCATGCCCCATGTTCAGTAGGAATCTTTGTTGACCGAGGACAAACTGGGTTCCAACAACCGCATGGCTCTCCATCTACGCAAAACATAGTAACTTTGTTCTTTGGTGGCCCTGATGATCGTGAGGCTTTAGCATGTAGCAAAAGAATTTCGATGCACAATCAAGTTAGTTTGACTGTCATCCGCTTCATACCAACATCGAGCAGACACAGTTCATGGATTAACGATGCATCCCACAAGGATGAGGAGGTCATCATGGCTATATCAAACGTGGGGACAGAGAACGAGATAGACAATGCCTTTGTGGAAACCTTTTATAACAGGTATACATATATACCACCCATCAAAAACTCGTAGATTTAACCTTTTTTGTACACCCTTTTCTTTCTGCAATTGGCTATGACACAAATAGTTTTTTGACTAGGTATGTGGCACAGGGTAAAGCTGGTTTCGTTGAGAAGTATGTGAGCAATGGGGTGGAGACAGTAGCTGCCCTAAGAGAAATTGCGGACATGTATTCATTGTTCATAGTTGGGAAGGGAGGGAGAGGGAATAGCCCCTTGACAGCTGGTATGAGCGATTGGGAGGAGTGTCCAGAGCTTGGGTTGGTTGGGGATCTCTTGGCTTCTTCAGAAATGAACATTGGTGGTTCCATCTTGGTGATCCAACGACATCGGCACTCAGAGCCAGAGAGAGGCGGAGGCCTCCTCGATGACTAATTACTGGTAATCTAGGAAATATACACATGCAAAGTTATTTCTAGGTTAGCTGACCTGCCAAAGGTTTCTGGTTTAATTAGCTTAAGTGCAGATAGTACAAGTGTTAGATATGTTGCAAAAAAAAAAAAGTTCAATTCCTCCAGAAAAGATTCTTAAAGTCACTGCTAAAGATATCAGAATGATCAAAACTTTTTGTTTTCTTATTAATGGGCCTGCAGGCTGCCTGCAGGTAGTAGGAGACTGCATTAATCATTCTGAGAAGCAAGTAGTAGAAAGATTAAGGTGGAGCTAGACTGTTTTCTTGGTAACTGAAAATGAACACGCACTGCACATATCACTTACTACTACCAAGTTTATTGCCTAAAAATTTCTTCGTGACAGAAACAAGGGAACATTTAAAGATCCAACTGAACAAGCACCAAAACTACTTTGTAGACATTCTTGTGAGCAACCACAAGGCCACACTCATGATAATTCAGATATTCAATCTCAAAATTGTGAACAAATAGGCAATCAGACTGTTTTCTTTTGTGTTTTCTGGCACTATTCACATGTACATTTAAGCACCATTTCATTTATTGGGCTTGAAATAAAACAAGCCTGAGAAAAGAATGCTCAACCTAAAATCATATAGAGATTGTTTTGATGAGTTTCCTTATCAAAAGAAAGTTGACAAACTACATGTTCATATTGACCATAATAAATACCTCAAGGTATGTACTGTTTTCGTCCTCAAGCCACCATTGAACATTTCCAGTTACTATTATTCAATTAGTTAGCTGGGATGAATTTCTTGAAAGGAGAAAGGGGAGACCTAGGAAGTTTCACATGTGGACCTGGAGGAAGGAAATGATGGAACCACAAGTCAAAGTTTTGGGCCCATAAAATCCTATTTCTTCTTTTAGATGTCACTATCACCTGGGCCCTGTTTGCACATGCAGATGCACCTCAACATCCTCCTCATTCCTGTAAACTGTCTGTAATCAATTTGTTTGAATTCATTCCCCATTACTAGTATTTGGAAGAGTCAAATAAAAACCTCAACACTTTTAATTCATCCCATATATTTGAAATCTATGGCGATCAAAATTATCAAGGAAAGGATTGATGGATTGCCCTGTGTATGCTTGTTATTTTTTTTATGGAAACAAGAGAGTCTAATCATCAGGATTTACTTTTGAGAAACCAATCCATCAATCATAATAGATTCTTTATTATTATAAACGGCTTATCTGCATAAGAGTTGTCTGCAACTTCAAGTTTTTTTTTTTTTTTCTAATTCATGCACAGAGAGAACAGTCAGAGAAGGTGAGGTGACCCAGGTGGACTCAAAGTCACATGAAAAATGGACCCCTTGACAATATTATGTGTTTTTTCTGCCCATTGGGAGTAATGTGGGCATCAGCCGCTCGAAATAATCGCCAAAAAAAAAGGATAAGTCAGACAGGAATAGTATATACTTTGGTTATCAAATTCTTGAATCTGGAAAATGTTCCCGACATCTGCACATGGGGTTCATGTTATTTGGACCACTGGGATTGCACATGCCAATCCTGCTCCTACAGCACTACGATCCACACAATCTTCCAAACCATGGGGACAGGCTACCCTTTTCTACTCTTCACCTTTTCAGGAAATTTCTTTTCTTTCAACTCTCAACGTTTATCCTTCTAGTCAATTATTCTGAAGCTGTTAGCTTGTTTCCAGCTATGTATAGGGGGATCGTAGATTGATATAATCGAGTTCAAATTCAAATTTCAATTCTTTGGTTCTTTAGACAAGTTCAAATTAGATCTCAGTACACTTTAAGAACTTTGGGTGTGTCATGTGTGTCCGAAAAGTGAAAGCTGAAGTAGAGGAAGTCAGCTTTTCTGTCATAACTTGTAACAGAACGAAATGGTGAGTAGTTGGATTTAGCAGATGAAACCGAATAATTTTCACTGCTCGAGACGAAATCTGACAGATCTTGGATAAGAACTTAGTATCAGATAAATAAAAATTAATGGGATTTTCACTAGAAGATGAAATAGCGGATCCTAGTCTGTTAAACTTTTTTAAAATCTGGTTGCACCGACAGTTTCTTATCAGAGAAAATGCAAAAAATTTGCAGATTTGCGTTTAAATGTCTAATTGCATTAATGATATTAATGAAAGCCATTCGTTGAGAGATACTTCCACAATCATAGCAAGAACATGTCTCCAACTTGCCTGTATAAGAATGTGGATGGCATAACAGCATTGACATTTAGTATTGATTAGTACTAAATGAGATCTCATCATAGTTCAGACGTAGGCATTCGGGAAATTAATGCTTCAAAAAATAAATTTTGTAACAGGAACTGAATTTGATCATAGAAAATGAAACGTCATTCCCATGAATTATGGAGAAGAACGCGATTTGAACTACTAATTGAGACAAGGAGACAAGCCACATTAGTGGATGCGGCTGTAAGCAGTTAGGCCTTTACTTAACGCGATTTGTGCTAAAGATCCCCTTTTTCCTTTCTCTTTCTTTCTGTCCCATTTTTCTAGTATATATTTAAGCACTTGAAGAAACTTCATTTCTATTCTCACATCAAACCCTCTTCACCTCTCTTCTCTCCTTCAGCCCTTCTCTGGTTTCTGTTGATTTTCCTTCTGAAAATGACAATGGCTACTTCATTCTTGCTTGTTTGTATCTTACTGGTCACTGGGTGTGCATTAGGTCCAAAACCTTTTGTTTCAGCAAAGAGAGGTGTTAGACCTTATGGTTCAGCAAAAATCGCTGCTAAACCTTTTGAAGGTAAGATTGTACTATGTTCTGATGCAGTTTATGAATAACATATTTTTAGCTTCGTTGCTTTACATACTTGCTTTGGTGGTGTTGATGCAAAGCCTGATCTGTGAGTTCATGCTGGTGCCTTTCTGTTCAATTCAGCTTTCTCTCACTCTCCTGATTCTTGACTCAGTCATGGAGCCATTGTACTCGATTGCTCTTGAGATAGATGTGCATTTTTCTTCCCTTTCCGCGTCAAGAACTCACTTTTATTTACAAGAACAACTGAAAGATTTCTACTTGATGCAATCTTCTTAAACCAAACTTTTCCCAATGTTGATATTCCCAGAGTAGTCAACTGTTCTTTTTTCTACTATAAACTTTTCAAAACTCGTTCTTTCTATTCCCAGATAATCTCCTTAATTTCTCATTTTTTTTCCCTCTTGTTCTGCTTCCTGCTTCAGGATACCTTGAAAATGGCAACTTTGAGGAACAGCCAAAACCAACAGACATAAAAAAAACAGTACTTCAAGGAAAATATGCACTTCCTAAATGGACCATCAGCGGTTTAGTCGAGTACATCACTGGTGGGCCGCAACCTGGTGGCATGTTTTTCCCCGTGGCTCATGGTGTCCATGCCGTGAAGCTTGGCAATGAGGCCTCAATTTCTCAAACCATACCAGTAAAACCAGGAACCCTTTATGCACTGACATTTGGTGCATCAAGAACTTGTGCACAAGATGAGGTGTTGAGAGTCTCAGTGCCTACCCAGTCAGGGGACCTCCCTTTGCAGACCTTGTACAGTAGCTATGGCGGTGATGTTTATGCTTGGGGGTTTATAGCCAAATCCAAGTATGTTACAGTAACATTTCACAACCCTGGCGTTCAAGAGGATCCTACCTGTGGTCCACTGTTGGATGCAGTTGCTATTAAGGAGCTTGTCCGTCCAATGCCTACAAGAGGTAATGATCAATAGCAAATGCTTATGCTTATGCTTATGCTTATACTTGAAATTTATTGATTTCTCAGATGTAGGCAGATTGTGAATGTAAATATTACTGCATGTACTAATTGAAGTTGTAGTTTCAATCTATAGTCTCTGCCATTTCATCAGCATTTTGTGTTCACATCTACAAAGAAGGATGAATATTAGTTAAACTATTACCTAAAACTGATTGAAAAACAAAACAAACAGAAGAAACTGGTATGGATCTACGAGAACTAAGACACTGCCTTCAAATTTCTGCATTTTCATCATGGTATTTCGCCTGGCTTTTGTAAATTTCAAAAGAGTAAAACCCCCCTGTTCCCGTTTAATGAGTTTCTCCTTGCCATTTCTCCCTCACTCCCAACATCTGTAAAGTTTTCTCTGCACTGTTAAGCTCATCTTTATACTATTATTAAACATTGCAGGTAATCTGGTCAAGAACCCAGGCTTCGAAGAAGGTCCTCATCGCCTAGTAAACTCTACAAATGGTGTCTTACTCCCTCCTCTCCAGGAGGATTCAACATCCCCGCTCCCAGGCTGGATGATCGAATCACTTAAAGCTGTGAAGTTCATTGATTCAAAGCACTTCAACGTCCCTGCTGGAAAGGCAGCAGTTGAGCTTGTTGCAGGGAGAGAAAGTGCCATTGCCCAGATTCTCAGAACTGTCCCCAACCAATTATATGACCTAACGTTCATCATTGGAGATGCTCGGAATGGTTGCCATGGAGAAATGATGGTGGAGGCGTTTGCTGACAAAAATACCGTCAAAGTTCCCTTCACATCTCGAGGAAAGGGTGAATTCAAGACTGCAAGCTTGAAGTTCAAAGCAGTTACAGCCAGGACAAGGATCACATTTTTCAGCTCTTACTACCACACAAGGATTAATGACTTTGGATCACTTTGCGGCCCTATTCTGGATGAAGTTCGGGTTTCCCCTGTTGCTTAGATGCCAAGTTTTATCAGCACCATAGCTTTTAATCTTAAGTAAAGGATTTTGCAAGCAGTTAATTGGTTTCACATTTGTATATTTTTAACCGTTGGTGAGGCACCTTTTCAGCTGTCTAAACCATAAGGAGAATTCTGTGGCTAGTCGTCCCTTTTTTTGTCTTCCTTTTTCACCTTCATCTGTTGTCAGTATTCAGCATATGGATAATACACAAAATTATTTACTAGTAGTATTCAGTAGGCTTTCCAATTGCTCAAAGAGCAGCCATTAAGGTGGTAAATTCATGACCATATCCAGCAGGTGACTTTACCCCAGCTCTAGACTGGTAAGAACACATAGATTCACAGAAGGTCGAGATCAGCATCAAACAGAATTCTTCTTCCTGCACCAAGTAAAAGAAGAATTGACTACTTGGGTATTCTCGGCGGCATCCGCGACGAGGCTGAGTACCAAGAAGCAGTGTTTATCATCTGTTTCTCTCATCACTATCAACCAAAGTACTCACCAGACATCTTTTCCTGTAAGAATCCAGCGTTTACCCAAGCATGGTATCTGTCTAGAACACAGGTTAAGGGCTACCCCCATCATTTAAAAGACAGGGAAAAAGCAGCTTGTACTTTCACTGAGAGACTTGGAGACCTTGTTCCAGGCACCATGTGAAACAAATATATCGGATATTGATGGTAAGACCATCCCAATTCCCTACGTCGAGGAAAAAGAAGGATACTGAATTAAGATGTGCCCTATTACCCCACTGCTTTCTCGAGCATACCAACACCTGAGACAAATAGTATTGTCAAAATAGGTAAATAAGCCTTCTATTTCACTACCCTTTCAATCCTGAAACGCAGAAGAACCACGCAGTTGGCACATTACAATTTTAAAAGGAGTGTGATAAATTATATACCTGCGAGGTCAGGATGCTTTTGAGTAAGCTTAAGCAAGTCCATTTGACTGAATCCCTTCTCAGAAGGAACCTTGGTCCGAGGTGCAGGCTTCCTAGTAAAAACTTCTGGTTTTTCGTTACTCTTGCCCGAGGCACCCACATCTCCAGGTGCTACTTGTCTTGATGATTCACCAGATGGTTTCAGAGTGACGGTTATAACATTGAAAGTCAAAGAACCAACAGTTGCCCGATCCCCGAAGGTGGCATTGTTTTGCTGTTTATCTTTCAAGGGAAAATTACCACCATTTTCATTACCGTCACAGCTGCTTGATGGTTCATCTTTGTCGGTAATACCACCAATATCTGCTGCAAGATTCTTAGCCTCCGCACTATTCTGATCGGTAGGGACGCCAACCAAAATAAAAAACCATAAATTTGAGCTGACTATTCTGATAATAAATGAAAAACTCAAGTTTATTTCAAGAGTACAAAAGAATAATCAGCTTGTTCTTGATATATTAAGTCAATATATCCCATCAAGATGGAACTACATGAAAACTGTTGAATTTCAACTTGCATGGCAAAAGGTAAAATCATTGCCATTGTTTTCGTGGAACTTACCGGACCAAAAGGTAAGATCACTGTCATTGTTGTCACTGTCCATGCCTTGGAAGAAGACAACTTCAAATTTTTTAAAGTAATTCAGGCAACAATGATACAATCACAGCAGCTCTTTTACACCATCTATTATTACATATATGCAGAGAAATGTCACAACTGAGGATACAAGAATTCGATTCACGCATACTCAGCTCTTACTCCCTACAACATATATAAGCCAAATCCACCATTGTCCCGTAGTACTGCAAATGGCGGTGTTTTGGCTTTCATGCACCTAGCTAACAAGAAAGAAACAGTCAGGTCCCATAGCTTATTCATGCATGCTTATTTTTATATTTTTTTATTATTAATTTTTATATAATATCATTATTTAAATATATTTTTAATATCATAGAGTTTATTTTTATTCCTTATTCTAATTTTATATATTTTATTTTTATATTTTAATTTAATTTTTTTTAAAAATGATATTTACACTCTAACATTTGACTTATTCATTGGTATATGATCTTTTTGTTTAAAGGGTAAAATTGGGCAATCTTCCATAGTTTATTACAAAATAAAAATAATGGTAAAATATCCCACTTTTTTAATTTTAATCAAAATTTCAAACGATTTATTAATTTTTGAAATAAATATTTCATTTTAAAAAATATATCTTTCATTGGATATATAAGTTTAAGTGTTAATAAACCGTTAATGTTTCTACTAATTTGATGATGTGATAATATTAAAATTTTAATTTTACTTTTTATTATTTTTAAAAATTACTATTAAATAATTTGTATTAATTTTTTATTAATTAAAAAAATAAAAGAGCATGATCAATGTCCTTTCTTTTGGAGAATACTCGTCTTTAAAAAAAATATAATAATAAATTTTAAAATTAATAAAAAATATTTTTTAATTTTTTATATTATTTATTAACGATATTTATATTTTTAGATAAAATATTTATTTCAAAAATTAATAAGTTTATTTAAAATTTTGATTAAAATTTAAAAAATTAAATATTTTACCTTAAAAATAAGCATATGCAGTGTAATTACTGATTTGTCGTGGAAGTAAAAGACACTCAACTCTACGCTGTTGGGTCCCTCCCTTGACACTTGAAAATCTGTGGGACACGGCTCGGATTCCCAAAACCTCTTGCTTCCATTGACTGACTTCTCACCAAAAGGCACGTTCACAAGCTGCTTTTGAAATCTCCTCTGCCTCATGGCCGACGCTCTGTTAACTCGTTTAAGTCACTCTACCCTCCAACAAAATCTATGTCATGGAAGAATATATAAACATTTTCATTTATAAAAAAAATATTAAATTTTATATAATTTATTTTTAAATTGTGAGTTCAAAATCTCAGAAATAATATTTCAAATATTTGCAAAAGAAGATAGTATATTAATTATTGTCTTGTTTTTTAATAACAAAAAAATAATAATCAATTGGAAGTAAAACTATAAAAATGTTTTGACTTTGTGTAATTTTAAATTATTTTTTCATTATTTTACAACTCTCTTCCACCACGCATTTTTTTGGTAATATTACTATAATTATAGATGTAAAAAATAAAATAAAATTTTTGTCGATAAAGGTTAAGTGAAGCTAACTTATTTAATTATATTTATTTCTATTAAAGAACTTACTACAAAAAATTAGGCCAGTTGACAAAAAAATTTAGCTTTTACATAAACATTCATTTTAGGATAAGAAGATAGTTAATAATGATAGCGAAAACAATAAATAACAGCTATTTATGAATCAGGCATGGTGGGCAAGCTTTCTAACTTTTAAAGGTTTCATCATATGCTATCATGTAGATGTGTAGCCTTTTTTCTTTAGACATTACTTTCGAATAAAAGGGTAAAGAGTAATTATAATGAAGAGTAATTATATAAAGTTATAAATAAAAAGAACAAAGAATAAAAGGGTTTAGTATATTTATAAAAAAGAAAAAAAATGAATGAAAATTTTTCAAAATAAAAAAGAATAAAATGACTTAGTATAATTATAATGAAGAAAAAAAAAGAAAAAAGATGGAAAAAAAATAAAAGCATTTAGTATACATATAAAGGAGAAAAAAAAGAAAAAAGAAAGAAAATAATTCTCAAATTTAAGCCAAGAAGGAATTGAACACTGATTTTGAAAATAACTTAAGTTTCTAACCATTACTCAAAACTAATTCATTTGATATATTTAGGGAAGGCAACACTAGATATTTTGAATTTCATACACATAAAAATAAAAATTGAGGGATAGTGGTAGCCACTTCTCTCCCTCCACCCCTTTTACTTGCCCACCATTTTTACTAATCAAAGTAATTAAATTTAAAATAAAAATAGATATAAATGGAAAACAAAGACTTAAAATACTTTTAAAAAATTTGAACTATGCTCATTTTTTCAATTAAATCTCTAATATATTTTATTTATTCGAATCTTTAATTTTTGATCAACACTCAAATAATTTTTAACTTAAACAAAAAATTAACCATAATTAAACTGCTCATTTTTTCAATTAGATCTCATCAATTATCATTAACCACATCAATTGTCTTGTGATCACGTCAACTTATTATGATAAAAAAATTTATATATTTTTTAAGCCAAATTATGTACTTTGTAAATTATAATTATATATAATCCAACCAACCAACCCATCATGTCCTGTATTTGTTTTCTTTTTTTATAAACATTTTTGGGTCATTAACGATGAGTCGGAATTTATCTTTTCTTGTAGGGTTTGGCACAATAAAAAGACATTCAAAAGCACCCTAGAGACACATTATGTAACCTATGGATTCATGAAAAACTGTATACATATTATTCAAGTAGTGAGCAACATTAAATAAAGTTCTACTAATGTATCATTCATCTTAAGCAAAACAAAACCTCATTTTCCAATAAAAATGAGTAAGGTATCAATTAGTTCCAATCGAAATCAATTGAATACGGTTAAGTTGATTTAATTTGTTCGATTTCGATTTTAATTGATTATGTAGTTTGATTTATTACATTATTTTTTATATTTAAACATTTAAACAAATTAATCAAAAAATTAATCATTTAAATATATTATATAAATATTATTAATAAATTATTAGTATTATCATTTTATTAATCTATAAATATTATTGATAAATTATCAGTATTATTATTAATAAAACCAATAAAATTAACTAAATCAACCGAATCATCCAACAAAACATGGATTTCAGCTATTTGGGCTCTAGAATATAATTTGACCAATTCGATTAAAACTGAATTGACTAAATTGACAAATACTTACCCTTAACGACAAGCATCATTTTGCCCAATCAATCCGTAATTGAAAGGAGCAATGGGGGATGGTAGAATCTGCTCTGGGTCTGTTAAAAGTTGGCGAAAGGTGACGGTAGGTAGTTCAAAAAAGACGGCATCCCGCCCTTATATATATATGGGGCCGGGGCATCCCAAGCAGCATTTCCGTTCGAGATATTTAGACCAAGCATCCCTCTCTCCCTTCTCTTTCCACACTCCCACCTGCTATTCTCTTGGCCTTTCGTTCTTTGCGCTGTTTCCCAGCTTGTTTTTCCTTTTATCTTTTCTCTCACTTTCTACATTTTCATCTGAAACTTGTTCTTCTTCTCGACTTGCTTTGATTCTTGTTGAGGAACCCGAAAAGCTTTAATGGAATCTTAAATAACTTTGTTCTTCGTTTTCTTCTTTGTTTTTATTTTTAACGAAAGAAAAGCAGAACTTTCATTTGTTGCGGGTGGAAGCGAGAATATGTCGAAGACTGGTGCATTGGATCTCGCCTTGGGTCTCGGTGGCAAGATTGGAAAAACCGATGTCCTTTCTGCTGTCGAAAAGTATATATTATTCATGTTAAAACATAAAGTAAAGGAGAAATTGGCTTGAACACGCTACAAAATGACTTCTTTTTTAGACTAAGCTTCGACTTGGATATCTTCCTCTTAATTAAAATGGTTTAATGTCTCTTTCCCACTCCATGCATGGAGTGAGCTTTTTGCTTGATTTAGTCATTTCTCTTACGTTAAGCCAATTTCTCTTTACTTATTCTTGATTTTTGGCTTATCATCTCTCTCTTAGATGACTTTAATTTCCAGATCAAGTTTACAGTTTCTCTACATTATCCCCTCACCGTAAAAATGAAAAAAAAAAAAAAAAAACACTTCATTTCTACTACTTTTTATGTGTACGCTAAGTTTAATCTCCAGCGGTCAAATATAAGATTTTCCAGTTTTGGGTAGTTGCTAACTTGCTATAACTATAATCCTCCCTTTTTATATGGTGGGCAGGGGGGCTTAGCTAGGCTTGGCTAGCAATTAATGACAAAATAGGCAAAGCTATGCATATACCTATTCTCAACTAGACCATTGGATAGTTTCTTAGAAATCGAACTGCATGTCCATGCATTATATGCATGATCACTTGAAGTTCTGTGTCTTAACTCTTGAAATTTAGGCAACTGTTGTTGAATTTTGTCATATAAGATTATGTTAATGATTCAGGTATGAGAAATATCATGTCCTTCATGGAGGTGAGGAGGAAGAGAGAAAAGCCAACTACACTGACATGGTAAGAAGAGCTCTACTTTTACCAATCTTGCGCTCAATATATCGTTCTAACCTGCTGGCTTATTCCTTACTTTAGATCGTTTCCAACTTTTGTTAAGAGTTATGATTATGTGCTTGTGTGCTTGCTATTTCTTCTTTACTCTGTATTACTGAATGGCACTTTTAAGTGTCAATTTCATCAGGCTATGAGATGGTGCTGGTACCTGCCATTTTGTCTTATTCCCTCACAGCTTTGCGGGCTAATAAGCTTAAACTAGGACTTGATTGCGTATGCAAACATTAACATACCATGTATTGAATTCAGGTTAACAAGTACTATGATCTTGTTACCAGCTTTTATGAGTTTGGATGGGGTGAATCTTTCCATTTTGCGCCTAGGTATCCATTCTTTCTCCTGTCTAGTGTATGCAAGCAAGATGGTGCAGTTACTTTTTCAAGTCGTTGTTGATAATTATCCTAATTTGTTTTTGCAGATGGAATGGGGAGTCTTTTCGCGAGAGCATAAAGCGGCATGAGCATTTTCTTGCTTTACAACTTAGCTTGAAGCCTGGACACAAGGTGCTTCCACTTCAGCACATCACAGAGAAACTGCAATTCCAGGTTTACTGTTTTCTGTTTGGTTTGAATTTTTTACTCACACTTTTATTTTTATATTAGGTGTTGGATGTTGGATGTGGAATTGGTGGACCACTGAGAGAAATTGCTCGATTCAGGTAAAAAGCAGTTTGTTTTTTAACCTCCTTTGCTTCTTTCATCCTTTCTTTTTCACGTTGTGTGGCCCTGTACTATTGCATGGAATCGTATTCTTTTGTATAAAATCATGATAAGGTTTTGGGTAGTTCAATTTCTTATTAAAAAAATTTTCTTGAAAGAGGCCTCTCAATTATGTTTGTATGGTGATTTGCTGCAGCTCCACATCAGTTACAGGGTTGAACAACAATGAATATCAAATAGAAAGAGGGAAGGTGCATATCTCTTCATTCTTAGATGGAAATATTTATGCATATTCAGTAGATAGTATTCTTTTCTTTGTTTCTTTCAGCAACCTTGGCTTTGTAAATTGTTCTTTTTGGGTCAATAAAAATGTAGCTTTGTGACCAATACATATCATGCCAAGATTTTAAGAACAATTCTCAAGTTATCCTTTTTCCCAATGAAATATGTAGTGATGGATCATAGTAATAGACAGTTGATGGATGTTGTTTCTCTGTTACATTTTGTGTCCAGTTTATGTTCAACCACTGTACAATTTCTTTTATTTAAAGGTGACTTTTTGCAGGAATTAAACCGCATTGCTGGAGTGGACAAGACTTGCAACTTTGTGAAGGTTGGTAATATTCTATGTCAATTTTTATATCGTTGTTGAACTCAAGTTTACATTAGGTCTGTTATTATTCTCTGTTTGTTTTGAAATTTTCATCACTTGCACGCAAGACGGCGTTTTAAGATGCAGAAAAGTGGTCTATAATGACTGATTTTTTTAGTGATACCTAATGCAGGCCGACTTTATGAAGATGCCATTTCCTGACAGCAGCTTTGACGCAGTTTATGCAATTGACGCTACCTGCCATGCACCGGATGCAGTATGTCAATTTAAAATTTCCCATTCTCAATCACGATCACTTTCATCTCGGCTGGAATGGATTATGAATTTTCTATCCTCTATTAATTTGTTTTGGTTGGATTGTTTTCATTTTACACCAATCTATATCAGTTTGACTGTTGTATCTGCTGTGTGTAGTATGGATGCTACAAGGAGATTTACAGAGTATTGAAGCCTGGTCAGTATTTTGCTGCTAATGAGTGGTGCATGACTGATTCTTTTGATCCCAATAACCCGGAACACCAGAAAATTAAGGTAGGCATCTAAAGAGCATGTTTATGCTCCTACATTTGTTGTGTATCCATGCGTTGATCTTACATGAGAGTTTTATTTATACAGGCAGAAATTGAGATTGGTAATGGTCTTCCAGACATCAGGTTGACCAGACAGTGCCTGGAAGCTCTAAAACAGGCTGGTTTTGAGGTGAAATTCTACTTTTCCCTCTCCACTCCCTCCCTTTTTCTTTTTAATTGAAGATGGAATATGACCAGCGTAGCTATTTTCCCTTTTATTTTCATTTTTGTCTTCTAGGTAATATGGGAGAAAGATCTTGCTGTTGACTCCCCTGTCCCTTGGTACTTGCCTTTAGATAAAAACCACTTCTCATTGAGTAGCTTCCGTTCAACGGCTATTGGACGCTTCATTACTAGGAATATGGTAAAAGCTTCCTAATGCCCATCCCTCCATTCTTGGAGGAGATGGTCATATTAAGTTCATAAGAGCATGTATTTACCAGTACTTCTTCCCCTTTGTAGGTCAAGGCTCTAGAATTTGTGGGATTTGCTCCAAGAGGAAGTCAAAGGGTTCAAGATTTACTGGAGAAGGCTGCAGATTGGTTGTTTGAAGGTGGCAGGTGAGTTAGAAGTCCTCGTTCTCCATGATTACTTCTGCATGTCGGTTCACCCCTAGGTTTATGAATGTTGTAGTTTAAATTAGATGCAATCTCCATTTTCTGTCGCCAACTAACATGCTGACAAAATCTATTCTTTTGGATTTCAGGAAAGAGATCTTTACGCTTATGTATTTCTTCTTGGCCCGAAAACCACTTTCACAGAACCAGAGCCAGTCATTCGATGATGCAGGAACTAATTACCCTATCTGAATGACTGGAAACTGCATTTGGAATGGAAACCGCCCCCACCCCTTCCCCCCCCCCTGTCTTTGCCTTATGGCTCACGCTCTTTTAACTGTTTTAAGTCATTCTAAACTCAAATAAAATCTATGTCATGTAAGAATATATGTATATACATTTTCATTTTATGCAATAGCGGATCCTAGCCTGTTAAACTATTCTAAAATCTGGTTGCACCGACAGTTTCTTATCAGAGAAAAAGCAAAAAAATTGCAGATTTGCTTTTAAATGTGGTTGGAAATCTCAAAACTTTTATTATATCTGCATACTATTATCTACTAAAATGATAAAAGATAAAACTGGAGAACCAGAGAAACATAAAAGGAGAGAGAAAATATAATTGAACTCAAAGTCTCTCTTTAATCTTTTCATTCAATGGTAAGAAAGAAAATAACAACAAAATAAAATAACACGTAAAGTAAAATAACTGTGCACTATTCATGTCTTGCATAACCACCTATTTTACAATCCAAACCCAATACCCAATATAACAATAACTGTAAAAGAAAAAATAAACTGATATTAACTAATAAATTAAAAAATTGTTGAGAATTGAATCTGATTCTTCAAGTCAAATTTCACTCTTCAACATTCCTCCTTGAGATTGACTTGATGAACTCTCACAACTGGATTTTGTCATGTAATTGAAACATCCGCTATCAAGGAGCCATGTGTTTTCCTTCTCATCACTAGAAACCTGAGCCATGAACAACTGCTCCTCTACCATATCAATTTCTTCAGCTACTGTTGTCTTTTCGTCAATATGATTGCTCTTGGATTGGCAAACTTTCTTTACATGACCAAGCTGGTTACAAGACCTACACTTCACATTAGGCTTGTACCAACAAAATTTTGGAATATAATTTCTCTTTTTGCAATATTGACATGGGAAAAACTTGTTACCTGGTTTGTTTGAGTTCCCATCATCATTTCTCCACTCTTTGTCTCTCTTATCTCCTTCTCTCTTTCTCGGGTTATTATCACCAATTCGAAAATTTTTTATCCTTGCTACAAGAGTATTTTCAATTGCATCATCATTATGATAGGCCCTCCTTTGTTCTTGAGCTTATAAAGCATTTACAAGTTCTATCACTGAGAGTTGAGAAAGGTCTTTGGAATCCTCAAGTGAAGATATTTTTGCTTTAAACTTTTCTGGTAAACTCACCAGAATTTTGTTGACAATCCTACGATTTAACAACTTCTCACCAAGAAGTCTAAACTGGTTCACCAGTTTTATAATCTTATTTGAGTATTCTTTGATACTTTCATCATCTTTCATCCGCAAAATCTCAAATTCTCTGTGTAGATTCAAGACTTGCATATGACGAGTCCTCTCATTACCATGAAACTCCTCATTCAGGCAATCCCAAGCATCCTTAGGCAATTCACAAGTCATTATTCTTGTGAAAATAGTACTGACACAGCCAAATGGATGATGGAGAGAGCTTCAAATCTTTTCGTCACTTCCTCACTGTATTGCTTCATCTGTGCCACTGTGGGGTTGGGTTTTTGTTTTTGTGGCTCACCTCCCACCTCCACAACCTCCCATAAATCTAAGGCTCTAAGCTACACCTTCATCTTCACAGTCAAGATGTCATAATTTTCTCTTGTAAACACAGGTAGAGTAACAGAATTAAAACTTGATAAAGCCATAGTTATTTTAAGAAGCCTGAAAATGAAGATTTGTAGAAAATTTTGTTGGTTTCTTTCTCAGTCCCTTAGGATTCTTTTTAGGGCTTTGATACCATGTTGGAAATCTCAAAGATTTTATTATATCTACAGACTATTATCTGTTAAAATGATGAAAGATAAAATTGGAGAACTAGAAAAAGATAAAGGGAGAGAGAAAATATAATTGAACTCAAAGTCTCTTTTCAATCTTTTCATTCAATAGTAACACTTATAAATATATTTAGGAGAGAGAAAATAACAACAAAATAAAACAACACGTAAAATAAAATAACTGTGCACTATCCATGTCTTGCATAACCACCTACTTTACAATCCAAACCCACTACTCAACATAACAATAACTGACTCAACATGATATTAACTGTAAAAGAAAAAATAAACTGATATTATCTAATAAACTAAAAAATTATTGAGAATTGAATCTAGTTTTTCAAGTCAAATCTCATTCTTCAACAAATGTCTATTCGCATTAAAGATATAAATGAAAGCCATTGCCTTAAGAGATACTTCCACAATCATAGTAAGAACATGTCTCCAACTTGTCTGTAATAAGAGTGTGGATGGCATAACAGCATTGACATTTAGTATTTGATTATTACTAAATGAGATCTCATCATAGTTCAGACGTAGGCATTCAGGAAATTAATGCTTCAAAAAATAAATTTTGTAACAGGAACTAAATTTGATCATAAAAAATGAAATGTCATTCCCATGAATTATGGAGAAGAACGTGATTTGAACTACAAATTGAGACAAGGAGACAAGCCACATTAGTGGATGCTGTTGTAAGCAGTTAGGCCTTTACTTAACGCAATTTGTGCTAAAGATCCCCTTTTTCGTTCTCTTTCTTTCTATCCCATTTTTCTAGTATATATTTAAGCACTTGAAGAAACTTCATTTCTATTCTCACATCAAACCCTCTTCACCTCTCTTCTCTTCTTCGGCCTTACTCTGGTTTTTGTTGATTTTCTTTCTGAAAATGACAATGGCTATTTCATTCTTGCTTGTTTGTATCTTACTGGTCACTGGGTGTGCTTTAGGTCCAAAACCTTTTGTTTCAGCAAAGAGAGGTGTTAGACCTTATGGTTCAGCAAAAATCGCTACTAAACCTTTTGAAGGTAAGATTGTACTATGTTCTAATGCAGTTTATGAATAACATATTTTTAGCTTCGTTGCTTTACATATTTGCTTTGGTGTTGTTGATGCAAAGTCTAATCCGTGAGTTCATGCTGTTGCCTTTTTGTTCAACGTTCAACTTTCTCTCACTCTCTTGAGTCTTGACTCAGTCATGGAGCCATTGTACTCGATTGTTCTTGAGATAGATGTGCATTTTTGTTCTCTTTCCGCATCAAGAACTCACTTTTATTTACAAGAAAAGTTGAAAGATTTCTAATTGATGCAATCTTCTTAAACCAAACTTTTCCCAATGTTGATATTTCAAAAGTAGTCAACTGTTACTTTTTCTTACTATAAACTTTTCAACAATAGCCATTTCTCCCTCACTCCCAACATACTGTAAAGTTTTCGCAGTACTGTTAAGCTCATCTTTATGCTATTATTAAACATTGCAGGTAATTTGGTAAAAAACCCAGGCTTTGAAAAAGGTCCTTATCGCCTAGTAAACTCTACAAACGGTGTCTTATATTAGTGTATTTTCAAAATTAAAAGTTATTTCACATGATGAAAAACTATCATTAACTCAAAAGTTATATTACGAAAAGTAATATAATGTGTCTATTGAATTATAAACAAGTTTTCATATGAATAATTATGTTTCTTGAAAAATGATATTGAAAAGACACCAATGGTCAAAAGTTATATGTGAAAAGTTACATGTATAAAGTAACATGTGAAAAGTTACATTTGAAAAGTTAAATATGTAAAGTAACATTTGAAAAGTCAAATATGAAAATATATTATTTCAAGGTATAAATTGAGGATTGTGATTTATGGTATGAAAAGTTATCTATTCACGAGATATGTATTGAAACAATATCTTTTGCTTAAAAGTTGTGTTTGGTAAAATTGTAGAGATACTTTTTAGACAAAAATGGATCTTTATTAAAATGTTGTGACCTTGGAATATAAAGATGTTTTTTAGACAAAAAAGATATCTTTATGAAAATGTAGTGTCTTTGAAGAAGAGACACTTGATTTGACATATCAAAAATTCAGACACAAAAGCAAGTGTAGAGAGCAAGATAAGTGTTGTGTTCTTCTAACACAAACATTTAAGTTTCCACCATCTACAAAAGATTTCAAATTCCTTATTATCTACTTGCGACAGAAAGTTGATACTAAAACCAAATAACTTTACAAACTCTTGGACGTATCTAGCAGTCTAGTTTCGTAAAGTGCAATACGAAAGTTAGACATTGACTTCATTATATCCTTAAAACTAATCGTAAAATTCCCCTTTACATACTCAAGTGGTAGAAGTAAAATAAATCTTAAAATAAACACCTAATTAAAAGACTCACCTTGAAGTCGATTTTGCCTATTCTTGAATACTATATAAATCTCCTTTCCCACCAACATCTTACTCCTTCCCCGCCATGAGGATTCAACATCCCTGCTTCTAGGCTGGATCATCGTATCACTTAAAGCTGTGAAGTTCATTGATTCAAAGCACTTCAACGTCCCTACTGGAAAGGCCGCAGTTGAGCTTGTTGCAGGGAGAGAAAGTGCCATTGCCCAGATTCTCAGAACTGTCCCCAACCAATTATATGACCTAACGTTCATCATTGGAGATGCTCGGAATGGTTGCCATGGAGAAATGCCATGGAGAAATGATGGTGGAGGCATTTGCTGACAAAAATACCGTCAAAGTTCCCTTCACATCTCGAGGAAAGGGTGAATTCAAGACTGCAAGCTTGAAGTTCAAAGCAGTTACAGCCAGGACAAGGATCACATTCTTCAGCTCGTACTACCACAAAAGGATTAATGGCTTTGGATCACTTTGCGGCCCTATTCTGGATGAAGTTCGGGTTTCCCCTGTTGCTTAGATGCCAAGTTTTATCAGCACCACAGCTTTTAATCTTAAGTAAAGGATTTTGCAACCGGTTATTTGGTTTCACATTTGTATATTTTTAACCGTTGGTGAGGCACCTTTTCAGCTGTCTTAACCATAAGGAGAATTCTGTGGCTAGTCGTCTTTTTTTTCTCTTCCTTTTTCACCTTCATCTGTTGTCAGTATTCAGCATATGGATAATACACAAAACTCTTTACTAGTTGTATTCTGTAGGCTTTCCAATTGCTCAAAGAGCAGCCATTGAGGTGGTAAATTCACGACCATATCCAGCAGGTGACTTTACCCCAGCTCTAGACTGGTAAGAACACATAGATTCACAGAAGGTCGAGATCAGCATCAAACAGAATTCTTCTTCCTGCACCAAGTAAAAGAAGAATTGACTACATGGGTATTCTCGGTGGCATCCGCAACGAAGCTGAGTACCAAGAAGTAGTTTATATCATCTGTTTCTGCCATCACCATCAACCAAAGTACTCAACAGACATCTTTTCCTGTAAGAATCCAGCGTTTACCCAAGCATGGTATCTGTCTAAAACACAGGTTAAGGGCTACCCCCATCATTTAAAAGACAGGGAAAAAACAGCTTGTACTTTCACTGAGAAAACTCGGAGACCTTGTTCCAGGCACCATGTGAAACAAATACATCGGATATTGATGGTAAGACCATCCCTATTCCCTACGTCGAGGATAAAATTTTGTCATTTCCTGGGTGATCAACCCAAAACACAAATAATTTTGGAAAAAGAACGATACTGAATTAAGATGTGCCCTCTTTCCCAACTGCTTTCTCGAGCATACAAACACCTGAGACAAATAATATTGTCAAAATAGGTAAATAAGCCTTCTATTTGACTGCCCTTTCAATCCTGAAACACAGAAGAACCACGCAGTTGGCACATTACAATTTTCAAAGGAGTGTGATAAATTATGTACCTGCGAGGTCAGGATGCTTTTGAATAAGCTTAAGCAAGTCCATTTGACTGAATCCCTTCTCAGAGGGAACCTTGGTCCGAGGTGCAGGCTTCCTAGTAGAAACTTCTGGTTTTTCTTTACTCTTGCCCGAGGCACCCACATCTCCAGATGCTACTTGTCTTGCTGATTCACCAGATGGTTTCAGAGTGACGGTTATAACATTGAAAGTCAAAGAGCCAACAGTAGCCTGATCCCCGAGGGTGGCATTGTTTTGCTGTTTATCTTTCCAAGGAAAATTACCACCATTTTCGTTACTGTCACTGCTGCTTGATGGTTCATCTTTGTCGGCAATACCACCAACATCTGCTGCAAGATTCTTTGCCTCCACACAATTTTGATCTGTAGGGACGCCAACCAAAATCAAAAACCATAAATTTGAGTTGACTATTCTGATAATAAATGAAAAACTCAAGTTTATTTCAACAGTACAAAAGAATAATCAGCTTATTCTTGATATATTAGGTCAATACGCCCCATCAAGATGGAACTACATGAAAACTGTAGAATTCCAACTTAAGGTAAAACCATTGCCATTGTTGTCTTTGAACTTACTGACCAAAAGGTAAGATCACTGTCATTGTTGTCATTGTCCATGCCTTGGAATAAGACAACTTCAAATTTTTTAAAGTAATTCAGGCAACAGTGATACAATCACAGCAGCTCTTTTACACCATCTATTATTACATATACGCAAAGAAATGTCACAAACTGAGGATACAAGAATTAGATTCATGCATACTCAGCTCTTACTCCCTACAACATATCTAAGCCAAATCCACCATTGTCCCGTAGTTACTGCAATTGGCAGTGTTTTGGCTTTCATGCACCTGACTTACTAGAAAGAAACAGTCAGGTCCCATAGCTTATTCATGCATGCTTATTTTTATATTTTTTATTGTTAATTTTTATATAATATCATTATTTAAATATATTTTTAATATCATATAGTTTATTTTTATTTTTTATTCTAATTTTATATATTATATTTTTATTTAAATTTTTATATTTTATATTTTAATTTATTTTTAAAAAAAATTAATATTTACACTCTAGCATTTGATTTATTCATTGGTATATGATCTTTCTGTTTAAAGGATAAAATTTAACAATCTTCCATGGTGTATTGCAAAATAAAAATAAGGCTAAAATTTCTCACTTTTTTAAGTTTTAATTGAAATTCTAAACGGTCTATTAATTTTTAAAATGAACGTTACGTTCTAAAGTTCTGTATTTTTTGTTTGATATATAGGTTCAAGTGTTAATAAATTATTAATTTTTTTACTAGTTTGATGACGTGATAATATTAAAATTATAACTTTACCTTTTATTACTTTTAAAAATTATTATTATATAATTTGTACTAATTTTTTATCAATTAAAAAAATAGAAGAGCACGATAGTGCCCCCTTCCTTTGGAGAGTAATCGTTTTTGAAAAAATATATAATAATAATTTTTAAATTAATAAAAAAATATTTTAATTTTTTATATATTTATTAACAGTATTTATAATTTTAGATAGAATATTTATTTTAAAAATTAATAAATTTATTTAAAATTTTAATTAAAATTTAAAAAATTAAATATTTTATCCTAAAAATAAGCATATGCAGTGCAATTACTGATTGTCGTGGAAGTAAAAGACACTCAACTCTACGCTGTTGGGTCCCTCCCTTGACACTTGAAAATCTCGGGGACATGGCTCGGATTCCCAAAACCTCTTGTTTCTACCGACTGACTTCTCACCAAAACGCCCGTTTGCAAGCTGCCTCTGGAATCTCCTCTGCCTCATGGCCGACGCTCTGTTAACTCTTTTAAGTCACTCTACACTAGAACAAAATCTATGTCATATAAGAATATATAAACATTTTCATTTATTAAAAAAAATTATTAAATTTTATATAATTTATTTTTAAATCTTGAATTCGAAATCTCAGAAATAATATTTCAAATATTTGCAAAAGAAGATAGTATATTAATTATTGTCTTGTTTTTTAATAACAAAAAAATAATAATCAATTGGAAGTAAAACTATAAAAATGTTTTGACTTTGTGTAATTTCAAATTATTATTTCATTATTTTACAACTCTCCTCAACCACGCATTTTTTTGGTAATACTACCATAATTATAGATGTCAAAAAAATAGAATTTTGTGGATAAAGGTTAGGTGAAGCCGACTTATTTAACTATATTTATTTCAATTAAAGAACTTAGCATGAAAAATTAGGCAAGTTGACAAAAAAAATTTGCTTTTACCTAAACAATCATTTTAGAATAGGAAGATAGTTAATAATGATAGCAAAAACAATAAATAACAGCTATTTATGAATTAGGAATGGTGGGCAAGCATTCTAACTTTTAAAGGCTTCATCACATGCTATCATGTAGATGCGTAGCTTTTTTTCTTCGGTCATTACTTCCGAGTGGTAGATATAGGATTTTATATGAAAAGTGATTGTTAGTTAAAGAGTAATTATATAAAGTTATAGATAAAAAGAATAAAACGGTTTAGTATACTTATAAAAAAGTAAAAAAATTTAAAATAAAAAAGAATAAAAAGATTTAGTATAATTATAATGAAGAAAGAAAAAGGAAAGAAATTTAATTCTAAAACAAAAAAATAAAAGGAAGAAGAAAACAATAAAAAATAAAAGGGTTTAGTATACATGTAAAGGAGAAAAAAATGAAAAAGGAAAATGAAGGAAAAAAAGAGAAAAAATAAAAAAAAGGTTTAGTATGAGAAAAAATAAAAGGGTAAAAAAGGAAAAAAAATAAAAAAAAATAAAGAATAAAAGCGTTTAGTAATTTTATAAAGTAGAAAAAAAAAGAAAAAAGAAAATGAAAGAAAAAAGAGGAAAAACTAAAAAAATTAAAAGGATAAAAGGGTTTAGTATGAGGAAAAAAAATAAAAGGGTTTAGTATACATATAAAGGAGAAAAAAAAAAAGAAAAATAATTCCAAAATTTAGGCCAAAAAGGAATTGAACACTGATTTTGAAAAATAACTTAAGTTTCTTACCATTACTCACTAATTCATTTGATATATTCAGAGAAGGCAACACTAGATATTTTGAATTTCATACACATAAAAATAAAAAATGAGGGATGGCGGTGGCCACTTCTCTCCTTCCACCCCTTATATTTCCCCACACATTTTTGCTAATCAAAGTAATTAAATTTAAAATAAAAAATAAATATAAATGGAAAACAAAGACTTAATACTTTAAAAAAATTTATTTAATTGAATCTTTAATTTTTGATTAACAATCAAATAATTTTTAACTTAAACAAAAAATGAACCATAATTAAACTGCTCATTTTTTCAATTAGATCTCATCAATCATCATTAATCACATCAATTGTCTTGTAATCACGTCAACTTATTACGATTAAAAAATTTATATATATTTTTTAAAACAAATTATGTACTCAGTAAATTATAATTATATATAACCCAACAAACCAACCTCATCATGTCCTGTATTTCTTTTCCTTTTTCATTAACCTTTATGGGTCATTAATAATGAGTCGGAATTTGTCTATTCTCTAAAACTTTTTTGTAGGGTTTGGCACAATAAAAAGACATTCGAAAGCACCCTAGAAACACATTATGTAACCTATGGATTCATGAAAAACTATATATATATATATATATATATATTATTCAGGAAGTGAGTAACATTAAATAAAATTCTGTTAATGTATCATTCACTTTAAGGAAGAAAATCTTATTTTCCGATAAAAATGAGTAAGGTGAGTATTAATTGGTTCTTATTAACATCATTTGAATATGGTTAAGTTGGTTTAATTTGTCGATTTCGATTCTAAATGATTATATAATTTGATTTATTAAATTATTTTTTATGTTTGAACATTTAAACAAATCAATGAAAAACTAATCATTTAAATATATTATATAAATATTATTAATAAATTATTGGTATTATCATTTTTATTAATCTATAAATATTATTGATAATTATCAGTATTATTATTAATAAAAACAATAAAATTAACTAAATCAACCGAGTCATCAAGCAAAACATGGATTTCAGCTATTTGGGTTATAGAATATAATTTGACCAATTCGATTAAAACTGAATTGACTAAATTGACAAATACTTTCCCTTAACGACAAGCATCATTTTGCCCAATCAATCCGTAATTGAAAGCAGCAATGGGGGATGGTAGAATCTGCTCTGGGTCTGTTAAAAGTTGCCGAAAGGTGACGGTAGGTAGTTCAAAAAAGATGGCATCCCGCCCTTATATATATATGGGGCCGGGGCATCCCAAGCAGCATTTCCATTGGAGATATTTAGACCAAGCATCCCTCTCTCCCTTCTCTTTCCACACTCCCACCTGCTACTCTCTTGGCCTTTCGCTCTTTGCGCTGTTTCCCAGCTTGTTTTTCCCTTTTATCTTTTCTCTCACTTTCTACATTTTCATCTGAAACTTGTTCTTCTTGTCGACTTGCTTTGATTCTTGTTGAGGAACCCGAAAAGCTTTAATGGAATCTTAAATAACTTTGTTCTTCGTTTTCTTCTTTGTTTTTGTTTTTAACAAAAGAAAAGCAGAACTTTCATTTGTTGCGGGTGGAAGCGAGAATATGTCGAAGACTGGTGCATTGGATCTCGCCTCGGGTCTCGGTGGCAAGATTGGAAAAACCGATGTCTTTTCTGCTGTCGAAAAGTATATATTATTCATGTTAATACATAAAGTAAAGGAGAAATTGGCTTGAACACACTACAAAATGACTTCTCTTTTAGACTAAGCTTCGACTTGGATATCTTCCTCTTAATTAAAATGGTTTAATGTCTCTTTCCCACTCCATGCATGGAGTGAGCTGTTTGCTTGAGTTAGTCATTTCTCTTACGTTAAGCCAATTTCTCTTTACTTATTCTTGATTTTTGGCTTATCATCTCTCTCTCAGATGACTTTAATTTCCAGATCAAGCTTACAGTTTCTCTACATTATCCCCTCACCGTAAAAATGAAAAAAAAAAAAAAAAACACTTCATTTCTACTACTTTTTATGTGTACGCTAAGTTTAATCTCCAGCGGTCAAATATAAGATTTTCCAGTTTTGGGTAGTTGCTAACTTGCTATAACTATAATCCTCCCTTTTTATATGGTGGGCAGGGGGGCTTAGCTAGGCTTGGCTAGCAATTAATGACAAAATAGGCAAAGCTATGCATACACCTATTCTCAACTAGACCACTGGATAGTTTCTTAGAAATCGAACTGCATGTCCTTGCATTATATGCATGATCACTTGAAGTTCTGTGTCTTAACTCTTGAAATTTATGCAGCTGTTATTGTATTGAATTCTGTCATACAAGATTATGTTAATGATGCAGGTATGAGAAGTATCATGTCCTTTATGGAGGTGAGGAGGAAGAGAGAAAAGCCAACTACACTGACATGGTAAGGAGAGCTCTACTTTTACCAATCTTGCACTCAGCGTAACCTTCCAACCTGCTGCCTTATTCCTTTAGATCAGTTCCAACTTTTGTTGAGAGTTATGATTCTGTGCTTGTATGTTTGCTATTTCTTGTTTACTCTGTATTACACCATGGCACGTTTAGTTGTCAATTTCATCAGGCTATGAGATGGTGCTGGTACCTGCCATTTTGTCTTATTCCCTTACAGCTTTACGGGCTAGTAAGCTTAAACTAGGACTTGATTGCGTATGCAAACATTAACATACCATGTATCGAATTCAGGTTAACAAGTACTATGATCTGGTTACCAGCTTTTTTGAGTTTGGATGGGGGGAATCTTTCCATTTTGCGCCTAGGTATCCATTCTTTCTCTTCTGTCTAGTGTATGCAAGCAAGATGGTGCAGTTACTTTTTCAAGTCGTTGTTGACAATTATCCTAATTTGTTTTTGCAGATTGAATGGGGAGTCTCTTCGCGAGAGCATAAAGCGGCATGAGCATTTTCTTGCTTTACAACTTGGCTTGAAGCCTGGAGACAAGGTGCTTCCACTTCAGTACATCACAGAGAAACTGCAATTCTAGGTTTGCTGTTTTCTGTTTGGTTTGAATTTTTTGCTCACGCTTTTATTTTTATGTTAGGTGTTGGATGTTGGATGTGGAATTGGTGGACCACTGAGAGAAATTGCTCGATTCAGGTAAAAAGCAGTTTGTTTTTGAACCTCCTTTGCTTCTTTCGTCTTTTCTTTTTCAAGTTGTGTGGCCCTGTACTATTGCATGGAATCGTATTCTTTTGTATAAAATCATGATAAGGTTTTGGGTAGTTCAATTTCTTACTAAAAAAATTTTCTTGAAAGAGGCCTCTCAATTATGTTTATATGGTGATTTGCTGCAGCTCCACATCAGTTACAGGGTTGAATAACAATGAATATCAAATAGAAAGAGGGAAGGTGCATATCTCTTCATTCTTAGATGGAAATATTTATGCATATTCAGTAGATAGTATTCTTTTCTTTGTTTCTTTCAGCAACCTTGGCTTTGTAAATTTATTTATCTTTGGAAGCTATTATTGTTCTTTTTAGGTCAATAAAAATGTAGCTTTATGACCAATATATATCATGCCAAGATTTTAAGAACAATTACTCAAGTTATGCTTTTTCCCAATGAAATATGTAGTATGTATCATAGTAATATACAGTTGATGGACGTTGTTTCTCTGTTACATTTTTGTGTCCAGTTTTATGTTCAACCACTGTACATTTTCTTTCATTTAAAGGTGACTTTTTGCAGGAATTAAACCGCATTGCTGGAGTGGACAAGACTTGCAACTTTGTGAAGGTTGGTAATATTCTATGTCTATTTTTATATCGTTGTTGAACTCAAGTTTACATTAGGTCTGTTGTTATTCTCTGTTTGTTTTGAAATTTTCATCACTTGCACGCAAGGTGTTTTAAGATGCAAAATGGTGGTCTATAATGACTGATTTTTTTATTGATACCTAATGCAGGCCGACTTTATGAAGATGCCATTTCGTGACAGCAGCTTTGATGCAGTTTATGCAATTGAAGCTACCTGCCATGCACCGGATGCAGTATGTCAATTTACAATTTACCCTTGTCAATCATGATCATTTTCATCTCGGCTGGAATGGATTATGAATTTTCTATCCTATATTATTTTGTTTTGGTTTGATTGTTTTCATTTCACACCTATCTGTATCAGTTTGACTGTTATATCTGTTGTGTGTAGTATGGATGCTACAAGGAGATTTACAGAGTATTGAAGCCTGGTCAGTATTTTGCTGCTTATGAGTGGTGCATGACTGATTCTTTTGATCCCAATAACCAGGAGCACCAGAAAATTAAGGTAGGCATCTAAAGAGCATGTTTATGCTCTTACGTTTGTTGTGTATCCATGCGTTGATCTTACATGAGAGTTTTATTTATACAGGCAGAAATTGAGATTGGTAATGGTCTTCCAGACATCAGGTTGACCAGACAGTGCCTGGAAGCTCTAAAACAGGCTGGTTTTGAGGTGAAATTCTACTTTTCCCTCTCCACTCCCTCCCTTTTTCTTTTTAATTGAAGATGGAATATGACCAGCGTAGCTATTTTCCCTTTTATTTTCATTTTTGTCTTCTAGGTAATATGGGAGAAAGATCTTGCTGTTGACTCCCCTGTCCCTTGGTACTTGCCTTTAGATAAAAACCACTTCTCATTGAGTAGCTTCCGTTCAACGGCTATTGGACTCTTCATCACTAGGAATATGGTAAAAGCTTCCTAATGCCCTCCCCCCATTCTTGGAGGAGATGGTCTTATTAAGTTCATAAGAGCATTTATTTACCACTACTTTTTCCCCTTTGTAGGTCAAGGCTCTAGAATTTGTGGGATTTGCTCCAAGGGGAAGTCAAAGGGTTCAAGATTTACTGGAGAAGGCTGCAGAAGGGTTGTTTGAAGTCGGCAGGCGAGTTAGAAGTCCTTGTTCTCCATGATTACTTCTGCATGTTGGTTTACCCCTAGGTTTATGAATGTTGCAGTTTGAATTAGATGCAATCTCCATTTTCTGTCGCCAACTAACATGCTGACAAAATCTCTACTTTTGGATTTCAGGAAAGAGATCTTTACGCCTATGTATTTTTTCTTGGCCCGAAAACCACTTTCAGAGAACCAGAGCCAGTCATTCGATGATGCAGGAACTAATTAGCCTGTCTGAATGACTGGAAACTGCATTTGGAATGGACCCCCCGGTCTTTGCCTTATGGCTCACGCTCTTTTAACTGTTTTAAGTCATTCTAAACTCAAATAAAATCTATGTCATGTAAGAATATATGTATACACATTTTCATTTTATGCAATAAAAATTATATTTTATCTTATTAAATTTTATATAATTTATTTTTAAATCTTGAATTCGAAATCTCAGAAATAATATTTCAAATTTTTTACAAAATTAGAATGTAGCATATTATTAATTACTGTGTTGTTTTTTAATAACAAACAAAATCAATTGGAAGTAAAACTATAAAAATGCTTTGATTTTGTGTAATTTCATATTATTATTTCCTTATTTAAACAATATTATTAATTTTTTATTCTTCTATCGATGTAGTTATAAATTTTAAACACAAAAAATCAACAAAAATGATAGAATAAAATAATCTCTTTTAACTCATTAATATTGAAATTAAAAAAAATCAAATTAATCTAATTCAATCAATTTTATCAATTATTTCAATTTAAACTAACTAAATCAAACTATTTCTTTTAAAATTTAAAAAAAGCTTCAAAAATAAATTATCGAATTTTTTAAATTTCAAATTCGATTTAGTTTGATTTTGTTTGTAATGGTGATTGTGTAATTTGGTGGACTGGGGCACGTGAGTACTGACGGAGAGGACGTGGCAAGCAAGGAGAGGACAGAGAGAAGTGTCTGGTTTGGAGTTTAGTTTACATGTACCGACCGTCGAGGAAGGGAAAGACACTCAACTCTGTGCTGCTGTGTCCCTCCCTTGACACTTGAAGGTCTTTGGAACAGGGCTCGGATTCCCAAAAACCTCTTGTTTCTATTGACTGACTTCTCATCAAAACGCACGTTCACAAACTGCCCATGGAATCCTGTCTCTGCCTCATTGCTGACGCTCTGTTCACTCCTTTAAGTCATTCTACACTCAAACAAAATCTATGTCATGTAAGAATATATAAACATTTTCATTTATGCAATAAAAATTATTAAATTTTATATAATATATTTTTACAATCTTGAATTCGAAATCTCAAAAATAATATTTCAAATTGTTGTAAAAGAAGATAGTATATTAATTAATAATCAATTCCAAGTAAAACTATAAAAATGTTTTGACTTTGTGTAATTTCAAATTATTATTTCATTATTTTACAACTCTCCTCCACCCCACATTTTTTGTACTATTGATATAATTAGAGATGTAAAACTATTAATATAATTAAAAATGTAAAAAAAATTTAAATTTTATTGATAAAGGGTAAGTCGAGATTGACTTGTTTAATTGTATTTATAAAGATTTTTAAACTCAACGACATAAAATGATTGATTTATTCCTGTTAAAAAACTTAATACAAAGACAATACGAAATAATTAGGTAAATTGACAAAAAAATGAGTTTTATCTAAAAATTATATTTTAGGATAAGAAGATAGATAGTAATAGTAGCAATACAAAAAGAGTAAACAACATGTATTTGTGGATTAGGCATGGTGGGCAAGTAATCTAGCTTTTAAAAGTTTCATCACAGCTATCATGTAGATGTAGCCTTTTTCCATTTGACATTACTCCCCCACCCATTTTTTCTAATCAAAGTAATTAATTTTAAATTGAATAAATAGATATAAATGAAAAGCAAAGATTTAAAATACTTAAAAAAAATTTGAACTATGCTCTTTTTTTTTTGAATTAAATCTCTAATAATTTATCATATTTAAACAAATCTTTAATCTTTGATTTACACTCTAACTAACTTTTAATATAAATAAAAAATTAACTATAATTAAACTTAATATTGCATTCGAATATTAAACTTATTAACTAATGTATGATCTTTTTTAATTAAAAAGTAAAGTTTAAAAAACCTTTTCCAAATTAAAAAATATATATTTTCTATGACGTGGGACCAATGTAGCAATGCAGTGGACCACATCAAATTATCATTAATCATATCAATTACCTTGTGGTCACATAAACACATTAATAATAAAATATTGCTGTACCATATTAAGCCAAATTATGTACTTTGTAAATAATATTTAATTTGTAAGGTGAGTATTAATCAATCCAATCAAATTTTGATTGGATACGGTAGATTGATTCAATTTGTTTGATTTTGATTTTAATTGATTACGTGGTTTGATTTATTGTATTATTTTTAATCATAGAACATTTAAATCAAATCCATAGAAAATTTAATCATTTATAATATATATATTATATAAATATTATTAATAAATTATTAATAAAAATAATAAAATTAACTAGATCAAACGTAGAATCGGTTTCAGTTATTTGGGTTCTAGAATATAATTTGACCAATTCGATTACTTTTTATAAAAATTTTGGTAATTTGTTTTTTTTATTTTAAAACTGAATTGACTAAATTGACCGAATACTTATCCCTTAAGCATCATTTTGCCCAAAATTAAGAAGATTACGGTTATTATACTAGTATTTGGTTAAATCAGAAGAAAAGAAGGAAGATTTCAACGTTAGATTCCAGAGTATTTATCAATGGGGGATGGTAGAATCTGCACTGGGTCCGTTAAATGTTGGTGAAAGGTGACTGTAGGTAGTGTAAAAAAGGTAGCACCCTGCCCTTGTATGGTATCCCAAGGGGTATTTCCATTGGGGATATTTAAAACAATCAGCCCTCTCTTTTTTCTCTTTGCAAATTGGTGTTTTTCCACTCCCCCAGCTGGTACTGTCTTGACCTTTTGGGCTTTGCGCTGTTTCCCACCTCTGTTTTTCCCTGTTATCGTTTCTCTCGCTTTCTACATTTTCATCTGAAACTTGTTCTTCCTTTCGACTTGCTTTGGTTCTTGTTGAGGAATCCGAAAAGCTTTAATGGAATCTTGAGTAACTTTGTTCTTCGTTTTCTTTGTTTTTTTTTTTTTTTAACAAAAGAAGAAGAAGAAGAAGAAACAGAATTTAGATTTGTTGCGGGTGGAAGCGAGAATGTCGAAGGCTGGTGCATTGGATCTCGCCTCGGGTCTCGGTGGCAAGATTGAGAAAACCGATGTCCTCTCTGCTGTTGAAAAGTATTATTCATCTTTCGTTTCCTTTTTGGTTTTAGCTTTTGAATCTGTTGCTTTAATTAATATCTGCTTTTCTTTTCTTCTTTTCTTTAGATTTAATCTTTATCTTTACGTTCATGCTTTGCTTCCTCTGTTTTATACTCTTACATCTGGCGATGGCGTATGTTCATGTATAAAGTAAAAAAGAAATTGGCTTGAAAGCACTACAAAATGACTTCTTTCTTAGACTGGGCTTTGACTTGGATATCTTTCTCTTAATTAAAATGGTTTAATGTCTCTTTCCCACTACGTGGAGTGAGCTTTTGGCTTGATTCACTCTTTTCTCTTACGTTAAGCTTAATTTCTCTTTACTTAATCTTGATTTTTGGCTCATCATCTCTCTCTCAGATGAATTTAATTTCCAGATCGAGGTTACAGTTTCTCTATATTGTCCCCTCACCGTAAAACTGGAAAAAAAAAAAAAAACCCTTCATTTCTACTACTTTTTATGTGTACACTAAGTTTAATCTCCAGCTGTCAAATATAAGATTCTTTGGTTTCTGGGTAGTGCTGATACAGTCAATGAAACTGACGTTTGGGTGTTTCTCCTTTTGGCTATATTATTAAGGAATCAAATAAAAATGTGTGGGACATGGACTTGGTCATGACCGCTAGCTGTTAAACTTGTAGATGTTTTATTATTTGTTTCGAACGGGCTGGTGGATCAGAACTGCATTGGACTTTTTTGAGGAAAGTCTATATGCAGGCCGAACTTTTCCCCTCAAATCAATTGAATTAAATATGTTTGTGCTATATTATATATAATAATAGCAGTTTATTGACATACCTTATCTTGAAGTAGATTGGACTGCTACATGAATTCTTTTCCTCCATTTTTGAAATTGATGTTCACTCTGCACAATTACGGTTTTAGACTGGGTGGTTGGTATAATTAGGATCCTCGCCTTTTGTATGGTGGGCAGGGGACTTAGGCTTGGCTAACAATTAATGACAAAATAGACAAAGAGATGTATATACCTGTCCTCAACTAGACCACTGGATAGTTTCTTAGAAATCGAACTGTATGTCCTTGCATTATATGCATGATCACTCCTGCAATTTATGCAACTGTAATTGAATTCTGTCATATAAGATTATGTTAATGATTCAGGTATGAGAAGTATCATGTCTTTTATGGAGGTGAGGAGGACGAGAGAAAAGCCAACTACACTGACATGGTAAGGAGAGCTGTACTTTTACCAATCTTGCACTCAGTGTAACCTTCCAACCTGCTGCCTGATTTCTTACTTTAGATCATTTCCAACTTTTGTTAAGAGTTATGATTATGTGCTTGTATGTTTGCTATTTCTTGTTTACTCTGTATTACTCAATGGCACTTTTAGGTGTCAATTTCATCAGGCTATAAGGTGGTGCTGGTACCTGCCATTTTGTCTTATTCCCTTACAGCTTTACGGGCTAGTAAGCTTAAACTAGGACTTGATTGTGTATGCAAACATTAACATACCATGTATTGAATTCAGGTTAACAAGTACTATGATCTGGTTACCAGCTTTTATGAGTTTGGATGGGGGGAATCTTTCCATTTTGCACCTAGGTATCCATTCATTCTCTTCTGTCTAGTGTATGCAAGCAAGATGGTGCAGTTACTTTTTCAAGTCGTTGCTGATCATTATCCAAATTTGTTTTTGCAGATGGAATGGGGAGTCTCTTCGCGAGAGCATAAAGCGGCATGAGCATTTTCTTGCTTTACAACTTGGCTTGAAGCCTGGACACAAGGTTCTTCCACTTCTGTAGATCACAGAGAAACTGCAAATCTAGATTTGCTGTTTTTTGTTTGGTTTGAATTTTTTACTCAAGCTTTTATTTTTATATTAGGTGTTGGATGTTGGATGTGGAATTGGTGGACCACTGAGAGAAATTGCTCGATTCAGGTAAATAGCAGTTTGTTTTTGAACCTCCTTTGTTTCTTTCATCTTTCTTTTTTCTTTTCTCTTTCATGTTGTGTGGCACTGTACTATTGGATGGTATCGTATTTGCAGCAATATTTTTTCTTAAAAGAGGCCTCTAAATATGTTTGTATGGTGATTTGCTGCAGCTCCACATCAGTTACAGGATTGAACAACAATGAATATCAAATAGCAAGAGGGAAGGTGCATATCTCTTCATTCTTAGATGGAAATGTTTATGCATTTTTAGCAGATAGTATTCTTTTCTTTGTTTCTTTTAGAAACCTTGGCTTTGTAAATTTATTTATCTTTGGAAGTTCTTATTGTTCTTTTTGGGTCAATAAATATGTAGCTTTATGACCAATATATATCATGCCAAGATTTTAAGAACAATTTCTCAAGTTATCCTTTTTACCAATGAAATATGTAGTGATGGATCATAGCAATATACAGTTGATGGATGTTGTTTCTCTGTTACATTTTGTGTCCAGTTTTATGTTCAACCACTGTACAATTTCTTTTATTTAAAGGTGACTTTTTGCAGGAATTAAACCGCATTGCTGGAGTGGACAAGAATTGCAACTTTGTGAAGGTTGGTAATATTCTATGTCAATTTTTATATCGTTGTTGAACTCAAGTTTACATTAGGACTGTTATTATTCTCTGTTTGTTTTAAAATTTTCATCACTTGCACACAAGAAGATGTTTTAAGATGCAAAAATGTGGTCTATAATGACTGATTTTTTTATTGATACATAATGCAGGCCGATTTTATGAAGATGCCATTTCCTGACAGCAGCTTCGACGCAGTTTATGCAATTGAAGCTACCTGCCATGCACCTGATGCAGTATGTCAATTTAAAATTTCCCATTCTCAATCATGATCACTTTCATCTTGGCTGGAATGGATTATGAATTTTCTATCCTCTATTAATTTGTTTTGGTTTGATTGTTTTCCTTTTACACCAATCTATATCAGTTTGACTGTTATATCTGTTGTGTGTAGTATGGATGCTACAAGGAGATTTACAGAGTATTGAAGCCTGGTCAGTATTTTGCTGCTTATGAGTGGTGCATGACTGATTCTTTTGATCCCAATAACCAGGAACACCAGAAAATTAAGGTAGGCATCTAAAGAGCATGTTTATGCTCCTACGTTTGTTGTGTATCCATGCGTTGATCTTACATGAGAGTTTTATTTATGCAGGCAGAAATTGAGATTGGTGATGGTCTTCCAGACATCAGGTTGGCCAGACGGTGCCTGGAAGCTCTAAAACAGGCTGGTTTTGAGGTGAAATTCTACTTTTCCCTCTCCCCTTCCTCCCTTTTTCTTTTTAATTGAAGATGGAATATGACCAGTGTAGAGATTTTCCCTTTTATTTTCATTTTTGTCTTCTAGGTAATATGGGAGAAAGATCTTGCCGTTGACTCCCCTGTCCCTTGGTACTTGCCTTTAGATAAAAACCACTTCTCGTTGAGCAGCTTCCGTCTAACGGCTATTGGACGCTTCTTCACTAAAAATATGGTAAAAGCTTCCAAACACCCATCCGTTCTTATGATGCTCTTTATAAAAAAAACTATGTTCTTGGATGAGATGGCCGTTTTAAGTTCATAAGCATTTACCAGTAATTTTCCCCTTCGTAGGTCAAGGCTTTAGAATTTGTGGGATTTGCTCCAAGGGGAAGTCAAAGGGTTCAAGATTTTCTGGAGAAGGCTGCAGAAGGGTTGGTTGAAGGTGGCAGGTGAGTTAGAAGTCCTCGTTTTCCATGATTGCTTCTGCGTGTTGGTTTACCCCTAGGTTTATGAATGTTGTAGTTTGAACTAGATGCAATCTCCATTTTCTGTCGCCATCTAACATGCTGACAAAATCTCTACTTTTGGATTTCAGGAAAGAGATCTTTACGCCTATGTATTTCTTCTTGGCCCAAAAACCACTTGCAGAGAGCCAGTAATCCAATGATGCAGGAGCCAATTAACCTGCTGCTTGCTGCTTTCCTGGGAAGTTTGACAGATAGAATGTGGTACATCTTTTAAACAATAGACCATGCTAGGCAACTTCCAATTTGGTGACCTGCAAATCTATGTTTAGACCTTTGTGAGTTCAGTTGTTTTTGAGATATTGTCAGCTCTCTCCTCGATTTGGAATGCTTCTCCTTTTAGTTATCTAATGAGCGTATTTTCCTTCACCATAGATTCCATTTAATCCTAATATTTTGTGGCAATTAGGAAAGCTTGAATGTGCTTAAAGGTTCATAAATCTAAAATGGACGGTCCTATTGGCCGATTTCCAGTCAGGGCGATTGGATTTTCTTTCAGGATTAGCAGGGAAAGATTAAGTAAAATTAATTAGCCACCAGCTTTTTCAATCTGGCTAGCCAAATATATGTGTAACTCCCCTAACATAAAAATATCAATTTCATTGATGTTTGATGAAGAGTAGCCTTTGGCCAAAATTGAGATTTTATTCTGTTCAAGTTTCATTTTGTTTACTTCTAAGGTTGAGCTGGGCAAAATACTATTCAACAATCCAGGAAAATGCCCATCACTCTTATTCATCAGAGGAAAAAATTTACAGGAATGAAAAGGTTTAAGCAAACTTCTATCTGATGATAGCATCAAACTGAAAAAAGAAGGAACTCTGTCTTATTGTGCCCCATAGCTCTCATGGTGGTTCTAAATTCTCTTTGGTCGGGGACTTCATCGTTACCGTTATTGCTGTCATTTTGACCATGGGTTTCATTCGAGTTAGCCGGAGGATGGTAGTACAAGCGAGCAGTTTGAGGGCAATGAGAGTGAAACCTTCCAACTATTCTGACCAATGTATCAAACATCTCCATGTACTTTCTGATCATCGCGAGTATATGTTTTTCACTCCTTGGAATGCCCCTAAATTTTTCATGGGGAAGAAGGGAGAATTAGATGAAATATAAAGAGAGAAGGGGAAAGAAAGGATGTGTCAGAATTTAGAAGACGTTCGCACTCCATGAAATGTGAGTTGTTTGAGGCTTGAATAGATAAAGAGGCAACTGCCGCAATATCCAAAAATAGAAGAAAAAAAAAACAGAAAAAGATTTATATTTAGATAATATAAAAAATTATGATGCCACAGGCTGAAAGTACAAAGTGATCTATTTATGGGTTGGTGTGTTTGCTGTCTGCAACCTGCGAACCAATTTGATCCCAGGCCAGATCTGCACTGCTGCTTTATGTCCCTGGCAGGGCAAGTCCCTGGCAGATTGAAATCATCTTTGCATTTCGGATGCATGGTACCAAGATTGCTCGGGCAAACTGCTTGGAAAATCAATTGTCCTGGGTACGATTCACTTGGTTACTTGACCTTCCTGGAAAAGTTCTAGATCTTGGAACCCATATCAGCAAGAAGTTGATGTGTAGTTAAGGTAACCCTTTGACATTGACGAGATCAACTCTTTCTAGAGTAGAACCTGATCGAGGCTGCAGGGAAATGGAGGCAATGTTGGACCATGAGATTGCAAGTTTCCTGGTCAGACATGGCATTGTCAACAGTCAAGACCACATGCCTAAGTGCCAAAGAATTGTAGTTAAGCCATGCTAGGCCCAGGCAACCACATTCCGGGGTTCGTGGGAAAAGAAGGTGGGAAAACCAAAAGAGGGTCAAAGTTCCTGCATTAGTCCAAGTGCCACCGAAAGTCTAGACGGCTGAGGAACAAAGTCCACAAAAGACTTTTAATTTTAATTTATGACCAAATTTGCTTTAATAGCCCTCCTTGAAGTCACCATTTCTCCTTTGGTCCATGGAACTAGATGGAATTAGGCACATATCCCAAATAGACTACCTAATTAAACTATTGAAGAAAAGAACAAAGCGAGCCATTGTTTTAGTCAAGATAAATATTGGTAAATTCAGTTTACATTCATGTTGTTTTGCTGGCAAATTTTTGAAGTTAAATTTTCATTTTTCCAAGTTTTTTGTGTATTTTTAGGACAACATTCAATCATTTGCGTATATGAAATTTTTGAGGTCATAAAAAGACAAATGAATAGAGAGGATGTTTGCTTTGATACTATGTCGTTTTGGAAAAACAATTGTAATGGTTTCATTATTAGGCAAAGAGTTACAAAAAATTACAAAAGTAGGGTAGTGATGTAGAACAGCACGTGCAAGACTTTATATTTAATCATTAAATTGAGTTCATCATTTTATGGTAAAGACAGAAACCAATAGCAATGGAAAGATTAAAACTGGAACAAATTAACTTTGTGTGTGTAATTGGAGTTTGTTAATCTCCCATCAAACAGAAAAAATAATCAACTCTTTCACGTCAGCACCAACAGCCGCCGCAGCCTTGGGACCGTAAAACCCAACATGCGCCAAGACTTCTCTGGTACTGCTGTCAACATCGCTGGTGGCGCCGCCGCCGCGGTGGTGGTGGTGGTCGTCAGAGTTAGCCGGTGGGTGGTAATACAAGCGAGCAGTTTGAGGACAGTGAGAATGAAATCTTGCAACTATTCTCACCCCTGCATCCAACATCTCCACGTACTTCCCCATCTGTAACACCAAACGTATATCCCTATATCTTTATCTTCAAAAGAAAAGAAAAGAAAAGGGAGATGAAAGGATGGATTTGCTAGAAAACGTCCCAAAGAAAGCATCCCATGTAATGGGAAATGGGGTTTGGGGTTGGGAGGAAGAAAGCCAAGGCTTGTGATTTAAATAGCAATGAGTTTCATGCGTTTTCGAGGCTCTTTCCCTTCGTTGTCTTTACTAATATTTATTTGCCCAGTCCAGCTCACATTTTACTTGCTTCCACGGTAGGTGGAATGAATTTCGATATATGCCCCTATATTTTACTCTATTTTAATTCTTTACTCTTACTTTTTTAAATATTTGTCTTTCCTTTGACTTTCATGGATATTAAACTAATGAATTTGATGTATTTTTATATTAAAATTAGAAAAAAAAATTCTAATAAATTTTTAAAATCATAAAAACAAATCATGAAAATTTAATTTATAATATAAAAAATAAGAATACTAAATGTTTAAAAATGAAAAAAAAATTCAATCTGAGAATTCCGAAAAGAACAAAAATGAGGCAGAAGAGTTTGTACTTGTTGATAAATTGTCATTTTAAATAAGAAACTTTTCTCTTTCAATTTACACATCAAAACATTTCACATGTGACAATATTCCATTTGTATATGTATGGGATTAGGGTTAGTATTTGTTGATGAACTTTTTTATTTGTTTTTTAAATTGAATTGTCATATATTTATAGCGACTAATCAAATCTAAATGGTATTGCAAAAGTATTGACACAAAATTTCATGATTTTGTTTTATATATATATATATTATTTTAATAATAAAATTAAATATACTTAACCCGTCTAATTAATTACATAAATAATCAAGAAGATTATTATATGGTCCAAAGTATGGACCATTAAAATTGTTATAAGTAAAATGTTTTATTGGATGCCATTATTTGAGCATATTCCTTGCCTCAATTAACGGAAACGTATTATGCACAAAATCAAAGTGGGTCACTTTTAATTATAGAAAATAAAAAGGGAGATTTGAAAAATATACCAAAAAACAACGGCCTTGTTGCAAATATGCAAAACCCTTTTAAGATATTTCCCCACCTAAGTCCTAGAAGTAGGGACGGGTCGGTCAAGGTAGCCGTGTGAAAGTTTAATATGCGTTGCATTGTTGGCCGCGTAATGTTGGTAGACTTTTCAAGTTTGACCCTATGCTTTCTTCATAATTACACAGTCTACCTTCCATTTTTTCCATTTTTCTTTTTATGGCTACTAACACTTATATGAATAAATAAAAAAACACGTATAATAAATATATGTGTTACATGACATGACACGAATAAGATATTTATTAAATAAATTAAATTTTATATAGTATATTAAACTTATTTAAATACGATTAACCTATTTAATGAGTATCATAAATTGATTAAACAAATCGTAAAATTCGAATTGACTCGATAATATGATTAATTAAGTAAATTAGACGAGTCATATGCGAATTAAATAAATATAACTGTTTAAAACATAAAATCATAATGTTTTAAACATATCCATACGTTTAAAACACGAAATATGATAATTTTTAAAATTAAATCTATTTAATTACATATCGTATTAATAATCATGTCCAAGATTATCAACTCCCATTTAAGATGCCCACTGTCCCGCCTTTTTAATAAATCCGGTAGTGTTTGTTGAAATAGCATACAAACCTACGTGGTACAATAATTAAGGTTTTAGGTTTACGAATTCGTTAAGTTGCGATTATTAATATTTAAACCTCTTTTTTGATGGGTGGCCAAAGCCTAAATTACTTTATAAATACAAGTAATTTTTATTTTCCAAATAATTAATTTGTATTAAAAATTAAGTAAAATTTCTTTGAAATGATGGGCTTTGGCCCCATGGCTTTGATGATCTTTTTGAAGAAGAACTGCAATCCAAGCCCATGGATCAAGCCGGGTTTTCATGGAATGGGTCATCATTCCTTTGGATCAAACTGTAATAACTGATCTTGTTTATTGTTATCCAATCCCGCCTATTCTCGTCTTCGGTCTCCTGGGCGTAATGCAGCAAAATCCCTTTACACCCGCTAGCTTGCGTTGGTCACTCTCCGTCTCCCCGTTGTCCACCACCCGTTCGACAAAACTCCGCTTAAAACCCGTCCACTCTTCAACCCCACAAATTTTCACCGTCGTTTCATCAAAACGGAGCTCCGAACGCTGCCTGACGGCTCCCCAGAGAGATCCCAAGAATGCATTGTCTCGGATTATAAGGAGAGAGGCAGCCATTGAAGGCATTGGGAGGAAAGCAAAGTCCAAGAAGCAGCGTAACAGGCTTTGGCCTAAAGCTGTTCTGGAGGCTCTGGATGAAGCTATAAAGGAGAATTCTTGGGAGTCTGCTCTTGAGGTTTGTGGGTCTGTTTCTCTTCTTTTTTGTAATCTTGTTTGATCAGAAGGATAAGAAAATTTTATTTTGCCTGTTGATAGATATTTGGACTTCTGCGTAAGCAACATTGGTACGAGCCTAGATGCCAAACTTACACAAAACTGATAATGATGCTAGGTAAATGCAAGCAATCTGAACAAGCCAGTTTGCTGTTCGAAATAATGCTTTCGGAAGGGCTTAAACCCACCATTGATGTCTACACTGCACTTGTAAATGCATATGGAAAAAGTGGCCTCGTCGATGAGGCTTTTACTATTGTTGAAGATATGAAATCAGTCTCTGACTGCAAACCTGATGTGTATACTTACGCTATACTTATTAACTCTTGTATGAAACTTAAGCGTTTTGATCTGATAAGGAGAATTCTTTCTGAGATGTCTTATTTGGGAATTGAGTGTAGCACTGTTACATATAATACTCTCATTGATGGATATGGTAAGGCTGAAATGTTTGAAGAAATGGAAAGCTCGTTGACTGATATGATTGAAAGTGGCGATTCCCCACCAGATATTTTCACATTCAATTCTATTGTTGGGGCTTATGGGAACGGTAGGCAGATTGAGAAGATGGAGAAGTGGTATGACGAATTTCAGCTTATGGGAATAAGAGCAGACATCAAGACTTTCAACATTCTTATCAAATCTTTTGGGAAAGCAGGCATGTATGAGAAGATGGGATCTGTCATGAAGTTCATGGGGAAAAGATTTTTCTGTCCTACAGTTGTTACTTATAACAGTGTTATTGAAATATTAGGGAAGGCTGGAAGGGTTGAGAAGATGGAAGAATATTTTAAGGAAATGAAGCATAAAGGAATGAAGCCCAATGCTATCACCTATTGCTCTCTTGTTAGTGCTTACATTAAAGCTGGGTCAATTAAGAAGGTTGATTTAATTTTGAGACAGGTGGAGAATTCTGATGTAATACTAGATACCCCTTTTTTTAACTGCATCATCAGTGCCTATGGTCAGGCTGGTGATCTAAAAAAGATGGGTGAGTTGCTTTTGATGATGGAAGAGAAAAAATGCATGCCTGACAACATCACTTTTGCAACCATGATTCAAGCCTACAACACTCATGGCATGATTGAAGCTGCTCAAATTTTAGAAAATAAGTTGATTAGCACCAACAAAAATTCAGGTATGAGCATTAATTGGCTCCAACATTTTGTTCTATACCATCATATTGGACTTGAAAACTCTTTATAACATTCAAAGTCATGAAAGCCACTTTTCCAATCTCTATGGTTCTCACTTGGATTTAATATGGCCTGTGTTGTTTAATATTTCTTAGATATTGAACTCGAAAATCATATAACTACAAGCTCTTTTCCTGATGTCTATGTCCAATAAAAGGACCCTACTGTCAAGCAAATGGTGAAAATTCATATTTGACTCCTGACTTCCATTTTCTGATAATTGTGATTGAGTTAGAAGATTAAACTTGTTCAAGTTGCTTCAAATGTTCAATGTGACAGGATTTGTATTCTGCAAGACCAACTTTCTTATATAATTATCTATTTCTTAAACTTTTGGCAGTTCTGGTGAAGGAGATGATAAGGAATCATGTCAGAATGTAAATGCAATGGTAAATAAGGATGCAACGTTGAAGGTTGATGGGAACGGTAAAGATGATTGTGGACAATGTGATGGGATATCTCCTGGTGGAAGTCTGATCCAAGAAACTGCCTTTTCAATGATGGCACTGGAAACTTAATTGAAGACAAAACTTCCTTGCAAAACCTGGGATGTTGCTGGAAAATTTTTGTACTCCTCAAGTAGGTATATAGGTTTGAGACATATCTATTAGATTATAGATAAGGAAATTAATAGATTAACATAATTATGAAATGGACATGTATCAATTATACAAACTCATTCGTGGAGTTTAAAAATTTTACCGTTAATGTATCAACAATAATCCTTGGTTGCAAGGATGAGAAGGAAGACCCATTAAGCAAGTTGACGTGCATGGTGCTAAGTGCTAGTTGTGTCCTTTTCACTTGGTATTTCTTTTTATTGTTAGGTAAAAGTTCCTGATTTATGGAGTAGTGATCCCCTCGCGGAAATCTGTCATTGTGCACGTTTTGGGGAGGTTTCCAGCTCTGGTTGGAGGGACAGGAGCCTGGTGTTGTGTTTACGAAAGGTTTGTTGTTTGTGTTGAACTCTATAATGCAGTTGCTGATCTTGGATTAACAGTGGGGCACTCACCATCTTTGGAGATGGAGTCAACTTTAGGTTTCGGATTTGTTTTGGTCCTGTGGTGTTGCGGCCTTGGTGCGGGCGGGCTGGTCGGTCCAGTCTTTTTCATTCTTCAGTACAAAAATGGCAAGGTGGATCAGGAATAATAGATTGGGAGAATCATTCCATCTTGTGTAAATCTTATCTTCAATCTTGAGTCGGTGAAATGTTTATTCCAATTTTTCTTTTTTGAGTTCTACTTTATCGCATAAAAAATTACTTTATTATTTACATGTAGTTGTTTTGCTCTTGTAATTAAATTCTATTTCCGTGATATTTTTATATTTTGGTTAAAAAAAAAAGAAAAATAAACATTTAATTTAAAGACAGAAAGACAACACAGAAAATGAATGGTATGATTTCATCAACTAGAAATATAAGAAAATGAGAAACTTTCTGTTTTTGCAAAGTGTGAAAGGAATTAGACAAGCAGAACAAAGATGGAAAAATGGGAAAGTTCCAAACCAACATCATGAGGTGATGATGAAAAGTTCTCCAAGGTCCAAGCTTGCAGATTTTCTTACAAGAAAGCAAACAAATGAAGTTGACAGCCATATCCAAACCCCAATTGAGAGACTTGTAATGGAGCCATCCATCAAGGAGACTATAACACCAACCAAACCCCCCTGACCAGACCCTTCGGAGACCTGTTACACACATGGTAGCAATCATGGTCTAAAACCTCCTTTTTTGTTTTTTTCAAAGACAACGCACTGGGGAAAATCATTACATCTTTGAAAACAGTAAACTTTGACTCGATTTGTGCTTTCAAACTGATCCAATGGTTTTGGACAAGACGACTAGGAAAATGGAGGTCAAGTCTGATCCCATTTTTGGGGGGCGCGGCGGGGGCTTGGTGTTTGGTAAAGTGCCACAAATCAATTGCCAGGCATTGCTCTTGGGGGAATCCAATCTTTTTGAATGAGTTCTTGAGGTTGAAATTGAAAGCGATTTCCCCATTTGTGGTTTCAACTTTGCGGGCGGTGAGTCGAACCCGAAGTGCAAGGCAAAGAAGCAAACGCATGAAACACGAACATATATAGTTATTTCGGCAAAAAACATCAGTTACGTTATGTTTCTCTAAAGTCACTTGATTAGACAAAGAAATGTCACTAGGGATTCATGATTTGGTGTCATGTCGCCTTGACGAGACGCTTTTTAGTTTTTGATATGTACAAAGCGTTGCGGACATGATTTCTGACTTCGGATTAATCTTTTTCATGTTTGTTAGGAAGGAAAAAAAATGAATAATTTTTTTTTTCCGTTTTTAAGACATATTTTTTTGTTTATATATTCAAATACGTATATGTCACATTAAATATTTTTTTAAAAAAATGAAGTGTTATTATCTTTCATTGAATAGAGAGAAATCTTAATAAGTTTATAAATGTTAATACTGTATATTCTATCAAGTTAATTTTTTAAAAAGAGTCATGCTTATGTGATAAAATGATGTCGAAAATTATTTAACTTTTCATTAATGTGAAATCTTTATTAGAGATATTACGATCTAGATAGATTTGGACCGAGATAGTTCCCTTTTTTTTATAAATTCAATTTGAAAATGTAAGCTCATAACATATACACATGCGTTGATTTGCGAGAAACAATTCAAATAATACTTTCGACTTAGGATAAAATCAAAAGTAACATGCTTACCCAAAAGTCATACAATATATACAGAAAGTCTAGAACAAATAATGAAAAACATGAAAATTTTTTGTTCATATTATCTTTATTTACCCCAAGACTTTTATTATTTTCTTAAACAAGTTCAAGCATGATATCCGTTTTTCATACATTTGCAAGGACATAAACCAAATTCCCCTGCACACATAATGAAAAACATGAAAACTACTGTTGCATAAGAAATCAAAAGATGAATTTTTGATTCAATGAATTAAGATATATCTTGTCAATAAATTTAATTGATTACGTGTCACCGTATTTTGATTTATCAAGTTTATACTTACTCGGATATATGAATTTAGCATTTTCACATGAGATTACGTCTCGTGCATATTGGCAATATTATATAAACAGCATCATAGAACTTAAAATTAAGAACAAATAAGAAAAATCATTTAATTCTTATATATATATTCTTCTTTTATTGCCACCATTGCCACTACATATTGCACAAAACGTTGCGGAGAATGCAATTTTTGTCAATCTTTCTAGAATCCAACTTTGAAAGCAACTCGGAAAAGTTGTTCTTCTCCTACCTCCCTCTTTAGTTTCCCTCTTTTTGTCAAAGGCACCAAATTATGCCTCGTTGAACTTGGTATCTAGCTAGCTTTTGGGTTCTGGGTGGATTTCAACAGTGCACAAGTTGTAAGTGCATTTCTTCCATTGGTACATATTCCAAGGACATATACAGAACCAATAAAAAAATGGCTTGTTGTTGAAAAATACAGGTGCTAAAATTCTTTCCTGTTCATCGAATAGAACTGAAATATTCGTGATTTGATACTGATTGGATGATAGATTTTGAATCTTTCCTGTCATGGAAAATTAGGTACAACTCGTTTTCGTGTCTCTTATTATATACAAGTTTAAGTGGTTTGTCTTAACATATATAGACCGTAATGTATATTAATAATATTTATCAGTGTGATTGTTTCAATGTTACTGATCGATTTATGATATTCCTGATAGTTTAAACTGGGCATGCCCGAAAGGTGAAAACGCCAAGCAATATGACGTCGTCTCCCTCTTTCCTTTCAAGTCTCAACCGACCAGGAAAGTTGGCCATATTATCTTGAAGAACATGAGATGGGGGTGTGTGTGTGTGTGTACGGGGGGGTGAAAAACCTTGAAAATTAAGGAAACCGACTTCACAGAAAATGTAGCCATTTGGCAACTTAAAATAATTCCCCCGGCAATCCATTTTCGTGGCCACTTTCAAAAGGAGACCCTGTCCTCAATATTCTTTGTATAGGCTGGTGGTAACATTCTTTAGAGTAATTCCAAAGTTTGTAGCCAATGTGTGAACAGTGGAACAACTATGCCAAGTGCTTATAAAGTCAATGGAGGGGGAGATAACGTAAGAAGCAAAGGACCATTCATCCACTAATCCATGGCAAGTAGTTTTCCCAATCAAGATATGTGTTAAGATGGAGGAATTTCTTCCTTATCCACAGGCAAAATGATTGATCATGGCGACCATGATCACCTCCAATTTTATAAACTTTGAACATCAATGTCGTGAACAAATTCCAATTGTTCCACTTGCGCAAATTATAATATACGAATGTGAACGACTAAATTCCTTTTGTGGTGTTACGTTTTTCCCCCGCTAACAAGGGGGGTTCACTGTTTTTTTCTTGGACAAATTCCCCTTGCCGGCCTAAGGCCATTCACTACTTTTCTAGGGTTTTTGGGTTGGCTCGCTTTCTTTTTTGACCTTTTCCCTTCAATGTCCACCGTCAAACAGTTGGTATGATGAACCCTAAATGTCTATATCTATAAATATAGTATACATTCTTTGTGAATAATAAGATTTCTCTATTAAATTTATCCTTTCAAAGTGAGGTGTGGCATGTGTATGCATGATGCATGCACCTTCAAAACTCAATATAAATAGAAAAAGTATGATCATGTATGTGTGTATATATATAATATTAATTTAACATTTTAAAAAAAAATCTAAAATTTTACATACATATGATTAAGAGACGTAAATATATAATAACAAAATAAAAAGAGTTCGTATTCATTTATCGTGTAATTTATTAAATGTATAAAATGGAATATTAGAGATTGTGTATAAGTGATTTTTTTTTAATAATTAAACTTTTATAAGTAGTGGGGTGTATGATGAGTATAGTTGAAAATTAATACAAAGAACACTTTTGGAAAATTATATAAATTTGGACTGCCTAAACCCAAATTTAATATATATATATATATATATATATATATATCCCCGAGAGCTAGGACAGACACTTTGCATGGCACAATTGGTCCATTTGAACGTAATTTTCTAAGCTAGATTAATAGATATGAGAAATTATGATTGGCTTCCCCAAATCGTGGATAACAACTTTCATTCCAATTTCTTGTATGTATAACTTGTTTTTTGGGGGGAGGGGGGAGTTAAGAAACGTCGACGTTGTTGTTAAAGAACAGAAGCCTGTGTCTTGCACAATCAAATCTGTTGGATATGCTCTCAATCAGGACAGAAACACCTAACTTTCCGATGGATTCATGTCTTTTTTTTAACCTTTGTCGCAACATGTTTAGAGTTTCGGAGTCCCCTTGATTGTTTTCTTGTTTGTCTGATCTCCTGCTATGATTTTATGCAAATTTTTGGTGGGGTATATCAATTAATCATACGGGTCTCAATAGTGTTTCAGGCTAATCAAGAACTCCTGACGATGATGATGATGATGATGATGATCAAGAAAACTCAACTCATCGCCATGTAACCATTTTACAAGTATGAAATCACAAGCCAACAATCTGAAAAACGACAGTACGAAAGAGTTTAAAACAAATTTTAACAAATTATTAGGAATATAAATAAATATATATAATTATACCGTCAATAATTATTATTTCTTAAAAAAACAAATATTAAAAAAGGTTTCGGATAAAAGCAATTTTGTTAAAAAGAATTTATTAAAAATAAAATACCTTTATCAATGGATTTTTGACCAAATCTACTCTTAATCTTTTATTTGTACATTTTTGACAAAATTGATTTCGTCAGAAACTTATCGAAAATGCATTATGTGTCAAATCATATCAAATGATAATAAAACTTTTCGATAAAATTTCAACAAGTACACTTTCGAAGAAAAAAGTAAATTTCTTTTTTAAAAAAAATTGAAATAACAAGACTACTCTTCAAGAGGTCCCGAAAAGGTGAAAACTTAAAAAGCGATATTACCAGATAATCTGTGTTTTATCAAGGGAGAGAGCTGGCCATAAAGTTCATTTGATTTTCTTGGCAGAAACAAATTAGTTAAGATGGACTTCTTATATCATTAAGGTTTGGTAAGATGTCATGTTAGGGGCATTAAATGAATGATTTTCGCTTTAATATATATCATTTGCACCTTAATATTATCACAAGAGTACGTACTACTATTTCTTCGTGGAAACAGCTGCTCCTCTCTCTCGTCTTAGCTAAGGCTCATAGATCGAATGATGATAAATCTTGCTGTCTGTGTCAATGTCTTTTGTTTCCTTTTGCATCCATGAGATCTGTATGTGTAAACAAAACATGATCTCCAAATTCAAGCATTTTCCCATAAATAACACCAATAACACATGAAAATATTTTGTATGCTGGCCCAATTTATAGCCCCCACTTGGATTATAAGTAACCATTATTCAGATTGTCATGTGGCTTCTTATCTTATAAAATCTTTTTGCTGATCTATCATTATAATTAACTTTGTCTTAAAGTGGGGGGGAGTACTACCCTCCAATTATACATTCTCCTTGTTCATTAGGAGCTACTTCCTAACTTTAAATTAGGTTCTAATTACTTGTGTTAATGGTAAAGTAAATATTCTTTCCATTCCTATCATTTGTTCATTTATATAATTAGCACACAATGAATTTTTGTACTTATTTATATTCAATTGAATCTGTATGTCATTGTTCGGTATTTGTTTATATTTAGTTCGATTTATATATTATTACTCGTTTGTCCTTTTTTTTACAGTTATTTTTTCTTTTGATTAGATCAAAATGAGGTTTTTTGGGGAAGTAGGGTACTGCTAGTGGGGTTGGGAATTTTATGAAGAATGAATTGAGGAGTCGCTTTACTACTAAGTGGAGCTGAAACAAAAAGGGGGTTCTTTCTGATTGTTCACACTGTTAGAGTGGACTCGTTCTGACTAGATCAAAGCTCCGTGTTCATGCACGATTGCCTTATAGCTATGGTGCTTACGGAGATTTTCCAATTCTTCAGACATTTCTTTCTTTTTTTTTTTTAGTAAATTTTGTTTTCTTTTTCTTTGTTTAAACCAATGAGCTGGACCTGCACATGTGAATGTAGATAAGCACATAAAAATAGCCACCCATTTACTCTATGAATGCATTCTTGATTTATCTTACCCCAAAACAAAAAATCAATAAAAGGAAAAAAAAAAATACCCACACATTAATCTAATTGTTCATCATTTTTGTTTCTCCTATTTCTCAAGGCATTTGAAGAAGAACAGAGGACTAATTAGGCTGAAAGCATGCATAATTGTTGAATTTGTGTATTCATAACAAGATTCAAACACTAAAAAAAAAAAAAAAAACCAGACCTTTTTCAACAATATTCTAAAAAAAATTCATAAAAAAAATTTTTTTTTTATCAAAAATTTTGTCGTACATGTTTCCCTCATTTTGTCATAATCGATCTAGTGTTGAAAATAACAAATTTTATCGGAAAATTTTCCGACAAGAATCTATTTCTTTGAAAATAACTTTGAATTGGTGAAAATCTTTGAAAATAACTTGTGTCGGAAATTCATGGTAATATAATACAAATAAATTACTAAACAAATAAAGCAGAGAAAGAGGAAGCAGGCATTACTGTCTTTAGATAAGCAACATTTCAAATCATGCCACATCAATTACCAATGGAGATTTCCATCTTTGACATTTTCCCACCAAGACTGGATTGAACCTGTCTTGGGGAAATACAGCTTTTTGACCAAGGCTCGTGAACTTTATATTGGAATGTAAAACCGCACACAGCTTAGCTAGCTAGGGTCTATGATCTTGCTCATGACCTTACACAATTTGCCATAATAATTCTAAACAAAAAAAAAAGTTAAAAAAGGAAAAGGAATATGTACCATATAAAGAGGAAAACGATATACATGGTTGCCTAATTTCAAGAATTAGAACACCTACTTCCACAGCTATGATTAATTAAGTTATAGGGTTTTGGAGCTTTTCCTTTTTTTTGCAGTGTGTGTATATATATAGACTCAATAATTTCCGAATTTGAATGCCCCACAATCGTACGTTTTATGTTTTATATAAATATAGTATTTACCTATGAAAAGCTTTTGGTTCAATGCTTATTTAAATATAGTAATAGCAATAATTAGTAAATGAACTATGCACATATACACACGATTTTTGACTTAAATTAAAAGTTAGAGTTTGAATCCACTTCTTTCTTATTATAAAAAGAGATATAAAATAATAAAAAAAAAACCCAAATTTGTTGAATTTGTTTAATACTATAAAAGTACATACGTGACTCAAAATTGTTTCCAATATTAAAGGTTTTTGTTGGAATATATATATATAACACTCTTTCTTGTCCCGTAAAGAATTCTTTTAGCAATGTGAACAATATATAAGATTATTTAATTATATATCAAAGTTCAATGAATCAAATTTGTTTGCTTATAAAAAGAAAAAAAAGAGCCGGATACGTCTTTTTTTTGTAACATGATATATACATATGTATATATATATATATTTTATTAAGTATAATTCATTTTTTATTTTAATTATAAATAGAAAAACAATAAAAAAAATGCAATTATGATACAATGATTGCAGACTGTAGCCAATCTGGAGTGAGGGGTGACAGCCCGCTACCTGATACCCCTATGCCTCCAGTTTGGTTGGGGATTGGGGCATAAACTTTGACCGTTGACTGCTGCACGGCCGATTTGATCTCCGCCGTCACGTGCTGGCCGTTTTTTTTTTCTTTGTTTTTGTTTTCCTCCTGCTGGATTCTTCTGATCATCCAACGCCTATTCCCTTCCTTTCACGTTCTGACAATGACCTTTGGTCTCAGGACGACGCTATGCCGCACTTTCCACGTCCTTTATTTACCCCACTTGCCATATTACCCTCTGCTTTTCTTCCCATCCTCCTCGAATTAAAAGAATTCTCTTCGTAGGATCCCGCACGTCTAAATCGAATTTTATTCACTTAATTAACTTTAATTAAAGTTTTCAACACCGTCCTACACATCCAAACCGACTTTTATTGACCTAAGTAGCTCATTAATTAGGCACCAAATATTTGTTCCATTTTCAACACTTTTAAAGACTAATTGCTGTATGTTCTCCTCTCAGATTCGGACCACGTAAGACGACTTCATACAACCGATTAATAGTATATGGATTTTTTCGATTAAGTCAGTATTGATAGCATATGGATTTCATAAATATGAAGATACCATATAAGATAAATTTTATGATTATTCATGTATGTTTCTAATATTTAAGAGTTAAAGAGTGTCATAATATCGCCGCCTTTGTTTTGTTTTTAATTTCTCTTTATAGAAGCCATTCAATTATTGATAAGGTTAATGTAACCGTCATAGTTTAATGAAGTCAAGACTAAATAAACCATGATTTAATTAATTATGAGGCAATAATTAGATCATACAGCATTGGTTCAGATGGTTCTTGTTTACTCTCCAAAGCAATACTAATAGTAAAAGCAAAATTATTCTTCATATCTTCTCCGGAGTTTCAAACAAAAAAACAATCTTGTATTTTAGTAATAAGAACGTGAGTTAAGGAACTTGATTTTATAAACGAGGAAAACAAACAGCCGACTAGGAAATTTCAAAGCAATTGCATTGGATTTGCATGGATGATGCAACCAAAAAAGCTTATCTCATTTCGTATCCCCAAAGTCACTGCTTTTGTCTAATACTAATCATCAACAGTTCATAAACAAAAAAAAAATCTTCCGTTTTAATTTCTTTTCACGTTTCTTTTCTGTTCAATTCTCGAAAAAAATTACAGTGTGAATTTTGAACAGTATAATTATTATAATATTTTTGAATAAAAAAATAAAGGTGTAATTATTTTTAAAAATAAATTTTATTCACAAAAGGTTAAGAAAAGAGAAGAAAATATTAAGTAAAAAAAATTAAAATTATATAGTGAAAGTGAAATTTGTCCAATAAAAATTCCGGACATCCTAAAATCTAGCTAATTAAAAAGACCAATATGTCCTTTTGGCTGTGGAGGAACGCGTCAAATCCTCGTCAATAAGGAGTAGAAATTCGATCAGACTACACTCACTAACTTGTTTTGTGTACAACTTGAAAAAGTTGAAACAAATCAAAAAGCACATTTTTTTATTATTTTAAAAAGAAATTAAGAAAATAAAAAAATAAAAAATAGGAAACAAAAAAAAAGGCCTATATAAACCGACTCCCGCTATTTCTGCCTCTCTCGCCAGCGGACTACAACGACGCAAACTCAGACACATTCCTTCTCTGTCTTTCCTTTTTTCTTTCTTTTTAATCGCTCTCGTAGATGGACTCCTCAACTCGCTCCTCCGTTGTCGTAATCGGCGCCGGCATCTCCGGTCGGTAACGGAGAACAATCTAACCGAATAATACATTCTTGTTAACGAAGAAAGATGTGGATATTACGTGTTATTGTGTGTTGATAATTTGAAAAAAAAGATTGTTGAGAAAAGAGAAATTGTGTTTTTTTAATTGATGATTTTTTAAATTCTGGTTAGGTATATCGGCGGCGAAGGTTTTGGCTGCGAACGGAATTGAGGATTTGGTGATTTTGGAAGCCTCCGATAGAATTGGCGGTAGGATCCGGAAAGAAAATTTCGGAGGCGTGTCGGTGGAGCTAGGGGCGGGTTGGATCGCCGGTGTAGGTGGTAAAGAGTCCAACCCTGTTTGGGAGATTGCCGCACAGTTGGGCCTCCGAACCTGCTTCTCTGACTACAGCAATGCCCGCTATAACATCTATGATCGGAGGTTCGAATCCGAAACCTGAGATTTTTAACTATTTTATTTGGCGGTGAACGGTTGAGCTTTGAAAATGAGAAAACTTTTTATCTGACAGACGCCGTGTGGACAATTTGGATTCGCCGGCGTAAATTGGCTTTTCTTCTTCTAGTTTTTTCTGTTGAGTCTCTGTTTTTCAAGAAATAAAAAAAAAGGGAAATTATGTGTATTAATGCATTAAAGTTTAATATTTTTATGAATAAGTTGCAGCGGGAAGATATTTCCGAGTGGAATCGCCGCAGACTCGTACAAAAAAGCGGTGGACTCAGCGATTCAGAAACTGAGGGACCTAGAGGCAAACTGTGTCGACGATGCCTCCAAAGGAAGCGACCAACCTCTGTAAGAAGAACATATGATAATTTCATAATCATCACTAGTAGTGCTTTTCTTTTTTTCTCTTAAATGTCAGTGAATTAACTTTTCCTATACATTTTTGATTTTTCATTGTGGATTTTTTTAGAACGCCGAAGACACCAATAGAGCTCGCAATTGACTTCATATTACACGATTTTGAGATGGCAGGCAAGTTCCACCACTCATTCTGTTTTTCCCTGTTTGGATGTTGAGAAAAGTCAAGAAATGCAATTGAAAATATTTTAATTATGGTTCATGCATTTGGATTGGTCTGCTTCGTGAAAAATATGCTTAAAGAAATTTTGACCGGACACCTGACGGTAATTAGTAGTCATAATAAGAAAGGAAAACAATACAAATAACAATGATTATTTCATTAGAAATTTCTTCTTGTACATTGACATTGAACAGAGCATTAAATTTCCCTGTTTTTTAATTTTGCTAATGCTTGCTGTTTTTGCATACAGAGGTGGAGCCAATATCAACATACGTAGATTTTGGAGAAAGAGAGTTTTTGGTGGCAGATGAAAGAGGTTACGAGTATTTACTGCATAAAATGGCTGAGGATTTTCTATTTACGTTGGAGGGTAAAATCCTGGACAATCGTCTCAAACTCAACAAGGTATAAAATCCAACTCTTTGGTTCTTTTGCTTCACCTTTCAATTTGTTTTGCCTTTTTTAATCAATTTTTTAGCCCATATGATATGGTTGTTTTGTTTTCTTGTCACTCAATCATGGGATGAAAACAAAGGGACAGAGAGCAATAAGATAATAAATACAGAAAATAGAAAAAAGAGCAGAAAGGGTGCAAAAAAAATCTGAAGCTCTGTTTTGTATGCATGCACTGCTTTCTTTCTTTTTGTTGTTGAGATTGATTGACCCACTTTTGGGAGTTTGCAGATAATGACGTTTACTGAAAGCTATTTTCACCTTTGTTTATTTTATTATTGTTTTTATTATTATATAATGTTTCTTAGATACACCTTTTTCTTCACTATGGAAGGTCAACTGTTTTCAGGGTTCTGTTTTTTAACTTCTTTTCTTAATGAATTATTTTATCATCTTTTTTCTTTTCTTGCTATCAGATCATCATCGTCATCATGATCATAGACCAAAAGCTCATTATTCTTTTAGTACTAATACTAATAGTATATATTTCTCGTTGAAATTGTTGGAATTCTTTTTGGTTTTTTTTCTCTTGATTTATGAGCTGAACTCTTCTTTTCCTTCACTGCAATGATTTTAACACGTTTGAAAACAAGAAAATAATTAGTCAACCTCAGATGTTGGGTCTGTTCCCAACTATGAGCAATTTCAATGATGCAAAGTGGTGAAACTTTGAGGAATTGAGGACCCTTAAACAGGGCATAGTTTGACCTTATATTTTTCATTTTAATCGAGCTTCATGTTTAAAACCTTTGAAGCACTTTTACCTCACTATCATCAATCAGTAGGGCCCTAAGTTCCCCAATTTTCACTATCCTGCGCACTGTCCACAATGACCAGGGAACAACACCCAGGAGTTGAGATGTCTTATCAAACTCACATAAGAACATGCAAATAGAGAGTCTTGTCATTTTCTTCATTTAATATGTTGTTGTCTTCACTATCTCGATTGCTCTAAAATCAGACAAATAATGAACACTGTCCCCCTTTTTTTTTTCTACTATTTACAGAGCCTTTTAGAAACCTCCCTTAAATAGGTAATGGGGCATGGGGCTCCATGTACCTCCTTCAATAAATCTTTCCCGTTTCTGCTTCTGATATCTGAACTGCTTGGGTTTTCTTGCTTTGACTTCTCAGAATCTTATGAGACTCGTTGGCTGTTACCTTGGACTTCTACTAATTTTTTTTTAAAATTTCAATTAATTTATTAGTTTCTGTTTACTAGTATCATATATTATTATGATGCTGAAGACGTTTCGCTGTGCATGGATTCGGGGCAGGTTGTCAGGGAATTACAGCACTCGAGAAACGGCGTCACGGTGAAAACAGAAGATGGTTGCGTCTACGAAGCCAACTACGTGATTTTGTCTGCTAGCATTGGTGTTCTCCAAAGCGATCTCATTTCCTTCAGGCCACCCTTGCCCGTACGTATCCTCTTTCTTTATTATATGTTTTTATCTCCCTTTTTTATAGTAGTAAAACCCCACTAGAATCTAGCTTTTCTATGAAGACTTGTTCATCAACATTATCTGCATTAATAGGAGGATCTTGACCGTTGAATGCAATAGGATAAGAACCCTAGGTTATGGGTCCCCATAGATGGGAGTTGCCAAAGCGTTTTTCCTTATTTTTTAAGGTGTGGGCCACAATAGTAAATATCATAAAGTTGGAAAGAGTCAGAATTCATGACTCCGGCCACTTAGCTGTATTAAATAGAAATTGCTGGTGGGTGATGAAAGGGATATATATTTTCGAGGTGCCTTTATTATAAGCAAATACCATGGGTTGCACGGTGATCCACAGATTTTGTAACCCATAGGCTCATGTGATTAGCTCCTTTCTGGCTTTGAGATTTTTTTTTTCAGTACAACACGTGTACGGTGTGGGGTGATAATCTGCATATAAAATATATTCTGACAGCTGCATTTCATTTTCTTGAAAATATGACCCTACTACTAATTAATAGGCTAGTCTTAGCAATGGTAGAATGTGTGGAGTTCAAAGCCTTAACATGCTTTTCCGGGGAAACTTTGGCTTGATGGTTAGATTTCTCAAAAACTCAATAGTCATGTATGACAGATAGGTGTTGCTATTTCACTTGGACCAGTGCTTAGGGCTACCCATGATTTAAGCATATCTGTGAGCAGGTAAGCCATGTTTAGACCTAGCCATAAGGAACAGAGCAGTAGTCATCACTTATGCTCTTGATTGGTGCTAATATGTAGTAGAACTGGCACTAGTGTGAGAACGTGACCAACAATCCATGAGAAAATATATGAAGAATTTGAAGTTGAGTATCAAATTCATGTGTTTAGTATGTAGGATTTTAGATAATGATAATGAGTCTTGGAACAACGAAGAAATGCCATTTTGAATGCTAGTCAATTATGGAAGTTGTCTGTTACAGCGAAAATCATAATTTGGCTATTAAAATGAAAAATCCACCACTTACACATAATGAGCTTGGAAAGAATTTCTTAGAGATGTCTCAGACTGATTTTGCTTATTATATCCCATGTAATTATTTCTTGTAGTGGTCCCTGGGCTTTAGATTGCTTAATCGTGTAAAATTTCCTTTGATTACTATAAAATTACTTATGCTTGATTAAATATTAATATCGAGAAAAAATATTAAATGGTAACAGAGGTGGAAAACGGAAGCCATAGAGAAATGTGATGTGATGGTGTATACCAAGATCTTCCTCAAGTTTCCTTGTAAGTTCTGGCCTTGTGGGCCTGAGAAGGAGTTCTTCATCTATGCTCACGAGAGGAGAGGCTATTACACGTTTTGGCAGGTTAGTTTAATCGTTCTTTCCTTTATAATATAGTTGCCAGCTAACTTTGATGTTTGGTCTGACTAATCCTTTTATTGTTGCTGCCACTTTAGTAAACTGAAAATTCAATATTTTTTCATTTTGCTTTATTTTGATTCAATGCATTGCCGTGTGCGCTGCCCTTGATCCCAGGCTGACCTATTTATCATGTTATAAAAACCCTGTTTTTCCGCATAAAACGACAACGCTGTAATGTTACATAATTGATAAGGCATTGCCTCTAAAATACAAATTTCCAGTAATTACTGGCATATATTAATCTGTAATGTGGTTGGTGGTTGACTTTGTTGTTTGTCGAATCTGCTAGGGTCTATCATTAAGAACCTAGCAGCCTTACATGATATGTCAAAATGTGATGACCGATGCTATGGATTTGGGATAATATGACAAATGCTACTTGTATTATCACATTTGAATATAACCTTAAATCAAGTTTTTTGGGCAACTACCGCAGCTAAAAGACATAAATTAAAATATTTAGTAGTTATTTCCTTGTAGAGATTACCTACTGCGAGAGAATTGTTGGCACGGAATGGTTTCTTCTTGCATGTTTGTGTATCTGATAGTGTTTGGTCACTGTCTTAGAGCTCTGAATTGGTTGCATTGTAGGAACCAGTCACTATCTGGGCTGTTTTCTGTGTTTTTAATGGAGGGACTGATGTTCATATGCCTTTGATAATAAGCTTTGATACCCACAAAATCATAATTTACTTTTCTTGCTTGATTTCGAAGAACTGAACATCTTTTTAATGATAGGTGGCCTCTTGTGGAGGCAATATGGGTTCGTACTGTCTTCTATCTTATTTGAGGTGCATTGAGTTTTTCAATGTAGATTCTTTACTTGTATAATGATTAATAAAAAAACAAGATTGATATTTTGAATGCGAATCCTACATCTTTAAGCGTCTACTAGAGTTTTGTATCATCCATTCATTTCTAACTGCTCCTTGAATTCATCCAAATTGACTGCTGATCTGTTGCTATGTCATTAGCACATGGAGAATGCCTACCCTGGTTCGAATATTTTGGTCGTAACATTGACGAATGGTGAATCAAAACGTGTGGAAGCTCAATCCGATGAAGAGACGTTGACGGAGGCTATGGGTGTGCTTAGGGACATGTTTGGGCCCGACATACCTAATGCCACCGATATACTTGTTCCCCGCTGGTGGAACAACAGGTTCCAGCGTGGCAGCTACAGCAACTACCCCATAATCTCTAATAACCAAGTTGTTAATGACATTAAGGTAACTCATAGTATTTACTTTTAAGATCAAATTCTACTCTGCATGTGTTTTGACATTCTGAACGTTAATCTCCCTGGCTATTAGCAACTGTATTTCTATTGGTAATATCCAAGTAATGCATGATCTGAAAATGAACGAAAGAAATCTAACTGGTTGATTCAAGGTGAACTGTTAAATTCTTCCTGTGTCTGATTTTAGGATTGGTAGAATTATATATATACATATGGGAGAAAAGCCATTTATCTAATGCTCTGCTTTTCTGCTGGCCATAGTGCCGCATTGGGTTGATTATTTTATCCACGATACAGAGAAACATAAAGCAAAATCTTTTTCTTTGGATGCTTAAGATAACCTCATAATGCAAGTAGCTAGCTGCATTAGAATATTGAATCATGATTTTAACACTGTTGTCTTTTCCTTTTCCCTTTTTTTTTTTTTAATTTCCTTCAGGCCCCAGTTGGGCGCATTTTCTTCACAGGCGAACACACGAGTGAAAGATTTAATGGCTATGTACATGGTGGATACCTTGCAGGTGAGGATACATGAAAATTTAGCTGACTCGAGAGAAATTCGTGAACCCTATTGCCTGAGTTCTGACCAATTCTGAGATTAAATGTTTGCAGGTATTGACACAAGTAAAGCAGTACTGGAAGAAATAAGGAAGGATGAAAGAAAAAATGAGAATCAAACTTTCTTGCTAGAACCCTTGCTAGCATTAACTTTGACACAGACGGATGGGGTCTCAGGTCTCCACAAATGTGATGTTCCTACACAATTATATCTTAGCAGCAAGCTTGGTGCCATTCCGGAAGCAATCTTATGACTACATGGACCTAACTTTGATAACATTGATGATGATGATGATGAAGATGATGAACACATGAAGCATGAGATGGATGGAAAAATGGGTTTCGATCCAAGCCTAGACCAACCCCCTTTAACACCACAGACAAGGTCGAATGAAAGAGACGGCAATTACAAGAAACAGAGGAAAAGATGTCTGAAAGTGGTGTGATCATGTCTGATTGTCTTCCAAGAGCAGCTGCTACTATTCACTGGTGGTGCCTGGCTTTTGGAATTTTGACAAAGGAACCAGTTTTACTCCAGACATCCATGTAACAGTTGTTCAATAGATTTGGATGAGAAAATGATAGAAGAAAAAAACAAAAAAGAAGAAATCACACTTCAGATTCTAATTGTACTTAAATGTTAATATAAGAAAGAACTCTTCTGTTTTCTTAATCTTGTTTTTGAATTGTTAATCTTGTGACTAACTTTAATCGAAATATTTTTCAAACAAGGCTTTGGCAATAGCAAGGAAATCTCCTTTGGCCTTCAATGGATACAGTTCTACACCTTCTTGCCATTTATTTGAGAATGCTACCCACTCTTTCCTCCATTCCCCCAACTTGAAACTCTCATTCTCCTTCAAGCTTTTTGACAGATAACTAAAATAGCTCGAAGCTCGAGGAAGATAGTACCCTTCCAGCAGTCCACTCCAAAACTTGTTCGCTAATGAGGAGAGAGAAAGATTTCATGTTACACAAGAAATAAGGCATCGATTTATTTTGGATGATGGAATATGTTTAAAATTACCGTAATCATGAAGCTTGCTCTGATTCGTTGTCGTGGTATCAAACCACATCGTCACTTGCGTTCTAGCATTCCATTCATACTGTCATAGAGAACAAATGTAAGTCCATGAGCCTTGAACCAGTGGAAAATGCTAGATATATCATTAGACATCTGATTAATCCAGCACCAAAATCTGACTCAACTTCTCTGTGCAATATTACCAATGAAATGGTATGCTATTGTCCCTGACTAATTACTCAGCTATTAAAGTAACAAAACAATGAGGAAATATTTGTTCACACCTGTTGCATCTCACTTGGATTTTCTGCCAACGTTTTTGCACTTTCAAGCCATGTTCCAAGCAGAAAATTGTCATCGGAAGCAACAAGAATATCGATATCCTTTATTAGTTGAAGAAACTTCTGACTGTGAACGTTCAAAGCTTTGACATCCTTCCTTCGGAAAGCATTCACTGCATCCAAATAGACTTGGTTTGCTAGCTTTGACAGCACTTGACGTGTTAAGTCAACTAAGTCATATCTGTCAAAAAACCATGCATAAGGAGATATAATTCTTATTTATGTTTTTACCTCCTCTTCTAGTTCTAGCATGCATCAGATAATCTGTTAATCTTCTAATATCAACTGAGTAAAGATATATCATCAGCACGATAATGATGAAGGCAGCTGAAACTTATGGGAAAGATGTTTTTTCAATTTCCTCACCATTTATGTATTGTTAGTTTGTCACTGAATGGTTGTGCCCTTCAACACCTTGATCCAAATAAGCTGACAAATTTATTGAGCACTTAAATATCATCTAAGCATATATCTGCATTTTGTTCTTCATGGTTCAAGTTGAATGTTTTAACTTCAATTTCCTCAGGGAACAGTGGGGGGAAAGAACTATTGATAAATATTGCTAGATGAAGAGGTGAGAAGGGGTAGAATAAAAGGGTTGGGAAAAGAAAGGAGGGGGGGGGGGGGGGGGGGGGGGTTGTCGCGGGGAAGATAACTCTTGCTAAAGATTTGACTGCAATGAGCCTATTGGGGAAGGGGGACATTCTTTTTCATTCCAAGTAGACTATACTAGCCACATGTATATAACAGGAAATGATCGATGCATATAGCTCAACTCGTATGCAGTACATAAAGGACTATTCAGAAACCAGAAGTTGCTTTTTTATATTGTTTTCGATAGATATCTGGAAGAGAAGAAAATAAGTAAAAATAATTGACCTATATGTGAGGCTCCCAGCTAAATCATTTCCAGCCGCAAGGAAGAGTTTTAAAGCATTGACAACCTCATGAGTAGAATACCACAAATGTGCTTGAGGCAGATCAGAGATAGTTTCTTGAAATGAAAATCTTCTGTTTTCAGTTATTGTGTGGAGCTTATGCATATTGTCTAGCTTTGATGTTTGAGATCCAGAATTTGTTGATGGATCCCAATCTGGAAATTTGACTATAAAATCTGTGTTATGGTCCTGAAACAAAGGAAGAGTTTACATTAGCTCCTATTCGGTTAGAAAATGTCCTTAAGTACAAAACTCAGAAGTTCAAGATTGCAGCTGAAGAATCTATTCCAAGTAGATATATTTCCACAGAAAAACTTGAAGGCCAACCATATTGTAATCAGCTAACATTGGCGTCTTTGGAATTAAGAGTAAAATAGGGAAGTAAATATGAGATAGCAATTTGCATCTCAATGGAGAAACATACAGCAATTCCGTCTGTACAATTGTAAACAGTGTGATACAATATTTCCCAAGCTTCTTCAATTTGTTGAATTGATTTACCATAACGTCTATGACTGTAGGTCTTCAGCCATTCCTGCAAAGCAAGAAGTTAGATTTTGGCACAGCCTTGACAGTTGAAAAGAAGCATTAGAGCAATATCACTACATGCATGTCAATTATGTCATGATCCTCAATAAAGCTTCAGAATATAGAATTAAAACCTCAAAATGTGTGTGTGTGTGTGTGTGTGTGTGTGAGAGAGAGAGAGAGAGAGAGAGAGAGAGAGAGAGAGAGCGTCCTATCTTCTAACTTGAAACATAATGGACTTATCTTAACAGAATAGGAAAGAGGTAAAAGGAAATTAGCATCACTTTTAAGTTCTAAAACAAAAAGTACTTTAAGCAATTGAATGCAATTACCAGAACTTGAACTTTTTCCTTTCGAAATGCCATTTCAGACATTAACTCATAAACAACTGGATTTTGCTCTATTCCTTCCATGCACATGCCAACACCAACCTACATCAGACATTATTAAAAGTTCCATTATCGAAACATTAAAGTAATATTGTGTCAGAAGCTCTTCAAAATAAAAAAAATTGTGTCAGAAGACAGAAGTACTGAAAGTTCATGTAGTATTATACATCTAAAATCATCTAACACCATTGAATGCAAAAAATAAGTTCAAAAGAATGGGAAAATAACGGTATCACATAGGAGGAGTATACATGGAAGTTATATGATCTTTTAACTAATACCATCATGTTGTTTAGTCTAAAATACCACTTTGTAGTCCTAAAAGTTTTACATATTTGAAATATAAGTTTCATAGCAATAACTAGAAGGTGTTCAAACACATGACCCTCTGCATACCATGGTTGAATTTTCACTGATGCGAGCATCAACTGGACCTGAAGAAATTGCATCCAATGTGCCGTACATTTCAATATTTCCTCCAAAATTATGCAATAGACACCTGATATAGATAAATATATAAAAAAAAAAACCTCAACAGTGAATGTTTTTACCACAAACATCAATCTCGAAGACTAATAAAGGGAATAAAAAAAAAAAAAAATAAGAAAGATAATTTGAAAACAAATCACATCCTGCTAATGGTTATGTAATGCTGTGAAATTGCAGGAGGAGAAAATGATGAGACCACTACCAGACATAAGGGGTGCCATAAAATTGAGAGGAAGCTGCCCATATTGGTTTGACATCAGCAAATAAATCAAGAACTATCATTTTCCCTTGTGGAACAGAATGTAAAAGTGCCTGCAGATATCACCAGTCATATGATCAACAAAACTTAAGAAAATGACCCTAGCAATTTTATGATGCCAAAAGGTATAAGTTCCTAAGCTTGAGAATTATTCAGAAACCAAAAATACTTGAAGATCCAGTTCTATCAAATGCTATTATCATAATGCTTTATCCATTGGCTATCACAGTGATTTCCTGCACCAATGCACAATATGTTAGCTGTAGCAAGATCCATCAATCCTCCTTATTGCCCGTGTCTATTTTCCTATTAGAAGCCTTAGTTGAGAACTCAATAACTTCAAAACTGAGTGATTGTCCAGACATCAATTGTATGGTTTAGATCATTTCAAGGGATAAAACTTTTCATACACCTCAAAATTATTTAATCTACTTCCATAACAATGGCTAGGTAAGAACAAAATATGCTAGCTAATACTAATGTCCTAAGTAAATATATACCTTCATTTGGGGTGGCTTCCAGAAAGTTGAGTCTGAGTAGAAAAGCCAACCCTGCACATTGGTAGAATAATCAAGTAATAATTGAACTGAGAAAAGAAACCTGCAGTGCAGGAGCTAACTTACTTATGGCTGTGTTTGGTCAAGACATATAGTAAAATGATCATGCAAGGCAGATATTCATATAACAAAGTAGGATTTACCTGAGCTGCTTATCCATTTTTTATGTCTTAGCCCAGAGACATTAAAAATATAATTTTCAGCAGTCATTCAAAATTTCTTATCAGCCCAATATCACATAACATATTAATAAAAAAAAAAAATGTCTGATTGTGTATGGTAGGTGAAACAGCAGTTTATAGGATCCTAACATCATAGGTTATTCTATTGGTATATGACAAAATATTCACAAAAGAAGAAACAGAAAAATACAGGGGGTAGTGTAGGAGCAGTAAAGAGCATACTTGCATCAACCACACAGCATCCTTGTCACCATTGGACATTGCTTTATACACAGCAGCGCCAAGTGAAGAGATATATGTTGGGTCATTTGTAGGCGGTGAATTTTCATTGAATGTGTCACTGCAGTTAGGTAATATGTATTTATTCCATGTCACAAGTATAGTACAAAGCACACACAGCCTAAAACGAAAAAAGGAAAAAAAGACTTGACAAACTGGAAAAAAAAGGAAGATGAGGTACATTTTACATACATAAAAATAAATACGTGTGTGTGTGTGTGTGTGTAAGTGCTAGACGCTCATTTTATGATTGGTGAAATAAAGGAAATTACCAGTTGTAAATATCCGTCACATCCCCATATTCTGAAGTAGATGAAGACAGTGTGAACCCAAAATAAGTAAACAACGCATCAAGAAGGGAAGATTACATTGTACAATGCTCATATTTAACCACAGAGCTTATTAAATATATTTTATGTATAGCAGAAATATAACACGTGTCATCAATTCAGAAATTAAAGGGTTACCTTTTCTGGTACTTTCCTTCTTTTCATATTTCACATAAATGAAGTCACCATTTACACAAGATCTCAGTAAAGGTGGTGTATTTAACACCTAAATTTCATGTTACCCCTGTACTAGGAATATACCCTCCTCTCTTGCTTGTTTCACATGTTCAGATATATTGAGCCAAATTTAGAGTTTCACTGGTATAGAACTAATTCCCTTCTTATTTTATTCAGCATTCCTAACAGAATCATGTAGTAGTACATTAAGATTTTTGATATACATTTTCCCTTTATTTCAAAAGAAAAAAGTTTCCCAATCATTTTATTGTCAATGCTGAATGTTCTCTAAAACATTAATACAAATAATAATAAAACTGATTAAACAAATACAAGGTTAATTCAAGTAACACCTTCAATTTGCTGCCTAATAAAAGCCTCTCCAATCTTGACAAATAAAGGATCAGAAGGATTCAGGAGATAGGTACAGCACCAACGGGGATCACCATTTACAGTATTCCTAGTAGGGGTAAAAACCAGAATTTTAAACTCATGCAGATAAACATAAACAGAGAAGGTTTGCAATAACCACCAGATATGTTTTGTACGATGCATATGTATGGTCCAAAATAATTAAAATAATAATAGCAATTCATAATTTGCGTTATGTGAAACCCATGAGGGATGCTATCATTAATTCATAATGTGTGCTCAATAGTAGAAAATTAAGTACCAGTCCCCAAGTCTAGTTATATTTGCCGAAGGAAATATTGTCTTCAAAGATGCTGGAACATTCCCAGAGAATGACGGAAGCACTAGAGCAGATAGAAAACATTATAGTTTATTAGCTACATCGTTAAACAATAATGAAACTACAAGGTGCCAACCAACTTTGAACAAAATTTTTCTGCAATTATTTGATGCATTAGACATACACAAAGTGACATGAACACTGAAAATGAAAATATAATTTCCATCAGATGACCGTACCTGGAGTCATGCCTAGCTCTAACATTCGAGATAGTATCTTTTTTTGTAAAACTAATTGCTGTTTCAACCAGTTTTTTGATAAAGGCCCACCCCACCTGTGATAAAATAAATCTTAGGTCCAAACAAACCAGAGGCGGAGGATAAGTATAATGAAGAACAGGACTCATTACAAACTGACTAACCCAACAATTCACAAAAGTTCAACAAAAACATTGCATTCGTTGCACCATATTTTATGATTCTATTTGTGATGACTAGAATTTGTTAAAGCCCTTATAATCATGATCATGTTCTGTAATTGACAATTGCATGAGTACACTATAATATAAAGAATTTGAAATACCTTCAGAGGAGGGATCATAGAAGGTTCTACTGGACACTCATTCACTACGAACATTAATTGTGTATATAACCCATTTGTGATGACAGCTAAAATTCGTTTATACATTAGTTTCTACTTGGTGGGTATAATTTGGCTCAAACCCTTTCTAACTAATAACCCATAAGGATAATTCATTCTTATGCCAAAGTGTGTAATAAAACCAATGTGTCTATTCAAATATGAAATATAGAACAGGCAACTTCGACATTAACTTCTATTTGTAGTCAGTATGTTTGAGAAATAGGCATGACAGTAAAAAAAACATATTTACCTACCCATGTAAATTTCCCATGCGAGCCCAAGCAAGGAAAGCAGGTCCACCAAAGAAGTTATTCAAATCTTCCATGCTAATATTAAAACCCTAGAAATTAAAAGCCAATTCTCAATAATAGAACTGAGTCCATTATGCACAGATAACATTAACATAAGAGAAAACTAATAAGATGGCACTGATATGGACAAATCAAGATGCTTAATAACATTAAAAGTTCTTCACCGTGAAAACTTTTTGCCAAATGGCTTCTTGGCCTGTAAATGCCAAAGGTAGGTTAATTCCTTGAAGAGCCATCCAGTCTATCTCTTTCTCCCACCTTTGCCAATCCCACCACACATATGAATCTGCAGGGAAGGACATGATATTACAGGGGTAATATATTCGACCAACATCATGAAATGCCTAAAACTATATATCTCTTTGTTTTTGCTCAGCAAACTCTATATCTGTTGTTATCATCTTGTTCTCAGTGTCAACCACTTGTTAATTATTAGGATAAGGCTTTAAGTACTTCTCCATACACTAAAAATACACTCCAACTATAAAACAATGTAAAATATTACCCTTTTTCTTCATTCTCAACAGGGAATGCAGGCCTATGAGATTGTGAGTGTTAAAACTATATGATATTAAGCAAACCCACCATTGTGAATGGCAGAGAGTGAAGATAGGGACAAAGATTCCATACTTACAACTAGAAGTAACAACATTTTGGTAATAGTTCCATGGTATTGGTCGTTGAATCAGCACACCCCCATCTTTTACAAGGGGCAATGAACCTGGCTTGGGAACAGACGCTATCTGCACACCACCAGTCTTGTCCCAAGATACATGAGCACCACAGTAATATTTAATATACCAGTGGAGGCCGGATGCAATTTCAACTGCTGTGGTACCTTTAATTCTGGAATTGTAAAAAAAAAAAAAAAAAGGGCAACCAAAATGCCAAAACAGTAAACTAAACATTTCCCTATCTTCTTAAACTGAAGCAACAATGAAGAAAAGAAGATAATCTCAAGCCCCTTGTCTTATCCTTATAATCAGGAATAACATTATCCATGCTGAGGGCTATGATCACTGATCAAAACACAAAGTCATTAAAAGACATGCACCCTCATACTCAATAATGATGAAACTGTAATCTTAGTTCTTAAACAAGAATTGATTTGTACATACATTATCTCTGGTCCATCTTGGCTAGCCCGATTGTAATTTTCTATCAGAAAGCAACTTTGTCCACCACAAACGTCCTGATATTGGGAAATGAAAAAAAAAAAAAAAAACTAACCGTCAAAGATAGCACCAACAAGAACAATTATACTAATTTCCCCTTTCAGAATCCAATGACTGCAACGAGTAAAGTAACAACAAAAGTAACAAGCAATTCAGAAAACCAGACCCAACAAATAATGACAAACCTTGGGGACAATCTCAAAGTGAAAACTGTGAAAATGGGTAGGGAGCAATCTTCCCAAAACGGCTTTAGCGGCTGATTCTTGAACAGATGGAGATGATCGTTTAGAATCTAACCGTGTGAGTATCGGCTCGACTGCTTCAGTTCCCGAAAAGGATTGTGGCAGTAATGTTAGAAACAAGATGAAGATAATTACATTGAAAAGGCAATAACAAGCAGCGATGATTTTCATTTCTTGATTCTGGGAATTTCTCCTGAATTCTGATTGCCCCCCAGGGTAATCCAAATTAACAATGGTTCAGGGTCTTTGTTTATACGGTGGAACTCGTGACAGAGTCAACGACGGAAACAAACGAGGAAGAGAATCCAAACGGCAAACAGTCGAAACTCAGCGAAACTAATGACTGACGTGAGTGTTTGTGTTCGTTAACGTGCAGACTTTTTTAACACTAACTACGGCGGTCAACTTGAAATTCTTTTATTATTATTATTATTTTTATTTTTCATAAATTGAGAGCAAACATATTAACTTAAATCAAAGGGTTGAGATAACGCCACGTAGGTAAGCCGCAGCCACTTCCAGTGGATCTCACCAAGGCCCACCGTCGCCACTTAAACCCCCTCAAAAACCCTAATGAAAAATTCCCCCAATGTTCCCGCTTTCAATCGCGCGGAAACCAAAAACCCTAAACTCCTCTAAAACCCTCTGATTTTCTCCGGAATTTCCGAATTGTTTACAGCGAACAAAAAGGGAAAGGAAGAAATGGAGGTGGAAACAGAGGAGGGAGAGACGGGGAAAAGCGTGATGTGCGTGTTAACAGACCCAGAAGGGATTACTTTGGGCGGCACCATGTATCTTCCCCAAAACGTTGGTCCTATTCAGCTTCAACAGATCGTCAATACGCTTCTCAAAAATGTAACTTTTTTTTTTGGTTCTGTTTCATTGCATTATATTTGGTCTAATTAGTTCCCAGTTGTTAAATTTAATTTTTTTTCTTTTAATTTACATTGGATGCATTTTTATGCCAATTGCTTGGATATAGTTGGTTGAATTATTAAAAATTTGAATTTTTTTCATTGAGTTTTTTGCCCATTTTACTTCCCAATATGATCAAGTTGTCATGATAATAAACTGCTTGTTGAGAATGAAGAGTGATGAATTTTGCAATTTGGGTTGCTTCAGGAGGAGAAGCTACCATATGCATTTTATGTATCTAATCAAGAGCTTCTCGTGCAACTTGGAACTTACTTGGAGAAAAACAAAGGTCAGTTCGGGTTGATATAAGTGAAATTGTGACAGTACTGCTTCTAGTACTTGATCTTTTTTAATTTTTCTCAATAATCTTAACCTTTTATTGGTTGGTGAATCTGGACCAACGAATTTTCAGTTTCCATGGAGAAAACACTATCAATAGTTTATCAACCGCAGGCAGTTTTCCGGATTCGTCCAGTTAATCGCTGTTCAGCTACAATTGCTGGTATGGATTGATTTACCTTCGCTGTGGAAATGTTAATGTAATGGATGTTGAAATTGTTAGATGCTGAAATAAATTTTGGAAAGCTTCTTTTTTTACTATTACCTGCACCAAAATTATTGTTTGTACTTATTTTGTTTCTCTGGTCATGTTCTGGTGGTGCAATCACAAGCAGAGTCTCATTACTTGTTTATTATTGGCCTATTTCTTCAAAGGGAAACAAAATTCTTGTAAAAATTGTCTGTCATATGGGCTCTTGATATGATAATATGATTAAACTTCAAAGAAATCATGTTCTGGTTCAGGCTTTAATTGAGAAGCCAATTATATTATTTGTTTCTTTATATGGATTCATTGAAAGTAAAATGTTCACTAGCATTATGTTAGTATTATTTTGTTGGTTATCCTAAATCTTTCTCGTTGCTTTGTTACAATAGGTCATACTGAAGCAGTGCTTTCTGTAGCCTTTAGTCCTGATGGACGACAGTTGGCAAGTGGCTCAGGTGACACCACTGTCCGACTATGGGACCTAAATACCCAGACACCAATGTTTACATGTACAGGTTAGAAAATTCGGACTTGATATTGCTTTCTTAGTCAGTTTCCTGCTGAGCTGTTTGAACAACAGTGAAGTATTTAAGCATACAAATTGAATAAGAAAAAGACAAGCTATGTAACATTAAATTCAGTTTGTTGTCATTCTTTGCACGCATTGCATTTCACTACTTTATGTTAATCATATACCTTCTGATTTTACTCAGGACACAAGAATTGGGTTCTTTGTATCGCATGGTCACCGGATGGTAAACATCTTGTAAGTGGTAGCAAGTCTGGAGAACTTCAATGTTGGGATCCACATACAGGGAAGCCTGCAGGCAATCCACTTACTGTAAGTCTTTGTTCTTGAATGACTATATAATTTATTCATAAAATAGTATCGTTTCCTTTGACCTCTTTAAACTGGAACTCTTTGTCTAATGGATTTGGTCAAAAAACAATGGAGTACTTTCCTTTTGCGTTTTGTCAGTGTTTTACCCATATAATCTCTGGTGCTAATACTTGGATTTTGCTCTAGGGCCACAAGAAATGGATCACTGGTATCTCATGGGAACCTCTCCATCTAAATGCTCCGTGCCGTCGCTTTGTAAGTGCTAGCAAAGATGGTGATGCCCGCATATGGGATATCTCCTTAAAGAAATGTGTTATTTGTCTCAGTGGCCACACACTCGCGGTAACATGTGTGAAATGGGGTGGAGATGGAGTCATATATACAGGGTACAATTTTGTTCTGTTTCTATGATTCTGATTATGTTTACTAATGGCATTTTAGTCTGTCCCATGAAAGTGGAGTCTAATTTTTTGTGGGAATGGCATTGAAACAATTAGGCTATTGATTGTTAAATGTTCATTTCTGATATCCTTTATGAAAGAATGCATTATACATCTTGTTACCTATCTTAACAAAAGCTCAAATCCCAATTACTTGGTGTCTTTTTTTTTTTTTTTCAGTTCAAAATATATGCTGTTTTCCTTCTTTTTCATTCAATTTTTATTATAATGCACAAAGTATAGGAGAGTACTTGTGGTGTATTTCATCGTCCAAGTATCTAAGCATCTAATGGGCAGGCTAGATGTGACTCTAAGTGTCCAACAGGAATTGGTCTTGGAAGAACAGAGGTTAAGGAATTCAACTCTGTTCCTTCCATCAGAAGCATTACAAGCTTCTGTGAAGACCTTGGTTGCATGCAAATAATTGTTGAGCTGTTCTGTATTAACAAATTTTGTCTATTAACAGGTACCATTTAGACTTTAACTGCTCAGTAATGATCTTTTTTTGTTAACTGGCTGAAGCTCCCAGGATTGTACTATCAAAGTATGGGAAACTTCACAAGGGAAGCTAATTCGTGAATTGAAGGTAACTTTTTGCATCTGTTTGAGCATCTCTATATTAAGCTACCGTCTGGCATGTCTATACATCAAACTGCTACTGTATATGGTCTAAATTTCTTATTGCAGCCATTCATTTCCGTATGCTACTTGTTCTAGGGTCATGGGCATTGGGTTAACTCCCTTGCATTGAGCACGGAATATGTTCTTCGCACTGGAGCTTTTGATCATACTGGCAAACAATATTCATCTCCAGAAGAAATGAAGAAGGTTGTGTTACTTATTTGGTGTCATAATTTCTTGTATCAATAAAAATTTATCTCTGTAATTCTACTCTCTCTCTCTGTGTCTACAATGACTACTATTTTTCTATTTTTTCCCCCTAATGTTGATGTAATAACCAGTTGAGTGTTGTATTCAAGCTTCCTGCTCTCTCGTTTTTTCTTGTAGAAGAGAAATTATATTTTTTCATTATAAAATGTAGGTTGCTTTAGAAAGATACAACAAAATGAAGGGCAATGCCCCAGAAAGATTGGTATCAGGGTCTGATGATTTTACCATGTTCCTCTGGGAACCTGCTGTCAGCAAACACCACAAAGTTCGCATGACTGGTCATCAACAGGTACAACTTATACTGTTGCCAGTCTGCCTGCTTGTAATCAGTTGTTGGTTTCTTCATGCTTTAAGTTTGTCACTTTTGTTGGTTGCTTGCAGCTTGTGAACCATGTTTATTTCTCACCTGATGGGCAATGGTTGGCTAGTGCATCATTTGATAAGTCAGTCAAGTTGTGGAATGGTACTACTGGAGAATTTATTGCTGCATTCCGGGGGCATGTTGGGCCTGTTTATCAGATCAGGTTTGAGCTGTTTCTATAATTTGTTTCCATATCTCCTTTCTCTTATTTTCATGGTTGATGATTATCTTGCATGTTGCCAAGCAGCTGGTCTGCAGATAGTAGGCTTCTTTTAAGTGGGAGCAAAGACTCCACCTTGAAGGTAATTCCTAGAAATTTCTTATCTGCTTTTTCTTTTTGGTATTGGAAGATCCTGAGAAATGGTTGAGATTGTTGGTTCGGCATTTTTGTTTAACATACTCACATGCTCAATTTTTGAGGCAGTATAGAAATGAACCAAATTAAAGTTAGCTTTTTTTGTCCTTTCTGAACTTGGTTGATTGAGAGCTGTTGTTCTGTGATGGTTGGTATTCGTATTCTTCCCTCTTTCAACCTTTGCTACCTATCTGTCCTTCCTGGCTTAGGCTTTCTCCCCTGACCCCAACCTCCTCCTCTAAGTCCAATGTTTTTTTATCTCTTTAACTGGGGCCTTGGATGGAATGCTAATGTTCTTTTAACATGCGTGTTATTCTTACCATCTCCCTCTCTTCTAATGAGACCTAACTGATTGTTATTTTCAAGGTGTGGGATATTCGAACATTAAAATTGAAACAAGACCTTCCGGGCCATGCTGATGAGGTAAGTTCTCCATACTACCAAAGAATCATCTATATTGCTTTGCCAACATACTGGTGACTGATCTTCATCTTTGTTATCCTTCTGGAAAGGTTTATGCTGTTGATTGGAGCCCAGATGGTGAGAAAGTTGCCTCTGGCGGTAAGGATAGGGTGTTGAAGTTATGGATGGGTTAAGAATAACCAATGGAGCCAAAAGTGCATATTGGAGCATGGTTCAAACATTAAATGATGCGGCGGTTTCCATCAATGGCAACACATTTGGTCTTATAGGACCAACGAGAGGTACAACTGCAACAACCACGAACTACACAATCAAGTAAGCATTGATGGAAACAACTTTGCAAAGCATTTCAGTTATGCAGCCATTGTCATGGTGTTCAGTATCGTTTGGTGGCTGATGTCACCATATATAAGCTGCATGGAAAAATTGCAACTTATCTAGTGTCTTAATTTAAGTGTAAAATAGTCTATTGCTAAGGTTGGTTATACTTTTACCTTGACGTTGAATATACTGGTGTTTCTCTCTTTTATCGCTTTATAATCTTGAACGTGAAAAAGAAGGAAAAGCACTCAACAATAAGGATGTGTAATTTATGACCAACTACCAGTGTAGTGGGAAAGAAGGGGAGTGATTATCTAGCATTTAACTTCTCTTTTCCTGTCAAACAGGGATCGATGACAGTAGAAATTACATTATCAGACTTTTTGATGGATTGAGGACCATTATAAGTTCATAAAATATTGCTGCAAATTTGTTTTGAATGGTGCTCCAGCCTAGCTGAGTACAGAGTGCTCATACTGGGGTAAACGAAAGAAAGGGAGAGAGATTCATATGCCAACTCTTTTCCAACAATTCAGATGCTTGAATTCCAGTTTGGTTTTTCCATAGATGCTAACTACAAAGGGAAGTAAATGGAAACTGAAATTTCCAACACAAAACAGCAGTCCCAGAAAGTAGAGACGCTTCCAAATTATACAACTGACACGTGATTAGGAGTATATAGAAATAACATATTCTTACAACACGGAGCGTTAAAATGAAGTAACAATTCAGATGCTTAAGAAACCCTTCTCCTTCAAGCTTTCAACAGTTTCCTTCAGACTCACCTCCCAAGGAGTGAAGCTCACACCCAAACTCTTCGCTTTCTCCTTAGATACCTGGAAAGTTCGCTCAAGAGGCTTGTTAAGATCTCCACATCTGCCATGAATGAAGGCCAACATGACTCTTATCAGAAATTCCATTATCGATCCAGTAATTTTCCGAACAGAGAAGTAAACTCTTACGACGATCACTAGTTCAGGCAACTAAACAACCTTGAGAAAACCTGTTCTTAATCGCATTCTTATATAACATGGAACGGGTTATAACAGTTCGAGCTGATGAACAAAATAATGGAAACAGTTCGAGCTGATGAATAAAATAACAGAAAAAGAAATGTGCTCAGCTTACAGTCTAAAGAACTCCATTTACAAACTACTCCCCAAGGATATCAGCAGTAATCTATGTAATGAAATGGCAGACAGTAGCTCATTCATGTAAGTTCACTCAATACTCACTCTACCATTGTGGTATTTATCAAGTTAGAACAGTCGAGTGAGAAAACGATAAAAGGTTTCATCACAGAAATCCAGTGAAAGTAAGATGAGATCGAGACAAATCAGAGTATATGTAAGTTGCGTTCGGCGATGTGCTAAATAGCAAGATAAACACGATTGCTTACTTTTCTTGAAGGCCCAAAGCAGGATAATGTTCACTCAACACCTTCAGAATTTCCAAATAGTGTACAACGCTTTCAGCTAAGCAATATCTGCCACTAGCTGAAGGAATCTCAAACGCTTGAATATGTGCATATGCAACATCTCGAACATCAATTAACCTATAAGTTGGACTTAGGAAAGTGTTTTCTCCTGCATCCAAAAGGTTTTTAACCATTGTTTTCACAACAGAAATAACAACAGAATATAACCCTTGGAAGGATTACAGGAATGATGCCATTAAGCATTTGCAAGTTGCAATAAACACAATTTTCATGGGGATGGACTACCCCATGATGGTCTATCATATGCTTCCCAAACTTACCAGAGATACGGTATAGTTTTCCTTCAAGAAAGTGATGGGATGAAGTGAATTCTTTTTCCTAAACAATTGGAGAAAGAAAATATATGTGCATCAGCATCAATAGGTTAGAAAAGTACCTTTTGTGAGGTTTAGTATCAGCTCTGGTGAGAAATTTAGAGCTGGCTGTAAAAGAGGACCAATCACAACTCCTGGATGGATTGTAACCAAATCAATCCCATTATCTTTAGTAAAGCTCCAAGCAGCCTCCTCAGCTAGAGTTTTCGACACCATATACCAAAGCTGGAAAAACCCAAAAATCATGAAGAATTAATACTTTATGATTCAGAGACATACAAATTGAATTAGAGAGATTGTATAACTGAGATTACTCACGCATAGATTCTTAAACACTAGGAACAAATAAACGACAGTGAAAGTGCAGGACATACCATTTATAGTAAGTGCCAAGAAATTAGCAGAAGTACACACCTTACTTTCCTCACAAAAGCGTGGATCTGAAAACCAAGTCTCATCAACCATCACATCAGGAGTCAAAGGTTTCCCATTGAATAGAACTGAGGCCATGGAAGATGTTAAGACAACTCTCTTGATTGAAGGAACTTTTGCACATGATTTAAGAACATTAAGGGTACCCTTGAGTGCTGGACCAATTATTTCTACCTGAAATTGGGAAAAGCTGAAACTTTTTTGTATAAAAATTGACCATCAATAAGCTTGAAAGCTCTTAAATCTAGAGAAGAAAACTCTTCTTTTAACTATGGTTTCCCCATCCTGCATTTGATCTTCCATTTACTTAGCCCAGTGATCTAATTACAAACAGGAAAGATAAGAACCTGTGGCTCAGCAGCTGAAAACAATACAGGAGATGCTGTATGGAAAACACCTTGGCATCCTTCCACTACAGAGTCAAAGCATCCTTCATCAGTCAATTCCGCTTTGAACAAGTGAAGCCTTTCCTTGGCTCCATCAAGCGCAAGCAAGTGTTCTGTCTTCTTCGGATCATCTGTTCCAGGTTCAAACATAGTAGCATATTCATTCTTTTGACGAAAAACAAACATAAAAAGAAGAATAGAAGATAGATCAGGAGGGCAGTGCTGACTTGGGTCTCGAACAGTGGCTTTGACAGTATAGCCGCGTTGGAGTAAGAGCTTAACGAGCCATGAAGCAATGTAACCAGACGCTCCGGTTACGCACACCACCTTCTCTGCTGCATTACTCATCTCCAGCTAGATTCCCGAAGCAGTAACTTCAGCACCCAGCAGTGACTTAGTTATCAGTAGACGAGTTACAAGTTCTCTGGTGTTTTTAGAATTTTGTAATGGATGGAATCTGAATTATGGCACGTGGGTATATTGCCACTCCAACACTGCCATGACAAAAAAAAAAAATTCAGTTTCAACATCGAACTTTGATCAAATGCTTGATCAAAATCGAGTGCGTGCAAACCAGCTAATAAGAAGCTCTTTACCTTAAACACCTGCAACTGGAATTGATGCTTTACCACCTTTTTTGTTCTTCTATTCTCTTCTTCCAAATTGGGGTGCCTTAACTGTCTTTTACTTCTTCATTTTTCCTTTTTTTTTTTTTTTGTCTGATGTCTTCAATTACGCAAGGCTGCAATTACATAACAATTAGGGAAGAACAAATTACGTAGGCAATGACGTAGAGCATTCATGAACTTTTGGACAAGAAATAGAGTACTTGTCATGAGTAAGTAATAGAATTAAATTTAGCACAGATGAGAGATGACAGGTGACAGTTGACAGAGCAAATTGGTGGACTGAAGCTGTCTTTATTTTGGGTTTTTAAAAGAAACGTGCTTCTAAGTCCAACTTAAAATGAACTGAACAAGCAAAGCCCAAGTTGAAAACTAGATGGTGTCAAGACAACATCTTTCCTAATATGGACGGGCCGAAGATACCTCACAAGGGTACTGTATATAGAAACAACAAACTGTAGTTATTATTTCGACAAGAAGGAAGTCAGTGACTTCAGTCTAATGACTGGTAGTAGGCTCGGTGCAGAAAACATTACACTTTACTTCCTAAAACATGACAAAAAAGAGGAGCCTTAATGCTCCATGTCTTCATCAGCTGCAGGTAACGTGAACCAGAACCCAATCTCCATGCAGCTATGGACTCCAAAAAGTATTCTTAGAGTTATGGTGCTAAAAAGTACTTAAGCTAGTTCCAATTCTAGTACATAGAAATAACATGTCCCTACAGCAGGGAGCATTCAAAATGAAGTAACAATTCAGATGCTTAAGAAACCTTTCTCCTTCAGGCTTTCAATAGTTCCCCTCAGACTCACCTCCAAAGGAATGAAGCTGACACCCAAACTCTTTGCTTTCTCCTTGGATATCTGGTAAGTTCGCTCGAGAGGCTTGTTAAGATCTTCACATCTGCCATGAATGAAAGCCAACATGACTCTTATGAGAATTCCGTTATCGATCCAGTAATTTTCTGGATAGAGAAGTAAACCCTTTAAGACGATCACTAGTTCAAGCAACTAAACAGTTCTTTGAGATAATCTGTTCTTAATCGCATTCTTATCTAACGTGGAATGGGTTATCACTGTTCGAGCCCTTCAATAAAATAACAGAAAAAGAAACGAGCTCAGCTTACGGTCTGTAGAAGAATGGATGATTCCTGGAAACAATGAAGAAAAATGAGGAACAGAGGATGAAGGTCGTGAGGGAGGAAAGAGACAAATTTAGTTATCTTAAAAGGACTGCTCTGCCACACATTTCATTGATAACAAAAGAAGCCAAATATATAGGCTGCTACAAGAAAAAGAAATAAACAACTAAGCAAACCAGGTAGGGACACCTGGTTTTCAGAGAGAATTATGCACAGGGATCTGTTCTTACATTCCCAATGCCAGCACAATCAGACTAACAGCACCTCAAAACGGTACAGTATAAAGAAAAGCTCTAAAAAAAACATTTGGTGGAGTAAACAATAACAAGTAAAAATAGCGAGTAAAAATGCTTGAGACATAAAAGGATTGAAACGACTTGAGCCAAAGGGTTAAACGACCATCAAAAACTCTCCTTCCTTCAGTTCTAAACATTTCCAGCGCATTCCCTTTTCAGCCTTTGTACAAGATTGACAGCAAGATGCAACACAGTCTAAAGAACTCCATTGACAAACAAGCTTCCCAAGGGTATCAGCTGCAATCTATATATGTGATGAAACACTTTTTGGCCCTTCAATCATCTAATGACAGACAGTAGCTCGTTTATGTAAATTTATGCCTTAGCATTGCAATTGGATACACCTTGGCATCCTTCCACTGCAGTGTCAAAGCATCCTTCATCGACCAACTCTGCTTTGAACGAATGAAGTCTTTCCTTGGCTCCATCAAGCGCAAGCAAGTGTTCTGTCTTCTTCGGATCATCTGTTCCAGGTTCAAACAAAGTGGCGTATTCATTCTTTTGATGAAAAATAAACATAAAAAAAAAAAAAAAGAGCAGAAGAAAGATCAAGAGGGCAGCTGACTTAGGTCACGAACAGTGGCTTTGACAGTGTAGCCACGTTGGAGTAAGAGCTTAACGAGCCATGAGGCAATGTAACCAGACACCCCGGTTATGCACACCACCTTCTCTGCTGCACTACTCATCTCCAGCTAGATACCCGAAGCTCCAACTTCAGCACCCAGCAGTGACATAGTTATCAGTAGACCAGTTACAAGTTCTTTGGTGCTTTTAGAATTTTGTAATGGATGGAATCTGAATTATGGCACGTGAGAAAGTTGCCTCTGGTGGTAAGGATAGGGTGTTGAAGTTACGGATGGGTTAAGAATAATCAATGGAGCCAAAAGTGCATATTGGAACATGGTTGAAACATTAAATGATGTGGCCGTTTCCATCAATGGCAACACATTTGGTCTTATAGGACCAATGATAGGTACTACTGCAACAAACCACGAACTACACAATCAGGCAAGCATTGATGAAAACAATTTTGCAAAGCATTTCAGTTATGCAGCCATTGTCACGGTGTTCAGTATCGTTTGGTGGCTAATGTCACCATATATAAGCTGCATGCAAAAATTGCAACTGATCTACTGTCTTAACTTAAGTGTAAAATAGTCTATTGCTAAGGTTGGTTATATTTTACCTTGAGGTTGAATATACTGGTGTTTCTCTCTTTTATCGCTCTACAATCTTGAACGTGAAAAAGAAGGAAAAGCACTCAACAATAAGGATGTGTAATTTATGACCAACTACCAGAGTAGTGGGAAAGATGGGGAATGATCATCTAACATTTAACTTCTCTTTTCATGTCAAACAGGGATCGATGACAGTAGAAAATTACATTATCAGACTTTTTGATGGATTGAGGACCATTATAAGTTCATAAAATATTGCTGCAAATTTGTTTTGAATGGTGCTCCAGCCTAGCTGAGTACAGAGTGCTCATACTGGGGTAAATGAAAGAAAGGGAGGGGGATTCATATGCCAACTCTTTTCCAACAATTCAGATGCTTGAATTTCAGTTTGGTTTTTCCATAGATGCTAACTACAAAGGGAAGTAAATGAAAACTGAAATTTCCAACACAAAACAGCAGTCCCTGAAAGTAGAGACACTTCCAAATTATACAACTGACACATGATTAGAGGTACATAGAAATAACAAGTTCTTACAACAGGGAGCGTTAAAATGAAGTAACAATTCAGATGCTTAAGAAACCCTTCTCCTTCAAGCTTTCAACAGTTTCCTTCAGACTCAACTCCCAAGGAGTGAAGCTCACACCCAAACTCTTCGCTTTCTCCTTGGATATCTGGAAAGTTCGCTCAAGAGGCTTGTTAAGATCTCCACATCTGCCATGAATGAAGGCCAACATGACTCTTATCAGAATTCCATTATTGATCCAGTAATTTTCTGAACACAGAAGAAAACTCTTAAGATAATCACTAGTTCAGGCAACTAAACAACCTTGAGAAAACCTGTTCTTAATTGCATTCTTATATAACATGGAATGGGTTATAACAGTTCGAGCTGATGAATAAAATAACAGAAAAAGAAATGTGCTCAGCTTACAGTCTAAAGAACTCCATTTACAAACTACTCCCCAAGGATATCAACAGTAATCTATGTAATGAAATGGCAGACAGTAGCTCATTCATGTAAGTTCACTCAATACTCACTCTACCATTGTGGTATTTATCAAGTTAGAACAGTCGAGTGAGAAAACGATAAAAGGTTTCATCACAGAAATCCAGTGAAAGTAAGATGAGATCGAGACAAATCAGAGTATATGTAAGTTGCATTTGGCGATGCTAAATAGCAAGATAAACACGATTGCTTACTTTTCTTGAAGGCCCAAAGCAGGATAATGTTCACTCAACACCTTCAGAATTTCCAAATAGTGTACAGCGCTTTCAACTAAGCAATATCTGCCACTAGCTGAAGGAATCTCAAACGCTTGAATATGTGCATATGCAACATCTCGAACATCAATTAACCTATAAGTTGGACTTAGGAAAGTGTTTTCTCCTGCATCCAAAAGGTTTTTAACCATTGTTTTCACAACAGAAATAGCAACAGAATATAACCCTTGGAAGGATCTAGCAGCAATTACAGGAATGATGCCATTAAGCATTTGCAAGTTGCAACAAACACAATTTTCATGGGGATGGACTACCCCATGATGATCTATCATATGCTTCCCAAACTTGCCAGACATAAGGTATAGTTTTCCTTCTAGAAAGTGATGGGATGAAGTGAATTCTTTTTCCAAACAATTGGAGAAAGAAAATATATGTGCATCAGCATCAATAGGTTAGAAAAGTACCTTTTGTGAGGTTTAGTATCAGCTCTGATGTGAAATTTAGAGCTGGCGGTAAAAGAGGACCAATCACAATTCCTGGATTGATTGTAACCAAGTCAATCCCATTATCTTTAGTAAAGCTCCAAGCAGCCTCCTCAGCTAAAGTTTTCGACAGCATATACCAAAGCTGGAAAAACCCAAAAATCATGAAGAATTAATACTTTATGATTCAGAGACATACAAATTGAATTAGAGAGATTGTATAACTGAGATTACTCACACATAGATTCTTAAACACTAGGAACAAATAAACTACAGTGAAAGTGCAGGACATACCATTTATAGTAAGTACCAAGAAATTAGCAGAAGTACGCACCTTACTTTCCTCACAAAAGCGTGGATCAGAAAACCAAGTCTCATCAACCATCACATCAGGAGTCAAAGGTTTCCCATTGAATAGAACTGAGGCCACGGAAGATGTTAAGACAACTCTCTTGATTGAAGGAACTTTTGCACATGATTTAAGAACATTAAGGGTACCCTTGAGTGCTGGACCAATTATTTCTGCCTGAAATTGGGAAAAGCTGAAACTTTTTTGTATAAAAATTGACCATCAATAAGCTTGAAAACTCTTAAATCTAAAGAAGAAAACTCTTCTTTTAACTATGGTTCCCCATCCTGCATTTGATCTTCCATTTACTTAGCCCAGTGATCTAATTACAAACTGGAAAGATAAGAACCTGTGGCTCAGCAGCTGAAAACAATACAGGAGATGCTGTATGGAAAACACCTTGGCATCCTTCCACTACAGAGTCAAAGCATCCTTCATCAGTCAATTCCGCTTTGAACAAGTGAAGCCTTTCCTTGGCTCCATCAAGCGCAAGCAAGTGTTCTGTCTTCTTCGGATCATCTGTTCCAGGTTCAAACATAGTAGCATATTCATTCTTTTGACGAAAAACAAACATAAAAAGAAGAATAGAAGAAAGATCAGGAGGGCAGTGCTGACTTGGGTCTCGAACAGTGGCTTTGACAGTATAGCCGCGTTGGAGTAAGAGCTTAACGAGCCATGACGCAATGTAACCAGACGCTCCGGTTACGCACACCACCTTCTCTGCTGCATTACTCATCTCCAGCGAGATTCCCGAAGCTCTAACTTCAGCACCCAGCAGTGACTTAGTTGTCAGTAGACGAGTTACAAGTTCCCTGGTGTTTTTAGAATTTTGTAATGGATGGAATCTGAATTATGGCACATGGGTATATTGCCACTCCAACACTGCCATGAAAAAAAAAAAAAATTCAGTTTCAACATCGAACTTTGATCAAATCCTTGATCAAAATCGAGTGCGTGCAAACCAGCTAATAAGAAGCTCTTCACCTTAAAACACCTGCAACTGGAATTTATGCTTTACCACCTTTTTTGTTCTTCTTTTCTCTTCTTCCAAATTGGGGTGCCTTAACTGTCTTTTTCTTCTTCCTTTTTTTTTTGTTTTGTCTGATGTCTTCAATTACGCAAGGCTGCAATTACAATAACAAAGAGGGAAGAACAAATTACGTAGGCAATGACGTAGAGCATTCTGTAGAAATTTTAACTAAAGTTTGATGAAAATCCAGAGAACCAGAAAGCATAAGAAAGAAAAGAAAATGAAGCTCTGTTTTGAGTAGTAAAAACTGATTCTGGAAGAACAGTTTATTTGATGCACTACTCAGCATTTATATGAACAAACTTAAAACACATAACCGTGTAGATCCTAAATTGTAGCAACAAACATTTGAACAAAGAATGAATCGAGCCTGAACTTTGCTCAGATTCATCATGAAAAGCAATACTCTGTTAACAGATCAACTAACAGAAACAAACTAAACTTAAAGCTTTTAAAAGAAGATTAAAACGACACCGTAGCACAAAGAATATAAAGAAAGACTTTAATGAAACGACACACAATAGCAACGTTTCATTAACTGACAGAAACATGTAAAACAAAACGACTCCTACTCTTTGAGTTTTGACTCCAACTGCTACTTCAGCTTTATCGTTGCAGCCAGCCACAGTTCCTTTTCTGCTCCACAGTTCTGAGCTTTCTCCAGCCACATGAAGATCATCCTTCTAACACATTCATGAACTTTTGGACAAGAAATAGAGTACTTGTCATGAGTAAGTAATAGAATTAAATTTAGCACAGATGAGAGATGACAGGTGACAGTTGACAGAGCAAATTGGTGGACTGAAGCTGTCTTTATTTTGGGTTTTTAAAAGAAACGTGCTTCTAAGTCCAACTTAAAATGAACTGAACAAGCAAAGCCCAAGTTGAAAACTAGATGGTGTCAAGACAACATCTTTCCTAATATGGACGGGCCGAAGATACCTCACAAGGGTACTGTATATAGAAACAACAAACTGTAGTTATTATTTCGACAAGAAGGAAGTCAGTGACTTCAGTCTAATGACTGGTAGTAGGCTCGGTGCAGAAAACATTACACTTTACTTCCTAAAACATGACAAAAAAGAGGAGCCTTAATGCTCCATGTCTTCATCAGCTGCAGGTAACGTGAACCAGAACCCAATCTCCATGCAGCTATGGACTCCAAAAAGTATTCTTAGAGTTATGGTGCTAAAAAGTACTTAAGCTAGTTCCAATTCTAGTACATAGAAATAACATGTCCCTACAGCAGGGAGCATTCAAAATGAAGTAACAATTCAGATGCTTAAGAAACCTTTCTCCTTCAGGCTTTCAATAGTTCCCCTCAGACTCACCTCCAAAGGAATGAAGCTGACACCCAAACTCTTTGCTTTCTCCTTGGATATCTGGTAAGTTCGCTCGAGAGGCTTGTTAAGATCTTCACATCTGCCATGAATGAAAGCCAACATGACTCTTATGAGAATTCCGTTATCGATCCAGTAATTTTCTGGATAGAGAAGTAAACCCTTTAAGACGATCACTAGTTCAAGCAACTAAACAACTTTGAGATAATCTGTTCTTAATCGCATTCTTATCTAAAGTAACAGAAAAAGAAACGAGCTCAGCTTACAGTCTGTAAAAGAATGGATGATTCCTGGAAAAAATGAAGAAAAATGAGGAACAGAGGACGAAGGTTGTGAGGGAGGAAAGAGACAAATTTAGTTATCTTAACAGCAGTGCTCTGCCACACATTTCATTGATAACAAAAGAAGCCAAATATATAGGCTGCTACAAGAAAAAGAAATAAACAACTAAGCAAACCGGATAAGGACACCTGGCTTTCAGAGAGAATTCTGCACTGGGATCTGTGCTTACATTCCAATGCCAGCACACTCAGACTAACAGCTCCTCAAACTGTACGGTATAAAAAAAGCTCTAAAAATATACATTTGGTAGAGTAAACAGTAACAAGTAAAAATAGCTAGTTAGAATGCTTGAGACATAAAAGGATGAAAACGACTTGAGCCAAAGGGTTAAACGACCATCAAAAACTCTCCTTCCTTCAGTTCTAAACATTTCCCGCGCATTCCCTTTTCAGCCTCTGTACAAGATTGATAACAAGATACAACACAGTCTAAAGAACTCCATTGACAAACAAACTTCCCAAGGGTATCAGCCGCAATCTATATATGTGATGAAACACTTTTTGGCCCTTCGATCATCTAATGGCAGACAGTAGCTCGTTTATGTAAATTTTTGCCTTAGCATTGCAATTGGATACACCTTGGCATCCTTCCACTACAGTGTCAAAGCATCCTTCATCGACCAACTCTGCTTTGAACAAATGAAGTCCTTCCTTGGCTCCATCAAGCGCAAGCAAGTGTTCTGTCTTCTTCCGATCATCTGTTCCAGGTTCAAACATAGTAGCATATTGATTCTTTTGATGAAAAATAAACATAAAAAAAAAAAAAAAAGAACAGAAGAAAGATCAGGAGGGCAGCTGACTTGGGTCACGACCAGTGGCTTTGACAGTGTAGCCACGTTGGAGTAAGAGCTTAACGAGCCATGAAGCAATGTAACCAGGCGCCCCTGTTATGCACACCACCTTCTCTGCTGCAGTACTCATCTCCAGCTAGATACCCGAAAATCCAACTTCAGCACCCAGCAGTGACATAGTTATCAGTAGACAAGTTACAAGTTCTTTGGTGCTTTTAGAATTTTGTAATGGATGGAATCTGAATTATAGCACGTGGGTATATTGCCACTCCAACACTGCCATGACCAAAATTATTATTGAAGCAGACCAAGGAAAAATTGAAAAACAAGTTAAAACATGGAGTTATTTAGCACCCCAGAATCATAAAGGAAATTGTCTGGTTTGATGCATTGGCTGGTTTAGCATTTGTTCATATTCTATGTCATATAGAAAGGAAATTGTTGGGAAATTTTTCATCAGTAATTTTCACTGGAATTAGTGAAAACATTGTAAGTTGCAACAGACACAGTTTTGTTTGGTAAAGGACTACTCTACTATCTGGTGTTTCAGATCTGTCTTAGACAATCTGTCCCGTGTTACCTGGACTCATAAAATATAAGGTAGCCAGGACAAGTTGTTTCTCGCTCTCTTTTTCCTTACAGAAGACGAAAGAAAATCTATGTACATCATATGTCCTCAATAGGTTTGGAAAAGTACCTTTTGCGACGTGTAGAGTCACCAATGGTGAAGAATTTAGAGCTGGCTGTAAAAGAGGACCAAACACCAGCCCTGGATTTATTGAAACCAAATCAATTCCATTTTCTTTTGCAAACCTACAAGCAGCCTCCTCAGCCAAGGTTTTCAAGAGCGTATACCATTCCTGGAAAAAGAAAAAAACAAGATTATGCAGAATCAATACTATAGGTATGAAACTATTTACAGATAAAGGAAAAGGATACCGAAAAGCAGGAGAAATCATAAGCATATACCAAGAGTTTAGCAGATGTACACACCTTATTTTCCTCACTCAGGCGTGGATCTGAAAACCAAGTCTCATCAACCACCACATCGGGAGTCAAAGGTTTTCCATTGCATATAACTGAAGCCAGGGAAGATGTAATGACAACTCTCTTGATCGTGTTGGTGTATTTTCAAAATTAAAGAATAGTTCACATGATGGAGAGCTATTGTCACTACCCGATACCTCCTCGAGCCCGTGACAACCGCCGCGAAGTCTCGACAGACATTCTTCCCCCGAATGCCCCTCGAGACCTCGCAAGGCTTTTGTATCAGTTTTTTCACTCCTCTTTTCTTTTTTTTTTGAATAATAAAATAAAATAAAAATATTAATTAAAATAATCTATTTTAATGTAAAACAATATATATTTTTGAAACATCAAAAATTAATTTTTCGCACGTAAAAACAAAATAAATTTATACATATTGTAATATAGAAAACTAGAGTGCGCAATTTAAATTACAATGACACGTGGGCCCACTATGTACAACTATGTACCTTAAATGCACTAGATTCCGACTTCGCCTAGTTCTTGATGCCACAGCTATCTAGTACTTTTCTTGAGTCTGAAATGGGTGGAAAAGAGGGTGGTGAGATTATAAAATCCCAGTGAGTAAACAAATATACCATCTAAAATATCTAAAGCCGAGTAAAAGGAGACAATATTTCAAATTTCTTTCTTTGTACTGCCATTCGTCTTATCTCAACTCAATTCAATTGAGAAGAGACAAATAAAACATTCTATCGAGCAAAATAGAATTATTTTACTCAATTTAAATTAAGATTTAGTATGGCTTATGTATTTCTCAAAATCTCAACTTGGCTCTTGCCAAAAATCATTCTCGGGGATACCCCTGCAGAGGCATCTGACCGAGACCGCCAAGACTATTCAGTGTCATATACACATGAATATATTTTTATATCCGAAAATCTTATCTAGCCATGCCTTGGCGTTGGCTGAGTCTCACTTTCACGCGGTGGTCCACGTGAAGTGCACTCAAACTTTACCTCCAGAGAAACCCCCTCCACACCTGGCTCTCCAATAGAGGTAAGATAAGTCTAGTTCCGTGCCCCCTCTCTTAGGTTGGCCCACAGAACTGGTATCACTGCAGCGATTATTTTATCTACCACCTCATTTATAAAATCTTAACTAGCATGATATGGCAATTTATCACAATCTAGCCTCTTAAGGCTGAAAACACAGTATATATATAATTTTTGCATAAGTAGTCTAGCCATTCATGCTCATATAATGCTATAAGCCATGTAATTTAAAACACAATTTAAACCGTCTCCAATTACTCTAATTTCAAAACCAATTGTTCCACTTTTCAAATCAATTTATCAAAATTCAATTTATTTAGTAAATCCAATTTATTTTATAAATTTCACATCTTTTCTCGTGAAATCAATAATTCACCCAATACAATAATTTTTCATAAAATCATTAAATTTAGTAAAATCTACTCCAGATAATTAAGACGATAAATTGTCCACTCACCTCGTCACAGGAGTGCACGATACTCCTGTTTTAATTTCCACTACCCCTTAATCTTTCCCACGTCCGGGGAATCCATCACCTATGCACGATTCACGACACAAAATCTCATTATTTGTGTCCAACATAATAATTTATTTCAGGCTCTTTATAATGCATGAAATGCCATGCATCCAGTCCGAATTACCGTCTAAACACGGTATTCGACCTAGTTAACCTACACACGTCGAATTGGCTAAAATCCTCATTTTAACTCCGATTTGACCCGTTTCAGTTTCTAATTGTTCGATTATATTCCAATTACCCAATGGTAGCAACTACGGGTCAATTTACCGGTTTGAGAATGCAAATTACGATTTTACCCTTAGTGGGTAAAATTTTCAATTTTTGCACTAAAATTTCTCAATTAATTCCTACACCCATAATTCATCAAATATTACCCAAAATGCTACCAAATCTCAACAATTTGCTCAATTTCCAGCATCTAGATTCACCTTAGAAAATTCAGCATTTAAAATCCTTCAATTGTTCATGGAAAAATTCGATCATTACGGTACACTTATACCGTAATTTTTCCTAGTCAATTTTTTCACTCTAATTCATCATTTTCCAAGCCATATCTCTTGAAATTCAAACAATCTCTCATTGATACCCAATATACCAGGTTCAGCCAATGAAGAACACTATAGAGAATCAATTTTTTTCTTTCATTTTTGTCCATAATCATGCTTAACTACCCCTAAACACTAACATAGTCTAAATTCAATCCAATCCAACATCAAATCCATACTCATACCCATTTTTCAGAATTCATTCCATCATGATATCTCCATATTTAACCATAGAAATCAAGAACAAAAGCATAGGTAAGCTAGGGTTAGAGTAAATCTAAAGAAAAGTTACCTTTATCTTGCTTGAATCTTGGAAAACACTTGAAATCTATGGATTTTTGTCTAGGTTTTTATGGTTTTCCCTTTGTTCTTCTTTTCTTCCCTTCAATCGGTTTTTTTTTTCCAGAATTTGGAGAGAGAAAATGATGGTTAAAGGCTGATTTTTTAGGCTTAAATAATAAAATATAAAAGCTTGCCACGTGGCACCATGTGATTGGCCCGTTTTCTTTACTTTTTGACTTTTTCTTCCATTCTTTCTCCACCACTTGATTAATCAAGTAAAAATCTGATCCATAGATGATCATGGCTGAAAAAATTATTCTGGTGGTGGAAAATTACCGTTTTACCCCCGGGATGGCAAAATTACGATTTTGCCCCTATACTTCGAAATGTCCCGGAATTGTTTTATTTTCACTGTCCAACCTCAAATAACACTAATATAAATCAATATTAACCAATTGGGGCAAAATCCTTTCAAAAAATTCACATTTCGCACTCCGGTGGCAAAATTACCATTTTACCCTTGTGCTCCAAAAACACCGGAAATCACAATTTTTACACTGCTAACATCATTTTATACTCTAATAAATCACATTATACTCCAAATAATTGATGTTAGTCAAATGTGCTCAAAATCTTTGCTGAAAATCTCCATTTTGTCCTTAAATTGAAAAATGACCGTTTTGTCCATAATCGGTCAATTTTCTCGATTGACTCCAAACTGGACCTCGAACTCCAAATCACTGTTTTGAGTAATCCCTAGACTGTAAAATTCTTGATTTCACTCTTAAAGTCCTTATTTGAGCTCATTCGAGGCTTAATCCATTTAATGGTACCATTAGAGACAATATCGTCTTTTAATAATTTCTCGAACGTCTCAAATATTCAAACATTCTATTGAGCATGTAAATGACATCATAATTATTTTATAGAGCAGGGTTTGACAGCTATCATTAGCTCAATAGTTATGTCACAAAAGTAACATAATATGTCTATTGGAATATAGACAAGTTTTCATGTGAATAATTATGTTTATTGAAAATACATGTTGAAAAGACACCAACTAAAAGGTACATGTGAAAAGTTACCATTGTAAAGTAACATGTGAAAAGCTACATGTGAAAAGTTACAATTGTAAAGTAACATGTGAAAGGTTATATGTGAATAGATATTGTTTCAAGGTATAAATCAAAGAGTATGATTTATGGAATGAATAGTTATCTATTCATTAGATGTTTATTGAAACAATATCTTTTGCTCAAAAGTTGTGTTGGTAAAAAGTGTAGAGACACTTTTTGGATGAAAGAAATCTTTATGAAAAGGTTGTGACCTTGGAACATAAAGATACTTATTAGACATAAAAGATGTCTTTATGAAAAGGAAGTGTCCTTGAAGAAGAGACACTTTGAAGCCTATATAAAGGGCTTGTTGTCATACATTTTGACACACCAAAATTTAGACACAACAAGCAAAGGAGCAAGAGAAAGTGTTTGTGTTAGAAAAACAAAACACTAAAGTTTCCACCATCTACAAAAGATTCCGAATTCCTTATTATCATCTTGCTGCAGAAAGTTGGTTTTAAGGCCAAACGACTTTGCAAACCCTCGGGTGTATCTAGCGGTCTAGTTTCGTAAAGTACAATACGAAAGTTAGACGTTGGCTTCATTGTATCCTTGAGACTAGTCGCATAATACCCCTTTGCATACCTAGTGGTGGGGGCGAATTAAGTCTTAAAGATAGACGCCTATTTAAAGACTCGCCTTGAAGCCAATTTTGCCATTCTTGAATATCTATATAAACCCCTCAACACCAACAGATCGAAGGAACTTTTGCACATGATTTAAGAACATTAAGTGTACCCTTGACCGCAGGATCAATTATTTCTGCCTGAAATCGGCCAAAAGCTGAAACCTCTTGCTTAAGAATTCGATGAAAACTAAGTCATAAAAAGGTTCATCATCCTACAGCATCGAGGCCAACCCGCATAGTTGCTATAATGTAAGGAGGTTCATCATGCGTACAGAAATATGAGACTAAAGCTCAATCAATCTTTTCTTGCTGTAGCTTTAACAAGTTTTTATATCGAATTAAGTAAGTTGTTGATCCGTGAAGGGAGCAATACCAAATCTGCAAAAAAGAGAAAAAGAAGAGTAAAGGATAGACCTGTGGGTCAGCAGCAGAAATGAACACAGGGGAGGCTGTATGGAAAGGACCTTGGCATCCATCCGCTATAGAGTCAAAGCATCCTTCATGTTGAATAAAACTAGAGTTAAAAGAAATAGGACAAAATAAAACGATAAAATAAGTAGAAAATAGTAAATGATCTGAGGCGTGATAACACTGTCCTTAAGGATAATTTCCGCCCCTTCGGAGTATGAAACTCGGTGCAAAGGACTGTAGCGGTTATCCCCCAAGATTCAACAGATCCTTCCTTGTCGCTTGCACAAACTATAAGGGAAAAACAGGAACAGCTAAAAGCAGGAACCAAGCAATCGAAAGAACTCAGTAGAGGAAGGAAGTAGAGAGGATTGAAGACTTGCTTCGGTGTGTGTTGAGAGTAAAGGTGAGGGGTTGTATTTATAGGCGAAGCTTGGTGAACGTTGAGGGAAATCAAGTGAACGTTGCACCATATCAGGAGAAATATACCAGGAGGAACGGGTAAGCTGTTTGAGTTTGATTTAATCAATGCCAAAAAAAAAATAATAAGGCCAAGGTACAAAAAATCAGTTGGGCTCAACCCACGTGTATATTCGCGCGCAGAGGGGGGGAAAGCTGAACTTTTCAAAGGTTTGGTTCAATCTTGTGTGCGCGCGAGCCCATTCCTTTTCCTTGCTTGCAACAAGCCCATAGTATCCTTACATATATAAGGCATACACCTTTTATGTTTCTTGGCTATGTGGGATGTTTGAAACTTCATGAAATAGACTTATTTTTCCAACAATCTCCCACATATTTCATAAAGTTTCATAAGAAGTTTTGCTGGGTCAAATTTCATTTGAGTGTAATGCATTGTGACTGGTGCTTTTTAGGCTATGAACCAGCCCTAGAAAGAAAGAAATATAAGTGACAGAATTTTGATAAAGTTTGTAACTTCTATGAATCAAAATTCTTTGCGTGAGATATAATTTTCATCAATCACATTACACCCCCACAATTTTTGCTGTTCAACGCGATTTTGCGCGGATAGGCCATGCGAGTGCCTGGTTATTCATAAGTGCTTTAGAGAATTTGCCATAATTCTCATAGGAGCGGCTCCACTCCACACTTATATAGGTTGATTCCATCAAGTGTATACTGCAGTATAATACACTACCCATAAGAGATATGGAATTCATTAAGAGTTTAACTCAGCCTCCCTTACATTGCAGTTTATCACTATTCACACATCATAGGAGGGACAATAATTTCAATAGTGTATTTGTTTTTCAACAAATAACTTGCTATTACCCATATGAACCTAATTCATGGGATCTCCAATCACATAGGTTGGGTTACTATTATTTGTTGATTTCCTCTTTGGGCTTAAGTCCCATTCCCCTTGATGTATCATTAATTAGTTTTCTTCCCAGAGGTTTAGTCAGAGGATCGGCCAAATTCAGCTCTGACTTCACATAATTAATGGATATAATTACATCTCTAAGCAGCTGCTTTACTACATCATGTCTCAAACGAATGTGTCTATTTTTACCATTGAAAGTTTTATTCTTAGCAATAGCTATTGCTGCTTGGTAATCACAATGCATAGACACAGAAAGTGTTGGTTTCATTCCCAACGGAATCTTTGCTAAGACGTTTCTTAACCACTCAACCTCATTGCCAGCCAACTCTAAAGCTACAAATTCTGACTCCATTGTAGATTTAGCAATTATTGTTTGTTTGGCTGATTTCCAAGTTATAGCACCTCCACCAAGAATGAATACATAACCACTTGTGGATTTCGTCTCATCTAAATCTGAGATCCAATTAGCATCACTGTATCCTTCTAATACAGCGGGAAATCCATTATATAAAATACCATAATTTATGGTACCTTTCAAATATTTCATCACTCTGCTCAAGGCAGTCCAATGATCTTGATTGGGACTTTGTGTATATCTACTCAGTCTACACACAGCATAAGCTATATCTGGTCGAGTATAATTCATCAAATGCATCAGACTCTCAATAATCTGTGCATACTGAGACTGAGCTACACCATCATCTCTATTTTGCTTCAATTTGGTATTACTATCATAAGGAGTACTCACAAGTATGACATCAAAATGTCCAAACTTTTTAAGTAGCCTCTCAACATAATGCTCTTGTGTTAGCGTCAAGCCACTATCACATCTTATGATTTTAATACCCAAAATAACTTTGGCTTCTCCCAGATCTTTCATATCAAATTTAAAGGCCAAAAAACATTTTGTTTGATTAACCACATCAATGCATGTACCAAAAATAAGCAAATCATCAACATATAAGCTAATAATCACACATTCACTATCAACAGTTTTAGTGTACACACATTTATCAACTCCAACAGTAGAAAATCCATTACTAACAAGAACTTGATCAAATTTCTCATGCCATTGTTTTGGTGCTTGTTTTAAGCCATATAATGATTTAATTAATTTACAAACTTTGTTTTCTTGACCAAGAAGAACACATCCCTCAGGTTGTTTCATATAAATTTCTTCTTCTAAATCACCATTTAAAAAGGTGATTTTTACATCCATTTGATGAACAACAAGTTTGTAAATTGAAGCTAAGGCAAATAAAACACGAATTGATGCAATTCTTGTTACTGGAGCAAAAGTATCAAAATAGTCAATGTTTTGTTTTTGAGTAAAACCCTTTGCAACTAATCTCGCTTTGTATTTATCAATAGAACCATCGAGATTAAATTTTCTTTTAAAAATCCATTTGCAACCAATTGGTTTGGCTCCAGGTGGCAAATCAACTAATTTCCAAGTTTGATTTTGTAAAATTGAATCAATCTCATTTTATATGGCTTTTTTCCAAAATGAACTTTCTTTCGAAGAAATTGCATCAGCATAAGTTAAAGGATCATTATCTACAAGATAAGTATAAAAATCATTACCAAAAGAAATTTCTTTCCTTGGTCTTTTACTCCTTCTCAAATTATCATTTTGTGTTTCAAAATCGTTTTTGCTAAAAGGTGCATGAGAAATTGTATCAGTTCTTAACGGAAAAATATGCTCAAAAAATTCAGCATTCTTTGTTTCAACAATTGTATTATAATCAAGAACATCACTTTTTAATACAAGAAATCTATATGCAGCACTATTTTCAGCATAACCAATAAACATGCAATCAGATGTCTTAGAACCAATTTTTCTCTTCTTATATTCAGGAAGCATTACTTTAGCTAGACACCCCCACACTTTTAAATATTAGGAGAATAACCTTTCCACAATTCATAAGGTGTCCTACTAGTTTTCTTATAAGGTATTCTATTTTGAATATGACATGCAGACAACAAAGCTTCACCCTATAAATTTTCATGCGCATTTGAACTAACAAGCATAGAGTTCATCATTTCTTTTAATGTTCTATTTTTCCTTTCATCTACACCATTTGATTCAGGAGAATATGGAGGAGTAATTTCATGAATTATTCCTTCTTTTTCACAAATATCATTAATCGGTATATATTCACCCCCTCTATCTGATCTAACTCTTTCTATCTTTTTATTTAATTGGTTTTCTACCTTAGCTTTATATTTAATAAACATATCACAAGCTTCATCTTTATGCCTAAGTAAATAAACTTTAGTAAATCTAGAATAATCGTCAATGAATGTAATATAGTATTGTTTACCACCTCTAGTCATAGTTTGTTTTAAATCTCCTAAGTCTGTATGAATTAAACTTAATAGTTCCAATTCCCTATTTACTGAAATACAAGTTTTCTTAGTTGATTTAGTTTCAGCACATATTTTGCATTTATTAAAGCATCCATTTTTAATACTAGAAATTAAACCTAGTGATTGCATTTTCTTAATATAAGGAATGCTAACATGTCCTAATCTACCATGCCATAAATCAATAGAGTCAATCATATAAGCAGAAGAACTAGTGTTTTCATTCAGAATATTGGAAATGTTAGGTACAAAGAGCCCCTGATTGCAATAACCCTTCCCCACAAACACATTATTTTTTGTCATCACGATCTTGTCAGATTCGAATGACACCTTCACCCCAACTTTGCCTAATAAGGCCACAGATACCAGGTTTGCCCTTATATTGGGAACATGAAGAACATCATTCAGAGCTAAGGTCTTGCCAAATGTAAGCTTGAGAAGGACTTTTCCTTTACCAAGAACTTTAGCTGTTCAAGAATCACCCAAGTATATAGTCTCTTCTCCTTCCCCTATTGGAGTATAGGAGGTAAAGGCATTTCTGTTTGCACAAATATGCCTGGTAGCACCTAAGTCTACCACCCATTCCTTCTCATTGGCCACTAGATTTGCTTGTGAAATGACCGCAGCAATTACATCATTGGATTCATCTGCTTTGACCAAGTTGACTCTTGGATTAGCAGGTTTTTCATATCCCTTTGCTCTTTTCCTACATTGTGCTGCATGATGCCCTGGCTTTCTACAAACAAAACAACTACCTTTCTTTTTAAATGTGAGATAAGGAGCTCTGGGTTTATGATCAGGTTTGTAAGGGTACCTTTGTTGACGTTGGGTCTTTCCTTATACCAAATTGGCCTTAGTTGCAACTTCCTTAGCTTTTGAGGCCTTAATCTCCCTCCGAGTTGTGTCTTCAATGATGATGTGCACGATCAAGTCTGCAAGTGACAGCTGCTTTTCCTTGTGCTTTAGTTGTTGTTTGTATCTATTCCAGGATTCTGACAGCTTCTCAATCAGCAACCCAGCAACAAACTCCTCTTGCAAGTTGATTTTTTCTGCTTTCAAATCATCCACCAGTTTGTGGTATTCATTGATCTGGCTCTTGATGTCTTTGTCATCCGTCATCTTCCAGCGATAAAAATTTCCAATCACGAACTTCTGTTTCCCAACATCTTCAGCAGTGTATTTGGCTATCATTGACTCCCATATTTGTTTTGCTTCTTTATAAGGACTGTATACATCAAACAACTCATTAGAAAGTGTGCTAATGATTGTATGCCTGCATACCTAATTAGCGTGCATCCATGGTTCCAGCATCTTGACATCATCTGGCTTAAGATCAATTAGCGCAAAAGCCACCCCATGAACATCGAGGATTGAAAAAATCCTGTTTTGCCACCTTTTGAAGTTCTGCCATCAAAGATTTCTATTTTGGAAATATCTGGAAATGGTTTGGCATATGAAACAGCAGACACGGGAGGAATGTTCAGCGGAGTAGGAGTTATAGGAGAACCATTGACTGTGGCGGCGGCAGTGGGGATTGGGGCAGTATTAGGAATAGTGGTAGCAATATTTTCAGCATGGGAATCCATTATCCTTAAGAATGTTGAATAAAACTAGAGTTAAAAAAATAGGACAAAATAAAACGATAAAATAAGTAGAAAATAGTAAATGATCTGAGACGTGATAACACTGTCCTTAAGGATAATTTTCGCCCCTTCAGAGTATGAAACTCGGTGCAAAAGACTGTAGCGATTATCCTCCAGGATTCAACAGATCCTTCCTTGTAGCTTGCACAAACTATAAGGGAAAAGCAGGAACAGCTAAAAGCAGGAACCCAGCAATCGAAAGAACCCAGTAGAGGAAGGAAGTAGAGAGGATTGAAGACTTGCTTCGATATGTGTTGAGAGTTAAGGTGAGGGGTTATATTTATAGGCGAAGCTTGGTGAACGTTGAGGGAAATCTGGTGAACGTTACACCATATCAGGAAAAATATCTGGTTAGTCAGATGAACGTTGGAGGGAAATAAGGATAAACGTGGAGGAGGAAAACCAGGAGGAACGGGTAAGCTGTTTGAGTTTGATTTAATCAATGCCAAAAAAAAAATAATAAGACCAAGGTACAAAAAATCAATTGGGCTCAACCCACGTGTATATTCGCATACAGGGGGGAAAATTTAAACTTTTCAAAAATTTGATTCAATCTTGTGTGCATGCGAGCCCATTCCTTTTCCTTACTTGCAACAAGTCCATAGTATCCTTACATATATAAGGCATACACCTTTTATGTTTCTTGGTCATGTGGGATGTTTGAAACTTCATGAAATAGACTTATTTTTCCAATACTTCATCCACTAACTCTGCTTTGAACAAATGAAGCCTTTCCTTAGCCCCATCAAGTGAAAGTAAGTGTTCTGTCTTCTTCGGGTCATCTTTTGCATTTTCGGACATAGCTTTTTTTATGTAAAAGTGGACTGAAACGAACAGATAAGTAACAAGAAGAAAAGCGGGAGGAAAGAGGAGTGCAACTGACTTGGGTCACTAACAGTGGCTTTGACAGTGTAGCCACGTTGGAGCAAGAGCTTAACAAGCCATGAAGCTACGTAACCAGACTCTCCGGTTACGCAGACCATCTTTTCTGCTTCATTCATCTCTAAGTCTCTTGTCAAAGTGGGTTCGAATCTGGAGCTCTCCGATCGTCAGTGGCCGTGTTACGTATGGAACTTCTGATACACTTTGGGCTTTTGGGTTTTGGACTAATGAGTCGTCTTAAATTTGTGACCAAGACCCATGGTTACGAATTTATTTATACCTTCGAGGGAAATTTTTCACGATGAGTTAATTTATTCGACAGATTTTCGGCACCTGGACAAAACTCAAATTATCGTAAGCTGTAACCAACACAACTAAGTCACGCAAGCTTGTTTCAAGCATACGTCTGTCATCAAGAAAATTTCACGCAAGCTTGTTCCAAGCATATGTCTGTCTTCAAGAAAATTAACGAAGGATTCGGTCCAATGAAATAATTGAATGATTTAGACAGGAATGAAACACAACGACATGTTAGGGGCAAGGAAAAGCTGAACTTCAATGGCTTCCCAGCTTCTTTTTTCCCTCTTTTCTCAATGAAAAGAGTGTTCAGAGGTTTGCTGAGAACACGGACTTGTTTGGTCGGTAGTTTTTGGAGTCTACACCTCAAACAGGATGGAATCTAAATCCTGTTAGAACCAGAATGCCCAAAGTAAGAAACCCTGTACAAGAATCCTACCACATCAAGCTGGAAACTCCGAATTTCACTCAAAAGACCAACTGAGAAATAAGAAAATAGAAAGTAATAAAATTGATGCTATTTAATCATATGATGATACAAGTCTCGGTCTGTATACAGAATCATAATCTGGTATGCCTGATTTCACTAGGATTTGTTCTAAACAATTGCTCTCCCTTCTCCCCCTACTTACTCCCCGACCATTTCCACTGACCACTGGGACGCCCAGACAGAGCATGCCTACATGGCTGATTGAAGGGTTGAAGACATTTACAGCTGTTAGTCATATCTTCAAATGTTTGATGGAGGCTTGTAATCAAGCATCTCCCTTATATTTAACCGGATCGAAGGACCCATTGATGTGCATATGTGTGCACTTTTCCAGTATACTCCTTTTGCACCTTTTGGCTTGTTTGTTTCAATTGATTTCTGTCAAATTAAAGACAAAAATAATAAATATCTCTTGTAGAATTGCAGTTGTAGACACTAATATTGTTCAAAAGAAAGAATGCAGAGCAAAATGGTGAAGGAGAGGAACATAAGAGGTGCCAAGGAAAGAACAGTATGTGACATACTACAGCGGCAAGGAAATTCAGGAGGAGGTCTTCTTCTGAGAAGTCAACTTTCCCAAAAGGAATGTGAACAATCCCAGTTTTATCAGCTCTGTATTCAACTTTTCCCTTTTTGAATTCTTCTATAGCCTGAAAGAAATGATTCAACAAAACATTTTAGCTGAATTAACGATTGCTAGCTCACATGTATCATTCTGTTGCAACTTCATTAAAAGTAAAAGGATCCCGAAGCATATTATCCAATGTGGTTCTTATACACTTTTCCCCATCCATCCTGTCCATATCTCATTGTTGTTGTTATTATGTCAGAGAGACATATAAAATAGCTAACAACTGCCCAATTACGTGAATCAGAACACTTTTACTCCCCAATTCACCAGTTCTATATTCTTGAGTACAACTGCTTGCTAATATCAATTTCACACTCATTCTGTAGTTCTACTGTGTCAAAGGGGCATACTGATACCAAAGCACAAGCAGATGTGCCTATGCTCACACATGATTCATGTAAAGGTGCAATCAGACCCTACCTGAGGTAAATTGGGTGTAACAGTACCAGCTTTCGGATTTGGCATGAGCCCACGTGGTCCTAGAATCTTTCCAAGGCTCGCAACCTAATCAGAATGAGAAGATGTTAAATTAAACTACATTGTGACAAAGTTATTGTGATTTTGAACAAAAAGGAAAGACCATGAAACAAATGATAGTGCTGACAACTGGAATTTGGTTAACAGAATATAAGGAAATGAAAAATATATCTCATTAATTGAATAAAGAGCAGCAAAGCAACACCTTAACCATCATATCCGGGGAAGCAATTAATTTGTCAAATTCCATGAGTCCTCCTTTGATCTGTTCAATCAAGTCCTCACCACCAACAATATCTGCTCCCGCATTTTTTGCTTCATCAAACTTTTCACCTGTAAAGAAATCATATTTAAAAAAACAGCCAAACCAGAAGAGCAATTCATAATTGCCACTAAAAGAGTTCCACTTAAGGTCTTCAAATATTATCACCAGTCTAAAGTACATCATTTTAGCATGATTACTTGCCACTAACAAAATTTTTAAGTAAGTAGTTCAGAACCTACGCAATCTCTTGTAAGAGATGCAAGTTATCAGTTAAATCTTTCACCCATGCACATTATCCATTATGTTTCTAGATAAAGAAACAAATTCCAGTAAAACCAAATGAAAACAAGTAGACAACAAATAGATTAGCAAACATTAAAACAGAGTAACTACCTTGAGTAAGTACAGCCACTTTAACAGTTTGCCCAGTTCCCTTTGGCAAATTCACCTGTAAGAAAAAGGGTCAGAAGAAACGTTGGATATCACATGTAACAACCAAGATCAGTGAGGCCATGACAATTATCAAGTGAAGCCTAGAAAACTTACTGTTGCTCTCAGCTGTTGATCATTATACTTAGGATCAATGTTAAGGCGGAAATGGGCTTCAGCTGATTCAACAAACTTAGTACTTGCCATTTTCTTTAACAATGATATTGCTGTCTTTAGATCATAATCCTTCTTGTTTTCCCTTAATTTTTGAATTTCCAAGAATCTCTTAGACCTTGTCTGCAGTTTAAACAGGATAAAGAATGTTTAAAAAAAATTAAATTATGGTACCAAAATAATAGTAAATTTTGGACAGGAAACATCACAACCATATCTACCAGCCGCACATTTAACAAAAGATAATGCACAGTGCAAAGAAACTAACCATATCTGAATAATCTCACAACAAAAATCAAACTTATACAATTTTATGAAAATGGAAAAGGTGGGGGACCCTATATCCAATATGCTATGTATTTCTTGATAGACAATAGTTTCTTAAAGCACAATTCTAAAATTAAACATTAAACTCAAATTCAAGTGAAAACCAGTTACCTAATCACAAACTCATAAATTAAACTTCAAATGCAACTAATTATAAAAGAAAAAAGAAAAAAAAGAGTGACCACACCATCTGTTCATTACACAAAAGTCCTAGAAACACAAAAAAATAAAAAAAATCAAACTCACCTAAAAAAATCAAAACGTTCACACCCAACCACAGGTACTATTTGCTCTAAACTAAGCAGAACCCACAAACAAAATGATCCAACAAACCCCAAAAACACAATAACAAAACTGTAGCAGCATTGAAAAGGAAGAATAAAGAAACTCAAATTTAAACTCCACATACTCTGTCTCTCTTAAGAAGCAACGCAGCCTTTCCTTTCTTGGGCTTAGGCGGGGCAGTGGCAGTGGCAGTAGCAGTGGCACCCTCAGCCACTGCTTCCTTTCCCTCAGCAGCCTCAGCCACCTCAGCCTCCGCAGCCACGGCAGCTACAACAACATGCTTGAAATCCCTCTGGGGACATTGATTGGCCCATTTGAGGCTGGATTTCCTGTCTTTGGAAGTCTTGAGAACAAGTGGGTAGAGAGAAAAGGTAGGCTTGTTGGATTTGAAGGAGAGAAGAGAAGGAGTGAGGTCTTGCCCATGTACTGTAGATGCGGCGTACGCTAGCATCAGCGATGATGACGGTGTAGTGCAAGTGGTCATGGTTAAAGGAAGCTTTGCTCTTGTGTTAGTGGAAGAGAGAGAGCTTGTTCGGGCTATCTATCCATATAGAAACCAAGGGGATAAGAGGCGTTTTAAGGGTCCAGCAAAGCACCTCGATTCTAGACCATTGCTACGGTATGCATATGCTATTTTTCATTTTTTCATTTTTATTTTTATTTTTTTCCTCTCTTTTTTATTTATATTTATGGAAAAAAATAAAGAGATTTTTTAGGAAATAGACAATCAAGTTGCTAATTATTTGGTCTAGCTTGAACAATTGGTACATGTTTATTAATTCCACCGAATTAAATTATATTTAGCATTTTAAAGAAATAAGAGTTACTTTTACAAGTAAGTAATTTTTTATTAAAATTGAATTAATCAAGTTAATTGAATAAATTCGATTCATTCAATAGTTCAATTTAATTTAAAAATAAAATAAATTAAATGTGTTAATTCAATCAATTTTAATTTTATTTTTTCATTAACTAAATTAATCAATTTATAATCTTAAGCATATTATAATTCATTTAATTTAAAATTCTCGTGTTATTAAGATTTCATAACTTAATTTTATTTACCATGTAATTAACATAAAAAACAAAATTAAAAATATTTCAATTAATTCAATAACTTATCAAATTAACTGATCTAATTCAATTTATCAATTAATACTTCATTTTTGTCGGTTGACTAATTTTTATACAATATTTGTTAATTCAGTTATAAAATTCTCTTAGCCCAATTAATAATTTTCTCACCTTTAATTATGTGAGAAAAAAAAATTGAGTTCTTTTTCCAATAAAGTATACATTGACTTGACAAAAGAAAATATTTTTAAAAAATTAATTTTTGGAATTTCAAAATAAATGGAAACTTTATGCGTGGATATTGTTATATTGGCAATCACATCATTAAAATAAAATCTGGTATCCTCAAAAATAAAAAATAAAAAAAAAGTTATTTTTGTTGTCGTGTAAGAACGAAGGTACAAGCTTTGAAGCAGTGGGAACAAGCACATTGGAGCAAGCATGGTAATGGCTTGTGGATCACAAAAAAAATTAGCGGGCCGCCATCGATTTTCAAGCTATGGTTAATAGAGAGTGTCCAGTCTGGATCAGGTGGGCCCAAACCTTTGTGGCCTTCTGCGAAAGTTCAAGCTACCACGTGTCACTTGATTTTTCTTTAACGTTTTAATTGAATTTATTTAATTAATTTGATTTAATCGAATATTATTTTATTTTTAATCATGTATTTGTATTCTTTACATGTACAAGAGCCCAAAATTCTCTTTTGTTTTTTATTTTTTATTTAAATACTATATTTGATATTTTATTTCCCAATTGATTCTTTAAAATTTCGATTTTGCTATTTTGATGCTCATTATTAAATTACGAATTCAAAGTAAAAAATAAAACAAAATAAATACGTTTCATTGACCAAATTTCTAATTTTTTAATTTGTGAGTACATAAACTCTTAATTTTAATAAAAAATTAACAATAAAAAATTTAAATCAATATTTTTTATCTACAACATATAATAAAAATTTATTTGAAACAATAAAAAAATTAATAAATAAAAAGCATTCGAGCATTTATCTCATTAGTTAGTGTATAATCACTTTACTTTATAAGACTTTTATAACTTTATGTCGTTGTGTTACGATAAATCTTGTTACTATATTAATTTTTTAATGATATTATGATTAATAATTAAATTCATGAGATTTTAATGTAAAAAATACATGAAAACATAAACGTGAAATATATGACTCGCGTAGTTAGTTAATTAAAAAAAGTAGACTGTGAATCCAACCAGTAACAGTATAACAAAACTATTAAGTACTAACAAAGTAATGGGCAAGTAGTTTGTACTAGGAAATTGGTACGCTAGTGTTTGTGTTTTTTTCAGTTGCTCTGGTTTGCGGTTGCGTTGGCTCCTTTTCTCTACCAATCAGTTAAAATTGACTTGAATCTTCACGCGCTCTCTCTCCTCAGTCCCCGTCACTCCCTTCACCTTCGTCGTTAAGTAATATCGAATATGGCGTGGAGCGTGAAGGAACGTGTAGTAGGCGAGAGTGAGTGTGGTGAGATTGAATTCAAACCGTTAGCGTCCTTGTTTCTCCACCTCTGATCTCTTCAACTAACTAATGAAGCAAAGCGACCACTTCCTGATTCTCTTTCTCTGCCTCTCTGATCTCTGTAAGGCCTGAGACAGAGCAAACATAAAAGGAAACAAAAAGAAGGAAACTTGCTTTTAGTTTTAATTTCCATTGCCACAAGCACACTCTGTTCCTTTCTCTGCAATGGCAAGCGCTACCTTTTCTAACCTCTCCACGCCCTCCTTCTTCCTCCAATCACCCTCGTACTACCACCACCGCCACCAGAGCTTCGCCATCACCACCACCAACAGTTGCAGCTGCCTCTTCACTCCCTCTCTTGCATTGACTGTCTCCATAGCCCGCAATAAATTGCATCCCGCCATAGTTTTCTCCTCGGGAAATGGTGGGGGTTTTTCTGGCGGAACCGGGGGCAGCGGTAGTGGAAGCGGGGGAGGAGGAGGAGGACATGGCGATCGTGGTGATCGGGACAGGTCACGCAATCGATCCGAAGCAATTCTTGCTCTCGCAGAGGTATAAAACTAACTACGTAGTTTCTTTATGTATATATGGATGATTTTTACGTGTGAATTGTGGTGTATGTATATAGGCGGGGAGGACGTTTGAGAGTTTGCCCAAGGACATAGCGGCGGCAATCAAGGCCGGGAAGGTACCAGGATCAATTGTTTCTAGGTACTTTGAGTTGGAGAAGTCTCCTATTTTCCGGTGGTTGATGAACTTTGGAGGGTTTAAGGAGCGGTTGCTTGCCGATGATTTGTTCTTGACTAAGGTTGCCATCGAGTGCGGCGTTGGGATTTTCACCAAGGTTAGTCTAACATTGCCCCAGTTTGCAGCAATGGGATTCTTCTTTTTTCCCTGAATCATTGCTCTTAGGGCCCAAGATTCTTAGCCAAACTATTGATTATTCTGAATAGGCCATTTCTTTTTTCTGGAAATTTACATCTGAATTTTGATTCTTTCCTCTTTGAATTCCTTTTCTGGATTAGTGATAGAACAATCAGAAGTTCCTCTTCTTGGGTTGGAGCTGGAACCCACTTCGAATATTTAATTGAATGAGTAACTTAGCTCACTGTCCTACCCCTATCCAGCTTATTCCCTTCTTTTTCAGTCTGCAGCAGAGTTGGAACGGCGCAGAGAAAGGGTTGTGAAGGAGCTCGATTTTGTTTTTGCTGACGTGGTATGTCTGCATGAAAATTATCTCCACCTTATCTTAGTTGCTGATCAGATTCAACGGAAGGTTGATACCTGATTAATTCCATAAACTTTTTTTTTTTGATAAACGCTCCGTTTTAGGTAATGGCCCTGATTGCAGATTTCATGCTCGTGTGGCTTCCTGCTCCAACTGTTTCTCTCCGACCACCTCTAGCTCTCGGCTCCGGAGCTATTTCTACCTTCTTCTATAATTGTCCTGACAATGCTTTCCAGGTCATTGGCTTTATTGCTCTAACCAGTTTTATCTGAAAAAACTACACATTGCCCTTCAACTTACTTTCAGAATCCTGAACGCAGGTGGCTTTGGCAGGAACCTCTTACTCTTTTTTACAGAGAGTAAGTGCAATAGCGGTATGTCACAAACACTTATTTTAGACCAACTCGAGTAAATTTCATTAATTTCTTCATGTTTTAAACCTTAAAAGCATCATAATCTTCCATGCAGAGGAACGGGGCCGAACTCTTCGCTGTTGGAACCGGTGCATCTCTGGTTAGTTACTACCTAACAGATATGCAAGAGTTTCTATTCTTATTTCAGTCGTGTGCTTTATGGTCCATCCTGATGTGTTACAGAAGTCTTTTCTGATCAATATTTGAAGCCAAATCAAGTGATTTTGTGATTCATGGGTAGAATTAGGGATCTGTTGCTTAATAAATATACCGTCAATCCCTGTTTGGCTTCTATGCCGCTGACAACAGACTTCTTCAGGTTGGTGTAGGAGTCACAAATCTGTTGATTAATGCAAGAAAGGTGTTTGATAAATCTTTTGCTGGTGAATCAGAGGATGTGCCTATACTATCAACAAGTGTTGCCTATGGTGTGTACATGGCAGTATCTAGCAACCTAAGGTAATCAACAGCTATAATCTATGCATGCTTGCTTCTACATGACGGTGGTCAGGTGCTGCATTACTACATGACAGTGAGCTGTAATGCTTCGATGTCTCACTCTGTAAAAATGGTTGAATTTCGTAGATTTTGACGATAAAGGGTGTACTTTTTTTATTAAACAGGTACCAAGTTCTTGCCGGAGTTATTGAACAACGAATCCTGGAGCCCTTACTACACCAACACAAGATCATCTTGAGTGCGATCTGCTTTGCTGTGCGAACTGGAAACACATTCTTGGGATCTTTGATGTAAGATTTCCAAACCCATTCCCTAACTCTTGTACATAATCTACTTTGGCTTTTGATACTGAAATCTTTAAAAATTGTTTGCAATCTCTGACACAGGTGGGTAGATTATGCACGGTGGATTGGAGTTCAGAAGACAAGGGAGTGAATGGAAAGTTGCAGTAGCGGTTCTTGGCAGCCAATTTAACTTTATTGTGAGTCGATTGAATTTTTTTTAACTTGGAATTACAGAGGATGAGAGTTTGCCATTGGAGCGTCTCCTATTTTCATTTCCAATGATCGATTCACTCCCAAGAGGTTATTCCCAACAGAAGGTTGGTATAAGAACCATTGCCATTTCCCATGGTACCACGTCTGCAATGTTTCTCTTCCACTTTCCTTTGAAAGCAAATGTCAGACTTGCTGGCAAGGAATTTGTGAGATGGTGAAGAGAAAATATCTGCGTGATGTAGGATTGAAGCACCCTATCTGTTTCTTTTGAAGCGTTTGACGTGCCATTCTCTCACATAATTAGACAACACCTTCTGCTCTATTCATTTTCAACCCAAGTCGACATTACATGGAAAAGAGAACATAAACTTAGGAGTTAAGACATGGGAAATGATCTAGTACTACAGTTAGAAAAAACACCAATCAGAATAAACGAAGTAGTTAACAACACGAGTTACGAGAGCAAATTGGACGATCAGTGTGCTATTTTTCTAATGAATTTACAATGCATAACCCGAAGATCAGGTAATTCCAGAGATATCTCCTGCTGCAGGTAAGCTCTGCTACAATTCTTGTTACTTTTTCCTGGTTTGAAGAACAAGTTAGTGAATCTTTCTCATTGGGTTGTTACGCTCTTAGCAAGATTCCGAGGTTGGTCAACATTGTGACCCCGCAGAACAGTAAGGTGATATGCCAACAACTGCATCCAAAAGGATAACAAATATGCGTGTTAACTGAGATAATCCAACAATAACAATCAACATAATAACAAGCTGACGAATAAGAAGGGGGGTGAAGTTCAATTGGATGTTAACAGGGAGAAGGGTTTTGAAGAGAAGGCGGGGAGAGGAGTTGGACCTGGTAATAGGAAGGTATGAATATAAGTAAATTTAAATAAATATTTTCTTCCACATCTACCTTTTTCCCGGTTTACCTAGGAAAGTAGTAGACAAATGAATTTGTCTAAAGCAATAAGTAATAAACCTAGAAAGAACATAGGATGAGTAAACTCCTGTTTATGTGAATTATCCATCAGCAGCAAACTGGTTCATCTAGGCCCTGATGCACATACTAAAGGCTATCTAGTCAAATCCCCCTTCTCAGATGCACATCTTATGGAGAATCACTATTCTCTAACTGTGGATGTGTATTGTAGAAATCAAAAAGATCAGCAGAGCCACAATTTGTAAATTGAGAAAATTATTTGTATCATTACCTGCAAAGGAATAATATTAACCACAGGCTGAAGACAATCTTCAACCTGAGGAACTTCAATCACTCGACAAGATTCACCAGGACATACAGATGCTGCATCTCCTTTAGAACACATCACTATAAGGCGGCCTTTGCGGGCATGAAGTTGCTGGATAACTGACTGCTGCTTACTGTCAACAAGTTAGAGATGTTAGCATCAAAGAAAAACTTCCTTACCGTATGACTTCTTCAAAGCAGAATATTAACCAACCTGAAGCATGCATCACGTGTAGCAATGACAATAATGGGGAGATTTTCATCAACTAGTGCCAAAGGACCATGTTTCATTTCACCTGCAAGTATTCCCTCACTGTGCATAAGAGACACCTCTTTTACTTTTAATGCGCCCTCTAACGCTGTTGCAAAATTATATCCTCTTCCAAATACAAGAAGTGACTGCTCAGCAATCAATAGTTTAGCCAGATCCTTCATTTCCTGGTCAAGCTTGAGTACCTCTCTAACTTTATCTGCAAAAATGTGAGGTAAAAGCATGAAAGTTATTCTAAACCTTCCTAAAAGTGGTCCTCTGCAATAAATTTAGCATCCAGCAATCTGTTAAAGAGGAAGAAAGATAAAACATACTTGGCAAATCAAATAGACCATCTATAATAGCCTCTCGTCTGGCTTGACTAGATATTGCATCATCTCCAATAGCCAAAGCTAGCATTGCCATCACAACAATTTGACTTGTGTATGCCTAAACATGATGGTGAGAATATTATGAACACATAACACACAATAAATGAAACTAACACGTACAAAGGTGAAACTTACCTTCGTACTTGCCACCCCTATCTCACAGCCAGCATTTATGTGAATTCCACAATGTGTGTTCCTGGCTATTGCACTACCAACAGTATTTGTTATGCCAACACATAGTGCGCCATTTTCAAGGGCATACTCTAATGCAAGTAGAGTATCTGCAGTTTCACCAGATTGACTAACAAAAACTGCAGTATCTTCTCTATAAATTGGACCCTGCCGATCCACCAGATCACTAGCAATCTCCATGGTAACAGGAACACCTACAATTATCACAGACAATAAAGAAGAAATCAATTAGCAAAACAAACTCAAAGATGCTCAAAGGAGCATCAGAAATCAGAGTAAGTACCAGAGAGTTCTTCAATAATAGGTCTTGCAGCTAAAGCAGCATTATAGCTTGTACCACATCCAATAAAAACAATGCGTCTGCTCCGCCTAATAGTTTTTATGTGATCTTTCAGTCCACCTAAAAGTACAGTTTTGGCTTTGCAAGAACCTCCACGAATAAGTCTTCCACGCATTGTGGTTGTAAGAGATTCTGGTTGTTCATGTATTTCTTTCTGCATATAATGCTCATATTTTCCTTTGTTGATTTGCTCAACCTCCATCTCAAGAAAAGATAATGCACGTTGCACTGATGATGGTCTAGAAAGTGCACTGCCATGTTTTCCTTTGTCATTCTCAAATTTAAGAATAGAGACACCTCCATCCTGAAGAATTTATTAGTGTTAGTAATCACACTTCAATGTAAAAACTTTGTAGGTCACTCTTAGTGCCATGCCAAACAGTTTACTTAAAGTCATGTTGGCAAAGGTACCTTAAGGTGAACTACTTCACCATCTTCAATCACCAGAACCTTTTTTGTGTGTTCAACTACAGCACTAGCATCACTGGATAGAAAAAGTTCTTTTGGACGCCCATTTTCTGAAATGAACTTAAGATCAAGAAATGAAGCTCCGCTGCTTGTGTCTTCACTTAATTCCTGAACATATTTCATTAACCAAAACAAAGGTCAACCAAATAAAACATTCACAATCAAAAAGACAAAAGACACGGTACAAATTACAATATACATAACTAAAAATCTAAGATTCTCAAACTTTTTAAAATGAAAAACGTTAAAGCTAGTCCATCATTTTCAGAAACTTCAAAAGAAAAGGGTTTCAGTAACAACACCAAATCTGACTCATTCCAGAAAAGCAAAGAGGTTCACCAAATCAATCGGAAAAATATTAGTAATCAACTGGAAGAGAAGATATAACTACAAGTACGTAGGCAACACTCTAATTTATGTTTTTCAGATAACTTACTTTGACACCTAAAAGCAATGGACTACCACGTTTACAAGCAATCAACTCATTTGGATAATGACGACTTTTGAATATAAGGGCATAGGCTCCTTCAAGATGCCTCATAACTTCAAGCACAACTTGACTGAATGTGACAGTATGGTCACCTGCAGGATAATCAGTAAAACACCACTTCAAGCTAAATCGACTATTATTGACCTTCTTAAGCTTATTGGAAATAAAAAGAAGCAAAGTTGATCAACATAGATTAAAAGAACATTATTCTTTTTTCCATCAAAATGATGTTTGAAGATTTTAATTCAGACTGTTATGCTATAAGTAACACCAGAAATATATCGGATATTTGTCTGACAAGAAGAATGAGGTTATTTAGAGCTAACGGCATCTAAAAAGAAAAAGCACCAGAGCCAAGGACTAAGATTGCCTCATTGACTTGGACCCTGTCCCTCAAGTTCTAACCTTACCAGTCAGTAAACTCAAACATTTAACCCCTGCTTGCCTGCCTTTGTTAAAAGAGAGTACCCTCAAGCTATTGCATCATTAACAGGCATATATGCAGTTATTTAGCAGAAACAATGTAATTTCAAACAAGTGGCAATTCGAAAACCTCATCTCCGTCTTGCGCATGTTGCATTTACCTTCTTCATTTGCATTGTCAAAAACATATTTTGCAAGCTTTGGAATCACTTCTGTGTCAGTGTCAGATTCAAAGTTGAAACCATGCCGGATCAGTGTTTCCTTCAACACCTAAAAAAGCAAACAACCGAGTGATTGCTTAAGCACGTGCCTAATTATCAATGTAGACACAAGAAAAACGGAATGTGCCCAATTAGCATGACCAATTATACTAGAAATGCACAGCAAGCAGTAACATAGCTTCAAAGGTCATAAGCAAACCTCGTAGTTTGTAACAATGCCATTGTGAACAACCAAGAACTCATTTCCAGCACCAGATGTCTGAGGATGGCTGTTTTTTGGAGATGGCTCTCCATGAGTTGCCCACCGGGTGTGTGCTAGTCCAGCATGAACAGAAAAAGGTTCCTCCAAATTCAGCTCTGTTGACGCGACATCTGAAATACCAACATCACCATTTCAAAAATCATTTTCCTTATTTATTGTCATTTAAATGGCATTTTCCCTAATTTAGAAAGAAAATAATTTAATACACCGTCAGCCAAGTCAAGCAGAAATTGAGAAAAGTCAAGTCCTCCAACTTTCGGAAAACAAAACAGAAAAAAGATCAAACTTTGTCTTCGTTTCTCGCTCATTTCGTTTTCTTTTTGGCCATTTTCACTAAAGCCAAACACCACAGCACAATTATTTTATCTAAAAATTGGCACAATCGTTGCAAGTCAAGTTTTTTAAACCAAAGAAAGCGACTTCCCAAAGCACAGTTTCTCAAAAAGTAAAACAATTTTCACTTCATTTTTCATTTCATCCTCAGTACCCGAATTGAAGCCAAAGAAAAACGAAATTACCTTTGTAGACGGATTTAACGAGTGATTCTATGTTGCCTTCTTGGCGAAAGACGAGAGGAGGAGGGGCAGATTCGGAAAACTGTCCGTTCGGATCCGCAGATAGGAACGATCGAGACGAAGAATCGATGGAAATCCCGGCGGAGTCATAGCCTCTGTACTCTAACCGCCTCAAGCCATTGAAGAGGGTCTCCAGAATGAAGCGTCTGTCACGCGTGACGTTGTAGTTCAGGTAAGCGAAGATCCCGCACATTGTTCGTCGAATTCTGATTGGCTCAGTCTAGACGCTGTCAGTCACAATCCGGTGACACACAGAGAAACGAAAAAGAAACTGAAAATGGAGGACCGAGGCCTAAGGGAGGAGGAGGAGAGGGAGTTTCCTCTTTTTTGACTTTTGGATTTGGTATTTGATTTTTAAACAAACACAAAGTACGGGTCAGTTTCGGTTTGGTCGACAGTTTTGACGCGCCATGATGTGAAGGCCATTTTTGTCTTTTCAGGTTCCGTAATTGTCATTGACGCGGAAGGCAGCTATTGGAACGAAGTTTGCCTACATGGCGAAATTACATAGAAGGCTACTTTGGTCTTTTTCCTGTTTCTTTTCATCACGTGGCATAAAAGAAAGTTTTATTCTTTTTTTTAATATTTATTATATATTGTAACAAATAAAAAAAGAAAAAAATTGATACTGTTTGCTATAATAAGGTACAAATACTAAGATTTAAATATTAAATACTCTTGAACTATTGCATTTTATATAAAAAAAATTGTTATAATATGAATTATAATCTCATTAATTTTTAATTTTAATAAAAAATTAATAACAATCAATCGTAAAATTAATTGATCATATCAATTATTATATCATCAAGTCAAATATTTTATCAATCATGACGTGATCATGTATTTACAATATCCATTATGATATAATTAATAATATTAACTGTCATGTGATCCGGTCAATTACGTTATCAATTATTATATAATAATGTCCATTAATATGCAAATATATATACTATATTTTCACTTAAAGTCAAAAGGAAAAACAAAAAATAGATAATGGAAAAGGCCCACAAGGCCCTAAGGGAGAAAAACATGGAAGGAATGAGTTCATGGCTGTAGATTAGGCCCAGCCTATGTATAATTGGTCTGGACCTGTGGACTTTTTGAAACCCATTAATCCAATGCCTGAACCGTCAAACGGTCAGTGGGAAGTAACGCGCCGCTTAAAGTAGAAAGCGGCAAAAACCCTAGCAACCTTCTTGAAAAGAGGGAGAAAGATGACGCAGAAAGGAAATCTGTTCAAAGGGCAAAAGAAGCAGAAAACAATCCCTCCCAATCGCCATGGAAAGCTTCCTCACATTCGCAAAGGTTGCTCGTTTTAACTTTATAATGCTTATAAGCAATTGTATTGGTTCCACGTCTTTTCATTATTTTTTTCAAATTTCGATTCCTTTGCAGGTAAGAGAGTCGTCAAGCCATCGAAGATGACGAAAGATATGGACGCTGATCGAGTAATTCTCTATCTCTTTAATCTTTTTCTTTGCTTATTCTTTGAAATTTTTGCTAAACTTTGTTATCTTTTTACCATACTTGGGCTTCTGTGCTTCTTTGCTTTGTCATGAGCTGTATGATGCAATTTATTTGAAAATTCAATCAATAGTTGCATATTGGGTCATTTGTTTGTTTATTTGTCGGGAGCTAAATTTTTCAGCTTTGGATTTAGTTGCTCTGAAGGATTGTTGACATTGGGTGAATGAGTTCACAACCATTATTAGTATTCTGTAACCCTTTTTTCTCTTATTAGTGGGTTCTTATAGCTGCCAATTTGTGTAAATCAATGATTTAATGGCACTTCGAAACTGACAAAGCTGTGTTTTAAGAGCTCCTTAACTGATGTGCAGCATGCATTCTCTGACCGGATTTTTGTATTTAAAAGAAAAAAACTATGGACTTTGAGTCTTTTTAGCTTGCATCTTTCATATGTTCACAGCTTTTTGGTTATCATGGGAGGAAAACAGAGGGGGACTGCTGGTGTGTTTGTGTGCGTGTAAGAGAGAGAGAGATAGATAGAGGACAGAAGGTTAATGTTGGTTTCGATTTCATGTTAAGTGATTTTCTGTCATTAACTTCCTTTGTTGTCTTATACAGTAATTGTGTTGTTTTGGTACCAAATCAACTGCTGCATCTCTCTCGTTCTCACAACAAGAAATTCTGCCATCTACATGCATTCTTGTTTTATATGATTGGAGTGATGGAGCATGTATCTGTTGGTATAAGGGTAAAAATGGGAGTGGAAGATTTCTGTGTTTTTAATATGGTTGCGGCTGCAGCCTGTCTGCCCCTCTGCTTTAACTTGCTTGAGTGAAACTGAATTTATTGAGAGTCATGTTCTCAGTGGTGATTTAGGGAACTCGTTTTGAGCATACCTGGTGAGATGGATGTTCAATGTTAATCTTGAGATACACTGAACACAGCCCAAATGGAAAATGAGCTGGAGTTAGTTATGAGGATTCCCTGCGTTAGTTGAAGATTTTAGAATTAAACATTAGATGGGAGTCATTTTAGCTATCTTTTTCAACTAAAGACAGGCATCGACACATAATCATTGCTCCATGAACTACAAGCAGAATTATATTTACTATTCTTCCCAGCAAAATACTCTTTTTTGACATTGTCTCTGTGAGACTATTGCTGACAGAGTTTTCTCTTACTGGACCAGGAGCTGACCAAGTTCATAAACCACTGCAATGAGATAAAAGCCGCCACCATTGCTAACAAGGATGGTGGCCAACTAAGTATCGTCAAGCTACCCCCAGAATCTTCCAGTGATAAGAAGGAATAGTAATGATGATCTGTCAAGAACTTTCTAACCCCAGAAGCTTCTTGCACGGGTAGGAAGAGATGCTTTGTTAAGAAAACTTAAATCCGGCTTGTAGCTTTTGGTTGAAGATCATTTGTGTTGTGAAATACAGTCTTGTTTTCACAGCTATATTATTTATTTTTTCCCTCACATGTGTAATTCCTTAGTGTGATGCTTCCGGCTTCTACTTGTTTGAAGAGCAAGCGCTCTGGATTTTGAACTCAAAAAGCTCGTTCATATTACCAAATTAAACCTTTGCTAATTCCAGCAGTTTTGATGAATTCCCTGCTACTTTGTCTAGTATGTTACCAACATTAGAAAATTGCCTGATCTTAGCAAAAAACAAAGAAAAAACGCTTGGGCAGGTAAGGCCTCCATCCCTCGAGTCCTCGGACCTTAAGGGTGGTCCTGCTTTTCGACAATAATAAATTGATGATAAATCCATGACAGGACACGTAAGACAAGTTGAGGTGGATCCGAGTCATCCAATCGTGACCAAAATCCTAATCCACTGTTGTCAACGTCGCCTAAGGCAAAGATTAGGTAAAGCAAGAGCCGACTTTCTGGCACGTGACCGAGTTTCTTTTGTTTCTTTTCACGGTGAAATGGCCATCTCATAACTCCAACAAGAAGTTAGACATTCACATCATCAGCTAGTAACTGGAATCTAGCAGCAGTGTCTGATCAGATCAGCTCATGTTCATGGAGTTGAGCAGTGAAGGATCCTGCAAATCCAAAACGATGGAATGAAGGAAAACCATGAGTTTTGGGGATTACTTCACCACGTTTCATACGTCAAAAGGGTTTACACAACACCGCTTGACTCCAACAGCAATGATGTCTGCATGTCAGCCTTGTCTGCGACCCCACGGCAATGTGCTGTGGAGCCTGCCTGTCTCTTCATCTCTGTGCTCTTTAATATTTGATTAATTTCATGATTAACTCTAAATCAGAAACGCTTATTAATTCTCCTGCTTTCATAACCTTTTCACATTCATGTAGCTATCTTCGAAGCATCTCTTTCTCTGAATCAGAATTTGAAAGAAGAGGAAAGCCACAGTTACCCTCTCAAGTCGTTACCCTACTGGAAAAAGGGTTTTCTTCATTCCTCCTGATTTCTTTGTTTGCACCTTTTGTTTTGCTAAAGGATTCTGTAAAAGTGTTTACTTTTGCATTTTAAGTATACATGAGGAAGGCACAATTCAATGTCAATCAACCTACCCGCGGGGGAGCTTTTCATGGAACATTTATTGCTGAGATTCCTGGATTTTAATTGCCAGAAAATTTGCCCCACGGTCCACAATCATCATTACTTTGGATCATTTAGGACTAGCATCGTGAATAATTTTCACTGCCTACACTATCCATCAAAAAGCAAACCAACCCAAATCCCTCCAACAATGTGACTGACTGTGAAAAATAATGGGGACTGGTTTCCTGGTTTGTAGCAAAAGTAGTTGGAGCTTTAGTCCCTAGTTTTTCATATGCTACATAAATCGAATTAACCGATTTAATCGAAAGTAACTTTTGTGATTGACTGTAGGAGAAAAGTGAGTATCTGACGACACAACCATCCTGTGAAAACCTTTTGTTAATCCACCAATGGTATGAGATTGTTGTGCCTTACACGACCTGTAAACTACCGATAACATACCATTCAAATCTTCAGCCTTATCTCGTATTTTTCCATGCCAAATGTCTACAGTTATATTGTAACGAGGTAGTACTTGTCAGTTGTCTGTTCTTTCTCCTGTCTCACGACTTTGCATCTCCATAGTGTTTCTTTGCATGAGAAAGACTTTTTTTTTTTAATTTGGTCTTCTTTTTTACTCCTTTACATCTCCAATGGTAGTAGTAATGTCCGGTGCTGGGCACGCGCTAGCATAGAGCGTCGGCGGTTATCAAACAAAACAAGGTCCTACTTCTTTTGATGCATGTGGTAATAACAACAATGGCCGCAGCATTCTGAAAAGCCTTTTGTTTTTTAACAGTCAAATGAGCCCATCACGTTTAACATCACCTAGCATCACAAACATTACAATATACTAATACTGGTATCATACAGAATCCAACAACATTTGACAACAACCCTTCTCCTCCTCCTCCGCCTCCGCCGCCGCCGCCACCGCCACGGGAATTTGAGGTCATTACCACCGTCATGGGTGCTACCGAACATGTAACATCTTGACCCTTAGACAATTATTTTTTGTTTTTCTTTTTTTTTTGCTTTTTTTGTTTTCTTCTGTTGGTAGGGGGGGCGGGGGGTTGGGTTCTTTTTGTTTTCTTGTTTTTGTTGATAAATTTGAAGTTCCAAGGATTTCTGCGGTGGTTTTGTTACAGGTGGTAGAAGGAGAGAGTGAAGAACAAAGGAGAGAAGAGAGGAAGCATGATGAGAAGAAAGAAGAGGAAGAAGAAAGAGAAGAGAAGGGTGAGGAGGAGGAGGAGAGAGAAGGAGAGGAAGAGAAAATAGACTTGGAGAAAGGACAAGCAGGAGCTGTTGTTGAAGAGAAGGCGTTGGAGAGAATTGAGGATCAAAGAGACCATTTTCATGTGTCAATGATGCAGAGATTGAACCCTACAAACCCTTTGAGGATTGTCATAAATGGTGGCACTAGAGTTGCTACTCCTTCTCCTTCTCAGTCTTCTCGTTTTCAGCAGCCTCCTCCTCCTGCTCCTAGTTCTCAGCCTCGTTCTACTCCAACCCCACAAGTAAGTCCTTGGAAAGAATCGAACTTGGACCAGCTTCATTTCTCCTTCCCCTCTAGTCTTTGCTTTTCTAAGGAAGTTCCTTAATTTGAAGCCTAGAAGTATTCTTTTCATCTGATTTTTCAGGGAAAACGATATACAAATAGAAGGATTTCAATAATAAAATTTTAAGTTAAATCCTATGCCAGCTGCCAACCAGTCTTTAGAATCAACTTTATGTTATAATTTTGTTGAGTTTGATAATTGATGAGAAAGAAAGTTTTGTTCCTCCTCCGCAGTACGAGTTTTCTTAAATTTCTGCAGGAAATTCCAGAAATTAACTTTCAATTTTCTTGGTTTTTCCCTTCTTGTGACCAGCAGTCAATAACAACACTGAATTCAAGAAGGTTCACCAACAAAATATCTCTGTTCTTATTCATGGTGCACATGTTTGTGGCTGTTGCACTTGTCTGCTTTCTTATATTCAAGGGAATTCAAGGGTTAATAGAAGCATCAAATCCTGCAAAAAGAAACGAAGAAAGAGTTCTTAAATTCTTGTTGCCACAAGTTGAAGCTGCGTCTCTTCTGAGCATCACTCTTGCGTTTGCTTGGCAAAAGGCTCTGCGAGAATGGCCTCAAATCATGGTTTACGTCATCCTATGGGGCAGTTTCTTCATGTCTTTATCAGCAGGAATCCTTCTGATTTGCTTCCAAAAGCCTGCCACTGATGGTGTTGGAGTATGCTTCATCGCCTTTGCAATCTGTAATGGTTTGTATGCTTGTTGGGTCTCTCAGCGAATCGGTTTCTGTTTCAAGATTCTGCTTAAATCCCTGGAACCAGTTTCCAAATTCCCTGATCTAAACCAACCTGCCTATTGGATGCTTGGGTCTGGATTCTTGTGGATGTCTCTATGGATTTTGGCTGTGGTTGGAGCTTTGAACTTCTACTACCCACCATTGATTATAATTGCATTGGTATTAAGCTTGGCTTGGACAGCAGAAGTTATGAGGAATGTTGTTAACATAACAGTTAGCAGAGTAATTGCCCTCTATTATCTGAGAGGAATGCAGTCCAACACTCAGTTTTGCTTCCAAAGGGCCCTGACCCGTAATCTTGGAAGTGCTTGTCTTGGATCCTTGATCGTGCCATCAATTGAAGCCCTGAGGATTATTGCCAGAGGTTTGAATTTGCTTGAGGGAGAAGATGAATTCATGTTTTCCTGTGCACATTGCTGTCTCAATGTTATGGAGACAATCTTCAGATATGGAAATGGCTGGGCATACGTACAGGTATTATTCAATGGTTCTCGATTGTTCAGATGGAATTTTCAACCATAAAGAACAATTCCCAGTCAAATGCGCATGCTCTGCCACTATTTTTTTACCCCTTTTAGCTTATCCTTTACTTTTTCAGAACTAAACCCAACAACTCCCTTATTTTATTGTGGAAATCCTTCCTGATTTTGAATCACTTCCGGTTCAATCAACATCTGAACACTGATTCTGCTTCGTGGTCCATGAACAAGGACTAAATCAAACTAAACTTGTAACTTTTCTTCTTTGTTGTTGCAGATAGCTGCCTATGGCAAAGGTTTTGTTAGAGCATCACAAGATACATGGGAGCTTTTCCGAAGGGAAGAAATGGTACCCATAGTAGATTCCGACATGATCAGTGCAATCTGCTTCCTTACAGGAGTTTGCAGTGGCTCGATTTGCGTCATTGTCGTGGCTGCCTGGACTGCTAAAGTCCACCAACCCTTCACAGCCACCATCTCCCTCCTGGCTTTCGTTGTTGGATACCTCATGGTAACCCATCCCATCCCCTCCTTATTTTATTACTCTTTTTTTAATGAAGAAATCTTGATTTCCTGACCAACTTGGATATATTCTTTCAGTCCTAATGACTCAGCTCCATGACTAAAAAACAAATTTGATTATGCAGACGAGGATCGCTATGGCATTGCCGCATGCCTGCGTGAGCTGTTACTACGTTTGCTATGCGGAAAATCCTGAGAACCGATTGTTCGACAAAACAATCAAAGATCGTATCAACAACATCAAGACCGGTCGGGATATTGTCGTTCCGACACCGCGTGTACCCCGTCGATTTACCAGATAGCCAGTGGTCAGTTCTAACAGAAACCAGAGTTGGGGGAAAATCCAGGGCCATGGTTCCGAATTTTAGCCAGGCATAGGTCAGGTCATCCACCAGGACTTAAGACATGGCCAATTTAACTCCAGGTAAATTTATCCACGACGGCTGATGATGACGAGGGGTTTGAATGTGAAAGGTTTAACCCATTATTGGATGTTTTTCCATTGTGGAAGGAAAGTGGAGAGCCCACCGAGATTCCAATCAACAAGGCTACAATGCCCACATTTTGCTCATGTTTCCTTTGTATTATATTGGATATTTGCAAATACATTTAGGATATTCCACCCTAAAAAACCAAAGAAAAGTGGTAGTACCATTATTTCTTTATGACTTGACACCCACCATTATTTAATTGAATTGTACTAATTCCTTACTTCCTTCATGTAATTTTATACGTAACCAAGTAAAGCAGAGACGCGTTAGAGGTACAGGCGTACAGCCTTCACCCTATCTTGTTTAATCATTTAAAACAAGTTAGGTACAAAGAATGGCCTCAAACGTGAAAGGAAAGGAATATCTTAGATGTGGTAGGAAGAGTCACGATTATGAGCTGCATCAATCAAAAGGAAACGACATGGAAATTGCATATGGGTAAAGAAAAGGAAGTTCGAGGTTATCAAAATGGAAAAACAAGAAGTAGATTCCATGCCAATTTTGTAGGTTTAGGACCTATGACAGATCAACAATCAAGTTTTGGCTCTTTCTATTTTGTTCTTCTCCCATTTCACTTCCAAGTTTTCAACATAACTCTTTTGAAAGAGTCAAAAAAGACCTTAAGCAGACATTGCTAGAATTTCATCTATGCTTTGCGTGTAAAAGGCTAATTTGCTTACCATATCCCACTCATAGGACAAGGGGCTCCTGTAATTTCTGGTAAAGGGTGTCTGCGGGTCTGACAGGAGAGAAACAATATTCAACATAAATCACCTTTGCGGTAAAATCTACCTTAGTAACAGCAAAAGAAATGGTAAAAGCCACACTTTTTTATAAGCAGAAAGCACTATTTACTGCTATAGAGTAGTTTACAATTGTCAAATAATTCGAACTCCTCTCCATAGGCCGAAGAATGTTCAAACGACAGCCACCAACTTTGGCATAACACAAACTTTTAAGTATCGATTATTCCATCTATGACAATAACTACTTCTACATTGTTCTTCTCTAATAGGGTAAATAAGGAACCAAGAATTTGAACTTTAGCCTTTGTTATATCCATTTCCATGTCGTGCAACAACTTATTGTAACCACTTTTCTCTTTTTGGTTCTATTTGTAAGAACCCCTCCATCCCCATTACCCTCTTCCTTCCTTTCCCTAAAAAGAAGAAAAACAACAGCCCAACGGAACAGAAACTCTAATTTTAATATTCAAGAAGGTATAAGAACCAGCCAAACCATAACATCAACAGAATTACAGATTGCCAAATACTTAATATCACTATGCCCCCAAACAACAACTGCCCACCCTCATACGGTGCTAATATCACAGAGTGGAATGAGGATACCCACTTATATGGAGAAACATTTAATATCTTTGCACAAGTAAGGGATAACATTAAAGAGAATCTGGTAGAAAAAGGATCCAAACGTCGATTATGAAGGGAGTGGACAGATATACATACCAACAAAGCAACATAAATGCCGAAATGAAACATAAAGAGCCATTCTATTGTTTAAAACACAAAGTTGAAACACCAAAAGAAAACATTTGACCAAAATTGGTAAAAAAAGTAATTGTAAAAGACACAGACAGTACATACACCATTACATTAGCAGGAGCATGCTAACCAATATGTAGGGAAGCCAACATAATTTTTAAATACTCAGTCAGATTATTACTTTCCATAAACAAACTAAAAATATCATGGGCCACCAATAATAATCTAATGAACATAAGCCAATGCCACATGTAATTCTCCGAATACTTGGTTTACCTCCCACACTCATGCTGCTTTTGAATCAGATTTTGTGCTAGCTTTTGACTCTGATTTTGAGTCCCCTCTTGTTTGAGTCACTTCTGTGCTTCTAGCCTCACCCGAACAACATCCACCACCATGATGATGGTGGTGGTGGTGGTGATGATGATGACCGTGATGATGACTCTGCTTCCCCTTCAACTGCTTCCGCATGTCGTATGCATCCTCCCCATCTGCATAATACTTGGCTTCCACATCATGAATCTTATACCCCAATGTCTCAGTATACAGATTAAACGCTGCCCTATTACTCTTCCTCACATGCAACGAGACATACTCTGCTCCAAACACCTGCATTCACTTTGTCTATTAATAACTAGAAATGTAAATATTTTTTGCTCCCTTTCTGATTACTTTTGCAACTCAAGAATTGCCAAAATAATTACTAAACAAATGTAACACTAATTCTCTGGCCAAAAACAAAAAGGTATCACTAATTCTAACATAAGCATTCCATATAAAAGTAAAATCATGTATTTCTATAAAATGATTAAATTTTTAGCTTTTCCTTCTCCAAAAATATTGCTTGCTTTCTTTATGATTCCAAAATGAGCTTTTCCTTCCCAAATGTAATAAAAGCAACAACCAGACACCGTCTAATTTACGAATAAATAAGTATTTAATAAGCAATGACATCAGTAAAATGAATAGAAATCCATGGATTGGCATAAAAAAAGCTTAAAAAAACGAAATAATGATGAAGAGAAGAGGTAAGAAGACCTGTTCCATGGCGGCTTGGGCGGCGTTCATGAGCTTAGTGGCGAGGCCAAGCTTGCGGTGGGTGCGGAGGACGGCCAGAGAGGTGATATGGCCATGGCACTCGTTACTTTCTTCTTCCATCTTGGCAAGGACATAGCCGACGATGTGGCCGTTGTAGTCCTCCGCCACGTAAAGCAACTGAGGCCAAGAGAGGATATGGTACAAATAGTACTTCATCTGGTAATTCTCGGGAAGGCATAGCAGGTTGCAAGCTTGCATCGCCAGCAGGTCGTCTATGGTTGCCTTGCGTATGCACACCATCGTTTCTTCTGCTGGATTCTCTTCTCCTAATTCGGGAAATTAGGGTTTTTGAGATTTCTCCTGCGGGTGCGATCCTGAGAAGAGAGCGGTTTTGATTACCTTGGTCGGATGAACTGAGTGGACTGGTTTAGATGGTTAAGTGCTTGAGCTTGGTCTTGGGCTCTGTTTTTCAATCCGTAGCCCGATATTACAGAGACATGAATGGCCCAAATAATTTTGTATTTTAGCACGTGGAAATGGTTTTCTCGTATTTTCATGACTTTGTCCTGTCATAATTACATGGCATCATGTAAACTTTAAATTGATTTGTTTACATATGTTTAGAATTTTAATTTGTTTAATTAATTATGTAATATTTTTGTTTATCCATAAAACCTCGATTTAAATACGAAACACGACACGGTTATAACATGTTAATGCAAATCGATAGGTCGAGGCGAGCTGAACATTATAATAGAGAGCAAAATAACCATCCAAATAGCAGTATAAACGACAAATATGATAATACAATTATGGTCAATGAGAATAACCATCTAAATAACTTGTTACACATTGAACTTCCACATCCTAATGTATTTGATATTATGTGCAGTGACAACCTTTTTCATCCCAACAGCCAAGCATGTGATGGGTGGTCGAGCAGTTCTAGGGATCTTGTCGATTCGGGCATCTTCGGAGAGCCTTATTCCTTTCTTTTTTTCGATGAGAACATTTGTATTTTTAGAGGAATCCATCGGCCTCTCATCACCGATGATGCAACTTGAGATAACTCCAGTGTTCTGATCCAAAACACGAAGCACACCATCTATTCCACCAACAACTAAAGTTGATGTATCATTCTGCAAATGTTGCATAGAATACAGAACATTTGGACTTATTCTTGTCTCCCATAAAGATTTCATGGTCCTGCAGTAATAAAGAGCAAGGTGACTCAATCAATATCATTTATCATAGTCTCCGTGACTAAACCTACTGTTACAATTGCCAATTGCCATGAGATTGATAGGTCCTGTCTAACCCTTTCTTCCTTACGTTTATAGAGCTACAGTTTTGTTACTTCTTTCAAAAAAAGAAAAAAAAAAGAAGAATGTCAAGACAACAATGGATCTTATCAACTCTTAAGTTCTCGCACACACCATTCACAGAATACCCAGTCACGCGTTCCATTTCTAGTCAGAAACCAAGTTAATCAGCAGATAGGTTGCAAAATACGTCACAATGAAAAAGGTAACAATCATATTGAGGCAAAAATAGGCAAGGACAGTAGATGTCAAAACCTACACTTTTATAACGACAATGATGTACCAGTACTACTTTATATGATTCAAGCACTACCAGTCACTTGGTGCTGGCATCCTGTTGCACAATTTATTAAGGGTGAGTTCCACAGAAAGTAATTTGTTGCTCATCTTGCATGCAGGGTTCATTTATAATTGATAACTTATTAATTTTGGGAAGGACTGAAATCATTTTCAACTTAAAAGTTGAACATAAAAAAAAAAAAAAATGGCTCTGCATTTTTTTTAACTGATTAGAGTGAACTTATAAAAAATGAATTTATGATTCAACTGACATACCTAAGGTCCCAACAATGTGTATATCCAATTGTTGTCCCGGCAAACACTAAAAGAGAAGAAGGATTGAAACATAGGGTCCTTATGCCTGTCAGAATGAGAAGAAATTAGATTCATGTTTCAGATGAAAAATACCTAAAAGAAACTAAAGCAGCATTTTATGCAGTGATGTGCATTAGTGTTTAATCATACAACCTCCCGAACTGGTTGACCTTAGTGTAGCTACCCGCTGATCAGAAGAGAGGCTGGATATTGAGACACTACCAAGAGAGCTTCCACTGAGAATCAAATGGTCATCACTCAGAGATAAGCATGTTACAGGCCCAGCATGCATCCTGCAATGAGGATATTAATAAGCAGCATTACACTGAGTCCTTCCAATATGTGCATAAGAAATCACCAGAATATGATCAACCTTCTTTCCACTAAACAGCCAAGTGTTTACTTAAGTGCATCTACGAGTCAAAATCCATTTCATGAATTAATTTACATAACTGAACATTTAATTTCCATAATTTGGGGCACTGTTCAAAGTCCAAGAAAAGATTCATGCAAGCATTATTCTCAAAAACTTGTGTAAGACAAGGGGTGTTCAATATGATAATGGTCTTTACAGACACTTCTACAAAATGAGTTTAATTACCAAGATAATTTAGTAATGAAGATCAAGGCCCAAGTTCAAATAAAAATTTCTTAACAGGCAGTGGGGTATTAACCTACTTTGCTTAACAGAAAGTATCGCTCAAGAGTGATGAGCAAGAAACATCTTCGCACTATATGAAAAAGATAGCAGAGATCAAGTAAAATAATGATCCACAATGCCCTCCAGAAATTTCATTATTGGAAGATAAGAGTGAAACATATAACATTCAGCAAGTGCAGCGCATACTTAATAATTCGAGAACATGTCCTACTATACATGTCAAATGCCCGAACAGTTCCATCCTCACATCCAATGACAGCCTCTGGATCAGTGTACCTGTTGAAGAAAGCTGTTTAGTTGCATTTAACAAATGAAAGTCCTTTATTAAAAAAAGAGCATAACATTTCCCGTTAACCAAAAAAATTTTACAATGCCATGTCATATATACTAGGCAACTCACACTTCTCTTTAATTAGAAGAATACACTACTACCTATGATAACTCCAGAATATAATATTTATCAAAGCCAATAACTGATTGACATTCCTTGATACTGAACCAATTAATGTGCTTTAGGAGTAAAGTTTGAAATTGTTTTCTTTTCTAGATAAATTTACCACCATTGCAGACAAGAATATTCTCGCCAGACAATTCTGTCAATCAACATTCATACCGCATGCATAAACCTTTTGAGAATGTGCCTTCACGTGAGGGAAATATACTTCTTTTCCCATTGCGTCTCCATATGCCTACACGAGTACCAAGCAAACCAACAATCTGGAAGAAAAAGAACAGAAATTATTCAGAAGAACTTATTTGATCAAATCGTCTGAAAAATTTCCACATAAACACAATGATTACATTCTTAATAAGAGCATTTTATGTTTAAGGCCACGTGTGAACTAATCTGGTAGACATGGTAGGGGAAAAAATAGAGGTCAGGGAAGAGAGAAGGAGGAGAATAAGAGAGTGGGGGAGAGATTAACCAGCTAATGACAAGAGGAGGATGAAGTTACCTTGGTTTCGTCAAAATCAAAGTCAACCAGAGGGGCACTATCAGGGATGTAATATTCTCCCACACAATTGTAGCCGCTCAATGACCAAAGACGCATAACCTGGTATAGTTTCCATGAAAAACATTAGTAGATTGAAGGGGCAAAGAAAAACCCTTCCAGATAAAAGAAGGATAAGTTTAGTACAAAAATAAAGCCATCAATATTATCTTTGTACTTCAGATACTGATTCATGAATAATTTGGACCTTGAATTGACTTTTATTGACCTCAAGCAAATGGTAAAGAATTGGAATGAGTTTAAACAAATCTCTCAAACCAGATTCACCAAGTTGGAAAGAAAGTTAAAAAAAAAAAATTTTCCATTTTGAGGACCATACTCTTCCTATATGTCCAATACAACCATATTCTAACTATAAATATCCTACAGACTACAACCCTCAATGTGTATTTGCCTAATGACAAGCATGGAGAACAATTTTTACCCTTTGTGGTTGTTTTCAAATATGACTGAAATGAATAGCATAAGCTTGGCTTACACATGCATACATATGAAACTGCTGTGACCAATACCTTCTCTTTTGATGCACAAACCGGGGAAGCAGGCATGATTAAATTGAAAGGAAGACCTAAAATTGCCATAACAGGTTTATGCGGCATAACCATACCTTGTCACCAACACCAGTGAGAAGTAAGCCCATCCTCATCCGGCACTGATCAACCCTAAAAAAAAACAAGGTTAGAAATGTCTGAGGCCTTGGTTTCCAGCATCTTTTGTAATAAATATCGAAAATTTAAGAGTAAATTGGAGTTTAAAACGCCCTGCATTTCAACAAGAAGAGCACCAAAGCTTTACCCGACAGAATGAGCTTTCCACTGATGAATATCGATACGACCTCGTTGTAAAGATAAGCTATGATGCTTCATGGCTGCTTCTTGTAGGCCTAATTGCCATGACTGCCGTGAAGAATTAGACTCAGTAGAAATATTTCCCATAGAATCTCGCCGCAGCTTGAAATACAACGCTTGCAATAACTCGGATTTTTTAACGACTGCATTCCTTAATTTAAAAAAAAAAAAAGAAAGAAGAAATTAAAAAATAATTCCTGGAAAAAAATGGAAAAAGGAAAATTTGAAAGAGAGTACCAGGATTTGCAGACGGCGGTGCAGCGAGCGAGGTCGAAGACGTTCAGGAAGGAGAAGATGATACACAGGATATCGTGGTCCAGCCCATCCATTCTTGTTCCACCGCACACGCCGCCTCTCTTCCTCATCGCCGACGAATCGGCCGACGGGCTGGGCCCCATGTTTTTCCCTCGCTAGGGGGGTAAACGGTTAGGCAGAGAGAAAAGAGAGAGATTGTGTTAAAAAGAAGAAAAAGATAAAAGAAAAACTGCCAGATAATAACGACAATGTCAAAACGCAGCGTTTAAGTAAGCGTACGGGTTTTTACTTGTACGGGCCCTTAGTTTGCCTTTGGCGGCTAAGCTCAGTGCAGTATACACCTCTATCAGCGTTACTGATCGGCGACAGGGCTTGATCGGTTCGCCCTCCCTGGCTTCTTTTCCCCCGACAATTAGAAATCGTCATCTCTTTTTCGTCGATACTTGTATTCCCAAAACGCCAGTTACAGCTAGTTGCACATTCATTGTGTATCATGCTCAGGCTTCAATAGTTTTCCTGCTGTAGTGAGTGAGCAGCTTGCAGAACCGACATAAAATTTGCCTTAAACCTGGCATTGCAGGATGTCACGGTTTCACAGGGAAGCACTCGTATGGACTCCATATTAGAGTATGATCATATATTTAAGTGTTCACATTATTTTCATCTTGTGAAGTATAGCAAAATCAGGAGATTCAATGAATCAAAACCTACGATTCTTTACAAGTTGTGTCGATCCTGACACAGCATATTGTAGCCTGCTTTAAACAAAATTACGAGCTAAAACCATTGAAAATGGAAAGTGGACACAAACGTTTAGAAATTCCATGGGCAGTAGGACAGGCGAAAGAAGAAATCAAGCATTGAATTGAACACATTTTCTTGATCAGTTCTTCGTCATAATTATCTTTCTCGTTTACAATCTTTTGGCAAACCAGTTTCTTGATCTGGGTTTCCCCTGTTCTATAAACCAGACACATGTTAGTATACTCCAATACCTACCTTTAAATGTATACAAGTTCAAGGAGAAAGAGAAAAAAAGTTATATATCTATGTGCCTGAAACAATAACAGGACGACAAAATTTATATACATTCGGAAGCGGATATGTAACAGCTGGTTGACATGTGCTTATGCCTGAGCAGCAACCTAGCTGATACCAGGCCAGTTAAAGCATTATTCTTTTGTTTATCCAACTTTGGCTAATTTGTGATCAGAGGGATTAATCCCATAATTCTTTATAAATGTGCAAAAGTCTTGGTTCTTTCTGCTGTTTTTTGAACCATCTGGGAGAGATGAAAGCTTTATACTTGTGATAGAGAAGTGCTCTAGGCATAGCTTAAAGGGCTACTTGTCAAATCGTACAGCTAATTTCAATCACAACATCATTTTGATTGATGCATTGTCCCGGAGAAATTACATGTTGTCATGTCAAGTTTCCTAGTAATGTTTCATGACAATCCCTACTTTTACTGTTTTTGTTTAATTTAACAACAAATATAACATCTAAGCATTTGATATGATGATAAGTGCATGCATCTGCGTGCTTAACAACAATAGGATGCATATCCCCATTTCACAATGAAGGGAAAACAAAAAAGAGCAAAAAGGAATTTTATTGAATCAAAGACAAGAACAGATGAAGCCATTGTTAGAGATACATCTCAGGAGCAAACCCTTGAATTGAAAGCCAGAAGTTTACAGATGAAGCCAGTAGTCCTCGAGTCATCATCAAGTATCCAACGATATCAAGATAATATGGTAGGAGTGGGGGAGAAAACCCTTGCTAAATATACAACAATAATGTTACAGTTAAGCATTTCTTTGAATTGAAAGCTTGATTTTTGTTTCTGAAAAATTTGATGTTGTTAGGGAGATGAAAACAGTACTGTTACCATGAGTGGGTTCCAAGCCTTGTGATGCCAATAAGCTGAATTCATTACAAGTGAGATTGAAAAGAAATTTTCATAGTTCTAGATGATATTTGGAATGAGAACTATCGATGAGAATCCAATGGTTCTTTGCAGTATTTCTTCTGAAGTACTTGGCTGTTCAGGAAGTAAAATTACTGTCATATAATTACATCATAATCGAAAGAAATTAATGACATCTTATCTCAGGGAGAAGAAATTTTGATGAGCATCCGAATATGAAAGTATGCAGTTGGCATTTTGTCAAGGAAAATATGGTGGAAAGATTGTGTTTGCCATTGGCTGCAAAACCTGTCAGAGGCATTGTAACCAATTGGTAAACACTTGCACCCTTTCACTATTTCTTTGTCAATCACTTTCATAAACAGCTGATCATCAAATTTTCTTCTCCCCAGAGATTGATGTTACCCATTTCTTTCGAATGGCAACCCAGAACTTTCGATCATGGACACACATCTTAGGGTCATGACAGTGGTTTTACTTCCCAAATAACTTACTTCGAAGGAACCATGACCATGGAGGCAAATTCAATTCTTATAGTTCTCATTACAAATATCACCTAGGACTATAAAAGATTTCTTTCTAACAATTTCTTCTACTCTCTCTTGAAGCAAATCCAATTCATACACATCATTAGCTAAAACTCGTTCATGGTAAAACTGGTTTAATCACCCTAACAACAAGTCCCTCAAACAAAACAATCCAAGCTTTTCCAGTTCAAAGAAAGGCTTAAATTTCACATTATCGTAACCAAAGCTATCAAAGTTCTCTTCACCACTCTCGCCATACCAGCTTTAGGAATCACAAACAAAAACCTTTTAAGACCACCACCGTCTCAGCCATAAGCAAAACTAAGCTCTGCAACCTTTTGAACTTAACAAGGCTTGGATCGAGTTCAATATAACAGCAACAAACAAGTTTCCGTACCTCGGCAGTGTTTTCTTGACATTCTGGGCTCCATCTACATTGTGGAGTTTCGATGGAGTACTCATCAAGCAAATCCTCCATATCGTAATGGAAGTCCTTGAGAGCGTTGACCCAGATCTTGAGCAAAAATTCTCCTCCCATTTCTGGAGGCTGCCGGTTGGGAAGCAAATTTAAGCGGCTCTGGGAAATTAAGCAGTGCCTGCAAAGGAACACCTACACTAGAATTCTTTTGAGTAGAGAGAAAGTGAGAGGGAAGGAGGAAGGGTTCTTGGTTGAAACAGGCAGTCACAAATAAATAAATATATACACACACACACACCAGAGAAGAAACAAGGCTTCTTCCCTTATGCCTCGCCAAAAACGAGGAATGCAAGCTTCTAGGAAAGATCATGCATTCATTCTATTTATCTTGTTAATAAAATTAATTTCTAGATCTTGTCAAATAAGTATAGCTTCATAGGTTTAGTCAAAAATGGTTCCTCAGTTACATTGTGAACATACCCCATAATGACTTGAACAATTATTTATGGTATTGTAAAAGGAGTTTTGGTGACAGGGAAAGGTCGCGTTGTAAATAAGTAAAAATGTGTGTTAGAGATAATTTTTAAAGTATTAGGTGTCGTGGCAGGTGGCAAGTGAAAGATAACAAGAAGAAAATTAAAAAGAGAATTTAGAGAGGAAAGCTTTAGAGGAGAATCTGTTAGTTTTTTTTAAGGAGAGAAGAGCTCCATCTAAATGAATTATGAGGCTTTATGTATACTGTTAGCAGTAGCAGTTACTCAAAAATAGATTTTAATACGCCTAATGAATGACATTATTATAAAAAGCATTAATGTGAGTTACCATTATTGTAATTAGATGTAATAAAATTTATTCTCAAGTAAAAGGTAATAGGAAAGAGGTATATGTGAAAAGGTACAAAAGAAAAAGTTATACGTGAACAAGTACAAGAAAAGAAAGTATATGAAAACAGGTATACAAGAATAAGGTAAAAAGGTAAAACACTTGTACTTTAAGAAAAGGTTAAATAGGAGATCTCTTAACTACCTTCATATTTGAGTCACCAAGTCAAACTGTTCGAAACATCCCAAAATGAAAGTAATCGATAAATCCTACCACTTATTCTGAGTTGTCACTTATTCTGAGTTACTTTCATTGTCATCCAAGTGAAGCAGTTATTGTATGCGAAGTAGTTGTTCTACTTGTATTAATTATTCCATATGAAGTAGTACTCTACTTATTCTAATTATTCTATGTTAAGTAATGTTTCACTCGTTCTAATTGTTTTATGTGAAATAACGTTTCACTTATTCTAATTATTTTACGTGAAATATCATTTCATTTGTTTTAGTTGTTTTCTATACAATATTATGTTATAACGTAATTCTTTAGAGAATAGATATTAACTAAAATCAAATACCTACATATGCCAAGCAACATACCGTAATAATGAAATTAATTATCGTAATAATTAAATTAACTTCTTCTAGTTTGCATGTTTGACTCGTGTAATATAGTAAAAAATATATATTTAAGACAAAACACAGCAGCAAGAGGATATTTTTATTTTTGTTCTAAAAGAAACTAATGCATCATTGAGCACTACCATTTTTAAAAACTATGTCATTTCCTGGTAATGACTGAATTTGATACTTACCCCATGGTCCCCATTGCTAAGGCTAGGCCTCCAATTTTGACCAGGCAAAACTTCCAATGGAATTTCTTTATGGATTCTGATTAACGGCCAGAGAAAAAGAGAACATCTTTATGATTAGTATGATTACCAACCACTCAACTCAAACTCCCGGGTTGTCTTGCTCGTGTTTTGCATTGCTTTCATGTTTTCTTGCAAAAGATACTTAATACTCTACTAATAAACAGTCAAATCGCGAAACAATTTGATTCTACAGATTTCAATTCTTAGCTTGATTCAATGTTCCAGGAAAGAAAGGAATACAAATTGGTTTTAAAAAAAAAAAAAGAGAACAGTGTGCCGATAAAACTTGCATGGTGATCAGGAAAACAAAGTTTAATAGGTAGAGAAGACTGCAGAGTAAAAGGATTTCTTTTTCCAGACTCCAGATTCACCCAAAATTTCTCTAGTATCAGTTGCTTTATCTCTCTGCTGTAACATATAGTATTTGCCTTGTGTAAGAAGATGGAATGTGGCTTCTTTGATTTTTCCCCCATTAATTCCTTTGCTCTACGTAATTTTTTACCAGGAAACAGCCATGGAAAATTTGCGCCAGCTCAAGTCCAGAAGCGCACTTCTTCCACAAACCAGAAGAAAAGAAAAGATGGAAAAAAATTAGTCCAATGGGGGAAGTTCTGCTTTTTTTTTTGTCGGCCTTTGCCTCTTTGTTTTTTAGTACAGACGACTAGTGTAAGCTTGGGGTCAGGGAGAAGTGTACTGATGTTAACCTCAATCAATAAAGACCTTAAACTTAGTCAATCAGGAAAAACCCCTTCCAATTTCCCTGTGGGACCTCCCGAATCCCTGACAGGCAAAGTTTCCAGGATTCAGGAGGGAAGAGAAGTTGGTTTCAGTAAATGCAAAGAGAAGAACTAGGACAGAAACCTTAGTGCTTGACTTTGATCCTAATCTCTGGTCTTGTTCTGTTTCTGAGGATTCTCTCTCTTCGTTTCATTTGTATTTACTATAATCCTAAACCCCTTTAATTTGTTTCTGCAAAATATTTATGATCCCTGATGGAAGCATTAGCTGCAATCGGCGAAGGTTTTTTCACTTCCATGTTCGATGCGCTGCTTGACAAGTTTAAAGCTTCTGACTTGATATATTTTGCCCAGAATGAGAAACTTTATGTTGACCTCAAAAAGTTGGAGAAGAAGCTGCTCAGTATCAACGCAGTTCTCACTGATGCAGGAGAGAAGCAAGTGACAGATAGGACAGTTAAAATCCGGTTGACCGACCTAAGAGACTCGGCTTACGAGGTTGAGGACGTGGTAGACGAGTTTGCTTACGAAGCTTTGCGACGCGAGTTGACAGCACAACCTCGTACCAGCATTAGAACGGTAAGATGCTGGCACAACCTTGCTACTTCAAGTTGTTTTAAATGGGGTGCTGGCACGTTTAGGGTCAAGATGAGGTCAAAGATAAAGAAGATCAACGCTAGACTGCAGGAGATTGCAACACAAAAGAACGACCTCGAATTAAGAGAGAATGTTGAGGGAAGGGCCTACAAAGCAAGGGATCAAAAGTTGCCCACATCGTGTTTAGTCAATGAAGTCCATGTTTACGGCAGAAAGAAAGATACGGAAGCAATAGTTGAGCGGCTGCTGGTTGAGATTGATGCTGAAGTGCCGGTGATTCCCATTGTTGGAATGGGAGGAATTGGCAAGACGACTCTTGCTCAGCTGGTTTACAATGATGACAAAGTCGCAGGGTTTTTCGACTCAAAAGCATGGATCTATGTTTCAGAAGATTTCGACGTCATAAAGATCATGAAAGCCATTTTACAGTCTGTTAATGGTGGAGTTCCTGATACCAACGACCTGAACTTGCTCCATATCAAGCTGAAAGAGGAGCTATCTGTGAAGAAAATTTTACTTGTCTTGGATGATGTTTGGCATGATAACTACGTTGATTGGACTAGCCTTATCCTCCCTTTGGAAGTTGGCAAGGCGGGAAGCAAAATCATCATCACGACTCGCAATGAAAACGTTGCTAAAATGACAGGTACCCTGCCTGCTTATCAGTTAAAAGAGTTGGCATATGATGATTGTTTGTCTGTTTTAGCCCGCCATGCTTTGGGAAGCGAAAACTTTGACGGGCATCCACATCTGAAAGATATTGGCGAAGAAATAGTGAAGAAATGCAAGGGATTGCCGTTGGCAGTAAAAACCTTGGCAGGCCTCCTGCGCAACAAGGTGACCTACGAAGAGTGGGAAGCTGTATTCAGGAGCAAGATGTGCGATTTAACAGAAGAGAAAGGAGGCATTTTTTCTGCTTTAAGATTGAGTTATCATCACCTGCCTTCTCATTTGAAGCCATGTTTTGCTTATTGCTCTCTGTTTCCAAAGGACCACGAATTCGATAGAGATGAATTGGTTCTTTTATGGATAGCAGCGGGTTTTGTGCAACAAAAAGGGGATAAGCAACTGGAGGACATAGGCCACGAGTACTTTTCTGATCTGCTATCAAGGTCATTTTTTCAACAGTCAAATAATAACAAATCGCTGTTTGTAATGCATGACCTCATTATTGATCTTGCTCAATCTGTTGCCGGGGACTTGTGTTTTAACATGGAGCATGAAGTGCAGATTGATGATGGCCAACATTCTTTTGAAAAGGCTCGCCATGTCTCATTCATTCGTCATCAATACGATGTCTCACAGAGGTTTGAAATCTTTAGCAAAAGAAAGGATATAAGGTCATTCCTAGCGTTGCCTATATTACATCAGAGAGAATATTGCTATCTAAGTAGTAAGGTATCACACCAATTGCTGCCAAAACTAAAACGCTTAAGAGTGTTATCCTTGAGTGGCTATTTCATTGGAGACCTATCGAATTCGATCGGTTATCTGAAGCATCTGCGGTACCTTAATTTGTCTAGAAGTGCAATAAGATTGCTCCCTGAGTCAGTTGGTAATCTTCACCACTTACAAATATTAAAACTAAACCAGTGCAGAGAACTTACTGCTTTGCCTGTTGGAACCAGTAGATTGATTAAATTGCATTGTCTTGACATCAGTGATACTCCCAAGCTACAAGAGATGCCATCAGGACTAGGGAATTTGAATTGTCTCCGGGTACTGCCCAAATTTATCATCGGGAAAGCTGGTGGGCTGACATTAAGAGACCTAAAGGATTTGTCTCTTCAAGGTCGGCTTTCCATTCTACGGCTGCAGAACGTGGTGGATATTCAAGATGCAAAGGTTGCCAATCTAAAGCAAAAGCTTGATTTGAAGGAGTTAACCCTGGAATGGAGCAATGATTTAAATCTCTCTAGAAACGGACCCAACCAATTGCGGGTCCTTGAGTCACTGTGCCCTCCAAAAGATCTGCAGCGGCTTTCCATTTCAAATTATGTAGCTGAAGAGTTCCCTTCTTGGGTTGGGTATCCTTCTTTTGCTAAAATAGAGCATCTAGACCTCTCTGATTGTATAAATTGCCCATCATTGCCATCACTCGGGCGACTACCATTGCTCAGAAAGTTGAATATCAGAGGCATGAATGCGGCGACAAGTTTGGGCCCTGAATTTTACGGGAAGGGTTCTCCTTTTGTTAAGGCTTTTCCATCTTTGGAGTTTTTGAGGTTCGAGAACATGAAAGAATGGAAGAAATGGATTTTATCTGTTGGTAATGTTGAACTTTTCCCTCTTCTTCGTGAGCTTATACTGCACAACTGTCCTAAGTTGACTGGAAACTTACCAAGAAACCTTTGTTCCCTGGTAAAACTAGATGTTCAAATGTGCCCACTGTTAAAAATTTCACCTTTAAGCTTCCAATGCTTAGGTGAATTGAATGTTGCAGACAGTAGTGACGCAATCCTTAGAAGTATGGTTGATCACAGCTCCATCACAAAATTGAAATTGGAGAGAATTTCCGGCCTTGCCTGCTTAACTGAAGAGCTTACAAAGGCCTTGGTGAAACTTGAAGTTCTAGAGATTGAAGGTTGCAGTGAACTTACCTGTTTCTGGTGGAATGGATCAGAATCAGAAAACCTGCCTTGGCTAAAGAGTTTAGTGCTAAAGAATTGTCCCGAGCTTGTTTCCTTGGTCGGAGAAAAGCAAGGGCTATGCCGCTTCTCATCTCTTACAGATCTCAGGATTGAAAGCTGCCAAAAATTTGTTTGCTTTCCAGAGATGGGGTTGCCCTATACACTAGGGCGCCTCACAATCCATGACTGTGAGGCTCTGGAGTCATTGCCTGATACGTTTAGGATGAAAGACTGGAACAACCCTTATTGCCTTCTTGAAGAGTTGGAGATTGTAGGATGCCCTTCTCTGAAATCCTTCCCAAATGGCAAGTTGCCCTTGACACTCAAGAGGTTGAGTATAGTAAACTGCAACAATCTACAGTTTCTTCCTGATGACAATTGGAATAGCGCATCTCATCTTGAATACTTGTGTATAAAAGATTGTCTTGCTTTGGAATCCTTCCTGGAAAGTGGGTTCTCAATCCCCAATCTTAAAATTCTCCGCATATCCAACTGTTCGAATCTCAGGTCCCTGCCGAAGCAGATGCAGAACGTCACATCCCTTCGGGAACTGAGTTTATCTGACTGCATGGCTCTCGAATCCATTCCACCTGGTGGTTTGCCACCCAACATAACTTCACTCGAACTCCGTAACTGTAGAAACCTAAAGAAGCCGATGTCAGTGTGGGGCCTGGACAAACTCAACTGTCTTACGGAAATCAAAATTGCTGGCACATGCCCTGCCGCAGACATGGTTTCCTTTCCAGACGAAGAGGGCGTAATGCTTCCTTCAACTCTGACCGATCTTCGCATGGAAAGCCTCCAGAATTTGGAATCTCTGTCGAGGGGACTCGAAAGCCTCACAGCTCTCGAACAGTTACACATTAAAGACTGCCGCAAGCTTCGATGCCTACCAAAGACAGGCCTGCCAGCCTCACTTGGGCGACTGTGCATCTCTGGCTGTCTTGTTTTACAGGACAAGTGCAAAAAAGACACAGGAGAATACTGGCCCATGATATCCAACATCCCTTGCCTTGAAATAGACTGAAAAAGCTATGCCGAATCAGTCTGAATGTACATAGGGTTCTTTCTACGTTTTGTTTTTGTTGCAAAATCCAGAGTATATATGTACCGCAACTTATCTATAGTTGTGTTCTACAAAAGATGATTCCAAGCAGCAACTTAGTTTCCTTGTATTGGGATCCATGGTCTGTGAAAGCCTAAAATTTACAAGATTTTGGCCTGAGCTGGTGAAATCACAAAATTTTGGCCTTTATGTCTAATAAATTTCCATAAACAGTAGTTTAATATTTCTGGTGCAGATGCTCATCTGTTTAAAACTCAATGGCCTGTTTATTACTATACACAACTAAACATGGATTTTGCTCTCAATATGCTGCTATTTTCTGTTCAATGTTAAATTCAATCCTTAACTTTTATCTTACTAGATATCCCTATATTGTTCTCAGGTTTTTCCCTTAAAGGAAAAGAAGAAAAGAAAGAAACTCGATGTATGCCTTCAAGCTTGTGTATACTTTATTAGTGGGCACATTGAGAACTGAATTTCCTCTACTGCAGAATTGAGAGAGGCAGCTTGCTGAACAGGTTACAGTCAAAGATGGTTGAACTGCAATACAGTAACCAAGTTGGAGATGATCATGCTTCAAATTGCCAATGAGGCAGTTGGGAAGTTACACCCAACGATGAAGATCACATAACAAACTGGTTTTGGACGATATTGCAATAGCTTGTGGGAAGATAAAGAAATTGATACACCTGCAATAATCTTCTTCCTAGCATGCTCCTTGAGCACATATTTTTATCTTTTCCTTTCTTCTCAAGGGAGACGATGGTGTAACAGTGTGCCCATCTGAGTTAAATGCACCACTGGTCACAGAATTGGTGATATAATTTACTTCTTATCTTCTTTCTTCCAAATTGTACACCGGTAAAACATATTATAAATCATAATGCTAAGTCAAGAGGCACAAGAGTTCTGCATCGGAAAGGCAAGTCATACACATTGTAGTATCAGATAGAAATTTTCTTTTCAAATAAATTTTGCTTCGACTGGTTAAGTGCAGACACCTGAACTTTCCCACTTTTTTCTTTAAAAAAGAACTGCAAACAGGCTTAGTAATACTAAAAAAGAATTATGAAGCCAATGGCAGATGGGCATACCTGAGTGGCAATGACAAAGAGGATTGTACAACTTCTATTGCAAGAGAAAATACAACTTGCTGTCTGAAATGTGAACCTTTCTCCATTACATATTAACAGAACGTAGCTGCAAATTAAGAGTCCTAGAAATGTAGGGCATGCTAAGAATCTGAATTATGAGGTAACATTAATGTTTTTCTTCTGAGTATCATTACATTAGAAGAATTACACTGCTTAGCATATGATCCCCTTGAGTACAGCAGTCAGCCATTTCTTTAGAAGCAAAGATGCTCAAACCTGCAATCTGTAACCAAACAGAGAGATCATGCTCTCGATATTTTCTATAGCTTGTGAGGGATAACAACACTAATTATTATCCACTTGATGGTAAACTGAGCAATAACTATAACATAACAAGCAGGTTAGGATGTGATAAAGCTAGAGGCATAATGTGATTTGGAATGGGGGAAAGGGAGGAGAAGGTGAGCTAATTTAAAGGCTACAATTAAGTAAACCCTGCATCTTTCTCTTTCTTCTAAAAGGGCAACAATGTCACGCACCATGCCTCCTGTCAGTTACATGCACCAATAGTTAGGGAGGTAATATAAATTGTTTTTAAATCTTCTTTTACACAAAATGTACAGCTGAAATATTATCAGTAAATATGTGCTAAGTTGAGGGCCAGAGGAGTTGTTCAAGCAGCAAAGGGTTTTACCTGGTTGAACAGTAGGAGGTATTGGCATTTCTGTTTTTGCCGTCCATCTGAGAATCCAATCTGCTTAAGTTTGTTCATCAGATGTCACCATAATTTATCCTCACAAGAGGAAGGTGAGAAATAATTGGCCAAAATGCTCCTTTCTCATCAAAGCATTGATTTTCTAAAAGAGGGCAATTTCTGATGTCAAGTACACCGAGCATGATAGGCAGGCCATCCTTTGGCAAGAACTGGAGCTTAGGGCAATCCCAAACATCTAATCCTTCAAGAAAAACGAGGTCCTGGAGCCCCTTAGATAGAAATCCCAGATTAGGTAGACTCTGGATTCGAAGGTGGACAAGAGTTCGTGGAATTGTAGATTCTTCTGGGAAGGAAGTCATGTCTAAATCAAAATCACCAACATTTAAGTCTTTAAGAGATGTAAGCTTGTTTAGGCACCACTCTGCAAAGGGTTGCTTGAGTTGCTTGAAACCCCGAATAGAAAGTGATGACACGTTTGGTGGAAAACCACCTTCTGGAAAATATTTTACACTTGGACAACCAAATATTGTGAGATATTGCAGAGATGTGAGGTCATGCATCTTATTGGGTAAGGACTTGAGATTCACACAATTGGAGATTAAGACTGTTCTGAGGGTACGGATAGGCAATCCACTTTCTGGAAAAGACTCCAAGGAAGGGCATTGATTTACATGCAACTCAGTTAGATGTTCAAAGCTGTACATACACGGAGGAACGGCTTTCAGTTTTTTGCAGTTTCCAATACGAATGAATTCAAGTGACCTACTGTTCTGAAGCAATCTCTCTGGAATACACTCCAACTGTTTGCAATCCCAAATGTCAAGTTGCTTAAGGGCAGCTGGTAACTCACCGGGTGGAAACAAACTGAGGGATGGACATCCAAGAATCTCCAAGTTTTCAAGATGACATGTAGTGATTCTGCTGTTATCATAACGCACCAGTCCCTTAGGTAAAGACTCCAAAGATTCACATCCCCAGATTGCCAGATTTTTTAGCATAGATGGAAAATCCCTATTTGGGAAAGACCTTAGTTTGGGGCACCATTTAACACTCAAATCTTTTAATGATCTAAGCTTTTCGAGCCCATTTGGAAGTTTCTCCAGTTTGGTGCAATCTTCTATTTCTAGATACTCTAGGCTGGAGGGTAGCTCATCTTCATCATCTATCAACCACAACAGTTGACAACACTTCATGATTGCTAAACGCTTCAAACAAGAAAGGTTTTCTAATCTGGCACCCTCTTGCAACAGGGATGTCAGTTGACCGCAATCTTCAACTTCAAGAACTTCAAGTGATACCAAGCATGTGAAGTCTTTGGGTAAGTAAGAAAGATTTGAAATGTTCTCAATTTTCAACCTAGTGAGAGAAGTGAGGTTTATGAACCTTGGAAGAAACTGCTCATTACATTGTTCTAAATTCAATTCACGAAGAGATGGGAGACTCGGAAAAGAGGCTGCAAGCTGTGGACATTCACAGATGGAAAGCTTTACAAGGGAAGTAAGCAAGTTGGGTAAAGTCTCTACCAACTTTGGACAATTCCACATCACAAGCTCCTGAAGATGAGGGAAATTTTTTTTTGCAGCTTCAAACGCCTGGGGCTGAGACCAGTTCTCCCACTTCAACATTTTTCTAAATGTTAGAGTCTCTAAGGATGGAAAAAGCTCATCAGAATAAGACGTAGCCCCATAAAATTCAGAATCCACAAAACTTAGTCCAGTCATTCCCTCAATGTGCAAGTACTTGAGGGAAGGTAACCTCCCAAGTGACGGTAATGATGTGATTTTTGAACAATCACAGAATTTTAAGCACACCATGTTAACAAATGAAGGGATCCTAATCCAAGATGGGAACTTCAATCCTGCATAAAACAATATGCTGAGTTTCTTCAGATTTTGATGGGGTTCTAGCATGTCGAGAACATCAAATTCATCTACTTTGCTCTGAAAACCATTAAGAGCATCACTCCATTTCATGACTAACTCATCAAGTCCACGTTTCTCCTTTAGATTGGCAACCCTCACATCTCGAATCACTGCCACATTTTGCAACTCAAATAGAGAAAGCTGCCCTTGAAGATGAGACAAGCCTTTCAACTCTCTTATACTAGGCCCACTGCCTTTTGCCACAATAAACTTCGACAGCTTCTTGAGATTGATCAAATTACCTATGTGCACTGGCATTTCCCTCAGATTATCAGTATCAGCAATATCAAGATAACGGAGGCTGATGAGATTCTCCATTCCTTGAGGCAATTTAGTAAGTTTCTTACAGCCACTCAAGTTTAATGTCTGTAAATTGCAGAGAGCACACAGTGACTCAGGTAAGCATCTAACTCTAGTGCGAGACAGATTCAGGTATCGTAAGTGATTGAGATCACCAATAGAGTCTGGCAGCTCCCTTATGCAATAACCACTCAAAGATAGCACTCTCAAGCATCTAAGTTTTGGCAGCAGGTCTTGGAACAGCACCTTAGTTAAATAGCATTCTCCTTCCAGATCTGACACAAAGACAGGTAATGCTAGGAATGTTCTTAAGCATTTCATTTTGTAGAAGGACTCAAATTTTTTGTGAACATCATACTTCTGACGAATGAATGAGGAGTGGCGAGCCCTCTTGGAAACATAGCATTGCCCATTGCTACTTATCTTGTCCTCCAACCTGAAACAAACTTCACCAGCAACATATTGAGCTAAATCATTAATGAGGTCATGCATCACATAACACGACTTGCTAACACTTGATTGTTGAAAAAAAGACCTTGATAATAATTCATGAAAATACTCAAAACCTAAGCCTTCCACTTGCTTCATTCCTTTAAGTTGATGGATAAAACCTTCTGCAATCCATAATTGAACTAATTCATCCTTCTCGAATTCATAGTCCTTAGGGAATAGTGAACAATAAGCAAAACATGGTTTCAAATGAAAAGGAAGATAATGGTAGCTCAACCTCAGGGCCGGTAGAATGGCACTATTATCTTCTGGTAAATCCCATATCCTGCTATGCAGTATATCTTCCCATTCATGATAATCTATCTTGCAACGCAAAAGGCCTGCAAGCGTTTTAACAGCCAATGGCAAGCCTTTACACCTTTTCACAATTGCCTCACCAATTTCTTTCAAATTTGGAGAATTATCAAAATTTCTACTCCCTAAAGCATGTTGTGTAAACAAAGACAAACAATGATCATGTGACATTTCTTTCAAATGATAAGCAGGAACAGTTCCCATCATTGATGCAACTTGTTGACTACGGGTTGTAACGATGATTTTACTTTCTGCAGAACCTACTTCTAAAGGACTGCGAAGAACTGTCCAATCGTTATAGTTCTCATTCCAAACATCATCTAGAACTATCAGAAATCTCTTCTCAGACAATATCTCCTTTACTTTTACTTGCAGCTCGTTCAAGTCAATCACATTACAAGCCCTTGAAGTCAAGGATTCTAACAGAGTTTTCATCACCCTAACAACATCAAATTCCTCAGAAACACAAATCCAAGCTCTGGATTTAAAGAAAGTCTCAACCCTGGCATCATTATAAACGAGCTGGGCAAGAGTAGTTTTCCCCAACCCTCCCATTCCAACTATGGGAATCACAGAAATCCCATCATCACTTGATTCTTCCTCCTTCAGAATAAGTTTATTAATAATAAGGTCCCTGTCACTTTCCCTACCAAAAACAAGGGATTCATTCACCAAAGAAGTACTGGCCATCCTTCGCAGCACTCTATCGCGGCGACCCCCAACACTTTCTGTCAAACCAAGAACATCTTTTTGTTTAACAACATCTTCCAATCTTGCCGTAATTTCCTTTATTTTAGATGCCATTTTATAATTAAAAGTAAAATGGTTCAAAATGGAAGTAACAAATTTTCGTATCTTGCCGGTGATTGTTTGACTCTGCTCCTTGTACTTTTGTCGAAGAGCTTCGGTAGAAAAGTCATCAAGTACATCCTCAATGTCGTAAGCCAAGTCTTTGAGCTCATCAAGCCAGATTTTAACAACCCGATCAGTGAATTGCCTCTCCTCTGCGTCTTCGAGCACTGCCTGAATCTTGAAGAGGATGGTCTCCCATTTCTTGAGATGGGCATGGACCTGTTCTTTGCGAGCAAACTCCAGCAGCATAGGGGCGGCCAACTCCTCGGACAATACGTCCAGGAGAGTAGAGAGCAGGTTCTCGCCAACCACAGCAATCCCACACTCCATCGCACAGAAACAGAGTCCTTATTGTAAACAAGAGAGGATGATAGATTAGATACGACCTACCAACTAGCAACAATTTCAGGAAGAGTAAAAGAGAAGAAAGACTCATGCTTCCTGCTTTAGCTTAAAGCAAAAGCCAGAATCTTTTTAAATTATCAGGACAGAAACCTCTTACCCTTTTGATACCTTCTCCGGTGGATTCCGAGATAAACATATAAATAAACACAGGCAAAGCATGCCGGTAATACCCGCAGGCCAGTTGTTTTGAAAGGTTAAACGGAAATAATTGGCTTTTGGTCAACTCCAGGAATTCGTCAGTTAGTGATTGGACACTGTAAAGCGGGACAAGAAGTTTACGATAAAATACTAGAGTAGCTCTCTGGTTTCAGACACTCCACGTTTTATGTGTAGGTTAGAAATGTACTTGCCTGTTTAAATATTGTTCGGCCGCCGAAAGTGGAGGAAAAAAGCAGTGTCGGCAATCTACCTCGTGTAATCAGCAGCTGTGGAGATGGAAAAAAAGGGTCAACGATTCTATCCTTTCCTTCCAATTAACATAGCAGACCCAAAAAGTCAAAGTATGATTAGACCTTCAGGCGGACACCTTGCCTCAATCATCGATGGAGTAGGAGAACTGATGCTCCGTTACCTCGTTCCATTGTTGGGACCAAGATTAATTTACAGCATGTATATGCCAGAGAATGATTCCATTGCTTGATGATTTCTTTTTACAACAAATATGGCTCCAAAACTGTGGATTATAATATCAGAATTCTTTTACTGTTACACTTCCAAACCTCATCACGAACCACTGCGTCTTTCAACTCAATTAGCGTTGAAAAGTCAAAAGGTCCACGTCGGCTTTGGAGGAAAGCTACTGGTCGAATGAATTTTATTGCCTGCATGCAGGGGATTTTAAAGGAGAGACCGTCAACGTTTTCATTTCTCTTCGTGTTTTTTCAGCGTCTCAGACAAATTTGAAACAAAGGGTAGACACTGATATTAAGGCAACCATGGACGCTGCTTAGCAAGATGTCACGGTTTCAGAACATCGGTTATGTATTAGAGAAAGATTGAACTTGTGAGGGGGCGTATATGTGTCCTTGAAGAATCCCACATCAACCTGTGGACGGTGACAGTTGGCCTAATCCTCTGCCAACTCGTACCTAAGCCCCATGTCTCAAGTCTCAAACACCAGTTTTCGAGATTTTTTATAATTTAATGGTACATTTTCCTCATAGAGAAGTAAAATAAACACATCACAGAGAAGTTTCGAGGAAATTGCGTAAAGTTTAAACTATCTGCGAGGACGGGAGTGGGGGACAAGGAAATACCCTTGGCATGGCCAACGAGGGAGTGTGCCGTATCTCCTTGTCTGGTTAGAAAAAGAGAAAACTTTCAAGAACAACATCAATTCAAATACAACAATGGAAAATATCATTTATGACCTTTAACTTACATTGCAATATCAGATTCCAACATCGGCCGTTGATGGTATTGCTTTTCTTTCTTCCGATGACTTTGGTTCGAAGATATCTAACAAGAAAAAGATAAAGCTGTTCCAGAGAATAAAGGTAGGGGTAAGGTGGGTGATGATCCTTTTTGCTTTATACATACATAGGCTTGAAAACAAATTGGAATCAAAACTTCTTTTCTTGGCATACCTGGGATACCAATGTGGCCCAAATGATGAATGAATTTTGAAGGAAATCAATCAGACATTTCTCCTAAAAAATTTTAAAATACATTAAAATGATATAAAAATTTAAAGAATAACTAAGAATTTGTATGTTGAAGCTAGATGCTATATCTTAGAAACAAATATATAAACATCTATCCCGATCCTCTACCCGAACCTAAAACGAGTATAAAAACTTGTTACTCATATTTATCTTAAATCTGAATATAAAATATTTAAACTCTAGATAATCGGATCGAATACACGAAAATATCTGCATAAAAAATATCCATTCTTATCTTTTGGTGAAGTCTACAAAATTGTCACACTCTTTAAGGCGCATCATCATCTTAGATTGATTTTTTTTTTCTTTTTTCCTTTTTATCTCATGAATCATGGTAACTGCAAAAATGTTGTGTTATCTATAAAAAGGTTTGGAATTGAATGAAATATTGGCCTGCTGTTGCATTATACGAATGGTATATTTATAGTGCAATAAGTTTGAGTACAGGTTGTGATAGAATAAGTTTATGAAATTTAAATACAATCAAGTACAATTGGATGGTGAACACTACAGTAAGTTTAACTTTACTGTAAGATCAATTAATAAAATTTTTAAAAAGTATAAAAACTTGTATAACAGGTTAACAAGTAATTAACAACATATTTAATTTTTAAACTTATATATTTTAAGATAACAACGTAGATAATTTTTAAACTCAGTTTACTTAAGTTATTTAACTTTTAATTTAATTTTATTTTTATTATAAATTATAAAAATATTATTATTTTAATATTAAAATTATATTTAATTAATTTAATTACGTTAACTCTTACACATTTACATTAAGATTTTAAACCTGATTATTACACTTTCATAAGATTTCATGTCAATTCTTATAATTTTACAACAAACCCTTCTAATAGTAATTTTAAACTATAATTATTTTTATCCTTATTATTCTTTATTTAAAAATTAAAATTTGTATATCATTAAACACTTTAAATCCAAGAATATAAATTTAAATATTTATTTTTCATTAAATTTAGATTATTTTTACTTAATTGACTTATTACGTTAACTCTCACAGGCTTACCTTAAGATTTAAAATTTAAAATTTAGTTATTTTACCTTTACAAGTTTTTACGTCAATTCTTACAGATTTACGTCAAGTTTTTTATATGTCCATTTTTAACTATAATTATTTTTATCTTTATTATTCTTTATTTAAAAATTGAAATTTGTATATTATTAAACATTTTTAACCGAGAAAATAGAAATTTAAATATTTATTTTTTATTAAATTTAAATTTTTTTATTTAATTGACTTATTATGTTAACTCTCACATATTTATATTAAGATTTAAAATTTAGTTATTTTACCTTTATAAGTTTTTACCTCAATTCTTGTAATTTTACGTCAATATTTTTCTATGTCAATTTTAAACTATAATTATTTTTATCCTTATTATTCTTTATTTAAAAATTAAAATTTGTATATCATTAAATACTTTTAGCTAGAGAATATAAATTTAAATATTTATTTTTTATTAAATTTAAATTATTTTTATTTAATTGATTTGTTACGTTAACTCTTATACACTTACGTTAAAATTTAAAATTTAATTATTCCACTTTTAGAAGTTTTTACATCAATTCTTATAGTTTTATATCAAAGCTTTTCCATGTTAACTTTGAACTATAATTATTTTTATCCTTATTATTTGTTATTTAAAAATTAAAATTTGTATATCATTAAACACTTTTAACCTGAGAATATAAATTTAAATATTTATTTTTCATTAAATTTATATATTTTTTACTTAATTGACTTATTACGTTAACTCTCACATATTTACTTTAAAATTTAAAATTTAGTTATTTCACCTTTACAAGTTTTTACGTCAATTCTTACAATTTTACGTCAAGACTTTTCCATGTCAACTTTTAAGTATAATTATTTTTATCCTTATTATTTTTTATTTAAAAATTAAAATTTGTACATCGTTAAACACTTTTAATCCGAAAATATAAATTTAAATATTTATTTTTCATTGAATTTAAATTGTTTTACTTAATTGATTTGTTACGTTAATTCTCACACATTTACGTTAAGATTTAAAATTTAGTTATTTCACTTTTACAAGTTTTTACGTCAATTCTTATAATTTTACATTAAGACTTTTCCAAGTCAACTTTGAATTATAATTATTTTTATCCTTATTATTTTTTATTTAAAAATTAAAATTTGTATATCGTTAAATACTTTTAATTCTAGAATATAAATTTAAATATTTATTTTTTATTAAATTTAAATTATTTTTACTTAATTAACTTGTTAAGTTAACTCTTACACACTTATGTTAAGATTTAAAATTTAGATATTCAACATTTACAAGTTTTTACGTTAATTCTTACAGTTTTATGTCATAACTTTTCCATGTCAACTTTGAATTATAATTATTTGTTTCCTTCTTATTCTTAATTTAAAAATTAAAAGTTTTATATTGTTAAACACTTTCAGCTCAAGAATATAAATTTAAATATTTAATTTTTGGTTAAATTTATATTTTTAAAACTTAATTGACTTATTATGTTAACTTTCATATATTTATGTTAAGATTTAAAATTTAATTATTTCTCCTTTATGAGTTTTTACATAAATTCTTATTACTTTACGGTAATAATTTTTAATCATAACATTTAGGCTTTTGAATGACAATTTTAAATTACATGTGGTTTTATTTTTGTTATTATGCATTTTTAATTTTGATTTTCTGATTTATTATAGTATCAATCCTATTTATAATGTGAAATTTCAGCCATTGAATAAAAGTAGAAGCAAATAAACGATTTCTATTAAAACCCTAGAAAAAAGTCCATCAAAGGAAGGAGTTTCCCCCACTAAAGGAATTTTCTGCCAGAGGTTGGCGATGGGGGACTCTCATGTTCACCTTCAATAACTAGACAATTTTGCTATACTAGCTTTACAACAGCAAGCCCATCCTTCGTCAAATAGTTTACAGAACAAAGTACTATACCAAGGCCAACTTCTGTTATATCGCCGTAGAGTACATTAAAGAGATGACTCTCCCCCACTAAGGGAGTGCTCTGCCAGATATGTTGGAGATGGTCTTCACAAGCATTATAAAGCAATTTCTATTGGCACCCTGATGTTTGGTCTGCTTACCATTATCCTATCAATTGTCTATTTTGCTGTACGTGCTAGGTCCTCTTCAACTTTGCTTTCCCCTCCACGCTCACCTCGTGCAGGTATTGTTAACAATAATATTCAATCCTTATACCCAAAATGCTACACCTTAAACCTTATATACTAAACCTTAAACCATTAAATTATACTAACTTGGGTATTGTGATCTGATAATTTTGATTATACTAATTTTATACTTAGCCTCCAATATTATTTTAGTGTAGTAAGTTTTTTATTTAATATTTCATGAGTATTTAAGTTCATAATTATATATTATTTATGTTTAATATTTGTAGGTTAATGGAGAGTAAAGAAAATAATTTGTCAGATGCAAAATATTTGCATGAACTTTCAAAAGATAACATACTGGATTTGGAGTTTGATGATTTGGAAGATGTTTATGAATTTTATAAAGCATATGCTTGTGCCATGGGCTTTGGTGTTCATAAAGGTAGCTGTAGGCGAAACAAAGATGGAGTTGAAGTTATGAAGCATTTTGCTTGTTCGAAGGTAGGACATAGGGCTGAAAAATGGGAAAAGTTAGAGAACCGGGTGCGAGAACGTAAAAGGTCATCTAGAACATATTGCAAGGCTAACATTCGAGTCATTTTAAACAAAGATACAGGAAAATGGTATGTTTCACATTGTGAACTTATACATAATCATCAGATGGTAAATCTTGCTCAAATATGTTTCATTCGTTCGAATAGGCATACTAAAGTAGCCGATGTCTGTGAAGCAAAAGCTATGAAAGTTGCAGGTATCAAAACATGTCTAGTGATGACTGTTTTTGTAGCTCAAGCGAGGGTCATTCAATATGTTCATTTTACACGTAAAGATTTTTATAATCGTATGACAGTCGAAAGACATGCTAAAGTAAATGATGGTGATGTTCAAGCCACGCTATTATATTTTGGAGTGAAAAAAGAAATAGATAATGGATTCTATATGAAGCACAGGACTTATGATGATAACAAACTGAAGAATTTATTTCGAGTTGATTCTATATCAAAATCAGATTATGCTTGTTTCGGTGATGTTTTGGCATTTGACACAACTTATAAGAAAAACACATTTAATTTGCCTCTTTTGGTTTTCATTGGTGTGAACCGTCATCACATGACCACCATTTTTGCATTAGCATTGCTTACAAATGAAGATGCTGAAAGCTATATTTGGGCTTTGACCACATTTTTAGAATGTATGAAGAACAAAAAGTCAATATCTATGGTTACTGATGGGGATCGAGCTATGAGAAAGGTACTGAAAATGGTGTTCCCTGGAGTATGACACAAGCTATGCTCTTGGCATCTTGCTCGTAATGCCCAAGCAAACATACCACTACCTGGATTCGTTCAGAATTTTAAAGCTTGCATGAAATCTTGGTGGACGATTGATAAGTTTGAATGAGAATGGAAAGTGATGGTAAAAAAGTTTGCATTACAAGGACATCGATGGATAGATGAGATGTATAGAAAGAAGCATATGTGGGCCCAATCACACTTGAGTGGTCATTTTTTCAGAACAATTACGAGTACATCACGTTGCGAAGGTTTGAATTCTTTTATAGCTTCTCTTGCAAAAGAGAAGAAGACGTTATTGGAGTTTGTTAGAGCAATTGAAGATGGAATTAAAAATATTCGAAATAATGAGATTGGTGAAGATTACATATCCATCCATACAGAGCCAATTTCAAGCCAAACTTTCAAAGATATTGAAAAGCATGCTGCAAGTGTTTATACAAGAACAATATTCAAAAAGTTTATAGATGAGATGCGTCTACAACAATTGTTTTATCATGAATATCGCATCGATGATGAACCATCTATACGGCTGTACCATTTGATGGAGTATGGAGATCATTCTAAGCGAATACGTGTGGAGTTTCATGTAAATGATGAAAATATAAAATGCTCATGTCTTAAATTTGAAACAAATGGTATACCATGTCCACATATCATTCATGTGATGATTTTAAAGCAATTAAATAGGATCCCTTTGAATCTCATAATGAAAAGATGAACAAAAAATGCCAAAGATGATGCACCTACAGTTGTGGTTATGCCATTGAATCTATTTGTTGATACATGTATCATAAACTTTGGTTGAAAAATAAAAGTACAGTAGTTTGTTTGTTCTAACCTTGTTCTCTTCTTCTATTAGTTTACTATTTGGCATGATGATATTGTTTTTATATATATACATATATAAACAATAAAAGCTTGCTATATTTAGATGATGGTGACCTTTGATTTCATCTTTTTTTCCTCTTAGAATTGAAGATTAGATGTTATACTATTAAGTGCAGTGTAAGTCAAGATCTTTTTTGACATGACATTTTATTTTATTTTTTAAAAAATGATCTTTGTAGGCATTTTATTAGTTTTGTAATATTACTTGATATTTCATGCTTTGAGTATGGTCTGTTTTATTGTTTTCCTATTATCAATATTATCCCCATTTCCTTAACGTGTTGCAGTGTTTAACAGCTACGATGTTTTAAGGCCTTATGTTGCTCATATAGATGATATCTTTAAGGATTTACTACTGTAAATCATCCTTGTGTCCCTCTTTAGGAATAAGAATTGATGTCAAAGTCAGATGGTAAAGCAATGGTCATTTTCTCATAAATGGGAAAAAAGGGGGCAGGGGGGGAGGGGAGGAATTGTGAGGAGATTTTGTCTGAACTCTACTGTCAAGCAGCAAAAGATATAAAAATCAAGTGATAATAAAATATTGTTTGTACTTTTGGGTTGTAAATGGCTAATCAATGTAATGATCTTGCATTTATTTATTTTACTTTTGGGAAGTCAAGGATGCCATGTGCTCTTCAATTTACTGTGTATAACTCTTATTGGATCATTTCAATTTTATGACAGGATATTTTCAGAAAACTTAGCATATGGAAGTTAATTGCATCAGTTTTTGCCTTTTCATTCACTCCAGAACTGATGTTTGGACTTTATCTACTATACTACTTCAGGGTGTTTTGAGAGACAGATTAGTTCCAACAAGTACTCAGTGAGTGATCATGCTGTTTATGCTAGTCCATTATGTTGTGTTGTCTTAAATGTTACACCCAATATGCAGGGAGTTGAACTATGATTACAGAATGCAGAGGTAACCAAACTTTACTGATATTCCCAAGGCCTTATTAATAGAGGCTCTGCCATGCAAAAAGAATAGAAACACCTGAAAGAATGCTGTTCGTTGTTGTGTTAAGAAAAAAGTGAAACTGAAATGTAATAGGATACTAAAAAAAAATAAGAATTAACAATGAAATAAGAAGAAAATTTGTAAACATAACTCTTTAGCAAAATGTGGCATGATTGGAAGTGAAACATCAATTTCTTCAAGTTTTGAAATCCTACTTGCTTGATGATTTGACCAAGGTTGTTAGTATCATACAAATTAACATTTCTGTTTCTTCTGGGAATGGTATTTCCCACATACCACTGCATTTTGATCAAGTTTATTTTGACATGAGATTAAACTCAATATCAGCCTACGTATAAGTAAAACATCCACATGACATGAGGGATCTTCTTCTAATGTCATTTCTTTTACTAACAGTCACCGTCTCCTAGTCTGTATCATATTTTTTGTCTCCCTTGCTCACATCGACATACCTACTCTCACATGCCAACCTACCCCATCACATCTTCCGATTTCCTAGTAATAGCCATGCAAAGAAGCTAAAAAAACTGCAGGAGGTTGCAACAACTCCTTATTTGCTACTGCCTTCATTTTGATTTGGTATTTTTTTTTATTTTTTTTTTATTTCCCTTTCTTCCAAGATATGGAAAAGTAGGCAAGTTTGCATGTTGCTTGGAATAAGATTTTTAGGTGGAAATGTCCAAGCTGTGCAAGTACAGCTGCTGCATCATAGCACAGCGTTGTATTGGAGCAGAATAGAACTAGAGAGAGTTATGTATTGGTTTTGGTGAAAATTGGCTTGTCCACCACTTGTGCAGAGAAATTGGAAACTGTTAAGGTTCAGTTTCTTTATTCTTCATGAAAATAGGATAAAATTTTCCAAGAGGGAAAAAAGTTATGACCAACATTTCCCTTTAAATCGGTGTTAAGCAGAGACAACCACCCGCTGGCAGCTCTCCCTCATTAACTATTATTGCAGCAAGTACTAGTAGTGATATCACCTACAATAATTTCTCCTATTCACTTATTGTCCATGTTCTTCTATTAGTTATTCTCTTCTTTAGATGGAGATTTGTTTCTTTAAATCTTTAAATGATATTGTCTTGTAATCTCATCTCTTTTATCTGGGTCTCGTATAGGTTTTTGCTGGAAGCTACTTCTATGTGGCAGGAGCACTTATGGGCCTTCTAAAACCTGGAAGGATGAGCATGTTTGGGACACTACTGGTAATCTGGGGTCTTGTCAAGGTTTAAGAATGTTGTGCGTAATTGTATATTTGTGGCAGACAGGCCGTGATAAAGGCTAAAATCCGTTGTTTGAAGACAGTGAAATATTAATCTGCTAGCAGGATCTTGTAAAGAAGTTGTGGCATCGACTTGGATAGTTTTAAATGAGCTAATTCTATTTTGTTGCTTAGCCTTATTGTTTTAGCCTCTTTTGCTTTGTTCTGTTTATCTTGTTTCGGCCTTTGATTTGTTTTAACAATTGATGTTCTCTTTTTTTTGTTTAATTTTATGAAATTTAAGTGAAACGAATGAGTTGCTATTATTGAACGGATATATTTCCCAAAAAAAAAAAAATTGTCCCAAGAACATAAAAAGGGAAAAAAACCAGACGGGCACCAACTAAAATAATGAAGCACACGATTTTGCATAAGAAAAACGCCCCTAAAGCTTTTGCAAAACTGTGCGAGGTGGCAAATGTTAATGGTTTGTAAATGATTAAAAAGGCATAAGCTTTAACAAGTTTCAACATGCCTGGTTTATAAAGTTAGACTTTTAAGGGGAACAACTTTAAAAAGGTTTTTAAGTCATTTTTTCGTGCCTCGAATTGGATAAAAAGTTTCTTTTGCCTTTGCTTTCAATATTGACCATCACAGTGTTGATCTCAACTCGTCAATTAGCTACTTAATTCACCGAATTCTACACATTTCAAGGCCTTTTAGGCCCTTGGGGATATCAAAAAACTCATGATTAAAAATGTTCATGCTCTTCTTTCCCCTACCAAATGTCCATCAATTGTCTTTTCTTTGTTGCATTAACTTTTCCCTCTGCCTATTCAACACCCCTTTTGCTTGCATGCTTGCTTGAAAATTGAAACCTATGTGGAGTTGCAAAATTTACACTTTAAATATTAGTCTATTTTCTAAGTACTTTTCACTCACTGGCATATAAATTCCTTTAATCATTCAAAGATTTTTCATGTATATATACATGAAGATATTTATTGCATAACTCATAGAATATCAAAAGCTATCCCTTTATATTAATAGTTAAAATAAGAGTTCTTAAGTGATGCACGAGAGAATCAATAGTTAAAATCAAAAAATTATAAGACTTTAATGAAGTGATAATAATAAGTTTTGATGAAAGAAATACCGTTTGTAACTTTATAAAAAATAATTGTGCCAAGTGACATTTACCTCAAAATTAGAAAATAATAAAATAACTTCAATTTAATAATATTATAAAAGATGCATTTGCTAATGACCTCTTTCAATAACATTAAAATTTTGTTTAACTATTAATACAACCATAAAGTCAAATAATGAAAAAAATTTATCATTGATGAATGATTCATACATTAATAAATGAAACATAAGCTTAAAGTCGTTTTTTTGTTCTTCTTTCATATTTTCTGGTTGCATCATAATCGATGTTCCTATTATGCAAACCGTTAGGAAATAGCATTCATCACAACTGAACGATTTATCTTATTAGGATGCTTGACAAGATAAGCCAACAAAAGAGACCGATCCAATTCCTCTACACACTGCAAAAAGCAAATAATATTAAAAAAATATTTATTGAGTATGAAATGAAACGTAATGGACTTATCACTTCATGGTAGGTATTGAGGTGCACAATTTGCATAAACTTGCATACATACATGCCACAATCATAGCTACAAAAATTATAAAACTTGAGGATCAAATTAAGATATATGTTTTAATAAATTGTTTTCATAATTTAATAAAATCAAATATTTTATTATGCATTTACCTGTTTGACTGTCGTGGAACATCATTGGGGACAACAATTTCCCAACAGGTTTCTTTACTGACAAATAAGGAAAAGCTTTTCAAAATATGCAACCTGCATAAATTTCAAATATATGTACATGAAAAAATTGTACAATTTATATAATTTAATCATGTAAAGTAAGATATTGTGTTAAATTGATTGTTTACCACTTTTTTTATCGCATTCAATCTTCTGGTTTCACCTCTGGATAATGGTAAAAAGTCAAATACTTTAATAACCTTCTCTTTTAAATTTAATACACATAAATACCAATGCATATTACTGTCATTCATCAGCACAAAGATATGAAAAATACACAATAAAAGATTTAAAATAATTAAAAAAAATTACATGAATTAAAACTATTTTTATTAAATATTTATCATTATACTACAATAAATTTATATATATGCAATTACTTTTTTTAAAAATTATAATAGTGCTTCCATTACTTAACCCCGAGAATAAAGAAATTCCCTTAACATTACAAAAGAAGCACCTTTAATCTATTGGATTATATGCTCACAAAAACCATCAAAGTATACCCCTCCAATACGATATGTAAACAAACAAAAACTGACCCAAATTCCAGCTTTACAACCATGAAACTTAGATATAAAAAACCTATACCCCCTATCCACACACAATCAGTAAATCAATGTTAAAGTCTATACACAAAATAAAACAACATAAACAAATCATTGAAAGCATCTATCAACACCACCCCATGCCTATCCACAATTTCCATAGTGTATGTATCCACATTTTGATCAATAATATTAGCCAGCATAATGAAATCCAAGTGCAATATTATAAAAACATGTATCGGACCAGGCCACTACAAAAAATAAAAATAAATGTTGAACAAATTTATATTACCATTTCACAATTTTGTATGAAACTCGTTTATGGCTGGAGACCTCGTTGGTTTAAATATTTAAAGTCAGTTACTGGATTGCGTAGGATATAATCCTATTGCAATACAAAAACCATCATACATATTGCTAGCATACATAATTCATTAAATTACATAATCAAAATAATTAAAAAATATAATATATTCGATAAAAATATTAATGAAATTGATATCTTACTGAAACAAAACATGGCATATACCATCTTGTCCAAGAGTTTGATTCTGCCTTGGCGTTTCGAATGCACGCATAACCCACCATATTAATTACCTTCAACCAGTTTTTTTTGATCAAAAAATGAGAAAAAATTGCAAACATACCCATATATATATATATATATATATAATTAAACCATAATGAACAATTCAACTTACTGTATCATCAAGCCACTTCCTTGGTCCAATGTCATTATCTCAGTCTTAATTGCATATGTATCAATGAAATCAACAATTCTCTCCTCACTACGTTAAGAAATAATTAATCAACAGTTTTTATTAAAAAAAGAAACAAAATATGCAATAACTATTAAAACTACCTGTTTGAATGTTTATTCCACACATAGTTGCATATATCGTTTAAATCATCGGATAGTTTATAAGGTGATGAAACACTTGGACTCCATAAACAAACCTTTATAATAATATAAATTTCATTACAACATTAGTATACAAAAAAATTCAACAAAATAAAAAAGCAATTATTATCTCAATACCTTTGACCTGGACTTCTTCATTGTATTTTTATGCACTTTCTCCTTAACATTAAGGATTTGATATGGCAAATGTTCTTTATTCACCAACGTAGGAGCCAAAGATGCCGCATCTAGTAGATACTCTTTATCACCTTCACTGGAACGAATCGAAACTATTTCAACACTCTCGAAGGCTTATAAGAATTATTAACATAATATAGCGAATTTTGAATAAGTTATTTAAAAATAAATATTCTTTGCAGAACACTTTGTTAGCAAATAATTCATGCATATTGTTGGGAAGAAAAACCAGAGAGTTTCTTATTCTCTATCTTATAAAAATATTTACAGCAGCCTATACATATAGATCCATGTTTACCCTAAAAACATCCCTAAAATAAGAAGTTATTGCAAATATAGAAAGCATAATATTAGGCCCAAAAAATCAGACACATAAATACAATAATTCCTAAAATTATTCCTAAACTTATTCCTAAAAAATCTCCACCAGTCAACACTCCCCCTCAAGTTGGTGCATAGATGTCACACATGCCCAACTTGCAAACTAAAGTATGAAATGGTCTGCTGCTAAGTCCCTTAGTAAACACATCAGCTAGTTGTTTTTCTGAGGTCCCATGAGAAACCTTCAAAAAACCATCTAATATTTTTTCTTTTATGAAATGCCGGTCAATCTCTATATGCTTTGTTCGATCATGTTGAACTGGATTGTGAGCTTTACTAATAGCAGCCTTGTTATCACAGAACAAGGATAGACATTTCCCTTCTGACAATCGCAATTCTTCCATTACTTTCTGCAGCCATAGTAATTCACAAACACCCTGTGCCATAGCTCTATATTCTGCTTCTGCACTTGATTGAGCTACCACATTCTGTTTTTTGCTCCTCCAAGTAACTAAATTTCCACCTATAAATGTGCAATAACCAGATGTTGACCTCCTATCATCAGGTGATCCAGCCCAATCTGCATCTGTAAAAGCTTCTATCTTTAAGTGACCTTTTTTAGAGAAGAGCAGTCCTTTTCCAGGTGCAGATTTTAGGTATCTTAAAATGCGAAAAACAGCCTCTAGATGAGAATTTCGAGGGTCATGCATATATCGACTTACCAAACTTACAGCATAGGCTATGTCTGGTCTGGTGTGTGAGAGATAGATCAATCTCCTAACCAACCTTTGATATCGGCCTAAATCAACTGACTCACCAACTCTTGCTTGCAATTTATGATTAGCTTCAATAGGAGAGTCTGCAGGTTTACATCCCAACATACCAGTTTCTTCAAGAAGATCCAAAATATATTTCCTTTGAGAAATAAAGATTCCCTTATCAGATCTGGCAATCTCTATTCCAAGGAAATATTGCAACTTACCCAAATCCTTAATCTCAAACTCCTGAGCCAAAAGTTTTCTGAGTCGAGCAATCTCCTCCTTATCATCCCCAGTCACAACTATATCATCAACATAAACAATAAGTAATGTGATCTTACCATTACAGTGTTTAATAAACAAGGTATGATCAGCATTGCTTTGATGATATCCAAATGAGATCATGGCCTTATTGAACCTATCGAACCATGCCTTGGGCGATTGCTTCGAACCATATAATGCCTTCTTTAATCTACAAACCTTCCCTTTAGTCTTCTCATCATCAAATCCCGGAGGAATTTCCATATACACCTCTTCTTCCAAGTCTCCATGTAGGAAGGCATTCTTGACATCAAACTGTTGTAGGTCCCAGTCAAGGTTAGCTGCACATGATAACATGATTCTGATAGTATTCATTTTTGCAACAAGAGCAAATGTCTCTTGATAGTCCACCCCATAAGTCTGGGTGAAGCCTTTTGCCACTAATCTAGCTTTGTACCTTTCAATTGAACCATCTGCCTTATGTTTCACTGCAAACACCATTCTGCATCCAACTGGCTTCTTTCCCAAGAGAGGAGTAACAAGTTCCCAAGTCTCATTTTTTGCCAAAGCCTTCATCTCTTCAACCATTGCCTCTTTCCATTTTGGATCATGATATGCTTCTTGCCAACCCTGTGGAATAGAAATGGAGGAAACCGACAATACAAAGGCTCTATAGGAAGGAGACAAAGAATTGTAGGAAACAAAGTTAGAAATAGGATGTTTAGTACAAGCTCTGACTCCTTTTCTGATAGCAATAGGAACATCAAGATCATTACCAATGGGATTAGAATTGGGGTAATCAAAAGGTAAAAAAGACTCACCACATGTATTTTCAGGAACTGAACTCAGAGATGGCGCTTGACCAGGTATAACATGCTCGATGGCTTTATCTATCTTGTCCCGTCGTGTGTAGGTTTTCAAATCTGGCCTATCTAATCTCCCAGTTTTAGGTTGTTCTTTGTCATCACTAGGATTTTCACTAGAAAACTGTATAGGGGGATTTTCACTAGAAAACTGTATAGGAACAGGTGCCATCACTTCCACCTCTTCCTCCTTATTCTCCCCCTGAAGAGGTGACTGAGGTGTATGAAAATAAGGCTCAGACTCCCTAAATGTAACATCCATACTTACAAAGTAATTTCTTGAGGGTGGATGATAACACTTATATCCCTTTTGAGTTGCAGAGTAGCCAACAAACACACATTTAAGGGCCCTAGGTTCTAACTTACCTACATTCCTCTTGTGAACAAAACAAACGCATCCAAAAATTTTTGGAGGAACAGTATATGAATTACTACCTTTTAAAACTTCTAAAGGACTCTTAAAATTAAGTGTTTTTAGAGGCATTCTGTTAATAAGGTATGCGGCTGAAAGTACTGCATCGCCCCAATAAACCTTTGGAACATTCATAGTGAACATGAGAGATCGAGCCACTTCTAATAGGTGCCTGTTCTTCCTTTCAGACACTCCATTTTGTGCACTAGTGTCCACACAGCTAGTTTGATGTAATATTCCATTGGAATCTAGATATGCCTTAAACACACCATCCATGTATTCTGTGCCATTGTCGGTTCTTAGAATCTTAACCTTGGCATCAAATTGTGTACAAATCATTTTGTGAAATAGTTGAAAACAAGAAAAAACCTCATTCTTTGCTTTCATCAAATAAACCCAAGTTAATCTAGTACAACAATCAATAAAGGTAACAAACCATCTATAACCAGATAGAGAAACTGCTTGACTAGGTCCCCATACATCAAAATGAATAGTCATAAAAGGAACTGAACTCTTATTATTAATTGAAGGATAAGAATGTCTGCTATGTTTAGCAAATTCACAAGCGTCACAAAATAATAAATCCAACTTGCATTGTTTAAACAAACTAGGATATAATTTTTCTAAAACAGAAAAAGATGGGTGTCCTAATCGTGTATGCCATTGGATTATTTCTTGGTTAACATTCATAGAGTCTCCTAATAGGGCTCGAGTTATACCAGGAATCAAGATATTGCAACCTTCCTCTAATAGATACAAGCCATCTTGCAATCTACCAAAGCCAATCGTTCTCCCTGTTTTCAGGTCCTGAAAAACACAATGAGTCGGAAAGAATTCAATTTTGCAATCAAGTGCTTTTGTAATTGAACTAACAGATAAAAGGTTAATAGGAAAACTAGGAACATGAAGAACTGAAGGTAGATTAATGGTGGGAGTACATTTAATAGAACCTGTTCCAGATATAGATGCTAAAGATCCATCTGCTACACGGACTTTATCATTGTCTAAACACGGAGAATAAGTTAAGAATTTATTGGAAGAGCCTGTCATATATCTGTTTGCTCCAGAATCTATAATCCATGAATTTTTTTGAGTATCAAGATTGGCAAGAAAAACAGTACCTGTTTTGACAAAATTGGAGGAAGCAGCAGTGGTTGATTGAGAGTCAAGCTGAGACAAAAGACGCCTTAGGGTTTGTACTTCTTCATTGGAAAGACTCCCAGTATTAGTTGTCTCTCTAGGTATTTCTACTGCTTCAGATAGGTTTGCTTGTGGTCTTGTTGAGCCCATCCGTTTACCTCCACGACCCCTAGTTGGTCGACCATTCAGCTTCCAACAAGTTTCCTTAGTATGCCTTAGCTTCCCACAACAATCACAGTGTAAATGATCCTTGTCTGATGGACCTTGGTTACTGACTTTCAGCTGTTCACGAAAGGAATTTGCAACTAACCCTGCCTTGTCTACTGAAACTGTGTGTATCATGGCACTTCTTCGACTTTCTTCTTGCTGTACATACGAATAGATTTGCCTTAAAAAAGGCAAAGGATCCTTACCAAGTATCTGAACCCGTATCTGATCATATTCCATATTTAAACCAGCAAGAAAATCATATATGCGTTCTTTTTCCACTAATTTCTGGAATTTGGCTGCATCTTCAGAACATACTGCTTGGAAATCTTGGTAATAGTCAAGTTCCTGCCATGAACCACTCAATTCAGCAAAGTATTGAGCAATAGTCATCTCACCTTGTTTCGTCTCATGCATCTTATTCCGCAATTCATAAATCTGTGCATCATTGCCCACTTGAGAATAGGTTTGAGAAGCTGCATTCCAAATCTTAGATGCAGTATTCAGCAACAGATAACCTCGGGCTATTTGAGGTTGCATGGAATTAATAAGCCATGACATTACAAGAGAGTTTTCAGATTCCCACTGGTTGTAGGTGGGATTGGTGACGTCTGGCTTTTGTTTATCTCCGATAACATATCCTTTCAGACCTCTAGCTTGGATGAACAATAGACAAGACCTTGACCACGCAAGATAATTAGTTCCATCTAGCTTTACGGGACTGATTTGTAATGAGGGATTCTCATCGATCAAACTAACCTTATTTTCAGTAGTTGTTTTCTTCCCATCAGCCATGATTTGAAACACCAGTCAATCAAGGCTTCTGGTGGCTGTCAAAAGTAGCAGACAAGATTCCCCTACTGCCAAGCGATAAAAAATATGGCTTCTTTAGTCGGCAGAAGCTCTGATACCATGTTGGGAAGAAAAACCAGAGAGTTTCTTATTCTCTATCTTATAAAAATATTTACAGCAGCCTATACATATAGATCCATGTTTACCCTAAAAACATCCCTAAAATAAGAAGTTATTGCAAATATAGAAAGCATAATATTAGGCCCAAAAAATCAGACACATAAATACAATAATTCCTAAAATTATTCCTAAACTTATTCCTAAAAAATCTCCACCAGTCAACACATATTATTCAAACCGAAATACATGATTAGTAATTTATATTCATACCTTTCTATTTTCCTTTCTAGCTATGTATCTCTTTACTTTGTCGTTCATACGAGCAGTTGGAGATGACATATTTTCCTTCAAAGTAGAGCATGGAGATGAAAAACATCTATCATTTACTATTGATGGATGATACAAAATCAATTCCTTCGGAAACTCTTTAAGTGATTCATTGGGAAAATCCTGGATAGTATTATAATTTCCCAAGTTATCACAAGATAAAACAATATTAAACCCTCTTTCATTGGCTGTTGGTGCATTGGATTGACCATAATTTGAACCATTTTCCTTACATAAAGATTCTTCTCTTGCATGTTCATCTCTCGTAGGATTACCACCATGTGATGTAGTGCAAACAAATTTGGGCACACAAAACTCTTCAAATCGAATAACTTCAATATCAACCTTTATTGTCGTTATATCATTTTTCAAGCTAACGAAAATCTCATACTCCTGTTGCTTCTCTTTTTCTTTCAGCTTTTGATTATTTTTATCATACTCCAATAATTCCTTCAACTTTTCAATTTCACACTTCAAACTCTCATACACTTGTTGCTTCTCTTTTTCCTTTAGCTTTTGATTATCTTTATAATACTCCAACAACCCCTTCAACTTTTCAATTTCATACTTCAAACTCTCATACTCCCGTTGTCTCTTTTTCTTTCAAGTTTTGACTATTTTTATCATACTCCAAAAATCCCTTCAACTTTTCAATGTCACACTTCAAACTCTCATACTCCTGTTGCTTCTCTTTTTCTTTCAACTTTTGATTATTTTTATCATACTCTAACAATCCTTTCAACTTTTCAATTTCATACTTCAAACTCTTAATTTCACTCTTTAATTCCTCTTTGTTATCAACACACTTACATGTAGCCTACAAAAATGAAATATAAAATTTTAACTATAGTAAATGACAATTATAACAATGCAAATTAAAGTCATAAATACATATTTTGATTTAAGAGGATAAATGAGCATCAAATGACAACTTTCCCTCTGACTTCATGTCCATAGTTGGTGTGATGATATATGCCAATAGATTCAACCAATATATATATTTTTCAATATGAGAGAATATTTAAACCAAATTATATTAACTTTTATTGTAAAAAAAGATTAATCACATCACCTGAACCTTTTTTGAATTTTTAAAATTTTTTATACCGGCCAACCATCCATCAATCTTTTCTTGGTTCTATGCAGCAATCCAAAGTAAAAAATGTTGACCATATTTATTGTCAAATCATGCACCAGATATATGATCCAAAAAAACTATCTATACAAATATCATAAAAAGAAAAAAACACAATATCCAAAATAAATTTTTCACGAAAAATACAATATCATAACACAATGTAAAAAAATATATATTTTAGCACCTAACCTGAAGAATCAAAACACATCCACTCAACCATGTTGTTTGCCATCCTTCTTCTTCATCCCATTGCGAAAATTTGATATTCCTGATAACAGCATTTCACACACATGCTTCGATAAGTTCATAGTTGTATTACAACCTATATTATGTAGGCAAAATATATATTTTTTTCTATAAAAGTAGATGCCAATGGGCAAAGCAAACAACCTATTGCATACAAAAAAAATTTACCTTTGAACTCATCCAAATCTTTATGTAACATTGGCAATTTTTTTTCTAAATCACTAAATTTTATGAATCCATTATTAATAACTTTAAATTGATTGCATAAACTTGTAATTGTATGATCATCTTCCACAAAAGTAATAGGGGTCCCCTCAGCTGAGAAACCAATAATTATTGACAATGTCTCAGATGTAAATGGAATCTCATAATCATATAATTTCAAACACCCTTGTTTAAGTGAACCATTTCAATCAACCACAAACAAAGATCCTTGTTTAGCTTATACTCTTGTAGATGAATCAAGCCTCCAAGTCTAATACTACGAATTGAATCATTATATTCAGACCAATATTTTGCAATAACTTGTAGAAAGGACTACAACGTGTATCCCAGCAATCCTACATTACATTAAAAATTATAATATAATAGTATCAGTGTCATGAATAAACAAAATATATTGTAGCATTCACCATTTACCTTTTCGACCAACATTATTAATTTTATAATTATAAATCTTTAATAAAATTGATAAAAATTAAACAATCAAGTAAAAATGAATTCATTCAAAAAATTGAAAAGAAAACAATAACTTTGTTTAGACATACCTATAAATTTAACAAATTATTAAAACTATATATCACTTCAAATGTATATTATTCAAATATTTAAATTATAATAAAATAATCAAAATAACACTTACCTTATTAATCTTTGCATTGAATTCTTTTTCTTCCTCCAGATATCGCAAACGGTCTGCTGTTACTAAATTTTTAAAAACTAACTTCCTCTCATTAGGAAGACATGCAAAAGTTTTTGCAATATCTCCCCTAACCTATTAAAAGATAATTAAAATAAAAGAATTATTCACAATCATTCATTCAAATTTGAAACTATATTAAAATTATACATTTCAAAAGGGCATATTTATACACCTTATTTGTCAATTTCATCTTTTTATCCTTTTTGTTTTCATTACAAATGGATTCACTGTCAAGAAAAAAGATAATTATTATAAACTAAATTTAATCGTTGACATAAACATCAATATATAATAAATTTCACAATGTAATGAACAATAATACTTACAATTATGTCAAATAAAAAAAAAAAGCAACATATGTACACATCTTACTAGTAAAAAACAAAAACATTCTTAGGTCGCTTTGAACGACAAGATTTGTTAATGACTTGGTCTTTGTTGCCATCTATGTTTTCATGGTTTTCACCTTTTTCCAAAACAAAATCCATGCAAGAAGCTTTTGTCATAGTCTCAACATCTCTCATTATTGTTGTCACACATTTTCTAACAGCCGTATTTGTAATACTGCATTACAAAGTGAATATAACCAGCCTCAAATAAGATTATGAATTGAATAATTGTTATAACAAACATTAATAACAAATACCAAAGCATAAATTAAGAAGTTATACAATAATGATGCTCAAACACAACCAGATTTTTGTTAACTTATAAAGCATATTATTTTTAAAAAATTCTAATAGAAAATAAAAGAAAAAAATAGCTCAGATGCAGACTATCCTCATAAAATTTTAAATCAATATCCATAAGCTAGTTATTGATATAAATGATACTCAGAACAGTGAGTTCAAACATAAGAAAGTAACAATGATCTAGGAATTTTTTAAATAAAATACATATCTATACAAATCATGTAAATCTAGCATGAAGTTTTAGTCATAAGTTAGACTGTTGCATGATATATTTAATTATAAATTTATTTGGTTTCATCAGCAAGGGGCCTCCTTGGATTAGGCGATGCAAAGGAAAATGGCCCTCTATCATAGCCTTTGGCATGTTTTTTGTCTGCTAATGAGAATGATTTTTGCCTTTGGTTCTTCAATATTCGTTTGTTTGCTTAAGAATTGTTGATACTGAGCAAGAACAATCAGAGGACTATGTAAACTTGTTCAGGCATTGATCAAAGCAATATAATTTGGCTGGATAATAATGACTGACCAGACAAAAGGTTGAAGTGTAAGCCTCCCCTTTTAACAACTTTTTCCCTTAATTACCAAACAAACAAAAAAAATATACTAAAGATCACATAGTAAATAGAATTGTCATAACAAAACTAAACAAAACCAATACTATGCTTTTTATGCTAGCATGCTAATCAACCAAGGTTCTAAGCTTGCTAACAGGAACATTGTATCATTTCTTTTGTGCATCTACTAAGATTGCATAATATTCACTGAACTCCAATATCAATAAAATGTAAACGCCAGGATGTACCAAAGTTAAAGCAAATGTTCCATCTAAATGTGCCCCAAAAATTGTCCAAACATGCCCCAAAAATTGTCCAAATATGCCCACCATCACCTGCACGAAACATAAAAAAGACAATTATAATAAGCAAGATTAGCGTACCAACTAAGCAAAAATCATGTAGCTTAGACTACTCACCCAAACTTGGAGAACAAATATCCTTGATAAACACAATTGCAAAAAAGAAAAAATAGGTTGAAAGTCCAAAGTACAAGAGGGAAGTACTTTGCCTTTGCAAATATCTGTGGAATCAGAAATTCAGTAATGGCATTAAATTAGATGCATTTGCAGGACATCCTTTCTCTATGCAAATTTACACACTTTTAACAGAAGAAACAAATGACAGTTCATGAGGCACAACAACCAATATATCATACCTGTAAGCGTTGCCTTAGAAGTAGCCCTTGGTAGAGTCTCGTATCTTGGAAACTTTCAGACCGAGGATGGCTTGCTATTGTAAACTTGCTGCAACAAAATTGCCCACTAGTTGAGGGTGAAGGAAAATAAACTTGGCCAAGAAACTCACAATAAAATATTACAAAAAAAATTCCTCCATTAAGAGAGAACACAATCTGTTGGGGAGAGCCCTCATTTCCCCTGACTCCTCTATCAAGGAGAGTTCTCATCTCTCCTGACTTTTTAATTTTTTTTAATTTTATTTTTTTATTAACTGGTTGAATTGGTTTACCGGTTTCTTTATCAATTTTAAATCAATGGCTACAATTTAATCTCATAAATTGAACGGTGTTTATTAATTGACCTTACAATAAGGTCAAAACTAATGACCTTACCACAAAATTTGCCCAATTGGATATAAGCTTCTGATGATCTAGACTTGAACTGCAGGTAAGGTTGCTTAATCTTCTCAAGTTCTGACTATTTGAATCTGTCAAATGCTTCCCTCTCAGATTGTGGTTGATAATTTGAATTGGTTGAGATATCATTGGCAGTGGCAGCTTTGGATCTTTTCTGTCTGAACTTCATGCATGATGTCTGAATGTGTTTGATCAGCACTGATGCCATTACAGGTTGAGGTAATGAATGCTTGGTGTTGGTGACCTGTGCAATTGTGATACACTGGGAGATGACTGTTCTGATCTTTTTAAGTATAGCAGTCGCCATTTATTTGGCAACGACCTAAGATGAACAAACTGCAATGTATAATCAAGATAGAAATCATGCTTTCAATTGTCAATAAATGGAAGCAGTACTAAATATTGTTCATTTGAAGGTAAACTGATCAAGTGACTGACATAACAAACAAGTTAGCTGCAGTAATATGCAAGGCAAAATCTAGAATAAAAGGGAGGGGATTTAATAAATACTAGTATCGTCTTATTAATATCAAAATATAGACCTAAAATATAACTACTGTTTGAATCTTCCCATGCATAGCTTCATCAAAATCTTTGTTTCTCCCTCTAAAGAGCAATAATATTATAGTTGGCTGCAACAATACTTACGGAATTGGTGGTGTAATTTCTTTCTAAATTTTCTTTCACCCAAATTGTGAGGCAACATATCCATAATATTTCCTGTCAAGTTGAAGGCCATAAGATTCTGCAACATAAAAGGAGTTACCTGCTTAGTGTTAGTGTCCAATGGAAACTTTAATCTGCCAAAGTTCGTTCAGTGGATTTCAACAGAATCTATCTTCACGCAAGGAATGTGAGAAACAATTGGCCAATATACACCTCTCTCTTTGAAATCTTGCTTTTCTAGAAGGGGACAATTTCTGATGTCAAGTACCCCGAGCATATCAGGCAGGCCATCTTTTGGCAAAGATTGAAGCTGAGGGCAATCCCAAACATCCAGTGCTTCAAGAGAAGTGAGATTTTGGAGCCTCTTAGATAGGAATTTCAGATGTTCCAGACGATGGATTCGCAGGTGGACAAGAGTCAAAGGAAGTGTAGAATCTTCTTGAAAAGATGTCACATTTAAATTACAATCACCAACATTTAAGTCTTTAAGAGATGTAAGTTTGTACAGACCCCAATTTGGAAAGGACAATGTGATTTTTCTGCAATTCGTGATAGTAAGTGACAGCAGGTTTGGTGGAAAACCACCATCTGGAAAGGATGTTAGACCTGGACAACCAAATATTGTCAGATACTGGAGAGATGTGAGGTTATGTAAATAGTTGGGTAGGGACTGGAGTCTCTCACAATTGTATATTATAAACCTTCTAAAATTAGGAATAGGCAAGCCACTTTCTGGAAAACACAATAAAGAAGGGCATCCAATTACATGCAACCCAGTGAGATATCTGAACCTGTACAGGCATTCAGGGAAGACTTGTAGATTGTAGTTTCCGATAGCAATGAACTCAAGTAAACTGTTACTCTGTAGTAATCTCTCTGAAAGCGACTCCAACTCCATGCAATCCCAAATCTCAAGTTTCTTAAGGGCACCTGATAACTCACCTTCTGGAAAAGATCTGAGAGATGGACATTTGACAATCTCCAAGCATTCAAGATTAACTTTATGGATGCTGCTGTTATCATCATGCATCAGCCCCTTGGGCAAGGACCCCAGACTTTTACATCCACATATAGCAAGGCTTTTAATTTTAGAAGGCAAACCAGTATTTGGAAAAGACAACAATTTTGGGCACCCCTTGATACTCAAATCTTTTAATGATCTTAGCTTGTGTAGGTCATTTGGCAGCTTCTCCAGATTAACACATTCTTCTATCTCCAAATATTCTAAGTTGCACGGCAGCTCCTGCTCTCCATCTGTCAACTGTACCAGCTGAGGACAGCTTTCAATTACTAGACGCTTCAAACAAGAAAGTTTTTCTAAATTGGCCCCCATTTGCCACAAAGATATAAGTTCAACACAGTCTTCAATTTCAAGAATTTCTAGCGATACCAAGCAGTCGATGAAACCCTTGTGCAAACCAACAAGATTTGAAATTCTCTCAATCTTCAAGGTTGTGAGGGAGGTAAGGTCAACAACTCTTGTCAGAAACAAATCACGACAGTTTTCTAAATGCAATTCACGAAGGGATGGGAGGCTTACAAGTGAACCTTCAAACAGTGGACAGTCAAAAATATGAAGCTTTACAAGTGATGTAAGATGGCTGGGTATACCTCCGACCAACATGGGACAATTCCATACCCTGAGCTCATGGAGATAAGGGAACTTTCCTTTTGCTACTTCAAACTCTATAGGTGAAGACCATTTCTTCCACATCAACATATTCCCAAACCTTAGAATTTTTAATGATGGGAAAAGCTTATCAGAAGAAGAATTAGCCACACAAAATTCAGAACCAACATGCTTCACTTCACACATGCCCTCTATATGCAATTCCTTTAGAAAGGGTAAGCCCCCAAGTGAAGGCAATGAACTGACATTTTGACAATCACAGAGATTAAGGTAGACCATGTTAGCAAAAGAGGGGTCTCCTATCCAAGATGGGAATTTTTCTCCACTATAACATGAAATTTTGAGTTTTTTCAAATTTCGATGAGGTTCTAGCATCTCAAGAATACTCATTTGATTTTCTCTAATACGTGAATCATTAGAATCATTGCTCCACTTCATAACTAACTCATCAAGGCCATGCTTCTCCTTTAAATTGGCAAGTATTGCATCTTCAATAGCTGTCACATTTTGCAACTCAAAGATAAAAAGCAGCCCTCGAAGTTTGGACAAGCTTCCGAGCTCTCTTATACTAGGCCCATTGCCTTTCCCCACGATAAACTTTGGCAATTTCTTGAGATTGACCAAATTACCAATTTTCAAAGGCATAGCCTTCATATCATCTGTGTCAACAATATCAAGATAAAGAAGGTTGACCAGATTCTCTATTCCTCGAGGCAACTCAGTAAGTTTTTTACATCCACTCAAGTTTAATGTTTGTAAATTGTAGAGTGCACTTACTGATTGAGGTAAGCATTTAATTTTCGTGTGAGACAAATTAAGATACCGCAAGTGTTTCAAATCGCCAATAGAATGTGGAAGCTCACTAATGCAGTAACCGCTCAAAGATAGTACTCTTAAGCGTTTAAGTTTTGGCAGCAACTCCTGTAAAACCATAGTACTTAAGTAGCTATCTGCACCCAAATCTGACATTGAGAGAGGTAATGCTAGGAAAGTTCGTAAGTGTCTCATTGCATAGAATAAGTCAAATCTTTTACGGACATCATACTTATGACGAATGTAGGAAGAGTGGTGAACTCTTTCAAAAAAATTATGCTGCCCAACCTCCATCTTGTCCTCCAACTGAACACAAACTTCAGCTGCAACAGATTGAGCCAAATCATTAATGAGATCATGCATCACATAAAATGAGTCATCACTACTTGATTGTTGAAAAAATGACCTTGATAATAAATCCCAAAAATAGTCGGCACCTAAATCTTCAATTTGCTTCATTCCTTTGGTTTGACTGATAAAACCTTCTCCAATCCATAACCGGACTAACTCATCTTTGTCAAATTCATAGTCCTTGGGAAATATTGCACAAAACGCAAAACATTGCTTCAAATGGGACGGGAGATGTTGGTAGCTCAACCAAAGGGCCGGAAGAATGCCACTCTTCTCTTCAGGTAAATCCCACAGCTTGCTATTCAATATACTTTCCCATTCATGATAATCTGCTTTTCTGCGCAATAAACCTCCCAGAGTTTTTGCAGCCAACGGCAAGCCCTTGCACCTTTTCACTATTTCCTCGCCAACTACTTTCAGATTTGGATGATCATCAAAATTTTTTCTACCCAAAGCATGTTGTGTGAGCAAAGACAAACAACTATCAAATGACATTTCATTCAAATGGTAAGCAGGAACAGTTCCCACCATTGAAGCAACAGTTTGACTACGGGTCGTAACAATGACTTTACTCCCGGAAAAACCTCCTTGGAAAGGACTGAACAGGATCATTAAGTCCTCATACTTCTCATTCCAAATATCATCTAGAACTATCAAGAATCTCTTCCGTATCAACAATTGGCTTACTTTCACTTGCAGCAAATTCAAATCATTCAAATCGCAAAACTCAAAACTCACCGATTGTAAGATTGTTTTTGTCACCCTAACAACATCAAATTCCTCAGAAACAGAAACCCAAACTTTCAAATCAAAGAAGCCCTCAACAGACACATCGTTATAAACGAGCTGAGCAAGTGTGGTCTTTCCTATCCCTCCCATGCCAACTATAGAAATCACACCAACCCCTGACTCTTCATCCTTCAGCAACAGTTCAAGAATTGCTTTTTTATCATTTTCCCTGCCATAAACAGAGGATTCATTAACCAAACTAGTACTTGGCAATCTTCTCACCACTCTATCACTTGTAGACCCCCCAGCCCCTCTTTCCCTCAATTCAAGGCACTCTTTCTGATTAATGATTTCATGAAATCTTGCAGTTATCTCCTTGATCTTGGACCCCATTTTCACATTAAATCTAACAGCGGATGGACTAAATTTAGTACTAATGGAGGAAACAAGTTTGCGTACCATGCTGCGATTTGGATTGGCAGCAACCAATTTGTTTGACAAAGCTTCGGTAGCAAACTCGTCGAGCAAATCATCCACATCGTAAGCCAAGTCTCGAAGCTCAGCTAGCCAGAGTTTAACCGACCGATCCCGATATTGCTTTTCTTCTGCATCTTCCAGCACCGCCTTGATGTTCAGCAGGACTTTCTCCCACTTTTTGAGGTGCTTATGCACCTTCTCTCTGCGTGCAAAGTTCAGCAGATCAGAGGAGGCTAACCGGTCAAATAAAACATCAAGAAGAGCAGATAGGAAGACGTCACAAACACCAGCCATCCAGTATTGCCCTATTTGAAACAATTGAATTGCAGAAAGTCAGTCTATGCTTCTTCTTCTTTTTAGGGTTTTTTGTCTTATTTTTTTTTTTCGAGAAATTTCTTGCACATACAACAGAGAAGTTACGGAACATTCTGGATCTCTCTTTAAGTTTTATTAGCATTAATTATTATCATTAGAATATAATGCACACCGACTATCTTGGTGAATGGAAAGAGAATACTAATAATAAAATTATAAATTATATATTTTTATATTTTTATTATATTTAATTAATTTTTTTAATACATTCAATTGAGTTAATATTCTTTTATTTTATCTATTTTAACATCACATTTTGTAATAAAATTACAACAAATATTATCTTTAATTGATGACTATATGAAACTCACTGGACCTAATAAATATTGTTTGACATGATATACACATTTCACATTATCAAGCTTTATCATGTCAAATTAATCTATCACACTAAATTTTAGGTATTCAAAGTAATAATTTATAATCTATAATTATATATTAAAGGTAGAGGTTAACAAGTGTTTCCTTAATTATTCTACATGATAACTGCTCTCTTCTTATCCTTAAAAGTAATGCCTGTTATATTTTCATTATGAAATAAGAATTTTATTACATAAAATAAAACAATAAAACCTTGATTAGATTCAAATGAAAAAAAAATATAATGTCTAAAAAAGTTTTAAAATTATTTTAAAAAATTTATATAAATCTTTAATACTTTATTGTGCTCAATCAATTTTTTCACTTTTTTACATTAAATGTTACATCAATGAAATATGAATAGAAAATAACAAGTGATATTTTAATTAATAGTAATTAATCAATCATTAACACTTATTTGATTTAAAATTAAAATACAAAGATTTGATTAAACCTAACAAAAGAATAAAAACTTATTTACATTTTTTTAAATAATTTATAAGCTTTTTGAACATTATGCCAAGAAAAACAAAGACTTAATTGAGTAGGATAAAAACATAAGAGTTTAATTACAAAAAACATATAATTTAGAATTTTTTTGTTACTTTAACCTTTTTTAATATTTATACAAAAATTAAGATATAAATATTTATAATTTAATATTTAATCTTATGATATATTTTTATTTTTAAATAACTCTTTCATTTTGACAATTGAGTTGATATCACTTAATTCATCAAATTCAAAATTTGTATAACAATATATAAAATTAAAGTTATTATATATATATATATATATATATTAGAGACAGTAAAAAGAGAAATTACAAAGTTTCCTACAAACACAAAAAAATTATCAATTTCTTATACTTTTTGTTCTTTTAAACAAAAAGGAGATAAATGAGATATGAATAATCAACCAAGCAACCAAAACAGCTAAATTAATTCAGATTGGAATTATTTTTTAAAGGTATGTTTTATAAATACCAATTAAGAATAATTAAAATATTAATTTTTTAAAATATATATCTCTAATTTACTATGTTCATTTTAAAAAATACATTAATTATATATATATTTTTAAATATCACCTTAATTAGTATCACAACAGAGGCCCATCTTTCCAGGATTTGCTCGATAAACAGCCCCCACCAACAAACCCATGGGTTTTGGCAAAAAAAATTCAAATAAAAATCAAAAGCTAAGCTAAATTAGTATTATAAAGTCATGCAGTTAAGATAAAATTAAGATATTTTGTACCTTGGAGAAAATCGTAATTTGGAGGTAATGCCGTAATGATCAATCGCAGCATTAATTGATTTGTGAAGGCAATCGAGATCTCTGCAACGATTAATTACGGTAAAACAATAAATTCAAATTAAAATTATATTAAAAAGAATTGTGGGTTTTTGTGATTTAACACCTGAAAAATGCAAGAACAATTACCGACCCTTGAAATAACTTGCAGTAGAAGACCAGATCCGCGGCTCGAGGGGCTTAGGGTTTTGGGTTAGAGATTGAATAAATACCCTTATAAAAAGAATAAAATAAATTCGATAAATACACGTCATACAAGACAAAATAAAAATAATCTTAAAACCGAAATATTTGACTTTATTATAAATGTATGCCGTATATGTTTTTTTGAAAAAATGTTTTATTAATTTATAATTACGTAATGAAATCTGATACTTCCATCTTAGAAGTATGCATAAGGGTTTTAGAAAAAAAAAATACAAACTAACCTATGATAAATATTAATTAACCTACTATATATTATAATTGGGTACATCATTGAGTGTATAAAGATATGGCGTATTCATTTCATAGTTATATATATTGATTAAGTCTTTATATATATATATATATATATAATTTACGAGATGATTTTTAAATTTTGTTTACAGAATTTCAAAACGGTTTAGTGTTTGAAATATTTTTAAAAACTTTATTTTGTAATTTGTTTTTCTATTTTTTTAATTTTTAAGAAAATTAATATTTTAATAAAGGTGATAAATGTTTTTTAATGTAAAAATATAAAAAAGTCATTAAAAATAAATTTATAAAATATAAAAAATAAAAAGTATTAAATAGACATAATATTGAAAATTGTTTTAAACTATTTAAAAAATTTTAAATAAAATTTTATATTTTTATTATGCTCAATCAAGTTTTTTTATTTTTATTTCAAATCAAATATATTTTTATTACTAATGATTGATTTAATCAAAATATTAATATTAAAATATTATAATTAACCAAAATATGATATATTAATTTAATACGATAATATGGTGATGTGATACTTTTTATCTTCCACTATATCAATACATGTAAATATAAAATGTTAAAATAAAAATATAAAAGTTTATTTAAATGCAATAGAAAAAGACTTATTTAAAATTCTTTTAATAATTTAAGATTTTAGTTAAGTATTATTACTATTAAATATTAAAAATTTTATTTAAAAAAGAAGAAGAAGAATAAGAATAAGAAGAAGACGAAGACGAAGACCGAGTCTACCTTGCTGGATCTTCCTTGATGCCCGCCTGGCCTCCCCTCGAGCATTCGCGGCGGAGATTCGGCGGCAACCTCGTCAAGTAGTTCTACTAACTCGACATCGTACACTACGAAAGTTCCGAGCTCGTCGCTTGACAATTCATAAGCAAAAGTACTGCTCGTAGTAGCATCTTCTCTCCCATTTCTTTCAGTCGCACGTTGAGTTTTCTTATCGGAGCACGTTGTCTTCTTGTCCGGCGATCGGAGGAGCAAACCTGGAGACTTGCAGACGTGGAGATTTGCCTCGTGAAAATAGCAACTCAAAAGGCGAGGAGTGGACGGTAGGAGGTAGAAGCAGCGTAGGTCAAAGAGCGTGGAGAAAGGTGAAAATCTTGAAGGCAGAGACGTTGGTTTTTCCATATCCGACCAAAGCTCGCATACTCTGCACAAAACAACGTTGTTGCAGGCCAGTTAGACTTTTCTTCCCTGTCTCATGGGATGTGTATAATATTAGTAATTCATCATTGGTGCCTTAATCGCCCATCGACCATAGATCTGGCTGACATTGGTTTGTCTTTTTGCCATTTCCTATCAATTATAGTAAGAGGTGAGTCCCTGTGAGTACGGACGATTGGTTGACCATAAAAAATTTAAAAATTAAATTAATAAATTATATTTTCAATATTACAATAGTGGAAATCAGTTTATATTAATGATTCATGAGATTTATTATTGACATTATACATTCTCAAAAAATTTCTCAAATTATTTTAAAAAAATTTAAATTAATCATTTTTTATAAATTCAATCAAGTTTTTATATTTTTATTTTAAATCAAATAAATTATTCATTAATTATCATTAATTAAAATACTATTTATTATTTTATATTCACATCACTTTGATTTTAAGTGTTGTCCTCAATTTTTTAATTATTATATATATAAAAATTGAGATGTATGATATGATTATCCGATTACTTTTTAACTACTTCTCATATAAAATTTTGATTTTATAATTGATCTACGTGACTTTATCGTAATGTTAATATGAAAGATAAAAAATGTCATGTTATCATTTATAGAACATATTAATATGTTACATCAGTGTTATATAATATAAAATGACAAGCGACGTATTGACAAAATCAACTATTAATTATAAAGATTTATTTGAATTAAAATAATAATATAAAAATTTAAATAATTCAAAATAAAAATATAAAAATTTTAATTAAATATAATAAAAAAATTTGTTTAAACTTTTTAAAATAATTTAAAAATTTATTTCATTATTATATCTTTTTTCCAACAATTATACATATCTACTATATATAAAAGTAGTATAATTTAATTTCTTAATTTCTTTCAATTGGGTGTCTAATTGAATTCCAATTGTCATTCAATTAGAATTTTTTTTATTTTTTTAACTTTTTGTTCTTTATAATAATTTTCAATTGAATTAATTATTTTTTACATTTGAAGGGTTTCTTTTATTTTTTTACTTTTATTTATTTCAATAAAAAATACTTGAAAATAATAATTTCTAACATTTAATGCTTAGAAGATAAATGACATTTATTATTCTTAATTGAATTAATTTTTTTTACACTTTATGTTAAAACTACATTATTTTTGACATTTGAAGATTTTTTTTTCTTTTTTACTTTTATTTATTTTAGTAAAAAATATTTGAAAACAATAATTTTTAACTTGTAATGCTTATAAGATAGATTTATTTAATATTTATCAATTAAAATTTAATATAATTTTTTATCTATATTCTCTTATTCTGCATGAACTTGAATTCGTAATATATAGATTTTTTTTATACATGAATGTTTAAATTTCAATAAATATCCATTTAATTAATTATATAAAAGTAGGATAATTGATTGGATCAATTAATTGACATTTGACATTCTTAATTGAATTATTGTTTTTTACATCTTATGTCAAAACTACATTATTTTTTACATTTGAAGGTTTTTTTTCTTTTTTACTTTTATTTATTTTAGTAAAAAATATTTAAAAACAATAAATTTAACTTTTAAAGCGTATAAGATAAACTCATTTAATATTTATCAATTGTAATTTAATATTATTTGTTGTTTATATTCTCTTATTCTGCACTAACTTGAATTTATAGTATATAATCATCTTTTTTATACATGAATGTATAAATTCTTATAAACATCCATCCAATTCATTGAATGATTAAAAAATCAAAAAGGCCTACTCATTTTTCAATATACATGGCACACGATCATCATTAAATAAATAAATTAATTGAATTTGATAACATTTAACCATTTATTTTATATATAAAAGACATATTATACTAAAAATTATTAACTATTTTATATTAATAGGATATTTACATTATACTATTACCTTATATTCTGTAACTGTTTATTTTAATTTGTTAATAGTATAGCTTATATACTTTCTTATTTTTTAATAGTTTATTATATATATAATAATCTTTGATAGGATTATTATTATTTTTGGATAAATTCTGTTTTAAATAGGATAACTAATTGGGTCAATTCATTGTTATTTTTAATTGAATTAAATTTTTTTTACACTTTTTATCAAAGCTATGTTGTTTTTTTACATTTGAAGGGTTTTTTTTAAATTTTTATTTATTTCATTAAAAAAATACTTGAAAATAATAATTTTTAATTTTTAATGTTTACAATATAGATTCATTTAATATTTATCAATTGCAATTTAATATTATTTTCTATTTATATCCTCTTATTCTATATGAACTTGAATTTATAGTATTTGACATATTTTTTATACATGAATATTTAAATTTTAATAAATTTTCATTCAATTCATTGAACAAAATAAAAAAATTAAAGAGGTTTATTCATTTCTTAATATACATAGCACATAGTCATCATTGAATAAATAAATCAACTAAATTTGACAACCTTTATCTATTCATTTTATATATAAAAGATATATTATTAAAAATCAGTAACTATTTTATATTAATAGGATCTTTACATTATATGGTTATCTTATATTATACAATTGTTTATTTTAATATAGCAATAGTACATGTTATATGCTCTTTCATTTTTTAATATTTTATTATACATTTAATAATTTTTTATAAGATTATTGTATTTTTTAAATAAGTACTGTTTTATAATCATATATGTAGGTATAAATATTCAGTAATTGAAACCATTTATGCAGTTGATTAATACAATATAACTTTCTCTATAAACTTTTTTAAAGGTACCAAATTAAAGTTTACTCCAGCATAATCAATATTTTCTGTGATTTTTTTTGTAACGTAGCTACGAGCACCATCCTAGTATAATATAATATCATATCATATCATATAAATTATCAATATTTATTCTATTGAATTAATTATCAATTTTGAATCGATAAATTTGATTAAAACTGAAATCGAACAAATGAGATTAAATCAATCGATTTTCGATTACGGTCAATTGAAATCGATTACGGGCGACTAATTATCATCATGTGGCTGATAATCGAGGACATTTCTTCTGTTTTTTTGCATCCTTGGAACTTCAAAATTTAAGATTTAAATATGAGGAAGACAACGACCAGACACGATTAATCCTCTCGGGCATGAAGAAACGAGCACCGCCATGGCCCATTGACAGCCACTTCTTGCTGCAATTATTACATCCAAGATAAAGATCAAGGATGCTTTGCTTTACACGCTGTTCAGCATTAGCAAAAGGCCAAAGCGGATTACGTATCCATCAAAAGATTGAAAAATGAGTCGAGTTTGGAGCCTTGAGAAGCCCATTTTGTTCAGAAATTGGACTTCTAAAGCCCAATCACACTGAACAGAATTGGTCTCACAAGCCCAAATTATTTATGTTTGTAAATTTTGATAATCATGACATATTTAAAAAGAATTCAAATTTAATTATTTAAATGTAAAATATATGCAATTATTATTGAACAAAATCTGATCGTCATCTTTTCTTGACATCGGTATTTAAATATAATTCATTAAAAGAAATAAAATATAAGAAAAATCATCTTTATTAAAAAGATAAATAATAATTAATTGTAGTTTCTTAAGTAACATTATCTCTAAGAAAAAATATACTTTACTATTTTTTTAATTTTTTTAGACAAAAATAAGGTGAAAAAAGAAATAGTGTATTAAGACAATTCTTTTCGATTTTAAAAGTTTTTCTTTATTTGATTTTTACTAAAATTAAAATTAAAATTTTGTTTTGATTTATTTTATATTAAAATATAATATAAAAATAATATTATGATATCATATCGTATATCAAATGTAAATGAAATTATTAAGATATAATATTTAAATAAATTCTTAAATTATTTAAAAATATTTAAATAAATTTTATTTTATTATTATATTTAATTAAATTTTTATATTTTTATTTTAAGTTATGATGGTGCCCATGCTACGTTATGTAAAAGATCACAAAAAATATTGATTATGTCAGAGTAAACTTTAATTTGGTACCTTCAAAAAAGTTTATAAAGAAAACTATATTTTATTAGTCAACTGTATGAATGTCTAATTTTTATTGATAGAGAAAAAAATAAATTGATATTAATTGAAAATAATTATTTGCTATGGTTTCAATTACTATAAATTTACATTTACATATATGATTATAAAACAGTACTTATCCAAATAAGATAATAATCTTATCAAAAATTATTAAATATATAATAAAAAATTAAGAAATGAGAAAGTATATAACATGTGCTCTTGTCGGATTAAGATAAATAATTGTACAATATAAGGGAACAATATAATTTAAAGATCCTATCAATATAAAATAGTTACTGATTTCTAATAATATATATTTTATATAAAAAACGAATGATTAAATGATGATTGTTTGTCTTTGTTCACCTGACATGCTCCTGGATCAAGAGGGTTTGATGGGTATCCTAATCTAATAAAAATTGCTGAAGAAATAGTATGGCGGTGCAATGGTTTGCCTCTAGCGGGTAAGGCCCTGGGAGGTCTCCTACGCGACAAACTAGATCCTGGTGAGTGGAAAGACATACTAAATAGCAAGATATGGGATTTACCAGAAGACAGAAGTGGAATTGTTGCAGCTCTGAGGCTGAGCTACCATCACCTTCCTTCCCACTTGAAGCGATGCTTTACTTAGTGTGCCATATTTCCAAAAGACTATGAATTTGACAAGGATGAGTTAGTTCGACTATGGATGGCAGAAGGTTTCTTGCAACAGCCTAAAGGAGCAAAACAAATGGAGGATCTGGGTCTTGAATATTTTCATGACTTACCGTCAAGATCATTTTTCCAGCAGTCAAAGTAGTAATGAAACAAGATTTGTGATGCATGATCTCATAAATGATCTAGCTCAATCTGTTTGTGGGGAACTATGCTTTAACACTGCAGATACATTTGAGGATGTGAAATGCAATGGAAGTACTGAAAAGATTTGCCATTTGTCATTCATTCGTCAGCAATATGATGTTTCAAAAAGATTTGAAGCCTTATATCTTCATAAAATGAAGAACCTGCGAACTTTTATATCATTACCAATTTATACATCTTCTTGGGCAGCTGGTTGCTACTTAAGTAGCCATGTCTTACGCCTATTGCTTCCAGGATTAAGATGCTTAAGAGCACTGAGTTTGAGTGGTTATTGCATTGATGAACTCCCATATTCAATTGATCAATTGAAGCATTTACGGTACCTAAACTTATCTCATACTAGAATTAAATCATTACCTGAATCTGTGGGTTCTCTCTTCAACTTACAATCATTGGTACTTCATGGGTGCAAGGAACTTACTAAGTTGCCACAAGACATTGTTAATCTAATTAACCTTCATGTTCTTGATCTTACTGATACTGATAAATTACAAGAGATGCCACAACTGATTGGGAATTTAGCAAAGCTTCAGATTCTGTCCAAATTCATTGTGGGAAAGAACGAGGTATTTGGCGTTAGAGGATTGAAGGGCTTGTCGTAACTGCGAGGGGAACTTTTGATTATGGCGTTGGAAATTTTTGTGGGCACCGAAGATGCTAAAAATGCTATTCTGAAGGATAAAAGCAGCCTTGATGAGCTAGATTTGCAATGGAGGTGCAATTTTTTTGATTCCCAACATGATGAAGATAAAATGCATGTTTTGGACATGCTGCAGCCTCATAAAAATCTGAAGAGGCTTAGAATATCATTCTATGGTGGTAAAAGTTTTCCATCTTGGTTTGGTGATTCTTCATGGGCTAGCATGGTTACTATAAACCTCCATAATTGCATAAAAAGTAAGTCACTTCCATCACTTGGGACATTACCCTTACTGAAAAGATTATGCATAGAAGGCATGAATGAAGTCCAAAAGGTAGATTTTGAGTTTTATGGAAATGCCTTTATTTCTTTTAAGCCTTTTCCGTCCTTAGAGATTTTATGGTTTCAGCATATGTTGCGGTGGGAAAACTGGTTTTCTCCCAATAGAGCTAATGGAGATGCAGGGAAAGAATTTCCTCAACTCCATGAACTCTCAATAGAGGATTGTCCCTAGTTGATTGGGACGTTACCCAGCATTCTTTTGTCCCTTGTGAAGGTGCTGACAGGCATGCTCTACCTCACCTCCCTAACAACATTGAGAATCAGCAAGATGCCAGTAATTATGTGTTTGCCGCATGGGATTGTACTGTTTTCAGGTGCACTTAAAACTCTTGTTTTTTCTAATTGCAGTGGACTATATTCTTGTGGCAGAAGGGGGCTGGATTACACAATATTACTTCTCTTGAGTGCTTGAAAATTGAAGGTTGTTCTCAATTTGCATCATTTGCATAAAATGAGAAGGATCTACCTTGCAGCTGTGGAGACACGAATTGTGGTAATCAGGAGAAGCTGCCTTGTGGTCTTCAAGGGCTCACATCTCTCAAAAATTTGCACATTGAGTCCTGTCCAAAACTTGTCTCCTTTGCAGAGACAGGTTTCCCGCCCACACTTAGAGCTCTTAAGCTCAAAAATTGTTCGGCACTGAAGTACCCACCTGGTTGGATGATGATGTCCAGTTGCAAAAGCAATGTGTGTTTTGAAGAGTTGGAGATCAAAGGGTGTCCTCTGAAATCTCTTCCGAGGTTGTTTCCCAGCCCACTTCGAAGGCTGAAAATCCGAGATTGTAGCAATCTACAGTCTTTACCTGAGGGGATGATGCAGACTGAAAATAGCACAAGCAATATGCCTATTCTTGAGAATTTGGAGATTGTTGATTGCTCTTCTCTCATTTCCTTTCCTGAAGGTAAATTACCTACCAGCCTTAAGGTCCTTAAGATTTCAGATTGCTTGCAGTTGGACCCTATTTTTGACCGGATGCTTCACAACGGGGCTTCACTTGAATATATTAGCATATGGAACAATAAAAATCTGACGAGATTGCCTAAATGCCTATGCAGTCTCACATGTCTGAAGGAATTATGTATAGGTAACTGCCTGTCTTTGGAATCCTTCCCGGTGACAGTCCTTCCATTTCCCAAGCTGAGAGTAGTGGACATTTACAATTGCATCAATCTCAAGTATTTGCCCAATCAGATGCAAAACCTCACTGCACTTCAATGTCTAACAATTTGTGACTGTCCCAATCTCATGTGCTTTCCAAAGGGGGGTTTTCTGCCTAATTTGTTGTCACTTGAGATATGGGATTGTAAAAATCTGAAGGAGCCCATGTCGAAATGGAATTTACACTCTTTAAGCTATCTAAGAGACTTAAGCATTGCTGGTGCACCAGATATAGTTTCGTTTCCTGATAAAAACTGTCTACTTCCTACTACTTTAGTTTCTCTGTTCATTGCAAGACTTGATATTATGGAATTCCTATCTACGGAGCTCCAAAATTTGACCTCGCTCGAAGACTTAGAGGTTTCCCAGTGTCTTAAGCTTGGATACTTGCCAAGGGAAGGCTTGCCTGCCATACTTGGAAGATTTTGTATCAGGGAATGTTCACTTTTAAGACAAAAATGCTTAAAGGATAAAGAAGCATATTGGCCCTTGATAGCTCACATTCCTTGCGTGGAGATTGATGTCATGGATATATAATACCTTAGCTCGTCTACGTTTTCACTTTGGTAAAACCAATTTCTGATGCCTCTTTTACTGGTGTTGGACTTTCTCACTCATTATGTAGGATGGAGAAGATGATGGGTGCTGTAAACTTTGAAACTTAAAAAAGAAACAGAATTTGCATGGTATTCAGTAAGCTTATTGTGATTGTTTCACACAATGTTATGCTTCAATCCTTGCTATATGCTGAAATGGTTCTGTAGATTTCGTATCTTTTCAACTGTTGCATTTTGGCATTTATATATTTAAGATTTTCCTGTTGACAAGATCTTGATCATGCTTGCCAGTTCAACTTCTGAATGCAACTGGAGAGAATGTTGGGTTTCTGATATTGCGGTAACCATGCTTTATTATGATATTGACAAGTCACAATTTCTTCAACAAATTGGAAAGTACAGTTAGCTTTAGTTATGAGGATCATCTGGAAAATAAAAAACAATTCCAATTCATTCAAATTGAGATGTTCATCTCTCTAGTATGCTAATACGTATAGTATCAATCAAGCTTGGTTATGGATACTGATTTTTTCTATAAAAGATAAGGAAGTGGATCCAGTTTTGTCCAAAATGAGACAACTTGTCGGATATAAGGGCCCAACCATTGAATAGACAATGACAGGTTGACAACCGACAGCCAAGAGACAGGGCGTGTTAGTCTTAGTGGTCGAGTTGATCAAGCGGCGAATCAGCACAACAAAAATTCTCTTCGTTATGTTTTGAGTGAAATAAAAATGTTTTCTTCGAAGATACAAACGAAGACAAGGTAAATAAAAATGGAACAAAGTAAAACAAGAATTTAAGAATGTAAAAAGGTCACTGTCTTGTCACTTGCACCATTCATGGAAGCTAACCCTTTTGTGGACTACGTCAAAAAAGGTTGAACAGATACATACTAGAATGGACCTTGGCATTCAGATTTAATCATCAATCCTGGAACCTGGCAAGAAAGTCTTTGTGCACAGTATCCTTATCTCCATTTCATGCTCCACGGCAGCTTTTCACGACCAAGCTATGCTCTCTGCTATGTTCAATTCCCTGCAGGTTCATATGCTCAACTTCGCACGACGAAAGCGAACCTGTTCTCCATTCGAGAAGTGGGTTAAGCCCGTAAACGACATCAATACTGCGATTGCTGATGCGGAGGAAAAGCAAAAGACATTGCTTCCAGCTGAACACTGGCTCACCGATTTAAGAGACCTTGCATACGATGCTGAGGATTGTATTGATGAATTTGCCACTGAGGCCCTGGGTCGCAAAATAATGTCGGAGTCCGACTCATCAGCGGGTATTTCTAAGATACTTCTGAACTTTCTCTCGATTTGTTTTAGTGGTTTCAATGCAAATACTGATTCTGATTTCATACGAAAAATTGAGTCTATGATAGAAGAAATTACTGTAAGATTGCAAGGCTTGGTTGAGAAGAAGAACGACATGAAGTTAGGGCCGGACTGTGGAAGGAGGCGTGAGAGGGTGGTACAGCAGAGGTTGCCCACCACTTCTCTTGTTAATGAATCTCATATTTATGGTAGGGAAAAGGATAAAGAAGCTGTTATTCAGCTTTTGAAGAGTACTGGTGAAGTGGGTATTGATAATATTGGTGTGGTTCCAATTGTGGGCATGGGAGGACTAGGCAAAACTACTTGCTCAACTAGGTTACAATGACGCAAGAGTTGGAAGTTGGTTTCAGTGGATTTCAGCATAATCTACCCTCACGCAAGGAATGTGAGAAACAACTGGCCAATATACACCTCTCTGTGTGAAATCTTGCTTTTCTAGATGGCGACAATTTCTGATGTCAAGTACCCCAAGCATAACAGGCAGGCCATCTTTTGGCAAAGATTCAAGCTGAGGGCAATCCCAAACATCCAGTGCATCATGCGAAGTGAGATTTTGGAGCCTCCTAGATAGGAATTTCAGATGTTCCAGACCATGGATTCGCAGGTGGACAAGAGTCAAAGGAAGTGTAGAATCTTCTGGAAAAGATGTCACGTTTACGTTACAATCACCAACATTTAAGTCTTTAAGAGATGTAAGTTTGTACAGGCCCCAATTTGGAAAGGACAATGTGATTTTTCTGCAATTCCCGATAGTAAGTGACAGCAGGCTTGGTGGAAAACCACCATCTGGAAAGGATGTTAGACCTGGACAACCAAATATTGTCAGATACTGGAGAGATGTGAGGTTATGTAAATAGTTGGGTAGGGACTGGAGTCTCTCACAATTGTATATATAAAACCTTCTTAAATTAGGAATAGGCAAGGCACTTTCTGGAAAACACACTAAAGAAGGGCATCCAATTGCATGCAACCCAGCGAGATATTTGAAGCTGTACAGGCGTTCGGGGAAGGCTTGTAGTTTTCTGTAGTTTCCGATAACAATGAACTCAAGTAAACTGTTATTCTGTAGCAATCCCTCTGAAAGCGACTCCAACTGCATGCAATCCCAAATCTCTAGTTTCGCAAGGGCACCTGGTAACTTACCTTTTGGAAAACATTCGACAATCTCCAAGCATTGAAGATTACCTTTATCGATGCTGCTGTTATTATCATGCATCAGCCCCTTGGGTAGGGACCCCAGATTCTCACATCCACATATGGCAAGGCTTTTAACTTTAGAAGGCAAACCAGTATTTGGGAAAGACAAAAATTTTGGGCACCACTTGATACACAAATCTTTTAATGATCTTAGCTTGTGTAGGTCATTTGGCAGCTTCTGCAGATTAACACAATCTTCTATCTCCAAATATTCTAAGTTGTACGGCTGCTCCTGCTCTCCGTCTGTCAACTGTACCAGCTGAGGACAGCTTCCAATTACTAGACGCTTCAAACAAGAAAGTTTTTCTAAATTGGCCCCCTTTTGCCACAAAGATATAAGTTCAACACAGTCTTCGATTTCAAGAATTTCAAGCGATACCAGGCAGTCGAAGAAACCTTTGTGCAAACGAACAAAATTTGAAATTCTTTCAATCTTCAAGGTTGTGAGGGAGGTAAGGTCAACAACTCTTGTCAGAAACAAATCACGACATTTTTCTAAATGCAATTCACGAAGGGATGGGAGGCTTACGAGTGAACCTTCAAACAGTGGACAGTCAAAAATATGAAGCTTTACAAGTGATGTAAGATGGCTGGGTATATCTCCGACCAACATGGGACAATTCCATAGCCTGAGCTCATGGAGACAAGGGAACTTTCCTTTCGCTACTTCAAACTCTATAGGTGAAGACCATTTCTTCCACGTCAACATATTCCGAAACCTTAGAATTTGTAATGATGGGAAAAGCTTATCAGAAGAAGAATTAGCCCCACAAAATTCAGAACCAACATGCTTCACTTCACGCATGCCCTCTATGTGCAATTCCTTTAGAAAGGGTAAGCTCCCAAGTGAAGGCAATGAACTGACATTTTGACAATCACAGAGATTCAGGTAGACCATGTTAGCAAAAGAGGGGTCTCCTATCCAAGATGGGAATTCTTCTCCACTATAACATGAAATTTTGAGTTTTTTCAAATTTCGATGAGGTTCTAACAATTCAAGAATACTCATTTGATTTTCTCTAATACGTGAATCATTAGAATCATTGCTCCACTTCATAACTAACTCATCAAGGCCATGCTTCTCCTTTGAATTGGCAAGTCTTGCATCTTCAATATCTGTCACGTTTTGCAACTCAAAGATAAAAAGCAGCCGTCGAAGTTTGGACAAGCTTCCGACCTCTCTGATACTAGGCCCGTTGCCTTTCCCCACGATAAACTTTGGCAATTTCTTGAGATTGACCAAATTGCCAATTTTCAAAGGCATAGCCTTCATATCATCTGTATCAACAATATCAAGATAAAGAAGGTTGACCAGATTCTCTATTCCTCGAGGCAACTCAATAAGTTTTTTACATCCACTCAAGTTTAATGTTTGTAAATTGTGGAGTGCACTTACTGATTGAGGAAAGCATTTAATTTTCGTGTGAGACAAATTAAGATACCACAAGTGTTTCAAATCGCCAATAGAATGTGGAAGCTCACTAATGCAGTAACCGCTCAAAGATAGTACTCTTAAGCGTTTAAGTTTTGGCAGCAACTCCTGTAAACCCATAGTACTTATGCAGCTATCTGCACCCAAATCTGACATTGAGATAGGTAACGCTAGGAAAGTTCGTAAGCATCTCATCGTATAGAACAAGTCAAATCTTTTAAGGACATCACGAACATAGGAACAGTGGTGGCGAACTCTTTCAAAAAAATTATGCTGCCCAACCTCCATCTTGTCCTCCAACTGTATGCAAACTTCAGCCGCAACAGATTGAGCCAAATCATTAATGAGATCATGCATCACATAAAATGACCCATCACCACTTGATTGTTGAAAACATGACCTTGATAATAAATCCAGAAAATACTCAGCACCTAAATCTTCAATTTGCTTCGTTCCTTTGGTTTGACTGATAAAACCTTCTCCAATCCATAACTGGACTAACTCGTCTTTGTCAAATTCATAGTCCTTGGGAAATATTGCACAGAAGGCAAAACATTGTTTCAAATGGGACAGGAGATGTTGGTAGGTCAACGAAAGGGCCGGAAGAATGCCACTCTTCTCTTCAGGTAAATCCCACAGCTTGCTATTCAATATACTTTCCCATGCATGATAATCTGCTTTTCTGCGCAATAAACTTCCCAGAGTTTTTGCAGCCAATGGCAAGCCCTTGCACCTTTTCACTATTTTCTGGCCAACTACTTTCAGATTTGGATGATCATCAAAATTTTTTCTACCCAAAGCATGTTGTGTGAGCAAAGACAAACAACTATCAAATGACATTTCATTCAAATGGTAAGCAGGAACAGTGCCCACCATTGAAGCAACAGTTTGACTACGGTTCGTAACAATGACTTTACTCCCGGAATAACCTCCTTGGAAAGGACTGAACAGGATCATCAAGTCCTCATACTTCTCATTCCAAATATCATCTAGAACTACCAAGAATCTCTTCGACATCAACAATTGGCTTAGTTTCACTTGCAGCAAATTCAAATCGTTCAAATCGCAAAACTCAAAACTCACCGATTGTAAGATAGTTTTTGTCACCCTAACAACATCAAATTCCTCAGAAACAGAAACCCAAGCTTTCAAATGAAAGAAGGCCTCGACAGACACATCGTTATAAACGAGCTGAGCAACTGTGGTCTTTCCTATTCCTCCCATTCCAACTATAGAAATCACACCAACCCCTGACTCTTCATTCTTCAGCAACAGTTCAAGAATTATATTTTTATCCTTTTCCCTGCCATAAACAGAAGATTCATTAACCAAACTAGTGCTTGGCAATCTTCTCACCACTCTGTCACTTGTAGACCCCCCAGCCCCTCTTTCCCTCAATTCAAGGCACTCTTTCTGATTAATGATTTCTTGAAATCTTGCAGTTAGCTCCTTGATCTTGGACCCCATTTTCACATCAAATTTAACAGCGGATGGACTAAATATAGTATCAAGTAAGGAAACAAGTTTGCTTAACATCTTGGGATTTGGACTCGCTGCATCCAATTTCTTTGACAAAGTTTTGGTAGCAAACTCGTTGAGCAAATCATCCACATCGTAAGCCAAGTCTAGAAGCTCAGCTAGCCAGAGTTTAACCGACCGATCCCGATATTGCTTTTCTTCTGCATCTCCCAGCACCGCCTGGATGTTCAGCAGGACTTTCTCCCACTTTTTGAAGTGCTTATACACCTTCTCTCTGCGTGCAAAGTTAAGCAGATCAGAGGAGGCTAACCGGTCAAATATAACATCAAGCAGAGCAGATAGGAAGACGTCACAAACAGTACCAGCAGTATTGTCCTATTTGAAACAAGTGATTTGGAGAAAGTCAGTCTATGTTTCTTCTTTTTTTTGGGTTTTTTGTCTTTTTTTTTTTTTTTTTGAGAAATTTCTTGCACATACACCGACTATGTTGGTGAATGGAAAGAGAACAGCAATAATAAAATTATAAATTATATATTTTTATATTTTTATTATATTTAATTAATTTTTTGGAATTCATTCAATGGAGTTAATGATGACTATGACTGTGACTTCTAGGACATATGAAACTCGACAAGATTTCTTGATTAGGCATAATAAATATTGGTTGACATGATATACACATTTTATATTATAAATCTTTATCATGCCAAATCAATCTATCATATTAAATTTTATCTATTCAAAAAAATAATTTATAATCTATAATTATTTATTAAAAGTAGATATTACCAAGTGTTTCCTTAATTATTCTACAGGAGAACTGCCCTCTTCTTATTCTTAAAAATAATGTCTGTTATATTTTCATTATGAAATAAGAATTTAATTATGTAAAATTTAAAAAAATAAAAACTTGATTGGATTTAAATAAAAGGAAAAAAACATAATATTTAAAAATTTTTTAAATTTTTTAAAATGATTTAAATAAATCTTTAATACTTTATTGTACTCAATCACATTTTTCACTTTTTTACATTAAATGTTACATCAAAGTAATATGAATATAAAATAATAAGTGATGTTTTTAATTAATAGTAATTAATCAATTATTAACACTTATTTGATCTAAAATTAAAATATAAAAATTTGATTAAACCTAATAAAAGAGTAAAGGTTTATTTAAATTTTTTAAAATAATTTATGAGCTTTTTGAGCATTATGCCAAGAAAAACAAAGACTTAGTTGAGTAAGATAAAAACATAAGAGTTTAATTACAAAAACATATAATTTAGAATTATTTTTGTTACTTTAACTTTTTTTAATATTTATATAAAAATTAAGATATAAATATTTATAATTTAATATTTGATCTTATGATATATTTTTATTTTTAAATAACTCTATCATTTTGGCAATTGAGTTGATATCACTTAATTCATCAAATTTAAAAGTTGTATAACAATATATAATATTAAAGTTATTATATATATATATATATATATATTAGAGACAGTAAAAAGATAAATTACAAAGTTTCCGACAAACACAAAAAATTTATCAATTTCTTATATCTTTTTATTCTTTTAAACAAAGAGGAGATAAACGAGATATGAATAATCAACCAAGCAACCAAAACAGCTAAATTAATTCAGATTGGAATTATTTTTAAAGGGTATGTTTTATAAATACCAATTAATAATAATTAAAATATATATTTAATTTATTATGTTCATTTTAAAAAATACATTAATTATATTTTTTTTAAATATTGCCTTAATTAGTATCAATAGAGGCCCATCTTTCCAGGATTTGCTTCGATAAACAGCCTCTACCAACAAACCCACGGGTTTTAGCAAAAAAACATTCAAACAGAAATAAAAAGCTAAGCTAAATTAGTACTATAAAGTAATGTAGTTAAGATAAATTAAGATATTTTGTACCTTGCAGAATATCGTAATTTGGAGGTAATGCCGTAATGATCAATCGCAGCATTAATTGCCTTGTGACGGCAATCTCAGCAACGATTAATTACGGTAAGACAATAAATTCAAATTAAAATTATACTAAAAAGAATTGTGGGTTTTTGTGATTTAATACCTGAAAAATGCAAGAACAATTACCGATCCTTGAGAGAACTTGCAGTAGAAGACCAGATCTGCGGCTGGAGGGGCTTAGGGTTTGGGTTAGAGATTGAATAAATACCGTAATAAAAAGAATAAAATAAACTCGATAAGTACACGTCATATAAAATAAAATAATAATAATTTTAAAATCAAAATATTTGACTTTATTATAAATGTGTGTCCTATACGTTTTTTTGAAAAAATATTTTATTAATTTGTAGTTACCTAATAAAATTTGATAAGTATGCATAAGGGTTTTAGAAAAAAAAAATACAAACTAACCTATGATAAATATTTCTTAACCTACTTTCTATTATAATTGGGTATATCATTGAGTTTATAAAGATATGACGTATTCATTTCATAGTTATATATATTGATTAAGTCTTTATATATATATATATAATTTACAGGGTAATATTTTAATTTTGTTTACAGAATTTTAAAACGGTTTAGTGTCTGAATATTTTTTAAAAATTTATTTCGTAATTTATTTTTCTGTTTTTTAATTTTTATGAAAATTAATATGAAATCTTTTATTTTGATATATTTTCTAATAAAAATGTTAATTTTTATTAAAGATGATAAATGTTTTTTAATGTAAAAATATAAAAAAGTCATTAAAAATAAATTTATAAAATGTAAAAAATAAAAGTATTAAATAGACATAATATTGAAAAAAGTTCTTAAACTATTTAAAAAAATTTAAATAAAATTTTATATTTTTATTACGTTCAATCAAGTTTTTATATTTTTATTTCAAATAAAAAAAGTTTTATTATTAATGATTAATTTAATCAAAATATTAATAATAAAATATTATAATTAATGATAATGTAATATATTAATTTAATATGATAATATGATGATGGGATGTTTATGTCAATACATGTAAATATAAAATGTTAAAATAAAATGTAAAAACTTATTTAAATATAATAAAAAAAGATTTATTTAAATTTTTTTTAATAATTTAAGATTTTAGTTAAGTTTTATAACTATTAAATATTAAAAAATTTTATTTAAAAAAGAAGACGAAGACGAAGACGAAGACGAAGACGAAGACGAAAACCTAGTCTACCTTGCTGGATCTTCCTTGGTGCCAGCCCGGCCTCCCCTCGAACATTCGCGGCGGAGATTCGGCGGCAACCTCGTCAAGTAGGTCTACTAACTCGACATCGTACACTACGAAAGTTCCGAGCTCGTCGCGTGACAATTCATAAGCAACAGTACCGCTCGTAGTAGCATCTTCTCTCCTATTTCTTTCAGTCGCACGTTGACTTTTCTTATAGGCGCACGTTGTCTTCTTGTCCGGCGATTGGAGGAGCAAACCTGGAGACTTGCAGACGCGGAGATTTGCCTCGTGAAAATAGCAACTCAAAAGGCTCGGAGTGGGCGGTAGGAGGAAGAAGCAGCGTAGGTCAAAGAGCGTGGAGAAAGGTCAAAATCTGTAGTATGGTTTAAATCTTGAAGGCAGCGACGTTGGTTTTTCCATCTCCGACCAAAGCTCGCATACCCTGCACAAAACAACGTTGTTGCAGGCCAGTTAGACTTTTCTTCGCTGTCTCATGGGATGTGTATAATATTAGTAATTAATCATTGGTGCATTAGTCGCCCATCTGCCATAGATCTGGCTGACATTGGTTTGTCTTTTTGCCATGTCCTATCAATTATAGTCAGAGGTGAGTCCCTGTGAGTACGGACGATTGGTTGACCCTAAAAAATTTAAAAATTAAATTAAGAAATTATATTTTCAATATTACGATAGTGGAAATCAGTTTATATTTATGATTCATGAGATTTATTATTGACATTATATATTTTCAAAAAATTTCTTAAATTATTTTTAAAAAATTTAAATTAATTATTTTTTTAAATTTAATCAAATTTTTATATTTTTATTTTAAATCAAAAAAATTACTGATTAATTATCATTAATTAAAATATTATTTATTATTTTATGTTCACGTCACTTTAATTTTAAGTGTTGTCCTCAATTTTTTAATTATTATATATATAAATATTGAGATGTATGATATGATTTTTCGATTACTTTTTAACTACTTCTCATATAAAATTTTGATTTTACAATTGATCTACATGACATTATCGTAATGTTAATGTGAATGATAAAAAATGTCACGTTATCATTTATTAGAACATGTCGGTATATCATATCAATCTTATATGATATAAAACGATAAGTAATATATTAACAAAATTAATTATTAGTTATAAAAATTTATTTCAATCAAACTAAAAATATAAGAATTTAACTGAATAAAATAAAAAAATAAAAAATTATTTAAACTTTTTAAAATAATTTAAGAATTTTTTAATTATTATATTTTTCCCAACAATTATACATTTATAATATAATAAAATAAAATAAAATATAATATCATATCATATAATATAAATTATCAATATTTATTCTATTGAATCAATTATTGATTTTGAATCGATAAATTTGATTAAAACCGAAATCGAACAAATGAGATCAAATCAATCGATTTTCCATTCATTCAATTGAATTCGATTACGGGTGACTAATTATCATCATGTGGCTAATAATCAACGACATTTCTTCTGTCTTTCCATCCTTGCAACTTCAAAATTTTAGATTTAAATATGCGGAAGACAACGACAAGCAAGATTAATCCTCCTGGGCATGAAGAAACGAGCACCGCCATGGCCCGTTGACAGCCACTTCTTGGTGCAATTATTACGTCCAAGATAAGGATCAAGGATGCTTTACTTTACATGCTGTTCAGCATTAACAAAAGGCCAAAGCGGATTACGAATCCATCAAAATTTAACACTATTCTTTTCGATTTTAAAAGTTTTTCTTTATTTGATTTTTACAAAAATTAAAATTAAAATTTTGTTTTGATTTATTTTATATTAAAATATAATATAAAGCTAATATTATGATATCATATCTTATATCAAATGTAAATGAGATTATTAAGATATAATATTTAAATAAATTCTTAAAATATTTAAAAATATTCAAATAAGTCTTATTCTATTATTACATTGAATTAAATTTTTATATTTTTATTTTAAATTAAATAAACTTTTATTATTAATGATTGATTAATTGTTATTAATAAAAATATTTTTTATTATTTTATATCTGTATGATATTAACATAACATTAATATAAAAATATAAATATCATATAATCATATTATTATATTAAATTAACATATCATCTTATTATTAATTATAATATATTATAATCACATGAACATCATCAATTTACGTCATTACAATCGGTACTAAAGGGTATGCTCGTCCAGTGCGGGCCTGTACACAAGAATATTGCAACAGCAAGGTAGCGACGGATAAACATTGGATGGTTTCCAAGGGACTGTTAAAGTTACTATAGCAATGTCTAGGACTTTGCGCACCAAACGTTCTCCTCATACGACGAGTAACCGATGTCTACGTGAGTGGTTAAAGGTAGAGGTCAAGGTATCTGATCAGAAAAGGGATAAGGATGGGACCTTATGAAAAGCTGGTGCGAGATGGCACGCGTAAACGTGCAACACGATCCTTTTGCGAAATGTGGGGTAGTGGTGGGGGGCTTGAAGACTCGCAGCTGCTTGTTGTCTCTGGTTTCATTCATTCCACATTGAGAGCATTGTCTAAGCTTTTTCACTTCTCGTTTGAAGGGGCAGTTGTGCGACCGATTCAGGCAAGTTCTTGTTATACTGCTGCCGATTTACTTGTCAGTTTTCAGTAATTTCTGATCATCTGATTGCATTTTGTATTCGTTTCCATTGAAACAAATGTTGGGTTATGGTGAATCTGTCATCTGCATTCATGGTAGATTCTGGAAAGCATGAAATAGCTGCAACCGTCATGTTCTTTTTTGGGGTTTCGGAGAACAGCGAAAACGAATCAAAAGTACTAATTTTCTTTTCTTTGTATCAGTGTATTTTCTTCGCGATGGACTAAATTTAGTTTTAAGGGAGGAAACAAGTTTGCGTACCGTGGTGCGATTTGGACTGGCAGCATCCAATTTTTTTGACAAAGCTTCGGTAGCGAACTCGTCGAGCAAATCATCCACATCGTAAGCCAAGTCTCGAAGCTCAGCTAGCCCGAGTTTAACCGATCGATCCCGATATTGCTTTTCTTCTGCATCTTCCAGTACCGCTTGCTTTTCTTCTGCATCTTCCAGTGCCGCCTTGATGTTCAGCAGGACTTTCTCTCACTTTTTGAGGTGCTTATGCACCTTCTCTCTGCGTGCAAAGCTGAGCAGATCAGACGACTATGTTAGTAGATGAAAAGAGAATAGTAATAATAAAATTATAATAAATATTGTTTGACATGATATACACATTTTACATTATCAATTTTTTAAAATATTATTTTTTTATTTGAATCCAATCAAGTTTTTATATTACATAAACTAAATTCTTATTTCATAATGAAAATATAACAGACATTATTTTTAAGAATAAGAAAACAACAGTTTTCAAGTAGAATAATTAAGGAAACACTTGTTAACCTCTACCTTTAATATATAGTTATAGATTATAAATTATTATTTTAAATACGTGAAATTTAATATGATAGATTAATTTGACATGATAAAAATTGATAATGTGAAATGTGTATATCATATAAGATAATATTTATTATGTCTAGTCAAAAAATCTTGTCGTGTTTCATATGTGCAAGAAGTCATAGTCATAGTCATTAATTAATAACAATATTTGTTGTAATTTTATTACGAAATGAGATGTTAAAATAGATAAAATAAAAGAACATTAACTCAATTGAATGTATTAAAATAATTAATTAAATATAATAAAAATATAAAAATATATAATTTATAATTTTATTATTATTATTTTCTTTTCATCCACTACCATGGTAGGTTGTACTTATATTCTAAGGATAATAATTAATGCTAATAAAACTTAAAGAGAGAATTCAAAATGTTCCATAAACTTCTAGGTTGTATATGTAAGAAATTTCTCAAAAAGAAAAAGACAAAAAACCTACAAAAGAAGAAGAAGCATGGACTGACTTTCTCCAATTCAATTGTTTCAAATAGGACAATACTGGATGGCTGGTGTTTGTGAGGTCTTTCCATCTGCTCTTCTTGATGTTTTATTTGACCGGTTAGCCTCCTCTGATTTGCTCACCTTTGCACGCAAAGAGAAGGTGTATAAGCACCTCAAAAAGTGAGAGAAAATCCTGCTAAACATCAAAGCAGAGCTGGAAGATGTAGAAAAAAAGCAATATTGGGATCGGTCGGTCAAACTCTGGCTAGCTGAGCTTCGAGACTTGGCTTACGACATGGATGATTTGCTCGACAAGTTTGCTACCGAAGCTTTGTCAAAATAATCATTAATGAGATCATGCATCACATAAAATGTCGACCCATCATCACTTGACTGTTGAAAAAATGACCTTGCTATTCAATATACTTTCCCATGCATGATAGTCTGCTTTTCTGCGCAATAAACCTCCCAGAGTTTTTGCGGCCAATGGCAAGCCCTTGCGCCTTTTCACTATTTCCTTGCCAACTACTTTCAGATTTGGATGATCATCAAAATTTTTTCTACCCAAAGCATGTTGTGTGAGCAAAGACAAACAACTATCAAATAACATTTTACTTTTAATCAATATCATCAAAATGTGAATTTTTAATAGAGGTGACAAATGTTTTTTAATGTAAAAATATAAAAAATTCATTAAAAATAAATTTATAAAATATAAAAAACAAAAACTATTAAATAGACATGATATTGAAAACAGTTCTTAAACTATTTAAAAAAATTTAAATAAGTATTTATATTTTTGTTACGTTTAATTAAGTTTTTTTATTTTTATTTCAAATCATATAAAATTTTATTATTAATGATTGATTTAGTCAAAATATTAATATTAAAATATTATAATTGATGATAATGGAATATACTAATTTAATATGATAATATGATGATATAATATTTTTTATCTTTAACGTAAACGTTATGCCAAAACATGTAAATATAAAAATTTATTTAAATATAATAAAAAATACTTATTTAAATTGTTTTAATAATTTAAGATTTTAGTTAAGTGTTATAATTACACTTAATCTAGTCAAAATGTCGATAAAGGTATAGTTGAGTATTATTACTATTAAATATTAAATAAAATTATTATTATTTTTTTTTTTGGATACAATAAAATTATTTTTAAAAAAAAAGTAGAAGAATAAGAAGAAGACGAAGACGAAGACGAAGACTGAGTCTACCTTGCTGGATCGTCCTTGATGCCCGCCCGGCCTCCCCTCGAACATTCGCGGCGGAGATTCGGCGGCAACCTCGTCAAGTAGTTCTACTAACTCGACATCGTACACTACGAAAGTTCCGAGCTCGTTGCGTGACAATTCATAAGCAAAAGTACTGCTCGTAGTAGCATCTTCTAACCCATTTCTTTCAGTCGCACGTTGACTTTTCTTATAGGCGCACGTTGTCTTCTTGTCCGGCTTACGGAGGAGCAAACCTGGAGACTTGCAGGCGTGGAGATTTGCCTCGTGAAAATAGCAACTCAAAAGGCGAGGAGTGGACGGTAGGAGGAAGAAGCAGCGTAGGTCAAAGAGCGTGGAGAAAGGTGAAAATCTGTAGTATGGTTTAAATCTTGAAGGCAGAGACGTTGGTTTTTCCATCTCCGACCAAAGCTCGCATACTCTGCACAAAACAACGTTGTTGCAGGCCAGTTAGACTTTTCTTCCCTGTCTCATGCGATGGGTATAATATTAGTAATTAATCATTGGTGCATTAATCGCCAGTCTGCCATAGATCTGGCTTACATTGGTTTGTCTTTTTTCCATTTCCTATCAATTATAGTCAGAGGTGAGTCCCTGTGAGTACGGACGATTTGTCGGCCATAAAAAATTTAAAAATTAAATTAAGAAATTATATTTTCAATATTACAATAGTGGAAATCAGTTTATATTTATGATTCATGAGATTTATTATTGACATTATACATTCTCAACAAATTTCTCAAATTATTTAAAAAAAATTTAAATTAGTCATTTTTTATAAATTCAATCAAGTTCTTCTATTTTTATTTTAAATCAAATAAATTATTAATTAATTATCATTAATTAAAATACCATTTATCATTTTATGTCCACCTCATTTGAATCTTAAATATTGCTCTCAATTTTTTAATTATTATATATATAAAAATAGAGATATATGATATAATTATCTGATTGCTTTTAAAATACTTCTCATACAAAATTTTTATTTTACAATTGATCTGCGTGACACTATTGTGATGTTAATGTGAAAAATAAAAAATATTACGTTATAATTTATTAGAATATGTCGGTATGTCACATTAATGTTATATGATATAAAATGACAAATGAAGTTTAAACAAAATTAACTATTAATTATAAAGATTTATTTAAATAAAAAAAAAATATAAGAATTTAAATCATTTAAAATAAAAATATAAGAATTTAATTGAACATAATAAAAAATAAAAATTTATTTAAACTTTTTAAAATAATTTAAAATTTTTTTTAATTATTATATTTTTTTTCAACAATTATACATAGATAATATAATATCATATCATATAATATAAATTATCAATATTTATTCTATTGAATTAATTATCAATTTTAAATTAATAAATTCGATTAAAACCAAAATCGAAAAAATGAGATCAAATCAATCGATTTTCGATTCATTCAATTGAAGTCGATTACGGGTGACTAATTATCATCATGTGGCTAATAATCAACGACATTTCTTCTGTTTTTTTCCATCCCTGGAACTTCAAAATTTTAGATTTAAATATGAGGAAGGCAACGACCAGCACGATTAATCCTCCCGGGCATGAAGAAACGAGCACCGCCATCGCCCATTGACAGCCACTTCTTGGTGCAATTATTACATCCAAGATAAGGATCAAGGATGCTTTGCTTTACATGCCGTTCAGCACTAGCAAAAGGCCAAAGCGGATTACAGATCCATCAAACAATTATAAAATGAGTCGGGTTTGGATCCTTGAGAAGCCCATTTTGTTCTGAAATTGGACTTCTAAAGCCTAATCGCACAGAACAGGTTTGGTCTCCAAAGCCCAAATTATTTATGTTGGTAAGTTTTGATAATCATGACATATTTAAAAAGAATTCAAATTTAATTATTTAAATATAAAATATATGCAATTATTATTGAACAAAATTTGATCGTCATCTTTTCTTACATCGGTATTTTAATACAATTCATTAAAAGAAATAAAATATAAGAAAAATAATCTTTATCAAAAAGATAAATAATAATTAATTTTAGTTTCTTACACAACATTACCCCTAAGAAAAAGTATATTTTGCTATTTCTTTAATTTTTTTAGACAAAAAAAGGAAAAAAAAAAGAAATAGTGTATTAACATTATTCTTTTCGATTTTAAAAGTTTTTCTTTATTTGATTTTTACGAAAATTTAAATTAAATTTTTATTTGATTTATTTTATATTAAAATATAATATAAAGATAATATTATGATATCATATCTTATATCAAATGCAAATGAGATTATTAAGGTATAGTATTTAAATAAGCTCTTAAACTATTAAAGAATATTTGAATAAATTTTTATTCTTTTATTACATTTAATTAAATTTTTATATTTTTATTTTAAATCAAATAATTTTTTATTAATAATAATTAATTAATTATTATTATTAATAAAAATATCTCTTATTATTTTATATTTATACAACATTAATATAAAAATAAAAAAATATCACAAAATTATATTATTATATTAAATTAATATATTATATTATTATTAATTATAATATATTAATATATTATATTATAGGGCATTATGATATCACGTGAACATCATCAATTTACGTTATTACAATCGGTACCAAAGGATATGCTCGTCCAGTGTGGACCTGCGGACAAGAATATTGCACCAGCAATGCAGCGACGGATAAACAATAAAACATGAGATGGTTTCTAAGGGACTGTCAAAGTTACTACAGCAATGTCTAGAACTTTACGCACCCAACGTTGTCCTCATACGACGAGAAACCCTTGTTTACACGATTGGTTAAAGGTGGAGGTCAAGGTATCTGACCAGAAAAAGGCCAAGGAAAGGACCCCACGAAAAGCTTGTGCGAGATGACACGTGGAATCGTGTAACACAATCCTTCGGCAAAATGTGGGGTTGTGGTGGGGCCTTAAAGTCACGCAACCGCTTGCTGTCTCTCGTTTCATTCCACATTGAGAGCGTTGTCTGAGAATTTTTCACGTCTCGTTTGAAAAGGCAGTTGTGCGACCGATTCAGGCAAGTTCTTGTTATACTGCTACTGATTTACTTATCAGTTTTCAGCAATTTCTGATCATCTGATTGCATTCTGTATTCGTTCCCATTGAAACAAATGTTGGGTTATGGCGAATCTGTCATCTGCGTTCATGGTAGATTCTGGAAAGCATGGAATAGCTGCAACCGTCATGTTCTATTTTGGGGTTTCAGAGAACAGCGAAAACGAATCAAAAGTACTAATTTTCTTTTCTTTGTATCAGTGTATTTTCTTCGCGATGGAAGGTGTGGCCGGTGATGTCATGGACTCCATTCTCGGTTCTCTGTTTCATTACCTTCTCGACAAATTGTCATCTCCTGACTTGATGAGGTTCGCAAGGCAAGAGCAGCTGTTAACTCAGCTGAAAAAGTTGGAGAAGCTGTTGCGCCAAATCAACGCGTTGCTTGCCGATGCGGAAGAGAAGCAAACGACGAGTCGTGCAGTAAAACATTGGCTCAGCGATTTGAAAGACGTTGCGTACGATGCTGATGATGTCATCGATGAACTTGCCACTGAGGCTTTGAGGCGGGAATTGATGGCGGAGCCTGGGTCATCGATGGCCACCTCTAAGGTTTGGAAATTCATCCCAACTTGTTTCAATCCAAGTGTTATCAAGTTTAGCAGCAAAATAGGGTCCAAAATAGAGGAAATTACTGGTAGATTGCAGTACATAGCTGCATTGAAGAATGATTTCAATTTAGTGGAGGATGCTGGGGAAAGGCGTCAGAAAGTGCTACGGAGACTGCCCACCACTTCTCTTGTTAATGAATCTCATATTTATGGGAGGGAAAGAGATAAACAAGCTATTATTGAGTTGTTGGTGGATAGTGGTGATGTGGGTGCCGGTCGAATTGGTGTGGTTCCAATTGTTGGTATGGGGGGAGTGGGCAAAACTACTCTTGCTCAGTTAGTTTACAATGATGCTAGAGTTGAAAGTTGGTTCGAATTGAGAGTTTGGATTTGTGTTTCTGAGGAATTTGATGTTGTTAGAGTGACAAAGACAATGCTACAGGCTGTTACTTTAGAGAGTTGCAATTTGAAGGATTTAAATTTGCTCCAATTGAGGCTAAAGGAGAAAATATGTGAAAAAAAGTTCTTGATTGTTTTAGATGATATTTGGAATGAGAACTATGAGCAATGGGATATTTTCAGTAGACCCTTCGCGGCGGGTGCAATTGGAAGTAAGATACTTGTGACAACCCGGAGTGAAGGTGTTGCGTCCATAATGTCCACTTGTGGGTCATACCATTTGCAGGTATTGTCGAATGATGATTGTTTGTCTTTGTTCACCTGGCATGCTCTTGGATCAAGAGGGTTTGATGGGTATCCTAATCTAATAAAAATTGCTGAAGAAATTGTACGGAGGTGCAATGGGTTGCCTCTAGCGGGTAAGGCCCTGGGAGGTCTCCTACGCAACAAACTAGGTCCTGGTGAGTGGAAAGACATACTAAATAGCAAGATATGGGATTTACCAGAAGACAGAAGTGGAATTGTTCCAGCTCTGAGGCTGAGCTACCATCACCTTCCTTCCCACTTGAAGCGATGCTTTACTTATTGTGCCATATTTCCAAAAGACTATGAATTTGACAAGGATGAGTTAGTTCGACTATGGATGGCAGAAGGTTTCTTGCAACAGCCTAAAGGAGCAAAACAAATGGAGGATCTGGGTCTTGAATATTTTCATGACTTACTGTCAAGATCATTTTTCCAACAGTCAAGTAGTGATGAAACAAGATTTGTGATGCATGATCTCATAAATGATCTAGCTCAATCTGTTTGTGGGGAACTATGCTTTAACACTGCAGATACATTTGAGGATGTGAAATGCAATGGAAGTACTGAAAATATTCGCCATTTGTCATTCATTCGTCGGCAATATGATGTTTCAAAAAGATTTGAAGCGTTCTATCTTCATAAAATGAAGAAGCTGCGAACTTTTATATCACTACCAATTTATACATCTTTTTGGGCAGCTGGTTGCTACTTAAGTAGCCATGTCTTACACCTATTGCTTCCAAGATTAAGATGCTTAAGAGTACTCAGTTTGAGTGGTTATTGCATTGACGAACTGCCATATTCAATTGATCAATTGAAGCATTTACGGTACCTAAACTTATCTCATGCCAGAATTAAATCATTACCTGAATCTGTGGGTTCTCTCTTCAACTTACAATCATTGATACTTCATGGGTGCAAGGAACTTACTAAGTTGCCACAAGACATTGTTAATCTAATTAACCTTCATGTTCTTGATCTTACTGATACTGATAAATTACAAGAGATGCCACAATGGATTGGGAATTTAGCAAAGCTTCAGATTCTGTCCAAATTCATTGTGGGAAAGAACAAGGCATTTGGCATTAGAGGATTGAAGGGCTTGTCACAATTGCGAGGGGAACTTTCGATTATGGGGTTGGAAAATTTGGTGGGCACTGAAGATGCTAAACATGCGATTCTGAAGGATAAAAACAGCCTCGATGGGCTAGATTTGCAATGGAGGTGCAATTCTTTTGATTCCCAAAATTATGAAGATAAAATGCATGTTTTGGACATGCTGCAGCCTCATAAAAATCTGAAGAGGCTTAGAATTTCATGCTATGGTGGTAAAAGTTTTCCATCTTGGTTAGGTGATTCTTCGTGGGCTAACGTGGTTACCATAAACCTCCATAATTGCAGAAAAAGTAAGTCACTTCCATCACTCGGGACATTACCCTCACTGAAAAGATTATGCATAGAAGGCATGAATGAAGTCCAAAAAGTAGATTTTGAGTTTTATGGAAATGCCTTTATTTCTTTTAAGCCTTTTCCGTCCTTAGAGATTTTATGGTTTCAGCATATGTTGCAGTGGGAAAACTGGTTTTCTCCCGATAGAGCAAATGGAGATGCAGGGAAAGAATTTCCTCAACTCCATGAACTCTTAATAGAGGATTGTCCCAAGTTGATTGGGACGTTACCCAGCGTTCTTTTTTCCCTTGTGAAGCTTACTGTTAGGAATTGCCCGATTTTGGAAGGTTTATCTACAGGTCTCCCATCACTTTGTGAATTAAATATTGAAGCTTGCAATGAGAAGGTGCTGACAGGCATGCTCTACCTCACCTCCCTAACAACATTGAGAATCAGCAAGATGCCAGAAATTACGTGTTTGCCACATGGGATTGTACTGTTTTCAGGTGCACTTAAAACTCTTGTTTTTTCTAATTGCAGTGGACTATATTCTTGTGGCAGAAGGGGGCTGGATTACACAATATTACTTCTCTTGAGTGCTTGAATATTGAAGGTTGTTTTCAATTTGCATCATTTGCAGAAAATGAGAAGGATCTACCTTGCAGCTCTGGAGACACGAATTGTGGTAATTGGGAGAAGCTGCCTTGTGGTCTTCAAGGGCTCAAGTCTCTCAAATATTTGCACATTGAGTCCTGTCCGAAACTTGTCTCCTTTGCAGAGACAGGTTTCCCGCCCACACTTAGAGTTCTTAAGCTCAAAAATTGTTCGGCACTGAAGTACCTACCTGATTGGATGATGATGTCCAGTTGCAAAAGCAATGAGTGTTTTGAAGAGTTGGAGATTGAAGGGTGTCCTCTGAAATCTCTTCCGACATTGTTTCCCACCTCACTTCGAAGGCTGAAAATCCGAGATTGTAGCGATCTACAGTCTTTACCCAAGGGGATGATGCAGACTGAAAATAGCACAAGCAACATGCCTATTCTTGAGAATTTGGAGATTGTTGATTGCTCTTCTCTCATTTCCTTTCCTGAAGGTAAATTACCTACCAGCCTTAAGGTCCTTAAGATTTCAGATTGCTTGCAGTTGGACCCTATTTTTGACCGGATGCTTCACAATGGTGCTTCACTTGAATATATTAGCATATGGAACAATAAAAATCTGACGAGGTTGCCTAAATGCCTACGCAGTCTCTCAGGTCTGAAGGAATTAAGTATAGGTAACTGTCCGTCTTTGGAATCCTTCCCAGTGACAGTCCTTCCATTTCCCAAGCTGAGAGTATTGGACATTTACAATTGCATCAATCTCAAGTATTTGCCCAATCAGATGCAAAACCTCACTGCACTTCAATGTCTAACAATTTGTGACTGTCCCAATCTCATGTGCTTTCCAAAGGGGGGTTTTCCGCCTAATTTGTTGTCACTTGAGATATGGGGTTGTAAAAATCTGAAGGAGCCCATGTCGGAATGGAAATTACACTCTTTAAGCTATCTAAGAGACTTAAGCATTGCTGGTGCACCAGATATAGTTTCGTTTCCTGATAAAAACTGTCTGCTTCCTACTACTTTAGTTTCTCTGTTCATTGCAAGACTTGAAAATCTGGAATCCCTATCTACGGGGCTCCAAAATTTGACCTCGCTCGAAGACTTAGAGGTTTCCCGGTGTCCTAAGCTTGGATACTTGCCAAGGGAAGGCTTGCCTGCAACACTTGGAAGATTTTGTATCAGGGAATGTTCACTTTTAAGACAAAAATGCTTAAAGGATAAAGGAGCATATTGGCCCTTGATAGCTCACATTCCTTGCATGGAGATTGATGTCATGGATATATAATACCTTAGCTCCTCTACGTTTTCACCTTGGTTAAACCAATTTCTGATGCCTCTTTTACTGGTGTTGGACTTTCTCACTCATTGTGTAGGACGGAGAAGATGATGGGTGCTGTAAACTTTGAAACTTAAAAAAGAAACAGAATTTGCATGGTATTCAGTAAGCTTATTGTGATTGTTTCACACAATGTTATGCTTCAATCCTTGCTATATGCTGAAATGGTTCTCTAGATTTCTTATCTTTTCAACTGTTGCTTTTTGGCATTTTTATATTTAAGATTTTCCTGTTTACAAGATCTTGATCATGCTTGCCAGTTCAACTTCTGAATGCAACTGGAGAGAATGTTGGGTTTCTGATATTGCGGTAACCATGCTTTATTATGATATTCACAAGTCACAATTTCTTTAACAAATTGGAAATTACAGTTAGCTTTAGTTATGAGGATCATCTGGAAAATAAAAAACAATTCCAATTCATTCAAATTGAGACGTTCATCTTTCTAGTATGCTAATATGTATAGTATCAATCAAGCTTGGTTATGGATACTGAATTTTTCTATAAAAAATAAGGAGGTGGATCCAGTTTTGTCCAAAATGAGACAAAACTTGTCGGATATAAGGGCCCAACTATTCAATGAACAATGACAGGTTGACAACCGACAGCCAAGAGACAAGGCGTGTTAGTCTTAGTGGTCGAGTTGATCAACAGACGAATCAGCACAACAAAATTTCTTTTCGTTATGTTTTGAGTGAAATAAAAATGTTTTCTTTGAAGATACAAACGAAGACAAGGTAAGCAAAAATGGAACAAAGTAAAACAAGAACTTAAGAATGTAAAAATGTTCACTTCTCTTGTCACTTGCGCCATTCATGGAAGCTACCCTTTTGTGGACAAAGTCAAAAGGGTTGAACAGATATATACTAGAATGTACCTTGGTGTTCAGATTTAATCATCTATCCTGGAATCTGGAAAGAAAGTCTTTGTGCACAGTATCCTCTTCTCCAGTTCATGCTCCATGGCGGCTTTACACGACCAAGCTATGCTTTCTGCTATGTTCAATTCCCTGCAGGTTCAGATGCTCAACTTTGCACGACGAGAGCAAACCCGTTGTCCCTTCGAGAAGTGGGTTAAGCCCATAAACGACATCGATACCGCGATTGCTGATGCGAAGGAAAAGCAAAAGACATTGCTTCCAGTTGAACACTGGCTGACCGATTTAAGAGACCTTGCATACGATGCTGAGGATTGTATCGATGAATTCGCCACTGAGGCCTTGGGCAGCAAAATAATGGCGGAGTCCGACTCATCAGCGGGTATTTCTAAGGTACTTCTGAACTTTATCCCGACTTGTTTTCGTGGTTTCAATGCAAATACTGATTCTGATTTCAGACGCAAAATTGAGTCTAAGATAGAAGAAATTACTTTAAGATTGCAAGGCTTGGTTGAGAAGAAGAATGATTTGAAGTTAGGGCCGGACTGTGGAAGGAGGCGTGAGTGGGTGGTACAGCAGAGGTTGCCCACCACTTCTCTTGTTAATGAATCTCATATTTATGGTAGGGAAAAGGATAAAGAAGCTGTTATTCAGCTTTTGAAGGGTACTGGTGAAGTGGGTATTGATAATATTGGTGTGGTTCCAATTGTGGGAATGGGAGGACTCGGCAAAACCACTCTTGCTCAACTAGTCTACAATGACGCAAGAGTTGGAAGCTGGTTTCAAGTGAGAGTTTGGGTTCATGTTTCGGCAGAATTTGATATGGTTAAAGTGACAAAGACAGTTCTGCAGGTTATTACTCAAGAGGACTGTAATTGTAAGGATTTAAATTTACTCCAGGTGAGCCTCAAGGAGAAACTGTCTGGGAAGAAGTTCTTGATTGTTTTGGACGAAGTTTGGAATGAGAACAATGAGCAATGGGATATTCTATGTAGACCCTTCCAAGCAGGGGCACTTGGAAGTAAAATACTTGTGAAAACTCGAAGTGAAGGTGTTGCGTCCATAATGACTACTTGTGGGTCATACAAGTTGCAGCTATTGTCGAATGATGATTGTTTCTCTTTGTTCACCCGGCATGCTCTTGGATTAAGAGGCTTTGATGGCTACCCTAATCTAAAAGTAATTGCTGAAGAAATAGTGAGGAAGTGCAATGGTTTGCCATTAGCTGCTAAGACCCTCGGAGGACTCCTGCGCAATAAAGTAAATCAAGATGAATGGGAAACCATTATGAATAGCAGGATATGGGATTTACCAGAAGAAGTAAGTGGCATTGCTCCAACTCTAAGGTTGAGCTACCAACACCTTCGTTCCCATTTGAAGCGATGCTTTGCTTATTGTTCTATATTTCCTAAAAACTATAACTTTGACAAGGATCAGTTGATTCAACTGTGGATGGCAGAAGGTTTTTTGCAACATCTGGAAGGAGTAAAGCGAATGGAAGACCTAGGTCTTGAATATTTTAATGAATTGCTATCAAGATCATTTCTCCAACAGGTAAGTGCTAATGAAACACAATTTGTGATGCATGATCTTATAAATGATCTAGCTCAGTCTCTTTCTGGGGACTTATGCTTTAACATTGAGGATAGGTTTCAGGGTGGGAAATTCTGTGGAAGCATAAAAAAGATGCGCCATTTCTCATTCACTTGTCACCATTGTGATATTTCAAAAAGATTTAGCGACTTATGTCGACAGGAAAAATTAAGAACTTTCATGGCGCTGCCGACTTATACAGTGCCTTGGGTAACCTGTTGCTACTTAAGTGACCCTGTCATACAGGACTTGCTAACAAGTCTAAGGCACTTAAGAGTACTAAGTTTGTGTGGTTATTGCATTGATAAGCTACCAAAGTCAGTTGGTCATTTGAAACATTTACAGTATCTTAATTTTTCTCACAGTAGAATTAATTGTTTACCTGAATCAGTGGGTTTTCTCTTCAACTTACAAACGTTAATACTGCAAGGGTGCAAGGAACTTACTAAGTTGCCACAGGGCATTGTGAATCTAATTAACCTTCATGTTCTTGATCTTTCCGGTACTGACAATTTACAAGAGATGTCACAGTGGATAGGTCATTTGAAAAATCTTCATATTTGTGGCAAAGGACAATGGGTTTGGTATTAAGGAATTGAAGGGGCTTGTCTCAACTGCAAGGGGAGCTTTCAGTTATGGGGTTAGAAAATGTGGTGGATGTTCAAGATACTATGGTTGCTATTCTAAAAGATAAAGACAGCCTTGATGGTCTAGATTTGCAATGGAGTAGCAATTCTTTTGATTCCCAAAATGATGATGATAAAGCACACGTTCTGGACATGCTACAACCTCATGACAATCTGAAGAGACTTAGAATTTTGTTCTATGGTGGTACAAAATTTCCACATTGGTTAGGTGAGCCTTGGTTGTCTAGTATAGTTGGCATAAACCTCTCTGATTGCAAAAGGGGCAAGTCACTTCCATCGCTTGGGAGACTACAAACTCTATGTTAGGATGGAGAAGATGATGGGTGCTGTAAACTATGAAGGAAAACAAACAGAATTTGCATGGTATTCAGTAAGCCTTTTGTGGATTGTTTCACATGGTTTTGCATCAAACGTTGCTGTAAGCTCAAATGGTTCTGTTGACAAGATCCTGATCATGCTTGCCAGTTCAACTTCTGAAAGCAACAGGGAGTGAATGTTGGGTTTCTGACATTGCGGTAACCATGATGCTTGCCTCTCCTTATTTGTTTGGTTTTTGGTTGGAATTTATTTAAATTTTGCTTTATTATGATACTGACAAATTACTTCATAGTGTATGTCCAGAAATAGAGATGTTCCTATGTCTAATATGCAAACGCCTATAGACTATGGTTGACACTTGCCAAAGGAACGCTTCCCTGCAACACAAGAAATAGATAAATAGTACAGTAAAAATGTTTGAGAAATTGGACGGCCTCCTAAAACAACTAATGAAAACAGGGTAAATGGGCCTTGAGAAGCCCATTTGTTGAGAAATTGAACTTCTAAAGTCCCATCACAGAACAGGTTTGGTCTCAAAAGCCCAAATTATTTATGTAGATAAATTTTGATAATTTGTCACTAATTTAAGACATAAATGTCTCTTTTTTATTATATTTATTTTAAAAAAATTGGAATTCAATCCTTTAAACATAAAATATATGCACTTAATATTAAACAAAATAATCATTATACTAAAAAAATAAAAAAACATGAAGAATAATTGATTTTTGTTTCTTACACAGCATGGTAACTCACTTTATTCCTTGTCGGAAAAACATGTGCAATGTCTAGACTTTTAAGCCCCACGCTCCCAACGTTATCGTGGTGTACAACGAAGAGCGCATGTTCCAAAAAGTGATTGACAAGTAAAGGCCAAGGTTTCGGACACGCCATTGGCGGAATGTGGGGGCAGTGGACCTTGTGCATTACTTTACTGACTCAGCAGATGGAAGATTGGTACGATGACCATGGTTAAATTCTGTGAACAAGAAAGCAGAGGCTGAGGTTACGAGATGAGCACTATAGTGGCTAAATTTCCACCACTACCAACCGACCAATGTACCACAAGTGATGGAACACGATTCTCCATTACTCAAATGGCGGTCACTCGGAGTCAAAAGCTTTGTCCAATGAATTGTGGAAATCTTTTAATTCATTGATTAGTTTAATGTAACAAGAGATTCATCGTGTTTTCTAGTCATTAGTTTAGTTTACTAGTGGCATTCAATGACGAAAACTTTTGAAAGAGTGACGGACTTACCAAACCCTCGTGGAAAGGGGGTTACATTTCCTGTCGGCTTGGTTGGTTTCACTTACCCTTCATTCTGTTCAGTAAAACCTGCAAAAGAAAAATAAACAAGAAAAGGTACTCAAATTACAAAGAATTGTTCCTTTCCTGTTTTCCTTTGAAATTTTTTTTTTCTGGGTGAAGTTGCAAGTCTGATTCAGCTTTTGTGTGGATCAGTACTGTTCTTGTTTAAAGACGGCAGTGGGTCTCCCTCAGGCGTATGTTAATCTTAAATCTTAATTATGCAGTTCGAGTTCCCGGTTTCTGGTAGGAGCTGGTATTCAAGAGAAGACGCAAAAAGAAACGCCAGAAGTTCACTGCTTTTGCTTGAAGACAAGATGGAAGCTATTTTGGTGAGTGTTAGTAATGTGATGTTGTCTGCGTTGTTCCGCTCCCTCTTTGAAACGATGTCTTCACCCGACTTTCTTAAATTCTCACGGGAGGAGCAAGTTTGGGCCGAAATCAAGAAATGGAAGAACCTGCTGCCTAAAATCAATGCCTTGCTTCAGGATGCTGAGGAAAAGCAAACCACGAGTCGTGCTGTGAGGCTATGGCTTAGGGATCTACAACATGTTGCTTTTGATGCCGAAGATGTTGTTGACGAACTTGCCACCGAGTATACACGGCGCAAACTATTGGAGCAGGCTCAACCTTCTGCGTGCACCAGTAAGTTATGGAAGGTAATACTCACAACTTGTTTCAGTGCTCTCAATCCAAATGGTATTAAGTTTAATGCCAAGATGAATTCCAAACTACAAGAAATTACTTCAAGATTGCACGAGTTGGCTGTACTGAAGAATGATTTGAATTTAGTGGAGTCTAGTGGAGGGAGGCCTGAAAAAGTGCTTCAGAGACTGCCCACCAGTTCTCTCGTTGATGAGCCTCATGTCTATGGTAGGGAAAGGGATAAGGATGCTATTGTTGACATGTTGATGGATAGTGGTGAAATGGGTAGAGGTGAAATTGGTGTGGTTTCAATTGTAGGTATGGCAGGAGTAGGTAAAACTACTCTTGCTCAGTTAGTTTACCATGATAAGCGAATTGAGACTTCATTTGAATTGAGAGCTTGGGTTTGTGTCACTGAGGAATTTGACGTCCTTAGGGTGACAAAGACAGTGCTTCATGCTGTTGATTCTGATGTTGGCAATTCGCAGGATTTAAATTTACTTCAAGTGCGGCTAAAGGAGAAGTTGATTGGGAGAAAATTTTTGATCATTTTAGATGACCTCTGGAATGAGAACTATGGGGATTGGGATGTTCTATGCAAACCCTTTGCAGCAGGGGCACCTGGAAGTAAAATACTGGTGACAACACGGCATAAAAGAGTTGCAGCAGTCACAGCTGTCACAGCTAACAATGAGCCATACCATTTGAAGGAACTGTCAGATGATGCTTGTCTGTCATTATTCACCTGGCATGCTCTTCGAGCTGGAAATTTTGACGGACACCCAAATTTAAAAGTGGTCGGTGAGCAAATAGTGAGGAAGTGCAAGGGGTTGCCACTTGCAGCAAAGACCTTGGGAGGACTCCTTCGCACTAAAGCAACTCAAGAAGAATGGGAAGATATACTGATGAGCAAGATATGGGATTTACCAGAAGAAAGAAGTTGCATACTTCCAGCTCTGAGATTGAGCTACCATCATCTTCCTTTCTATTTGAAACGATGCTTTGCTTATTGCGCTATATTTCCAAAGGACTATGAATTTGACAAGGATGAGTTGGTTCTACTATGGATGGCAGAGGGTTTCTTACAACAGCTGAAAGGAAAGACACGGATGGAGGACTTAGGTTCTCAATATTTTAATGAGTTACTGTCACGATCAATTTTCCAACAGTCAACCAGCAACAAAGCACGATATGTGATGCATGACCTCATAAATGATTTAGCTCAATCTGTTTCTGATGAAATATGCTCAAGTCTTGATGATATGGGTATGGTTGAGGGTGATAAGTTATGCACAGTTGCTGAAAAGGTTCGTTATTTCTCATTCACTCGTCACCAGTATGACATTAGAAAAAGATTTGAGGTCCTGTATCAGATGAAGAATTTACGAACTTTAGCTGCATTACCAATTTATACATCACCTTGGTCAGCATGTTGTTATTTATCTGGTGAAGTCTTACAAAAGATGCTGCAAAGGTTAAGTTGCTTAAGAGTGCTATGTTTAAGTTGTTATTGCATCAATGAGCTGCCAAACTCCATTGGTCATTTGAAGCATTTACGCTACCTTAATTTGTCTCGCAGTAGAATTAAACAATTACCTGAATCTGTGGGTTCTCTTCTCAACTTGCAAACATTGATACTGCTAGGATGTAAGGAACTTACTAAGCTGCCACAAGTTTTTAAAAATTTAGTGAACCTTCGTGTTCTTGATCTTACTGATACTGATAGTTTGCAGGAGATGCCATTTGGTATTGGTTGTTTGAAAAATCTTCAGATTTTGTCCAAATTCATTGTGGGCAAGGGTATTGGATCCACTGTTAGTGAATTAAGAGGGTTGTTGAATCTGCGAGGTGAGCTTTCAATTTCTGGGTTGGAAAATGTTGTGGATATTCAAGATGCTAGCAAAGCAAATCTAAAGGATAAGTATGGCTTGACTAGGTTGTATTTGCAATGGAGCCATGAGTTCCTTGATTGCCGGAATGAGGAAGCTGAAATGCATGTTCTTGACAGGCTACTGCCTCATAACAATCTTGAGAAGCTTAGAATTCTGTTCTATGGTGGCACAATATTCCCATCTTGGTTAGGTGAGCCTTCAGTGACTGATTTAGTAGACTTAGAACTCTGTAATTGTAGAAATAGCATATCACTTCCATCACTTGGGAGGCTACCGTCACTCAAAATGTTGTCAATTGCAGGCATGGATAGAGTCCAGAAGGTGGGTTTAGAGTTTTATGGACATATTTCTCCTTCTGTTAAGCCTTTTCCATCCTTGGAAATTCTAAGGTTTAAAAGGATGTTGGAATGGAGATGGTGGTCTTCTCCTAGTCAAGTTAATGAACACTCAGGGGAAGAATTTCCTTGTCTCCGGGAACTTGTGATCGAGGATTGTCCCAAGTTGTGTGGAAAGTTACCTGGCCGTGTGTTTTCCCTCATGAAACTTGTAATTAAGCATTGCCCAAATTTAGAAGGTTCATCTATGAGTTTCCCATCTCTTTGTGAATTAAATATGGAAGATTGCAAAGAAGAGTTACTCAGAAGCATTGTTGGCATCACCTCTTTAACAGCAGTCAGAGCCAAGAGTATGCCAGAGCTTCAGTTTGTACAAAATGATGTTGCACAGTTTCCAGGAGCACTTAAATTTCTTGTCATTTCCAGCTGCATTGGATTGACTTCATTATGGCAGAAGGGTGCTATTTCGTTGAATATTTCTTGCCTTGAAAGTCTGAAAATTAAGGGCCAGTCACAATTTGTGTCATTGGCTGAAAATGATCAAGGCGTGTCTAGCAATCTTGAAGACCTCAGACTGTTAAATTCGTGTAACGTCTGGAACCATCCTTGGATGATGCATGGCCTCACATCTCTCAAAGATTTGCAAATTGAGTCATGTCCAAATCTTGTGTCCTTTCCTGAGTTGGGTTTCCTACACACACTGAAACATCTTAAGCTCAAAAATTGTCGGGCTCTAAAGTCTCTGCCCAGTGGGATGATGATGCTTAATTGCAAGATAAATGCGTGTCCTCTTGAAGAATTGGAGATTGAAGATTGTCATTCTCTCACATGCTTTCCAAGAGGCAGGTTACCTACCACACTTAAATGTATTAGAATCCGGTATTGTACAGATTTAATGTCTCTACCTGAGGGATTGATGCAGATTGATAATAGCGCAAGCAACATATTCCTTCTTGAGATCTTGGAGATTGTTGCTTGCCCTTCTCTAATTTTATTGCCAGAAGGCAGATTTCCTACCAGCCTTAAAAATATTAAGATTTGGAATTGCTCCCACTTGGAACCCCTTTCTGATAGGATGTTGCACAAAAACACATCACTTGAGTCCATTGATGTCTGGAATTGTAAAACTCTAACAAGCTTGCCCGAGAACCTGCACAGTGTGACGCATCTGACAGAATTAAAATTTAGTTTATGTCCTGATCTGAGGTACTTCCCAGAAACGGGCATGCATCTTCCGAACCTGAGAACACTGGAAATCTACGATTGCTGCAATCTAAAGTCTCTACCCAATCATATGCTAAGCCTCACTTCTCTTCGTTGTCTATCAGTTTCTCAGTGTCCTGGTCTTCTGTCCTTTCCAAAAGGTGGCTTGCCCCCTAATTTATCGGTACTTGAAATCTGGGATTGTGAAAATCTTAAGCAGCCCATGTCAGAATGGAACCTACACAGTCTAGCCTTTCTCAGGGAATTAAGCATTGCTGGTGGACCGGATACAGTTACCTTTCCAGATGAAAAGTGCCTGCTTCCTTCATCTCTGGTGTGTATGTTTATTTCAAGACTTCAAAATTTGCAATCTCTGTCCATGGGGCTCTATAATCTGACCTTGCTTGAAGATCTAGAAATTGTCGAGTGTCCTAAGCTTCAACGCTTACCAAAGGAAGGCTTCCCTGAAACACTTGGAAGACTTTGTATCAGGGATTGTCAACTTCTAAATCAACATTGCTTGAAGGAGAATGGGGCATATTGGCCTGTGATAGCCCACATCCCTCGTCTGGAAATAGAAATCACAGATGATTAATGGTTGGACTTTGGTCGGCTAGTTTGTGATTTTCTCTGGTGGAAGTGCAAATATGGTACGTCAATTTTATTATACAAAACTGTTCTCGTCAGCAAAACACTTTCTTCTTTCTTTTCACTGATGATAGACTTTCTTACTCTGCATGTAGGATGGAAGAGTAAGAAACAGATTAAATCAAAATCTCCCTGCAATCAGTGTAGTCAACTGAGGTATGTTCTTTTAGTTGTTGAATCTTGTTACTCAATAAGCTTTATTGTTGAAAGTTTCAGAATGGATTTTTTATATCTTAATCAACTGTATCATGAATTACCCCTATCTTATGCTTGATTGGTTTTACAGATTTCTTGGATAACCATGTTGATCATGAAGTTGATTGGAGTCATTTATCATCTCCCAAGGTTTGAAGGTTCATCTATGGCTTTCCCATCTCTTTCTGAATTAATCATTGAAACTTGCAACAAAGAGATTTTAGGAAGCACTGTTGGCCTCACCTTTCTTATAACACCCAGAACCGGGAGTATGCCAGAGCTTATGGCATCTAGAGGAGGAAGGGGGGGGGGGGGGGGGGGGGGGGGGGGGGGGGAGAGGATTGTACGGATTCCAAGACTTGTTATTAACCCTACATAAACATGCAATTTGATTGATCAAAGCCAAAAACTAACTGCATTTCATTGAATAATTTAAAATGACAATTTGTATATATTTTCTTTCCCAAGTTCAATACATTTACTGAAAAAATAGCATTGGGCAACTGGATAAACACCTTTCCTAAAATCTAATCAAAGATAATAGATGAACCAATGAAAGACATCTGAAAAATTTAGGGGAAATTTAATTGTATCTCGAGGTATCTGGCAGGGGTGCCCCAGTAAGAAAGTGCTTGATCAGTGAAAGAGCCCTCTTTGGTTGGTAGCTTGGCACTTGGTGCCCGGCCCCTCTTACCGTAGCAAATGTTAAATCCCCCTTGTACACCTGAGTATAGCCACCAACCTGCCACAAATTGTTACCAAAAGCAACTGTGTCAAATCAATTGTTTTTAAGATGCCAAAACCTATCACATTAACATGATTTAACGACCGATTTGGTAACTCTGCTATAATGGGAAAGGACTTGCGATTGACGGGAACTAGAGCTGATTCATGGCAAAAGAGAAGATTGGAACTGAAAGATGAAGACATCAGAGAGCAAGCATAGAAACTGTAGAGAGAGAAAATTTTACCTCTGCATCAAGGTACCATGGATGCCACTTAGTTTTTACTGGAAGCTTCATCTTGTTAATGGAGTACTGGGTTGAAGTAACTGGTACTCTTCCATCTGTATCACCACTGCATTACATCCAACAAATTAAGACATATCTAAGGTTTACATCATTTGATGCAACAATTTGAGATGGCAAAAGGGTGAATGCCTTTATTACCTGAAAACCCACACTCTGAGCCCGTTAGCCATAAACTCCTGCAGAAGGGGAATGATTGTTGAAGGGCTATCTCGCCATTTTCCGAGGATGTCGCTGCAGGGTTCCCAATCATGGTCGAGTTTTGTCACATTGGCATGGAGGGCTTCTTGAACATCAGCCCTGTTTAGATAAGCATATACGTAATTGTCGCTGCATGGATCAATATTCATTACCTACAACCAACCAGAAGAAAAAGAAATTATTGTCATTTTAAGGGTATATAACAAAATTGATTATTGCAAATAATTCACTTATCTCTTTAGGATTTCGGATGTAAATTGTTTCAGGATTAGAGGTTAGGAATTTAGAAGCCTGACCTTGCAGGACTACATTGAACAACCTGGGCCGATCCCCAAGATTTGTTGCATTGGGTAGGATAACTTGGTGAGACTACAGAAGAATGTTCCAGGGTTTGTGTGAGTTGAGAAGTTAACTTACCGAAGTTTTCTTGGGCCGTGCTGTGAGATTGGAATTGTGGCATAAGGGGGCATAGATACTGTAAATGTCAAGGTAGTAAGTATTCCTGTCTGCCTCATCAACGGCTGCAATGCACTCACGGGTGGAATTTGTGGTATCCTCGGATAAAAGATTACAGTGCTTTTTAATTCTGGATGCTGTATCTTCTGAAATGAGAGCATGGCTCTCAAAGTAGTCATACATTCCTTTAACATCAGTTTCATCATTGATCACTGCATTCCCAATCTGCAATTTGTATGAAAGAGGTTAAATTATTGATTGAAAGAGGTTAACTCACATAGTTTAATTCCTAAGTTTCAATCATTTCTTCATGTTAGAGAGAAGAAGCAAACAAATTGTCATCAAGTCTAAGTTCCAATTATGTGTCACAGGCACTAGTTTTTTCAATTATTGATCGAAAGAGATAGAAACAAAGACAGGCAGACAATGACAGATAAATAGAGAGAGAGAGACATACTATAATTCCTTTGAGGTTGATAAGGGTCTTGTTAGCCTTCTGGTTGTGTTGGAGAATGGTATGTGCAAGTTGAGGGACATAATGCCCCGCATAGCTTTCACCAGATATGTAAAAATCCCTGCCTTTGTATTCAGGAAACCTCTCCAACCAATTTAACAAGAACACATAATTATCAGCAGCTGTTTTGCTGTCACCACTCTCATTATAATCTGATGTTCTGTTGGAGTATGAAAATCCCACCCCAGCAGGAGACTCAAGAAACAAAACATTTGCAGCTGAAAATAAATGTCAAACTTTTAATGAGCAAGATCAACTTAAGATAAGAATTGCTTTTCCTGAAAGAGTGAAACACTGTACCATGGTTCCATGAGTACTTATTTCTGTAAAGTGTTTTTCCAGTGCTATGAACTCTAAAGGGTCCAAGCTCTTGCATTGCTCCATAAGCTAGAGATGAACAACCAGGTCCTGACAGTTACAGTACACCAAAACCAGATTAGAGGTTCATTAAGTACAAAGTCAGATTGAAATGATTTTTCTTCTGTTAAAAAATGTCAGATTTCTGATGCCAAGTTTACAAGTTAAACCCCATTAATTTAATCATTAAAGAACCTTGAATATCAATCACCTCATTGAACCAATTGGGAGACTCCAGAAAAACAGAATGATTGTAGTAATAATATATATAGACACACGCTTTTGACTATGAAGCTTCTTAGGTATGGGATTTTTTCTGTATTTTAAAAGGATTGAACTGGTAGAACATGCATTACGAGAAATCCTCCCCTGGGAGTGAATTCTGGGATTTCAGAGAGACTGCCATCCCGCAAAAAGTGGTGACAAACAGGACCAGAAGATGAAGGTGCATCATGCATCTACAACTTGTAATTAAAAATTTTTACAGTGATTATTGCAATAGTATTACAACAATGTAAATTTAAACAGAAACCAATTATTATTATTATTATTTTGGTTTCATATATTAAAAAATATTCTCAGATGTCATGATTAAATAGTAGTGTACTTTATTAATAATTAGCTCCAAACATAAGAAGTGTGGCCTCATGATAAGAACAGAAAGAGAGTGAAAGAGAAGCAGCCCAAGTAAACTGGTTAACCAATAATGGAGATGTAAAAAATGATCAGATAAGATTTCTGGGATTTGTGGGATATCTTCATCACAACCACAAAAACTAGAATTCATAAAAACAAAATGAAAAACAAAGAACAAAGAACAAATTCATGGAGGATAAACGTTTTAGATCAATGAAGTATTTTTTTCTTTTGAATTGCAATGGGGAAAAGGAGATTCAAGTACCTCCGTTGAGCCAAAGAAGAAGAGGCAAAGACTCCTTAGAATGCTGAGCTTCAGCGAAATAGTAGTAAAGGGCACGACCTGCTGATTTATCAACTGTTACATAGCCGCCATACTGTGAAAATTGGACGTCAGGTTGTCCAGGCAACTTTTCAATCCTGTCTTTCTCTTTCATTCCCTCCTGTGGATGAACACTGGCCTCGCTTATGGAGTGAATTGACTCGAAAAGACTCGTAACAATGCCGGAACTTCCCTTCATCTTGGTCCTGTAAAGATGGCTGAGAGCTTGTGTTTGCTTCTTGCCATGACTTGGAGCTACCATACATGAAAGCATGAGGAAGAAAGCAACAAGGATAAAAGAGTTCTTCTCCATTGTGTTTCTTTCTGTGGAGAAAAGACAATGACAAGAAGAAAGAGAAGGGTGGAGCTGGTAGTTTTGGGAACCAAAATTGGCTGGCTGCTTTTATATCAAATTTGCGAAGAATAATTGCTTTAAATGAAAATATGATTTCCAGCAACCAGCCAGGCAGGCAGCTTGTTAAGCTTCCAGGACTCAAATTCTTCCTCTTGGGGTTGGAAAATAATAAAATGGCTTCAAGGCTGTTGTTTAATTTTAGAGAGTACAGAGGAGAGTCTATTTATAGACATAAGTATAAGTAGAGATAATTGTTATCAATACAGATAACTAGCTCTAAAGATAGACATAGGCATAGGGATAACTACAGGGATATACATAACTATTTCCAGAGATAATTATAGGGATAAACATAGTAATAGAGATACACATAACTATTTACAGAGATAATTATAGAGATAAATATAGTAATAGGAATAATTACATATCATAGTTCTATTTCATAATAAGCATATGCTTTGTAATTTAGCTGAATTTCTATTAATTAATTGATCCAATTAAAAGAAATAGAAAAGAGAAAAGAACCATATAGATAGGACATTTTAGTATTTTAATATTTAATATAGAAAGAATAGTGTAAAGGAGACAAGATGTAAATCAAAACCGACTATGCACATAAAAAACAAATCTGTACTACAAATAATTATGATTTTTTAAAATAAAATAAAAAATTGGAAAGAAGGATTCTTGTTCTATCACATTGTTGCTTTTCATTTGTATTAGAACAGATGCAAAGGTAAAAATCATATGAAAGGGCCTATAGATAACAGAAACAAAAATGTTTTCTGCTGGGAATTGAGATTGAAACTTTGAAAGTGACCAGAGATATTCAAAGGAAAATTCTTTAAATTATTTATTTTTAATGAATTTTTTTTTAGTTTTTCATGTTAAAAAATATTGAACATTTAGGTCAAAATCAGAACAAAATCAAATATTTTAAAAAAAGGAAGTAGTACAATATTATTCAAAGGAAGCAGGTGAAAGCTATAGCTGTATCAGAGAGCAGAAAGCAGAAGGATACAAGTGCTGATATACAAAGAGAATCACAAAACAAGAAGGAACACAACATATCAACTCCAACCACTGTCTTGTTCTTCGGACTTTCATTCCTGCAACGGTAGCTTAATCATTGTCGATGATACTTGCTAGGCTTGCTAACAACATCCTGGAACGAGCCCTGGAATTCAAGTTTTGACCCCATAGTGAAAATTTTGGTTGTTTATGGAACTTTTCGAGTACATTTCACCCTTCATATGATGTAGGTCGCGATGAATAATTATTGATATCACGTATATCCAGAATTGGATGAATGGCATTCCATGCATCATGCATGGGAGGATTGGTTCAGTCGAAAGAACAGCAGACTTGGGTGGTTTTGATTCACTTTTCTCTGTTAATTTAGTGGGAAAAAAGTTTCTTTCCGAATAGTTTTAACCATTAACAGAAACTTGCTATGTGGACTTACTTTGAACGGTTTTTCTAAGCATGGTATATGGTACATTGCAGAAGAATACAGGTGGAGTAGCCATTACGGGCAGTAGCAATAGGGGATAGCAAGCAATCTCCAGCGGCGGCGGAAGCCGAATCTGTACAAATAGCACCTCTTTCTGGCGTCGCCGCCCTAGCCCAATTTTCTTTCTTTGCCACTTGCTAGCAAAGTACCAACATTATCTTGCAGTATCTCAATGAAGTTCTACATCTTACCTTCAAATAATTGAATTGGTATTTAATTTCGAGAACCCATTTTAGAATCGTCCAAAATGATGGGATTTGGAATTTCCCTTTCGAATTTGGATTTTTTTGAATTCCAAGCTGTCCAAAAACCAAAATTCTATCCCCGTCTGCAAGGACCAGCCCCTCCCCTCTCGGTCCCCACTCTGCTTTTGGCTTTCAGCAAGCTAATGAAACGAGTTTCCAATCATCATTCCTGGAAGTTGGTTTCTGACAAAACTCTCTCTGAACCCATCTTTGTACTCTGGGTCATTGGGCTGCCTTTTGATCCATGGCGATTTAGTGTTTGATACATGGGGTCAATGTAAGCCTCCTGGGCTGCAAACTCTGCCCAATATTTTATATTTTGTAAAGATTACTGTATTCAGATATCATTTGATTCACATTGTGTCTTCTTGCTTTCTTTTTCTTCTCCCCTGGAAGACGCAAACTCGCTTTCAAGAGCTCATTGATTTTGTTTGCTGAACACTCATAAAATTATAAAAAGTAAGTGCATTAGCATTACTGATGTAGTGTTATTCGGAGGGAAGATTCTTGTAAATTGATAAATTGTGATAAATTGTGCATTAGCATTAAACTAGAACCTCTTGAAGCCAAAAGTGATAAATTGTGAGTCTTGGGCCCGCAATTTGTCGCTAGGCTGTTGGCTCAATCCCTTTGCCAACGTGTACGGACAGACTGCTAACTCTGGCATTTTGTCGTTTCTCAGGTTTTTCAGGGGGTGATCATGACTGTGACTGGAAAAGCACCCCAACCCTTTTGCCTTAATCTGTTCTCTTTCTTGGGTTTTTTATATAAATTCATGAATATGAAAGCTCGTTAAGCAAAACGCTGAAGCAACTAGGGGAACCACATAAAAATTGAGGGAAACTGTACAATTTATTGTTATTAAATGACTAAGACAGCACTTTCTTTCATCCTTCCAATCCAGGCTCAAGGGGTTGCTTGCAAATTAAGGCCGCAAGTGGCCCAGTTGACAAAACCGTGTTTGAATTAAAAACATGATAAACACAGTTGACTACAGCGAATTTGTCCCCTAGTTTTTGAATTTTCAATGGGGAACCCTTGTACAGCACACGCCGCTGATTTGCAAGTCCCTGACTGTTTCTGTTCAGCTAAAGCAACACGAACCCAACTTTCTTTTTCTTCTTTATAAAAGCCAAAGTTGAGGACCATCTCTAACCTAAAACGAAAAGGAAAAGCTTATCAAAACTTCTCTTTGTTTCGAGTTTGTCAATGGTACTCTTGGTAGATACGCTTAGCAAGTTATACTCCAAGCTGGAGAATCACCACCACCACCGCCAACAATCCGAGGCAGATGTTTTATCAGCTTCTCTACGGGCTTTTCGATCTGATGTTTCGAATTGCCTGAATCAGTTGTTGTTGAATTCAAAACCCGGATCAGAAATCTTGTCTTTTTCTTGGATTCAGCAATGTTTTGAGCTCCTACCCCTCATCAACAGGGCATTTGCAAAGCTAGTTGTGGATATAGACTACCCCATGAGCAGCTGGGAAGTTGCTTCTGTCGACGAGTATCTTAACTACGGCTTGCATTTGCTGGAGCTTCTCAATTCTGTTAGTTCCTCTCTTTCTCACCTGGCGCACGCCAGGCTTTCGTTTGCTCACGCTCTGAGCCTTGTGGAGAATTCACCTTCTTTGGCAATTAAACATCTCAAAGCAATTCAGCCTCAGAGTTCAAGCAAGGACTACAAATGGCAGGAAGACAAGGAAGATGGTGACGAGAAATTCTCCTCCTGCAAGGAAAAGGTAGTCAATCTAGCTTTGATGGAAATAAAGGTTATCAGTTTTTGGGTATCTGGCGTTGTTTTGGCTACCTTGTCTGGAGAGGCCAAACCATACTTGGAGATCAAACAATTGATTGCCAGGTTCAACAGCGCTTTGTTAAACGGTGTAGATTCAATCATTTCTGAAGTTATAGTGGATAAAGGTGAGGTATTGAGAGAGGTTAAGGACGTGAATAATGCTGCAGCTTCCCTAGCATCAGCCATAGCCTCTGGGGAAAGCAGTAGTGATGCAGCCAAGGAATTGGAGAGAAGGTTGGGTGTTTTCGAGAAGCAGCTGGAAGCTTTGGAAAAGGAGGTGGATAACCTGTTCTCGAAAGTTTTGGCTGGCAGAAATGAACTGCTCCACGGTGTTTGCCAGCACAAGCAATAGCTTCTATCCCCCCAATAACTCATGTACATAAAGAAACTCGTTTAAATTTTTTTGCTTAAATATATTGCAACATTTGTAAGACTTGTTTTACTGTATTTGTATCTTCAAAATTAACAATTGAAATGGAATTACATAGTCATCTTATCAGTTTCAAATTACTGTATTTTGCTTCATATACATGTCTCTGTTTTCTGTAAAAACAGAGGGTAGAATGTGGGTTCCCTGGTCTTGGACCAGTGAAGGAATTGATGTCTTGTAATGAATACTTTCAGGAGTTTCTGAAACCCAACGAAAAGCAACTTTTACTTGCTAAAGTTGCAGGGTACCAACTACCAAGGAAAATTAAGACCCAAAAACAAAATTTTCTTTCAGTCACCAAATGAAACAGGAAGGGAAACATCACTAATTCAATTGGTGAAGAAAGTTGCAATGGAATACAAGATAAAAAGAAATAAAATTTAATAAAGGAAAGCCTATTTTGCAATATCCCTGACCTTTTCTTTTTTCAATAACTGCTCAGACTAAACTATATCCATAACCTGAAAACTTAGTCTTCCTCCTGAAAAGAAACATCTATAGCTTCACTATGTCTGACTTCTTTGATTTTGACAACTGGTGTTTTAATAAACTACCAAACTAGACTCATCTGTACGATATCTCAGTTCTGGAATCCCTATAAAAGGCAGAGCGAACATCATGAAGAAAAGGATCACAGCAGCCCCAATTGGCTCTCTGAGTCATTGGAATGAGTTTCTCTTTCAGGTTTCTTTCTCTTGTGATAGTCACTTGGCAACCTGATAACAGAAGAAAGTGTACAAGTCAGACCTGAAAAAATAGTAGAAGATCGACTACAATAGCATGATGAGGGAAACAACTTTTTTTTCATTTTGGCCAGCAAGGGCAACAGATTTCAAATTATCTAGAAGAATTGAATGAAGCATTGACTTCATTGTTAGAGTTCAACTATTTCTTATGCCAGTTGCAGGCCTTGAAAAATAAGGGTGGAATTAGGGTGATGACAGCCAGAGTAAATCATTGGTCAATTCTTTCATGAAAATAAATCATTATTCATGGATCCTAGCAGAGATAAGCCAACGAGGGGAAATAACTTAATAGTGACACAAATGAAGCAGTGCCTCTTTTATCAGAATTTTGCCTTTTACAAGGGCGGTTGGAGGCCTTGAAAAGGTTTGTAGAACTAAGTTCACAACCAAGACAAGACCTTGACCAATCCTTGCTAAAAATGAATGATTAAACAGCACAAAATTGGTCAAGTTGGGGCATGTCCAGAGAAAATTACCCAAATTATAAGAGAATACATACCCCAAATACAAGGTAGTGTCTGAATCTCCCTTTTCAACAGTGCAATTACAGGTCACATCTGGACTGGGAATGCTATGGTTCATGAGAGAATTCTTCCTTTCAATGGCATAGCATTCAAGATAGGATTGAACTGGGCGAACAGTTGATGGAAAGAAACCTCGCAGCTCCTCAACCTGCATTGAAGGAGAAAGACAAAATAGGTTATGTGTGACTCAAAACACAATGCATGAATTCAGATTCATCAAGAAACATGTAACATGCCTGTCTGCGTAAAGTTTCATTCTCAAGCATAGCTCGCTGCTCCTGGTAACAGAAATTCAAAAGAATTAACTTCCTCGAAGGTTTTTTTTTTTCTGTTCTTTTGGATCATGTGAACAGAATTAACCCACTTCTGGCACACATACATAACAGGAAAGATGCATGGGAAACAATAACCTTTACTGACTCCCAAGGTGTGATTTTTCACATACTAAACGACTTTCCATAAGTTTTTCCATTTCCCATTTTCCTCCCAACCTTCCCACTAATTTGCATACTACTAGCCTTACTATTCTCACTTTCAAGAGTAACTTCGAGTGCTTATAACCAATGTGCTGCAAGTTCTCTGAGACCTCACCTCCACCGTGCAAGTGTAACCATGCTCAATTCTAGTGTCCCAATCTAGATCCCTATTTATTTTCAAAATGATCTTATTATTGGAGACAACCATACCGTCCATCTTCTTTGTTCAAGAATATGGTATTTGGACAAAACAAAGATATGCAGAGAGGGATCCAACATACCTGTACTCTTGATTGCTCTAGTTGTTCCATGATCAATTGTTCCTGAAATGATATGATTTCTGTTAAGGCCTCTTATATTAACAAATTGTTTCTAGAAACAAGAACCTAATTAACCTAATAGATCTGATGAACTTGGACAAAATGTAATAAACCTTCTTCTCCTTCACAGATAACAACCCTTCATTAAGCTGCTGCTCCAGGAGCTGAAGCTCTTTCAAGCTCAGGCTGGTCAAGTCCTTCCCCAACAGCTGTCTATAAAATCAGAAAAATAATTAGTTTAAGTACAAGCAATATCTCTGTATTGGCAAAAAATGTAACAATTAAACCATAACAGATAATTAAGAGGACATACAACTGTTTGATTTGTAGCTTTGCAATTTCATCCTTCAGATTATCTGCCTCCTTAGAGTCCTGCTTCTGAAAAAAAGTGTATACTTGAAATTATCAATGTGTATACTTTCAGTATACAACTATTGCAAGGAAAAATAAACTAAACAGAAACATAATTGGAAAAGAAATTTTGTCAAGGAATAATATGTTTTACCAACAAGTAAACTTATGTTTCAAATGTTTCAACTTGTAGTAACTACATGCCATGTAAACTAAATTAGGTTCCAACTATCATCTTGAGATACAACGTATATGATAAAGCCAACATATAGATGAAAAATTTGAACTATGTTGTTGCTGTAAGCAAGAAAGGATATGAGATAATGTAGTCAAAGCAGGAAAGCAAAACAAACTGAAATGAATAACTTATCTGCCATTGCACAAGACAAAAGGAAAACCAGATTTCAGTACACAAGCAGAAATTGCAGATTACCTCTGCTTTGTGTTCAACCAAAGCAATCTCTGGAGCACTTTGAGAACACTTGTCGTATCTAGAAAGTGTTTTCTTCATGCTGCACAAATCAACAAATGAATAAGACAATATCTTTTTCTAGAAAGAAACGGAGCTCATATTCTTTCTGTTTGAACTTTCATTTTGTACATGCTCATCACCTATAATTGCTTCCATTTTGTGCGATCTAGAGCTGTTTCTACCTTAAACTTCCATTATATAGACTATGATTGTAATCAACACACAAACTATCGTAAAGAAAGCAGAGCACCTCTCAAATCCTACAGCCAGACTGCCTCCGCGATCTCACTAATTGAAGACAACTGAAGGCTAACAGGTAGACACTCACATAGACTAACGTGTTGCTTGGAAAAACTTCAAAATACCATCGAAAAAATGAAATCAATCATTTTGACATCAATTGATGCCAAGTTTCTGTTGAAATTTTGATGAGAAACTCACTTGTGACATGAAAGCAATATAGCTTCACTTGATGTAGGTACAAAAGCAATAAAATAAAAATTGGGAATTTGAAAACAATTCTATCATTGCAAACCCAAACAAAACCTTATAGTAACAGTTATCAACAGAAAGCCTCAAACAGTGGAATACACATGAACAGGTAGAGTCCAAAATCACATGCAACAATTAAGAAACAAAATGGTAACAGACAATTCCACAAAAGTCATTTATTTGTCAAACATTTTCTATTAAAAAAGTCTCTAGTGAACTCAATAGAATTTTTTTTTTTGAAAGGCAATTGTTGATTTCATTTTACATAAAAGTATGCAAAAACTACCCATTGGTAGTGTGACAGTCAGCACATGCAGGACATAATTTCCTGCCGTTGCTTGACCTGCTTGAGAGGAGGAAAACCAGAAAATAGAACTGATCAGGTTGCCATGCACTCAATAGAATTTAACCGATATGTCTCAAAATTAGCTCTTTTTTTTTTCTTAAGAAAATAGGGGGCAAAAAGGAGAAACTGTAATGTAAGAATTTTGAGAAAGGGGAAGAACAGCAGAGGTGAAGTTCATAACAAAATGACAGAAAAGACCAAAAAGTTAAAACTATCAGCAGATACAATCCAACCAAGCATGCAAGAATGCAAACAAAACTCCCAAAACCACCTTATGCCACTAAAGTTCACAATCTGATGACCCCTGATAAAAGACCATTCTGATCATCAAAAATAAAGTAAATATTGCCCTTAACCTCTCTGATCAAAAAGCAAAAAGAAAAAGAGTCAAGCGCCTTACACACAAAACAAGAAGCGAAAAAAACCAGTAAAGTTTCAAGGAAGATAAACAGTAAATTCTCAGATAGGATCAACAAAAAGAAAAAAAAATGCTCATGCAATGATGAAAAGAATTCAAAAAAATTTAAACTTTTTCAAAAAATAAAAAAGTTGGGCATACCCAGAGCTGGCAAACTCAAAAAGCTTGCCAGTATTGGAGAAAATGATGACAGCAACCTCAGCATCACAGAGGATGGCGAGTTCCTTAGCCTTCTTGAGCAACCCAGCGCGCCTCTTGGAGAATGTGACTTGCCTGCTATTAGCATTCTCTATCCTCTTTATCTCTATTTTCCCCCTACCCATTTCTTCTCTTCTCTCTCTGCTCTTCTTCTCTTCTCAAGCTCGTTTTCTTTTGGCACCCAAAAACCCAGAAAAACAGAAAACAAAAGCAAAATGGTTCTTCCAATTCAGTCTTTATAACAAAAAACCAACAACTTTTTCCATCGATTTTTAAACTTTGCTTTGCTTATTAAGAGAAAAGAGCTTAATTTGGAATACGAATTGGAAAGAGAAAGGATTTCTAAATTTAGAGATTAGGAAGATAAAAAAGGGAGGCGTTTTTGAGAGACTGGAAACGGCAAGTTTGCATGGCTCTGTGTATTCTATTTAGAGTGTGCTTGCATGATTCCTTTGCCACATTTGGAGAGTTTAGGTGCCTCGTGGGGTCCACTCTGGGCCCCACTTTTCTTGTTTCTATGCTTTCCTTGGTGGGTCCCACTTGTGGGAAGTTTCAGAAATGGACCCCATTTTCTTCCATTACAGATGTATGTATTCCTCTGGTATTTATTGCAGTGATGGGGATGGTTTTTTTCTTTCCCTATTTTTTTTTGCTAGATTTTAGAGGGTCTGTATTGCTAGAGTTGGAAATGGCACTGCTAAAATTGGAAGGGGAACGCTCTGCATCTTGGACTGATTTTAGGCAATTTCCTCTCTTTTTATTATGGTTAATTTGCTAGATTTGGTAGCTCTCGCCTCTTGGTTGCTATATTTGCTAATGCCTTGCTAATTTTGGGAAAAAAGCTGGTGATATTCCCTTTTCTGGCATGCTAGATTTAGTACTTTTTCATAGCCACGTTTGGCAAGGGAATTGCCAAGTTTAGAGATTTCAGCAGATTGTTTTTGCTTTCTCCTCTATTGTATTACTGGAGAGGATTTTGCTATAAATGCACCTTTGGATTTCAAAATCTTTTCCCATCCTTGGTAAGATGGGGCATTTGGTAAAACTTGTGACCAAATTTGGAGAAGAATGGTCACTGCTTGCACATTTTACTCTGTTTTTTCCCCTTTTGCTGCTTATTTTATTTGGCAACGAAGAGTGGCAAAAGATTCTATTGCCAAATTTACAGTGCTCCAAGATTTGAACAAATGGAAATTTTAACAGCCATCAAAACATTTTAAGAGCTTATAAATTGAATTGTTTGCTTATGAAATATGAAATGGGTTTTAGCTTAGCCCATGTGATCAGCCATAGTAGAATCTTGTCCAATGAGTAAGAAGATCATGCATTAATCATTGAATCAAATACTTATCTTTTTCTTAAAGAAGAAGGACTGCTCAAAGAAACCATGAGAACAAAATAAGTTTAAAAGAGTAGACTATGGGAAAAGAAAGCTGTATGTTTATCAGTATTAAGATCAGTGCACAGAATGCAGTTCTGGGTTTTTTACAAATAAAGGATATATAACATGGCAGGCGTACTTTTAAGTCACTAGTCACTAGCATTCCTCCAAAGGGGTTTATCTGCTTCCTTGGTTTCTTAATTTTTTATGGCCCAGCAGCTGACCTAACATGTCAAACAACAAAAAATAGAATTCTCGTTTTCGTTACACACAAGAGCATGCCTAGTGATCTGTCCTAATTCGTGGAAGTGCTGATAATTATACAAAAGCTTAAAAATTAAAACGTGATGTCGAGGCTTGTAAAGCAGAGTAAAATGCTACCTCAGCACTTCAAAGTTACTTATTCACTATAAAATTTCTGCAATTAATGGATAGCTCGGTATGTTTCTTAGCTCTGTGTCATCCATCTTTTTGCATACATATACAAAGTGAGAATCCGGATCTTCCAAAACGAAGTCTGCAGGAAGTAAGCCCTTTTCGGTGATAGGAATAGGCTCCAAGTATGACTTTGTTGATGAACAACCTCCAGGCCTCTTAAAATCTGGTCTGGCTGCAAACGAATGAAAACAGGCATTACAAACAGAGTTTAAATGATACTAAAACTATGTTTCCTTCTTGTCAGCGACCAATGGACATACAACAGTAGGAACTTATTAGAAAAGACACATGCGTGCACAAAGACAAACATGGGCAAGTAAAGATGCAGCTACTACAACTTTGAAACACAGTTACTGGAAAGCAAGTAAATGAATGGAGAACACATCATGGGTTTGCCCATATGCATGTCAGGGATAGTGCATATTCACAGCATTAGTTTATAGCAAGGACATCTACTCACAGATTTGGATAATAAAATGCCATTTCTGCGGTCATCTTATCTACATGAACTTCTATGGAGGATCTCTCACTTTAGAGTGGCTAAAAAAAAGAGATAACAGGTAGCATTCATGGGAAGAGTAATGAAGGACAAATGCTAGTATGTTTCTTCACTGTCAAGTCACCAAACAAGTATCATCCTCTAAAGTGCATTTCCTCCAGATCAGAATAGCCAAGCAAAGTGTGGAAGACTTGAATCAAATTCCACCCCAAAGACAAGGTGGGGAGATCAAGTAAAGATAGTACAAAATGGACTCTGGAGCTATTAACATGCTCTTGTGGCTCTCTTAATGAATAACTAGAAAATTAGTCCGGGAATTGATGGTATATATTCAATGAAAGCAGATGCCATTCAGGTAAAACCATGCAAGATTAACACGGTCAGTGTTAAAGAAGTTAACCTAATTAATAATGGGAACTTAGAACAACTAAAAGATGCGCACACCTTAAATTCAAGAGTATTTATTGAACAAAACAAAATAGCAATCTGAAAGCATGTATAACCTTCCCTACAACGAAATGGTGAGAAAGAAACAGAGGTGCTTAAACAGATAAAAGGAGGAGAAACTGAACTTACGTAGGTTGTACAAGACAATATTCCAATTATACGGTGGCCGGCTCAAATAAGGCATCCTCACTGATGGATCACCATAAGTTATCTGGTAATTGCAATATAAGAACACATCACAGGTTTTGAAGTTTCCTAGTGAAAAAGGGGAAATTGCAAAAAACCAAGTTTTCAGATTTGGCTAAATGGTTACCAACATATAGGTCCCTCCAGGTTTGAGAAGCCTAGCAAGAACATAAAAGGCATTAAGCTAACAATTTTGCAATTGAAGGCATGCACAATTGAGGAAACTTCTATCACAAGACTACGTCCCTAGTGACTGTAATTGATAATAGGTACAAGAAATAAATCTATTCTAAGAAATCAAGATGACAAAAATAAGGGATACACATGTTACAAATGCCATTAAGTTTACTACCTGCTCACTTCACCCAGCATCCGAGAAGCACTTATCGGGGCATCCGTGCCACACTAAAAATCATATCAAAGAAGAATTCTTTAGTTTTCATAAAATGAACAAAAGAGACAACGAAAGCATGAGAATATGCATCATACCATCAAAGAATCAAGAGTTCCTAAATCGAATTTCAGCAGCTCATGAGTACAGATTCAGCAACAACCAAAAAAAGTTTACATCAACCTTTGAAGCAGGAAGTCAGCAACTTTCGACGAAGTATTGAAAACATGGGTGGTGCCATACCTTTATCAATGACACTGTCAAAAGATTCATCCTGGAAAAAGCTCATATCCCTAACATCCATTTGCATATCTATTTAGGTTCATCAAGAAGCCACAAAAAACAGATATAGTTGCTTGAAGGAGAGAAAAACGGAAATGGAACAAACAAGAATCATAAAAGCAAAAAATAAAGGCAGGGAATTGCTTTCCTTGAAAAAAATTGAAGATTCCATCATAGTTAAAAGGATACATTTCAGCTGAGGAATGTACTCATATTTCCTTCTCATCATCTCAATAGCCACTGGGGAAATGTCAATGTTCATAACGTCTTCATATCCATCCTTGACCATGTCCTCTGACATAACTACAGTGTAAAACCAATTTTTTCTAAATAAATCCTTAAACAGAAGGAAACATAGGCGACAAAAACTTTCTTTACTGGTATTAACAATGTTTGAAACCTTTATTTCACAGCAATTTACCATTGTCAGCCAGCAAACAGAGTAACAGGGGCAAAGGAAGACAAAACCCCAGATTAGAACGATTAACTTTCTCATCACCAGACAATCAACCTTCCATGAAACTCAATTTTCTTTTTCAACCTTTTTTTCCCACACTTAATCAGCAAGCAAAGAGAGACAACAAAAACCCTAGATTTGAACTTCCAAACCCATCTTCTCTAAACTACGCACATTCATCAAATCCAATTCCTTCATCCTTCATCCTTCTCCACACTTTGTTCAACAAACAAAACATATGCACTTCACTCAATCAGAAAACACCAAACATATTAAGATAGTAATAATAAAAAAAGGGTTTAGAAAACCAAATAGTAATAAAAAAGAAAGGAAGCAAGGAGTAGGGAGAAATTACGGGCATTTCCACAGCCGACCATGAGGACACGAGAGGAGGTAGGAACGTAGTTACGAACAAAAGGGCGCAGAGAAGAGTAACGCTGGTACCAGTCAAAGGCACCTCCAGCTTCCTGAACATAACGGGCGTCCCAGTACAAGGCGTCGCCATAGTTGTACGTGTTGCAGCTCGAAACATCTCGATACATCTTCTTCTTCCCCACCTCCTTTAATATTTTTCTTTTTTTTTTTTTTTTTGGCTAACCACTGTTGGGAGGGCGTTTGTTGAACGAAACGGGATGGTGGGAAGCGAGAACAGGCAAGCCTTTTGGGTTGGTTCCGAGCGTGTGGGCGGGCGTGTTTGGGGGGTTTGGTGGTGGGACCGAAGGGGACAAGCAGTGGTTTGGTTTGCGATAACCGGGGGCTTATGTCCGAAGCATGATCTGGGTTTGGTGTACAGACAAGATCAAAACCGTTGTTTGGTTGTACGTTCAACTAACGTCAGTTACAGTGTTGACCATGACTTCCACTTTCCCCTTTTGAAGTAAAAGTTTCCACCTTGCAAGTACTGTCGCGGTTTCTTTTATTTCTATTCTAAGTCCGTTTTGAAAATGTTAATTGAAAGGGTACCAGTAATTGTAAGTGACCAAACCTAATGGTCACGGATCCCATCATTAACACAAAGGTTAACATGATATATAAGCATGCATTTTTCACTACTTATTTATCAATATCAAGTATATATTTTGAATTAAAAATGTGAATTTATTATAAGTGGTATTATAATATATTTAAATTTTTACTGATATGGATCCTTAAAAAATATATAAAAATAGAAGTTGATTCAGATTAGTGTAAAAGACTCAACGTGCAGAGAATATTACACAATTTGATAAGATAAAATGTCACAAATCTCATGTTAATAAAAAATAATAAAAAATAAATTAAGTTTGAGTATATAAATAATAACTTTTTATTATTTATTAGATATGTCTTTTGAAGTAGGATAATTAGATATGAAAATATTACCTTTCATTTGTTAAGAGTCATGCTTTTATGTTTTTCCTTGCATTAACTTTTTATTTGTTTCTTTTTTTATATATAATTTTATTTAAATCCCTAAAGTGGAGGACATTCTTAACCTTCCGGTGCAAGATCCTCCTTGTACGGAGTTTTCTACTACTCACATACAGTTGGTAAAAGCAGAAGGTGGTCGCCATGGTGGTGATGATATTGCTTTAATCCCTTTTGTTACAGTAGATGATTTTGTAAACGAGGGGTCGTCTAATGTAGAATGTCCTGCCTTAAAAATATGAACATGTGACACTTATAACCACCTGAATAAAATTCGAAAATGTTATTTCACAACCGTACCTTATGTCCATTTTTTATCACTATAAAAGAGTAGTACTCCTCGTTTACATTTGCTGTTATAAAATCCAAATTTGCTTAATATCTCAATGTAATAGTAAGGAATATACATCTTTCTGTAGCATCAAAAGTTATGCACCTAGGATGGTTACCCTTACTCTAGGTGCTTTTACGATTTTACATTTTAGACATGTAATGTTGGAAGTACGGTTTATGTTCCCCTCCTTTGTCTTTTTATTTTCTAATTAATAAAATTTAATAGGGTAGCTGGGCCCTGCACAAACTTCCAACTTAAAAAAAAAAAAAACAGTACCTTAATATTGTAAATTGTACTCATTAAATACTCGAACTCATTAATTACTTAATTAATTAAGTCAAAATTTTTTAATCTATTCATTCATACTCAATTAAGTAACTTGACGTTGAACTTGAAAGAAATTAAATTTTTATATTTAAAATATTTAACTTATTAATAATTTAATCACTAATGAAAAGTATAATAAGAGAATTATATTTTTAATATATAATTGGATTCAAGTATTAGGAATCCAAGAGATGATACTTGTACATTACCCAAACTCAAAATGGATATTAAAATTTCTATCCTAAACCTTCTCCAACCATATAAATCAATTATAATATTTATATAATCATGTCGGGTACTCGCATATATCCAAACAAAAGATATTCGTTTATATTCTCACTCAACAAAGTGCACCCTATGTCACTAAAAGATAGAGGAAGCCCATTGGGCCAAAGGCTCATTCTATTAACGGACAAATGTTGGCAGTGTTTCCTTATTCGAAGGAAACCAAGTTTGCCGTGTTGTAGGTTGGGCTTAATCGAAGCTGCCTGTCGGACACTGCACCGCTAGCAGAGTCCACTTCCACGGCTAGCCTTCAGGAATTTGCATTTGCCGCCAGGCGTTACCTTCAGCTACCCAACGGGTACAGATTTCCGGAAATTCTTCTAACCACGTGTTGGCATCAGTACCCAACGTTTGCCACGAGCCATTTCAACGTGGAAGTTACTGTCCTCACACAGCCAACAAGGAAGAGAACGGAGGAGTGCCGTTTGACAAAACGAGAATGGGAGAAAGAACAGAAGAAGAGAGCCCAACTCATCTCATTGCACTAAACCATGTGTCCTGGCTATGCAGAGACGTTAAGCACTCCATTGAGTTCTACACCAAGGTTCTTGGTTTCGAGTTAAGTCGAAAGACAGCCAGCTTTAGATTTCGACTGCGCATGGCTGTTCAATTATGGCGTAGGGATTCACCTGGTGCAGTCCAAGGATGAGGACAGGTTGCCTTCCGACACCGACCATTTGGATCCCAAGGATAACCATATTTCTTTCCAGGTTTGATCAGCTTGAATCACACATTCAAAACCCCTTGTTCTTTCCATGTTAATTATGTTAAATTGCGTCATACTTTTTGTTGCCATGGGGTGCAATGTGAAGCCATGAAAGAAATGGAGCGAAGGTTGAAAGAGTTCAACACGAAGCACATCAAGAGGACGATAGAGGAAGAAAGCGGGACTAAGATCGACCAGCTCTTCTTCAACGACCCAGACGGTATCATGGTCGAAATATGCAACTGTGAGGATCTTAAGCTTGTTCCTGCAGGTTCAATGGACAAGATAAAGCTCCCACCTAATCACCACAACCTGCCGCTGGACTTGGACAACGATGTTGATGATGATAGTGAAGCAAATCCCAAGTAGGGAAATGCAAACATGTAGTAGATTAATTGCAGCAGAGTTAGGCTACTGATTTGTATTCTGCAGCTCTATGCCTTTACCTTCATGGTTTTTATAAGATAACTGCATTTTTTTTCCCTTTCTCTTACTGCATTTACTTGAATTACTCTCAAGAAAAATCAAATTACATGTAAAAGAAAAACTAGTACGTCATTAATTGTATTACCCTATTCAGGTAGTTTAAGTAAGATTAAGAAGTATTTAATTATATTTTTGTTTAAGTATGATTAATATATCTTATAAACGACTTTGATCGGGATATTATTCAATTCAATACTATTCCAGTGTTTAGTTATATTAAGATGATTGATATATATTTTATAAACGGGGTTTGAGTAGGATATTTAGTCCAATATTATTCGATTTATTTAAATTGGATTAAGGTATAATTAGTTTAAGTAAGATTAAGGTATTATGTTTTTAAATAGGGTTTAAGTATCTTATAAATGGGTTCAATCTTAAATGATCAGATTAACATTAAAGTATTTTATAAATGAGTAGTAATTTTATAGATAATTATGATATCTTAAATTAGTTCCAAATAGAAATAATAATCTTGAAATATAATTGTTTGAATTCGATTATAGATAATGATGGTTTTAACATTTATTTTATTTTTATATTATTTTTTTATGGTAATTAGTTTATTTTAATTTATAAATTATCTAAATATAAAATTATTTTGAAGTTTTAATTTAATTTAGATTAATAAAATATATAAAAACAATTAAAATTTATTATTGTCGAATTCAGATTGTATTTTTAATAAGTGTTCACATCATTTCTAATTAGATAAATATGTTAAAATTTAATAAAATATTTTTGATATGAATATTAAATTTAATATCTGAATTAATATAAAATATTTCAAAATGAACGTATACAATATCCGTTTTATTTTTCTAGGACTTTAAATATGATTGCTTTTGGGCCCAGTTAATCAGCCCAAACCACCGGTAATTTCCCAAATTAAGAAAGTCAACAAGTCAATATGCGTTTAAGTTCACAAACGGAGGCCCTTTTAGTCTTTTTACTTACTTACTCGAAGGTTAAAACTTGAAAACCCTGGGATCACACTTGTCATATCCTGATTCGACGTTCTGACAGAAGCCCAAAGTCTTTATTTACTGAAACAAATCACCTGCGTCTTAGTTTTCTGCACTCTCACAATACATTTATTCAGGTTGTAATTTCGTTCCTGATTTACCCTTGTGATTTATGGAAATGACGCCTCTTTCGCCAAATTCTGCTGTAAGCAGAACCAAACTCAAAAAATATATATAAGAACAACCACAGGTTATAGAAACTGTCTCCGCCATCCATCAGTGAAAAAAAAAAGAGAGAAACAAAAAAAAGGAAAAAAAATGAAGGAAAAGAAAAACACTTGACAGTGTTTCGCACATAAAATCTTTCCCTCTTTGCTTCTTACGAGTTTCTCTCTCTCTCTCTCTATCTATTCTCTTTCTGAATTCCCAAAATCAGATCAAACCCTAATTCCCCAAATTCTCACCATTTTCAATCCAAATCAGATCTCTCTTTGGAGTTCTTTCATATGAATTCGTTTATGAGCTGAAAATTGTCATTGATCTTTGTTTGCTTTTGTCACAGTATCGATAGGTAAGGTCATAGGCATTTTGGAGGATTAGGAACGGTAAATTTTGCGAATAATCAAATGGCGTGTATAAAGGGGGTGAATAGATCGGCGTCAGTGGCGCTGGCGCCGGACGGGCCGTACATGGCTGCGGGAACGATGGCTGGGGCGGTGGATCTATCCTTCAGCTCATCCGCGAATCTCGAGATCTTCAAGTTTGATTTCCAGAATGACGATCGCGAGCTTCCCGTGGTAGGCGAGTGCCCAAGCTCAGAGCGATTTAACCGCCTCGCTTGGGGTAAGAACGGATCCAGTTCCGATGGGTTCTCATTCGGTCTCATTGCTGGTGGCCTCGTTGATGGAAACATTGATCTTTGGAATCCCTTATCCCTGATCCGGTAAATTGGATTTTCGTCTAATCTATCTATAATGTGCGTATCGGTTAATATAATCTAATTCACTTTAATTTTCGATTGAATTGGAAATGTGGTGAAAGTGGAAGGCATTTTCTTAATCTGTAAGTTAATTCAATATATTGTGGGTCATAAGTATATGATGTTTGTGTGGATGGGAAAATGGTGACTGCCTTCTAGCTACTTGGGATTATACTAGGCTGTTATCTGATGAGCATTGACACATTTCTGATGTGGGCTTTCTATAATTATTGAAGTCTTATATGAATTGAATTGCCATGTTGTTTTGACTGGTGGACCAATGGGACCTGGAGGTAATTTGTATTTTTATATGGTTTTAGCATGTGGTTATTCATGCTTGTTGGGCTTATTTACTTTGATGTTAGAGTTTTTATGATTTGATTTAGTAATAATGTGCCCATGATTTGTGAGTTGTAGATTACTTATGGTTAACTACATTTTGATGAATGGTTGGTTGAATTTGAATCTGGCTGAATTATTTTTAAAATTTAATTCCTTTGTAAATTGTTACTGGCATGTTTGTTTGTGCAAAGCGGGAATCAGTTGGATAAAATGGATGGTAATTTGATGGCAAAAATTTATGAGTAAAATGGTTTTAGACGTTTGTTAGGGAAAGGGGAATTTTTTTTCCATTAATTTATGGTCTTTGTTTACTAGATGATTGGATTTGATTGCTTTAACATTTTTATTTTGAGAAGATATTTTGCTAATTATTAATATTTTTGTGCTTTGTGTTTTCTTTACTGTTCTCAGCATGTTTTGGGATATTTATATTTTTCTTCACATTGTTATATTAATTGTTTGAAACAACAACAATGAAAACAAAGAAAAAAAAGGGTGAAGAACATTTAAGTGATCTCCACCACGGATATCTTACTATATATGATTAAAGTGGTTGTAATTTGTTCTTTGCTTCATGAAAGACTAATTTGGTTTAATCATAACATTTTCCCCAGTTCTGAGGCAAGTGAACAAGCTCTTGTTGGACATCTTTCAAGGCATAAAGGGCCTGTGAGTTTCATTTTTCTGTCAATAGAAGATATATCATTTTGACATATATGATATTGGTTGTCAAGCATTTGAAGCTTGCATAGTATGTTTACTTCGTCTACATTCCTAATATTTCAGGTTCGTGGTCTTGAGTTCAATGCAATTGCTCCAAACCTACTAGCATCTGGGGCTGATGATGGTGAAATCTGCATTTGGGATTTGGCAGCACCGGCACAACCCTCTCATTTTCCGCCTCTTAGGGTATGTGCTCATCATTCATAACTTGTTGAATTGTTAAATGCCTGTTCCTATTTGCTCACTTTGGCAAAGTGGTGCATAGCAATATTCTCTAGATTCTGAACTGCTGTATAGAGTTAAGATGTAACACATTGATGACAATTATCATAAGTTCTATTATGCTTGGTATTCTACATTGTGCTTTTTTTTTTCTGGTGTAATTGCCTTATCTTTACTGTAGAAAGCATGCTTTTTTTTTATTATTCATATATATATTTTGCTTCAGTTGGAAATCAGTTTACAAGAACCCCCTTCTCCCCCCTCCGTCCACCCAAAATGAAAAATCTACGGAGTCTCTGATATAGTTTTTATGGTCATCATGCAGGGTAGTGGTTCTGCTTCTCAAGGTGAAATCTCATTTCTTTCTTGGAATAGCAAGGTTCAACATATATTGGCATCAACTTCCTATAATGGAACAACTGGTAAGGAAATGAATGGACTCTAGACTTATTGTCTTGTCATTTAATTTTAGCAGGGAAGATAATATGTGTATTTGTATTTTGCCAGTTGTTTGGGACCTGAAGAAGCAAAAACCCGTGATAAGGTAAATTTCTTGTTATCTACCAAATAAAAATTTTCTGGGTGTTTCTGCATGTAATTTTCATTATGACAGGGCACATCATTTGAGGTATTTTTTTTTTGAATTGACAGCTTTGCAGATTCAGTTAGAAGACGGTGCTCTGTTTTGCAGTGGCATCCTGACGTTGCCACTCAACTTGTTGTTGCATCAGATGAAGATGGTTCACCCGCTCTAAGGGTAATGATTTTGTTGATGATATTGCTTCTGTTGAGGATTACCATTTGTTCGAAGTTTGTTAATTTCTGGTATTTTTGCAAGTAGCTTTGGGATATGCGGAATATAATGTCACCAGTGAAGGAGTTTGTCGGGCACACAAAAGGTATACATGCTTGACAAGTTGATCTTTTTGAATCTTGCTGATTGTTTTACCTTCTTAAGTTTTGGTTGTTTGTTTCTGTACTTCATACAACAATTATGTGTTCCAAGTATTTGCTATTTGACTTTTTTGACTCTCTCTCTTAAATTAAAAAGCAGCACCAGCCTGAAAAGTTGGCTCTATAAGGATGGCTGCAACAGTGGGAGGGCTAAATCATTGTGTAGCTCTTTCAGTTTAAGCTGATATTATACCATATAATATGAGATGTATTTAATTAGCTTCTTAAAGTCAAGAGTGAAAATTAAATTTTTAAGATGGAATAGGTGTCCTTCAGTCAGAAGGGTTTGCTTTAGGGATCCAGATAGATATAGGACTTTGCCTCTTTTCTGGTAGAGGTAATTTGTTTAATTTTCTGATCGTTATCCATCATCCCATTCATGTAGAAGTTTTATGCATTATTTTTCTAGGTCTTTTGTTTTTCTAAGTTAAATAGGACTTGTGTTATTTTAAGCTCTTATATTTGCCTGCATGTATTGTTGCAGGTGTAATTGCAATGGCATGGTGTCCCTCTGAGAGCTCTTATTTGCTCACATGTGCAAAAGATAATCGGACTATTTGTTGGGATACGATTACTGGAGAGGTGGGGGAATGAGTTTAATTGTTAATATGCTTCGTTGTTTTTCTGGCTATCTGGTCCTTTTATCAAACAAGTATGTTCGAAATTGTGAGTTTTTTTTTCCTTGTCATTTTGGCTCATAGATTGTCTGTGAATTGCCTGCTGGTAGCAACTGGAATTTTGATGTGCACTGGTATCCGAAGATCCCTGGAGTAATATCAGCATCTTCCTTTGATGGCAAAATTGGCATTTACAATATTGAGGTGTGACCTTGTTCAAGTTACCTTTCCTTCATAGTTACATTTTTGTTAGAGAATATTTCTTAGCAGTTGGAGATTTGTATAACTGAACAATTGGAATATGCCTATCTTCATCACTTATTTGTTTGTGGGTGGGATTTTATTTATCTTGTTGGGATTAGTGCTTCTTTGTAGTTTAATCCGGAAAATGTTAAAAACTTATGGTTCTTGCTTGTTTGTCTAAGAAAAATGATAGTTGTCCAATTTGCCAATAATTTTTGCCTCTCAGAACTTTTTCCTCCTTGAATCCTAGATTTATCAATTCTTGTGGGTAATTTTTTACTATTATTCTGCAGGGTTGCAGCCGATATGGTGTTGGGGAGGGTGATTTTGGCGCAGGTAATTCATCATACTTATTCATATATTCAACTGCAATAGTTTGGTAGCCTTCAATTTGCTTCTGTTAGAGCCACTCATGCTCTCCTGGATATTATTGTAGACTGGGTTGGGTAGGCGTGGATTGAACTTACCATGTTTTTTTTCTTTCTTTTATCATGGTTTTACCATGGCAGTCAAGGAGAAACTTGATTGATTCCTGCCAATATAAGTTGGGGGAAATAGGCTGATATGGGACATCTCTTAAATAGTCTTTACTCTAATCTCTGTTAAACCCAACCTTATTGTTTCGGAGATTATATAAATTTTCATTTGTACTTCCTTTTCTCTAACTATTTTTACCATCTTTTTATGCAGCGCCTTTTAGAGCTCCAAAATGGTATAAACGTCCTGTTGGGGCATCTTTTGGCTTTGGAGGAAAAATTGTCTCGTTTCACCCCCGGACATCTTCTTTAGGTACATCTGCACCATCAGAGGTAAATATGTCAGTGAGCTTTGTTTCATTCTGTTTCATTTAAATGCGACTGACATTCTTCCTTTTGATTTGGGATCTTGTGGTCCGGTATATTATTTTCAGGTTTTCTTGCATAACTTAGTTACTGAAGATAGTTTGGTCAGCCGTTCATCTGAATTTGAATCTGCGATACAAAATGGGGAGAGGTCTTCACTAAGGGCATTATGTGAAAAGAAATCTCAAGAGTCTGAGTATGTCATCTGAATTAAGAAATTGTAGTTATTTTCTTTCCTGTCTTTTGTCAAATAATTTGGTCTGCTTCTGCCAATTAATGCTTTTGATGGTTCATTTGGAATTCTGTGCAGATCTCAGGATGATCAAGAAACATGGGGCTTCTTAAAGGTGATGTTTGAAGATGATGGGACAGCAAGGACAAAGTTGCTCATGCATCTTGGTTTTAGCCTACCTGCTGAAGAAAAAGATACAGTACAAGATGACCTCTCTCAGAGTGTGAATGATATTACACTTGAGGATAAAGTGACAGAAAAAGTGGCCCATGAGAGTAAGAAAGAAGCTACCCTCTTTGGTGCTGATAATGGGGAGGATTTCTTCAACAATCTTCCTAGTCCCAAAGCTGATACACCTGTTTCAACTTCTGAAAATAATTTTGCTGTTGAGAACATAGTTCCTAGTGCAGATCTAATACCTCAAGAATCAGATGGTCTGGAGGAAAGTGAAGATCCATCATTTGATGATGCTGTTCAATGTGCTTTGGTGGTGGGTGACTATAAGGGAGCAGTTGCACAGTGCATTGCAGCAAATAAGATGGCTGATGCTTTAGTTATTGCCCATGTTGGTGGTGCTTCCTTATGGGAGAGCACACGTGATCGGTATCTCAAGATGAGCCGTTCACCATACCTGAAGGTGAATTAAGTTTATAAAAATAGGGATTTGATCGTCATCTCTTTATAAAAATAGGGATTGAGCTAGCAATTATTAGCGTGTGTTATATTTCTCAGTGGTTATAAGATTATTAATTGGTTTTTTGAGGTAAATTATGGGTTAACTATGCTGTTTGTCTTTAGGTTGTCTCTGCAATGGTGAACAATGATCTTATGAGCCTTGTGAACACCAGGCCTTTGAAATTCTGGAAAGAAACACTTGCACTCCTCTGTACGGTAAGTTTCTATTTTGGGAGGAAGTAATTTTAGATGTGTAGGTTATGTAACTGTACTTGACAATTATGTTGCTAGTATTGAGGACTTATTTATCATATTTGATGAGCAGTTTGCCCAGAGAGAGGAATGGACGGTACTCTGTGATACGCTTGCTTCAAAACTAATGGCTGCTGGTAATACTCTGGCAGCAACTCTCTGTTACATATGTGCGGGAAATATTGATAAAACAGTAGAGATTTGGTCAAGGTGCCTGACAACCGAACATGATGGAAAATCTTACGTTGATCTTCTCCAGGTAAGTTAGCGATTCGTAGAAGCATGTTTTGAACTTAAGTTGTCTGGCCTGAAATCTGACAATAGATGTTTGTTTTCTAGGATTTGATGGAAAAGACCATTGTCCTTGCTTTGGCAACTGGCCAGAAGCGATTTAGTGCATCTCTTTGCAAGCTTGTTGAGAAATATGCTGAAATTTTGGCTAGTCAAGGGCTTCTAACAACAGCAATGGAGTACTTGAAACTTTTGGGGTCGGATGAGTTGTCACCCGAACTTGTGATCTTAAAAGATCGTATTGCACTTTCTACAGAACCTGGTGTGTGCTTTACGAGATGGCTGATGGTTACTGCTCTAATGCTGTTACACATGGTTTTATAATCTACAGAGCTAATTTATATTTGTGCAAATAATTCATGGGAAAAAGGTCATGCTGGAAAATATAAATGTCAACTACAATTGAATTTGGTAGGAAACATTTTTCTTTTTTGAACAACAATGTGTAGGAAACATTTTTGATCCCATGTAATTTAGAGTGCTTAAGCTGTGATGCTCTAGATTAAACTAAGAACTTTTGGCTTCTCTTTCTGGTGTCTTAGTTTCTTTAGACATTTTTAACATACCTGTAAAACACGAAATTAGTTTACTGAAGCTTGACCTATGTTTTGCGGTCTGCAATATGTGCTTGTTGAGGATGTCTATCTTCTATTCTTGCAGAGAAAGAAACTAAATCTGCTGTTTTTGATAACTCTCATTTGACAAGTGGATCAGCCTTTGAGTCTCCACAACATATATATCAGGTGCTTTTTCTTGCACTTTCATTATATATGATGCATCTTTAACTGAATGGTCCTTGATAATCTGTTGGCATGTTGTGAATGACCTTTTTTTTTTTTTTTGCTTTTTGCCTCATTGTTTAGAATCAAGCTGCACCAGATATTCAGCCAAATGTTCATAGTGCTTTTGATGAAAATTATCAGCGTTCTTTTTCCCAATATGGAGGATATGCACCTGTTGCATCATATCAACCTCAACCGCAGCCTCCCAATATGTTTGTCCCATCTGAAGCTCCTCATGTTTCCTCGGTATGCTGTATTGGGTTTCTTTTTCTGCATGCCTCTCTATTTGATGGTAGACTTTAACTAAAGGCTAAGTTGTAATAATATTTTTCTTCCGATTTTACTGTTAAATCTGTCATGCTATGTCAGTGCCTCGAGACAATTTGGTTCCATAGATATTTTCATTCGCTTTGTAATAACTATACAATCCAATTGTACATATCCTCGGAAAAAAAAAGGGAATGCTTGTTTAGAGATTTTTGGAGTGAGATTGGATTTAGTTAGGACAAGTATGGCTAGGTTAAAACTAGCATTGGATTGGTATATCTTTGGAAGTCTTGGGTCTTTATTAGTTTGCAATTGGTCTTTGTTGACTTGAAAGTTTTTCAACCTACAAGCAGCCTTCTACTGCTGCTATCTGTAAAAGTGGTTGTGACTAGTTCTATCTGAGACCCACTAGGGTTGGACAAACTGAAAATCTAAACTAAAACGGTTTCATCTGTTTGGTTGGATTTGATTTTTTTCCATACCTTGATTTGGACAAAAGAGCTGAGCAGCTGTATATGCAAGATTTAAATAGAAGATTAGATATTTGGTAGACAAAGGTTCTGTGCTGTAAAAAATAAGCACTGTGCTTGATTTACATTCATTTTTAATGTTTTGCTTTCTAGTTTTTCTAGCTTTTTGATTTCTTATGTGCAAGATGTTCTTTTCATTTATATACCAGCTTGATGCTTGACTAAATATTTTCTTTCATCCTTCCAGACAAATTTCGCTCCTCCAGCTGGCACCACTCAGCCTGCTGTTAGACCCTTTGTTCCTTCAAATCCTCCTGTTTTAAGAAATGCAGATCTATACCAGCAGCCAACTACCTTGGGTTCTCAGTTATATCCTGTCTGTATAGCTACATTTAATTTCATGTTTGATGCCAGATTCATTCTTCTCAAACTGGTATACTGAATGATTTTTGCATGCATTTACAGGGTGGAGCCAACCCTACTTATCCTGTACCACCAGGGGCTGGTTCACTTGCACCTGTTCCATCACAAATGGGATCAGTGCCTGGCCCCAAAATGTCCCAAGTCATAGCTCCCACCCCAACACCTAGGGGATTTATGCCAGTGACCAACACACCTGTTCAAAGACCTGGGATGGGCCCAATGCAACCACCCAGTCCTACACAATCAGCACCAGTACAACCAGCTGCACCACCCGCTGCTCCCCCACCAACTGTGCAGACTGTTGATACTTCAAATGTACCTGGTAATTGCTAGTCTCTTGGATGCTAATGTTGATTTCATTCTCGTTTATTTGATTTTGGAGATGCTTGTTGTATGGTATGTCCAACTCACTGTCTGGGATTATTCCCAAAAATGAAAAATGTTTTTCTTTATATCATTACCCTTTACAAGAAGAATATTTACAAAATATAATAAATTGTCACAAAAATCTTAACTGTGAAAATCTTTTTCTAGTCTTTGCACAAGTTATCCTCCTTTGGATTTGTGGCTTGTGAACTCCCCAGTTGAAGATCAATCAAATGTGTGCTTGTTGCTGCAGTAATTTCTGCTCATGCTTGTCAGCAAATTTAATAGATGAATATGTATATGCTGATATATAACACTTTTGGTGATGACTGTACCTTGTTTGCTTTTCAGCCCACCAGAAGCCTGTAATCACAACCTTAACTAGACTTTTCAATGAGACGTCTCAAGCACTGGGAGGCTCACGTGCAAACCCGGCTAAGAAGCGTGAAATAGAAGACAATTCAAGGAAAATAGGTGCCTTATTTGCCAAACTCAACAGTGGAGACATTTCCAAAAATGCTTCTGATAAGCTTATTCAGCTTTGCCAGGCTTTGGACAATAATGATTTTGGTGCAGCTCTACAAATCCAGGTAATGGTAGGAAAAAGAAGGTTGTTTTATGCTGATTTCATCCTGATCGTTGGCAACTAAAAATGCTTCAATTTTTACCACCTCTTTCTGTGGAACAGGTTCTTCTCACTACTAGTGAGTGGGATGAGTGTAACTTTTGGCTTGCAACTCTCAAGCGGATGATCAAGACAAGGCAGAATGTAAGATAATTGGAAGAAGGCACAAAATCTTCAAACATGGAAATCTTCAGTCTGCTTTTTTTTTCTTTTGTGCGGTAAACACCCATGGGGCACTGATAAATACCTTGATGTACACAAGAATGGCTTTTCTTGATTGTTGCTGCAGGATTTTGGTTCTTTTGGTCCGTTACATGCTCCTGCTAGGTGTCGACTTGGCTGTCCGAAAGCAGTTAGTGGAAACAGTTTTTCAGGTTGATTATTTCTCATTAGACATTTTGTAGTATTGAGAAGTAGGTTTGGGTCATTTAGTTCAGTTTTCGCCTTAAATTTTATTTTTATCTTTTTTGGGGCCGAAATTTCATTAGCAAGCGAAATGAACCTTGATATGCTGTTGTTACATTGTTTGGTTTCTGCATGGCCGTTAGTTGTACAACCCATATGTTTCTTTTTTTATCATTATAATATGAAACCAGAAAGTTTTAATAAAATGCTTATGATTTCCTTTGACAATGATTTGTGCTCTGAAATTAATCCCCAGCATTATCTGTCACCTCATTCTTTGAGCTGTATTTTTCGAGACATCCCATTTAAATTCTAATATTTGAAAAAAACATTAGTGCTTCATTAGTTCTTTTTTAGATTTTCGTTTTGTGTAAACATAAAATAGAAACAGTTATACAAGTGAATACTGAATCACCAGGAGAGATAGTCATTACACCCTTCAAAGAACAAAAATGAAATCAAGTGGCTTTTCTATCTGAAAAAGGTAGAATTGGGAGTCTCATAAAGCATCCAATTCCTCAGAAGGTGCCAATCACCTAAAAGACAGTAGAAGGAACTCTTGAGAATTGGGAGGGGGTACCTTTCTTTTTGCACAAATTGGTAAAAACATTAGCACCATTTTTTATCTTTTGTCCATGATGATGCTTCTCTTCCTCACAAAGTGACACTTTTTCTTACAAATTTGATTAATGCAGGTAAAAAGCATCAAGCTCCAACTTCAAATTTTTTACCTCTAATTATTGCTTAACGTTAATATTTAAAGAAACCCAATACTAGAGACTTTACAATTTTGATCAAGAATCAAAACAACCAATCCATTTTTCCATGGTTACTTTTGGTTTCTGTTTTTGTTTCTGTCTAGTCGACCAATAATTAAGGAGGTGGGCACATCCACCGAGTCATCCAAAGGAAAAATACATACGAACATACAACTGTAATGCATGAGATGAGAGATCTAAGCACATGAAACTGCAAGTACATGAGCTGTAAAGCCTTGATATTTGGAAACAAAAAGGAATATACATTTTCTTGCTTCCTGCTAACAGCTAAAGACACATTCCCCTTACTCTCATGTCTCAAACATTTGAGAACTTTGAAACCATTGTTGGGACTGTTGGGAGTTCATCTTCTTCTTCTTGTCCTGATACTGGTTTTTTCTTTTAAAAAATTTGTCAGCACTAAAGAAGGGGTTTGGCCTGCAACGATAACTCTTAACAGAATGGAGTCAGCTTGGTGTTTGTGCAGTCCTTTTCTCGGACAGCAAAACTTTTACCTAATGCCCCATTGCTGCAACTGTAACCTGTCGTATTATTCATTGTAAAATTCTTTAAAACTCGTAGCACAATGGGGGTGGGAAAGGGTGTGCTTGGATGCTTTGGGAGTGAATATTTTTCTTGAAGTTTGCGTTGGTCCTTGCCTTGTCGACATGAACTCTGTTCAGATTCTCGTTTTCATTGCGTTTCAAATTGTTTTCCTGTAACTTTCAACCCAAAGAACCATTCCATTATCATTTCATTTGGAACGGGTCAATGACTTGAAAGACTTTACAGATTGATCTAGAAGGTTATACTTTTTCGTTGGAATGATGACAATAAGATATGATTACTTATAAACTTATCTGCCAGTTCTAGTTTTTTATCTGGTTTAAAACTACAGTTCAATTTGGCAGACCAGTTTTCCAGGTTTCCTACCATCTTGGTTGAAGATTCAAACATGTTCACGGGAGAAATCTGTGCCCTTTGATTGAAATCATTGGATCAAGGACTATATTTTTAGGATATTGCAATAATAATAAGTTTGGTTGGTAATAATGTGATTTCGACCAGCATCGCAAGATCGACAGAAGGCTAGAAGATGTTGGGGAATTCTAACTGGTTTTCCAAATGTTTCAAGACAATTAGATTTGGAAACGACACATGGGTTTGTTGATCATCTTGATAAAAGAATCCTCCAATGTAGTTAACATATAATCCATCTGTCCAAATACTTGCTTTTGCTTTATGAACAATATTAGAACAATCTAATGGAAGGTTTCGTACTCAAATCATGGTCAAAGCAGATGAACGTCTGTAGAATCATGAAACTGAGAAATTGGATATGATGCTGCAGTTTCCAGGGAAGAAATGGGTTTACTGGAAAGGTTGAATTTTCTAATGAAAGTTCACCATCTAATCACCAGGGAGAGTGGAAATTCACAGAAAGTTCCAGCTTTGAGCAATTCCATATTGGCCCGCCATTGAAATAATGCAGTACTAATAATGTCTTTTGATTTCCAGAAATGAGATAAGACAATACCATCAAAGGAGGGAAAACTTCAAATCTAGTCTCTCGGAAAATGACACAGCAAAGCAGGCCCATCGGAATCAATTATTTAAATTCGTTCTGAACGTCGTTTTCATCATCAGTTTGGCTTTCTGCTTTGGGTAATATTATCTGATTCAGGATATGCACACAGATCTATCAAGGTAAACTACTTTTGGCTTAAAATAAAAGAACATCATGCTTCCGAGTTCAAAGCTTGCGTATGCAGAATGGAAGCCTTGAAGATGAAAAATACCAGGATGAAAATTCCAGGAACAGTAAGGTATCAACTGGAATGCTTGGCCGCTCAAAGTTTGCAGTTATGTCTGAACAAAACCAAATGACATACATAATTCGTGTCATAAATTACATTGCAGCACTCGTTTTGGGGAACAAATTCCATGAAACTGAAAGAAGAAACAGAATCAAATTGTCGACTATATTATTCAAGTTATTGTAACAGCATGTTCGAAGTACAAAAATCAGTATTCAACTGATAGGTTTTGAATCACCTCATGCATGGATTCAACAGCATTTTCATTTTACATGAGCCTTGCAGCAAAAACAAGAAGGAAAAAAGAAAAAGGCAAAAAGATTAACAACCTATGAGTTGGACATTAGCAATGTCCCGATCTGCATATACATTGACAATGAACACCACATTAACAATTGAAAGGAACTTGAAAATGTCAATCTGTTGAAATCACCAAAAACGAGTTACCCACAAATACACGTGAATTTGAGGTGCAAGGAAGAGAACCTTAGAAGCCTGAACTTTGCTCCATTGCCTATCATTTCAATGTATAAGTTTTTCTTGATGAACTAAATGTCACCTACGGCCTTAGTACTGAAACTTGATCGAGCAAAGGCATCATTTCTTGAAAAAAGCTCAGAACTTTCCCCAGCTGATTGATTCCGCCTCAAACCAAGAACACCATTCTCATTACCAAGGTTCTTCTGCTGACGTCTCCCATGGTTAACATATCTTTTGCTACCAAATCTACGACTAGAAACACTGCTTCCTGGTTTCGATTCAGGCCTTTCAACCACATCAGCCTTTCTCCAAACTTCAGACTCCCCATCAACACCAGTCATGCCCATAAGTTCCATCAAGTTGCTGCTGAAGCCCAAATCTGAATAGACTCTGCGTGAGTCCCTCACGGTTTGCCTGCCAAAATTACCGTCCAAATTCTCCTGAGGATTTCTGAATTCGACAGGTCGCCCCATTGTTTCCACCATCAAACATGGATTGCTAAATCCATTCCATGAATGTAGAGGAACCAATTTGCTCAACCCAGTTAACCAACCAACCACCTCTTTCATTGCAGGGCGGCGCTCCCTGCAAGACCGCACACATTTAGCTGCTATGACAGCCAACTGCTTCCTAACGATAGGATCCTTAGGAGGTGCAATCCTTGGATCATAAACAGCAACAATCTTCCCTTTCTTTACAAGAGGAATTGCCCAATCCACAATAGAAGGCGGTGAATGTGCAACATCGATAGCTTTTCTACCACTTAAAATCTCTAACAACAAGATCCCAAAACTAAAAACATCAGTTTTTGTACTCAAATTATCTGGGGTCACATAACATGGATCAAGATACCCAATAGTACCAGCTGGTGGGGTTGATTTAAGCCTGTAATCATCAACACCACACCTGAGTGCCAACCCAAAATCACCCAATCTTGCATTAAAACTCCTATCGATTAACACGTTTGCAGATTTAACATCTCTATGAATAATTGGAGGCTTTTGTGAGTGAAGTGTCTCTAAGGCTTTGGCAACTTGCAAGGCTAATCGAATTCTCCGACCCCAATACAAAGGCCGTGAAGAATTAGAGTGAAGAACATCATATAATGTGCCATTGCTCATAAATTCAACAACCAATAAACGATCTTTAGTGCCATTAGTAAAGCCAAGAAGGTTCACCAATCTGGGACTTTGAATCTTTGACAAGATTTCGATCTCGTTATCAGCTTCCGGGTTGGTTTCTTGGTTTCTTGAAGATGGTTTCTTGATGGCAACGTGGCGTCCCCTGATAACAGCCTTGTAGACACAGCCATGGCTACCTTTGCCTAGAAGCCTTTGGTCAGAGAACCCATTGGTGGCTGCTTCAAGGTCACCGTAATCAAACTGTTGGATCTTGATGGGTTTTTCCTGCTTGTTGGTGGCAGTTTTGGAAGATGAATTCTGGGTGTTTGTGGAGGTGGAGATTATGGAGATTGCTGATTCTGCTTTGCAAGAAAGGTAACCCATCAAAAAAGTTCCTTTCTTTTTTTCTTTCTTTCTTTTTTGGATCTTCAAGAGACTCTTGTGAAATGGGGAATTTGACGGTTTCACAAGATAAATGAATCAAAGAGTCAATATTTTTATCATTTCATGGCTGCGCTGCCAATACATGAAGTTTTTCTATCTTGGAGTGGAGGGGCTTTTGGGATTTGTAAAGATATCGTAGACGTAGTGGCAAGTGTTTTGGCTTTTTATGCGGTGTTGGAAAGAGGAGAAAAATTTTGGGATATGGCCCCGGTGATGAGATGAACGCAGAGCCCACCAATTGGAATCCCAAGGATTTTTTAACCCCATAATTATGCCATGAATTGTGTAATTTTGTTGTTCATTACATCAGATTAGCTGTATTTTTCTAGGCACTAGATTTAGTCAAGTATTTAGTTTATGCAGCATCTTTCTTCAGCCCCCAAGATAAACATCTGATCACTAAGTCAATTTAGATACTCCAATGGTTCAAAGTTACCAAGGAAGAGCCGTAAAATGGAAAATTACACATGGGATTTGGATGTAGATATGTGGTCTACATCCACTCTCTTTCCCTCCCTTTTCTCTTTCCAGTGGATTCCAAATGCAAAGAATATACCTTGATTACGGACTTGCATTTGGACAAATGAAGATGTTAACTTGAGACAGAAAATGTGTATCCGTAAAATAAATGATCAAGTTCTTCTTTAAACTCTTCAATTGCACTGTTTCCCCACTTTTATGATTCTTCTGTTTTGTCTTTCTGTTCTTCCTCTTTTCTTTTTTACTTTTTCTCTTTTGAATGATTAAAGTGAAGGGTCTTTCAGCAAGAGAACAGTTACTACTTACCATCAAGGGCTCTGGGACATCCCCACTCAGGATATAAATTGTGTTTTCTTTTCTTCGGGGGCAGGCTCTGGCAGGTAAATCACTCCATTGTTGGACCAAAATGCCTTCTGAAAGTAGGCACCGAACCAACCATTTGTGAAAGGTGCACCTTAACGAAATCAAACTTCTTAAACCCTAAATCTTAAACCTTGAATTGTCACACGAGGAGTGCTCATTATTCAATTTCTTTTAAATGATTAACTGGCATCTATATCTAAATCATTACTCTTAATTTTTGGCTTTGGATCACACTGTCCATGTTCCTCTTATCTGTTATAGTCACAACAGTCAGTTGCGATTAGCATTAAGGTAACAAACAGTTGTATGCCACTTGGCGCAGAGGTTTTTTCATGGTGCCAGGACAGCAACGACACAGACAGTAAACTCATCAATCAAAACTAATTTAAATGTTTGATGCACAGAGAAATAAATGAGACAGAGACGTACCAAGTTCCCTTCTCTCCTAACCCGATCTCGTATTTCCTCGTGAGTCTGACCTTGCCATTGTGGGATAGGGACTTTGGAGAAGACAGGGTGGGGTAGGATGGACGGTGCAAGGTGGCTTCCATCACAGTAAAAGCTCGGTCAAGTTTTAACTGTTTCACCTTTTTCTGAAACTTTATAACCGCAAAATAATCGAAGGGTTCACGAGGTTTTCAACAGGTGCCACTGGCGGCCGACTCTGAAGAAACTATAACCCAAAATTCTGAATGGCAAATGCCTTGTATTCCCATGGTTTCACACATTCTTTTTCAATGCCATTGATCGATTTTCACCCCAATGGGCAACAAGGGATTGGAACCTTTGGCAGTATTTGCGGGTTTAAATTTCACATGCAAACACTTTTGCTCGATTTGGATGATCCAACTATCATATATCAACAAACATATACTGCAAGAAATGTTTGATGTTGCCTTTAGTGCTGTTTCCTGCGTATTCTTATTGTCGTGAGAACAAGTTTGAATAGTTCTTGTCTTTGAAATTGTTATCTACTTGTCATTGTATTGCTTGGAGGTTTCCTTGGGAAGAAAAAGTTGTTTGTTTTTTCTGTTCTGTTCTTTTCTTCTCTTTTGGGGCCATGGCAGGGAAGTGGATTCAATATTTCCATGTCCTGGACTCTATTTCTGAAGAGGGAAAGGCATCAAATCCAAAAAATTTTCACTAAAAATCTTCAACAAGTTACTGCTACAGGCTATGGCCCATTCCAGGCTGCTGGCAGGTAATTTCATTTCTTCCGTTTTTCATGGCCACGAGTAAGAAGTTCAACATACACAGGATACTTTCAGCATGCCCAAAAAGGTGTATCAATGAAAGCCTCGTACATGTTTTCCAGGCTTTGCCATTCTTCTCTAGTGAGAAGCTCTTAATGTTGCCTCATACTACTGTTTAACAAGATGGTATGTGAATCATGATTCAACTTTTTTGAAGCGGAAAACAAAAAGAAGAAAGAAAGATTGAAGTTGATTGAAAGAGCATCAACACAACCACTCTCCTCTATGTCATTCTGTAATTAAAGAAAAGGCAGGAGTTGAAAGGCTTGGTCCATTGTAAACATTGTCACCTCTCCAGTCTAATCCATTTGAGTCCAAGTCTAGACAAAGTAAGAGCTACAACAAAAGACATCAGCTTGGGCCAAAATTAAAGATCCAACAGTGATTAGGCCAGACCCTTAATTGGACTGCATCAACCCAACTTGAACTGGACTGACATCTTCATGAAGATTTTTGCTGTCAGAACACAGGACTGCAAGATTAATATTATAAATTTTGTCTACAAAGAAATGCTGATCACCCAAAGTTTGCTTCTATTAGAGGTGGAAGCTTGATCTGCTTAATGGTGCAGAGCTTTCTTAAACCGATTGCCAAAGTGATAATCATGTGATTATCACATGCTCTCTTTTAATTTTTAGATATTGTATTAGATTGGTTGTAAAGGGTCCACTTGAAATTCACTTTGTTGTGACTTGTTTAAATATTGACAATTTTACCGTATCGTATCGTGTGTAAATGAATGTGACATTTTTAATTTTATTTTGAGGCCTTTTTCTTCATTTCTTTGGCTTTACTCACTATTATTATTTTAAAATTTATTGTTCTAAAAGTTAAACAGCTAGCAGCTTCATTCCTTACTAGCTTTGTTAAGTATCCCATTTTTTATTTATGTAAAATCTCATGTCAATAAAGAATCGAGTAAATTTTAATATCACTTATTATGAGTCACGTAATATTTATTCTTGAAAATTCAATAATTCATTTAAGAATTGAAGTCTATTAGCAAATTCTACTTTCTCCTTCCAACTTGGTTTTATTTTAATCGGATACAGACCGGCTAGCAAGATTTTGTAAACTTTCCTAATCCAACTTTGATTTTGATACTAATTACTAATTAATTAAAGAACAATTTTCGAAAAATAATCATAATTTTTTAATATAAGAAAAACAGAAATATGAACGACTTGCTGTCTTAAATTATTAAACTAGTTATATCACACCGACCTGCCAATAAATAATTAATTGGATAGCAGACTTTACCAATCTAATGTTATTTAAAAAAATTCTCATTGATTTAATTAAATTGAAAAACAAGGCTAATCCAATTTATAATTTAATGACAACAATTATTAAATATTCTGTTATGTATTTGACTTCAGAACAGTGTCCGATCAAACTCGGAACCTTCTAATTTGCGGACAAAAGCCCCAGTACTTTTTCAGTTACCTTTTTCAACAAGGCGCCGACTTCAGCGTACTCTTCAAACGCTCTAACATCCACCTTGCACCGCGTGAACTGTGGGATGAACAGCCAAAGGCCCGTGCCCAGTACGAAACCTACTGTCAACGGTCCTGTGACTAGCCACGGCAGATGGTACTTTCTGTTCAATGCCTTCTTGAAAGCAATCTCTGCTGTCAAACAGAGTCCATGGATGAGAAAAAAACAAGTCACCTCCCCAGTGGGAGTCATCCGCCCCAGGTAGTAGAACATTAGCTCGTGCATGATAGCGGAGACTGCAAACGTGGAGAGAACAGATGGGATCGGAGCCCACTTTCTGCCAATCAGAGTCGAGGAAAATCTGAGGGTAGGTTCGTACACCGTTGGCCGAAGGATACTGGTCACCATGAGATTCCATCTTTTGCCCCAAAAATCTTGCAGTGAGGTTGACAGGTATGGCTCATTGAATTGTGGCTCCAGCTCTAGTCCCGAAAGGGATCGAACAATGGCTGCACCTATGGCTAGGATGATCTCGAGGAGGAAATATATGTGCATAGAGTAAAGAAGCATAATGATCTTTGGGTGCATGTACTCGCTGTAGTCATAGACCCGTACAATCATGGCCAAAAGCATACCCTTTATAGCATAGTTTACAGGGCCTTCCTTGGATTTTCTAGGAGATGAATTTTCTTTCCCATGGCCAATCTGATGTGATTTTGATGATGGGTTTTCTTTAGTTTGGCCATTTAGCTGTGATTTTGGAGGTTGGTTGTGTTGGATCTTGATCGGCAGGCATGCGACGGCCACAAAAAGCCGAAGAGAGGTAAGCGCAGTTAAAGGACCTTTATCAAAAGCAAATAGTAAGAGCTTGAAGGTACCAAGCCAAGCAATGAAAAAGGCTGTGACGCCGCCAAGATGCGGGGAGGAGAGTTTGAAAGGGACGAAGAGAAAGAGAGACACGACAGGGAGTAGGAAAATGAGTCTTTTGGTTCCTTTTGGAACTACCTTGCCAATGGCGTAGCAGAAGCATAGAGATGTCAAGACAGACAACCATACCTTGACGAAGCTGCTGATCTCACCCTCCATTTTGCTTTAACTGTCCTTAGTATCTTCCTGATCTTTGGTTTGTGAGCAATATGAACTTGACAAGCAAGGTCCCTTTCTTTATCCTTTTGGGATACTCTGATTCAGATTAATACGCAGAAGGAAAGAGAACAGAGGATGGACTATGGAGGCAGAAGCAATGAGAGAGTCCCCCCAATTTTTACATTGGGGATCTTGGTTCTTTCAGAGTTAAATTCCCTTTTTTGGTCAGAACACAACACATACAGTGAAAAATGTTGTCATATATTTTTCAGAAAGAAGGTCTTTGTCTTCCCTGTGAGTAGAAAAATGTACACTTGGTAGGTAGAAATTTCCATTCCAGCACATTTTGTTTGAAGCCCCCCCATAAAATTATTATTTTTACCAACTCAGATTATTAAAAAGAAGTTTATTTATGAATCCAATTTGACCTATACAAGGTTCCTGTGTTGGTTTAATGGTTACTGACTCGTTTTACCTTTGCAAGTTTACTAAAATCTGGGTGATGTTTTTGACTGCACCTCAGATAGGACCAAATCTGAGACAGCACTCGCAAAAACTCGATATAGAGAAAGTCAACAACCAAACATAAAATCCATCTAAGCTCAATAACCCAAAGTCAGGACAAGGTAATATAAGAAAAACAACTACCAAATGATTAACTTGGACTGTTTCTGCAGTCTCCACATGGTACATTTTATAAGGGCTTTCACTTTCCTTCTGGCTCTTGTTACAAATCATCATTTTTATAACAATTAGCATTACATATTCAATGATTCTGTATCATTACAACATTTTACAAAGTATAGCAACAGATATTTATAATGAAATTTATTGCCAATGACTGATGTTTAAGTTGGGAAGTGTTCAGTTGCCAATCTATCTCTAAGTGACAGCAATCCAGCGAACCTTTAAACCTGTTTAGAGCTGTTTGCCTGTGTTGCAACAATGTTAGGAAGCCATCAATATCATCAACTTCCTTGGTCAAGTCATTATTCTTCCTGTTGTGAGGCAATTTTCTTGAGAATCTTTTCCATTTGGATTCAAACTCACAAGCTAAACATAAGAAAAGGAAACATCAATAGTTTCACGTGTTTTAACTTGTATTATAGATCATACTGGAAATCACAAGTAAATCTAAAGAAATAGGTCAGACTAGCAAGTTTCACAGTGAGAAACACCAAAAGCGACAAACTCTTTTCCCTACTTTTTAGGATTCCATTTGCTTGAGTCCTAGATACAAGTTCACAAGCTTTTATTTTGCTGACAAAATCCGAAGTACCTTTTCACTTGCATTTTTCAACAAAGTGCCCACTTCCGCATACTCTTCAAACGCTCTAACATCCACCTTGCACCGCGTGAACTGTGGGATGAACAGCCAGAAGCCTGTGCCCAGCACGAACCCCACTGTCAATGGTCCCGTAACTAGCCGCGGCAGCCGATACTTGCCGTTCAATGCCTTCTTCAGAGCAATCTCCGCTGTCAGAAAGAATCCATGAATGAGAAAAAACGACGTCACCTCCACAGTGGGAGTCATCCGCCCCAGGTAGTAGAACATTAGCTCGTGCATGAGAGCAGAGACTACAAACGTTGAAAAAACAGATGGGATCGGAGCCCACTTTCTGCCGATCAGAGTCGAGGAAAATCGGAGGGTAGGTTCGTACACCGTGGGCCGAAGGATACCGGTCACCATGAGGTTCCATCTTTTGCCCCAAAAATCTTGCAGTGAGGTCGACAGGTACGGCTTATTGAACTGTGGCTCGAGCTCTAGCCTCGAAAGGGATCGAGCCATGGCCGCACTTACGGCTAAGATGATCTCGAGGAGGAAATACAAGTGCATAGAGTAAAGAAGCAATATGATCTTCGGGTGCATGTACTCGCTGTAGTCATAGACTCGTATCATAATGACCAAAAGCAGACCCTTTATGGCATAGTTTACAGCACCTTCCTTGGATTTTCTAGTAGATGAATTTTCTTTCTCATGGCCGCTCTGATGTGATTTTGATGATGGGTTTTCCTTAACTTGGTCATTTAGCTGTGATTTTGAAGGTTGGTTGCGTTGGATCTTGATGGGTAGGCAAGCCACAATCAGAAAAAGTGGAAGAGAGGTATGTGCAGTCAAAGGACCTTTGTCAAAGGCAAATAGTAAGAGCTTGAAGTTACCAAGCCAAGCAATGAAAAAGGCTGTCACACCGCCAAGATTCGGCGAGTAGAGATTGAGAGGGAGGAAGAGAAAGAGACACACAACAGGGAGTAGGAAAATGAGTCTTTTGGTTCCTTTCGGAACCATCTTGCCAATGGCGTAGCAGTAGCATAGAGATGTCAAGACAGATAACCAGACCTTGATGAAGCTGCTGATCTCACCCTTCATTTTGCTTGCGTATTGCATTTAATTGTCTTTAGTATCTTCTTGATCTTCGGATTTCGAGAAATATGAACTTAGACAAGCAAGATCCCCTTCTTTATCCTTTTGGGATACTCTGATCTAGATTAAGAAGCAGAATGGAAGAGGGAAGTATAGAATATGGAGGCAGAAGCGAAGAGAGAGTTCCCCAAATTTTCACTTTGGGGGTCATAGTTCTTACAGAGCTAAATTTCTTTTCTTGGTCAGCACACAACAAAGTCAAATCTGTCATATATTATCAAAGGTGGAAATGTCCTTTTGCAGCTAACTTTCATTGGGACCTCCCAACAACAATTAGTTATTTCAGAAAGTTTATTTTAGGAATTTGAGCCAGACACGTTTCCTATGTTCATTTGATGATTACTGAGTCGTTTCATCTTTGCAAGTTTACTAAAATTTTAGTGATGTGTCTGACTGCATCTCTGACAGGACCAAATCTGAGACAACACTTGCAAAAACTCAATTACATAGAAAGTCAACAAACAAATATAAACTCAATAACCCAGAGTCATGACAAAGTAATATAAGGAAAACTACCTGGGCTTTTTCTGCAATCTACACATGGTAAATTTTATGATGGTAATCATCCTTCGGTTAAAGAGAAATACATTATTTAGATAATCACCAGTAGGACTTTCACTTTCCTTCTGGCAATAGTTACAAATCATCATGTTTATAACAATTAGCACTACATATTCAATGATTCTGTATCATTACAGCGTTTTACAAAGTATAGCAACTGAAATTTATGATGAAAGTTATTGACAATCATGTTTAAGTTAGGAAGTGTTCAGTTGCCAATCTATCTCTAAGTGACTGCAATCCAACGAACCTTTAACCCTGTTTAGAGCTGTTTGCCTGTGTTGCAACAATGTTAGGAAGCCATCATCATCATCAACTTCCTTTGTCAAGTCACTATTCTTCCTTTTGCGAGGCAATTTTCTTGAGAATCTTTTCCATTTGGATTCAAACTCACAAGCTAAACACAAGAAAAAGGAAACATCAATAGTTTCATGTGTTTTAACTTGTGTTATAGATCATAGTGGAAATCACAAGTAGATCTAAAGACATAGGTCAGACTAGCAAGTTTCACAGTAACAAATATCGAAGGCTACAAACTCTTTTACGTACTTTTAGGATTCCATTTGCCTGAGTCCAAGAATAACAAGGCAAAAGCATTCAACTAATGTTACATTCATAGGTATGAATTAAATATTGTCAAGTGATATTTCTGATGAAAGATTAAGGGTAGTATTTAATCTTTCTAATAAAGTGATGCTGGCAACTAAATACAATTGTATCAAAACAAATAATTTATCCTAGAAATTTCAAACGTTAGGACATAGCTATGGCCTTGACCGTTCTTACAGGAACACTGGTTGTACAACAAAGACCTTGATGGGTAAATGTAGCATCTTACAGAAGATACTACGAAGAAACATATAATTTATCAAATTGTTCCAAGATCAATGAAAAGGAATTAAATAAATGCATTCATCTAGATGAATTTATGGACTAGCAAGACAAAGTCTTCAAGATAACAGAAGAGCTGGTGGTAAGAAAAAGATGAAATTATCAAGAAGAAGACCAGTTGAACTCAGAATACTTCAGAGATCTCATGAAGTGAAATTTTTGCAGTCCAATTCATAGAAATAAGCCAGTGCATTCTCATAGAAAACCAACACTCTGAGATACTTTTGCAAATACCAGTTTCATACACCCTTGACAAGAAATGAGAGAGGATATAAACACAGGGGAAATACCTTCACTTTGGTCATTGAAACCTCGAATTATGCATGCACAAATCCATGGCCGTCCGGCGCGGGATGCTTTTGCACCACCTTTAAGTTCACCATTATGTTGTTTCAAACTGCGTATCAAAGCTCAATATTTAGGTGCTCAGTTTCTTATGAAAAGCAGAGCGAAATTCCCAAAGCAGAGTCATTTGAAGGTTGCAACTAGCAACAATCATAATCAAAGTTCACGAGTTTTCAAAAGATAAGCTTATGTAAAGCAAATCACCCATTTGCAAGGGAAATTATATCAAATAAAGCAATTTGAACCAGCAATCAAAATTACACGTAAACGAATTAGACCCAGATAGATATTTCAGATTCAATTTGAAGATAAAGCTTAATAAGATTGGAATATAAGAAAATGATCATCGTACCGGCGAGAGAAATCGGTGGTGACCCCAACGTAGGTTTTGATGGGGGCATTGGTGGAAAGGATCAGGTAAACGCACCATGATTTTGTTTTCGATTTTGCAATCGGACTCGACCCTGACGACAACGACGATGATGGTTTAATGAAATCAGGGTTCGGGTGTTTCACAGAACGGAATGTTGTTGTGAGCAGCCTCATCATCTGAATTTGAAGAGTTTTTGAATCTTGGGATTTTTATATTCAAGGTTAAGGTCAAGGTTTGCCCTTTATTTCCGTTACCGTGGGTCAAAATCCTGTTAAAACAGTTCGGTAATGGTTGGTACTTTTCCATTTCCAATTTTTTAATAAAAAAATTCTAAAATTTGAGAACAGATTATTGCAGATGCTAATCTTGTAGTATTAGGAGAGATTTACCAGAAAGGGCTTGGATGTAAGGACCATTGATCTTGATAAATGGAATGTGTCGTATCTTGTGCCAATCTGCCCCCGTGTCTTTCTTACAGCGCATTTCCAAGCGAGGACAGCCACGAATCAGCAAAAACTGGAGAGCAGTCAGGCGCTGCATTGATTGCTGGAGGCGTAGCAGATTCTCACAATAGCAAAGCTCCATTTCTCTTAGTGCAACAAGGTTTCCCAGCCACTCAGGCAGAGTTTCCAGGGCTGGACAACTGAATATGTTCAATGTTTGGAGACATGTAAGGTACTTGATAGCCTCTAGCAAGGCTGCTAAATTTTCACAATTAGAGAACGAAACATGTCGAAGAGAGTTTAATCTTGTCATTCCTCCTGGCATTGAAACTAGAGTATCACACCTGTCTATCCACAAAGACTCGAGTGAACTGAGGCCGCTCAACTCTGAAAATGATTCCAACTCGGGGCAGTTGCTAATGCTTAAAGATTGAAGGGGACCAAGAGTTTGAAGCTCACCCGAGAAAGATCTAAGCTCCAGACAGTCCCGTATTTCAAGAGACAACAAGGATGGGTTACTTTTTAGCAACCCTTGAGGCAACTGTACAAGCTCTGAAAATCCACTGATTATCAAATCGGAAAGAGTGGTGATCCTTGTTACCGTCCCTAGTAAGTCCATGCTGCAATCATCGAGTTTCATTGATGCAACAGAAGGAAGCTCTGGTAACGCGCCCAAATTTGGGCACCCATCAATCACCAATTGCTTCAGGCTTGGAAGTATAAGTTGTCCTTCATTAGTTGCCCATCCCAATAAATTGCTCATGTTTTCGATCGACAGTGTTTTCAGTGATACAAAGCCATTACCACCTGCATTTCCCTGTAAATCGTTGCAGAAGTACATTGTGGCCTCCATCTCATTGATTGTGAGAACCTCAAGAGCTGGTAGCTTCTGTAGCAGAGGAAGCTGAACACACCTTTGGCATTTAATTAAGGAGAGCTCTACAAGATTTGTAAGACATGGATTCATCAACCAACTAGGAAATTTTGAGCCCACATAATTCTTGATTTCCAACTTTTTTAGTTCGAAACTTGGCTGAAGGCCTTCAATAACATGCTCAACGTTTTCTTTAACATGCACCTCATCAACATGCTCCCACCATAATTTCAATGACTGCAGGTTCCACTTCTCCTTCAAGTTGGCCCTCTTCGCACTCTTGGAACATCTAGCACCAGACACATTCTCAAGATTCCTAATTTCAAGTTCTCCATGTAAGTCTAGGTTCTGCAACTCCGCTATACTACATGAAGCTTCCTTGCCAACTATGAATACCGGCAATGTTTGAAGTGACCGGAGATCACCGATTCCATTTGGCAACTTATTTAATAATCTACAATCATATAAATTCAAATGCCTGAGATTGATTAACTTTTTCATATCTTTGGGCAGCTTCTCCAGACGAGTGCAGTGCTTGAGTATTAAAGATTGTAAATTGAAAAGGCTACAGACTGTGTTTGGTAACCTTTTGATAAGAGTGCTAGAGAGGTCAAGATACCTTAAGTGAATCATCAAACCGATGGACTTCGATATCTTCTTTATGCCAGTATTGCTTATATCTAAGGAGCGCAAGGATTTGAAACTCAAGATCAACTTGTGAGATACTTTTGCAATCTTCCAGTGTCCAGACAGTAGAAGGAAGGATCTCAACTTGCAGGCATTCCTTGAGCCCCTTGGAATCTTATTATCCGCACAAAACACTGATAAGTGGCGTGTGCCTGTTGGAACACTCAACCGCTTGCTGACTTCGACTGTCACGCAACTGCTACCAGCAACAGCTTTCGCAAGATCATGGAGAAGATGATGCATTTCACAGTCCATGATGTTCTTATCATGGTCTGTGGTTGCATTTTGGAAGAAAGAGCTCCATAGTAATTCATTAAAGTATTCATTTCCAACTTCTTCCGGCGACTTTCCTGGAGGTACTTGGATAAATCCTTCTGCTATCCATAGTAGGATGAGTTTATCCTTATTTATCCTGCAGTTCTTAGGAAACAATGAACAATAGGCAAAACATTGTTTTAGATGTGATGGCAGACTATCATAGCTTAGTCTTAACACCGGTAAAATTCCATTTTCTTCCTCCACAAGCCTCCATATCTCGCTGTCTTTAACAAATAACCACTCACTTCTTTTCCTTCTCAAATACATCAAACTTCCTAAAGACTTTGCTGCTAGAGGTACACCCCTGCACTTCTTTGCAATTTCTTTTCCAATTGCTATGAAACTTGAACTCTCTTCTGGTCTCCCAGACTTGAATGCTCGATGCTCAAATAGTAACCAGCAATCTTCATCTGATAGTCCCTCCAAATGGTAGGGAGGAAAGGTGCCTGTAACCAATGCAACTTTCTCACTACGGGTTGTTACTAAGATCTTGCTACCGACAGAACCATGCCTAACTGAATTCTTCAATCTGTCCCATTTTTCTTGATCATCATTCCATACATCATCTAAAACTAGAAAAAACCTCTGTCCTCGTATCAGTTCTTGAACACGGCGGTGAATTGATTCCGTTTCCTGAAGATCACATCGGTTGCCAGTCATAGATTCAATAATTGCTTTCATTAGTCGCTTTACATCAAAGTCCTCAGACACACAAACCCAAATTCTACATTCAAAACGCTCCTGCACCCTCTTATCATTGTAAACCAACTTGGCAAGCGTTGTCTTACCTAACCCACCCATTCCAACCACAGGAAGCACCGACACGTCTCTTTGATCAGCTGAGCTCAGCAGAAGGGTCACAATTTTTTCTTTGTCTGCTTCTCTGCCCAGAACTTCAGACTCTAGGAGGTAAGAATCTGATTGTAGTCTTTCAGGGAAGTGACTCCTGGAATCAGCCAATCTATCTCCCAGATGGAACTTGAACCTCTCGTCTGCAACAGCATCTAATCTCTCCGCTATATTCTCCAACTTGTTTCTCATTTGATAACGAAACAGAATCGGATTTGATTGTGAGAAGAAGCACTGTACCTCATTCAATATGCGACGCGAGAGTTTCTTGTAATCATGAGACTCCAACCGCCGACGTGAGGCTTCTGTCATGTATTCCTCCAACAAGTCATCGGCATCATAGGCTACATCCTTAAGCTTTATCAACCAATTTTTAACTGCCTTATCCATTGCTTGTCGATCTTCTGCATCTTCCAGGACAGCTTGAATTGTTGATAAGACACCTTGAAGCTTCCTCATCTCCTTCTCAGTGCCCCGAAACAGTGCATACGTTTCGAATGTCTCAGAAGTTGACTTCTCAAATATCACCTCCAAAAGAGCGGAAAGGACTGCCTCTGCCATTGCTGGTGCTCACAGGGGCGAAACGATGGCAACAGCGGAAGTCAAGTCTTTGCTAAGTGTACATAAAACTTCAGACACCCCCGAAAGTTCATGGAGTCAACTGGATACTTTCCTGGTGTAGCGGCACTTGTAAATCAATATAGTGAACGCGTTAATTTGCATTAAATATTTTAACAGAAAGACCCATGAAACTACAGAGAATTGATATGTACCAAATGGCAAAGCAAGTTGCAAGATGGGGTGGACAACAAAAGACAAATAATAATAGCAAAATCATTGTCATTTGGCTTCTCTATTAAGAAAAGATTGATGCTTTGTACAACCTTTATATCATTTATGCCAGTAAACAGTTTAATTGATATTCAAGGTAATGTATGATTTGACACATTGGGTCTTCTATTTTATTTCATAAAAAAAAATCTCATAAGCTAAATTTTTTATTGTATTTTAATATACAGTGAATGTAAAATTTATGACTTTTTAAAGACCGTAACATACACACTGCTAGCAACTTATTTTACAAAATAAGGCTTCCATCATTTATATTTTGAGCTCGAGATTTCCCTCGCAAACTCATCTTCAAATTTAAAATCAAAATTTGCACTCGAACATTTGACTTATTGATTGATACATAATCCTTTTTCTAAATAACAGAATTCGAATCCCTCTTTCTTAATTTTAAAACTTAGAACCAAAACTCGAGTAGTTCATTCATGTTTCAATGATCATGACATAAAGAACATACAGAATTCAAAATCAATATCGGTATCAGGGCATTGGCATTGGGTTTTCTTTATTTAGAGCAAACATAGAAGGCCTTGATGGCTGTGGTTCATTCATATCAAATAATCAATCATACATTCAGCTGCGTGAGAGTGTACTGAAATTTACATTTTCTCATTGAGATAAAAAGAAAAATATAGTCTGTTATTGCGATTTGGTTTCTAACTTGCCAAAGCGAGATTTAAAATAAGATTCTATCCGATTCCAAAGTGAGAACCTGGATCCAAAGAATCGAACTATCACTGATTTGCTTGATCCTTCTCTCACAAATTCTAAGTTCTTGGTGATGCTATTCTGAATATTTTCCATTTCATCAAGTAAGGGTAATGCAACTGAACCCTGAGATTCCTGGTTTTTGATCCATCCACGTAGTAAATAATTCACCACCTGCATAAACAATTACGGGTAGCTGTATGAATGCCACAGTTTAAAAGCACGAGAAAATCAAATTCTGATTGGATGGATTTGTTAAAGTTTTGAGAGAACAGAAATTTAAAGGAAAACTGAAAATGATGCAGTCATTTGTTCTTTACAACAAATATCTTTGTACAATCATAACAATATCATATTTCATATATCTATTGTAGAAGAAAAGAAAAAACTACCATGGGAAGTTCCATGGTAACCACGTTTTAACCTAAGGCCAAAAGAATACCACAAGATCCTAGCAAAACACACATTCAAGATTGATATTATACATACAAAAATGAATGGTCATAAGGAGGTTAGATGTGCAAAGCAGGCCAATCAGCGATAACGTACCTCAGGAACTTCATCATGAGGGCAGTGGCCAGCTGGGCTGATCTCATAGTATGGAGCATCAGGAACTTGCTTTTTCACCTGAAGACCCCAGACAGGCTTCACCCAGGGGTCTTCTTTTCCATACATCAGACAGATAGGCACATTGCTCATATGGCACCTATAAAATAACAACTGAAAGTCCATAACTTGAAGCAGACAGGTAGCTTGTCCACACAGCATGCACATGATTTTTCCATACAAGTTAAAAATCATTTCATACTACATACCTCGATAAAGCCTCCCTGAAGGAAAGCTCTCCTCGAGGAGCAAACATAATTGAAGCAAATGATGCAGCAGCAGCAGGATGTTGCGTGGTCTCAAGAATACGAGAAAAGACCTTGTCAACATTTGTAGAATGATCTGCGTAAACCTGTCTAAGTATATCCGCAATACTTTCAGGATCACTTATTTTTTGCCAACTGAAATCAAGAGGTGTGAGAAGAAGTTAGGTAAGAGCAATCATAGATTAGAAGTAAAGAAAGTGCAGCAGTTTGCTCCTGGAGTACTAAATAAAGATATTATACCTAACTTTTTTAAAACTCTCTTAACAATATAAATCCCAAAGTGAAGAAAACAATTGCAAAATGACTTGATCTCTTATCCAAGTAAAAACCTCAAAAAGCCAATTATTAATATGTGACATCTATGGGTTTAAATGCACATGTCTAGGAATAAGGAGAACGCCAAATCATCTAATACAAAAGAAAAAAGGCAAAACTTACACAAATTCTGTCAGCTTTCTAACACTTTCTGGTAGAGGAAATGTTCCAGACCATGAAAATAACCTTGCTAGCCTTGGAGATCTTATCGGATTAGGTAGAAATCCCCAAAAAGGAGTTGCATTAAGTAGTGTAACACCCTTCACTAATTGAGGATTGCATGCTGCAAAGTATAGAGCAACAAATCCTCCTAGTGAGTTACCAACAATATACACTGGTTCACCAATAACCTGTGAGAGAAAGAGCTAAGGTCAAAATTGCTGTCTTTACATTATATTAACGCATTCATTTATCTGAAACCAAAGAGTTACGTGATTCCTAAAGCCATTTTAGCTAGAATAGGAGATTTTCTCCGTATTCTATCTTTTGTTCATGGCTATAGTGAGGTGGTCCAGTGCCATTGCTCACAATCTACAAAATAGATACTTGGTTATGAATCTCTTCGTGCAACTAATGTGCTCCTCAACTAGTAATCTTTATCAACCAGAAATCAGTTCTCTTGAAAGTGAGAAGTAGAAAAACTTGAATACCCATGCATATAAGTTCAGATAAACTAACAAGATTAGCAAACGCTTGAATCAAACAACATAAAGATGCAAAAAATAAACTAGATTTTTTCTTTTTAATTGAATAAAAGGAAGACTTCCCCTTAAACTGATGTAACCTTATGAGACAATGCAAAATAGAAGGATGGCAGTAAGCAAATGTAGCATGAAGTCACGCATGCACCATTATTATCATCTAAATAAAAATGTATACAGTGTAGATAAATAACCTCAATGTCTAAACATGCGAGTTAGAGGCATTGCAGACGAGTAGATTAGAGTTAAAATGCAAATCTGTTAGTACCTCTTCTACAAAGTAGCGAACTTGATCCCGCCATAAATCCATAGAGTAAGCCAGATTACTTGCCCATGGTTCAGTTTCAGCCCCAAATCCCCACACAAGATCCTTCCTTTCTGAGATAGTCTCCTCCTTAGATTGGGAAGTGGGATCTTCAATCGGCAATGACATGCCTTGCCCAAGAAAGTCAATTGCCCATACCCTATAATCATGACCCAAATCCTTCAGTTGCTTCTCGTAATGAAAAGAACCAACACCAAAACCGGGAAGAAAGAGCAGTGGTGGAGAATTCACATTTTCACAACCTGATTTCTCGTAATGCACATTAAGTTTAGGCTTCCACTCCCAGAAACAACTGCTTATAGGAGCTCCACGTTCGCCATTGGACTCATCAGGCAACCCCGGAATCAAAACTTTGGTTACTGAGTCCCCAGTTTCTGACATGTTTCCCACTTCGTCTTCTCTACCAATAACATAACCATTATAATTCCCACTGAAGACCTTTGACTCAACATTTTTAGACCCTTCAAGAGCATTGAACGGCCTTGAACCATTCCCATGATAGACATTCTTCAACAAAGGGTGATCTTTATTAGATAATCCCAGTGACCCACTTCTGCTGTTAATCCTAGTACACAAAATTCTACGTTTTCTGCACAAAGGGATCTTTACTTGCTGTCTTGTTGAGTTTTTCTTTACTAACAATCTCCTCTTTAAATTACAGCATGGAGGGGAACTGTAGGAGATGACTTCCATGCTTAGAAATTATTCTGTTTTCATTAGCAAAACCAAATATCTTAGCACAAAAACCTTAACTTTACCCTATGGTCGATCACAGAAAAATAGAGAACAGAGAGAGAAAGAACATCAAGAACAGGCAAAGAAAATAAACTTAGAGCCTGGAACCAAGTTGAGTGATCTTACTCTTTCCTTTCAATCAAAGGATTAAACATAAATTCTTTCAGTAACAAGAAAACCATAACAACAATAATCCAAACCGTCAACGTTTTCTTCATTAGGAGCTTAAATCCATGCAAGAAACCACCAGAAAACAGACCCAAACTCCAACTATTCTGGGCAATTGTTCTTTTCAAAGAAAACAAACTTAAAATTCATGAAAAGAGTAAAGCTTATTTACTTTGATAGCATAAACTAGGAAAGCAGAATTGATGAATCAGCAACAGTAGAAGATTAGTTTATCCTTAGAAACAGAAGGGTGGGGAAGATTAAGGGCTGTTTTTTACCTTTAATTTTGAAAGACAAGTGTCATTGGCGTCTGCTATTATTTTATTTTTCTGGGTCCAAAATGGTTGCCAATCTTTTCCACTAACGTGGGAGATTCCACCACAATTATAGAAAAGAAAGCCGGTTGCTTCAAAGTTTCTTCTTCCTATGTAAAGCCAAGAAACTCTGTTCCACATTCAAGGTCGATTTTTAATTAATAAGAATTTCTGTGTTTTTATATAAAATTTATAAAATTATTATTACTTTATTACAATAATCAACAAAATAAAGATAAAAGTATTTAAAATTACTTTATTAAAACTAAAGTGAGTAATTTTGGTTTAAAATTGAATAAATTTAATTAATATTATTTAATTAATTTAAAAATAAATGTAAGTTAAATTGAGTAATACAATATGTTTCGATTTCGAATAAAAGAATTAATCGATTAAAAATTAAAAACATATAGGTAAGTATATTTTATATTTGAGTATTTTTTATTTCAAATGTTTTTAATTATATTTGTTTAAATATTTTAATATTAGTAAAGTTTACCTTGTTGTTAAAATTTTATAATTAAATTTTATTTAATTAATAATTAACATAAAAAATAAAATTAAATACATTAAGATTATAATCAAAAAATTTTATTATTGCAATTATCGATCAAATTAATCGATTAATACTTGATTTTTGATCTCTTAAATTAATTTATTTATAAATTTTTTTAACTAAATTAATCGAACCGACCATTTGTTCATATCTGACCATAAAAATCTTTTAGAATACAAACAAAGAAGGGCCATTGAAGAAATTGATGGAAAGGAAGGGAAAGAAGCAAAGAGCTAATGGGACTACACTTGTCTCGATCCCCTCCATTCAATCTGCCACCTCAGCATCACTCGTTGCGATTCTCTGAACCCGGAAACATTCTATACATCCTACAATTCCCCTCCTTCACCGCTCGTGCATTAGGTTCATTTTAAAAGAAGCAGCTCTCGAGTTGACACCTCATCAATTGCAAGTGAACGTAAATATTATCGGTCGCAGAAAAAACAGAACCAGAAGAGATAATTATCTAGACGCAAAACATGTTTTCAACATCGTCCGACAGGTTTTTGGCTTTGGCTTCTTGTCTTTGAGATCTTGACAGTGATGCCGCTTCCCTATTTTCTTTGTAATAAATGCCTTCCCTCTTATTACAAAAATCTTATATAATAATTTTTATTAAAAACAAATTAGGATGTGAAATCGTTTAAATCGATTAAATAATATTATTAATCAACTTAATTGATTTTTTTTATATATTTTAATCAAATTGACTGATTTTCTTATATTAATTAGATTTTACTATTAATCAACTTAATTCGATTTTAATTTATTTAATTGAAATTCTTTAAATGAGCTTAAATTCACTCAAGCTTATTTTTCAAGTCTATTTTTTTATTTTTCTTTTTTATATGTTAATTACATAATAAAAAATCTAAAATTGTTTTTTTCGTTCATTGTAAACTCTGTTAATTTGGTTAATTGATCAAATAAATATTAAAAAATATTATTTTACTTATTCCATGGAAGCCTGATGGGCGAATTTGATGGGCCTACAGTATACCATTGCTTACTTCTTGTGTGGGCAATTGGGTGAGAGTGGGTAAACCACATTCAATTATGATCTGTTGGTGCTGTCCCTATTCCTTTTCCCTTAGGCCTTAGCCTTATGTCCGCCTTGGGCTTCAATCGTTTTCTCAAAATCTGGAAGATCTTGCTTTCTTTCTCTCTTTGTCCTTTTTGGGTATTGGAAGATCTTACTAAATGTTGATAATTTTACTATTATATGATTTTTTTTTTATGTATATATAAGAAAAAACCCAATCAAATTCATTTTCCTGATTGGAATAACAACCAAGCATAACAAAGCAAGTTTCTAAATGAAAAAGAATGAATGGATTGTTTCATTTCATCCTTGATATTAATGCAAGAAGCAGATTATGCAGAAAAATAACAATCGACTATGGTGCCTGTCCTTGAAATTCTGTCAGGCAACAAGAATTTTTATTGGCTTTTATATACCATCCGAGTAAAGACATTTGACTGTCATCATTTCAGATCATTGGATCAAAAGTCATCATCTGATCTTCTGTGGTTGACAAAAGTATCTACAGCAGACTGCGTACTATTTCCAAATATCCCCGTACTAGGAGCAGAGCTCCTGAACCTCTTTGATCCACTTGGGAGAGGAGCAGATTGCTGCACAACCAAAACTGAGGTTGGGGATTCGAAATCTGTTGATACTAATGTCTCCCCGAGCGGTCCCAACTCTGGGAAATCACTCCAGTTTGATAACCCTGATGTTAATGGAGATATTGTGCCATGTCCTCTTCCTACTATGTACAAATCGAAGTTGTTGTAATATGAAGTTACGATCGATACAATCTGCTCTCCACTGTTAACTTGTTTCTCAATGTAAGCTACGGATTTATCATGCATTGTCCTAAACCTGAACTCGTTTACATAATCATCGTCAAACTGCTTCTCCTTCTCTCTCTCAAACATGGCTGTGAAAATCCCTGACTCATCATCGTCGACAGCGTTCTCGCTCATGTCATAGACATCTTTTCCTGGAAGAAATCGCACTACGGTTAGATTTAGGCCTGGAGCGCCAACCATTCTCCAGGCATAAGCTAATGCCTCCCGGTCATCAGGTCCCTCAACGAACAACATGGCTATGCGACATTCCCGGCTGCCATTTTGTGATCCTGGGCAAACGGATGAAGTCAGGCCACGGTCCACAAGTAAGCCAATGGTGCAAGGTGCACTCGCCAGCAAATTTTGGTTCACTTGTTTATGCTGGAGGTTTTCATCGGTCCATCCACCGTCGGCACTTGGTTGCTTGTGAAATGGGATCAAGATGATATTGGCATGCTTGTCTAGTGCAAAGTTGCTCACGTCCTCATGCATGGTGTCGTAAGGGGACACTGCTGTTAGTGGCTGAACCGTTGCTGCATGGTTGTCGTCCTCGAAGGATTCAAAGGCACTGACAATCTGCTCCGCCTCAGCTTTTTCTCGAGTGGCATTCTTCCCAACATCGGCTTCCTTACGCTTATCGTGGAAAATTAGCATAGCAGTGGCCCGTCCTGTGAGTTCAACCAAATGGACAGCAAAGACAGTGATTGGGGATCTTCTCGTGGCATTTGAGATTTGCAAGAGATTAATCAAGCCGGACAAGTTCTTGGTGGAATAAACGCATACAAGGAATCGAAGTGGTGCGTCTTTACTTTTCTCTAAGTTCCTATGATAGTATTGCTTCAAACGTCTTGCGGACTTGTGAGTGAAACTGACTATCGGGCAAATAATGATGGTCATAATCAACAAGGCAGACACAATCCAAGAAAACGTTTGCTGGTCAAAGCCCTGATATGTGATATACTTTTAGCAGCAATATAAGGAATAACAATTAACCATGAAAAGTAATTTAAAACGCACCTTCATGTTTCGACCTTCATTAAGAACAATGAGCACAAGAACACCTTTGGTGTTCATCAGGACTCCAAGAGCCAAACTATCTCGCTTTGGGCACTTGAAGTACAGGCAGACGAGAAGAGTGCTCACGATCTTGGCAGAGCAAGCGAGAAGTATGACTAGCAGCGCCAGTCCAAGAGGAAAGTCAGCAAACATATATAGAAGATTGGTTCTCATACCAGTAACCAGGAAAATAGGCGGCAGTAGAATCCCCACAACGTACTCCTCAATTTTGTCCATGATCGTAGTCCCGAGCTCTCCACTGGGTATCATGAGCCCAAACATGAAAGCTCCAAAAATAGAATGTGCGCCACATAATTCTGTGATATATCCACAAAAGACCACCCCTGATAGAATGAGATACACGTGCTTATCACTATATTTGCCTTCTGTTGATTTTTCTTTGCTTGCTGCAGCTAGTTTCATCAACCAAGCGATTAACGGACGCATCGTGAACCAGAAGGCTGTCATGCTCAAAATGACTGGGATTGCCACGTGCAGTTTCTCATGTGCATTGATCAAAGATATTGTTCCCACAAGAAGAAACCAGGAAGATACATCACTGACAGCGGCTGCAGTCAGGGCCGTTTTACCAAGATCCGTGTACATGAGCTTGAGGTCCGAAAGCATCCGAGCTAGGTCCGGAAAGCTTGTAACGCTGAGGGCAATCGCCCAGAAGAAAGCACCTATGAAAGGCGCGCGTTGTTTTTGTTTTTCCCACACCAGGTAATACAACCCCGCTCCTGCAGACATCGGCAAAATGATACCAGCAATGGCAATGCTCAAAGCTGTTTTTCCGATCCTCCGAATTGGGGTCAAGTCCATCTCGAGACCCACTAGGAACATATAGAAGGTGACGCCGAGGTTCGCCATTGTCTCCAAACACAAAACGGCCTCGAAAGGAGTGATATAATCTGATACCCAGGCTGTGTCACCCAGAGCGCTTGGACCAAGCACAATGCCAGCCTACATACATAAAATATACACACAAAAAAACCAACAATTACCAAATAAGCTTCTTTAAAAACAAAGGAGCAAGGTATACAGGACATCGGGGGTTGAAATTGAACATACAATAATCTCAGCAACAAAGCGAGGTTGACGAAGAGGTCTGAGGAAGAGCATTAGAACACGACTGAACAACATGATGATGGTTAATTGCAACATGAACGTGGGCACAAATTTAACCACGGGGTTCACGGATTGCCAGTAATTGTCGGTTAAGGGCCTGGTATCATTATAACATATTCGAAATTCATTGTTCAGGCCAAAGAATATCTTGTACTTGCCTCTCATGAAGACATCTGGTTTATGAGCCATTTTTTAGCACCCAGGTCTTTCTTCTCGCCAGGGCCTTGCCTTCACCAATAAGCAAATTAATAAGGCATGCAGTCGATTACTCAGGAAAACATTGATGCTATTTAATGCTAGATAATTAAGATTGATGGTTGTAAATTGCCAGTATAACAATGGGAATTAATGCATTCCTATTTAATCTGTTCTTTTTTGTTACAACTCAACATAATAATAAAGAGAATCAAATAGTGCGGAAACCTGTACATTAATTGGCATTGCTATAATTGCAATTCACAACAATCAATTTGTTAGTTGTTTTCACCTTATCAATGCCTTAGAAATTAATTAGTAAATCTCATTCAATTTGATGGTCAACAATACCAATCAAATTTCTTTAACCTGCTAAAATTTATTTGGTTTGAAAGAAATCACACGTCCTACTAATTTTAATTAATTTAAATTAATTCATTTTAACAAGAATTAAAATCAGCAAATTAGACAAAAGAAAGATAAAAAATACAAAATCTAGCTGAGTATTGATAAGAATTGGCTAAAATTGGATTCGATGCCTTGTCATCCAATTAAATTGTTAGGTGCTATTTAATTATTTTGAGACATTAACACAAATAATAATAATAATAATAATAATAATAATAATAATAATCAAGATCTTGATTTTGGAATGTTATGCTAGGACTAAGGTATAACAAAGCAAAATCTCCATGTATTAAACCAAAACTTAAATGTTTTGTTCTTTCTATTTGTTTAATGCAAAGTGAACCTACGTTACATTTCGTTAAAAAAATTATTCGAATTAACACATGATCTTTATAACTTGCAAATAGTATTATTGATTAATTCATTCTTTAATTGCATTTAATTTAATTGAGATACATATTATATATCGAAATTGTATTTTTTAAACATCAAATATCGAGATACATAATCTTCATGCTTAATTATCATTCTAGAATACAAGTTATCCTTTGACATCATTAACTGTTTTTTTTTTTCTTTGGAACAAAAAGGAATTTATAAAGTTAGTACTGCCTCCTACAACATAGCTAAATACCAAATTGAAGGCTTAATTGTTATCATTTCGAATAATATGATCAATCATAATCATCTGCTTTTCTATGATTAACAAATGGTACAGCCGATGGTTGCCCACTATTCTTAAACACCCCCTTCTTCCGAGCGGAGCCCACCATCTTCTTCGGTGCACTAGGGAGAGGAGCGGATTGTTGCATGACCAGAACTGAGCCTGACGGTAAGAAATCCGCTGCTCCTAATGTTTCCCCGATGAGTCCCAACTCAGGGCAATTGCTCCAGTCTGATAGCCCTACTGTCAATGGAGACTGCATGCCATGTCCTCTACCTACTATGTACAAATCGAAATCATTGTAAGTTGAACGTACAATTGATACAATCTGGTCTCCGCTGTTTACTTGTTTCTCGATGTAAGAAATGGATTGATTATGCATTGTTCTGAACCTAAACTCGTTTATGTAATCATCATCAAGCAGCATTTCCTTCTCTTTCTCAAACATGGCGGCGAATATCTCATCGTCGTCGTAGTCATCACCACCACCGTCTCCTGCATCGCTTTCTGCGAACTCCACCACGTCTTTTCCAGGAATGAATCTCACTACAGTTAGCATCACGCCCGCAGTGCCTACCATTCTCCACGCGTAAGCCAATGCCTCACGGTAATCAGGTCCTTGAAGAAAGAGCATAGCAATGCGACATTTTCTCTTACGATCATGTGGTGATCCTAGGGGAAGATGAGGTGGGGTTAGGCCACGATCCACAAGTATGCCAATGGAACAGGGCGCATTTGCCAGTAGATTGTCAGTCACTTGTTTATGCTGAAGGTTTTCGTCCGTCCATCCCCCATGGGCATTTGCTTGCTTGTGAAATGGGAGCAAAATCACAGTGACTCCCTTGTCTAGCGCGAAGTTGCTAACATCTTCATGCATGCTAGCGTAAGACGACACAGCTGTCAATGGCTGAACATAGACTGCATGGTTGTCGTTGTGGAAAGATTCAAAGGCACTGACGATTTGTTCAGCCTCAGCTTTTCCTCTACTAATTGGATTAATTTCGTTCCCAATCACATTGGTTGTCCTAGTCTTGTCATGGAAAATTAGCATTGCAGAAGCTCGCCCTGTAAGCTCAACCAAATGGACAGCAAAGACGGTAATCGGGAACTTTCTCGTGGCATTTGAAATACGCAAGAGACTGATCAAGCCGGAAACGTTTTTGCTGGAATGAACGCAAGCCAAGACTCGAAGCTCTGCATCCACTTTATTCCTTTCTAAATTCCTACGGAGGTATTTCTTCGTGTACCTCGTGGACTTGTGAGTGATATTGACTATCGGACCAACCAAACCTGTCATGATCAATATGGAAAGAACCATCCAAGTAAAAGTTTGTTGGTCAAAACCCTTCATGTTTCGGCCTTCATTAAGAACGATGATGGCAAGGACGCCTTTGGTGTTCATAAGGACTCCAAGGGCCAAACTATCTCGAATTGGGCACTTTAAGTACAGGCAGACGAGAAGGGTGCTCACAATTTTGACAGAGGATGCCACGAGTGTGACTATGATCACCAGATGAGAAGTATGTTCGTCGGCAATGTATGCAAAGTTGGTTCTCAGCCCTGTAATTAGGAAGACAGGCGGCAGTAGAATCCCCACCACGTACTCTTCAATTTTGTCCATGATCATGGTCCCGAGCTCTCCACTGGGTATCATCAGCCCGAACATGAAAGCTCCAAACATGGAATGTACGCCACACATTTCTGTGAAAAACCCACAGAGGAGCACCCCTGATAGAATGTAACATACTTGTTTTTCGTTGTATCTGCTTTCCATTGACGATTCATTTCTTAATGCAGTTCGTTTAACTGCCCACAAAATGAATGGACGCATCAAGAACCAAGATATTACAAGGAACAACATGGTTGGGATTACCGTGTAAAGTTTGCCACGCCCGTTGACTACAGAGACTACTGCCACGAGAAGAATCCAAGAAGACAGGTCAGTCAGAACGGCTGAAGTCAAGGCCGTTTTTCCGAGATCCGTGTACATGAGCTTGAGGCTCGAAAGCATTCGAGCCAAGTCCGGAAAGCTTGTGACAGTAAGGGCAATGGCCCAGAACAAACCACCCTCCGAAGGACGACGCCCGTTTTCTTGCCCCTTCTGCAGCACCAGGTAATACAATCCCGCTCCTCCACACGCTGGTAAAACAATTCCAGCTATGGCAACGCTGCAGGCTGTTTTCCCCATTTTTCGGATTGGGGTTAAGTCCATCTCAAGACCCACTAGGAACATGTAAAAAGTGACGCCAAGGTTCCCCATTGTCTCCAGCAACAAAGCCCCCTCAAAAGGGTTGATGTTACTTGATACCCAGCCTATTATACCCAACGCACTTGGGCCTAGCACAATGCCAGCCTACATTCATAGATGAACAAAAAATCAACTACATTTTTAAAAACAAAATCTAATCCTGGGCATCAAGGTTGAAATTGAATTGCATATACGTACAAGAATCTCAGAAACAAAGCGAGGTTGACGGATAGGTGTGAGGACGATGATGAAAATACGAGTGAACAATATAACCACGCTCAACTGCAGCATGAAGACAGGAAGAGATTTCAACAAGGGGTTCGTTGCTTGCCAATCAGTGTTGGCAAAGGTCCTGTCCTCTTTGTAACATACTTTGAATTCATTGTTCAAGCCGTTGACTATATTGTATTTGCCTCCGAATAGGTTACTCATCTTGGTTCACTTTCTTCTCCAAGTAATCCCCTGTCCAGCCAAGGTCGCGGCGGATAATCCACCCCTTTGCAGCACTTACCTGGTAGCCAGCCAAGAGAAAGATCTTTGGAGGAAGAACATAGGCAGCCAAGCCAAGTCCAAGAAGGGACATCGAACGGCTATTTGTTGCAAAGGCAAACATGAGTTGTGAGTTTTGCAACTAAAGCAAAATTTTGGAATGTAGGGTTATCCGCATTTTTATGAGAAAGCTTTGGTGACAGTCCGTCGTTTGCTCTAGGAATAACGGAAGCACGCCCTGCACCACGAATGTTAATAAATTAACACTTTGATGTGTAATTTATACTGTGAAATTACGCCCTTTCTTGGCGAACCAAGCCTATGGATCTCATGAACGAACATACCAAACCAAGAAAAATTGGTTCATGCGAATAAATATCCTTATAAAACCATCACTAAGGTCACTTGGATTATCATGTAGTACGTAATTTTAAACAACTATTGTCATAGGATGGACTTCTTAACAGATGTTTCTGCCTTTGTCTTGCTGGCCATGCGTTGACAAGTTTCACTTAGCAATGCATTCACATTCCAATGTTCCCATAATCATTTCAATGATTCTCAAAGTAGACAGAATAGTACTTTACTTTTTATTATAATTTCTTGGCGATAATCACTTGTTTGACTTCGATACTCCTTGGGTTTAGTTTTGTTTGTCTTTTCCTTTTCTTTCACCCCAAAACCCATTTTCCTTCAGTACCTTTATTCATTAGATTCGATCAGTCATCCTCCCTCAGTTTATCCACCTGAAAAATAGCGATGGATATTGTTGGAGAGACTGTTCTCTCGACCTTTTTGGAGAATTTGTTCGAGAGGTTGCTGTCTCTAGAGTTCGTAAACTTTGTACGAGGAGGAGAACTCCACGATCCACTGGAAAAGTTGAAGTTGACATTATCTGCTGTTGCTACAGTAGTTAACGATGCTGAGGAAAAGCAGTTCGAGAGACCCATCGTTGAAGCTTGGCTGAAGCTGCTCAAAAATGCAGTGTATGATGCAGAGGATGTGTTGGATGAGATTGCAATCAAAGCTTTGGAGCAGCAGTTGAAACCAGAGCCTGAATTCCACGGGAAGGTATGGGATTTCTTCTCCAAATATCGTAAGGTAATTTCTGATACTTGTAGGAACTTTAAGGAAGGTACAGAATCCAAAATTATGAAGATTATTGATTCATTAGAATACCTTTTGAAACAAAAAGATGTTCTGGGTTTGAGAGATGTTGCTCAAGAGAGCTCGTCCCGGGTTAGGAAAAGGCCTGAGACAACTTCCTTGCTGAATGAAGTTTGTGTTTACGGTAGAGACAATGATAGAGAGAAGATCATTCAATTGTTATTGTCTGATGAAGCTGATGGTGTTAACCAATTTTCTGTAATACCCATCATTGGTATGGCTGGTGTTGGCAAGACGACTCTAGCTCAAGCTATATACAATGATAAAAGAGTGGAGGATTATTTCGACCTGAAAAGTTGGGTTTTTGTCTCTGATCAATTTGATATGAAACAGATAACCAAAACAATAATTGGGTCATTCAGCCAGGAAATTCCCACATCTGATGACTTGAACAACCTTCAAGTAAATTTGCAGGAAAAATTGATAGGAAAAAGGTTTTTACTTGTTCTTGATGATGTATGGAATGAAGATTACAATCAATGGGTTAGTTTAAAGAAACCTTTCAGGACTGGGGCAGAAGGTTCTAAGATTTTAATAACAACCCAAAATGCAGGCGTCTCATCAATCATGCGCACTGTCCCAGATCACAATCTTGGGCTGTTATCTGATGAAGATTGTTGGGAGTTGTTTAAGCAACATGCTGTTGACATCTGCACTAGTGTAAATCCCAAAATGGAAGCCATTGGTAGGGCAATTGTGAAGAAATGCCAAGGCTTGCCCCTTGCTGCATCAACCATAGGAGGTCTTCTGCGCTCTAAGCTTAATGTTGATGAATGGTGTGAAATTTTAGATAGCGGAATGTGGTGTTTGTCAGATGATAGTGGTATTCTCCCTGCTTTAAAATTGAGCTATCATCATCTCCCTATTAATCTTAAGAGATGCTTCGCTTATTGCTCAATTTTCCCCAAAGACTATGAATTTAGGGAGGAGGAGCTTGTACTGCTGTGGATGGCAGAAGGCTTTGTGCCACAGTTAAAAGGAATAAGGATGGAGGACTTAGCTAGAAAGTACTTCCATGACTTGCTTTCAAGATCACTTTTTCAACAACGGAGTCCTGACAAATTGGTTTATGTGATGCATGGTCTTGTACATGATCTAGCAAAAGCTGTTTCTGAAGGAATATGTTTTAGGTTGGAGGATATCTTTGAAGGTGGCAGCCAATATAAGATTCCCAAAAGTGCTCGTCACTTGTCATACATTCGTGATTACTATGAACCGTTCACAAAATTTGAGGTCTTTGATCCTGGTGAGACCTCATTGAGGACTTTCCTATCATTGGGCAGTGGAAGAAAGTTTAGCCATTTGCCTAGGAAGGTCCTGCTTGAACTGCTACCAAAACTCAAGTATTTACGGGTGTTATCTCTGAACGGTTATCAAATTACTGATCTACCTGAGTCAATTGGAAAATTCAAACACCTACGGTATTTGGACATATCTTATACTTCAGTGAGAAGGCTGCCTGAATCAACAAGTACCCTTTACAACTTGCAAACCATGCTATTGGTTGGTTGTCATTCTCTAATTGAACTCTCCTTTGACATTGGAAACTTGATTAATCTAAAACATCTTGATATGAGTCATAGCAGCTTGCGGAAGATGCCATTTGGAATTGGAAGATTGGTAAGCCTCCAAAGGTTATCTAGCTTTATTGTGGGAAAGCATGCTGAACCTGGAATAAGGGAGTTGAGGAACTTGGTGCACCTCCAAGGAAGTCTTTCCATCACAGGGTTGCAAAATGTGCTTGATGTTAGGGATGTTATTGAAGCCAATTTCGAGAATAAGCAGTTTCTCAGTGCCTTGGAATTAGAATGGAGTAAGGAAATCCAAGTTTTGCAAAATGAAGAGTCTGCAGAGGAACTGCTAAGCCTAACACTGTCAATGACAAAACTGAAAGAGCTGACCATCCGTTACTACCATGGAAAAAGGCTTCCAGCTCCACAGCATAATTTTCTGGAGACTCTAGTTTTAAGCAACTTGCTAAGATTGGTGGAGTGGCCATCCCTTGGGGTTGAAGAGGATGTCTTTTGTTCTCTTCGTCACCTTCAAATTCAGGCATGTCCTAAGCTAAGGATAATCTCTCATCGTTTTGCTGCATTAGAGAAATTGATTATCGAAGGTTGTGAAGAGCTAGTTGCCCTTGACAGACTTACATCAACGGGAAAATTGGAAAGTGGAATGTCCTTTTTTCCCAGCCTTCTTGAACTTTCCATTGAATGTTGTCCCAAGTTGCTAAAATTACCCACCTGCCTTTTTTCCATAAAGGAACTTAGAATAATTGGTTGCATGGAATTAAATATGCTGTCTACAGAAGAAGAGATGCCACACCTCTACAAGCTTTCTATACAAGATTGCCCGAAGTTGAGAAAATTGCCTACCCTTCTTCCCTCCTTGGTTCAGCTTCATCTACGTGGATGTCTACAGTTGTTTGCACTTCCAAGGTCTTCATTACTTAGCAACTTAAGACTGGAAGAGTGTGATGAGGTGCTGCTGAGAAATGTCTTCGGTCTCCATTCCCTTACTTCTCTCTATATTTGCAAAATTCAGAGGCTCAGCTATTTGTCAGAATGTTTACTGAAACAGTTAACAGCACTCAAAAAATTAGAAATACGCGCTTGTGAGATGCTCGAGGTGTTATTCATGAGTGATGCTTGTTTGCGACATCTTGTTTCTTTACAAAAATTGCTGATTTTCAACTGTCCAAAACTGGAGGCATTGCCACACCAAATGCACAAACTCACAGCTCTCAACAAGTTGGAGATTTGGGCATGCCCGCGTCTTCAACCCTCAGCAGAAATGAAGTTCCCATCCATGCTTCAAGATCTCTGGATTAGCAGTGAACTAAAGTCCCTGCCCACTGGGATGATGCAGATTTTGTCTCTTGAAAGATTAAGTATTTGGAATTCTCATTCTCTTACATCGTTTCCTAGATGCAAGTTACCTGGCAGACTAAAAACTCTTTCCATCATGACATGCTCAAAACTGGAGTACTTACCTGGCGAAATGATGCAGTGCAACAATTCTCTTGAATCTTTGTCTATTGAGTCGTGTGATTCCCTCTGTTCTCTTGGATTAAGAAACTTCACAACAACCACTGCCACAAAGCTTAGGGAACTGAAAATTATTGGTTGTGGGAATTTGAAGAGGTTCCCTGAGGACATTCACAATATCACATCACTCTGTTTATTGACAGTCATATCTTGTCCTCATCTCGTGTCATTCCCAGATGGGGGGTTCCCAACCACTAACCTGAGAAAAATTCATATAAGCAAATGCTATGAACTGAAGTCTCTACCAGTTCATAAAGTTACATCCCTTCAAGACTTGACTGTAAGAAGATGCCCTAATCTTAAGTCCTTCCCCGAAGGTGCACTGCCCACTAAACTCGAGCGTCTTGTGGTTGATAGTTGTGGGAATCTCAAGCCTATCTCAGAATGGGGTTTTGACAGACTCATAGCTCTTAAAAATCTTGGGATTATTGGTGGATATGCTGATCAAGTTTTTTTTCCAGAAAGGATGCTTCCTTCGTCTCTTACTGCTCTTTCTATTAAGTACTTGCCAAAGCTCAAGGTTCTGGGCCGGGCTCTCCAACATCTTAACTCACTCAAATATCTGAGAATTGTAAGATGCCATGGTCTCTCAGCCTTACCAGAAGAGAGCTTGCCAGTCAATCTTTGTTTCCTTCAAATAGTGGACTGCCCTCGAGTGAAGGAGCAATATGAAATGAAGAAGAAGATAGGCGTGCATCAATACTCTCTTATCTCCTGTTTAAGCTGGGATGATGATTTCTGACAGTAGTTTGAACAAACTACATATGGATTTTACTGCTACACTCTTCTGTAATTGGCAGAGACAGCCAATCAGGTACTTGTCTGTGAACTCCAACGTCAACTTAATCTCTCCTTTCTTTTTTAATGTCACTTTGATTGGTTTTCCTATGGACAGCTGGTGGTTTCTTGACAAAAGATGAAGCCTTGGTGAGACAACCAGTTCCCATGTTGACTCTTTGGACCATCTTAAACTCCCAACAGGCTTCTCTCAATCTAGATTGACTCAAGTCAGCTCTGGGTTTCCACAGCCGTTGCTCATTGCCGGAACTCTTTCTAGATTGCTTGGGGTCAAACTGGTAAGGTCTCTGCACCCTTTCAAGGGGTATTCAGCTGTAAGCAGAAACCTGACCACCCTTACAAGGGTTATTCAGCTGTAAGCTTACAACCAGGTAATGTTAATTCTCTCTTGCCTGGAGAGCTCGTTTTAACCCGTATCACATGCATTGGTCTGAAAACCATGCAAACAGAACATAAAATTGGCCAGGACTTGGTTAGATTCTGTCTCTGTTCCCCCAAATGAAAGTGCTTGTTCTTCATGGGCCATCAGGAATAGCTTAGTCAATTGTATACATATACATATATAGCCCATAAGCATCAATGGATATCACTTAGTTTGGTTTCATTCAGACAAATTCATAGAACCAAGACCACAAACATGTCTGAAAATTGTAACCTGGTTTGACAGATTATAAACCAATTAATTAAGCTTTGCCTTTGCAGCTTTTTTAAAAGATTTTTAGCAACCGAAACTAGCAGCAATCCATAATTTTTGGGTAATCATATTCAACAATTATAATTCGTTAATAAAATCCAACTGTCTGTTAAATACCATAACTTGTTAGCAGAATCATACGCTGTATTCATACCATAATTTAGAAATTATCTTATTAATCACTAAAAAAGAAATTAAAGCATCATACTAAGTCAAATTGACAACATAAGTAATCAAGAGTATTTCTAACGCAGAACAATTAACAATCATTCCTCAGCGTCATTAACGGAATCAAAGCTTGAAATTAGGGGCTAATTAAAAAAGTCATACGCATCTATAATATTGGTCAAAACTGTAAACAGACTAGTTATTTATTTTGGGTGTTGGTTATTATTTATAAATTTTGATTATCATCTATGACCAGCTAACCCTAAATTTCTTATTTTTTTTTAATTTGATTTATTCTTTCTCGTATTTGGTTTGTCTTCTTCTTCTTTCTTGTTTTTCTTGATAAACCCTTTTTTTTTCTTTAATTAAAAAAACTTTCTTTTTTTTCCATTGATCCGTAAAGTATTTTACATTAAAAAAAAAAACCGTTTTGTTTTGTTTTGTTTTGTTCTTCCTTCCTTTCCTGCAAGTAAGGCCCGTATCTTCCAGGACAGAACAATGACGAAACTATCAAACCCAACCAAAGCTTGATGGATTCATTATGTTACATCAGATCATGTCAAAGATCTCCTAACACATAAATCTTAAAGCTGAGACAATGTCAAATTAAGAAACAGTCTTGTGATTGATTTAAGGATATGCTTTGCAACTTTTCATGACAATTCAATCATTCATATATCATCTCATCATTGGAATCTAGCTACCCATAATCATTCACAAATCATTATCATCATCATCATCATCATCATTCTTATATATCAATCATTCGGTCATACGACATTTGATTTATTAACAATGTACAAGATTTATCGTACATTATTGACCGACTCGAACCCTAAACTGTGAATTTAATGATTCATATGATAAAGAAAGGTAAACATTGTTGTTATAATGAACAGGCACTCCTCATGAATTCTCATAATTAGTGTTCATCCTTCATTGACTGTTAGAATGGTTTTATATTTGTTCTGTTTTTGTCCTGGTTGATGAGTTCCAATGGGTCTCAAACAAAAAGGCCAAAACCCATGCCTTGAAACAGCAAGTCTTTCAAGTTCAACTGTATGTGGGATTATAATTTTTGTTATGGAATTCATTGAATCTACCAAGAGAAGAGGAGCTCACTGTTGTATTTCCATGATTTATTTTTCTGTTTTTTTATGCTATATAATCTCATGCAAAAACATGAATGCACAAGTACCTAACCCTGAGGGTGAATCATATGATGGTATCAATCAATCAATCAATCAATCAATCAGATAACCTAAGTCCATATTTATATATATATATATATATATATTATATGCTTTTTTAATTGCTGAAAATAAAAATGGTGGGACCTGAGCAAATGTATCCAGAACAAAAACCAGTGGTCGTCCCAATCAATCAAATGAAAATTCTCTATCCCATTTGGAGCACGTTTGATTTATTGATATTAGATTATTTGTTTATGTTATTATGATTTATGAGAGTTTAGAGATTAAAATTTTTTATTTATAATATAAAATTAAATACGTGATTTAAAATTATAAAAAAAATATTAATCGAAATACAGAATGAAATTGAGAATATTTATTCCGATCACAACCGTCAAATTTGTCAATAATCCAAATCAGGATTGATTTAAGATGGTCAATTTATAGTTGCCACCACTTGATTATTTGGAAAGCTGGGCCATCCATGATGCTGGGTGCACCGTCCATTTCGAGGAAATCCTCTTTCTTTTAACATATCAAAGACCCTCCAACATCGGCCTACCAAGTTTGATCATTAGGTAGAGTTTAAAGTATTATATTAGCATTTCCTCCTCCATTTTATTTTATTCTTTTTTTTGCCAAGTAATGTATCTAATTAAAATAATTAATCATCTATTACAAAAATACGTAAAAATCATTATTTCAGTTGATTTTCGTTTTACCTATGATTTTTCGATTAAATTAATGACTTGCTTCATTTCGTAGTAAAGAACAAAATTATAATAATTTTGAAATTTTCTGGGAGCATGTAGTTGGCATGCATTAAAGAAAGTTTATGATGACATAATTGTGTGCTTTGAATGAGTAAGAAGCTTTGGGCTGTGTTTAAATTAGACTTAAATAATTGTGACTGAATTCATTTTTTTGTATATATTTTCTTTATGTTTTTTTTTGTTTCTGCTGGTTTATGCTCAAGCCAAGTTACATACACATGCAAAAAGAGAACCAGTCACGATGGCTGGCTATAGTTTCTTAGTATTCTACAGTGCTACAACACTATTACTTCAGCATCCTTTTGACCTTATCCCGAGCTTTGGGTTCTTTGAGAGGGACAGGTTACTGTGGGATAAATTCTATGCAAACCAGGAGGTGACTGCAGGATATTTCTATTCAGTTTTGGTTTCTTGTTCTATGCTGACTTCATTTGGAAAGTAACCATGCAGATCTTCCAAGGAAAATTACCTTGTACTTGAGAAAAGATAAGCAATGGCATTCTTTTTTCCACAGGAAGGGTCTTTCGAAAGCACAGTTTCGGCCATTGTTGCGAGACAGTTGGAGTCAAGACTCAAGACATCTCTGTTCGTTGTATGCCATTGTTTTGACATAACCCGGAACAGTAATTTCTAGACTTTGATTGCAAGAATACAGTTGTTTTTGATGCATCTGAAAATGGGACATTAAAGGAAAGATCCATTGACTCTTTGAATCCTGATTTTATGCAGTGGTGGAACAGTTGGAAAAGGTTGGATTAATGGTGGGTACCCTGCCCAATTGCCATTGTCTAGCAAACAGAATGGGAGCTTAGCTGTTGCTTTCTGCCTTAATTTGCAACTAGGAAAGGGGAATCCCTGGCTACCCGTTTAGTCAAAATTATGCCACCAAAAGTGATCAGACATCAAGCACTGAGAATCTGAGAACCTGACTATGTTACTTAAAACAGTAGAAAAACCAAGCAGACAATGAGGATTTACTCATCAAGAGAGAGAAGAAGGATTACCAAACAATTTAGGGACTGATTGCATTAAGAGTTACAACGTCTATGCTGTAAAGGATAACAAGTCAGCAACAGATCCTAAGGCAAAAAAACACAAGAAATCTCAGGTCAAGCAATTGCATCTTGACAAGATCAGAAACGAATTCTCAAACCTCAACAACAGATCAACAGCAGCAAGATCAGCAGCAGATAACTCATACACTGCTTATATATTTACCATGCTGTTTAATGAGAAACTGAGTTTTCAACACCCAAATCATCTTTTCGTAACATAATATCAGAGCAATCAAAACTTACAAACTTAACAAGTTCCGCTTTACCTTTTTTTAAAAAATTAATTTAGCGCACTTAAAAGAGTATAAAGCATATGATTAGCCCTTCTAACCTAGAGCACTAAGAACGAAAGCACCATGAGTTTTCAATTATGAACACCACCGAAGATATTGACTCTTAGGCTCCCTTACTTGATTCCATTTCTTAATTAAATGATTTTGATATTGACCCAAATGGACGATGAACCATCCAACAAGGTACCAGGATTTGGGTCAACAAGCGAGCATAATTCGGCTGCCTAAACACTCACCACGAAACCAAACAAGGAAACCTCGAGAGCCCAAGGTCAAAAGCCCAATTTTCCCAAAGCCTGGTCCCTGTTTTACCCCACAGTCAGAAAAAAAGGAAAAGAAACCACCATGCACGTACAGCTCACCCCACTCTTTGCAGCAGCGCGTGCGTGGGTTTAGATACTGACAAGCAGGCGTGTGAGTTGCCTGTGCGGCTGGATCATGCCCACATAAGCGGACACTCAACTTTGTCCCCTCCTAACTGACGCAACCCCCCCGTCGACACGCGCCTCCGACTGTGGTGGGGTCAACTCATCTTGTTTAACTGTGGATAAAAAAATGGAAAGCATGAGGTACAAGACTTGAAAAATAAGGCTGAAAAGGCCAGAAATCTTCTAATGAGCAAAAATATGGATAAAGTAATGATTAAGTTCCACCTAATGGAGAAAAAGTCAGACAAGAGGCTTCTTCAATTTACCAAGTTATTACAAGCACAAAACCACTCCAGTAATTAATATTTATATTTATATTTGATACAGTACATAACGTAACATTCATACATTATTAGTGAATCAAATATTATCATATGGGATTATTTGTAATAACCGTTTCTATAGTGACACAGGTCCTTACAGATCCTTAAATCAGACCTTTTAAGCTAATTGTTCTTAATATTCTGTGATTAAATGATAATATATAAATACTGTATCTGAACACTTTTAATAATTTACTATTTAAAAACATGTAATGAGAAAAAGCTAGGCTGTCCGAAAATACATACATGGTAACCAGACCGTTACCCTACCATAATTCCAAGCAGCAAAAGTAAATGCTACCTGCAGATCTTGGCTTTGTTGCACAGCGTGGCCTCAGTTTAAACAATGGGTCATTGACTCTCTCTTTATTTTCCAACTAAATTGAATGAAAGAAACCAAATGAGATAAACCCATTTAGCTTTCTTACATGAAAACTCAGACCCAACATAAAGCACTCTGTCTGTCTCTCTCCTCTCGTTTTCTAACACTGAGAAGAGAAGAAGACAAAGCTTCTGCTTTGATTTCTTCATCAGATCTCCTCTTCGTTTTACAGCAACACCTGTTAATGCCCCCATCGAGAAACATTCTCTTTGTGCAAAGACATTCATAGTATTTAAGTACATAGTTTGATAGATAGATATATAGAAATCGTACCATTACGAGCACAGAGAATTAGAGGGAAAGCAGAGGTTTTTTTTTGTTGATTTGGTTTTGGGTTTTGTAAAATAAGTTGAAGTTTGGGAAGTAAATGAGGTGTAAGAAACATCTTACGGACCTGACTAGCAGCGTCGGCGTCTGCGCCACTTGTCTACGGGAGCGCCTTCTCACGCTCATAGCCGCCCAGGCTCAGGCGCAGGCTCAAGCCCAACAGGCTCAATTAGCGAGAGCTGCAGCTGCTGCGGTTGAGGATCGTCGGAAACCTGACCCGCCCCCGCTGATTTTCCCTCGGTCCGTTTCTCCTTACGTCAGTCGACGGAAGTCTGACGACAACAGCGCCACGTGGATCCACCACCAGCAGTTCTACAGCACTCCTCAAGTGGGACCCACCTACAGCACCACAACCACCACCGATTTTGTAGCCGCCAGATCTTTCAAAAAGAAGAACAGGTTCTCGCTTTTTTCGAATCTGTTCAGGTCGAGATCCGAGAAATTCAATTCGGATACTGGGGTTCATTATCATCGGGACTCGTGCGATGAGCCGTCCTCGTCATCCTCATCCCCGTCTTGGTTCTCGGCAATCTTCGCTGTTCGTCGAAAAAAGCAGCAATCTTCGAGGACATCACATGTCGATGAATTCGGCCAATTTCGCCCGATAGATCGGAGATCATGTAAAATCATAGATCGGGGAATGTCGCCAGCGATCGAAGCGGATTCGGGAGACGAGTACGACCGATCTCCCTCTGGAAGCTCGCCGGAAGTCTCGCCACGGTGGAAGATGACACCGACGGCAGCAAGGAGATCGAGGACCGGGCCGAGGAACGTGTCGGGATTAGCGTTTTGCTTGAGCCCCCTCGTGAGGGCGAGTCCGAACCGGCAATGGAACCAGAAGGGCGGATTGCCAGCCGACATGTCGTTTACCAGCGAAGGTAGGGCCCCGATGAAGCCCCACCTCGCCACCGCCGCGGGCTTTTGCGCGAACAGGTCCAGGAAGCTCGCTGATTTCGGCCGACTCAAGCCTAACCGCTAGAGTGCGCGGTAACCGTTGACATTTGACCAGTGATTGTGAAGATACTACTAGTATTTATCAAAATTACGGTTTTGCCATTTCTTTCTCTGCAGTTTTTACTCTCTGTGATTCCTAAATTATTATTATTGTTTTTCTTGTGTAAAATGAGAGGAAAAAAACAAAAGAAAAAACTGTTGCTCCCTATATACAAAATATTTGTTACTAGTATTACAAAAAAAAAAAACAGAATTAATTTTTTGTTACTGTACAATGCCGAACCTGACATTTATCCAGCCAGGTGTTTATAGTGTTATCATATTCTTTTTCGTCAATGATTTTTTATTTTAATTCCTATTTTTATTATTAAATAAATTAGTCCTTGGGAGATATTTTTATATATTTAGGTGAGTCAAATGGCAGGGAGGTATTATTACAATGAAAGAAAAAGATGGATATTAGTTGTTCAATTTTCCATCATTATAGAGTAAAAAAAGGGAGGTGACAGTACTAATGCATGTGTCTATATGTATATTTATGGAGAGAATTGAATTGACTTGGGAATTGAATTAATTGGTTGGATATTAAAATTTCAAAAATTAAATTACTTGGATTTTTATAGAAAAAATTAGTCGAAAATTGGAGTTATTTAGACTTATATTTTAGAAAATCAATTTTTTTGATTTATTTCATTGTAAATTTGGGACTTTCGAAAATAGATCAAAATATTGAATAAATTGTTTATTAATATTGAAATCGAAAAAATTAATTCATCGATTTTGATTTATCACGATTTGTTCTAGCAAACTAAACGGTGGTCGAGAAGTCGATCAATCGAGCGGAAGTGGTGGGGCCACGTGGACAAACATCAATGAGGTGGCATAAAAGCAATGTGGGTTGATGGTGGGCCTAGGAAACATTTAAAAAGAAGACAAAGAAAAGAAATGGAGTCGGCAATGGGGCTATCTTAATGGCGGAGACTGGAAGAAGTAAAAGGGGGGCTGATGTCTCAGCCACACACAGAAATTAATAAGAGTGAGAAAGTGCTTGACGGAACAAATGCGAGTGTCAGTGGCGCATCACCCATCACTCCTTTCTTCCATGCCTCTGGTCGCTGCACTAACCCAACAACACATTCGTGAATTTAACAGATTAATCGAATTTTTTTAAAAAAATTAAAATTAATCAAATAATGATTAAAAAAATGTCTAAATTAAAACTAAAATCCATCGATTTGATCGATTCGATTATTTATATTCCAAATACGGTTAATATTTTGATTGATTTGATTAAAAATTATGAATTATTAAAAATTAATTAAAATAATCGAATAAATCGTTCATCGATTGGATCTATTATTTCGAATTTAAATCGAAATAGATTCGAACCTTTTAAACTTGACAAACAAGGTCTTATTTATGGGGCATATTAGTGGGACCAGAAGTTAATCAGTGGGACCCTTTTGGGTTTGATCAGATTAATCCAGTACAGCGTATTTAACGGTCAGAAAAAGTGGGTCAAACGTGATCTAGTAAAAAGGGGGATGCTCTCAACCTTGCCCTATTCTCTCTTTCTTTGGTCTGGTCCCTGCGTCTGGGTGGTGCGTGTGCCTTGTCGTGAATCCCTAGAAAATACCAATTTAGTACGGTTCCCATGTCCTTTTTGCCTTTCCACCGTCCGATTTGCTTACTTCTCCCACCATTTTTGTTTTGATTTAAAGGCCATGCAATGCTCCTTTTTCTACTTTCTTTCTTTCTTTATTTTTCTTTCTCATTTTCTCTCCCTCCAAACAGTGTTGGCACTGAAATTCAAAACTCTGGGTCCTTAAATTTTTTGGAGCAAAACATTAGATGGGGAAGAAGAAAGGATGCAAAGAGGGTTGTTAAGTTTTATGGTTGAAAATTTTAATGGAAATTTCCAAGCTAAAACTAAAGAGAAAGGAATATGAATGGTGTTATTAATATTGTCTGACCTTTTCCATGTGCTATATTCAATTTGGGTTCTCTTGAAAGTTTCCATCCAAATTAAATGCCAAACAGTTAAATAATTAAACACCTAGACTTTTTTTTCCCATCTAATAAATTTTCTCTACCCCCCATAAAATCTATCATTTTCTTTTACTATTATTTTGCGTCTAACTTGGGTTCACGCAAAATTCCGTCCAACCTAATAATAAGGTTGAGTAAACTCACTTTGAAAAAATAGATCAAAGTCAATCCAATCGAAATGAGTTCAATTTTTTTTATTCGATAAGAACGGTTTTTGGAGTTTTTGGTATACAATTTTCTATGTGTTTGTAATTTTAACACCGAACCAATCATTTACATAACTTTATATACTATTATTTAATCACATAACTCCATTTTATTAATGTGAAACAATAAAAATTCATAATAAATAATTTTAAAAATTATGCATATTTATTTTTTGAGAATTTTCAATTTTAAAATTTTTTTTATTAATAAGATGATAGCACTCCATTCACTGAATAATGTATAAATTTTATACACAGACAAAGGATGGATAGTACATAAAAGAACCCAAAAGAGTATTATTTATTTTTGGGGTTTAAGCAATAGGAATGAAAACTAAAAAAATATCCTCTCTCTAAGTCTCCATTATTGGGTTGTTGAGCTTATTCCTAAGACAGTGAATGAAGAATCTAATGCAAAACTATTTTATTCAAGCAAGAGGTCCTAAGTCCAAACTCCCAAAGGAAAAAACAAAAAAGAAGGAAGAGAAAGGGGTGCAAGCCTAGAGTTGCACTAGAGCACAAAATCTGCCCTTTTCTTCAGATGCTTCCAAGAAGTCTCTCTCTCTCTCTCTTGATCTAACCCTAAAAGAAAAGCTTGGACTTCGTTAATCTGAGAGGGGGGGGGGAGGGAAGGGTGGGAGCGTGTGACTTTTTTCATGATCCTAGGTGCCCTGGTCCAGCCTGTTGCAATAGGTTGATCTCGAGCCTAAGCCTGGCTGGTTTGGTTCATAATCACTAGGCAATGATTTCCCCCTCTGTACTTTAGTTTAAAACTGTTTGTACAAGCCTAAGCCTGGCTGGTTTGGTTCATAATCACTAGGCAATGATTTCCCCCACTCTCCTCTTAGTTTAAAACTGTTTGTACATACTTAACTTACTCTAATACCATGTGTTTAACCCATTTAATACAGTAGGGCCTGTAATTAATCTTTTGGCCAAAAGCGTGGGCTAGCTTAACAGAGCTGGTAGACAAATCCTACACAACACCTTCTCCACAAATATTTTTTATCACATTTATGATTCTAGTCTTTGTATTTTGTCTAATTATTAGATTTTATTTTTCTATTATAATTCAAATAAATTGAATATTTTTTATAATTTATTAATGTCAATTCAATCAACAACCCTGTTAAGGGTCTTTCGTTAAAATTATTGACGTGATATTAATAAGTATTAATACAATGTCGTTTTTATTATAATTCATATATATCAAGATTTTATACTTTTAAATTTTATTAATATCAATTTGATGATTAATACTATTAAACTTTTTTTCATTAAAGTTCTAGATGTGATGTTGATCGGTACGGGTACGATTTTTGACTAAAAAAAAAATTAATACCAATCTTTAAATATGAAGTTTCAAGGAAATAGATGAGCAAATTTTCAAATAATGTGTGTGTATAGAGCAAGAGATTTTATTCTATAGACATCAACATCAAGCTTTGGCTGGTATACAAGGGTGGGTAGGGAAGGGGGTTATTAAGAGTGTGGGACATGAAAATCTCAAGGACATGTCCTGGCAAATTTAGATTTGAAGCAAACATTCAGGACAACAAAATGGCATGAATAACCAACGTTTTACTGAGCTTAAACGACATTTCCTGATTGGGTATTTGCCATTGTTGGAGATTAGGTTTGTCTTGTTGGCAACATGCTTAACACGATGCAGTACTATATTAAGATAGTGAAAACAAAGTTTTTTGCAGACTGTACTCTGCATTTGATTGGGGGGACAAAACCCATTTTTTTTCTACTAATTAGGTGGATTCAAGCACCAAATATATATTTCTTAAAGAGGGAAATGAGTACAGTGTGATGCAACGAGGGAGAAAAGTATGTTTTCGGATGATTAAAAAGAGATTTTGGGTTCAAATCATCTCGGGTTGGGATTAGATTAATAGATAATCTGAACCCAAAGAAGGTTGCAGGGTGTTCGCATTGTGAAAAAGACAAAGATTGAATGTTACTGTCAATCAAAAGAAGTTGCCTCGCAAGTAGTCTAAAGTCTAATGTCGTGTTCGCTTGGCAATATGTGAAACGAAGCACCTGTTTTGGGGGTAGCTTCCCCAATCTTCTTGTCTCGTGTTTCTGTCTTGTTCGTTTTTTCTTCGAAGTCAAACAGTTAAACCGTTTCTGATAAAGATGTAAAGCTGAATTGTGAGTGAATAAAGCTCTTTTCCTTGTTCAAAGGGAGGGTGGAGGCAGGGTGTTAAAGATTTCTAAGAGATATTTTTGACTTTCATTTAATGCATTCTATGCATTAATGAAGGGGGAGAAGGCCTGTTTAGGGTCAAATTTGCATGGCTGTCAAAATCATCTATGGCTCGAGAAAAGTCAGTAGATTTTGTTATTCGTTCTGGGTTCCGGCTGGGAAATTGGCCTCTTTCATGTTCCTGCAACAATTCTACCTACTAAAGGAATTAGTTCAAATTCACACCTCTTCTACCTTTGTAACAATAGGTGTCCTATGATACTATGTTTAAACAAGAACTCATTAGAAGAACTGATTTATAAGATTATCAAAATCAAAACTCTCAGATTGTTTGAAGGTCAGGCAACCCGATCTAGAGTTATGCAGATCAAACCAACCTCTGTTACTTTGTTGGTTCTGTTGCATGTCTAAAGTAACTCAGATGGTTTGGCACATTTAAGTTTCCTATGTCACTGAAGAATATATTCAAAACTAGACAGGAAGAAAATCTGCGTTCGGTTCTAAAATATGTCTCAGTTTCGATCAATGCCAACGCTTTAGTATTAAACACTGAAACCAATCTCATATGAGAGGTTCTAGATTGTTTATGTGGTACTTATTCAACTTATTCAACAACTACCAGCTGAACCAACAAACTAAGCCATAATTTCACTGTAAAGAACATCTACAAGGTTAATAACTGTGTTTAGGATGAAAGGAAAGAGAGATAGAATGGTACAATTGCAGTACAAATAAAAATTGACAAAAGACTATCCATGACAGTCTTATTTGCATTGTTACCAAATGTATCGGGATCAAGATCGTTAGAGTGAAGAATTATCATGGCTTTCCTGAACATCAGTCTGTGACCTCCTTGCCTTTTTATCATCTAGGTAATTTTGGTAAATGTAAGAGGCAAAGCCACAGAGAGCCAGAAGCATAGCAATTACCTTCACACCATTCATCTTGTCATGGAAGACTACCAGAGCAGCTAGAGGAGTAACAGCCAAAGACAGAGTACTGATTACGTTGGAGAAGAGAGAAGACACCACAAAAATCAAGCCGACAACACCAACAGCACATACTTGCCAAGTTAGAGCAGTCCAAACCAAAGTCAGCACATAAGAAACTCTTCCGCTGTTGAAGTCCTCCATCTCGTGGTGCAAAGTCTTCCATTCCCCACTTGCAAAGAGACCCACAGTTGAAACACAAGAGGCAACAAGTGATGTATAAATTTGCATTTCCAAAACCACAGAAAATGTTTCTTTTTTCAAAACCTTCTGAAAAGAAAGTTGCATGAGGGAGAGCAAAAGAGAGTAAAGAGCAGAAGCTGCAAGGGTACAGAGGAAGCCAACGAGAAACTTCCCCTTGGAAACTCCGGGTGGTCCTTCTGAATCATCATTGACTGCAATTAGAGCAGCAGACAATGAAAGAATGACCACAGAGTTGAGAATTAAAGCAGTGAACTTCTGAGAATTAAGGAAGAAAGAAAAAACTGCATTAAAAGCTAATTGGGTAGCACAAATGAGGGAATATGTAGAGGCTGAGAGGTACAAGAGCCCAACAGAATACAACATATTGTCACCAGCTACAAGTACCCCAAGAACAAAGTAGAGCAAAGCAAGAGTTTTGATGGAAGGTGAGGTGGTAGAAGCTGAAGATTCCCGAGAGGGGCGAAGAAGAAAGAAAGGGAAGCAAAGGATTGGGAAGCCAGCAGTTTGCACAAGAGTGGCCATCCATTTACTATTTCCACCCTGATCATAGTAAAATCTCCCCAGAAGAACTGCAGCAGCTTGGCCAGCAATGAGGAAGAAAATGTTGATTGCCACCAAAAGCCACCATTGCCAGCGCTTGAGTTTAAGCAATGGCATCTGATCCATTAGATTTTCGTCCTTGTTCAGAATCGGTTCTTGATTATCTGTAATTGAAAGTGTAAACAGTTTCATTTAATCATTTATAATCAACATAACTATCTTAAAAATTAATGAAACAGATCAATGTTCTTACATCAAGAGGACTAATTCTAGTGAACAAGTTGTATTGAAAAAATAACTATCTTAAAAATTAATGAAACAGATCAATGTTCTTACATCAAGAGGACTAATTCTAGTTAACAAGTTGTACATGAAACAGATTCATCCAAGTCCTAGCACTATAAAATTCACATCAATCACACTTCCAACACAAATATTTAGTTCTATAAAGGTAGGAATGAGAGATGAAACAGTATCTGTGTCTTCCAAAATTACCAGTACATTTTTATTGAAAATGCTTCTGCTCACAGAAATCATAGAGCAAAAATTAGGAATATTTGAAAGAAAAGAAAACAAACAAACAAATTTAGCAATCCTCTCAGAGTTATATTACCCAACATAAAACTAAAACCAAGTGGATGTTCACAAGAAAATAAGCTAAACAGACAGTATTTCAGCTTTGTATTGGTTGCCATATTCCAAATAGTATTAAGCAAAAACTCAACTGGTAAATAATCATAATCATTACAAATCACCAGAACAAGCCTAGTAACAAGAAAACCCGAGAGGATCATCTTGGGATCATTGGAGATTTATCAGTCTTCTTCTTTGCTAATTTCAGAGACAGAAAAAGAAAGTATTGCTTAAAAGGAATCTTATCAGACTCAAAGAGTCCTGAAAACAAATACCAACCATTCAATTTAGATTCTGAAGAGAACCCAGTAAAGTATTTGGCGTAAGGAAGCAGAAAAAGAGAAAGCAATGGGGCCTTACCTGTCATGCTGCGAAGGTTGGACCGTTGAATCAAAGCAAGAAGATGCAGTGAGACTGTTAAATAAACCAAAAGAAAGGAAGATCTTTTTGTTAGTAATCGATTATCTTGGCGAAGTAACGAGTTATACGTATCTTAAACCGACAACCCCGCAATGCCACCAAGAGATTATTGGAAGATTGGAAAGAGAGAGACAAGTTTCATGATTGCAGTTTTTGGCGGCGAAAGTTCAGTTCTATCCATGTCTTCGCACTTTGCTGTTCAAATTAGTCTCAACTTTCAACCCAATATCTGATGGGAAAAATATATAAAAAAACTTAATAACCTAAAATTCATTTAATTCTACACTATTTCTAAAACAAATTTTTAATATTTTATTACATTTAGACGAATTTTTTTAATTTTTATTTTTTATTTTTGGGGTAAATAAGTGCTTAAAACTAATAAAAATATTAAAATGTTGTTAGACTCGATAATAGTTGTTAGTTTTTATCCACGTGATATGTTTTTAAAGTCATAGATCATCTACTGGTATGAAAAAAATTTTTTATGTATATATATGGAGAAGGAAAGGAAATTTTTGGAAAAACCTATTAAAGGAAAAAAAATCAAAAGAATTGAAATATATATATATATGTAGATGGAGAAAGAAGGATGACTGCCATTTTATTTGCCAAAATCAACAACTAGACAGAGGGAAAGGTAAAGGGGTCTCAGTGCATCACCCAACACAAGGTGTGGCAAGGAAAATTGCTAATCCGAAGCTGATATTCATTGCATAGTCAAAGAGAATTTCAATCCACTATTGATTTAACAAAAAACCCAAACTGAATACATGACTAAACAGTAAAATTGGCACAATTGTCTGAGATCACATGAACCTTACAAATATATAGGACAGGTTAGGACTAGCCTAACTACCATAAACAGGTCTCCTGTCTCAACAGTTATATCCTTCCAACATTTGATGACCCAACCAAAAAGCCCAATGCTACAAAAAAAAAGGGGGAGGACAGATTTTTTTTTTACAAGCACTTTGCAGGATCATAGAAGCACAAAAGAAAGGTCGAAAAGCCGGAGCTCTGATCATCGATGTGCGTTATCAGCAGGCACATCCTCCAGACTGTTGCTGCGACTGAGATGCATTTGCGTTGGTAGACTTCAGATTGACATCGACCATGTCTTCTTGCTTCGTTGAAGAAAGTGTTTCCATTCCAGGTAAGGCAGCTGCAATCTTCCGAAATAGAGCCTGTAAAGAGATTAAAAAGAGAACTCAATATATTGCTCAATTATGCTGGTGGAGGAAGAGAATATTCTTAGAAAAGAAGTAGCATCAGCCAATGCTCCCATAATTGTCATGCAGGATTGAAGATGCATATTAAACAATTCTTTAACAAATGTTGCATCCATTAAATATAATGGAGTTGATGCAGAAGTGAGAAAAAAAAAACTGATCAAACTTCAGTGATTAGATGCTTGATCTCACTCCTAATATTTATGCCAAAACAAAAAGGATGCCAATAGCATTTGACATGGATCCACACCAAGCACTAAGCACATTAATTTCCATCAGCATCTAGCACCCAGTCAATATAATATTTCTAGGAATTTTCATGGCAGATTACCAATGATTTACCTTGATATTGAAGCCAGCCTTGGCACTAGTTTCAATAAACATAACATTAAGGTCACGAGCCTTGGCTTCTCCTTCCTCTATTGAGACTTGCCTGTCAAATCAACCACAAAATGCACAAGGAATGAACAGAAGATCAAACAGTGAATATTCATTAAATGCAAGAATACCCCTGATGATATTGCTCCTCTGGGAAAAATGTCATACCAGTAAGTTCCCTTCTTCAACTTTACACTAAAGGTAATAAGCACTAACTAATGCCAAGGCAATTGTAAACTAGAAAGGAAGGCAATCTGCCTTTTTCACAAGAAAGTCCAATCATGATAATAAATTAATAATACCTTTTGTCCACAAGATCTGTTTTGTTCCCAACAAGCACAATGATAACATCACTACCCCGTTCAGTCCGCACCTCTTCAATCCACTTCGAAGTATTTAGGAAGGACTGCCTGCCTACACCATCAAAATTAAAGTCAGTAAACTTCATCCACTTTTATTAAGCAAAAGAACAATCAACAAAGTATGATCATCAATTTTGCAAAAATGCATTTCACAAATTGGCAATCTATTGCCTGTGCAAACAAGCAGAAAACAAAATAACTGAACAAGTAATATATGAGATAGGAAGATTATAAAGATGGGGGACAAAGTGAAACAATAACATACTTGCAACATCATACACAATGACTGCCACAGAGGAATCCCTAATATAACTCGGAATAAGACTCCTGAATCTTTCCTGTCCAGCAGTATCCCTGAAATAAAGGTTAAGCATATAAAAATCAAAAAAGCCACTCTTATCAAATATTTTGAAAAAATATCTCATGCTTATCATGAATAAAACCAATAAAGGTACGAGAAAAAGAGTTTCATCATTGTCCCTTATATGCGATCCTTGGTAATGGTGTTAATAATTATATCATACACTGACGGGATATTGACAGCTCTAAAGCCCAGCAAGATACAATCCAAGTAACAAATGAAACCAAAATTTCCAATCAACAGTGAAACACTTATGAACCCTTCATGAGACAATCCAAGATTCAGCATGCTAGCAAATATAATTCCATGCTGAACACGTGCATAGCAAAATGCATTCTCTACCTAGGCATCACACCAACTAAATAACAAAGCAAGGCTTGGAAGAGAACTCTAAACATTCACGGAAAACAATCCAGAATCTGACCTGGGTATTCACTAGCAAGCTATGCTGTGAAAGCCCATAAAAGTCCAGAATACAATAGCGTAAAATGAACAATGACAATTCATGCCTTACCAGAGCTGCAATCGAACTGTTCGATCTTCGAGGTACATTGTTTTTGATAGAAAGTCAATACCAATGGTCGCCTGAATAACAAAGTAGAGACGCGTATATAACCTTAGAAACGAAGAAACAAAGATCTAAAAGAACCGTAGGCAAACTATAGGAAACTGAATCACAATCAAATAACATAAAAATGAAAAAACAAAAGATTCAAAAGAAAGAAAGGAATCAGATCCAAGCTGCTACCCCAAAGAAAAATAAAGAGTGGATCGTAAATTAACATACAAAGAGCATTTGATTACTATAATCATTACCTGATAGGTGTTATCGAATTTATCGTACATGAAGCGAGTGATGATGCTGGTCTTCCCGACAGACTGATCCCCCAAGAAAACCAGCTTGTACTTGGCCAGAGCCGAAACTGGAGCCATGGTTATTCCGATCTAAGTAAGGAGATTACTACGGATCGGGTCAAGATCGGATCCGATATCGAGATCTCACCGGAAACAAGTCGAAGGAGTCGCCGGAGAGATCGAAATTTAGATCGAGATCCCTAGCCCCCCCACTCTCTCTCTTTTCTTTTTTTTAGGTGATTAATTTTCAGAGTTTATTTATATTAGGAGAGAGAGAAAGAAAGAAAGAGGAGAGACGCGAGAGTGATTTGAATCGATTTCCACGTACAAAATTTTTCATTTTTTTCAAAACGTTGGGAAATATGTTTTATCTTAGCATCACCATTTTTTTCTTTATGAAAAAATATTTAATAAAATTTTTTAATCTTACTAATACAAGTAATAAAATTAAAATAAATACGATTAATAGATCATAATACTTTCGATATTTTTTGACATAATATTTTAAAAAATATTAAATTATTAAAAAAATTATATTAATTTTTAAGTATTTATAATTAAAGATTGACTAATTATTATTAATCAATATATTACTTATTCACTTTTTATACCATACAACATTAACGTGAATGGTAAAAATACCATATGATTGTAGAATCATATCGCATCGTTATCTACTATAATATATTAACATTTTATGTAACACCATATGGTATAAAACTATAAATGTCATTTTAATTAACAACAATTTGTTAACTGTTGGTCAAAAGAGTTTATTTGATCAAAATAAAAGTAGAATGATTGATTTTTTTTGAAAAATATTGAGTTTGATAAAATTAATAGTGTTTGTTTAAATACAACTTTAAAAATTTAAATTTTAAATATTAAGTTTATCCATCCGTATCAATTTAGAAAATCGATTTACATATTAATACAATATAAATCTTTCATCCGTAACAAAAGATATTCAATCAATTAGTGTGAGATTATGATCAAATCTTTTTCAAATAACCTATAGATTTTATTGCAACTAAGTTTCCATTTAATCAAAGGAAAAAAGTTAAAATTATAAATGTGATTATTATTAGGTTATTGCCCAATGTACCATTGGAGAGTAAATCCCAATTTTGTTTTAGTACTTTCTAAATATATACTTATTTTTTAGTCTAGTATTTTCTGAATTATAATATTAAATGTTATTTCCACATATTCTAACAAAAGAAATTTTAACTTAAAAGTTATTCATATTAATTTTTTATTTTAGGATACCGATATTTAATATTGGTTTTTAATTTTAAAAAGAAAAAATAAAAAATAGAAAGGAAAACGATTTTCAAAAACATAGAATATATTAATAGCCTTAATTATAAAAAGGAAATAAAATATAATTTTGGAATACTTTAGAGTGAAACTTTGGACATTCAATTTAAAATATAATAAATACAATTTTTTTTTTGTATTATTCCATGTTAAACTTTTGAATATCACGAATCAAACTAGCTTGAATTTCAAGTAAATTGAAGTAATAAATTAACAATCGGATTAAAATTAATAAAATTTTAAAATACAAAAATTTAATTTATACGAATAATAGTAGAAAGATTAAATTTAACATTTTCATATGATTCAGGCATTAAATTCAAATTTTGACACGAATCACAATTAGGTAGAATTTCAAGTAAATTCCAATAATATTTTAGATTTGGGTTAGGTTTTATCGCATTATAATAAAATGATTATAAGCTAAGTAAGGTAAAAATTAAATTTTAATTATTTAAAATTTTATATCAATAAAATTTGAATTTTTGGGTTTAGTTGAGTACTGTATAGTAACTCACTAAACTCGTTAGTATTTGAGTCGATTTTTTGAATTAATTGTTCATGAGTTAACTCGAATTTATATTTGATAATATTATTGTTATGTAAATATTTATATATTACCACTTAATTACGTAATACTATCTCATGCATTTACAAAGGTAAAAGATCAATACCCGTCAGAGAAAAGACCAAAATAACCTTGAACTCATCTGAAATATCAGCCATACCCATCTATATATACTATGCTAATTCACTGCTTGGCTACCAACAGTTCGAAGCCCAAGGTTCGAGTCGAGACAGGAAACAGAAATGGCACTCAGAGCAGCCGTACTTCGCCACATTCGAGTACCCGTTCGAACCCTAGCTGCAACCGGATCAAAACCTCAGCTGCAATGGAGTCTCTGCAATTCCATCAGGTTATTTTCATCGCACGACGATCACCTAACGAAAGAGGAAGTAATCGACAGAGTCCTCGACGTCGTCAAAAGCTTCCCCAAAGTCGATCCGTCCAAGGTCATTCCCTCAAGCTCACTTCCATTTCGAGAATTTCTTCTCTGGGTTTCAACCAAATCCTCGATTCTTATATTTCTTTAGTTGAGAGCTGAGAAAGAAATGATTTTGCTGTTGTTCTTTCATTAGCGGAATTAGATGTTGTTTTTTTGTATCTTTCTGATCAGTTTAATTATCACTTTGATTGGTTGATCTGATGGTTTTTGTCTGGTTTTCTAGATAATTAGATTTAAAATTCTAAAATTGTTCTGTATAATCATTTAATTGCATTTGTTTTATGGCCATTCAGGTTAATTGTCTCATTTTAAGCAACTTTAGTTTTAGTAATTAGCTGGCTGAAGCTTACATTTGCAGCATGAGTTGTGCTAAATTTTCGAGCTCAATGATTTTGTCATGTAAATTAAAAGGAACAATTGAATGATTTCAAAAACAACTTTTGATGGATTATTTTCCCTTCTATGCTGGCATAACCTTGAGATAAACTATTTGATGGAGGTCTCAATTCTTAGAATTTTAATTCTGCTTATTCTAGTGGGAAGTGAGAATTTCTATGCGAGGTGTTGGCTTGTGTCAGTTTTTAAGGTCTTTCATGCGAGACACATAACCTTGAATCTTGAAAGCTCATGAATTTTTGAGGGCATAATTTTTAACTAGAAGTAAGAGGGAGGTGTAGTTGCTTTTGTGTGCCACAATGCTGTGGTTTTTGTTGTTTGTGTCATTAGTTTGCTGTGTTTTAATTCTAGTCCTCTTCCTTTGATTTAGCTTGGTCTTTCTCATTTGTAACCTATTACTCCTTTTAGTCTCTTGAGTCCCGTGCTAGTTTTCTAATCTTTTATGTTTGATTTTCTGCCACAATGTATGCTTTATTGTTTGTTCTGTTACGTTATCTTTTGCCTTTCTTTGTCATACTTGATTTGTGAAAAAGAAGCATTTGCTTTGCCTTCCCCAAAGATGATTTTCTTGGTTTCAATTTTGTTGTGTATATAGACCATCCTGAAATCGTTTCTTTAAATGCCTATGCCTGCCAATGGATGTCGAGTCCAAATGTTCTACTGTAATAGCTGAGTGAAACATGTTTTTGGTAACATTAACCCAGTTTCGTAATTCTCCTATCTGTTAAGATAGATTTAAATCTTTTAACTGTTCTTTCTCTTTTGTTTAATATGTGATATCTCCTCATTGTAATACCATGACAATATTTGAAGAGCTAACTTTGTTCCCAAGTGACTCACAACTATTTTATCATTTCTGCTTAGTTTTTCTTTTGAATATCATGAGTAACCTGTAAGGTATTGTTCTTCACTGATGCTCCTATGTAGTATATTCTAACATCATACTTTTCTCTTTGTTATGCTATTTCCTGATCTATATTTATTTCTAAAGTACTACTCTTCCTCATTCCTTTATGAATTTCTATTCACTGCTTTGGTTATTTTTTAATTATTAACTGCAAGAGTTCAAATGCATCTTTCTCAATCACTTGCAGGTGACATCTGATGTCCATTTCCAAAACGATTTGGGCTTGGATAGCTTGGACAATGTGGAGATTGTAATGGCATTAGAAGAGGAGTTCAAGCTGGAAATTCCAGACAAGGAAGCTGACAAGATTGACTCATGTAATCTCGCTATTGAGTACATATATAACCATCCAATGGCTGGTTAATCTGTGCAAAGCAAGGGTGTCTCTTGTTGAATTTCATTCGAAAAGAAGAACGATGTCTTCTACTCTGTTTTGGTGTTCAATATTTTAGGTGTTTGTATCAAATTTACTCCTCATAATGAGATTGAGACTGACAGTCCGAATCTGTTTTGGTGGGGTACTACCTGAACTTGTTTCTAGCACCAAACAACAGCAGATTTCAACTTGCAATAAACTTTTTGTATTGCATGGTGACTTTCTTCACCTTTCAAATACTTCTTTTCATATTTTGCCGCTGTCCTGACATTGTCAATGTTTTCTGGCCTTTGGGTAATGCATTGCTTTTTAAGTTCTTTAAAGCCTAGCTGTTGCTCCTTGTATTGCATTGTTTTTTCAGTTCTTTCAAGCATTTTATTACCAGATTCACTGGCTGAATGATGGCCTCTTGTTTTCCTCCTGGACGTTTTTAGCTGTTGAAGTTATGGAAAGGGGAGAATAATCAACAGAAACTGTTGCCATGGAAGCCTGTAAAAAAGTAGAGAGAAATTGGCTGATTATGACTTTGTTGTTGTAAAGACCATTAAAGGATATAAGTTGGCAGGCTTTGTTGTTGTAGAAGCTATCTAAAGATGGAATTCTGCAGGCTTTTAGCCACTGCTCATGATTTTTGTTTGTGATCGAACAACCAAAGCAAGAATATATCACAATCTTTGCCTCAGCCTCGAAGCAATCCTGAAATGGATATGAAACTCGTGGTTTCACCGCGTGAATAATAGCTCACAGACAGGTTAATCCCTTTACTCTTTGGATTGATGTGATGTAAGAGTAAGATTACACAAGAAGAACTTAAGTAATAGTAATTATTATGCAAGACAGAGATAAATTACAAGTCACTCTTCAAAGTAGCTTCAATGGAAGCTTCCCTGATAATCTCTCCAACCCTTCATCCCTATGAAAAAACAAGGCAACGAAAACAAAGAATATGAATAAGAAAACACAAAAGATGTGCCAACCATTTTTCAAGCTAATATTGATGAACTAAGTGACACCCTGGTAAACTAATTCTAATTCATCCGAAGCATGTTTACGATCGAAAGTGATATAGCAGACAGCTGGAACGTATTGTTATTTCTTTTCGTCAATGGCGAAACCACACCTTCTTTCTCCTTGAACCCATCTTCACAAGTTGTAGCGGCGTCCATGACTGCACTCATACCAATATTAGCATCGTCGTAGTGCTGGGACTTGTAATCCTCGATGGCCTCTTTGGTGGAAGGGATAGCATCAGAATAGAGACTGAAGCAATCATGCAAGCATGATCTTACGAAAGGGTCGACCAGCGTTTTTTTCTTCAGGAGCTCCTTAATGTAAGACCTTGTGCTCGTTAAGTTACGGCGGACGAGCCTGATGGATACCATGCCAAGGTCACGAAGATCATCCGCACGGTGGCTTTTGGGAGCGGCTTGCAGAGAAGTCACGCAGAAGTTGTAGCTGAGGTTTGGGTCTCTCCCTGCACATTTCTTGCAGGTCTCCCGGATGAGATCAGTGGAAGTTATGGCATGGAAGCTGGAAGCGAAGATCAAGAAGAAGAGGAAGAAGAGATCAAGGAAGGCAAAGGAAGAGAAGATTTGCCTCATTTCTTTTTCCTCTTATCGTTTGGCTTGTAATCAATCTTGTTTGCTGTTGCTCTCCGCCATGAGAGAGTTATTTATAGCTGGTAAAAATGAACAAACCTTTTAGACTAATAAATTACATAGTGATGTAAAAGTAGGTACATAGAGACAATAATTTTGAATTATAGAAAGTTAAATACGTTAAGATTATTAACATTTTCGAACAAAAACGTATTTAATACTAAAATCATATAAAAGATTATGTTTAACGTAATTTGATATTTATAATGGACATTTACGGACGAATATCATTGAAATCTTATTAGGTTTCTTATCCACATGTTTTTTCTATTTGCCTTTCCAAAAATGGTTACCCAAGATTAAAGAAAGAGCTTGCTCAATGCCACTATAGATCACATCTTTGCTTATAAGTAAATGAAGACAAACAGAATTCCGAGGTCACCATTAATTGAAATTCATGTTTTTGGTATGTCTTATTCCTTCTGCTTACGTGGAAATTTCGTATTTATGTATTTAAATTAATTTAATTTCCACATGGCAAGTTAAATATGACAGCATGGACCATTTAGTTGGAAGCATCTTCACCCTAAAAGTAGACAAAGGCTTAAACCCTCTCACCTTGAGAACGTAACCTCTCCCTCCCACCAGAGGCCAAAAAAGGGTTCGGAATGGTACAAAAGCAACTCGGATAAGGGAAACCCAAAACGAAAAACCCCAGAGACTAGTCTCAATGGCGAACCTGAAGTCGGCAATGGACTCTGCATTTTGGGATCAGAATATATCCACCCCACAGACTTTGGAAGGATCGGCAAAGTCAGTTCCGGGTGAGTCGTTTCCGGTGGATGGAGCTCGAGCCAGCAGAGCCCTTAGAATTCAACAGCTTTCACTTTTGAGAAACGGGTTCCCTTTGGGTATCATTCCTTCTCTGTCTCCTCCTTCACAGAAAGAGTTGGGTTCTTTCTCTCTTCAGTCTCTCTTGCTCAGACCCTCCACTTCTAACTGGTATTGCACCATTCTACACTTTCTCTCTCTGGGGTTTGTACCCTTTTCTTTCTTTTTAACGGAAAAGGAGATGATTTGTATGTGGTTGTTGGATAATATGAAATTGTGAAGTATAGTGTTGATTGAAAATATTTTTCTTTTTATCTTTCATTGCAAAAGAAAGAAAATAGAAGGATTAACATAGATTGAGTTGCATAAAGTTGTTCTCTTAAGCTAGAAAGTTGTTCACTTTAGTGCTCTGATGCTATTTGATGCATGTCTCAAAGAAAATGTATTTCGCTCCTTTAGGTGGCTTGGAATAATTGGTCAGTTTAGGCCAAAGAAACTGATCTCTGCTATTAAAACGGAGCTTCAGAGTGCTGATGAGTTGGAGCTTTCTGTTTTCCGAGATGCGGCTAAGCATTTTCTTGACAAGTCACTGTATTCAATTGCGTTAGCCACTCAGCTTTCCTTGTCTCCCTCTTCATCCTTACTGTGGAGCACAGAACGGCAGGGTGAGAGGAAAGGTTATCGCAACAAGTTCAAGCTTTATCACGAGGCATGCATTCCAATTTCTGTTCACCTTCTTCATATATTTCTTTTCAAACATCTGGCATACGTTAATATTTCCGTTTTTCATCTTATAACTGGTGGATGCTTTACTTATTTATGAGAAATGATGGGAATTAAAAGTGAACTCTAGTAAGGTTCAGAGTTTTGCAAGTGGCAGACCTCAATTCCATATGAATATCAGTTAAATGATAAAGATTGTTGTGCTGGAGGCATACTTTAATAGTTCTATATCTACGTCATGCATGATAAAGTATTAGTTGAATTGTTCTTTGTTAGAATAATTTTGCTTAGGTGAAGTTAAGTGCGATAGAACTGGTAGAGCTAGTATGATGAGAAAATATTTAAGAAGTTTTAGTGCCTAGATGTGGTATGCACTTTGAGTCCAAAGTCTAGTTCTTCCTATTCAAATTTTAAGTAAGAAGTCTAGCAGATTGAATATTCAAGCCTGCCTCTGATCAGAAGCGTAAAGTTTGATGTTGTTTACATAGATAATTCTAGACAGAACTGTGTTACTTTAACTATTTTTTCTCATAACGTCAGTCTTTCTGGTTCCGTGATGGTGAATGAGGGTTTCTTAAACTACGTTATCGTACCACTTGTGTGTATTTACAGCTTCCTGATCACGATATCACACTGGATGCTGCATGGCCTGAGCTTTTTATGGACCATAAAGGAAAATATTGGGAGGTTCCAGAATCAATATCCTTAGATGTGTCTTCTCTTCCTTCTGATTCAGGGTTACTATATCGTTTTGGTATACACAAAAACAGTGGCCATCCCCAGGCTTTCAATGCACTAGGTGGTGAGGCTCCTTCTGATTTAATGCCAGGATTTTGTGCGAAGGCTGCATTTGCTTATGAGAAGAGCAAGGATATTTGGAGGCGAAAGGAGACAAAAGAGGATGTCTTTGTGAAGACCAACAAAGGCTCATTTTTCCGACCATCATATGATGTGTGTCTTAAAGAACCTCATGCAGCAATATCTGGAATTATAGGTAAATTTTTCTGTATTGCATGGTATGGTTTACTTGTTTGTCTCTCTTGTCTTTTCCCTTCACTTCCCCCTACGGTAACCTTGCCTTCTTCTGCACTCAATATGGTAAAATTGGTAATACTACCATTTTATTGTACCATGTTCTATTACTTTAGTTCATGTTATATTTTAGATTATGCTAACAGAGCAGAGCCTTGAAGGAAACTGCTGTTCCTTTCATCTTGCTTACTTGTGGGAGAGTTATAATACTGAGGAAACAAGTTCTATAAATAATTTCTTCACAGTAGTTGTGATGCCCCAAATTTTCATTTGTTCACTTCTTGTGCTTTGTTTTAGACAAGGTTTCCTTTTCAAGTTCCTTTTTTCTTTCTTCTCAATCATATTCTAGGAGGCGCATGTGCGGCCTGGTTTGGAGGAAGGAAAAACTCCACAAGTGCTGAATCACAAGGAGAGGGTGACATTCCTACAAACATTAACAAGAGAAGTCCTTTGAATGTGGATTTATTTGGGTCAGTTTGCTACACTTTTCAGCATGGGCGGTTCCGGAAGCTATATGGTGATCTAACCCGAGTAGATGCTCGTTTGGACATATGTTCACTTCCATCATTCGCCAAAAGCATTTTCAAGAGTTCTTCTGTTAGTAGTGCAGACAATTCACTATCATCTCCCAGACTAAATTTGATCTTTCAACAGCAGGTAAGTTACCCTTGTTATATTGCAGGCAATTCACTATCATCTCCTGCATTCTCTATGGAGTTCTTGATGAAAATTCTTTAGAAAAGGAGGCAACAAATGAACTTCTTTCCTTTCAACTGACTCTCTGAAAGTGCATTTTCAAATGGACCTTTAAAATGTGATAGGAGGAGTGCAATTGAGTGATCATTGAATCAGCTCTGATTCAAGTTTCTTATTCTGCCATGCAGGTTGCAGGGCCAATTGTCGTTCGAGTAGATTCAAAGTTCTTGCTTGATTCGAAATCAGGGGAACGAGGCCCTCACATTGAGGATCTCATATACAGCCTGAGCTACTCCTTGAGGCTTCTGCGTTCGGGAAAAGTTGTTGCTTGGTATTCTCCAAAGAGAAAGGAGGGGATGATAGAATTGCGCCTTTTTGAATTCTAGCTTGTAATCATAGAGGGTAACATTATTGAAAACTATAATAGGTTGGAATTGTAGCCTTGAGGGTTCATTTATTAATTTAATGCTTTTTTAACATGCAAATTCACCTGCAACCTACTATATTGTCTTCATTTTATTGCATTCACCTTTTATGTGCATACATATATAATTTGTGTAGACGGGAATATATATATATATGTGTATGCACATTTGTGCATGCACGTGCTGTCTCTAAGCTGTTGGTTTGGGCTCCTATCGATCTTAGCAACACAACAATTTAGTTGGAAGAAGTCGATGATCATCCAACATTGAATTCAATTAAAAGAAAATCAAATATATTGATTATTCGTGAATTACTATCCTCTCCGGTAAAGTTAATGACATAAATGTGCTAAGGGCAGGAAACAAAGAGCAACAAGAATTGTTCAACTTTGAAACACATCTGAAGTTAGGCACAAGGCAGAGTTAACTCCATAAGTGCCGCCATCAAAGAGGACTCTCTTCATGTAGATCAAAGTGCAGAAACTTCACTCGACTTCAGCTAACAAGTCACTCTCTTTACAGAAGACATGCCTAGTATCCGTCCCCAAATCGATCTGCCAGCAAGAGACGAGCAACCCATTATGTTAATGAAGGCAAATAAAACATTTTTTTGCACTGATAACCTACACCCATGAATGACGTGATATAAATGCTGCAGATGAATCAGATTTCGTGCCTAAAAACATTCATCATTATAACAGTTACCATCATGTTATGAGTTGGTCATTGAGAGAAAGAGAGAGTTTAACAGTCCTAGCAGAACAAGTATTTATTTTCACAAGCAAGAATGGTGACGCCAGGGAAATTCTTGGAAGCTGGAAGAAATGCCTCTGGTCTAAATTACAACATATAAGTCCCGAGTCCCAACAGTTGGTAATGCCATGCATATTCTAACAACCCTAACCTCAAAGTGAACAACAATCCTAGTATGGCCACTCTAAATACTTCTTATCCTCGCAAAGTGAACAAATTGAATGACCTATAAACAGAAAACATTGAGGGCTAACATTCTTAAAACAATTTTAATGAGTTAACTTTTGGGTGCACAGAACAGTTTGCAGTCTCATCACACGAAACTATGCGAGGAGAATTGATCCTCTCATTGATAGAGATAAAACCAACATAAGTCTTCGCCCTCACATCACTTTGACAGAGCCTTTGGCAATAGTTCAAGCAAAATAAATGTATGAACTTGGAATCAAATAGGGGCAAAACTTGCTAGAACCTCTTTCCCAGATACCCTATTCTCCACCCCCTTTCTTTGTCCACTCAAAACTAAAGTAACAATATGACCAATGAAGTAACACAAAAAGATCTTTTTCACCAGAAAAAAAAAAAAAAAGGAAATGCTACAAACCTCATAAGCATTTATGTCAGAGAAAAGAACCTGCAACAACATAGCACTTAGCATGAGAATGAATGAATTGCTCAAAAAATTGAAATTGCAGTGGGGCAGTGAGTGTGTGTGTATGTTACCTTCTTTCCAGGCTCCACTTTTCCGACTTCAGTACCAACAGAAACTATCTGATACAGAAATAATAGAATTAACAAAAGAAATCCCCAAAATTCATTTAATGGGGGGGAAATGCATAAGAATTCTTATCATACCTCCCCCATCAGGTACCTCTCAAACTTGACAGCTGATTTGGGTAACAAAACTCCACCAGCTGATTTCTGTGGTATAAAATGGGCAATTGATTAGCGAGATAATTTACAACAAAGGAAAGAAAGAAATTCTATCACACAAGATTAACAGAAAATAGATACTCCACTTAGGAGGCCAAATGATTAGCAAATTTATACATGATAGCCAAGTAACAAGCATTCATCCACCAATATCATAATTCCCCTTTCCTTATCCAATCCCCACCATGACAAATAATCATCCAACTTATGCCATTCTCATATCTTAAAATTCAGAAAACAAGAAACCGAACAAGTGCTGACCACAGCAGCATAATATATACTTCTAGGAAACAAGATTGGCACCAAAGAAATATATAATCTAGCTAGATACACTATGAAAAGGAAACCCACTTCAAAACCAACTTAGATAGAATAAGCAATTGCAACAAAATTTGTCAAAGAGTAAGCAAACCTCGGGTAACTCTTGGAGACGGATAAGAACTCTGTCAGCTTGTGGAACAACCTGGAAAACCAAATGTACATTTAGCATAACAATGAACATCCAAAAAGAGCATCCGTTCATAAATACATAAATTGTCTCTATCTGAACTCGAATTAAGAAACTAAACGAATAATACCTTGGTGGGTTCCCATTTACTGGCAACTGCATTGATTCTAAGAGAGTTTCTTCGAGACCCTGCTCGGCACCCAAAGACAAAGTCATGGAGAGAAACAGATTAGAAACTAAGTAAACAATACAAAAGCAGGAATTCTTGCACAAAACAAAAGAGGCAACAAACGCTAACTAACCCAGAAATTTGTGGTTGGAGAGGGCAGGGAGGGTTGGCTTGTTTAGAGTAAACGCTTTGGGCACTGCGAGAAATGTAGACGCCATGGATAAGAAGCAAGCTACAAAATCAGCGGCAGAGTAAGCTAAGGGAGCGTTTGCCAAAACAAGGGAAACTAAAGCCCTCGTTTACCTCCCTGGGTTTTATAGCCCTACGTGTCTTTTTCTGGAAACTTCCTCATTTCTTTTTTTTTTCTTTTGACAAAAAAAAACAATTTTTTTCTTATGATTTTTTCATTTTTTTACAGCTTTTATTTCTTAAAAATTATTATTTACCTCAACATTTGTATTTATAGATATTTTATTTTCTACCTCCCAATTTAATAATGATTTTACATGCAATTATTAATATAAAAAATTTAATATAATACTTGAAAAAATCTTTAAATTATTTAAAAAAAATTTAAAAAAATTATTATCGTTTTATCACTTGTACTTTTTTATGAATCAAATAAATTTTTATTATTAACAATTGATTATTTATTGTTTATCATTTTATATTCATGTGAGGTCATGTGATACTAATATCGATGATGAAAAATTTATATGATTATATCATAATAACACATCATTATTTATTATAACATGTCGATGTGCTATATGAATGTTTTGTGATATAAAAATAACAAGTGCATTTTGACTAATAGTAATTAGTCCATTAATAGTTATAAATGTTCATTTAGTTTAATATAAAAATATAAAATTTTGATTGAATGCAATAAAAAAATTTTATTTGAATTTTTTTTAATAATTTCGAGATTTTCCAATAACTTCTAAGTTTTAATTATTTTCCTTGTTTCAAAAAAAAAAAGTATTTCATATCAGCAGGACTTTACAAGACAAGAAATATATTTCCAACAATACATAAGATCAATTTTCTATTTCCATTATTCTTATTTTTTTTATTTTCACAAAAATTAGGATAATATTAAATTGATATAATATTTAAAAAAACTATTAAACTATTTTTAAAAAAATAAAATAAACTTTTATTTTTTTATTCCGCCCAATCAAATCATTTTACTTTCTTTTCAAACTAAATAATTTGAACCAAATGAGCACTAATATTTTTTATTTTGAATTAAATAAAATTTTATAATTAATGACTAATTTAGTTAAAATATTATTTTTCTTTTTATATCACATGATTTTAACGTAGCATACTAACATATTATAATAGATGAAATATAGCACGATGACATCTGCATAAAATGAAAATTAGTATTTTAATTAAATATAATTAATTATAAGATTTATTTGAATTAAAATAAAAAATAACAAAACTTAATTAAAGTTTTTAAAATAATTAATGAATTATTTTAAGTATTATGAATATTAATTTTTATATATTTTGCCCTAAATGTCGTGCATTGGATACTAAAGAACAATCCATTAAATTCAAAGAAAAATATCAGAATCAGACCAAAGGAGCCACCTTCCATTTTAATTATCGTTTCAATTTTCACGACCATGGTGGGTCCATCTTAATTCTCTCACTTTTGAAATTATATAATCAGCCAAAATCTATTTAAATATATTTTCTTTGTATTTGTACATTTAAATCAACGGCTACTTGGGACCACCATTGCTATCATTTGTCCTTAATCTCTGCAACATCAAAGCCACTTTATCCCTTACTTTTTCCCGGAAAATTTTTTCAGTCTCAGTTTACCATTCACGCTCGGCTCATTTCTCACTTAACTAAGTTGGCAAAAGGAGCAGACCCTTTTTTTTTTCTTTTCTTTTCTTTTTAATCTGGAACTAGGGTTTCTCTTTTCTCATTTTTTTTCCTGTTTTTTGGCGCTTTTGATCTTTGCAAAGAAAGGCCCATCTGGGGTCTCGACATACATAACAAGTGTTGGTGACAATGGTGATGAAGAAGCTCTGTTTCTGTGAGTGGATTCTACTGTGTCATCTACTTCTGGCAACTGTTGTTTGTTCCAAGCACCATGGTAAGATGCTTTCTGCATTTCCTTCTTGGAGTTTAGCTGTTATTATTTCACCATCTACCACTTGGTTTTCGGTTTATGTTTTTGATTGAACTATTGGGTGCTAAAAACTTCACATTAAGCCTCGTTCTTTGTCTGATTACTGCTTCTATGGGAAATGCACCATAAGAACTTGCAAAAGATTTTTGAAAAGGTGGTGGGACATAGAAAGTGGTTTTACAGCTGTTCTTGTTGGTGGATGGGTTCGAGAAAATGAAGGGTATGTTCTGTTCAGTTGGAATCTCAGATAGACAGACTAAATCGCTTACTAATCAAGAACCTAGGACTGGAAAAGCTTTCACTTGATTGAGACTATTACAGTTACTGGATATAGGTTTAGACCTGAAGATACTATGGGAACCATTTTAGCTGGAATGGAAGTGTTATCTGTCCTGACAATCCCTTCTCTGGATGATTCGTCCAAATACCTGAATCATTGCCTATATAGGTTCAATGACAACTTCTCTCAAACTTCATAAGCAAAGCTCGGAGGGACGAGACTTTGTGCTTTTATCTAGTTGTCCCGATTGTTTGGGACAAGAAGTTTTTTAGTAGTTGCTCTAGCCAGGACTTGCACATTTTTAAGCAGTTCAGAGTGTACCAATCTTTTCACAATAGGTTCCATTGCCAGTAGAAAAACCTGTGTTTATTGCTAATATGTTCTGTTTTAGAGAAAATGACCGAGTTAAATATGTTGCATTGTCAATTCTTGGGCCAAAACACCTCAATTCAATAATATGGTAGCTAAATTTGGGTAATTGGATCGAGATATTGTAAGCATGTTATTGTCAAAGTTCCAAAGAAGCACAAGAGACAACAAGCAAGAGTTAGACTAAGAGGTGACAGGATCATAGACATCCTTTTTCTCTCCTTCTAATGCATTGATTTGACTTGAGATATCTCTAGCTTGTGCATTTCTATAAGAGCAGTAACTTTGGGCAACTTGTGAATGTACTCTATGTTAATCCTTTCTTCACCTATGTTCTCCAACACTTTGAAATCTTAGAAGATCTACTAGACTACTACCTTCCCTGTGAGTTTCTTTCATTTTTCACCTATATATTCCAAATTATTAATAGGCAATTTATCATCAACTTCCCCCCTAGAATCTAGATTGCTTTTCATGTCCATTCTTTTTGAATAGAACAAGAAATTAATGCATCACACTTATTTTGTCAGAGAGCTCTGTTTTAAAGATTGAAGCACATTGCTTATACTAAGATACTAGGGTGGTTCATTTGGTAGTTCAACTTTTAGTTGCTGACATTAGTAGTTGGATCCAGCAAGTCACACTTGCCCTACTGTCCATAGGATATATAACTTCTATCTCCACCTTCTTTCCATCTACATTGCACTTTTAAAATTTAATAACCCCTCTCGTCCATGCTTTACAGGAAATGACAAATAAATTCGCCATTGAATTGCTAAAGACGAGAAATTTGAACCATGATTGCTCACTCTCTCTGTAACATTTCATTTGTCAGCTCTTAGGCATGCAAGGCTGCATTGGTTTTAAATGATTCTGGTACATTGTTTGCGTGGCTAATTATACTGAGCTTGATTGTTCCTGTGATTCCATGTGCTACATTGGGCATTAGTGTGTGGGGTCTTCTGTGTCCCTAATTATGAAACTTGCCCGTTATGGTTGAATTGTGAGAGACATGGTGTAATAGCATAACCCCATGTATTTGGTATGCAATTATTTTTATTACCAACTCATTGAGAAAGATCTTCTTCTTTGATATGTTGAAATTTTCTGAAACTAGGTTGTATTTGCTGCTTGTTTATCAGGAAACCCTGCAAATGATCTTGTTGAGATCATTAACCAGAATAGAACTGCTCAAAAACTTCCTCAACTAAATGACAGCCCTGGTCTTGGGTGCATGGCCCTCCAGTATGTTGAACTATGCAAAGGGAACTGCAGTGGCAACAGTGCTGTAAACTGTAAACCGCCAGATGATGACTTCACTGAAGTTTTTGCTCCCAATTGTGGTGTAGAGCTGCCCACTTTCGGCACCATTACTGGCCACATCGTGGGCTGTCAATCCAAATATACAGAGCCATCCCTAGCCTTCTCTCATGTTCTCATTAAAGACAAGAAGAGCTTATCTCTTCTGAAAAATAAATCGAATACTGAGGTGGGAGTCGGCCTGGTTGGGTTCCATAAAGGTCACTTCGTTTGGTGTATTCTATTTGGTAATGGTCGGACGAATTCTACCTTTGTTCTTGAAGATCGAGGTCAAGGGATCAAGCAGAAGAAAGGGTGCTATAGCGGAAGTTCCTTTCCTTGCAATGCTGGACAGAGAAGTGCTGTGTTTTTGAACCATATTCTTACTTTGAGTTGTTTGTTAATTCCTCTGTTAAACCACATCTGATTCATATCATCAATTGCTTAAGCCCTTAATGAGACAATGCCTGGAAATGTTGTAACTGGAAATTTTCCTTCAGCGTGCAATTTTCCCAAACTCCCCCCCCTCCCCCCCACTGTTCTAGCATATTTCTACTTCCTGAAATCCTGAATGGATTTTTTTATATTGCCACGGCCTCGTTTGCTTTGATGAACTCTGGTTCCCTGTGACATTAATTAGCGATCTTGATATCACTATAGAAGAAGTGTTGTAGCAAGATTTATCGTAGTAAGTACTATATTGCCAAGAGAACCTTTGAGGGTCAAAACTTGGCTAAAATACCTTGATCCGTACTTATACTATGGACTACTTGTCTATGGTGTCTTTGGCTGCTAAAACTGATCCTGTCAAAGCATGTCCTAGGATTAATTTGTCTCTTCTGCATTGCTGGACATAGAGCTGCAAAACCCCTCCCAACTAGGCTGGGTTGGGCCTGTTGGACCTCTTGGGAACTTCATTCCAAGCAGTCAAATTAATAAAAACAAAATTCAGTAAAATCACAAAACATTACTAGAAGAACTTAAATTGTTAAACCCAAATTATATTCAGCTCATTTAAGTTGAACAAAACACCCGACCAAAACTACCTAAAACACCCACCAAAAATGCTTTGAGTACCAACAAAACAATAGTTAAAGCTGAAAGCAAAATATCACCTTATGTTTCAATGCATAATGAAAGAATCCAACATGACAAATGGACACAAATCCTTAAAGCAGTTACAGTGGGCACCCATCTGATCTTCTTTGATGTTTGGTTTTAGTACACTTTTGTCTTGCTTAAGACAAACCATCATAGGATTATATAAATAGAAATAATTATATTTCAACTACAAGGAATAAACCCAAGAAGAGAAAAAAAAAAAAAAAAAACTAACCTACAAAAGTTACTGCTTCAAGTATTCCCTTTTGTCTGCCAATGACTCCCATTTAAAGAAGGGGATGGACAAAAATTTATGCTTCTAGATCCGACTCTCCTTACCTAAAGGCATGAACAAACCGTTTTGGTTGGGGCAATTAAAACCAACAGGTACTTGCTAGTTAATGCGTGCCCATGAATTATCATTCGAGTAGTTGAGGTGAACTTGTTAATCAATATAAATGTATATATTATTTACACCATTGTTTTTGGTACAACCAATCTTATAGAACTAAGTAGTTATACTTACAACATCAAAATAAACTCTAAATTTAGAATAACAAATGCAAACCTCACCGATATTAATGCGTTTGATCTTATCAAATATTACTCTTTCTATTACAAAAAGTAATAGCATTACATCAGGGGTCTCACATCACTAAAAGATAAAATAAATTTTAAATTTACTTTTTTTACTTAATTGATATTTTTATTAAATTAAAAATATGAATTCGTGACAAGAGATATTAAAACTTTTTTCATTAAATGTACTACAAATTATTTTTCTTCTCTTTAATGTATAAATGTTGGGTGAGATATTTAATGCTATGGACACGAAATCCCATCAATCACATTTGCTATAAATCAACTATGCTAAATACAGTGAAAAAAAATTATGGCACATTATATAAATCCCGTAAGATTTCCAAGGTCAATTGTGAACCGCCGGATCATTAAAAGCAATTTTAACGCAGTGTATAAAATTCTCTACTAAAAGTTAAAAATAACCGGGGATTATAAATGCCTTTTTTTTTTTTTTCCCTACTTTATCTACAGCCGATAAAATGGTAAAAAAAAAAAAGTTGCTTCACCTGCACTCAAAAATTTTGCTGTGTCCACTCTTCCTCTGAACTTTTGGTGTGTGTCGTCCGATCCATCAGGAATAGAGTGGAATGAGCAAAAACTAGAGTGAACTAATCGAATCAAAAAAGCCGAAAATGCAAGAAATGCCCCTACGTCAAACCTCGTATTTACGCTCATACCCCTGAGAACCAACGAAACATTTCGCTGATCTCCTCGCCGAGGCGATTGGCTTCCACGTCGTAATCTATAGAGACGCCGGAGATATCGCTTCGGCGACTGCTCCCGGTGAAGAACCTTCCTGAGCTACGAAACGACATAGCACGAGATGATAAGGAAAAAGAAAGCCTATCCACGTATTCCTTAAGCCAACTCCTTCCAGGAGCAACCTCCGCGGCGAGGCTCGCTTCTGAAGCTGCCTCAGGTGCTGCAACATCTTCCTTATCGGACACGGTTCTCCGGTGAGTTTGGTTTCTCGTCACCTCTGATTCTTCCTCGACGATATAATCGAAAGAGCCAATGGAATAAGACCTTCTCTGCTCACCGGATTCGGAGCCCGGTTGACGGCGACTGATAGAGCCAATCTCGAGCCGGAAACTATTGCTTCCGCCATTTCCAATCGCAGCTGCTGAGTTAGAAGACTGAAGCAAAACCTTCATGAGATCAGACTCGGAAGCGAAGAGAGGAGAGCGGCAAAGAGGACAAGTTTGGTTTGAAGCGAGCCAAGTATCAATGCACTGAGCGTGGAACGCGTGGCAACAAAGAGGGAGAAGCCTGAGCTGATCGTGCGGTTCAAATTTGGACAAACAAACCGCGCAATCTCCGGAAACCGTCGAGTCGTTGTTGGAACGGCGAGTAATGGAAGAGAAGGTAAAAACAGGAAGAGAATCAAGCAACGAAGCCGTCTGCGATTCTTCAGGACTGACACGGTGGCTGGAGGCGGCCGCAGCGCTGGTGATAGTCGACGTAGTTGAACGAGAGAGGTGACGTAAGCAACGGCGGTTGAGGTGGCGGAGGAGTAGACAAAGAGAGACTGAAACAAGCACCGTTATGGACAGGATCAAAATTATAATTATCATACTCGGCTTCACATTCTCAATAGACGACGACGAAGAAGAAGACGTCGACGAAGAATGCGAGCGTTCAGCGGTGTTACTATTCTCCGCAGCGGTGACAGCTCCTCCCATAACGCTAAGTATCAACGGTGGCGGTGGAGCCATCGACGCCATCTTCTTTCCTCTTGTGGTAGTATTACCAAAACTGACGGATGTAGTTTTTAAGAGAAAGGAGCCAGAGAAGGAGGATCACGTGCATGTCACGAGCAATGAACGGCGTTGTACGGACGAGCTGAGACGGATATGGACGTTGTGGTAAAGAAAGAGAGAGAGAGAGAGAGAGGGGGGGCAGAAATGGCGCCGTTGGGGTTAATGAATGGAGAGGAGAAAGCATTAAATCGAGTCATTCAATTTAAGCAGGAGTAAATGCCGACGGGCGCAGATTTTTAAAGACGCTGCGAGCTGTGTCGCCCTGATCCCAGACGCACCCAAGGCTCAAACCCGGACCAACGCGAACCAAACATATTAAAGAGCCTTTCAACCAAACCAGCTGGCCCATCTCCGTCCCCCACCGCAACTTCAAACTTTGGTAACTTTTTTTTTTTCTACTATTTAATACGTTTCGTCAAATTGCAGATATTACATACGAAACAACCGTTATTATCACCAAACGAAAAACAAAAACTCAATTTAGTATGAATAAAAAAAATATAATTAGGTACAAAAAAAATATAGAAATTGAGTAAAAATTTGAGTAAATTTTGATAATATTTTATCTCGAGTTCACATTTTCAATTTAACATACACATTTATTAAATAAAGTCTTTATAAGTTACATAATTAAATGAAATAAAATGTCACCGATTTCACATAAATAACACACTTTTGAATCAAAAATGTAAATTTGTAGCTAATTGTAAAAATATGTACAATTCAAGGGTTCATTTTGGTATTTATCCTTTTTATTTTTTGTTTTCTTGTTCTTTGTTTCTTTAGTTTGTTGTGTTGGAAAAGGGGTTAATTTAATCTTTTGTCTTCGATTCAGTGTGGATAGTTATCAAGTAACTTTCCACAGTGTTTGGACATGAGAGGTCGACTTCACTGCATGATGAGTAGTTTTCGAGGGGGACCTTCTATTTCCTCTTTTTTTTTTTCTCTTAGAGGAAAATTGCTTCTATTTGAGATTTTGGGTTCGGATTAACAAATCTATTTAACCATAAGATCATGAAATCTAATAGCCATAAGTCAATTTTAATTCTATATGAATTTAATATTAGATTAATGCATATATGATATCCGAATTAAGCCACAAATTTTTTGCTAACTAATAAGATATTGGGGAGTGTTTTATTTTAGATCAAGTCATGTGATCTCAGCCGTTAAATTAGTTGCATTATTATTTTATGTTGTTCAATTAGTTGACTTTTTTAAGACAACGGAGCATTCTCTCCACCCCAATTAATAAGTTTCCTAATGATGTTTACTTATAAATTCAACAATAAAATAAACTTCTTTAATTCAAAATTTAATTTATATATATTCACTTAGCGACTGTAATTATATTTTTTACGAAAATAAAAATTATTCTAAGGATTTTTCTGTGAGCCCCTAAGAGAAGAACAATGGGAAGATGATGGAATAATGGATGGCTATGATACCTAGAAAGACGGGGCAGCGGATACAAAAAATAAATGGGTTTAAACGAGGAAACCAAGAACAGAGGCGGACCATTTATATTCCAAAACATTATTATAAAAAATATATATATATAATAAATAAGCATGACTGTCTCACTATCATTCTAAAATAATACAAAGGCAAATCCTGTCATAATTCTATCATTACTTCCCATATAATATAATACTCCCCTTCGATCCCTCTCGCGTGTGCTTTCATTGCTTGCTGCACACTCTTGGCATGCTCCAAGAAAAATGGTTTTTCTTTCGGGTTTAAAGTTTAGGATTTTTTTTTTATTTATATAATTTAAAAATAAAAACAGAACATTTGCAGAGGGATTGTTTGTTGGGTCAGTAGTTCCAATTTATTTTGTATAAAAAATTAAGGGAAATTTTTTATTAGTTCAGACAGAGAAAAGGGGGAAAGGAATGTTGGTGGGATGATAAAAGATGTGGTCAATAATATGGGAAACCAAGCTTTTCCCAGAGATTTCTTTATGGCTTTTTGCTTACCTAAATTCGAGTCTTAAAAAGTCTAACCAAGATACATACAGTGAAGCTGATTTTAGCTCACCTGCACACACCATGGGGATTCATTTGATTCAACAGGACCAGCCTTGGCTAATCATATTCTGCAACATTTCTCCTGCCTTTTGACATGGTCTGCATGCTCTTGCTTGTTAGATAAACCAATTTTTGTGTTTTTTTTTCCTTTATTGCTCGGTATTAACTCTATAAAAATGTCTCAATACCGATATATTTTTTTTAAGATTAACTTGATAAGACGTATAGTAATTAAGATTTATTAAAATTTCTTAATTATCTTATATGAGATTGGAACATTTTTTTTATTATTTTTGAAGTGCTTGAGTGACATTGTCTAAGAATTTCTTGTAATTTGCAATAAAGTCAAGTTTCCCAAGCTTTCTTATTATTGTTTTTTTTTTTAAGATGAAAGGAAAAGAGCAAGCAAGTTTTCATACCACGAAAAAACTTGTGATTGACGAGTCAGAAAGGTTAGGCCAAATTCCCCAAAGTCAAGATAAGGAAAGATGAAAGAATTTTCATCTTTTTGTTCTTTTCTTTATGAAAAAGAAGGAAATTATGACCGGAAAACAGCGGTGGAATTGAATTCATCAGGTACAATTGGGGTGATGGAGATCATCATATAGACAGCACAGCACCCTGTATTTCCATCAGACCATTAAAAATTTTGGGTCGAACCCTGCAATTCATTTAAGTCTCTGAGAGTTAAATTTTGGGTATTTTTTGGTTATTCAAAGGGGAAAAAAATAAAAGAAAGAAAAGGCACTCTCCCTCTCACTTTGCTTCCATTGCACTCTAGGCATGTTCCCCCCTGGAATCCTTAATGTTTTTTGGTCCCTTTGTGTTGATCTTGCAGTTTTTCTTACTCTCTTTGATTTTTCTCAGTCAATTCTCGTATGGCCCCTTGGGAGACATGTCAAAGCATAACCAGGATCAGATACCAATTGAGTGAAAAAAACAAACAGAAACTGACATTAATGCAATGGGTACTGTGGGATGTCGGTTCTATAGTTATAGGCCTAAAAAAGGATTTGTACAGGTTTTCACTTCTCCAGTGATATGTTCCCAAGAATATGGTGGCAAACAACAGGATTATTCCTTTGTCTACTAGGGTACATATATAGCCATTTCCATTCTCTGAAACTTTGGATTGTTTTACCCTGGAACACCAAACAGAAATCTTCTTCTGCCTTTGTTTAGTGTCTGTTTCATAATTTTACATCATATATTTATTAAATTTTTTTATATTAGATTATAAATTTTCATTTATAACACAAAACTAGACATGATAATTTAAAATTATAAGAAGAAATACCGACCAAAATATAAAACAATCAAAAAAACATCTTGGTGTTGATGGTAAGAACAGAAAATTTTAGAAGATTTAAACTTCAGTCAAACACGCTTTTAATGTAATAACTTGTAATTATTTAAGCAAATCAGACAAAACCCAAAGAAATTTCTGTTGGTGGATTAACTCCCCTGGCAAGAGACCTCTTTCTTAGGTTCATTAATCATTAGTCATTTTCTAACACAACCATCCCTTTCTTCCTGCATAGAAAACTACATTTACATTCGTATTTCCTTGTCATTACGTACATTCTCCAACCTTGTTACTTTGACTATCTGTTCATAGTCTGAAGATTAGGCCGATTTAGTCTTCAAAATATGATATAAAAATAGCGAAGGGGCAAGGGGGAAATCCAGTGGAAGCGCTAAACATTTATTTTATGTTAATTTTTTTCCAAGGAGGCCAAGTTCCATATGCTTTCCCTTTAATGGGTTTTGTTTGATTTAGATGACTTTGGTGAGAGTCAATCTCAAAGCTATCACATATCTAATCCGCTTTGAGTCCAAGTCAACCGATCATAGATTAGAATTAGTGTGTTGGATATCCAAAAGTGTACGAAATCATCACACCTGGACAAAGTATATAAATGAGGGGTCCTTTTCCTTTCTCACCGCTCATCAATGCAGCCCTGTGGATTAGTTTAAGGAGTGGGATCCCACGTATCCCATCTTCCACGGCAAAGTTATGTCATTAAATTTTATTTCTTCTCAATTCCTCGATGACCTAAAGACACTAAACAGATTATAGGAATCAAATTATACATATTAATATGATAACTCGATTGACTAAATGGGTTAAATAAATCTTAAATAATACCCTTATTATAAAATCCGATTAACTAAACAGGTTAAATGAATCTTAAACAGTATCATTTAACATTAGGTAGAAGTTCCCCTTTACCAAAACACCCGAGAATCCAGGTGGTTGGGGAAGGAGAAATGGTATTCCCCGGTTTCCACCACCTTTCAGGTCACTATGTTAGGTAAGACTGATGTTTGTAATATGATTATTTTTTATTGGTCGGTGGCCATGTATGACGTTGTGCTTATTTGTTATAGAATTCCATAGGAGCTAAAAGTTTGTGAGTATCCGATCAAAGAAATAAAGGATAAAGAAAACAAGTCAATTTATCTTTGGGCTCTTTCTATGATTCTCACTCCTTTTCTGTTAGTAGCAATGTTATCTCGAATAAACAACAATAATGCAGTTGATTAAGAATTGGGGAGAAAGAAAGCATACCAAGAGAGGAAGCATGCAGCCAGTTGGAGCAGCAATTGCTTACTGATGCTGAGCTCTAATCCCTTACTGCATAAATGGGAGAACAAAGGCATAGTGGGTTCTATCTCCAGGCCCTAGCTTCCAGCAGAAAAGCCAGGCATTCATAGACCTACCTATGATACATATTTCCTAATAGACGGGGCAGACCAACAATGTTGTAACTTGTGAAAAAGCAATCAAAGATTAACATAAGATTGATATTTTCTACTCAAAAGGATTAACATCATAATTTGGAAAAAGTAACATATAAATAGATTCTCAAAATTGTAATAGTTGAGATTTCCGGCAAACAACTTTATGCTTCCCATCAACAGAAGGAGCTCAAGCAAAATCTAGATTTTCATAAGAAAGAAATCAACCAAAGTTCATATAGTGAATACATCTCAAAACTGACACTACAGTTTCCCCATTTTAAAAGCAAATCTCTCAAATGCCCACAAAAGCCTTCTTCCCACCTCCAGAAGATCCAGCCGGAATGACCTTTAAGACGTTGAACCTCACTGTCTTCGACAAAGGCCTGCAAAATTAATTGATAAATTGATAAGGTTAGTAATAATCTCCATGCCGTTCCTCTTTTCCTCAAGCATTCATTTTCTTTTGGGTGGTGGGGTGCTGCTGCGGCTTCAGGGCACAGTGAGACAATTCAATAAGTAAATGGTAAATTGCAATTAAAATATGAACCTGCATTGCCCAATAATAACATGATCTCCTTCTTTCACACGGAAGCAGGGGGATATATGAGCTGGGATGTTAGAGTGCCTCTTTTCATATCTGAAAAAGAATTGGTACCAAATCAGAACTACATGCATGAGAGTGTTTCATAAATGCACATCACATTCTTTTGCAAATAATATAAATCAATATAATAAGTCTAGAAAATGAAAAAATAAATTAGATTAAGACAAAGATTAATGAATCTATAAGATGAAAAACATCTTGCCTTTGGTATTTCTTGATAAAGTGGAGGTAGTTCCGTCGAACGATAATGGTCCTCATCATTTTTGCACTATGGCAAGTGCCAGCAAGGATACGGCCTCTGATAGAAACAGTGCCAGTAAATGGGCATTTCTTATCAATATATGTTCCTGAGCAAAAGGAAAACCTCCAATATAAGTTTCAAAACATGTGTCAAATGGGCAGTAAACTGGAACATAATATAGAGAGAATGAAATAGTGGTAACAGGAAAATGTGTCTAGTAAGGGTAAAATCTAGATAACCATAAAAAATACTAAAGCCTCATCGCTGTACAATGCAAAGTAAGACGTGAAAATTTAAGAATGTTCTTAAGGGCATTGTTTGATTTCCAGACAAAGACATTCATAGATTAAAGCAAAAGATAGCTCAACAGAACCATGTTAACCCAAGACACAGGGAAATTATTAAGACATGGTTTTCACATTGTATCCTAGGAATAGTATGTGATCCATAAAACACACTTTCTAAAGAAATGCCACCAAAAAAAGGCAAGCTAAACAAATAGCTCTATTTGAAGACATCCTAAAAATGCCCCCATAACTAAATCAGTTTCCAATGTAAAAATATACTAGTAAAATTCTAAAGAATGTAGCTCCCAAATCACCAAACCGGCTACCTAATAAGGCTATAGAGTTTAATTATTGATACTCTAGTAGAAAACAGTTATTTCCCACTTCAAATATTCATACACAAGGACGCATGCAAATGCTAAAACCTCTATCAAGTAGCAAAATCAAAGTGCATTACAGAAAAGTTTAATCCTAATATGAAGGCAAGTAGTCTTAACAAGGAGACAAATGGCGATAGCAAAGCAAACCTTCAATTGCCTCTCTGGGTGTCTTAAAGCCCAACCCAATGCTTTTCCAGAAGCGATTCCCGCCCTTTCCAGGCCTCTTTCCTTTCCCAGATTTCTTAGAGCTGAGGAGGAATACTATGACCTATTAAAATTATTCCAGAACAAGTAGTAAAAAATAACAGAAAGAAGAATGTTAAGTTTACCTAAGGAACACCTTTGGCTGCTTCAAAAAAGCCTTCTCCGTCTACAATACAAAGTAAAAAGAAAAATCAGATCAGATCAGAGCAAGAGCAAGAGCAACACAGATAAACAACACAGTAGAAGCATTCGCAAATGCCTAATTAAGCATAACAGAGCTAGAATCTGATTGCTAAGAGAGAGAGGGAGAGAGATCTGAACCTGTTCCGCCATGGTTGAGGAGTGAGAGAGGCTACCCGACAACACAAAGACGGCTAGAGGTTTACACAGCAAAAACCCTAATGGCAGCGGACGACGCGCGTGTCTAAGGAAAATGGCTCGTTAGCGGCCATTTATAGATGGGCTTTAACTCTAAAATTCCGAATTTCGGCCAACGGGCCCAGTTTCGGCCCAATAGGATTAATATATGGAAAGACCAACCTTCTATTTTCTACCAACGGGCCTGATTCGACCCAATTAGATGAATATATGGAAAGCCCAACCTAGGTTTTTGCTTTTCTTTTTTTTTTTTCATGTTTTCCAATAAATGTTTCCTTCTTCAAATATCAGTTTAATTTTGTGTAATGCTTCATTTTCTTCATCCTTTCATGGCTTTCATTTCATTTCCTACTTGATAAATTCTTTTTATAAATTTATTTATATTATAATAGCAATTAATCCTTTTTTTCTCAAGCGATTTACTGTTTAAAATACATTATTTACGCCATATTTATTAATAACTTTTTCAACATTGAATATAAGATAAAAATTGGTTCAAAATTAGGGTCAATGTCGAAAAAGAATTATTACTTGAAACCGGAACTTCATTATTAAAAAAAATTATATGTAATGTAATATTAAATTATAAATTTTATACGTTATCAATAAATGAAATGTTATTTTGTCGTTAATTAATAAATTAAAAAATTTGAAAATAAATATTTATAATTTTTAAAATGTTTATTTTTAATAAAAAATATAACTCGAAAAGCAGCCCAAATGGACCACCTAGAGGCCCAAAGAAAAGCCCAAATTCTAATAAGTCCAAAAAACAAAGACATCTCGAGATTCTTTTTGTTTTCTCTTCCAATTTTTCACAAACACAGCTACCAAAAAGGAAGGCAGTGAAAGGCCCCGCCCTCCTCCCCCGATACTCTCTCTCCCTGTCTCCGACCTTGCGAGAGCCGAGCGACCACCCCCAAACCTCTCCGAGAATGTTGCGGCGAGCGTCGGGGCTATTGGCCCGACCCATTTTAGCAGCGAGGGGTCGACCCTTCTCCACTGATCTGCCCGCGGCTCAGACTGCGGATGCCACGTTCGTGGACGCATGGAAGAAGGTGATCCCGAACATGGACCCACCCAAGACGCCTCTTTCGTTCATGCAGCCCCGCCCTCCTACTCCTTCCTCCATTCCGTCCAAGCTCACGGTCAATTTCGTTCTTCCTTATGCTTCTGAGTTGGCCAGTAAAGAGGTAACATTTGGGTTTTTTTTTTTATTATTATTTTTCGTTTTGATTTCTAGACATTTTCAATTTGTTGACAATGCTGCTACCTGGGGTTAGCAATGTCGAAGTAAATACTTTATGCCATACTATGAATATGCAATCAGCCTAAGGACAAGCCTTTTAGCTTTTTTGGGTGAAATTATGTCAGTAATTCTTTCCAGAATGCAATAATGCAATGCCTCTTACTTATTTTAGTAGTTTGCAATGGTGGGAATCTGAAAGGGTCTCTAATTGTCTATTTATTCCATGTGACATACCTTCAGGTTGAGTTACAGATTCTGTACTGAAATTTAATTCCCTTGAAGATAACATATTTGCAGTATTTGCCTGCAATTTTGAGTCTATTATCTAACTTTGTAACTTTAGGGGCTTCTTCATATTGCCTTCGGTGACAGGTATTGAAGTTTTCCCGAAAGTGATTATAGAATATCTTTTAGCTGCGTCTCCTTGGTCCTGCAGAAACATTTCTTGCAAATTTTTTTGGTTTCAGTTGCTTCCTGCTTGTCCCTGATAGTTTTCTACTATTCCTTTAAGATCGAGGAGTCAAAATGATGCCACGCATATTCGTTTGTGTCTTCATTTGGAATCGTATTAAGAAGTGCAGTTACATTGATAATGAGAGTTTTCAAGTCCTTGAGGAGACAAAAAGAGAGTGAGGGATTGTACTTTGATTGGCCTTTGCTTTGTCATTTACCAAGTACATTTCCCCTTTGTTTGCAAAACCTGTCTTGACATTCCCTCATAAGTTCAGTGCATTTGTGTTTGGAAAGCTGGATTTGCTTTTATTCAGGTAGTGGTAAGTAATACACAGACAACAGTAACAAGAATTTTCAGTTTTTAGTACAATATTATTATGATTAGGCCTATCTATTCAGATTTAGTTCCTTTATATTCCTCCTCATTTAGTTGGAGGATAGTGCTTGCTATGTTACTAGGTTATGGTTTTTCTTTAATTTCCTTTTGAAAAGCATTTGCCTTGCTGTGATATTAGGCCATTGAATGGAACTTCTCATAAGCTGCTCAAAGATGGTGAGTTGAGACTAGTTAACACAAAAGGAAATGGAAAAACTATTTAATTTCAGCCTTATGAATATAGATTGATCTTGTGGAGATGTGCAATTCAAAAATATTGCACCTTAACTATGAAACCAACTGTGAATGTATCACTTATATTTGTTCCTTCAGGATGGTGACAATGCTGGTATTTGATCAAGTTATAACTACCAAACCAACAGTGAATCTATCACTTATTTTTGTTCCTTCAAGGATGGTGAGAATGCTGATATTTGATCAAGTTTGCCAATCCTTGCCGTGATTGGAATTCTATATTTAAAATTTTTTACCATTTCCATCTTGACTTCTCTCAAAAGCCAAAAGGTTCCAACACCGAAGTCCATTTAGGGAATCTCTTTATCTTTTCATGAACTGAACCTGACCCTATCTAGTTCTTCTATTTAACTTGGATGATTCAAGCTAAGCTTCTGTTAAAAGCGTTTGTTTATATATATCCTACCTGTTCATGCATATGGCATCCAAATATTTTTTGTCTCTCTTCTCCCCCTGCCCTCCAACCATGTAATGAAGAATAAACTAGGTCATTAGTTTTTGAAGAAGAGATTAGGTCACTAGTTTTTGTTGCTGTTTTACCAAGTTTGAGCAATGGTGAATATAATGAAGTAATGATTCAGAAGTATATTGTCCCTGCCCCACAGGATCACTTGAGAGATAACTAAATGGAAAGATTGAGGGAGAGAGTTAGAGGGAGTTGCGCCATCTTATGTATGCCATATGCTTCAATGTTTTTGGTGTGGGCTGGGTGGGGGGCAAGGTGAGTTGTGCCACAAGCATTAAGCGTATATGAATTGAAATAGAAATGCAACATTTCATTGTGTCTAAATGTTGCCATAAGTATAGTCTGATACTTGAACAACAAAAAAGGTAAAGTGCATGAAGGAAATAATAATAATGGCTAAAATCATAGATTACATTTTGTGCATAAGCTGGATTCTGGGTCTTTTAACTTCACTGTTTCCAGGTTGACATGGTTATAGTTCCAGCCACAACTGGACAGATGGGTGTTCTTCCAGGACATGTAGCAACAATTGCAGAATTGAAACCTGGAGTGTTATCAGTGCATGAAGGAAATGAAGTGACAAAGTATTTCATCAGCAGTGGTTTTGCTTTTATCCATGCCAACTCTTTTGCAGATATAATAGCTGTTGAGGCCATTCCACTTGATCAAATTGATGCAAGTCTTGTTCAGAAAGGGCTTGCAGAGTTCACCCAGAAGCTGACCTCAGCCACAACTGACTTGGAGAAAGCTGAAGCCCAAATTGGAATTGATGTGCATAGTGCTCTCAACTCCGCTCTCACTGGCTAGTGTTGTTTGTCATATGTTCCTTGGTTAAGTCATTTGCCTTTTCTCTTCCTTAAACCAGCCTCATTGACACTTAGATTTATCTCATGGAACCAGATATTTTTCTGAACATGTTCTTGAATGTCTGTGTTGAACGGGGAACCAATATAAATAATCTTCAATTGCTGTCACCTGGTTTGCAGAAAGAGGAAAGCTTAAGAAACACTAAATTGTTCAATCAGCCTTTTTATTCAATTTTTGCCTTCAATTATGATTGACCCCTCCCTCCCCTTCTTATCAATTCATGGATGCAAAGTGTTATTGAAATGCTAGTTTTGCGGCAGGGCACTTTTCCTGCTTGCAGACTCCTGAATCTTACATTGATGGGGCATTGGAAACTTTTGAGATTTTGATTTTGATAGAAAATCAAATCCACTAGTAGTACAAAACCACCAGGGAGCAAATCAAATGGACATAAGACCACTTCATCTGAGCACTATGCAGAGAAATGTATGGAATTGATATTACAGGATGCAGCAAGATTGTTTTGACATGCGACCTGCTGTGGTCCAGCAATCACACAAGCAAAAGCTTGAAAGAGTCCTTGCCTTGTAAATCATTTAGATTTCATAAATCAGTATCATTGTCACTCCAAAAAGGAAAAGGGGTGATTTTCAATTCCACTAGGAGATTAAACAAATATCCTCAACTTGCATCTACTTAGATTGCTTTATAAATTAGTGCCCCTTTTTTTTTACTACAGAAAAAATGCTTGGTGTGAAAATGATGTGACAAAGAGTGATGACTCAAGCAAGACTCATTTTAGTGCGTTATTGAGTTGTTATTATCGAGTTGATTATGGCAGAAAATACTCCTTAACTATAGAAAGTGGCAAATAAATAATTTATTTATTTTTTAAAAAAAGAATAAGAATCACAATCTAATCTAAGATGGGTCTTTCCTCGAATCATCACCAATGTATAAAATATTCATATATATATATATATATATATCCCAACAATGCATGATAAAATGAATATACATTTAATATGATAAATTAATAATTAAATTAAAATCACTTGCATAATTTCTTATATTTATAATAAAAAAAGTTAGAATTATGGATGAATGTTACAAGCTCAAGCAACACTGGACACACCCGATCACATAAAACTCGACACTCCTTTTTAAAGCGCTGGACTGCGCTCGTGCTCCGACGTGGGAAGGGGAGGAGAAGCATGTGGAAGCGGTCCCCACCCCCACAATAATTGAGTTCCCCTGTAGAGATGGTCCAGCGTGGCACGAATCAGTGGCTGGAGCCTCAGCTGACTATAGGAAATCGTGACCGTTCCAAGAACTCAGAATCTTTTTCCACATAGCTGCCACGTAGCACGTGCAAATAATTCTATGGTGCTGCGCTGGGTGACCCGTTGGGGACGCACGTGTCCACCGGGCTGAAAACGAAAAAGGTCAGACGTTGGGAGGCGCTGCCCGGGGCACACGGGCAGCATCCGTGGGCCCGGGAGACAAGGACCTAGGAAAAGGGTCCAGCAGGATCGTGCGTCAGGTGGGACCCTCCTTTGTCTTAGATGGTTTTGTCGGGTTGCATTGGGGGTCGGTGGGGCCTACGTCTACTCAGCTCCAAGTTCGAATTCATTGGTTTTTCTCCCCCAAGGTTGTGGGGCCTACGACGTACTCATCTCCTAGTTGGAAAAAAAAAACAAATAATAATAATAATAAGTGGTCCTCACTTCCAGAGAAATCATGAAAGCGCCCACAAAATTTTCCAACAATATTAAAATAAGGGAAAAGGGCGAAATCAAATCATGAAGCCTTTTTTCTTTCTTTGCCGGTTCTTGCCCCATTCTCTTCCATAATTACAAAAGAACCCTCCCAATGATTTACATTCTTCCATCACACCTGTTTTGTTCATGTAGAAACTTACAAACATGATTATCCTGAATTCTTCATTTTTTAAATAAATCTTGTGGTCTTCCCATTGGAATCCAATCCATTTGAAATTTTGTTTTACAAAGAAAATTAGTATGAGAAAGAAACCATCTTTGTATTTTTCTTATAAATTTTAATTACAACACATTTATTTTCTCTTTTTTTTATTTATCCAAAACTTTTTATTCATGAAAATCCCAATTTTTTTAAATTATACCCATCCTAATAATATTTAGTTATAATTTACGAGAAGTATAAAAAATTCAAAATTCGAATTTAACAAAGTCAAAACAAGCAATATTTCGTAAATCGATATGAATTATAACAATATTAAATGCTTAATAAAATTAACTATTTTTTAATATGAAAAATATAAGTCAACAACAAGGAAGGCATCTAGATGAAACTAATTATCAAAGGGTTTGAAGCTCAATCAAAACCAATATGCAAAACAAATGAACTAAATTAGAAAAAGAAATTTGGTGACATGATCAATGCACCACAAATGCATGAATGTTCAAGGCAGGCAGGAAATGACAACATAAAGACAATACCTTGCTACATGTTTCCATTGATTATAGCACGTGGTACTTAAATACAACATGAATTGCAAAGAGTTAAAAAGGAAGTGGAATTAAACAACCCTAAGTCATACTTTGAAATCCAACGATGGTTTTTAATTGCGGCACAGTTTTGAGTTCATTGAACCATAATTAATTAATGTTAGTAATTAGTGTATGGGATTTATTGAAGAATCTGTTCTCTGACTTCAAACAATATTCCTTTGGTAACTTAAGCACCAATTAATTAAAACTTGAAACGGTCTCCAATTAAAGCAAGAGCATCGATCTCACATAAGTCCAAACAATTATTACACAAGACTTGACTATTTTGTGTTGCGGTGTCATAATGGTATCGTGTTTAAGTAGAGCATTAACAGATGTATGAATATAACACGATTAGTTAAACACGTATATACTTTATATATGCAACATGAATAATAGTAACACGTTAAAATCTAAATGATACATTACGATTATGATACAAATAATTCATTTAAACACTAATAATCTATTTAAATGGGTATCATAGACAAGTTAAATATGTGTTATATACAAATTAAAATTATAACACAATTAATAAACAAGTTAGATGTATCACATGTAGGTTAAGCGAGTTTAATCAATTTAAGACATGAAACATGATAAACCTAATATATACCTACTTAACTTTGTGTCGTTCTCGAGTCTTATTAATGAGTGAGGTCCAAAACCTTCAGGTCTAATAAACTAATAGTACTAAGTAAAGTGGGCATTTTACATAAATTTGCCTCATTGACAAGTGTTTAATTGAAGAAAATCCAAAGGAACATCTAAGTAGCTAACAACACATTTGGTTCATGAAATAAAATAAAATATAATAGAATAGTTATTCAATGAGAATATAATAATTATTATATTGTTTGGTTCATGAAATGTAATAAAATAAGAATTTTTATTATAACTCATTCTGATGTTTGGTTGGTAGAAATAGTTTTAAAATAATTAAGAAATAAATGATAAAATTATAAACTTACCTTTTATCATAATTTAGTAAACTAGATAAAATTATTCATTATTATAAGTTAATAATATTTTTCCTTTTTTAATCTTTCAAATTTAGTTTTATTAATTTTTTAAAATATTAATATTTTATTATTAAAATTATTAATATGATTTTTTATTTCAATTTATTTTTATTTTGTCTCTATTTGTATTTTCATTTTTAATATTTCAATTTATATTTTCATTAAAAATTTAAAACATTAATAATTTATTATTAAATTATTGATATATTTTTCATTTTAATGTCTTTTTACTTTTTTATTTTTATTTTTTATTTATAGATTGTAATTAATTATTTTCAATAAATAAGGATATTTTTATCTAATAAATTTTTTACTCTATTCTATAGTCATGGGATAGCCATTAACATGGAGGAGGTGGGGAATGGCTAAATCAAGATTTTGGCTACTCCCCACCTCAAAAACCAACAAAACAAAAAAAAAAACGAAAGAAGAATAAGTGGGGAATGGCCTTAGCTATTTCCTGTACCAAACATGCCATTAAAAGAATATGAAAAATTAATGGATGTACAAGAAATACCCAACACAAAGGGGACTGAACTGAAAATGAAGAAGGAAAACATCACATTTTATTCTTATTTATAATCGTAAAAAAGAGGAAGAAAAGCAAAAACTTTGGGGGGAAGGTAGGAAATAGCGTATCAGCTACCAAGCATTGTATACTACATAGCAGCCAATGGATTTTAACCGTCGTTGGATTCACGGAGTGGGCCCCCTGCGTACATTTCTAATAAGATTCCAACAAGTGTCATTAAAATGCATTCGAGAAAATGGGCTTAGGATTTGTACAATAGGATGTTGAGTACTTGATTGCCCCAAGTCAAAGTCTCTTTGCTTTAAATGCAGCTACCAAGCTCGAACTGTCCTCCCCTCCCCACCCAACACTCTTTCTTTCGTCTTCCTCCTTCCCGGTCTTCTCCTACCTTCTGCAAATTGCAAATTCGGCAGGTAGCAGTGGTACCCTTCGGCCATTTCTATTGGATTCTCGTTGTTTTTGTGTGTAAATCAATAGCAGTCATGTCGGCTTATTATTACTCTCGGCGCCCAGATAACTACGAGTCTCACTATCTCGATGCCTGCTCTCTTTGCGGCAAGTCGCTTCGTAATTCGGATATTTTCATGTACAGGTTGGTTGTTTGTTTATTTCCTGCAATCCTTTTTTCAGTGTTTTGATCATGAAGATTGGCAAGTGTTGATTGATTCTGATGGGGTATTGAACTTTTTTGCAGAGGGAATACACCGTTTTGCAGCAAAGAGTGTAGGCAAGAACAGATGGCGATGGATGAAGCTAGAGAAAAGAACTGGAAATCTGGCAGATCTCTTGGAAAATCGAATGCCAAGAAAACTGTACGGACGGGCACGGTTGCCGTGGCCTGAAGAATCTAATCACATCTAGCTTGTTCTAGCAGAGTAATTTACATCAATTTTGAATGAAAAACAGGGAGAAGAAGAAGAACAAAGCTTCGAGGAAATTTTGTATTTTTGGTTTTGCTTTTCTTTTTTTTTTTTTAATTCTGGGGTTGAAGGATGAGGTGTGGATGTTTATACAAAAAGGGGCATCGGATTGTGCAGCTTTTCGTTAATGGATAAATTGTTTAAAAACATATCAAATTTCCCGATAATCCTGAAATTTTGTTGAGGCAATGAAGGTTCGAAGAGACTTCTTATGGCAATCTTGTTTCTTTTCCAATCAATTAGTGTTGAAATGATTCGATCTCTGATGCTGAAACGCGATGAGAAATCTGGGCATCCATGGATATTCAGTCTGGGAGCTTGTAAGCTTTTTTTTTTTTTTGGGGGGGGGGGGGGGGGGGTGGTGTTCTTCGAGTCCAGTTCTCGAACTCCGTCCGACTGAATGGACCGGAGGAGACCCTCCGTCCATTTTGACGCTTTTTGTCATGTCGTCTTGGTGCCTGGCAGTATGCAAACCCGATACCGGACGACGAATCCTTGTCGGGCATGGCCTCTAGCTTTAGCTTCCAGGCCGACGTCGGTATGGGTCGTGGCATCATGTCTCTGTCCCGATCAACTTTTGCTCACACCCGGGCCGATCTTCTCTGTCTTTATTAGCAATCACTTGCAAGTTGGTCCAACCCAGCTGAGCCCATTCCACTTTTTGTTTTTTTTTCTGGAAAATAATCCTTCTAAATAATATAAATAATATTGACCAATAATTTTAATATGAATAAAATTAGTTTATGAGATCAAAATCTTCACTATTTTCAATTATTATAAATAGTTAGTATGATTTAATTTTGCCATTTCCCATCACAATTGACTTTGTACTTTTTTTTAATATAATTTTGCTACTTGAGAAACTAAAATAGTTAGAGAGTAATACAAGCAATCAAATCCAAAGTTCATAAATTTCAAACAAAGTGTTAATCAAAGAAGGAATACAAAGTTCTTAGATTCGAAGCATTAACCTAATTGAAATTAAGCTGAGCTAAAAATTTAAGAACAAAAATCAAGAACTTAGCAACAATTAGAGTTGTTTTCTTTTCACGCAACATATGACATGACTTAACGATGTAGTTGCGTGGTGGTTGATGTGGTCACATTGTATCTAGCGTGAAATGAATAAAAATTTTTCAATTACGTATGGATTATCACATTGCCACATTACTGAATATGGACAAAAATTGTTAATTGACATTAAGTTTTGTCTGTCGTTAATTTTCTAATAAAAGTCACTAAAATAGTTCTATGGCATTTTTAGTAATTAAACTTATTCACGTATTTAGCTCATTAGTTGCACCTGAATATTTTGCTCATTGATTGGTACATAATTTCCTATATAAAGAGCAAAGTTTGAATCATTTTTTCTTTAATTTAAAAGAAAAAGTATTTAACTCATTGACTTATGCATGATTTAATTACTTAAACAAACAAAATTCAAATCCCCAATCCCTAAAAAAAAAAAAAAACCATCGCTTGCACGAATTAGATCTAGCAATCTTGGATATAACACCAGGTTAAACAAGTTTGAATTTAACTTTAATGTATTTCGTGTTTCGTGTTTTTGTGTCTTAAACATATCAGACACAAATAATACATTTAAACACGTGTAATTAATCCTGTTGATCATGTTATCGTGTTTAAATATATAAATGTGTTTAAACGTATATATGTGACACGCTTATTAACTTGTTAAAAATTAATAATTAAAAATTATTTTTTCTTTACTTAAATAATTTTAAATAATTATTCTAATAAGTTTTTTTTTTAATTTTATAAAGATATTAATGTAATTATACTATGCCCAAACGCTAATTTCGATCTTTTGTTTTGTTATATTTGATGTTATTATTATTTTATTTTTTATAATTATTTTATTTTAAATTTAAATAAAAAATTATATTTAATTGTAAATGTTTTTATTTAATCGTATTAAATGTATTAAACACGTTAATCGTGTTATTTATCATGTCGTGCCGTATATTGATATATTCAACAAATATGTTAATTGTGTTACGTTGTGTTACACGATTATTAAATATATACGTGTACGTGTTTAGATTTAGGATACAAATATTATTCATGTCGTGTTTACCTTTAACATGTTTAGTATCAAATCGTGTTTAACATGTTTAAGATACGAAATTAAAGGCCCAAGTGTGCCTTAATGATGTAGTTGTGTGGTGGTTGACGTGGTCACATTGTATCTAATGTGAAATGAATAACAATTTTTCAATTATGTATTGACTATCATGTTGCCACATTACCGAGTATGGATAGAAATTGTTAATTGACATTAAATTTGTCTATTGTTAATTTTTTAATAAAAGTCACTCAGATATTTCAATGGCATTTTTAGTAATTAAGATTATTCATGTATTTAGCTCATTGGTTGCACCCGAATATTTTGCTTATTGATTGGTACATAATCTCTTGTATAGAGAGCAACATTCAAATCATTCTTTCTATAATTTAAAAAAAATATATTTAACTCATTGATTAATGCATAATTTACTTACTTAAATGAATAAAGTTCGAATTCCCAATCCCTAAAAAAAAAAAATTGATCTACACAAATTAGATTTGACAATTTTAGACATGACACGAGGTTAAATATGTTTGGATTTATCTTTAATGTGTTTTGTGTTTAATCATGTATGATACAAGTAACACGTTTAATTAATTGTCTTATTGTGTTTAAATGAATAAACATAAGTCACACGTTTAAATACGTTTAAACATTTTTGTGTTTTAACCTGTTAGACATAAGTAACACATTTAAACACGTTTAATTAATCATCTTATTATGTTTAAATGAATAAATATATTTAAACATGTATATGTGACACGATTATTAACTTGTTAAAAATCAATAGTCAAATACTATTTCAACTTTACTTAAATAATTTTAAGCAATTATTTTAATAAGTTTTTTAAAATTTTATAAAGATATTATGTAATTATGCTAAGCCCAAACCCTAATTTTAAACTGTTACTTTGTTATATTTTATGTTATTATTATTTTATTTTTTATAATTATTTATTTTAAATTTAAATAATAAAATTATATTTAATTATAAATATTTTTATTTAATCATATTAAATGTATTAATCATGTTATTTATCATGTCATGTTATATATTAACATATTTAACAAACATGTTAATCGTATCATGTCATGTTACACAGTTATTAAACGTATATATGTACGTGTTTTAAATTTAAGATACCAATATTATTCGTATCGTGTTTAACCTTAACGTATTTCATATTTAATGGTACGTGACATGTTTAAAAAACAAAAACACAAATTGTCAGGTTTAACACAAATCCATGACTTTTGTCCAGCTATTGCTGGCTGGCCCATTTGTAATTATCTAGCCCAAAAATATATCCAATTAAAGGCCCAAGTGCACCACAGTCTAGCCCGCTGGATCAAGTTCGGCCCACTACATAAAATTGAGTTTGGACAAAAAAAACCAAGGAAAAAGAAAATAACGCATTGGCATGGTTGAATTCAGCAAGGTCTTTCCCACCATTGTTACTAATGCACTGCCGACTTTCCTGAACCATCCCGGCGAGCGGATCCGCTTCTGCTCGATTGCCGGAACAGCTCATCGTTTGAAGACAAAAGGCGGCTTCTGCATGTCTGCTAAACTGAGCCGTGTGCGCTGTTCTTTCCAGGTGCATAATTCCTCTCTCTTTCTCTCTTCTTTACCAAAACCACGAGCTTATGCTGAGTCCTCAATATCCCTAATTTCGTTCAGTCTTATTCATTTCCTTAACGCACTAAATTCCCAAGCCCGACATTCTTCTTCTTCTTCAAGTTCAACAGGCTTCGATTACCTGAATCAGTTTTCCCCATTTTGTAACTCTAATAAAGCAGCTGCCACCGATTCTTTAAACCTTATTAATTCGAACGAACGCCGTAGAATCACTGTTGAGTTATCAAAGATAATCAAGTCGAAACGTGGGTATTTATTGAAGGGTTTTTCCAACGAATTTTGCCCATGGTTGATAGTAGAAATCATGAAACATTTAGAAACCAGAGAGACCGCATTTGCATTCTTTAAATTTGCATTTAGGGATGATTCTGAGAGTACCATTAGGTCTTCTTGCACTGTTGCGCATATTTTGGCGGCTCAGAACCTCAGGTTTCTTGCTCAAGATGTGGTTTCCTGGGTGATTAGGAGAATTGGGGAGAATAGGAGTGAGGATTTGGTGGAGTTTATGTGGGAAGGTCGTCATGTGTTCGAGTCGGATTCCTCTGTTCTTGATACGCTTATGCGGGCCTTTTTGATTGTAGATATGGGTTCACAAGCGCTGGAGATTTTGACTAGGATGAGGGAGGTGGGTGTGAGGCCAAGTTCATCTGCAATGACAATTCTTTTTAAGCTTTTGCTTAGGGTTGGGGATTATGGTAGCGTGTGGAAGCTGTTTAGGGATATGATTCACAAAGGACCTTGTCCTTCTAATTATACTTTCAATGTCATGATTTTTGGTTTTTGCAGAAAGGGTCATGTTAGAGTTGGAGAGAGTTTGCTTAATGTGATGGGGAAGTTTAAATGTAATCCGGATGTTTATGCATATAATATTCTGATTAATGCCTATTGCATTAGTGGACGGACTTCAGATGCAATTGCTTGGGTCCATTGGATGATAGAGAGGGGTTGTAAGCCAAACATTGTTACATTTAGTACAATTGTTAATGCCTTGTGTTCTGAGGGAAATGTGGTGGAAGCAAGGAAGATTTTTGATGAGATTCAAGAGTTGGGTCTTTCTCCTAATGTTGTAATATGTAATACCTTGATCAATGGGTATGTTAAGGCAAGGGATATTAGTCAGGCAAACATGCTTTATGAAGAAATGATATCGAAGGGTATAGCTCCTGATGCTGTAACTTTTAACATTTTGGTTGCTGGGCATTACAAGTATGGACGGGAAGAGGATGGAGATAGGTTATTGAGAGAGTTAGCAGTACTGGATTTGCTTCCAGATCATTCATTGTGTGATATTTCAGTTGCAGGGTTATGTTGGGCAGGTCGTTTGGATGAAGCCATGGAATTTTTAGAGAATATGTTTGAGAAAGGGATGACACCAGGTGTTGTTGCTTTTAACTCAGTTATTGCAGCATATAGCAGGGCAGGCTTAGAAGATGATGCCTACAAAGTCTATAAAATTATGATAAAATCCAGCTTGAGTCCATCATCTTCCACTTGTAGTTCTTTGCTCATGGGTTTGTCCAAGAAGGGGAGGCTGCAGGATGCCAGGGAGCTATTGTATAAGATGATGGAGAAGGGTCTTCTCATTAATAGAGTGGCTTTTACTGTGCTTTTGGATGGTTACTTCAGGAATGGAGATTTAGCAGGGGCTCAAGATCTTTGGAATGAAATGGAATGTAGGGGGATATCCCCTGATGCTGTTGCATTTTCAGCCTTTATCAATGGACTTTCCAAAGCTGGTCTAATTGAGGAGGCATATGATTTGTTTCTTGAAATGCCAAAAAAAGGATTAATTCCAAATAATTTTGTATACAACTCCTTGATTGGTGGGTTTTGTAATGGTGGAAAGATACACGAAGCACTGAAATTGGAAAGAGGGATGAGGCAGAAGGGTCTTCTTCCTGATATTTATACCTCCAATATCATTATTAATGGATTTTGTAAACAGGCCAGGATGAAGTCAGCATTTGATGCATTTATGGACATTCATCGGGCCGGGCTGGCCCCAGATATTGTAACATACAACACTCTGATTGGTGGGTATTGTGAAGCATTGGACATGGCTAGAGTGGATGAGTTTATGAATAACCTGTATGCTATTGGGTGGGAACCAGACATCACAACCTATAATATACGAATTCATAGTTTCTGTCGTAGTCGAATGATGAATAGAGCTGTAATGATGCTGGATGAACTTGTTACAGCAGGTGTTATTCCAGACACTGTGACATACAATATTATGGTGAATGGTGTTTGTAGAGACATGCTGGATCGTGCTATGATCATAACTGCAAAATTGCTTAAGATGGCCTTTATTCCAAATGTCATTACAACTAATGTGTTACTATCCCATTATTGCAAGCAGGGGATGCCTGAAAGGGCGCTAATGTGGGGTCAGAAGCTAAGTGAGATTTCCTTTGATTTTGATGAGGTTTCTTATAAGATAATGGACAGAGCGTACTGTAACGTACATAAAGATGTTGGGTTTTTTAAAGCAACATCTGGAAAAAGCCTCCTTCTAGAATTTCTCATGTACATTGCATATGATTATTTCTCTAGAAACAGACTTAAACAGAAAACAAGTCAAGAGACTCTTAAATTCCTTGTGTAATCCCAAGTGGCATATAGTGAACTCATGATGAGGAGCTTCTGCATTTGGCAGTAATGAACTTAAAAGTGGGAACAGTTGGAAAGGATGTGAATCATGGTTGAGATGATTGTAATAGTCTAGCAGAGGTGCTTGCTGCATTTGGAACAAAACATGTTGAACTGACGGCACCAGAAGGAGAAAGGGGACATAACGAACAGAGGCCTCTTATACTGAATAAGCGATTCATATGTAGATTTGATTCATGGCCTAAATTACTAGTTGCTGCTTACTTATATCTATGTGTGTCTTCCCTGTCTGAGAGAAGGGAAACCATATCTGGAACTGAATGGCTAGTGGTTGAAGTGAATGCATGTGCAAGATCAGATTGTCACATTTAATTTGGAGTGGAGGGAAGAAGCAGTACATAGGATGAAGCTTCTAACTAAAAGCTGTGTACATAAATTTTTACAGGCCTTGAACATGGTAAAAGAAACTATGGGCTTGAGACTGTTTCTTGGGAAGTAGCTGTTGCAATTATAACAGTGAACACTACTGTCTAGAAGACTGCCCTTGGAGGTAATGTGTCCTTTTATCTTTGCTTGAGCATGTTCAATTTTCGTGTTCTTCTTGTTGTAGAGTGGTGGATTACGTTAGGGGTTAGCATGCTGTTAAATTTTGACTTTTCTGATATTTCTTCGAATGGTTCAACAGTTGGTTGCTTTGGGCCATTAACATGTAAAATTAGTGGTTGAACTGTACAAGGTTGGCAGAGGATAGTGCATGCCTACATGGTAAGTATCTCATATTACCAACACTGTGTCCTGTGAATACAGTACAGTTGACCCTTGATGGGTTACGTTTCTGTTTGCTTCCAATTTTCTATCATTATGTGGACGCATCAAAATGCTTTTAATATAGCAACCTTTTAGTGTCCTCAGGCTTCAATTAACCATTGACTTCTCTGATCTTTTAAGAACTTAATAATCACCAAAATTTTGATTCTTTTTTGCACTTTTGGTATTAGTGTTTTCAAAACTATCGAATATACTTGATTTTTGATGCAATCTAATCAACTATAAAGGTGAAAGAATTTCTGTGTTATACAAGTTTCCATACAGATTAATTTATTGATACAGTTGACTTCACACTTGGAGCACTAATTGAGCAAGATCTTTCTCTTTATATTCCAAGTTATGGTTAATTAGGGTGATAGTATATTGTTATTTGTAATGTGGCTTACCTATTTTCAGTAAATTTTTATTAGAAATTAAGCTAAAAAGTTTCATGAAGCTGTAAGTGCCACATCTTATGACTGGTGGATCTTTTGCAGCTAATGCAAATTCAGATGACTGTTCCTATTGTAGTTCAAGCATTGCATTGCAGATATCTTGGATGGTTGTTTTTCATTTCCAAGTGATGGCTCTCAATTTTTCAACCATGACTGCACTGCCCACATTGGCAGGTCAGTTAGCCAGGTTAGTTCCTTCTTCAGTTTAGGAGCAGATGTTTATGTTGAGTAGATGAGTTGAAATCATTGGATCACATTTTTTTAATAGAAGAAAAACGCAAATCATACTGCATAGCTGAAGCTTGATGGGTGGCTAACACAATAAGATGCTCACCTTCTGCTTGGTGGTGACTGCAAATGGTTTTTTCATCAGGGGAAGTTTGACTTTGCTGGAGCAACTTGTCGGAGCTAAGCTCGTTGACAAAACCAAATACATCATGGACATTCTTAGGTATATTCTGGTAGCTTGGTTCTCTAAAGTTCAAGGTTTCACATTACAGTTTAGGTTGAATGATTTTTGCCCAAACAGCAGAAATGATGAACCTGGGGGAGGACAGCTATATTTTGGGATAGAAACATCAATACATTGTAGGGGAATCCCAAAAGACACGAAATTTGTATACTTTTGTTTTTTCAATAAGAGAAAAGGGGGAATACTAAGGTTTTCTATTCTTTTTTCTTTTTCTTGATTACTGTACATGGAGGCCAAAGCCAAGGCACAATTTGATAATATCCATTCCGGGAACTGGCCCTCTATAAAAGGTCTCATGTTTTACAGACAAAGGGGCACAGGGGGGAGGAAAAGAGAATAAAGAGAGAGAACTCATGGCACTTTGGCCCTCTGCAACATCATCAATCTCCTCCTACTTGCACCTTCCACATGCTCACCCAATTTTGCAAGGTGTGCCATCCGCCTTTTCCATGATTCCGAGACACCAAATTGATTTGAGTTCGATTCTGTTTCAGCTGTTTCAGCCGGTTCAATTTCAGGCACCTCAGGACTCTCATTCCCTCGATCATTTCCGTCATCTGAAACTTGGATTATCTGCTTCAACCTCTCTACCACCTGACTCATCTTCGGCCGGTCCTTGGGACTTTTTAATAAACAAGTGTCCGCTAACTTAGCAATTTCTCGAGCTGCAGCTGTCGAAAACTGGTTTTCAAGACGAGGGTCCATTATTAAGCCGAACTTTTTGCTATCAGCAGGGAACTGTTTCACCCATTCCACGAGTTTTTGCTCTGCTTTAGGGCGGCCTCGTTCCAATGACCGCCTGCCTGTAAGAATCTCATACAATACCACACCAAAACTCCAAACATCACTCTTATACGTGAGATGTCCTGTCTCAATGTAATCAGGAGCAGCATAACCATAAGTCCCAACTACCTGATCAGAAAAACATAAACCTTGTTACCATCATCAGCTCTATAATAGGATTTAAAGAAAGTACAGAGAATACTAACGGCTGTTGAAACATGCGTACGCCCAGCCATCGGCCCCTCCCTTGCTAGCCCGAAGTCTGAAAGCTTTGGATTGAAGTTCTCATCTAATAACACGTTGGAGGCTTTGAAATCTCGATATATCACCTTGCATTATCATGAAACCAGAGATTAAGCACAAAGAAACATAGATTCAAATCCTGAAGATAACATGCAGACAACCATAAATTCACGACCAGCAAAGCAAAGGGTATGTTTTATGTTCAAAATGTTGTGGTTCTATCATATTATATATAAGAAAACAGAAATGCATAGTTAGTGTTTAGAAAGGAACCTGAACTTCTAAGCCTTCGTGCAGATAAGCTAATCCTTCTGCTGCTCCGAGTATTATCTGCAATCTTGTTTTCCAAGGAAGAGGAGGGTATGCACGCCGGAAAAGATGATCCTCTAGGCTCTTATTTTGCATAAACTCGTATACCAGAAGACGCTGGATCCCTCTTTCTCCATCAACAGCACAGTATCCTATGAGTTTGACGAGATTGGGGTGATCAACAACCCCAAGAAACTGGACTTCCGCCACCCATTGTTTGTGTCCCTATATGGATCAAACAGAACTATGAAACAACAATTCATAGCAATGAAAAACATTTTACCCTCTCAATTACCAACCAAGAAGGGGAATGAGGGTGATGGCAACAAGTTTTCTTGTCAAAAGGAGACAGAACTCCTGTTGGTGAGGGAGGGGGGCTTGACCTTGCAATGCATAAAATGTTTTTCTTTTCTTCTCATTATCTTATGCCATAATTGACTACTGAGCACAATCGACAGTCCATTTTCCCTTTTTGGTCAAAACTAGCAGTATTAAGTTTAAATTACTCTCTGACCTAGCCGATTCCTCGAAAAGTAAGATGAAAATCTCACTGTATGGCAGGATGAGTTAGGTAAAGAAATCAGCTCTCATGAAATTGCAGATTCGATTTTGGATGGAGGTGTTGGTCTGCAGGAAACTAATTAGTCCTTTCTTGGTGATCAAACACAAAAGACAAGAAAGGTTGAAGGAAACAGTTTTCTCCTCCTTTTTTCCTCTTCAGCAAAACAGGACCTTAAGGGTTAAGAAATGCTTTGACAAATCAGAAGCTCGGAAAAAATGTAGGACATAGTTTATGGTAGCTGTCAAGCACTCCAATTGAACCTTTTGCAACTCTCACAAGTAAGCATGAACTTCAAAAAGAGACAGGCATTTGTAGTTAAGCCAATGCAATTATATGTTCAATCAATGTTGTGATGAAGAACATGGAAATAGAACAACTAGGAGCAAGCCAAATTCAAACACATGGTCTCCAGGATACTGTCAGCAAGGGCAACCAGCCACAGATAATTGCCCAAGCAATTGCAGAAGGTATCCTGAGTACTTTTATAAAGACTAAAGAAGAAAGAAAAACTTTGAGAAACAACTTCAAATCAAGATCTCCAAAAAATACACAAGTCGTCAAGCAGATAGAAGTAGGTGGGGGGGGGGGGGGGGGTGTGGAATTTTCTATGTACCCAAACAGAGCAAGAGCCAAGAGGACAAACCTGCAAGCCATTCTTGTTAAGCTTTTTAATAGCAACCACCACAGGCTCACCCTTTCCATCAGCAGGGTTGATCGAACCTTTATAGACGCTCCCGAAGCCGCCTTCGCCAATCTTGAGTAGCAAACTGAAATCATGGGTGGCTTGCCTAAGCTCTGAGAAAGAGAAGACCCGTAAGTTATGAGCTCTTTCTTCGTACAACTCCGGTATGCTACGCGGAGAAGCTGCCGAGCATGAGGACTTTGTGATCCGATCAGGCCCTCCTGAATATTCCCCTGATTTCTCCCTTTCTTCTTTCAACTCTGGGGCTGATCTTTGTCCCCTGCTTCTAGATTTGTCCTTGAAATAATGAAAACACTTCATTGCATGAAAATTTTACAGGCTGACAAGCAGTTCTTTATTGGGATTTAAATGTGATCTTGGGCCTGCGGCTGACTCCACACTAGACAAATCTACAGAAGAACGCGTGATTGAATCAGTAAACTTAAATGAGAAACAAAAAATGAAAGCCTGAAGGGACGGAGAATGGTGACTAGCAATAGGAAATCGATCAAGAGATTCAAATATGGCAGCAATGACAAGAAAGCAAAGAAAAGGCCGTCAACCATACAGAGAAAAAAACAAAGCAACAAGGGGATAAGGAAAAAATTAAGCAAAACCCAATAGAGGAAACAAGATGTCAACAGAGAATTCAGCAAAAGTAAACACCGAAATGGAAGGTTCGAAAGCCCATTTTGAAGGTGGTAGAGAGAGACAAAGAGAGATAGCATAGGGTTTTCATGGTTTCTACCAGGGTTTGGGACGCTTCCATGAAGAAAGACCTTGCATTTCGTTTACTTGCCAAGCTTTTCTTTCTGTTTGTCCTTCGAAAATCTGATGATTCTGTATTGGATTGGCTTGGACTGTTTGACACAAACAACTGTTTCTGATTGAAGAATTCAACCAGTTGAAATTCAGATAAGTCAGTTTTCTCAGCTGACAGGCGAAGATTAAAGCTTTAAATAATAAAAAAAAGGGTCTTTCTACTCCCCAACCGTAACAAAGTACTCCGTTTGACTTTCTAGACCTTCCCCTCTGTCACATGGATTTAATAATTACAAAACAAAGAGGGACCCTCTTTGAAAACGACAAAGGATCAACCTTTATTTACCCTTTCGTTCTGTTCTTCCTGTCGTGGCTTTCTTTAATGCCAATTTGCATGCCAACTTAATTCAAACATCAGTTCGGTGCCTGCCTGCCCTGCTCCCCAATGAAGTTTTACAAATGAAGAGCACAAACCTTGAAACTTGAAATGAACCAAAGTTTGAAAAGAAAAAGGTGAAGAAAAGGGGATCAAATCTAACAAATCTCCATTGCTGTCATTTTTAAGTTCATAATCCCCAAACACCCTTTTTGATGATCCGAGAAGTTAGAATGTTCTTGGACTAAGATCTCCACATTTGATAGTTTAAAAAAGTCAAAGATTACCTTAAAATCTAAAGTGATGATGTTTGAGGAAAAGGAATCTAGAAAGCCAGAAAAAATCCACCCTTTTCTGAGATGCCAATCAGCTATTGCCCAAGATGATTTTGATATCTCAATTTTCTACCAACAAATCATGATACTCAGATTGGGTATTCTCAAATTTTTAATTACCCTGTGATACCATTATTGACATGCTAAATCTTAATTACTATATCATGATAATATAAGATCATAAAAAGCTGATCTTGATTAGATGGTATTGTCAAAAGAGCATTTAAGAGTTAGAAGAATTGATTAAACTACCTTAATCTATGCTTAATGTTATGGATTAATTATCTATGCTTTAATCTTTATTTTGCAATAACACCAAAATAGGCTATAAAACAGAGGAGACTCCAAATTTGACCCTTCTTTCCTCCTGCTCTGCTTCGGGTTTTTTTTTTTTTTCCTTTTTTTAAATCTTTAAGACATAAATCTCTTCAGTGTTTAAAATACTAAAGCGAGTAAGAACCAGGTACAGACCTCGACATGGATCGGAAGGCAACGTGACATGTCTTCAACAACGCACACGAGCGGTTGACACGAGGGAGATAGAGTGGGGGCCCACTTGAGATTTGGCATTCATTCCCATCGAGACATATGGCTGGCTGTCATTTTGGTGAGGTTGCAAATCAAAGATTAGATCAGATAATCAGCTCTAACTATCGCATTAAAGCTCCTAATTATCACTCTAATTGCGACATTTCTCAACTCTATATTTTAAATCCGTACAGATTTGTTATATCCAATTGGATTTAAGTTAAATTACATAAATTTATATAACTAAGTTTTTATTTTTTTATTATTTTAAAATAAGATTGAATTAAAAATACTATGCTTATACACGAGCCTATCCCTCCTCCCATGCAGGGACCACTTTACGACATTGGACGAATTTATTTTTTTATTTATATATACACAAATAATAATAATTATTTTTTATTCATATAATTTTATACCAATTGTTACGTAATTTCATTGATTCTTTAACACCGTCGTTTACAAACTTTTATAAAAATAACAAATTTATCTTTACTCTTCAAATGTCCCTAATGTGAATTTACCATATAATATTAAATTCTTTAATCATAAATATTAGTAACATGCTTTTATAGAGAATATAAAAAAATATAAATAAGAATCCAAGTGTACCAAACCAAAATGTTTTATATTCAATTAGCCTACCCATTTTCAATGCTCCCCATTCGTTGAACCACGCACCACCAAAAATCTTCTTCCCGTCCTTTTTGGGAACCGCATGATCCCGTCGAGTCAAATGAATAAATTATTCATTACGGGTGAGCAATTAGGTTCGGACCTTTTTCATAGTTTGTGTTCTAATAATGGGCTAAGATCAGTTTAAATGACCCAAATGGTCCTGATGGGCTTATCCTGGCCGAGTTCTTCTGACCCACTTTTTCCTTAGTCATCGTCAGCCCAAAATCTTTGCCCATTTCACTTAACAGAGATGATGATTCAGCCGTATAAACCCAATGTTATTTTCTTTGTCACGTTCACACTGTCGTTTGTGTTCCCCTCAACCAAGGAAAATGATGAGCAAAGACAGAATCCTGTTGCAGTTCCTGAAGACAATTGGGTGAAAATGGTCCTGCACGACAAGCTCACTACCACCCAAAAGAGTTAAACTTAGTGGAAAGCTTCAGGTTCTTTGGCACTATGATGGAAAGAGATTTTGCATTTACTCCCTGGTAGCCAATTGAAACTAGGATCAGTGTCACAGACAGTTCAACTTCCAGTTCTCTCTCAATTTATAGCATGACATGTTGATTGCAAGTTTTGGGTTTTTCTTGTTCTGTTTTCCAAACATTTTGCTTGATTGGGATGGAACTGGTTTACTTGCTTTAGCTTGATCTTGCTTGGGTTTTGTTTCCATGGAAACTATTACCAATTCTACCCAAGCTCCAGACTAGGAAATAATGCATATTGTGGGAGAGTGAACATTCTTCTGATCAGCACTGGTGCTTGCAACTCGAGCTTCTTGGATTGCATCTCAACACTCTCCTGCACTCAAGGAGTCAGGAGTTCTCTGCTGCTTCTTGATAACTTAGTATCAAAAGTTAAACCAAAACAAGTTTGCCTTATTGAACCTACATACAGGTGATGGTATTGTGTTCCTTCTTGTTTCTACCCTTTACTTCAAGGCTAGATGTTGAGTTTTCCAATCTGGGAAGTTTCAGCACTGATCTGTGTTACCAGCCATTTTTTTGGGTAGTTCAGGCCTGAATGCCTTACTTCCAAGGTTCAGCTATTGCAATGACAGCAAATTAGGGGTCCCTGGCACTTTCAACAGAGAGAGTGTGTAAGTATCTTCATAAGCTTTATCTATAATGTTATCTTTTTATCAAGATCAAATTAGATAAACTCGTTTTTATAATGAAATAAAACTAAATCAAATAACATAAATTCACACTTTAAATTTACAAAAAAAAGAAAAAATCTAACAAGCATGAAACCGAAAATAAAAATCATAAATGATAATTATATTGTTTCCATAACAAGCATCATGATCTAAGCATTGATAATGCATTTATTAAAAAAATTTGTTGGTTTGCAACTTGGTTTTATCATTGGTATAGTTGGAATAGTGGAATTTAAATAAAGTTTAGATATTTCTTTTCTTTTTGTTATAAATAAATAAGCCATTTATTAAATAAATACTAGTATTGTAGTTCATGTACGTATAAAGAAAAATTCAATTATATTTTAGGTAAAATTAAAGAAATAAAGAAAGAGAGGAATTTTTAAAGTTAGGTGAGTTGCTTGCATCAAGGTAGTTAGGTTTTCTATTAAAAATAAAGGAAAAATAAATATATATTAGTCAAAGATTTTAATGCATTTTTCTTGTAATCATAAAAAACTAAAGTCAATCTTTATTTTGACAATTAGTATTAAAATTACGTATTTTTTTAAAAAATTTAAATAAGTAAATTCATATGAAATCTCAATTTTATTACTAATAAATAAATACTAAATGATATAAAAATTATTTAGTTATTTATTTTTTTGGCTTAAGAAAGTTCATGGTCAATTACACATGGGATTTGCAACTATTAATTCATGACATATATTCCTTTTTTGACTTATCATGCATTTGTCATGTGAAATTAAAAAATTTAGAAATACTTAAATATAAAAAAAAAATGGAAAGTCTCAATTCATACTTTAATTTTTTGGTCTTTAACTTTGGGTGATGCAATAATAAATGCAAAGGCAACAAACAAAATAATTTTTATTTTTTTCCCATGTTTAGACTTTTAAATTTTTAATTTTATATTAAAAAAAATTAATTTTGAAAAAACAAATATTTAGAGACTAAAATAATAATTACCCTCTAAAAGAAGAGAGAAGAGGGTGAAAAGTAAAAGAAGCGGGGGTCGGTGAGTAAAAAACCAAAAGAAAGAAAAAAGAGTATAAAAACGAGGGGCAGTAAAAAAGATCGGAGCGAAAGCGAAGAGTTCTCTTTTCACTAAACTCAAGTGAGCCACGACTCGTTCGATGCTTTGATCTCCTAAAAAACCTACCTTTTGACCACCTTGCTCGACAGTTTGTTACCTAATTTACTCTCTCTCTCTCTCTCTCTCTCTCTCTTCCAAGTTTTTAATTATTTTTATTTTTATCTTATTTTGACAAATATTGGGGGGGCTTTTGTTTCTCTTTTGAAAGAGAAAATTTTTAAAATTTTTATTATTTTCTCTTTCTACTGCGTATATCGACATGACCACCCAATAAAAAACCCTAATTTTCTCTGTCTTTCTTTTCTCTCTGCACACTCTTTTGAGTTCACAGGTACACACTTCCGCTGATCGTACCCTAATTTTTTGTTGTTGTTGTTGGTGGAATTCTCATTGCGGTGTTGTGGAAATGCTATGATTTGTTGAGGTTTCGGTTTTTTTTTTTTTTGGGATCTGTTTGGATGCAGAGATAGAAAGAAGAACAAAAAAGGAGGGAAATAGGAGGAGGAATCAAGGGTGGGATATATGTCCTTCAATCAACCAAGGTCCGATAAAAGCGAGCAACAATACCGAAAATCCGGGCGATCCGCCAGCTCTAATCAGCAGCGGACCTCTTCAGGCGGTTACGGTAAGGGCGCTGGCGGCGGGCCCGCCCCTTCACCGTCTTTTTCTTCCTCTTCGTCTTTGTCTTCCAATCGAAGGTAACGACAACTCATCATCAGGCTTTAGGCTTTAGGGTTTGCTTAGTTTTTTCTTTTTGTTTGATTGCCAGTTTGTTTAGGGTTTCTATGCGATTTCATGTATTGATGATGTTTTTTGTTTGTTGGGTGGTCTTGATACGATAGTTTGAAGAAGTCTAACAATGCACAAGGAGGGCAATCTAGGGTTAATTCACCGGCTGTGAATCCTTCGGAGTCTACTAATGCTTCTGCCGCCCGACACATTCAAAATGGTGCACATGTACTGCCCCAGTTACAGGGTATGATTCAAAATTCTTAAGCTTGTTTGACTTTATAGATTTATAATCGAAGAGAAGAGGATTATCTTGATGTTATTTGCGTTTGTGCTCTTTTTTTCTGATAGGAGCATCTGATGCACCGGTTGCAAGCAGTGCTGCTAAGCCTGTTGAATCGCCCCCCACTCAGAGAAGCACCCGAGCTGTTCCGAAGGCTCCAACTTCTCAATCTGCCACCATGAGTTCTGATGGTAGTTTTCCCACAACCCCCGCAAAAGGTATCTTTCTATTGTGCTTGGTGTACTATGATTATAGGATCAAAGTTACTTCAATTATGAGAAAACTGGGGGTTATTCAGTTTAGTAATTATAAATGATGTATAATATTTTTCAATGCTTATTTACGGTGATGGTATTTCTAGCGTAAGATGATATGACTAATTTTTTTTTTCTGATTAACTCCAGGAGATGCATCCAAAGCATTCTCTTTACAATTTGGGTCCATAAGTCCTGGTTTCATGAATGGAATGCAGGTATCCTACAATTCTCATATTCTCACTCTTATCTTTTTTCCATTCAAAACCTTCTTTTCTAACAGCAAATGTTATATCCTTGTTTTTAAGCAGATACCAGCTCGGACTAGCTCAGCACCCCCAAATTTGGATGAGCAGAAACGTGATCAGGTTTGTCTCTTATCATGAACTGTACACTGTCTGTTGATGATTTCGCACCTCATCTTTCTTCTTCTTTTTCTTTTTTCACAAAAATTTAAAAGATGAAGAGATTAGTGGATCATTAGACCTACTGATTGTCCTTCTTCGTCTAGTTTAATTTTCAAGAACCATGAATGTTATGCTTCATAAAAGTAAAAGATTGTTTCCTTTTGCTCACCCTGGTTGCAGTTCCAAATATTAAGAATCTGAACACCTTGAAGAACCTAAGTAAAATCTGAACTTGACATGTTTAGGCCCATCTTAATTGCTGGTTTCTCATGTTCACCATCTTGATGCTTTCTAACTGATATAGTTTTGGGGTCTTTTAGGAATTCACTTATATATGATCGACATTTAATCCTGCAGGCACGCCATGATTCATCTTTTAGATCTGTACCAAATTTGCCGACTCCCATCCCTAAACACCAGTTACCAAGAAAGGATTCAGTTGCAGCTGACCAATCTCATTCTGGGGAGGCTCATCCAGTGCCCAAGGTCAAAAAAGATGCACAAGCCTCTGTGGCATCCCCTGCAAACCAGTCACAGAAGCCATCCCTTCTTAATATGCCCATGACTTCTATGCAGATGCCGTTTCATCACCAGCCCCAGGTTTCCATGCAGTTTGGTGGGCCTAATCAACAGATTCAGTCTCAGAGTGTTACTGCTGCTTCAATTCAAATGCCGATGCATATGCCATTACCTATGGGAAATGCACCTCAGGTACAGCAGCAAGTCTTTGTTCCAGGTCTTCAGGCTCATCCATTGCCACCTCAGGGAATGATGCATCAGGGTCAGGGCTTGAGTTTCACACCACCCATTGGTGGACAGCTTGCTCCCCAGTTGGGAATGAGCATTGCCCCTCAGTATTCTCAACCGCAGGGAGGGAAGTTTGGGGTTCCTCGTAAAACCACTCCTGTTAAGATTACTCATCCAGACACGCATGAAGAACTAAGGCTTGATAAACGAACAGATACATATTCAGATGGTGGGCCATCAGGTCCAAGGTCTCATCCTAATGTGCCTTCTCAATCACAGCCAATTCCATCTTTTGCACCTTCTCATTCAATTAACTATTATTCCAATTCTTATAATACCAATTCCATGTTTTATCCACCACCAAGTTCTCTGCCATTGTCTAGTAGCCAGATAACTCCCAATGCCCAAGGGCCGAGATTTAACTATACTGTTAGCCAGGGTCATCAAAACATAGCTTTCATAAATTCAGCGGCAGCCCATAGTTCACCACAAGTTAATAAATCTGTAAATCTTGCACATGGCACTTCAGAACCACCAAATGTGGAACCTCCACGTGATGCACACAATGTGAAATCCTCTGCTTCCTCAGGTACAACACAGGTGACTGTTAAGCCATCTACTGTTTCTATTGGAGAAAAGGCTGCAGATTCCTCTTTGTCAAGTAGCTTGCTTGCTCTTGAAAAGGTTGGGTCAATAAAACTTTCGATGCCAGCTAGTGAGGTTAGCTCATCTCAGGTTCAAAGGGACTTGGATACTTGTCAAGAGAGCTCCGTACAGCAGGCTAAACCTGGAAATGAATCATTGACATGCAAGTCATTACCAGCAGCATCTAAACATTCGGAGGGAGCTCCAGCAACTAACTTGGATGAGGGCCTGCCATCTAATTCTGTATCTTCTGCTCCAGCTGCTACATCTGAGGAGTCTATGCTAGTTGTTGCCAGTAATGAAGGCAGAAGGAAGGAGAGTTTGAGTAGGTCAAACTCTGTGAAAGATTATCAAAAGAAACCAGGCAAGAAAGGACTTATTCAGCCACAAAATCAGGTATTTTCCTTGTGTTTTCCTTTTTCATTTTTTGTTGCACATGCAATGTTTTGTTTGCATGTATTTATCTGTTCCTTTACCTATTGTTGATTGGTGGACAGTCTACGTCAACATCCAACTTGGCTTCCCCCACTGCAGACATTGGTATTTCCTCAGACAGTGCAGTTTCTGAAACTTTGGAGGCTAAAACAGCTGTAGCATCATCAGCAGCTGCTGATGTTTTGTCACAATCTACCAGGGAATTACCGTCATTTAATGATGCTTCAACTTCTTATGTAGAACTGAAGACAGAGAGCAAAAGAGAAGGGTTAACCTCGGTTTCATCTGAAGTTCCTGGTACTGGCAGTAATGTTGATAGCTTGGACATGGTTCAGCATGCTAAGATAGATGGTTCTTCCAAGCTGGATGAGCAACCAAAACCTGAAATTAGTCTTGAGCTTCCTTCTCAACCAGTTCCCTTGAAACCTATGGAGCTTAAATCTGATCAGGACCCTGCCTTGAAGTCTACCAACAATGATGTTCCAACCTCAGGAACTGCACAGGGGGTGCTTGGTGAAGATGTGGGGGTTAACATGGAAAATGAGAGAGTCACTGACAGTGTGGATGTCTCTACCTCTGGGATTGCTGACTCTACAGATGTTGAAGGTTCTCATGTTGATTTGACTTTGAGTTCAGATGGTTCTTCAAGTGCCACTGGTAGCAGTGAGATCACTGTTACTAAATCTAGTGCATCAGACCAGCAATCTGCTCCTGTCCCAACTCCATATCTCCCAGAATCAACTTCAAAATGTGAAGGGGAAGGTGTTCTGGTACCTGGTTCAAGGGACAAGCCAGTGCCAGAACTCAGTAGGACAAAGAGTACTTCAATTAAGGGGAAGAAAAAAAGAAAAGAATTTCTTCAGAAAGCAGATGCTGCTGGGACAACTTCTGATCTCTACATGGCATATAAAGGTCCTGAGGAAAAGAAAGAGACAGTCATACCTTCAGCAAGTGCAGAAAGCAATTGCATTAGTGTTAAGCAGGCATCTCATGAGGCCCCTCAGGTGGATGCCATAGAAAGTGAGAAAATTGCCCCAAATAAAGCTGAACTGGATGATTGGGAAGACGCTGCTGACATGTCTACGCCAAAGTTAGAAACTTCAGATAATGGCGAAAATGTCCATGGAGGTTTAGTAGATCATGAGAAAGATGGAAGTGGGAATATGGCAAAGAAGTATTCCAGAGATTTCCTCCTTAAGTTTGCAGAGCAGTGTACAGATCTTCCACAGGGATTTGAGATCGCTTCTGATATTTCAGAGGCCTTGATGAGTGCCAATGTCAATGATCGTGATTCATATCCTAGTCCTGGCAGAGTAATAGACAGGCAACCTAGTGGATCTCGATTAGATCGTCGTGCTAGTGGAATTTTTGATGATAGCAGATGGGTTAAACCTTACGGCCCAGTAAGGGATTTGCATCTTGATCTTGGTTATGGTGCTGCTGGAGGTTTTCGGCCTGGCCAAGGAGCTAACTTTGGTGTTCTAAGGCATCCACGTGCACAAACACCTATGCCATATATTGGAGGGATCCTTGCTGGGCCAATGCAACCTATGGGTCCACAGGGAGGGATGCCACGAAATAGTCCTGATGCAGACAGGTGGCCACGCAGTACTAACTATCAGCAAAAGGGGTTGATTCCTTCTCCCCAAACCCCATTACAGATCATGCACAAAGCTGAAAAGAAGTATGAAGTGGGTAGAGTGACAGATGAGGAAGAAGCCAAGCAGAGGCAACTGAAAGCAATTTTGAACAAATTAACTCCCCAAAACTTTGAAAAACTCTTTGAGCAAGTAAAAGCAGTAAACATTGACAATGCAGTTACACTCACTGGTGTCATCTCACAGATCTTTGACAAAGCTTTGATGGAGCCTACTTTCTGTGAAATGTATGCGAACTTCTGTTATCATCTGGCAGGAGAGTTGCCTGATTTTAGCGAAGACAATGAAAAGATAACGTTCAAGAGATTGCTTCTGAACAAGTGCCAGGAGGAATTTGAGAGAGGGGAGAGAGAGCAAGAAGAAGCTAATAAAGTTGAGGAAGAGGGTGAGGCTAAACAGTCTGAGGAGGAAAGAGAGGAGAAGAGAATTAAGGCACGGAGACGAATGTTGGGTAATATTAGACTTATTGGGGAGTTGTACAAGAAGAAAATGTTAACTGAGAGAATTATGCATGAATGCATCAAGAAATTACTTGGTGAATATGAGAATCCTGATGAGGAAGATGTTGAGGCTTTGTGTAAATTAATGAGTACGATTGGAGACATGATTGACCATCCCAAAGCAAAGGTGTATATGGATGCTTATTTTGAGAGGATGGCAAAGTTGTCGAACAATATGAAACTATCTTCTAGGGTTAGGTTCATGTTGAAGGATGCTATTGATCTGAGAAAGAATAAATGGCAGCAGAGGAGGAAAGTTGAAGGGCCTAAAAAGATAGAGGAAGTGCACAGAGATGCTGCTCAAGAGCGACAAGCACAAGCCAGTAGGCTTGCTCGTGGTCCTGGCATCAATCCTGCTGCAAGAAGAGCACCTATGGATTTTGGTCCGCGAGGCTCTATGTTATCTTCCCCAGGTGCTCAGATGGGTAGTTTCCGTGGGTTGCAGACCCAGCTCCGTGGTTTTGGGGCTCAGGATGTTCGCATGGATGAAAGACAGTCATTTGAGGCTAGGGCTTTGTCAGTTCCCTTGCCTCAAAGACCAATTGGTGATGATTCTATTACTTTGGGCCCCCAGGGTGGTCTTGCTAGAGGAATGTCCTTTAGAGGACCACCAGCAATGTCCAGTGCTCAATTAGCTGATGTTTCTGCAACTTCAGGAGATTCAAGAAGAATGGCTACTGGTTTGAATGGTTTTAGTTCTGTATCAGAGCGTACTAGTTATGGTTCTAGAGAGGATCTCATGCCAAGATATGTGACAGATAGATTTGCAGCACCAGCTGCTTATGACCAGTTGAGTTCCCAGGAACGTGGCACGAATTTTGGTCATAGGGACTTGAGGAACCCAGATCGTAGTTTTGATAGACCTCTTGCAGCTTCGCCATCTGCACGAGGTCAAACGTCAGGTGTCACTCAAAATATTCCTCCAGAAAAGAGCTCGCCTGAGGAGCGCCTGCAGGATATGTCAATGGCAGCAATTAAAGAATTTTACAGGTATCCTCTTGTCTCAAGTGTGATTTTAGTGTCCCATATACTAGCCATCGTATTTCCCATAAATATATATGTAATACATGCACAGACACATACATTTGCATATGGACCTATACATGCACTGTACTTTTAGTCATCAGCAGAAAATTGAATTATAAAACTACTCTTGAAAAGGGTTGTGGACTGATGGTTGGCTTTAGTATCTGAAATATCCAATTTATGGACTGTTAGTCTAATATTCTGACTACATTTAACATGCGCAAATCCTGAAAGGGGTTATTACTTGGTTACTTATATTGAGTACTTAGCATTTTTCTCTTTTAATTCTTGTAGCGCTAGAGATGAGAAAGAAGTTGCTTTGTGCATCAAGGATTTGAATTCCCCAAGCTTCCATCCCACAATGATTGCTCTGTGGGTAACAGACTCTTTTGAGAGGAAAGACATGGAACGGGATCTTTTGGCCAAGCTACTTGTTAATTTGACAAGGTCTCGTGATGGTGTGTTGAGCCAAGTTCAACTCGTTGAAGGGTAAGAGAATCATTTAGCAACATTTACTGAGTGATTATAACCTTTTGAAGTCATTATATTTATGCATTTTCATTCTTTTGTTCTTTTGTTCAGGTTGGAATCTGTTCTCAGCGCATTGGAGGATGCTGTGAATGATGCCCCGAGAGCTGCAGAATTTCTTGGTCGGATTTTTGCCAAAGTCATTATAGAAAATGTGATCTCCCTGTGGGAGATTGGACGTTTAATATATGATGGTGGGGAGGGGCAAGGGCGTCTTCGAGAAATCGGGCTCGCTGGGGATGTTCTTGGAAGCACCTTGGGGCTAATTAAAACAGAAAAAGGAGAAACCTTCTTAAATGAAATTCGATCAGGTTCCAATCTGCGTTTGGAGGACTTTCGGCCACCAGATCCTAACAGGTCAAGCATATTAGAAAATTTTATTTAGAGGATAGTGATGCTCCTTGTATTTCGTTAGAAGAAATTCATGCCTAGTGGCTCTAGGGGTACCATGTCATTTTGCGAAAATATTTTTGCGTGCGTGCGTGGGTGGGCGGGTGGGGGATTTACATATGGGTTTCTTCTTGGCCATGTTTAAATATTATTTCTTGGAAATATTCACTGCAATTATGAAAGATCAAATTGAGCATCCAAAATTGGAAACTCTCTGCAGCAACTTGCTCTTTCCTTCCTAATGCCTGTGCTGCATCTGCATCTTCATCTTATTTGTTATTATATCAAAGCTCTTTGTAATGGCAAGATCAAGATCCTTTGCCTAAAGTACCTGAGCCATGGCCAGGAATTTGCAAAATGAAAGTCTTTTGCCTGTGTCACTGCATCAATACACCCTCTCATAGAAACCGGTTTCTTTTGAGAAGCAACAAAGGAAGGGTCTGTTGTTTTTTTCCTTTCACCCTTTTATCCCAAAAACTTCATGATTATAAATTCATTTTTAAACGAAGATTATTTTACAAGTTTTAAAACTTTGAAATGTTGTTTAAAGAACTGAAACTGAGGACATTATCTTGAATGCCATTGGTGCATAAGGCTTCAAAGTTTGATCTGAGGCTTCCAAGTTGAGAAATTAAGTATGGCTTCACCTATTTATATTTAAAGCATTCTCTGATTCACTCTTTAAATGGAATTTCCAGTATTGGGGCAATAATATAACAAAAATTGTACTAAGTAAAGAAACATGTATCAATAGTAACTTGCAGGGATCTGATAAAATTCTTGCTCAACCAATCTATTTTGGAAAAAGGATTGAAATCCATCCCATTGTCTACATATATAAATAAAATCAATCTACAAACAGCATGAATCAAAAATTATATAAAAAGCGAGAATCAAAGGGAGAAAGGTTTTGCATACACATCGAATGGCTCGCAGGCTGTTAATTGGGGCTCCTGTGAAACAATAAAAACACAAAAGAAAAGGTCAGAAACTCCTCAATCACATATTATCTTCAAATTTTTCGTAAATTAGAAGGCTCGGTGTAGGCAGCTTCTCCCGATTTATCCTAGGAAGCCAAAATGGTGTTTGCATTTATGTTTCACTGTATAGTTCCAGATTCTAAAACAAACAACAAATTAAGAGTCCTGATCACACTTTCAGTTGTTTTACCAATAAAGTTTGCTCCAATCTCAAATGTTACTCAAATAATTGGCACAATCATTTTTACATATATATATATATATATATATATATATAAACCTTGCTAAACATGCACATGTGTGTGTGGTATGTTTTGACTTGTACATAATCAACCAAAGGAAAATTAACTTGATATGTATGGAAACAGAGAGGTATGAATAAATTGGTCATGCAAACCCTACCTGTCTCAGCCCACCACCGATACCAACACTACCTCCTGTCAAAAGCATGGTGATGAGGGACGTAACAGCACCACCACCAATGTCGCCACCCCCCACACTTCGAATTGCATTGCGCATTGCAGTAAGAATGCTCCCATATGTAGCCCCATGCCCACGCTCAATGGCTTGGATGAAGCAGAATGTCATGGCACCGGTGGATGTAATCCTTGATAAAGCCTGCTCCCCAAAGCATTAAAATATTTTTCAGCTTTTTGAGATCTAAAATGCCCTGAGGACTAAAATTTCAAGAGATCTAATCAGCATTTCTGAAACTTACAGATGTATCAGCAGAGGTTTGATGATCATCACAACCACTAAAGGAAATTACTTCTCCACCACTTGTTCCCTTCCATAAACCTGATGCTGGACGATGGTCCTCCCATATATACTGTCCAGACCTGTGTCCAAGATAGGCATCAACTTCCAGAGGATATAAAACAGCATAGTTGACGATAAAAAATGCCATAGGGTAGGAAAAGTTTTTAGATCACCCCTCCCAAGAGCCACTTCAGATGGACCATAAGTAGGTCCTTTCCAGTTCTTTTTCCTCCCTTCATCAAACGTGTAAAATAAATTTGTCCTCTAAAGAAAAGAGATTCCAATTCTGACAAAATTACTTGGGAATCCCAATCATGAATTAATGATGTATAAGCATGTTAAATAGCAACTAACCTGTTCATTCTACAAAGGAATGGTAAATCCAATACAGTTCCACTATGGCAAGCATCAATCAATGCATGAAGCTTAACCCCGTGAGGCAGAGGTCTAACAATAGTTGCATTGATCTCATCATCGACAATCATCCCTTGCGTTTCAAAATCCAAAGGACATAGAGTCTCATCATACCCATCAACTTCATCACCAGTGTAATTCCTCTGCTGCGAACCATGACCCGAGTAGTGAAACAACAGAGAATCACCAGGTTGACAACCTTGTACTAACCAATATAATGCCATCCTCAGATTCTGCTTCGTTGGAAGCCTGTATGGATCAGTTTCCTCTTCTGCATTTAAAAATAATTAACACCCTACTTAACTCTTAAAATCGTCATTTACATACTTAATTAAGTAAACCTCATCAAACACCATAGCATAAATGCATCAATCAGAGATGTAAGATTCTCTAAGGTAGCTATCACCTTTATGGCTGATCTGATTCATCAAAACTCAACCTTTATACCTTAAAAATTTGTTGCCCAATTAAATCACTCTCCACAGAATCAGGTCAAATTCAACATATTTATTCGCAGAATCATATAAAAAGGAAAAAGATATGAAATTAACAGGAAAAACAGAGAATCTTACCAGTGAGCATGAGAATGGAATCTTCGGGAAACTTAAACTTGTTGATGAGAAGGAAACGCATGCACTTGGCGTCATTAATGCAACCTTTGAGCTCGTGCCTCGAGAATCTATACGAAATCCCGCAAATCACCGCCCTTTTCTTCCCGTACGCGTGGGCAGGTGGTCCCGGCGGCGCCTGGTTGTAAGGGGACGGAGAAGAAGGCGGAGGAGGGGCATGCGCGGAAGGAGCCGGCGATTGAGACGGAGGAGGAGGAACGGAGCGAGCGTCCGCGATGTTTGTAACGGCTTGACAGATGGCGCAACGGATGGATCGGGCACCCGACGGGAGCTGTAAAGGGGTCCGGCAGTTGGAACAGTTGACCAGCATCGGCGGCGGGTAATGGTACTGCATGCCTGGCGGGTACATTCTGGAGACTGTAAAGGTCAATTCTGGAAATAATCCCAAGGTTTGGTCTTGGAGCTTCTTTTTAAATCCTTCGATGCGGCGAAAGAGGAAAGTAGGAACACGAACACACGAAGAAAAAGAAGAACAAAAATAAAAAACCCAACTGCGTTGACAAAAAAAATTCTGACAAGCTGGAGTTTTGCTTTGTTGCCTGCGTTTGCCCGTTGGATGTTGGATTAATATATTTTATGATTGGGTTCGAATAGGATTTAAATAGTAAAAGTCATGAGTTCAGTAATGATCATTGAAAATCAATCATAAATAATAATTTCTAATATTAAATTTTAGTTATATATATTTTATAAATTATTTATAATTAATATAATACATACTAAAATTCATGAATGGTTTTGAATATGATTTTAAATTTTAATTTCTTAATTTTATTTTATTAATAATATACATAAAAATTATTTTTTATTTTGAATTAAGTTTAAATGTTGATTTTTAATTCAGTTTCAATAGAGTATGAATACTTAAATATTGATTTTACGTACACCATTCTTATTTATTGCTATAAAAAAAAGGAAAAATGAAAAAAATAGAAAATTTAAATTTTATTTATCCATACTTTGGGCCGGGTTCTGTGGCCCATGTAGGTTAAAAGTCTTAATGGGCTTGCGTTGAAGTTGGGAGTTGGGTCGGGTTTTAGGGCAAATAATTTTCACCCGTATATAAACAAACAGGCGGTTGGTCCCTCTGTTAAATTAGCTGCGCAGCCCAGCGATTGGGGATTGTTAGGGTTTCTGCTCCGTTCCTCTCGCATCGCAAAATGGTAAGGCTTCTCTTTCGCTTGAATTGCTTCGCCATTTCTCCTAAGATTTTACGAAAAAGTTTCATTTTCAGTGTCATTTAAATCACTGTTGTTCATAGTTTTCTTTCATGTTTCAACTCTTAGCAACAGATTTTTTTTTTAATCTCCGCTTTTTCATCTGGAATTGCATTCAAAAATAATGGAAAGTGATAAAGTCTCTTAATTTTGAAGATACACGTTTAATTTTGCTGAAATTTAAGTCCTTTATTAAATGGTATGATTGTATATTTTGTTTTGTTGTGATCAAAGTTTAAGTCTTTTTTGTTCTTTTCATATGTTAAAGTTTGTAGTTCTGTTTTAAGTTGGTAGCTTATGTTAGCTCTTGCACTGCTTGAATTTTATGCAGACAAAGAGAACCAAGAAGGCTGGTATTGTTGGGAAATATGGTACGTGCTCTGTCTAGATTTTATGAAGTTGGGTCGTTTTGAATTTGATATGTTTCATGAGATATAAGCCATAATGTTAACTATTGTGCTCTATTATTGAAATGCCATCATGTTTCTGAAAATGAGGAATCTTTTATTGTTAATAGCAGTTTAATATCCTGTTTGCTTGTTGTTTGTATGGGTTGATTCTGATTAGAGACTTTTATGGCTGAAAACTCAGATGGTTGGATGTTTGTGTTTATAATAGTCATGGGGATTTGGGGTTTTGTGTCCCGTCTTGACTCTTTGAAGTACTTTGGAATATTTTTTAATGTTTTTGGCCTGTGCATCGGTGTATTTAGAGATGTTGCTAACAGCTGGTAAATTTCAGGTACCCGATATGGTGCCAGTCTGCGTAAGCAGATTAAGAAGATGGAGGTCAGTCAGCACAGCAAGTACTTCTGTGAGTTCTGTGGAAAGGTAAGTTTCCTATTTGTTTGAGTTAAGATGATTTGATATGCTTTGATAGCTTGTTATTTGATCTAACATGTTATTAATGATTGCAGTATGCAGTGAAGAGGAAAGCTGTTGGAATTTGGGGATGCAAAGACTGTGGCAAAGTGAAAGCTGGAGGTGCTTACACTTTGAAGTAAGATCCTGTTAGCCATCTCTTGCAATATTGTGTGTTCATCTTAGCTTTTGCTGTATTTGTAATTGCTGTCTTGTTTGTCTATGGCAGCACTGCAAGTGCTGTGACCGTTAGGAGCACCATTCGGAGGCTGAGGGAGCAGACTGAGAGTTAATTTGATTGATAAATTCTGTTGTGTTTTTTCTTTTCTTTTTGATACATGGAACTGACTGTAGTGCCTTATGCAAGTGTTTTCAATTGGATTTCCTTTTGGGATATTTTGAAATCTTGAATCAATTGAAGCAGTTTTGGTGTTTACTCTATTATTTCTTGTTAATGGCTGTGTTCCTGATTGCGTGGACCCATTCCTGGATCATGATTGTTGATGAAGTGAGAACTGTCTTATGATTCAATCACCAAAAAGTTGTTCAATAATAGCTCACGAAACATCATAAATTTCTCATAAAATGGATATTATTCTGATTAAAAACATCCTTTCATTTCATTGGCTTTTCCATCGGATATGCCACTACCATTGGGTAGCATCACCGAGGACTTCTTCCGTCCTTGAATCCTTGAGCCTGTGTCCTCCATATCTTTGTCCTTCAAGGTAGGGACTGCTGTCTAGAGGCAGCCCTTCCAGCGGTTCTTTCTTATGGCCTTATGCGTGTGGGGCAACTTGCTCCTCAGAGTTAAAAAGAGATTTTGGTCTTATCTTGATCTCTAATGCTTCCAAATTACTAGTTTGGAATTGTATTCCTTTACTCTTGATTCGTTAATTAAAAGAACAATGATGTTCATGAACCTGCTAAATTTCAAGCCACAGAGTCCTGCATAAAACAAAGAAGTGTACTGTTTTAAGTTTTAACTCGTTGGTCACCTTGTTATCACCAATATCTACTTTTTCCTACCATTAGAGTTTTCTTGGTTAAGTTCTCCCTGCTGTGAGGGGGTGCAAAATCACATACTGCTACAAATTTACAGGAAAACTAAATGAAGCAAAGGCTTGCATGACCATTGTCTGTTTGCAGCTTATGAAAAAACTTTTTCTTTTGATAGAATGAGGAAACAACTTAGACATACATGATTTTCTTTTCATCTTAGAAACCAATTAAGTTCACATACAACATTGGCTGGATGGGGGGTTTCACCTACCCACCAGCACTTATATTACATCTAACTCTTCTTTACAAAACTGTACCAAGATGGGAAAGCTGAAGTTAATTAGAAAAATGGTGCCACCACCATCATCAAATCTATCTCTTTTTCTCCACCCCCTCTTTTCTAGGAATTTCTTCCCAGCATGTATACATGATTTTGATGTTAAAAAAGACTGAATACTCTTCAGCCATCTTCCTCCATGCCAGGCATGCAATGCGTAGGCAAGTTGAGTTACAGCCTCTTGATGAAAGAATGAGGACTGTGAGAAGATGACAGTATAAAACACAAAGCTATTTGAAAAGAAAAGTCACATAAACCATCATCCTCTTGCTGCTATCTCATGTATTTTCAAAGGTAAATGAGCCATTTGTCAGAAGTCTCACACAATGGGAATGGGATTGTTGTCATTGTTGTTATTATGATGCATTTGCTTTTGAACTGCTTTAACTGCTATTACTCTAGCTGCATTTGCTGCTCTATTAGCTGCAGCAACTGCCTTGTTCACTCTCTCATCTACCTTGGCCACATCATAAGCTTTCTCCGCTGCCCGTCGAGCCTCCTGCTCATAGCACAGAAACAGTCAAACATGATCAGGTTTCACACTGTTATATCCTTTGTGATGTGACAGAACAACAGTAAAGACTGTAAGAATGGCCAACTTTGTTGCTTTGCAAGCACAATTCTAAACTACCAAACAAGCCATGGAAAATTTTGTGATTGTCAAGTCTTAAGAGTATTAGGCCTTTCTTCTATACATTTTGTATGCCGGGATGTGAAACTTGGGCTCCTTCTCTCATTACTTTTAAATGGCTAAAAAGGTCCATCCATATATAACTGTAGGTTTACACCCTACATTTCACATCAGTGAATCGTATTTTATGTACAAATCACTCAAGGGTCAGCAACCAGGCCATGCAATTACTTTTCGTGTCATGCCAAAGCGAATGGCTGAGGAGATCGTAAGAAGGGACCATCCAATTAAAGATAGATAAAGTAGAAAAATTTATAACCACCTACAGCACCAAATACCCCTTCATTGATATTTAAAGAGGAGCATAGTAAAAGATAAAAGTAGAAAAGTTAAGTACCTGCACCGCATTAAGTACTTTAGAATGATAAACAGCTACAGGAGATACAGGATATGTAGTGTTCTGTGTGCTTGGGACATCAAGAATTCCATTTTGCCAATGACCAGATTGTGTTTCCCCATTTCTAAACGTATACATTCCAAGCCCTTGTCTTCTACCCTCATGCCAAGCACCTTCATACCGATGGCCATTTGCAAAGCAATAGACACCAAATCCATGCATCTTGTCCGCAAAATATTCCCCTGCATACGTATCTCCATTCCTAAATAAAATCAAAAGATTCAAACCCAGAATGAGTTGTCAAATTTAAAACTATGCTCATGAAGTGGATAGCTAGTAAGTTTTGAAATGAAAAGGCAACTCCCATGATGAAAAGCTTCATTTAAACATAAAACTAAACTTCCTCCTAAATTGCTTTGAGCTTCATTTAAATGACACTGATCTACAATTCAAGCTAACCATGTAAAAAACAGGGGAAGATATTATCAAGGTTCTCAATCAGATCCTACAATATGGGGTACTGACAATGCAACAAAACCATCAGCAATGGGTTCTGAATTGTTATAAGTGATAACCATAATTTCATTTATTTTTAAACACCGAACAATCAGTGAGAAAAATAAATTTCCGATCCCCTACCACTGAATAATCAGTGAGAAAAATAAATTTCCGATCCCCTACCACCCTTATGCTACTTCTCAACAAATAATAGTACATAAAGACATTGTGCGCAAATAAATTCATCCAAACCTTACAACAACAAAGAACAAGTATCTAAGTACGTATATTCCAACACCAAGTACCTCGGCAAAATAAGAAAGACATCTCAAAATCAACAACCGTATAATGAACTGACAATTAAGCAGCAACGAGAAGAAAAGAAAACACTCATAGCAACGATCAGAAAATCAATAATTATTCATAGCAAACACCAAAAAAAGATAAAACAAAAACAAATCAAGAAAACCAATCTTTACATTACCTGAAATGGTAATGTCCAAGTCCATGCTTGACTCCCCATTTGAATTCCCCAACATACCGACTTCCATCCTCACAGGTATGAACTCCACACCCATGACTCTGCCCATTAGACCACTCTCCTGCATAAACGTCCCCTGTATAGAACCTATAAACCCCAAATCCATGCCTAAGACCCTGCCTATACTGGCCGCGATACCGGCTTCCTCTTGCCCACGTTTCCACCCCATAGCCGTCATACTTTCCATCCACCCAATCCCCCTCGTACCGTCCACTCAAATAATAGTAATAAACGCCGCTACCTGCACACTTCCCCTTATGAAATTCCCCTTCATAAACGTCTCCGTTGCTATAAACTTGAACCCAACACCCTGAATTCGCTCTCTTTTCGGATTTTGGCCGTGACCCAATTGACCAAAACACTGGTAAATGCGACCTTGATAAAGAAGAAGATGACTTGAGCTTAATCGGAAAAGACCGAGCTAAGAACAAGCGAATAGAAGGGAGGCGAGGGAGGGCGAGGTTAAGGGAAAAAAGAAGGGCAGCGGAGAAAGCAAAAGCGGAGAGGAAGTCAAGTAAAAAGGAGTGGCTTGGATGTGAGACTAAGAAGTAAAAGAAAGGGAGAGATAAAAGGAGGATTAAGCGTAGGTGAACCCGTAAACGACGAAGGTGCTTGAAACGACGGAGAATTCGATAGACGGAGGATTTAGCAGCAACCGAAAAGGAGAAAAATGAACGGGTATTGTTATTGAAATGTGGGGGCGCCGTAAAACGGTACAAAGTAGGGGATTTGGTGAGAGAACGCGTTTGGGTCAAAAGGGGTCTCTTGTAAGGGGTCGGAGAAGAGGAAGACGAAGACGAAGGAGGTGGGGCAATCGTGTCATTTTCCGGAGGGTTCTGGGTAATTATTTGAGGGAAAGCAACAATCGGCGACGTCTTCGTCGCCGCCGTTATTGCCGTCGTCGCCGCCGTCCCCGTTGCCGCTGTTGTATCGGATTGCTGTTGCAAACGATGATGATAATGGAAATGTTGTTGCTGGTGATATGGCAGGTGATGATGATGATGATGATGAACAGTGGAAGGTTTGGGATTAAAATCGGAAGAGACGCCGCTGCTTTCTTTTCCGATCTGAACTTCCGATTTCTTCTGATGCATTACATACGTGAACAAAAGCAAACAATTTCCCCTTTGCTCTGAATCAAATAAAAGATATGAACCTCCCCCTTCCTGGGGTTTTTCCCTTTCCTTCTTCGGTGTGCGTAGAGGAGTGATTTTCTCTTCTTCAATCTAAAATCTCTTCCGTGGAAAATCTAAAATGTTCAACAGAGTGGGAGAGAGAGAAAGAGAGCGATGAGAATTATCTGGGGTACAGAAGAAACGTTTAAAAAGGGCGGTGCTTGCGTGGAATTTATGGTAATCATCAAACGATTAATTTGAAACCAGTAGACCGGCCATTAGCGACCACCCGGCCCTTTCTGTTTCTCCTCATTGCCCTTTCCATTTCACTCTTTTTACACAAATTGCCATTCTATTTTTTGTTTTTCTATTTTTTTTATATGGGGTGTAAACCGCCTTTGAATTTTTTAAATATTTGTTCTTATATGGTTATTAAATAATTATCTTTTTTATTATTTTCTTGAATATTCGTATGAAGCTTCTATATTAAAATTTTTAAAAATTAAAAAAAATGATTCTTAGATTAAAAAAAAAAGGATAGATTAAAAAAAAAAGACAAAAAGAGTTTTTTTTTTAGTTTATCGTTATTTTCTATGTTGACTGTTTTGGTCAACTTGACTAAATCAAAAGAAAAATAAAAAAAATAGATATCTTTGGGTTTAATGAGTGATTTTATTTAATTAAAAAATATTATTATTTTTAAAATATTATGTTTAAAAGCAAATAGTTTGTTTGAGTGGATGGATATGCGTGGTGCTCACTCATATCACATTTTGTGATATATTCATACATATTATTATAAAATGTTAAATAAAGTAAGGTACAATAGAAAATATTTGATATTTTTTATTACTGTATTTTGTTTTTTTAATATAAAAAATAAATCAGAATTGTTATATAGGTTGAAAACTTCATATTTATCATTAAATTATTGTATAATATTAAGAATTTCATTTTAGAATAACATGAAAAGTATATTTCTAGGGCTATTTGACAAGTGAAAATTTTAAAAAAATTATTCTGTTATTTCTAAAATAGATTAACTCGCTAATCGTTTTTTGTGATCACTAATGACATTTTGGGACATTGATTTTATACTAAGTGGAAAATTTAATTGTTCGGAATCTATTGTTGTGATTGATAGTATTTTTAAGGTAGCATAAAAAGATGATGTTATAAAAAAATTAAAAAAATGAAACCCAAATTTATTAATGAATGAAAATATCATAAAAATTACTACAAATTCATTTTTGATGCATAGGAATTTGAGTTTTTAATTGTTTGAAATGTATTATCGTGATTAAATATTTTTTAAAATTATTAGAAGAAGATAATGATGATGTCGATCCGCTTTTTATGACATCATAAAATAATTATAAAAAATTTACGAAACCCGAATTTCTCTACCAACAAAAACCTTGTCTTTGATTCGAATCCTTAATCCCTACTTGAACCTTTGATTTAGGCTCATTAAAACAAATTATTGCTATAAATAGAGTATCTAGAAGAGTAAGGAATCTATTTTCGTAATTTGGAGTAAATATAGGGAGAATTTGGGGATAGGGGGGCTGCTGATCTTCTTTGATTTTATCGCCTCTTCCGTCTTTAGGCAAATGCCTCACTTCACCTGCGGAGAACGACAACGGACTCCTCCCAAAAAAGGTTTAGTTTGAAACAGCCAATAACATGCATACGCGTGTCAATCCCGTATAAACGTGTCACCTCACGCTTCGGTATCTTAGCCGCTTCGCAAAGCTCATAAATCACCCCTTTTTTTCACGTATAATTACCTTAACGCCATAATTCACTGTATTTTATTTTTTATTTTTGGTTTAAGTACATAAAATTCCCTTAAATTATGTTTATTTACACAATTAAGTCCTTATATACGTAAATAAATTTTTATATTTTAATTTATATCGACATAAGTCTTTAATTCTAACAACAATTAATAACGGTCATTTGCTATTCTAGTGACAAACATGGTAATTAACGTGTCTATTCGAAGTTGACAAGGTCACTTAATTATTAATGTAATCACATGATAATTAATGTGAAATAAATCACGTGACCATTTTATAAAATCATGTTATATATAAGGGTAAGCAAAACTAAATCAAATTAATTATTAACTCAAATCAAATATGTTAATATGAAATTACGAGTTATATATTTTAAATGATATAACTTATATGTTAATATTATAATATAGGATAATAAATATCTTATTTATTAATATATTATAGTTATTACATCTTAATAATGTTTCATAATATAAAATATTATGATATATATAATTGTATAAATATTATGTATATTTCATTTATACATAATTATTACTATAACTTATAATATTTATTTATATGATTACACTTCATAACCTTATTAATTATCATCCAAGTTTTTATAGCATATTGTTTATACTTATTTATTATTTATGCAAATATTAATATAAAACATTATAACATATCAGTTGTGCCATTAATTTCATATATATAATAAAGTAATATTGTATATATATTTAATTTATACATAATTTGTATATATATTTTATAATTATAGATGAAGTTTACAAGTTTTAATATTATAATTTATAATAAATAAATAAATTTTGATCTATTGGTCCAAAACCAAACCGATCAAACCAATTTTATATATGATCGGTTTGATCTTCTTTTATATTTGGTCGATTTTGAACAATTTGTTAAAAATATTTAGTCCATTTAATCTTTAAGTATAATAAATTAAATTACTTAATTCACTCATTTGCTCACCCTTAATTATATACCATACAAATTGAAAAATATTAGAATCCAACATGCTGTTCAATTTTTTGTTAAGACTAATGATTTTTACAAGTACAAATTAAAAAATAAGAATTTGTTAGAATAAAAAAAAGAAATATAAACTTAATTACATAAATAGAATAATTCAATTTTTTTTAATTTTTTAAAAAATGAAATTAGAAAAAAGGGTCTTTGACTTCAATCAATTTGGGCCCAATCCGAGCAGAGCCAACTTGCCTGCGGGGACCAATGATTTTTCCTTTTTTGCCGGCATCATAATAATGATCGAATAAATACAAAAAAAAAAAAAAATTATGTATATTATCATATACATTTTCAATTTTTTTTATTTTATAAATTTTTATTAAATTTTTAAGACATAATCTTTTCCTTTACTTTTCAATGGTATTTGCCAATCTAGAGTCTAGGAAATTTATATTTTTAAATAAATAAATAAATATGGCTTTAATTTTTGTTTTTTATATTTAATGATATTGAGTCCATGGCACCAAGAATTGGAAACACTCAAAAAAGGAACAGCCAATTTTTCTTAGGAAACTTCAAGAATGGAAAAGAAAATTTTAATTCATCCTATTGAAATTTGGATGGTTTGAACCAGCCAAAAAAGGTCTAATTTTGGAATGCAAAACTTGGGAAAATAAGAAAATCGATAAGAATATTTCGTCCGGAACTCTTTCGATTATGACATGTAAGTCGTTATCCAAAAAATTAAAAAAAATTAATAAATATGATTTTTTTTATTATATAAGAAATTAAAAAGACTAAAATAGTCCAAGCAGTAAATGCAAATAATTAATCTTATCAAGAAGTTCATCCCAAACCTAGATGATGATCTGACCAACCCTTTACCCAGCCTTTGAAGAATCAAAAAGAAAAGAAAAAATCTGAGAGAACCCTTAATGGATTCTTAATGAGTTTGAAGGAAAAGGACATGAAATGATAATGAAATAATTAGGCCAAGCTTAGGCCACTTGGAGATGTGATGAAAATGTTTAGATGGTTTTGTCCACAAATGATGCTTTGATAAATACTTTACCCAGAAATGCAGTCTTTATCACTGGGTTACTCATGTCCTCTAGTATACTGCCCCATGTTTAGACAAAAGATGATTTAAGCTACTTTGACTTAAGGGGGAAGCTTTTCCTCTTCTTTTAAGCTTGAAACCCTACTTTTTTTTTTTTTTTTACTTTCTCCATGCTACTTGTAGAATTGGTTAGCCTCTAATACCACGCGGGACGAGTAAAACTCTTATGTAACTTTGACTATTGTTTTGTTTCGTAATTTAAAATTAATTTATCAAAAGAAAAAAAAAATCGAGAGATAAGATAAAAGAGGAAAGAATTGGAAAGTCTTTTTTTAAAAAAATATCTTACATTTTTAGAAGGAGGATGATAATTTTTTGGATAATCGACTATGTTGTGAAGATGAGATCATATTATAAAATGATTAGCTGAATGTCTCTACACAAATTGTTTCAATAAGGGTCTTCTTGATTTCTGCTTTCTTGTGAAGGGAAAACCTGGAAAGGGGTTAAAGAAAACCAATCTTTGCATCTAATAAAACCAAAACTAGCATGATATTAATTTTTTTATTCACGTCATAATAAAATTAAAAAAAAGGAGGAGGAGGATAAATCATGATTAGCTTTAAAATCAAAATTTGAGAGCTCATCATCTGATTGATTCTGATATTATACTTTTTCTGTGTGTGTCCCACCAAGTACCCCTTTGATTTTGATTTTGTAGCCAGTTGCCACGTCTGCTGAAGATGCTGACATCTGCTGCAGGGACAGCATGAGCATGAACTTTTTAGGTTGGAGAGAACTTGTTAGGGACAGCAGGGACATCTGCTTTCTCTCTTTCTTAGTCTGGATAGGGTTTCAAGTTAGGTTGGAGAGAACTTTCCAGGATACTGGGTTCTGCTTCGAAACTTATGGACACAAGTAAATCACCAAACCATTTTCTAAGATACAATAGCAAAGACATGAACTCACTTTCTCATTACCCTTTTCTGTTTTCTTTCTGTTAAACATGATTCAATGTTGTTTGGAGAGGAATACAAATGCAGATTTCAAGATTTTTGCATCCATGGATGAGTACAGATTGAAGAAAAAGATAGGAGGGTAGGAGAAAGGGATATCAACTACAACAAGAAAAGCACTTCAAACAATCCTCAACCCACGACTTTAAGAAATATGCTTACAAACGCTCTATTAAATTCATGAATAAATTCTAGGAAGTATGCTGTTGGCGCTCAACTAACAGGCCATATTGCATTTTATAACATTTTCATTGGCATATCAATTGTAACACTTTCCTTTTTTTTCTTCTTTGGGAACCCTACTTCAACCTTGCAAGGTAAGGGTCCTTCGTTGCATCTAAAGCAGCACTCGGCTAAGTGAAAATCGCCATTGTCTGAGCAAAACGATGATCTCAAACACATGTTACAGCTTTTAACTCCGGTATTACATCAGGGCTTGTGCATCTTGAAGCCGAAAACTCTTGGGGTGTAGTTTTGCATTGGCTTTTGCGGCTTCAGGTGACCATATGACATCAGAAATAGATGTGGGAATGTTGTTCCAAAATAAGCTCCATCAATATCTTGTTTAATGTCAAGAAAATAAGCTGTAAAAACCAATGTAATACGAACAAGATCTGGTAACAGGAAATATGGAAGAACTATAAAGGCATAGCAATGTTTGATTCCTCGTACATGTCCAAAGACATCATCAAAGGGCATTTGGAAGCATAAACTAATTTCTCACCCCATAATTGACAGCAGGAAGATATGAGATTCATGAGCAGAGGCACCCTAGCATCCGCTAACTTCACACTATTGTTCATCATAAAAATTCCATATAGTTTTAAGATTCCAGAAAATCCTACTAAAATCATAATCTTCGAGATGGAACACGGGAATATATTCACAATGCAAAGACAAAGGAAGAAATACCAAAAAAGGAAAAGATTAGGGTGTCTCCCACTAAAGTAGGTGCAGACTTGACCCCACCAAACCCAACATCATATATAGGGGGAAGAATGTGGTAAAAGAAACAAAAACTGATTTAGGAAACAATGTACTGAAGTACATACATCCAAACAATGCAAATTCTGATTGTCATGATAAAAATTAACAAAAATAACTCCAATCACCATAATAATCCCCTTAAGATAAAATATTTATGATCGACTTGAGGTGCAATATGATATATGGGATTCTATGTATACGTGAAATGATTATATTATCTGTTCAAGCAATATGTAATTTTATATGCCATAGTTGGGGCAAACTTAACGTGCAAGGACAAGGAGGGCAGTCAAAAACACAAGTATGATTAATTTCAGACATCTTGCCTAAGAACAAGTTCTTTGATCCTAGTAGGATGTGTGTCAAGTGAAACAAGCATAATATAGTATAGAAACCAACTTATATGTAATTTAGTTATAAAAAAACCAGTAAAATAGTAGATGAAATAAAAAGGATACTGCCTTGATACTTGGATCGAGGATAATATATATCTTCACATTTTGGACAGTAGATTTTCACAGTACTTGAACGAGGAATATCTGACTGACCAACTGGAAGACAAGGTTGTCCACAGCAGTAAACTCTTGGGCATCTCCCGAAGTCATAGTTTTTGTATTTCTCCAACTGAAATAAAGTTGCCAGTAAAACTTTGTAAACAGATATAATGCAGTCAATAGAATGTAAAAGATAACAGGATAAATTACAGTAATATTACCATAGCAGACATTCCCTTGCTAGTTAATATGTAACGGACATGTATAAGACCATACAACATCTCAGCTGCCGATTCAACCAATTCATTCTGTTCTTCAGTGAACATATCACCTATAAAACCCAAAAGAAATTTACTTTAGCAAGAACCGACGTGCATTGATGAATGTTGAATATCAAGAAAGGAAAGTAGGAGCCATATTTACAAAAAAAAAAAAAAACTGATATTTAAAGCAAACAGATACACATGACAGCAACAATGCAAAGAAACATTAAAAATGTGAGGAAAGTCAATAAATGTAGATAGTAGCATTATGACTGCAAATTATAAGGTCAGAAATGCTACAAAACGCAAGGTTTAAACAATTGCAACAATATATTTCCTCAATCCACTAAGCATAACATTCCAAATGTTAACTTTCTGCAGCAAAAGTAAAAAATCAAAGTAAAAAGAAAAAGCTTTTCAAAATTACAAGCATTCTCTCAAGCAAGCATAGGATTTCTATGCAGATAGCAGAAAGATAAGACTACAGTTGTGCATTCTAAATCCTACAGATACTAAAATTGTCACAATCACTGGAAAAAGGAAGGTACATAATCAGTTTAGTAACAGGATATAGTCAAATTGATATCCAGTGAGTTATAGAGTCAGTCAAGAGTCTTCTTATGTGAGGGATCACAATTAACCAAACTACCAAAGTTCACTTGGCTGTCTTACATCTTATTTCACAGAAAACTTTCACCTATCCTTCTAAACGCTGTCCTGGCCAGAATCCTCAGGAAGAACAAAAAAAAAAAAAAAAGTCCAGGCACCCCAGAGAATAAATTTATGGATCAAGGAGGCAAAAACATCTGCTAAGCACTGGTCTAAATTTGGAAACTAATAGCACTTCCTCGAGTTAATATTAAATCATCCAAAATTTATATACGCAATCCAAGTCACCTGATGAAATGCTTACCATGAGAAGATTCAACGTCCAATATTAAATCAAGTGCATAATCATAATATGGAACCTGACTGCTCAACCCACAAAGATTAAAGTCATCTTGGATGTATTCATCATCAACTTCACAGAAAAACTCATTGCCTCGCAAATTGCAAAACCATGAGATCCAAGATGTGTCATCTCCGTCGGAACCACTAACATCTGATTCTTCACTGTCTGTTTCAGATTCCTCTGCAATCAATGACAGTATTAGCACAAAATTGAGAAGAAACTCAAATGAATTACTAGCTTATTAGTCATGATTGATGATACGAATAGTCTCCGTTGTGTCTTATGTAAAATGCCATGACAAGAAGGAAATAAATTAACTAGGAATTATAACTAGCTAAAACTCTGGAACTAAGATTGATATCACATCACATAGGTTAAAAACCAACGCTAGCATAATAGGAAAAGACACAAGACTTGAAATTTATGATATCAAATAAAGCAAGAAAAAAATACCCTCAATGAACAGCCGTTTAACATACAAAATTTGCTTCAAGATATATCAGACAATGCATCAAATTTAAAAAACTTTCAATTATGGAAACACATTGTTCAAGTATTTTTATAGCCCCCTTCGGCATAAAAAACCTACCAACAATCCCATTTTCAGTAAGCTAAGATCCCAAGCATTTGGCTTTAACAATGCACTTAATAAATGGAAATGATTATGCACAAATTTCTGCAAACAATCTTACTTAGTAATGTAATTAGCAGTTAAACACTTATTCATCAGCTCAGAGCTGCCCAAAAACTCTTCAAAGCCCAGATCCTACCAAATCAAATTAACTAGAAAAAAGGCAATGCATCCTAAATAAACATGCGATTCACCCCAAAAACTAATGGAGGAACAAAACAGGAACAAAGAAAGAACATGACTGACAAGTAAGTAACTAACCATCAGAACATTTGGCTTTGGCGAGAGCTGCAGAGCGCGAATCGCGATGATCAAGCTGGGATTTTCCAGTGGAAGTTGAAGGAACAGAGGATCTTTCTTTGTCTTTGCTGTTCAAGCCTCTCGAAGTGGACGGAGACGACTTCTCTAGATGCTTGTCTAGCGCATCGTTTATGCGCTTCCGATCCAAAGGCACTAGCTCCGATTTCGACGACCCCCCTCCTCGATCCCTATGACTATACATAACTTTTCCTCTTTATCACCTCCCAAAATTTCAAAAGCTCCAAACTTTGTCAGTATTAACGGAAGGACAAAAATTCAAGCTTTCCGGAGATGCATCGCGTTGTGAGAGACAGAGAGAGAGAGAGTGAGTGAGAACAAGAAGAAACCCTAGATTTGCGAAATCAGGGGTTTTGCAGGTTGAGGATGAGACGGCGGCGTTTTTAGTGGAAAATGAAGAGGAGATCGAGATTGAAGGAAGTGGATTTGGCGAAAGAGAGGAAGAAAAAGTTTGGGTCTTGAAGAGAGAGACGGTGAAAACTAGGGTTTCTATACGAGAAAGGGAGAGAGAAAGAGATAGACGAGCTCCTCAAGGTGCCCTCTGTCTCTCTTGTTTTCTTGTCCTTGGTGGTGGCTTGGTGCTTCCCTTCTTTTCCTTTCCTTTTTCCAATTTTCCTTTTTTGGTACTGGGAGATATTTTTATAATTTTTATTACTTTTTTTTGAAAAAATTTTAAATTCCATGGACAGGGCACTTAGCCCATGCTCAAGCCCATAAAAAAACTCAAGCTTTACCCACAATATATAAGTATTTATGTAAATATGTTAGTGCTAGTGTGAATCCAAAAGACATGCCAATTTCCTAATTTATAAATGGAGATTCATTTCATCTCTTACTAATTTAAAATTTATAATATTTTATTTTATTCAATTGTCATTAAGGAGGAAGAGAGACTTACTTTTATTCAAGTCTATTTTGATTGAATTCTCGTATCAACAAAAAATTAAATAAATTCTAGTTCTATTTCTCACAAATTTATATTTTCGACTCAAAAGATATGGTTTTGGATTAAATCTAACTCCACTGTGTAGCCAAAAGAAACAATGTTAATAATGGTGATTATCCTCAAAAAAAACTTGGGGTTTATTTTTTGTATGTATCTTGTCTCCCCTGAATGTTATCCCATGATTAAATCCAATAAAAATCAAAGCTTTGGAAGTAATTTTGAAGTGCAGGGTCACCTTCTTGCAAAAAATTAGCAGTGATTTTGTCGTTACTGAGCAAGTAGTATAATTTATTAATTGTGTTGGGTAGGTTACTAGGAAAGAATACTTGGAAAGAGGGGAGCAACAGGAGGAGGGAAGAGAGAGAGAGAGAGAGAGAGCAAGGAGTGAAAGAAAATGGAAGGAGAGCTACATCTGATGGTTAAGTTGATTTTGTCAATTGTGTTGGGTGGATTTGTGGGGTTGCTTTGTTTTCTTTACAATGATGTGTTGATGAAGCCAAAAAAGCTGAGATTGAAGCTTGAAAATCAAGGAATCAAAGGACCATGCCCTTCCCTTTTGTATGGGAATATTCATGAAATGAGAAGGATCCAACTTGAAGCACTGTCCGCTGCAAGCTCCACTCAGAAAGATCACCAAGCTGCAATTGCTCACGACTGGTTTCCCACTCTCTTTCCTTACTTGGACAAGTGGAGAAATGAATATGGTAGGTGCTCTCTTTATCATTCTGTTATTACTTGTTTAGATTCAACCACCCATTATCCACCTGTTCTTCCCCTTGGGAAGCAAGAACATGGAGTGTTGCGCTCATCTAGAGCCTTTTCCGGTCAAGATAGTTATTGAGTTTGCATATGTTAGAGTTGACCTTTTGGCTATTTTGATCTTTGTTAGTGCTTTCTGCTTAGTAGTCAACTGGCAAGGCTTTGTTTCAGACATGAATGAAAGAAAAAAAAAAAAAAAGATCTCCCTTTCGACCTCCTCCTCTCTCAATTTCCACGTCTTTCTTTAATTTGTTTTCCTTCATAGATTACAGCTCTGCTGCCTTCACCTAGCTTTTCTGGTGGACAGGGTCTGTATTCTTGTATTCAACTGGAAATCTGCAGCTGCTCTGCACAACAGATATGGAAATGGTGAAGGAAATAGGCCTACACAAGTCTTTAAGCTTAGGAAAACCGTCCTATCTAACTAAGGACCGGGGGCCCCTGCTGGGACAAGGCATTCTATCGTCAAGTGGCCCCATTTGGGCCCACCAACGAAAAATCATTGCTCCTGAATTCTTTCCTGACAGGGTTAAGGTAACTCCCCCACCCTTCCAAGCAGCTATGTTCTGTCCACATTTCATTTTACAAGCATGTCTTACATCATTTTCTACATATAAAAATGTGTTAAAAGAGCATGGTGAACCTAATGGTGGATGCTACGACTTCATTGCTAAATACTTGGGAAAGTAGAGTTGAGCAGGAGGGTGGCAATTTAGAATTTGTAGTTGATGAGGATTTGAGAAGCTTGTCTGCTGATATAATCTCAAGAGCTTGTTTCGGCAGCAATTACTCCAAAGGGGAAGAAATATTTTCCAAACTAAAGGCACTCCAAATGGCAATGTCCAAGGCCAACATTGGGATTCCTGGCATGAGGTATGAATTCTCACCTAAAGCATTCATGAAATATCAATTTAATATACGTGTGTGAACTTTGCTGTCACAAAATGTTGAAGGTACTTGCCAAGCAAACACAACAGAGAGATATGGAAATTGGAGAGAGAGATTGACTCTATGATATTGAAGGTGGTAAAACAACGCATCGAGGAGGGTATCCATGAGAAGGATCTTTTACAAATGATACTCGAGGGTGCTGAAAGTTGTGATGATTATAAGGGATTATCTAAGGAGAGGTTCATAGTTGATAATTGCAAGAATATCTACTTTGCTGGTTATGAAACCACTGCTACTACAGCATCTTGGACCTTGATGTTGTTAGCTGCACATCTAGATTGGCAGGCTCGCGTTCGTGATGAGGTGCTTGAAACTTATAAAGATGGCCTTCCAGATGCTGATGCGCTTAGAAACATGAAGATGGTATGTTAACATATGAACAAGCTTTACATGAATCATGAAGTTGCATGCATAGAGAATGAATTGTATTCTGATTCTGATTTTTTTTTGTTCTTGTAATGTTTATATTGACAGCTCACAATGGTAATTCATGAGACATTACGCCTATACCCACCTGCAACTTTTGTGATAAGACAAGCGCTAGAAGACATTGATTTCAAAGGCATCATAATCCCAAAGGACATGAACATCCAAATTCCTATCCCAGCTTTACAACAATCCCTGGATCTGTGGGGTCCTGATGCGCACAAATTTAATCCAGAAAGATTTGCTAATGGAGTTGTTGAGGCTTGCAAGGTTCCACAGGCTTACATGCCATTTGGTGTTGGGGCTCGAATATGCGCAGGACAACACTTTGCCATGGCAGAACTGAAGGTGGCTCTATCTCTACTTTTATCAAGGTTCAGCTTCTCTCTGTCACAAGCATACTGTCACTCCCCCGCATTTAGGCTAGTTATACAACCTGAACATGGAATCTGTCTCCATGTAAAGAGAGTTTAAGAGACTAAATTCATGCAACAGGGTGAATTCATTGCAGCTGATGAAGGAAATCAAAAAGCTAGAATTGAGCTGATTTTTCCCTTTTTTTTCCCTCCCTTCTGGTACTGAGAGTGATTGTTATTTGTTGGTTAATGCCCTTGCCCTGAACCCAAGCTTTGATAAGTTTGTGAATTATGAAATGAAGTTGGCTTCCAGGTTTGACCAGTTAAAATTTCAAAAGCATGATGAATTTTGTAAGATGGGATAGTTTCGTTGATCATTGACCACTGAATTTCCTTCAGTTTCTTTAATGAAAGGTTGCTTTATTGTTCTTTGACTGACTACAAGTTGCAATTCAGTGCCTTGTTACAAGACTGAATCAATCATTTCCTTAAGCCGTGATTATTGTTTCTTTAAAAACTACTAATAAAATACAATACTGCATGACGACGAAGGATCATCAAGAACAAGCAACCTCATGTTAAATATAATTTTGGCACAGATATCATATTAAAATATTAAGAACAAAATTTGATCAAAGATGTGTTTCAAGTCATGGAAATCATATATAAATGTGTGTATAATGATAATTTTGACTAAGAATTGAAGAAGTCGCAGCCTGATGCAATAAAGGAGAGAAGAAGAAGATAAAAGGACAAAGAAATGCAAGCAGAGCCAAGGTGCAATGGCAGAGACCATTTTATTAGTAGTGTTTACCGGCCTGGCTGTGTTGGCCGTGCATCTTGTTAGTGCATTGGTTTTGAAACCGAAAAGGCTGAGGTTAAAGCTGCAAGAGCAAGGGATCGAAGGACCTCCTCCTGCTTGTCTATTGGGAAACATCCTTGACATCAAGAGGATTGAATCCTCACAAAGATCTTCGGAAGAGCAACCTAATGCATATCTTGATCATGCTTGGCCTTTGAAGGCCTACCCTTACATTGAGCAGTGGCGAAATGAATATGGTATGCACCCCAAACTTCAGTTTTTTTGTAAAAACTGTTAACAACTGATCAAGGAAGCTAGTTTCAATCTAATATATTGGGTTACAAATTGTTGACAGGACCTGTCTTCATGTATTCAACTGGAAACATACAGTTTCTATGCGTGACAGACGTGGAGATGGTGAAGGAAATTAACCTCTGCACTTCTTTAAGCATAGGCAAGCCTTCTTTTCTTTCCAAATACTTCGGCCCTCTGCTTGGCGAGGGTATTCTGGCATCAAATGGCCCACTCTGGGCTCACCACAGAAAGTTATTGCTCCTGAACTGTATATTGACAAGGTTAAGGTACAATACCCACCTGCTGATGTATATTGCTGTGGTGATTTTCGAGTTTTGATGCATATGCAGTACAGACATATTCTTCAACCATGTTCAAGTGAATAGATTTTAATTTTTGCTAAAGGGCATAGTGAACCTGATGGTGGAGTCCACCAACTCAATGATAAAGTCTTGGGAGAATCGAGTAGAAGGAAAGGGAGGCCTGGCAGAAATTGAAGTTGATCAGGATTTAAGAAGCCTGTCTGCAGATATAATCTCAAGAGCTTGTTTTGGAAGCAGCTACTCTAAAGGGGAAGAAATATTCTTCCAGATCAGAACTCTTCAAAAGGTCCTGTCCAAAGGCAAAAGTAACATGGGTGTACCTGGTTTAAGGTATGAATTTTATATTATGCATTAAGGCTTTGTGGATGCCTCATTTCTTATGTTTTTATATACAATTGCAGGCTCTTGCCGACCAAGAACAATAGAGAGAAATGGAGACTGGAGAAAGAGGTTAACTCAAAGATATTGGAAGTGGTAAAACAGCGCATTGAGGCAGGACATGAGAAGGATCTGCTACAAATGATTCTTGAGGGTGCCAAAAGCAATGATGACCATGGCGGACTGTCCTCAGACAAATTTGTGGTGGATAACTGCAAGAACATATATTATGCAGGTCACGAGACCACCGCCCTGACAGCCTCATGGTGCTTGGTGTTGTTAGCTGCACATCCAGATTGGCAAGCTCGAGTTCATGCTGAGGTCCTCAAAATTTGTAAAGATGGCATTCTAGAAGCTGATATGCTTCGAAGCATGAAAGTGGTAAGTAAGTTTACACCCTTTTTAACTGTCGTTTCATTTCAGCTGGTCTGCGTTTCCCATGAAATTGGATTTCATTGATGGTCACTTACTGATTTCGTGGCAGCTAACAACGGTAATCCAAGAGACCCTGCGTCTTTACCCACCTGCAGTGTTCGTGATGAGGGAAGTCTTGCAAGATATCAAGTTCAGAGGCGTTATGATCCCCAAAGGCACAAACATTCAAATTCCAGTGGCGACATTACACCAAATTACTGATCTATGGGGGCCTGATGTACACCAGTTCAATCCTGAACGATTTGCAGGGGGGGTTCTCGGGGCTTGCAAGCACCCACAGGCTTACTTGCCATTCGGGGTTGGTGGTCGAACCTGCATCGGGCAACACTTTGCCATGACAGAGCTGAAGGCTGCTCTATCTCTCATCTTGTCCAAGTTTAGCTTCTCCCTCTCCCCGACTTATCATCACTCTCCAGTGACCAGAATGGTTTTGGAGCCTGAACATGGAATTAGTCTCTATGTAAGGAGACTGTGACCTCCTATCATAGTGTAAGAATAATTGCAGAGTTCTTGTGCTGCACTATCGTTTTTTAATGAATTTTTGTGCTGTACTACCTAAACTCAAAGTTCAGGTTAGTTGAAGATGAAAGCCATCATTAACATTCAAACAACAAAGTATATTGAAACATCAAAATCTAAAAATATTCAACTTTTGTCCACAATACCAAATTCAAGTCTAACCCTCTTTTTTTCCTTCAAAAATATAGGTAGACACTCGAAAATATTCAAAATTAAAATATTTCGGGCACAAATTTTGTGTGATTAATTTGATATTAAATTCAATTCAACTGGCATGGCATTCCCATCTGATTTTTCTTTAGGATGCTTGCCCAGGGAATTCTTGGGGGCTTGCAAGTAGCAACTCAGGCTTATATGCCATTCAAGTTGAATCTCTCACTGCTGCAGGCTGCAGGAAAACATTTTGCTACTAATATACAGAACAGAGATTTCTTTCTACCAATCTAATTATTAGGCAAACCAAGATACTCTTCCAAATAGCTAAATCAAACATGGTTGCCATTATTGAACACAATAAAAGAACATTGTATTGACTTTCTATATTCCATAAGATAGTCAGATCTATACAGATTTTTTGTTGAGATTCTGTTGAACTCTAAGGCAATGGCACAGGAGAAAATGATCAAACCCCCAAGTAACTTATAAATTTCCGCTCCATAGAAATGAGGAAGAAAATCTCAAAAGGGATTTCATGAGAAGAAGGAGCGACTCTTGTTGCGTTCCAAACGAGCTTCCCTCTAACAAAAGAAAAGGAAAAAAGGTAATCGTAATAGTCAGTGCATTATAGCCAGGAGGAGCTAGTACAACTTTACATAGCTAAAGCTGCTGGTATAATAAAAGGGATATACACTAGAAATTACAATTGCAATACCTCCTTTTTCTTGCATTCCTTGTAAACATCAAAATGTTCTTGGCATTTACTCTTGTCCTCTGAGCCATTTTCTTCCAGACCTGAGAACCAAGCCTTCAAGATTAAAATTTGGCCATATTTCAATCACAAATATGCTAACTTTAAGAGAAAAAAAAACACAGAATGTTAAGACATTGATAGGAATTGGTGAATATAAGAAAGAACATATTTTCTTTCGATCTTCCATACTGTTTCTCCTTACTCCATGCGTGAAGAGTTGATAAATTATAACAATATTAGCTTTAAAATGTCTAATCTACTCAGCTAAAAGCAACAAGGATTATCTTTGGTTAAATCATGGAAGGCTGCCAATCCATGTTTCTAGCATATGTGCATTGCTTACCAACAACTCTTTTATATAGAAGTGGTATTCAGTTCCATAAAGAGATCTTTTCTCTATTAAGAGACCAGAAAATTCTAAAAGCTCCAGCCTCTGCAATGGAAAACTGAATGCAACAGACAAGAATGAACACGAAGTAAGCTGGTTACATTACATTTCAAACATCTCCTTTCTTTCCAGCTAAAATCAAGTACTACTAGTAGTAGTAACAAACTAATTAATCCCTCTCCCAATCAAGTAACTGTTATTACAGCAGTAAATTGAAAATTTTTCATCAGGAAAAACAAAAGAAAATAAAGTCAGATCCGAACAATATTTCATAATTCAAGCAAGGTAAAGTTTGAGTCTTTCTTTCTTCTCATATCTAATTTTCAATACCCAATCCAAAAAAATTCCGACTGTGCCATATGATGATCCAAAAACAGTAATCAATAACGAATGGTTTCATGGGAAAAGAAGGAAAAGAGAGATTTTTTAAGGGGCGGGTCAAGACTTAAGAGAGTTAGCTTACATTTGAGAGAGGCAGTGTACTGAGGATAGCACGGAGAATCGGCGATTCTTGCCGCACTCGGGTATGGCGGTGTTGCTGCAGCTCTTGATGCCATGCCTCTTTTACTGTCACTATTTTCCAGGGAAACAAACAATTTTTCGCCGTTCTGCTATCGTGCTTTCGACCCGAGAGTCTGAAGCTGCCGGAAGAACATGTATTTTTTCTCGAACTAATGGGCCGGACCATTTTCAGCCCAAAGTTTCCCTTTTCACCTTTCTTTTTGGGCCAAGAAATTCAATTTTTTTGGATTAAAAAAATGAAATAGAAAGATTTACAATTTAAGAAATAAAAAGAAAAAGAAAAATAGAAACCCACATTTACAATTTTTTGGGATTTAAAAAACTAAGTAGAATAGAAAGATTTTAAATTTAATTTTTGGTAGAACGATAATTAAATAATTTTTTTAAATTAATCATTTAAAATAAAATTTTTATCTGAACATTATTGATTTATAATTGAAAATTTAGAGATAATAATGATATTATAGTGGTAATACTTTGATTTCAAAAGTTTAATTCTCGAGCTAAAATCAATTTTTCCTCGACTTTTAATTATATAAAAGTAAAAAAAAATTAGAATTTTTAAATAATTGAATTAAATGAATTATTTTTTAAAATATAACACAAATCTAATTATAAAAGAATTCAAAATAATCAAAATTGAATTATATGCATGGAAAAGACTTGCGTACATGGAAACTGACATGGCTATAAAATTGCAGAGAGACAATAATTGAATTATATGCATGGAAAAGACTTGCGTACATGACTTGCGTACATGGAAACTGACAGGGCCATAAAATTGCAGCGAGACAATAATTGAATTATACGCATGGAAAAGACTTGCGTACATGGAAACTGACATGGCTATAAAATTGCAGAGAGACAATCTTATCTTTGATGCACCATGTTCAATGGCAAGGAAACATCAGAGTCTTAATTATGTCATGCTATCCGAAAGCATTCGTCATCCCCTTCCTGGTCAAGTCTTCACTTCCACAGCAAAATCTAAACAGGATGGGGAGAAAAAAGGTGGGAGAAAGAGGCGACACAGCATTCAAAAAGAGAGGAACATGTGCAGGTCATTTAACTAAATAAAGTCAATAAATCCACCGGAGACCTTGAAAAAGAACCCATTAAAGGGGATAAACAGGGGGAAAAAACAATGGGAGTTGTTCAATAAAGTGATGCAAACACATTTCTCTGTTTAAAGAAATGAAAGCAGGGGTTTGCCTGGTTCTGGTACGTGAAGAGAGTGATTCAAGAGCATAGAGGATAGCTGCCTGGCCATGAGCTTATATTTTCTGAAAAAACTAAGTAGCTGTTAAATCAAACAAGTAAGCTTACATTCGAGTATTGAATACAAATCCTAATACGTTGTTGCTTTGTTGGATTTGAGCGCGTGAGAGAGCGTAATTGAAGGTTTTAATTTCTATGTTTTTTATTCCTTAAAGTTGACCTGATGGGGTCGACAATTATTCCACTGTCATCGGAAGGGTGCTCTGTCCACGCGCTGCCTGTTCTCGTGCTTCACAACGATCCCAATTCCCAGGTGGAGGAGCTCTAAAAATTTTATTGAAGTGTAATCGATGGAGCCGATGTCTCACATGCTCTCAAGCGCGTGCAAATAGAATTGAACTGGAATGGAGAGTATTCCTTTTCTTTCGCCTTTTGCCTCTCTGACAGCTCAAATTAAAGTGATCCACCATATGCTTTTCTCTCTTCAGAAAGCTCATGGAAAATTTTTGTAAACTTTCTTGACTCTGCATCTCTATATAACTTTCCTTTTTTTACCCTTTTTTTTTATCAAGCCATAGCTGCACAGGAAGAGAAACTCAAAAAACTTCTCTGGGTTGATGAGAGTTTGGTTTAACTGCAGACAATGAGTACTGCAACAGCAGCAGCGGCTGCAACACAAACAAAATTCATAAAATGTGTGACAGTTGGGGATGGAGCTGTTGGGAAGACATGTCTCCTTATATCTTACACTAGCAATACCTTCCCAACTGTATGAACTTCCTTTTCTCTTTCTCTCTCTGATGATCCTGCATTTCTTTCTTTGTTGGTTCATGCGCATTTTGCTTTCTGGGTGCTCACTTTTCTTGTTTACAGGATTATGTTCCTACTGTTTTTGATAACTTCAGCGCCAATGTCATGGTCGATGGACGGACTGTCAATTTGGGTCTCTGGGATACTGCTGGTATGCCCTTCTGCTTCTCTCATAACGACTTCTTTCAGCTTAATTGCTAGCTTGTCTCTTGAGTTTTTCTTTATTCTTCCAAATTTTGACAATGGGGTTTGCTGAATGATGTTTGTTTATTGAAATAAGAAATGGTGGATTGGTGGTTATAACCTGATGATTACCAATGCTAATCTGATATATTGATATAGTTGATCATAAAGAAATGTAGAGACTTTATAAAGGAAAGCGAAAATCACAGAGAATTGAAATCTTACAACCCAAAATTTGTTTGAAAGTTCCAAAATTTTCCATTTTCTCCTCATGGCAACACAAAGGATAAACAGTTAGGTGGCAATTACATAACTTGTAAACGGTATGATGTTGCACAAAGGGTTTGGTTCTGCTACAGGAAAAAAGAGCTGAAACACAATTAAGACAATGGAGATGAGATGACAAGTAAACTGAAGAAAACATGTTTTTGACAAAAGCAACAATGTCAGTTTCACTTTACATTGAAAGAAACCTTGCCTTCTCTGTTTTCCCGAGTTGGAAAAATTATAACTGTTTGTAGTTTTTCGTTATGGAACTGAAGAGATCACATTATAAAGGTGCTAAGATCACATTAATTATACCCTTATAGCCAACGACTTGCCATAAATAAGTATTAACGGCGTTATCTCTTTTGATATACATTCACATTTATAAAACACCATGGGATGGGATTATTTCCTTTCCACATCCGTAATATGTTATTCAAGGTCTTTTTAGAAGCTTTAGGTATCAATGAATAGTGAACCACGCATCATGAAGTGAACACTAGCCTTTTTAGTTAACATGGAAGCGATTTGATTATAAAACCAAAATGAATTCCGTAGTTTTGATAGTATAATTAATTTGTTCAGGTCAGGAAGACTATAATAGGTTGAGACCTCTGAGTTACAGAGGAGCTGATGTATTCCTTCTTGCTTTCTCCCTCATAAGTAGGCCTAGCTATGAGAACGTATCAAAAAAAGTAAGCTTCTTCGCTTGTTGCTTTTGGTTTTTAAAGTTTAAACCCTCTAATGAGTTCTCTTCTGCTTATGCTTATTTTAATGAAATGTATATACTACTTTTCTGATTCCTTTACATGTCTTGCTTCTTTTCCTTTATGCTCCTTGTTGTGATGGAGAAGTGGGTCCCAGAGCTGAGACATTATGCCCCAGCAGTGCCCATTGTTCTTGTGGGGACCAAACTAGGTGATGGATTCTCTCCTCCTTGATGTATTGCTTCTGAAAATGGATGTTTCCAGAGAACCATGCCTTTGCTTATCAATCAAGGTTCAATATGCTCTGAATAATTGAGCATGCCAGATGAAAGTTAAAAAAAAAAAAAAAAGAGCTTCTTTATAATCATTTTTTCAAAAAGTCACCATCAGATTCTCATGTATGTCCATGGTTCATTCCTGTGCATTTACCTGTAGTGCAACATCAACATCATAAACAAAAAGAGTGAGAAAGAAATGACTGCACATAATGTATAAATAATTAAAGCATATGAAAAAGTTTTTGTTCCTTGGCAATTTGTAAATGCTGGGTGTCAATTGTGTTTGATTGTCTAGCTGTAAGCTCTATTTGAATATCTGTCATGCAAGGGCCAGGTTTTACATGGTTGATTACATGTTTGGACATGCGCATGCATGCTTTTGTTTCTGTTAATAAATTTAATTGGGGTGCAGATTTAAGAGAAGACAGGCAGTTCCACTTGGATTATCCAGGGGCCTGTACCATTTCGACAGAACAGGTATCACTGATATGTGCACATTTTGTTCCCACTGTTTCGTTCTCTGCATGTTTGTGGCACCATTAGATGTTTTGTTATGTGTACCAGTTGTCTTTGGGTTTGGTAAGCTGCAATTTTGAATGCTTTAGACAAAAGAAACGATGAGAATTGGAGAACATTTATTGCCAGCAAATTGAGGGATTCTCGGTAGACTGGTTCCAGCTTTTTAATGAAAGTTTAATCCATCTATTCAAAATTTCCTTTTATTGTCAGAATCTAACGAGCAAGAAATAGAATTGCGTAGCAGATAGTATGTCTGCTTGTTCCTTTTCTTTATCTTAGCATATCGGCTTGTACCTTTTCTTTATCTTAGTGTCATCTCTAAGCAGGCATCTGAATCCAACACCTGCAAGACCTACACTGTTAAAAAACACAAAGCAATCACAATGTTACTCTTGTCTTTACTTTGCTGGTCAGGGAGAGGAAAAGAAGATCGGTTCACCTGTTGTGCTTCTTGATTGAAAATTATACAATTTTGTTGCTTGAATCTTAACCTAACTGAAATGCATAATGTCTGACTATAATGGCTCTCTTATGAAATCTTTCAAATTTTATGAATTCTATCGTAGCCTGATACAGATATTTCAAATTCTGTTGCCAGGGTCTTGAACTAAAGAAGCAAATAGGAGCACTGGCTTACATAGAGTGTAGCTCGAAGACGCAGCAGGTTCGTCTTGGATCTGCGTATGTTATCATAAAACCACAAATAGAAAGTGCCTATGAGTCTATCACACGTACCTACAGGATTCTATGTACTTTCAGTCCTCTCAACCGCAATCTTATACTATTTAAACTAACAGAATATAGATAAATTAATATTAGCATCAACCCATCAAGCGTGGCCAATTGATTAGAGCTCTTCATGCTTTGGCTTAAGAAATGAATACAGGATTTAAACAGGGTTGGAGAAATGAATGCATATAATTGGACATCATTATGCAAAGTATTCCCCTCTATTGATACCAGTGTCCTGTTTAAAAGCATATTATCAATAGCATCAGGAAGAAAAAGAGCTTGCAGTGGCTGCTGCTCTGTTCTTGATGGTGTTTGTCTACTATGAAAGAACAGCAGGGGAATATACAAATTAAGTGAAATTTCCCTGGAATCTATTATCAGGCTGTTAAAAACTTGTGTGCTGGAAAATTGCAGAATGTGAAAGCTGTATTTGATGCTGCTATCAAGGTGGTTCTCCAGCCTCCAAAGCAAAAGAGGCAAAAGAAGAAATCAAGTATCTGCCGTGTTCTTTAAACAAAATCCCTGATGGACAACAGTGTCGAGTCGACAATGACATGATTCTCCTCTTAAAGTTCTGTGCATTCTTCATCATATTTATTATCCTTATTTTTTGTTCTTGTTGATTTTATCGAGTGCTTCCTCTCCTTGTGAAGTAGGGAATTTGCAATGGATTGATCAAGGTAACTCCATTTGTGTATTTGGAAGGCATCTGCAAGAACTTAAAGGGTGCTTGGGTTCTGTAAATTGGCTGCTTGTTGCGATGATTTGATGTGAATGAAATTTGCTTTTAACCAGCCTCTGCGATCCCCTTTGCATTTGCAGCTCCATTTTGGTTTAAGCTTCAAGCCTTAGAATCAGGGCTCTGAATCTCCATGAAAAAGTTGGATTTTACCTGACTTGGGCCATTCCAGCTTGATCAATATCTTGGGCTTTCACAAGCATTGAACCCACATCAATCCTTAATCTTTCCATGAAGAGTTAGTGTATAAGATTTTTGGTAGTAAATTCCACAGTCAACGTGCCCACACTCGATAGTCGAGATCAGAGCGTAAGCTATACTCACAGGAACAGGAGGCATTTGTTAAAAATCGTTACCATTCCTCACAATTATTTCAATTTCGACGTTGAAGCAATAACAAGAACACTGCTAGTACTATTTCCAAGTTCAAGTTGATCATGTTTCGTCTCTTACGCGTTTAAATTAGTTGTCAAATTAATCAAGCAAATTCAATCGATTCTTGATGACTCGACATAAATATGGGCATGGAACGCTGAAGGTAGCAGAAAGACTGGACAGCAGACTCCCATTTTCCATTCTGGGGCCACAATCAACAAGCACATATTACCTAATTTTCCCATTAATCTTCTTGTTCAATTTTCAAACTATGTAACTTTGAATTTACTTATTTAGACTTTAATTTTTTGAATCGTTGAATCCACATAAATTCTTGAAAAAAGTATAACAATTGATGAACTGAAATCAGTAAAATTTATTAAGTTAAAATGAACATTCAAATATTTGATTTATTAATTTATATATAATTTTTTTACTTAAAAATTACGGTTCAAATTTTTTTTTAATTTAAAAATAAACAATTTATTAAGCTAAAAATGAAATAATATAAAACAAACATACAAACATTTTTATTTAACATCCGAATATCTAATTCATTGATTGGTATATGATCTTTATCTAATTAAAAAAAAAAACATATTCATTGGGAATGCTCTTTTTTCTTCCTGTTCATCATTTTATCCCTTTATTTTATAAGAATAAGAACATAGGTTTAATATTAATTAATCATGTTTATATCATCGTATAATAATGTATTTGCCTTTATCAATAGGTGAATATATGAGAGATGCATAATTATTATTTTAGTACATTTTCTGGTTAGTTGACGTTAACATTACAAATTAAGTACTGATATTAAATTATATTAGTTTGATAAGATTTTGTGAAATCCTTTCAACACACGGAACGCAGCTATCGCCAGACTTTCGGGCTTTTTCTACTTTGCTTTCTTTCTTTCTCTTTCCTTGTGTAATCAATCACCAATCATCAATCGCCAAGTAATTAATGTATGATCGAAGCATGTTTAGATGATTGAGATGTGTTGATTGTGAGCTTAATTTTGTTTAATTATGACCGTTTGGATTTCCTGCTCATTCTATTTTTATATATATAAAATGTCGAAACCAAACATTAATATAAAAATAAAAACAATAATAATATGAATATTTATCACTAACGTTGATTGCTAGAGTCCAATCCAAACTTTCAATGACATTAAATCATATATAAAACGAGATCTATGTATAATGATTATGACCTTAGATCGATGGTACTATTATAACCTTTTTCGGAATAAATTTGTTTGATTCATTCGAGTAATCGAACATGTGAATTAGAAAAATATATACTTTTTATTTTTTATATAAATTTTAATTTTGTAAAAATTATAAACAATTTTTTAAAAAAAAAGGAAAGAGGAAGTGTACTTATTATCATTGTTTGCTGAAAATTTTAATAAACTTTGCAATACTATTATTTTTCTCTGTACTTTCCTCAGGACTTCTCCGATATATCTCTTCTATTCCCTGGCCAACATCACAGACTAAAACCCTATGGCAATTTAATGGCCGATCTGATCTCAGGTACTTTGCGTGACAATTCTACCCAAACCTAGCTACCCATCTCTAATCCTTTCAAGCCAAGCGAAACCCAAGTCTTTTTCACCTAAAGGAACCCAACAGGCCAACACCCGAGCTCTCATTCTCATCTATGGAACAGTCAAAGAACCCTTTTCAGGCAACTGCTGCAATAGTTTTTCTCCTTTTAGCTGGTGCCCTTTACATTATCTGTGTCTGGTCTCCTCCCTCATCAAACCCTTTCCTCCCCTACCAGGAAAGCAGCTGTCAGCAATCTAATTTTGTAAGCATATGGTACCATGTGTTAGTTCTACGGACTTTATGATCAGTTCTTCGTGATGGGAAAACTCATTCTTTTTGTCTGTTACAGACCACCGTGAAGTTTCCTGTAAACGACGAGCTGGGTTTGGCCCTGGATGAAGCTTCCACGCCCAACAAGACCGTGATCATCGCGGTTGTCAACAAAGCTTACGTGGAGCAAAGTGTGCGTGCAGAGACCACAATGCTGGACCTGTTCCTGGAGAGCTTTTGGCTAGGAGAAGGTACCAGGCCATTGCTGGACCACCTGCTGCTTGTCACCGTCGATCAAACGGCTTACGAGCGGTGCAAATTCAAGCGGCTGCACTGCTACAGATTGGTGACGGACGGTGTTGATTTCGGTGGGGAGAAGGTTTATATGTCGGAGGAGTTTATCAAGATGATGTGGAGAAGAACTCTCTTTCTTTTGGATGTCTTGAGGCGTGGCTACAACTTCATTTTCACGGTAAATTCTTTTTATTTTCTCGGAAAATTCCCTTTTATTCAAGTGAAAACTAAAACCATTCAAACAAACAAAAATGATAAAATAAATAATTTGAAGAAGTTACAGTATTCCATTAATAATTAAAAATCATGATAAAATTAACAATAGTTGATTACCTTTATTTTTTCATAAAAATAAAATTTTAATTAATTTTTATTGAAAAGTGATTTTTATACTGATAAATAATATGAATTAAATTATGCTGGAGCAAGTCTTTAATTTTCCCCAAAGCGTAAAACTTGTACTAAACCTACAAGTAAATCACCAACAAAACACGTTTACAATCAACCTTAACTGATGTCTCCCCTTTATTCTTGCATCTTCACCTGTCCATACATCGTGGGTTCCCTCCCTTACTCCTCCATAAATTATCCATATTTTAATTAACCACAAAAAAAATTATAATCTTTTATAGTAATATTAATTTATTTTATGATATTTTTGCCAAATCCATATTGATAATTGCACATGAATAATTTACATTAATTATGAGATAATTATAATAATCCTTTTCAACTTAATCAAGGAAATATTATTTTGTTTGACTTTAACTATGTTACATCGAGAAAAGATAAGAAGTTCATTTAATGTGGCATCTCTGAATTCAATCTCATCGCTGCTTCGTGGGAGAAGTTCATTGGGCAATCAGTGTCCCCAACGTTTAGGGAAGGTGCTCTAAGGTATAGGACCACCGGTGCCAGGAATCACATGAAACTCTATACAGGGTGAAGGTGAAAGTCCTTGGAAAGGGGACACTAACCATAAACCAAATTAGTTAACTAACCATAATCCAAATTAGTTAACCAGTTGAACAAAGTGGTTAGGTTCGTTGAACTATTGGTTTGGACCAAATTGAACTCTGTCGATGTTTCTAATTTCTTTCATGGCTTATGGTTTTGTCGTGCTCAAACAGGGACTACCATACGTAGGTTTTGGACCAGTCTCTTTCTTTCCCCGAACGACTCTCCTTCTTACGTTTTTCTAACCAAAAAACGATGATTTTTTTACGTTGACAATTCAGCTTTTGTTTTTGTCATTAATTGTCACATTTTCCACATTTTGTTTTTCTCTATGGTTTTTTCTTCCTATTAGTATCTCAATTTGTTACAAACTTGTAATTCTAAAAGAAATAATTAATGGTCAATTTTGTCAGCTATGAGAATGGTATGCAAATTCAAAGGATCAAACAAATGAATCATTATATATATATTAATGTTAATGTTTTTATAAATTGAATTTATTTTGATTAGAACGAGTAGATGAATAAATTTACTTATCTTTTTTTGAAAATAATTATTGAAAAGTATTGAAAAGATATGATAAAAATACTTTTAATCAACTAAACCAATCCACATATATAATTCAATTTTAATTATTTTGGTTGCTCGATTTTTTTTTTATAAAAATTTGATTAATTTAATATTTAAAAATTTCAGAAGAAATCGAACATATACACACCTACCTAAAAAGACTTATTTGTATTTTACTTTGCTAATTCATTATTGAACTGTACTAATAAGGTTTGCTTATTCTTTCAGGACACTGACGTGATGTGGCTAAGGAATCCGTTTGCAAAGCTAAGCCCAAACGGAACCGAGGACCTCCAAATCAGCGTCGATAAGTTCACCGGCGACCCACGACCGGAGCACAATTTCATCAACACCGGCTTCTACTACATCAGATCAAACAACAAGACCATTTCACTATTCGACACTTGGTACTCCCAGAAGGACAACTCCACAGGGAAGAAAGAGCAAGATGTCTTGGTAGACCTGACGCGAGACGGGCTCTTCGGGCAACTTGATCTCCGAGTAAGGTTCTTGGAGACCAAGCATTTCAGCGGCTTTTGTCAGGACAGCGGAGATGTCAGCGCCGTAGCAACCGTTCATGCAAATTGTTGCCGCCACATAAGCGCAAAGGTCAGAGATTTAACGGCTGTCCTCCGCGATTGGAAGCGGTTCCAGGCGGCTCTGACTAAGTATCCCCACGCTGCTCGGAACATAACCGGGAGTTTCAGGTGGTCACCGCACACGGGCTGTTGGAATTCATGGAAAGTAAATAATAAGACGTCATGATCAAAGTTACGAGATATTCGTAAATTCGTATGGTTCGATATTTTTTTTGAATAAAAATATTTTTATTTTTAACATATAAATTAAATTGTGTTTAACAAAATCTACAAGCTACATGAAGTTTATTTTATTTACAATATACATCTATAATTCATTATTTATCTATATCCATATATATTTAATTATATATAAAAAGACGAATGTTAGATAAAATTTTTAATTAAAGAAAACGGATATATTTGCTCATTATATATTTAAATTATCATTTCAAATTTTTTATTATAAATATTAATAAGGTTTATTTATTTTTTAATTAAATAAAATTTTTAATTATATCAAATAATTTTATTAAAAACATTATCTGATAAAATTTCATAGACAAGTGTCAAGCATAAAGATTACATAAAAGTTAAAATCAACATAGTTTAGATATTAGTAAATAAGGTTTTTGATGGAATAACTTTCATTAAAATGTCAAATATCATACCCATATTGTAAAATTTGTTAATTATATAACTTATAATTAATATTACAAAATTTTAATAATATTTTTATATCTTATATAATTACTACTTTATATAAAAATAAATAAATAAGAAAAATATTAGTTTATGTTAAGAGTATGTAGGATTATTTTGGATTGAATATGAGTAAATTGAAGTGATTATATTATTTTTCATGTGATGAATCCCACTAATATTGACATTATAATTTGCTCTAAAAATAATCAATCATACTATACTCTATTTTTAACTCTACTTTCCCTTAGGGCTTCTCTAGCTATCGTTTCCATTCCTCTGCCAAACACTACGTAGAAAACCCACGCTATCCTCAGCTACTTTTGTGCGTGGCAATTCTTGCCCAACTTGCCCATGATCCACCACTTTCCTCACGACTCTTTCCAAGCCAAAACACCACCAAAAGTAAGTTTTACCTTCACTTTGCATCCATGGATTATTCGAAGAACTCTTCTTGTCTGGGAACTTCTGCAATAGTTTTTCTCCTTTTAACCGGAGCTCTCTACATTTTCGTCTGGTCTCCTTCAAGATCAAACCCTTTCTTCCCCTACCAAGGAAGCAACTGTCCACACTCTAACTCTGTAAGTTTATATATATGCGCAGACTTTGAATCGTTTCTTCGTTCTGGGAAGGGAACTCACTGTTTTTTTTTTTTAATTTTTTACGGACTACCCTAAAGTCTCCTGTAAACGACGAGCTCGAATCGGCACTTGAAGAAGCTTCCATGCCGAACAAGACCGTGATCATTGCGGTTGTCAACAAAGCTTACGCGGAGCAAAGCGTCGATGCAGAGACAACAACGATGCTGGACCTTTTCTTGGAGAGCTTTTGGCTAGGAGAAGATACCAGGCCGTTGCTCGACCACCTGCTGCTCGTCGCCATCGATCAAACTGCTTACGATAGGTGCAAATTCAAGCGGTTGCACTGTTACAGATTGGTGATGGACGGTGACGATCTCGGTGGGGAGAAGGTTTACATGACGCAGGAGTTTCTCAAGATGACCTGGAGAAGAACGTTTCTTCTTTTGGATGTCCTCAAGCGTGGGTACAACTTCATTTTCACGGTAGGCTTTTTTCCACCTTGTTGATTAAATCTCGACATTATCTTGGAAATGTCATATTAATTACCTATTATTTATTTAAATAATTTGAATTAAATCACGTAATATATATATATATCAATTTTGATTTTTAAATATAAAATTTAATTAATAAAATTCTATAAATTTTACTTAAATAACTCCATTTAAAATTTATATATTTTTAATATTATAATCATAGTATAGAATACCTAATTACGTTAGTTTTCTATCTTCTAGTGAAACTAGTTACGTTTATTGTCAGCATGGATAATGAAATTTGCCAAACTCGCAGCATGGATAATGAAATTTGCCAAACTCGCATTAATTTGCAAATGTATAGATTCTAGACATTAGACATAGGAAGGATCCCAAACCGTGCAATGAAAACATTATAGCAAAAGTTTAATAAACACTTCTTCCGACAAATCATCTTAATTTTTGAAAATCACGTAATTTTCTTCATATTTAAGAATATGAAAATAGACACATTTTAGTATAATGAGACCTATGTCTTCGTTGAGTGGTAGTACATCTATTTCAAAAGTAACATTGACGAGGGAAGCTCATCGAGCAATTAGTGACTTGTTTGATTGACTCAAAATAATAAAATTTAATTAAATAATGTGTAGATATTTGTTAAAATGATATTTATATAAAAATTTTTATAATTGATATATATATTTTAATTTATCAAAGATAGTATATTAAATGAAAAAATGTATGTCTTAATATAAAATTTTAATTAATTTTGAATAAAAGTGAGATTAATAGTTTTAAATCAAAATAATTAACTTAGCAAAATCAATTGAATTCCTTTAATTCAATTTAGTTTTTTTTATTTCGATATTAATTGAATGATTTTATCGATTTTGGATATTCAAAATCTATAATTGAATCTGTAAAAATCAACCATTAATAATATATTATACTATTTTATAATATATATAAATAAACTAAAAACATTTAAATTTTATTAGTGAGGTATTCTTAAACATTCAAACGGATTGAAATAAAGTTGATTTCTTTATTTTCGATTTTAAATTATATAGTTCGATCAAATTTAATTATTTTTTTATTAAAATTTTGATTGATTTTATTTTCGAAATTTTAAACCGAATCAATCGTGTACACACTTGATAATCAAAATTTTGGCACCATTAATAAGGCTTGTTCATTCTATACAGGACACAGACGTAATGTGGCTAAGGAATCCATTCATGAAGTTAAGTCCGGATGAAACCCTGGACCTGCAATTCAGCGTCGATTTCTTCAATGGCGACACCCGACCCGAACACAATTTCATCAACACCGGTTTCTATTACATAAGATCAAATAACAAGACCATCTCGTTGTTCGAAAAATGGTACGCCCAGAAGGATAATTCCACCGGCAAAAAGGAGCAAGATGTCCTGCAAGAACTGATGCGCAGTGGGCTCTTCGGGAAAATGGATCTCCTGGTAAGGTTATTGGAGACCAAGCATTTCAGCGGCTTTTGTCAAGATAGTCGAGATGTCGGAGAAGTGATCACCGTCCACGCGAATTGTTGCCGCCACATAAAGGCCAAGTCTGGAGATTTGACGGCGGTCCTCCGTGATTGGAAGCAGTTCAAAGCGGCGGTGGCTCAACACCCCGAGGCTGCTGGTAATATAACTAGAGGATTTAGGTGGTCAAACCACACTGAGTGTTGGAATTCATGGAAAGATTGATGGTAGTAATAATAAAAAACAGTCATATTTTAACAGACTATAAATCAGAAAGGCTTATTTTTTCATTTTTATTTTCCTGTGGGGAAATGTTTTTCAATTTTTTTTGGGTATTTGACCACAAATATAAATGTTGGTTTTTTATTTTAATTAATTTTTTTAAAATTTCAACTTATTATTTTGTTTAAATTATGATAAAGCTTTCTATATTTTTTTATTTTAAAAAATTGATGATAAAGTTTTACCCTTTTTTTATGTGTCTGGAAATACTCAATTAAAAAAAATGACATTACTTAAAGAAAAAACACATATAATAAATAATTATGAATTTATAACTAATGTAATGCCATTGTATATTACTAATATACTATTAATTAATCAAAGAATGTAGCTCCATAAATATGTAAAAATAAAAAATTTTAAAAAAATATTGTTAAAGTTATGAGTATTTAAACTTTAAAATTTTTATTTTTTACATTTATTTATTAATAATATGATAACATGTAATCTATTAATAATATATAAAATTTGTATACTGATAGATATAAACCCAATAAATATATCTATATTCTTTTACTCTCTTAAATAAACTATTTTAGTTTCAATATAAGGAAATTAAAGTTATCAAATAGTATTTCTCACTTCTTGTTTCTCTATAAATTAATACTAATAATTAAGAAATTAGCACTTTTATTTTTTATGGAAATCACTCATTTAAAAAAAATTGACATTAATTTAGAGAAAAAATAGAAAAAATAGATTTATCTTATTGGTTGAGCTATGAAAGAGTGACACGTAGGCGGTGACTGAAGGAAGATTCCATGCTTTAGCTTTATAGCAAACGAAGTCATCGTTGGATTAGATACTCTCGCCTTTTTCCAACGTCAAGTATCACAAAATAATCACCTGCTTCGCTCACTACACTTTCCTTACGTCGCAATTCGCCCACGTGTCTATGGACCAATAGCAATCCCTTATTACCACTCACACCTGTACCTTCCCTCCGAGTTATAATACCAATCAAACTCGGAGATCAACATCGTATAAACATCCTCGTTTGAGTTCCAAAATTCGCGTTTGTTTGTTTTTGTTTCTTTTTCTCCGAGGTTTTCGTTTTCTTCTTTATTTTATCGCCTCTCGATTTTCTCTCTCTCTTCCTACTTAGGGTTAGGGTTTTAACTGCAATTTGAAACATCTAGCTGTTTAGTATATTAATCTTTTAGTTAGGATCTTTACGATTGAGTTCTGTTCAGACCAATTTAGGGTTTTCCATCAATTTGGGTTTGATTTGTTGCTTCTATTGAGAGTTTGGATTAGCGGTTTTTTTTTTAATTATCAAATTGTGATATTTCAAGGACTAGGTTTGATAAACAATGCCTCCAAGAATGGTGAAGAGAGGGGCTGGGTCAGCAGGCCCAAAGAGGACGCCGAGGTCCACTAGAGGGGCATCGAAAGCCCAGAATCCACCACCGGAGCCTGTAGAGGAGGCCGTGCAGGTAGAGATGGCTTCCGTTCCAGTTGTGGAAGCGAGGGAGGAGGAAGAGGATGAGGTCGTGGAGGACGTTAAGGCTGATGAGAAGCGAATTGTGGAGGAAAAAGTGGTGATCGAGAAAAAAGGGGTTGTTCTTGACGAAAACGCTGGATTAAACTTGAATTCGAACGGGTCAGTTGCGATGAAGAGTAAGTCTTTTGTTTGCCTTTTGGTTTATCTGATTTGATTTCGATCTGTTGGGATTGGGGCATGCTCAGTTCTGATTTTTATTTGGTGTCCTTCTATTTGTTATTTGCATGTCGATATTATACAAAAAATTTTAGCTTTTATTGTAGTTATGCGGGTTTTTTCTGGAATTTAGCATGTCACAGTGGTCCTGTTGGATATTATGCGGTATTTAGTTACATTTAGTTATCTCCCCTTTCTGAGAATTTCGAAGGTTGATATTATATGAGGGTTTGGATTGTATAGAGATCTTTGTTTTGATTGGAATTTAGTATCAATTGTTTTAAGGTGATTGTTTCTTGACTGGCCTGGATTATTCTACCCCCTTTTTCTTCGCAGAAGAGGATGAATTGAAGGAGTCTGTTGAGGAATATGAAAAAGATGAGCGGTTAGAATTGGATGATAATGAGCCTGAATACGAACCCGAAGAATATGTTGGGGTGGATTATGATGAGAAGGAGATGGAACCAGATGAGGTGGGAGATGAAGTAGAGGAAGAGCCTGAGGAGGAGCAGGATGGTGAGGAGAAAGAGGCTGATCTGTCAGATGATGAAGATGTTCATGAAGTTGAAGTAGAAGGTGATGACGACGACGACGATGACGACGATGATGAGCATGCTGGGGAAGAAGTGGAGCATGCAGAATTTGATGCAGCAGAGCATGATGAGCGGCATGAATTTGTTCAAGAGAGATGGAAGCGTAAAGAGTTTGAAGTGTTTGTTGGAGGATTAGACAAGGATGCCACTGAGGATGATATTAGGAAAGTCTTCAGCCAAGTTGGTGAAGTTGTTGATGTTAGGCTGATGATGAACCCTCAAACAAAGAAGAACAAGGGGTTTGCATTCTTGCGTTTTGCAACCGTAGAACAAGCAAAACGGGCAGTCACAGAACTTAAGAATCCTGTGGTAATTATTGTGTCTTCAATGATATCGATTTTTGAATGGAAAAATGGATTGACTTCACAACTTAATCATTTTGTTTTAATGAATGCAATTCCAGATTAATGGGAAACAGTGTGGTGTTACCCCAAGTCAAGACAGTGACACCCTTTTTCTGGGTAACATATGCAAGACATGGACAAAGGAAGCGGTAAGTACATTGGCTCATTTAAGGTCACTAACAAGTGTGAGTCATCTTTCTAAAGGGTTGTCAGTACATATTGTGTTCCTGATGTTGGGCATTGACTGTTATTCTAGTTGAAAGAGAAGTTGAAACATTATGGAGTTGACAATGTTGAAGACTTAACATTGGTAGAAGATAGCAACAATGAGGGAATGAATCGAGGTTTTGCCTTCTTGGAATTTGCATCTCGGTCAGATGCGATGGATGCTTTTAAGTGTCTTCAGCGGAGAGATGTTTTATTTGGGGTTGATAGGCCTGCAAAGGTTTCTTTTGCAGATTCCTTCATTGACCCAGGTGATGAAATCATGGCACAGGTAATTTGATAGAACAGTTTTGTTTTTCTCTAGGTGGTATAAATTACCAAGAGTTTTATTTTTATCATTCATTGGTACTTAAGTGTTCAGCTTGTTAGAAACATGAATCTCTTTTATTAGTTTGATGATTTTGTTTTCAAAGTTCAGGTTAGGACCATATTTATCGATTGCCTACCTCCTTCTTGGGATGAGGATCGTGTTAGGGAGCTATTGAAGAAATATGGGGAAATTGAAAAGATAGAACTTGCCCGGAATATGCCATCTGCTGACAGGAAGGATTATGGTTTTGTTACGTTTGATACTCATGATGCTGCAGTCACATGTGCTAAGAGCATTAACAATACCGAGTTGGGTGAAGGTGACAGCAAGGTTAGTCAAAGTTCTTGGTGTACTATGTTGTTTATATGGGTTACATATCACCTTGTTTATTGGTTATTGTTTTAATTCAGGCCAAAGTTAGAGCCAGGTTGTCAAGACCGCATCAGAGAGGCAGGGGTAAGCACATTGGCCGTGATGGTTTTAGGTCTGGCCGTGGATCTGGACGAGTTGTTAGGGGTTCATGGGGTCGTCCTGCTCCACGTGGTTTCCCTCCTCGTGGGGTAAGAGGAATTAGTAATCGTGTCCCACCACCTAGTCTAAAGAGGCCTGTTGGATTAAGAGATAGACGCCCCATTATGTCCACACCGGCTAGAGGCCGGCCTTTGGCTCCTCCTCCTTCTAGGTCCTATGACAGAAGAGCACCTGGTATGCCTCAATTCTGTATCATGTCTACCTAATTCTTAAATTGATATCTAGATTTAAAATATCTAACTTCATCTTTTTAACAGTTCCACCATACCCAAAGAATAGTTTGAAGAGGGAATATGGTCGGCGTGATGAGCTTCCTCCTCCAAGGAGCAGGGCTCCCGTGGATTATGGTTCTAGGGTTGTGCCAGAGAGACGCCCATCATATAGAGATGACTATTCTGCTCGCAGTTCCGGCTACTCTGATTTGCCTAGAAGCACATCTCGCACTGCAGCCAGGAGACCTTATGTAGATGATGCGTATGGCCAAAGGTTTGACAGACCTCCTCCTAGTTACCGTGATGGGCGTGGCCGTGATTATGACTCTATGTCTGGCTCTAAACGACCATATTCGGCTATGGTTGGTTTTATCGTTTCTTCAAGTAATTTTGTCTGCATTAGCATGATTTAATAACTTCCTATTTGTTTACGCCGTCTGCTTGCTTGTTGAATCAGGATGATGTTCCTCCTCGATATGCTGATGCCGGTGCCAGGCATTCAAGGGCTCGTCTAGACTATGAACTTGCTGCTGGTGCTCCTCCATATGCAGACACATATGGTGATAGGTTTGCTATCATCTTTGGAAATATAAGCAGTTCTCTCTTGTTTATTTTCTTTTCTAAGGAGCTATAGTTATCTTCTGTGTTATTTTGGTAGGCTTGGGAGATCCAGTCTAGGATATGGTGGCAGCAGGAGTTCTATGTCCAGTCAGGATTCGCATGGGCTATATGGCAGTCGTCAGGGTATGGGCTATGGTGGAGGTGTGTTTTAAGTTACTCGTGGCTTGTTGAAGAAGAAACAAAACCGGGGTGGTGGTGTTCATATTTTATTTGTGTTTTGTGCTTTAATGATTTGCTCCAATTTGGTATGGTTTTCAGGTTCTTTCAGTGGCAGTGATGTTGGAGGAATGTACTCGTCCTCAGGTTATAGTGGCGATTACATGCCTAGGGGATCTGATGTATGCCCTTTCCTTTTCCTTTTTTTTTTTGGTTTGAAAATTTAAACATAACTAGCCTAATGTAATATTTACTTTCTGCTTCCGTGGCAGGTTGGCGGTAGCTCTTACTCATCCATGTATTCTAGTCGTGGTATGGGCGGCAGCAGTTACATGGGTGGTGGTGGTGGTTCTGGGTCATACTACTGATGTAAGTCATTTTTTTATCCATTCCTTTTCACGTTGCACTCATGGAAGTGCAATTATCTTCAGCGTTAGTGTATTTTTAATGGAGATTAGGGCTCCCCGAAGAAGCTGGTTTCTATGTTCTTCTGAGAAGTGTATTTGGAAAGGACATAGTCATATCGTCACAAGTGAATTTGTCTATGGAACAGATTTCAAAGACAATGAGGCTGCTGTAGGATGTGGACCATTTGAAGCTTTTGGATTATGTATCCATGTATTGGATAGAAGCATGCCAAGTGCTATAGCCTCCGTATGTTGTAGGAAAAAGGTTTTGAGGCTAAAGTATTATGTGAAAGAGGCTGTGTGCTGGTTCAAGCTGTTTCTAGTTTCTCAAACTGGTTCTTTGTGAGTATTCAGGTTTATGCTGTAAGGAAAAACTAATTTCATTTAGAGATGAAAACAGAAAGCGCTTAGAATGTGCTGTGTATGAACAACGTTGTTTATTTTAATATTTAAGAACTCCTCGTCTCCTCCTGATGGAGATTTCGGAAGCATTTGTCTCATATTTTAATGGAAGAGTATTTAGAAGAGAGATTAAGGTTTTAATATACATATGGTTATGGATTTTGGATACTTTTCCATGTAGAACTCATCGGGTAAGTGTTGATTAAGATAGAAACAAGGCTAATAAATGCTCTTTTCTTCAGCCTGATAAGCACAAAGAGTTCAAATGGCACCTAATTGAAGGTTATAAGAAATCAGCGGAGGACGTTCTTGCATAAGCATATTGCATTTTCTTAAGGTGGTGCTTTATGAAGTCACATATAGAGGCCTGGAGGAAATTAATTGGCATGCTTGACCTTGTCTCGTGAAGCTTCTAGACTACAGACACATGCTTCTAACATTTGGTTTTGCATTGTTTTTCTTTGGGAATTCCGGACTAAGATGCAATGAGAAGTTGATATTAATAAAGGAGAGGACATGGTATCTTTAATACCTCGTTGTGTTGATTTTTAGTCTGTGTTGCATGTTTAGTTTTCTTGGTTGATATCTTTCTTGAGAAAATTTCTTGTGTTAAATTCGTGGTTTTTCTGGTTTTGGAATGGCCTGGTGGAGTATGCCAGGCAAAGATTTGAACTTTGCTTGTAACCAGCAGGAAAACAACAGCGTCTGACTGAAGGACCAGTTCCATATGTCTCAACACTTGCTATTTCTTTTTAATCAGGTTATTGTTTTATAAAGCAACTCCTTGTGAAGGTGTTCTCCAAAGTAAGTCATTATATGGATCTCAAGGGATTGTACTTTCTCATGATGTATGCCTTATTGCTTCATCCAATGCTTAGTAGTTTTGGGAGGTTGTTGATGGATGAAACCTCTTTAATTTACTTTGGTTGAACTCAGAGATTCTTGAGTTGGATATTTCTTCTTGTTCGTTAAGTACTTTTACTTTGTGGGAAAGCAGTCATTGCTTTACAACTTGGGTTTAGTAGAGCAATGATTTTGGAAAAGTTTATATTTAATTGGCCAAGAAATCTCCAAAGCTGTGGGTATGTTGGTGATTGAAAGTTTTTAGATTTAAGAAAACGTACTGGTCCGCTCTTTAGTTGGAGTTACAATTTATACAAATTATTGACATTTTCTAACTGCACTTGAGAACAAGTAAGCAACTGTGTTTCCCTCCATCAAGTATACTAACAACATATAGTTGACAAGTTACAAGTATATGCCACTGTTGTGTAAAAGAATGGTCTATGCAACACACCCTCTTATCTTATTTAGTGTAGCCCCTACAGGAACTTGGTGCCTTTCACTGATTTTGTTCTATGATGTTTTATTCTTGACTTGATGTGATTATTCGAAATTCATGTAGAATTTTGCTTCTACCTAGGAGTTGGGGTAGGATCAAAATTCTTAGTTTGGAGGCAACTAATTGTCTGGCATCTGCCGTTACTTGATTTTCACAATTAAAATTTTGATTGTCATGTTCCTTCCATTTTGCTTAAGCTGGTGATGGAGTGGATGAGCTACTTTAGCTTTTTACTTGTGCTTCATAAATTTGTTGGGAAATAATACAAGGTTTTCTATCATGGGGGAATACTAGTGTCTGCTTAATGTGTTTTATACATCATAGTCTACTATGTTGTTGTTATCTCAACAGGTTATTAGCAGGATTGGTACTTGTTTTTGCAGCACGATGAGTTTTTTTTAAGTGCTTTGACACAATGTAGGTGTTAGTTTTTGTAGTTTTAGTTCTGTTTTCTTACATGTAATTTGGCTCTGTAAACAATTTGCGGAAAGTTTGTACTGTAATGGGAAAGCTAATTATGATCCTATATTTGTCCTAGTTTTGCATGTTATTGTTCAGCTAAAGAAAATGCTCCCGCTTTTCTTTCTTTTCATTTTCTATGGGAAACTTGATTTTGTTATAAACTTATTTGAGCAGCCAGAATCTCCAATTCACTGCTTATATTTGTGTTGAGTTGGTATACTAGATTTCAGGTCAAATCCTGAAAGATGTTAGAAAGTTGTTGGTGCTTTCTCCAGGTGACTCTGTAGGCATTTTGCTTCTGAGTTTAAGCCCATCAGGTTTCCTAGTACAGCACTCAACTCTTTGAGGTCTCGGACAGGCCGTCGATCTACATAATTACAAGTTACTTTGGTCGGAAAATAATTGTTACTGGGATGTTGCAACAATCTTTTAAAGCCATGGATCAAGGATTTGTCTCCTCTTTAAACAAAAGAAATTCCAGTATTGCTTTACTTCAAGATCACGAAATGGATAATCTTTTTGTTTCCGCTAATTAATTCTACTTAAAATTGGTGCAACAGCAGCAATAACCTCTTCTAGTAAATGACTGAATCAACCCATTGTTGTTAAATGCTTGCCAAATTCCCAATAATGGTAAAGTAACTTTGCTACAAAGGAATACCTGTGAAATCAGTAACCAATAGCAAGCAACAAGCGTGGCCATGATTGGTTGCCAAGAAATTTAAGGTTGATTTGACTGGTTTTAGCCTTCGAAATGCCAAAATCAAGAATCAAGCTTCCTGTTTATGTCCATGCAAATCACTAACGGTAAATCAACGAAGTTGGGAGAACTTTGTGTTGGTTATTTTCCATCGTTCTACTTCGCTTGGATTTCCTGTCCCAGGCTCAAAAACGCAAGCGTTAAACGTGTTTAGTAATTAATCATTCTGTTCTGACAGCTGCTGCCTCCATGATTTCTCCACCATGACTATCTCTGCAAAATCAGAAAAAACGGAGAACAAAGAACAGAGTCCTACCTTAATCCCGGATTAACAACACAGAGAGGATAAGTTGTTGGATTCGGTTTCTGGGTTTGTCTACTCGGTTCCCGAGCTCAAATGGGCCGTACGCAAGCGGACTCAGATTTCGGTCGTTTTACACTTTTGGTCCTCTTAATCATAGCCGCAGTCTCCTGTTGTATGGCCTATCTTAGCTTCTCCGTTGCGTTTAAAGGCAGTGGCAATACGAATTATGTTGGTTCGAGTGAACGTTCGAGGACGAGCGATGAAGAAGATAGAGAAGAGGAAAATGGGTGTTGCAGAGGGATTGAGCATTTAGAGCTGTGGGGTGATGCAGTGAAATGGGGATCGGAGTTCTAAGTGAATTCTTCAGACGAGTGTTGTAACGCTTGCAAGGAGATGTGTAAAGGTGACGATGGGCCTTGTTTGTGTGACTCTTGGGTGTATTGTGGCAATAGAGAGGCCTGCGGGTCTAGATTTGGCGAGGTAAACTAACCTTTCTTGCTCTGATCTTCACCTCTCTTTGATCAAATTCTCTTTTTGAATTTCGTAAATGGGAATTTTCATGCAATATTGGTTGGAAATTTGATGCATAGACTCAAATCTCAGTCTTTCTTATGATTCTGTGAAAATCGTACAAGGAAAGTGAAAAACGATATCAAATTTGGAATAGAAGTCTGAATTTAATTCATAACACACTACATTCATCTTTTCCTCATTCGTTTAAGTCATTAAAGAAGGAGAAATATGCTTTTTTCTTTCCATGGCCTTGTTCTGGCTTATAAAATTTGCTAAGATATGTCCTCTTCTTGCATTCAGTGTTGGCTGAAGAAACAATAGGATACCTTGGATCCTGATCGGCGAGACTCAGGTGATGAAGTTATATGGACATCTGGCCTAATCTTTGGTAAAGGAGAGGTATGCTATTTGCTGCTCAAAATTTGGCTCTTATTGTAGCTCTGAGATTAAGTGTGCTTGAAACACATGAGATTTATTTCGTTGGTAAAGAAGAGGATGTGGAGAAATTAATAGTAAAACTTAGCTATTGTATACGGGATGTATTTCCTTATAGTTACATTTATCCTTAAGAAACATGCACATTATAGTTGCCCTTGTTACTCGGCTTTCTTACTAATTATATGCTGAAATATCTATTTTGTTATGACAATCTTCAAGATGGTAAGATATATGTGCAGTATAGTTTCACAGTTCTAATGTGCTTCACCATTTTCTTTGTAGGGTATTGTTAAGTTGAAGACAGAGTATGGGGCTCTTCAGGTTAAAGTAAGTGGATAACTGCAAAAGGTATGATTGTGCAACATGATTAGCTCATTTTCTGTGTCTTTTTAAATGTAAGCACCACTTGGATAGGTACTGCCATACAGTTATCTTATCTGTTTTCCTTTATATGGGGCAGGTTCCACACCAACCCAAGTCTGTCAACTGTCACCTCAAGTTGAGAAGCAGTGGGTGAACGTTGGTTTGTCTGCTTGTTTGGAAGTTGATTGATGTTAGGCCTAATTGTTTGCAATTATGTTCATGAAGGGCGAATCATAGAATTATATGTAATTTGGTCCAGCCTTGGGAATTTCTGCACAATATATGTGCTTGTGTAGCTCGGGGGAGATTGATCCAAAATTCCCTGCTATTGCTGCTGTCTTTACAGTGAGAAGATTTTAGCATCTACTTCTTTACATGAACTGTGACATTCATTATAGGTGTTGTTACCATTGTTTTTTGAAGTTTTCTTCTTGCAGTCCCGTCCCATGTTCAATAGATGGCATAAGTCCTGTGTTTCACGGTTTATTACTTTTATTTTTGTTCTCGATGTTCAATTTGGTTTTCTTCCTATGCACAGCTCATATTCTCATCTTTGTTGTGAGCTATGATTTCCAGCTTTTACCTGATTGTGCTCCACATTCTGTTGCCTATATTCTTGAGCTGTTGGCGTTACACCATTGTGCTGGTTGCCAATTTTATCGTGCTGAAAGCCGGGGAAACTCTTGGGATCCTCAAGGAAATCACATTGAACATGTAAGGCTTTCCTCAATGTGTTAGTGGAAACCGAACTTTTACCAAGTTGTTTCATGTCTATCTTATTTTCGTGCTTCTTAAACCATTGAATCCTTCATAATCCATGCATGAGTTGTTTTTCAGCATTTTCAAGGTCACAAGTTAAAAAGAGTTGCTCATGTTGTCGTTGTAGGCTACATTTGGCCCCCCATTTGCACTGATTCAAGGAACACTTGAAGCGCATGGGCCTGCATTTAAGGATATTCCAGTAGAGGCTTGCCCCATCGTAAGAAGAGGATCGATTGCATGGGTTGGCTCTGGCCCAGAGTTCTTTATCAGTCTAGCTAACCACAACGAGTGGAGAAAAGCATACACGGTGTTTGGTTATGTTCTACCCGAAGGTATGGAAGTTGTGGAGAAAATGGCGCAGCTTCCAACAATACAAGAGGTGTGGAACAATATTAATGTATCTGTCTTGGAAAGACCTGTTCCTTTACGGTTCCTAAGAATGAAGGGAAGTGCTTGAGATCTGATGCTGAATATGTTCATCGGATCAAAGTGCAGCAGACTTTAGTGCAGCTATTCAGGGATGTTTTTCATCTCCTACTTCAAGTTTCTGATGTATAATGATTTACAAACTCACTTGGATCATTTGAGCTCCAAGTTTGCTTTGATAGTTTGATATGAGGATGCATAGCAATACATACCCACCAAAATTTTGTATATATAAGAGTCAGTTACAAAATATAATCAATTTGAGCCTAATTTGGGCTTAAATAAGCATGGATCACGTAGTTCTTGCTATGGAAAAATGGGTGCCTTTTCTTCAGTGTTACTCTGGAATAAGTAGGATGGTCGAGAGATTGCTTACCCTCACAACTTAAAATATTAGCATGCTTGATGTCAATAGTTGATTTTACTCAGTTCCATTGATTGATGGCGGCAGCCAGCCTCGATATATCCTTGTTCATAAATCAATGACGGATCCTTGGCACAATGGTAGCGCTTCCGACTCCAGATCAGAAGGCTGCATGTTCGACCCACGTCGGGTTCGATTCCCTAGATCCTTTCCTTTTTATTTTTATTCCATTTTTCGTATAGGATGGCAACAGATCCCTGCAACTGCAACTACAACTACAACGCTGCAAACTTATCCTGCAGAAACTTGCCATTGACATGTAAGTACTGTAAGGAATGCTAGGAGCATTTCCCTTCATTTACTTAAATCTAGTAAGTTATGCAACACAGTGAGCAAGTGCTTTGAGTCCAGGTGGGCAATGCAGTGAGACAGAACGGAACTTGCTACGGCCAAACTAGTTCAAGAATATCCGTTATTCTTAACCTCATTTCACGCAAATAGCACAATCATGAAGACAGTTTGATTAAGATGAAGACTGCTGACAATACAGCGTTTCTCTTTGCAAATTGAGACCAAATAACCGGAAGCAATCTGCCCGAGTCTTCTACCAACTTTGAGATCAGCCATAAAGAAAAGCTAAACTGTTCCACAATTACACTCAACTCTACCACTTCACCTGTTGAATGGATTATGCATACAAAAGGAAAAGCCAGGCCTTGATGGCAACTGATGAAAAACTACTTTCCTACTGTTCTGAAACATACAAGCGCTTTTCTCATCTGGTGCAATCTCAAAATGACATTAAATCACATACCCTTTGCTGCTTCCTACACCATCTCCCCAAAGTAAAAGTTTCCATGCCATCTGCAAAATTGCCCACGATCTCTTCTTCATGGCCGAGCACAGAAACAAATGAATGAACCTGATTATAAAGACCAACCAGTATAAAAATATAGCAATCTACACATTCTTCACAAAGTAAGTATCCTTTCAGCATCAGACACAGGAGCAAAAGAGCACCGACAAGAGACAATCTGAAACCAAACCAACAATGTTTTCCTATGCCTAAATAAAGATCACAATCACAACACTACAAATTCTCTATTACTGCTTGCAAAGTTATGACAGTAATGCTACATTAGTCGAGAAGAAAAAAGGAAAAAACTAGAGCAGATCAGGTTGCACGTAGTCCTATCACTCAAGAATTAACAAAAGGAAACATAAAAACTGAACTAAACCCTAAACATTCCACCAAGTTACACATCCGTAGTCAAAAGATCGAAGAAAACAACCTTTTACCCCTATTGCAAGTAATTGGTCTCAAGACTCCGGTGAGGGCATTCTTTTGGGCTTCTTCTTCCTCTCTGAAACTGCCTTGGCGAAAGCCTCAACAATCCTCTGCTGGGACTCCAATATCATCTCGGTTCTCTTCATCTCCATCTCCATCCTCATCGTCTCTATTTCCCTCGCCATCTCCATCTTCATCTGCTCCATCCTCACAAACCCGTCTCCCAATACCTTTATGGCTGTCACCATCTCCGCCACCGCATCTCTCTCCCTCTTCCCTGACGGCGCCGTTTTCCCTGGTGTCTCCTCAAAACCCCTTAAAACCCTAGTCCCATAACCCGACCCGGACCCCGAAACACTAAAATTACCCTTATTAGGGTGAGGATTCGCGTTCGGGTTAGGGTTAGAATTAGGGCTTGCACCATATTTCTGATCCAGTTTCCCGTAATATCTTGGCCCTGGTTGTGCTATACTAACCCCAGTAGGAATCCTAATCCTAAACCCTCCGCTACTACCACCAGCGCCACCACTACCGCTGACGCTTCCACCGCTGTTTCCAATCCCATTCCGGTACAACTTTTGTACACTTCTCGTATTAACGTTTCCATTCTTATACCCATCTTCGTAAAAGTCGTGATCTTGGTCATCTTCGTCGTCTTCATCGTTTTCCTCATCTGGGCTATCCGAATTGTAATCGGGTTTCACGTTGGGTCCCTTTTCCATGGCGTCCATTCGCTTAAAGTGGACCCAAGAAGAAGTAAATCTCGAAACTGGCATGGATCTAGCCCGCTGGATCTCGGTTCGATACCGCTTCCGGAGCTTCTCCATCTTGTGGCGGCACTGCACGGCCGTTTTAGGAGGCGTCGCCAAGGGGCAGCGACGGGCCACCGCGTCCGCCACTTCTTGCCAGTGGCTCGCCTTGAGGTTCCCACGCCGGAGCGTGTACCATTTGTCGCGGTACGCGTCGATTAAGGCGACGGTTTCATCGTGCGACCAACAAGGTGGTGGGAGCCGTCTTGGGTTGGGTGTGACGGTAGTAGCCGTCGGTGGTGTGGACGTGGCTGCTGGAGGTGCTGGGAGAGCCAGCGGCAGCTCTGATTGTGGTGGAGGCGATGTGTTCGACGGTGGGTCCCGTTGGGGTGAGGGAGAGGATGGGTTCGACATGATCTAATATCTCTGGTTTCGGATTAGGTTTAAGGATGTCGGACGCGCCGGTTAAAGATGAGAGTGGTGGAGGAGCAATTTAGTAGAGTGAGGTGATGGATAAGGAAGGCGGTGCACTTTAGCAAAGACGATTTGGGCCTGAGAGGAAAGGAAAATATGATAAGAGGGGGAGGAGGGGGAGGAGGAGGTGGGGAATAATTGAGGCGTGGGAGATTCAGATAACGTTGGGTGTGGAGGAGAGGAGGAGGAGAAAGTGGGGTTTGGTGACATATTGATTGGTTGTTGTACGGGGTGGGGAGGGGGGCTAAAAGGGGGGGAGTGGGTGGGGGGTGGGAGGGGTGTGCGGCTGATTTTGAGATCTAGATGGATGAGGCCACCGCTTAGGTGTGCGTGAGTGGGGGGGCTAACGTGCACCGCGGGGGTGGGGGGGTGATAAGTTGCGCACCAGCCTATATGACAAAGAGGTCCACTCTCTTTCTCTTTTTTGGGTTTTCCCTTCTGACTTAAATGGCACCCATTTCGATCTAATCTACCATTGGCTCAAAATTCATGCTTATCGTGTTCTTTTGTGGGCATTGGGGGTAACCCCACCGCGCAGGGTGGGTCTCGGGGTGCGGCTCTGAGCCTTGACTTTGGGTTTGGTTGGGGTGGTGATTGGTTTTTTCCCATGGCCATTTTTTTTAATTTTTTTTTCTATTTTTAGAGGCTGTCTTTGGTGGTGGTTTTCTGTTTTGACTTGGAAGGCTTAGGGGGTGTGGATGTTAGGTGCTAGCTGGTATTACCATTAGTGGGAATTCTCATTTTCCGTATTTGTTGGTTGGGAGGGAGAGAGAGAGAGAGAGAGAGAGAGAGAGAAGGGCAAAGAGGGCGAGGGAGAGAGGCCAGAAAAGAAAGCGATGCTGTGAAAGCAGCCCTTGGTTGGAGGAGGTGATTGAATGTATTTCCTGCTCACATAGTCACACGTGGGTGGATAATGTAAGATTGGCTTAGAACTCCTTGTCAGACATTTTTTCTTCTTGGTCCTTGGCAGTCCCATTATTGGTGCAGGCTTAGCATGATCCGTAATAACATTTTGCAAGATAAATTAACAAAACCAAAAGGAAGGAAAAAAAAAAAAAAAACACTCCATTTCCAAACCAAAGTCTTACTTTCTCTTTATTTTGTTTCATGAGGGATATGGCCCAATGAGTGCTGGACACTGGGTTGACTATATATTTTCAGGATTGGAGCAGGGCCTCGAGCCTGTCTGCCTCAAAACAGCCCAACCAGCAGTTTCTTAACGTCTGCCTTAATGTCCTTGGCTACTTCTATTCTTTCTCGTAAAAACCAAGCGTTTGTTCTTTCATCTTTCAGTAAGGGGAGAGGAGAATTTTGACCCACGCTTATACTCACTCTTTGTTTTTCAGAATCTTTTTTCAATTTCCTTTAGGCTGCTTTCCAGGTCTCAAAAGTTAATTAAATAGTAATAAAAACAGATCAAAGCATGGGGACAATGCGTTGTTTCTTGCTTGCATTGCATGCAAGTATGCCGATATCATCAAAATTCCATTCCCAGTTCACTGGACAACAATCCACGTTTTCCCATGGAAAGCTTCAGGATTACGAAATCTGTCATCTGAAATATACTATAACATGTTCCCAACAAAAACTAAGAGCTAATACTTCGTTTTGGTAAGGGCAACAAGATCAAGTAGAAATGGAACCAAGATTGCTCGAAGCATCTCGTTCTGGGGATATATCTGCATTTCTCTCGTTACTCCGGGAAGATCCGTTTCTGCTTGATCGAGTTGGCTTAAACTCTGTCGACAACCCTCTACACATATCAGCATTGGCAGGACAAACAGAAATCACGAAGGAAATTGTGAGCAGAAAGCCAGCATTCGCTAGGGAGCTAAATGAGAATGGTTTTAGCCCCATGCATGTTGCTTCAGCTAATGGGCACATTGAAATAATAAGAGAGCTCATGAGAGTTGGATATGATATATGTCTTTTGAAGGGAAAAGATGGTAAGGTTCCACTTCATTGCGCGGCTTTGAAAGGCAGAGTTGATGTTGTAAAGGAACTGGTCTGGGCTTGCCCCGAGTCTGTTAAAGAACTGACTGCTTTCGGGGAAACTGCCCTTCATTTGGCTGTGAAGAGTAACCAGATTGAGGCTGCAAGGGTTTTGATCGAGGAGATGCGAAGATTAGATATGATGGAAATTTTGAATTGGAAAGACAAGGATGGGAACACCATATTACATCAGGCAACCTTCAACAGACAACATGAGGCAAGTGCGGTTCGTCCTGCTAGTTTCTTTTTTTTGCTCAATTTCCTGCTAGTTATTTACTTCATCTATTCTTATTTATTCATTTCTCTTCTTTTTCGATTTATTATGTTCGTTCATTTGTTCTTGGTGTCTCCTATCTGTTCAAAAACCAAGTCTGCAGCATGTGAAACCAGACTGTTAATGAATCCTGAATGCCTTTAATAAAGATGGCATTGTCCTGTCAGATAATGTAACAAGCTGCATAGCTAAGCAAAGATGAGAGCACACAGATACTGGCAGAGTGCCTTAAGCACTTTCCCAAGGGAAACCATTTGTTTGAAGCTGAAGAAAAGGACAAACTAGGTGTTAATGAACATTATGCAGATCATTATTTAATTGGGAATCTAATAAATACCAACATTTCTTCCACCGCATTCCTATTGTGGAAAGATGTCTAAGTATAAGTTGAAGAAGATGTGCTACTAAATCATGGTTTTGGTCATCGTGGAGTCCAACACACGTTATTCTAATTACATTCTGTTTATTCCTTGGCTACTGTAAAATTCTAATAATGAATAGATTTTACTGATTGTGCTATTGGTATTCTTTCCAGAAGTTGAAAATTATGAATATATATACTCGTTTGCAGATTATAGGTCTGTTAATCGGTAAAGAAGCAGTTGTTTCTGGGATTAACGTGAACGCCATGAACTCAAGCGGAATTACACCAAAGGATGTCCTAGATTTTTTGCTCCAAAGTGGAGGTGATTGTTATGATATTCAGATTTGTCAGATGTTTCAGCAAGCTGGAGCTGTGAAAGCCCGAGAACTCACAACAGAACGGGCTAATGTCCAAACCAGAGCAGAGAGCTTTATCAACACACGAACATCGCAATCTTCTTGTTCATGGAACCTATGGAAGGAACTGATGAAAGAGGTTACGGAATCATCAACTGAAACTCAAAATGCACTAATGGTTGTGGCAGTCCTGATAGCAACGGTCACATACCAAGCGATTCTGAGCCCTCCAAGTGGTTTTTGGTCAGCAGAGAAAGGAAAATCTCAGACCATCACCGTTCAGAAGAGAGCCACGATGCCTGGAGAGGTTGTCATGGCTAGTGACCCAGAAATCTTTGCTGTGTTCACTGTTTTCAATGCAATTGGTTTCTTTGCATCACTCGGCATGATCTCTCTCCTTACCAGTGGCTTCCCTCTCAGGGCAGGCTTGCGGCTGGCCATACTTTCAATGACTGGTACTTACGTGATAGCTGTAATCTATATGGGTCCAACCAAAATGAGAGAAATATACATAGTGGTCATTTTGATGGGAATTCTATTTCTCGCGGAGTTGGCAAGGTTTACCATGTGGTTGCTGAAGAAATGGGGAGTTGTTCCAGATACAAGGCGCTGGTAATAGAGTTTAGAATGTGCTTCTCTTGTATCATGAATCAATTGAGTAGTTTAGAATTTCATTCCTCTGGTAATTGTACCTTGCCAACGTAATAACTTGTTCTTCATTTGTAAAAACTTACAAGTTTATTTGGTTTATTTATCAAATAAGTGCATATCCGTTCATTTAATTGTTTCTGTTGTTCTTCCCTACATGAGTTTTCTGTATCCCGTTACTTTAAAAAGAAACAAAAAAAGAAGGCAAATCTTGAGAAATCTGAGAAATCAGTGTATTTTGACTGGTCATGCGTTGGGCTTGTTGGTGAGTAGGGCCAATGCTGGCATCAATAGCTGCAGCAAGCAGTTAATTTCTGTAGAACAATGTAGAGAATTTGGCAGAAGGGATCAAGTCAGTGGGGCTAAATATTTCCAGATCAGGTAGAAATTCACCACCTGGTAACAAAAGGCTTGAATTCCCAATAGTCTATTCAGTTTCTTGCCTTATCTGCAGGTTTCAGTATTACACGAGAAAAAATTGTAAAGGACAAAGAATGGTTATTTCATGAAAGCAAAATGAAGGAATCATCATATTAATCTAGGCATCAAGTAATTTATTCATAATTCCTAGCTAATGCATCCCTTGAATAATAAAACTGTGACATATGGTAAGGATCCAAAAAATAAAAAATAAAAATTCAACGCTTGATTCTGCAGTCAGAAAACTTGCAATAAATTAGTAGAAGAAGACGGTTGTAAGAACAAATTTGTATAATATTTGTAGACAGTAGACCAACTCCTCCTCTTTCGTGGTCTCTACGAAACAGGTTGGAGTTTTCCTGGCAAATACTTTGAATAATTTCTAACACCACAAGATCAGGTTCTACAATTTTTTTCACAAATTCTCAAATGGATAACGAGAGATTGTTTGAAGCTGCTCGGACAGGAAATATTGAGGTGCTATACGATTTGCTTGAGAAAAATCCATTGATTCTAACTGATGTTGCCCTGTCGTGTTCCAAAGAGACACCTTTACATGTTGCGGTTAAGGCTGGTCAGCTTGATTTTGTGCATCAGATTATGAAACATAAACCAGAATTTGCAGGAGAAATGAGCAAGGATGGTTACCGGCCTTTGGATATAGCAGTTGTTACAGGGCATATAGATATTGTAAGACAACTTTTAAAGACTGAATTCCAGATTTGTCGTCTGCCAGGCAGGGATCAAAGAACAGCCCTTCATTATGCTGCTGCAAAGGGAAGAGTTGAGACCATAAATGAATTGATTTCGACTTGTCCGAAATCTATAACAGACGTGACCAGCTATGGGGAGACAGCACTTCACCTTGCTGTGAAAAACAACCAGTTCCCTGCTTTTAGCGTCTTGGTCAACTGGCTGGAAAATCTGAAAGAGAAAACGGTCATAAATTTCAGGGATCGAGAAGGGAACTCTGTCTTGCATCTGGCAGCTGCTCGAAGACAATACAGTGTAAGTAAAATTTCGCAGTTTTAGCTAATCTATTATCTTCTTTATGATTCTGTTTCTGCGACAATTTCCATCTGTTTCTGATCTAGTATCTTATTATTTTTCTTGGGCAAATTTTCTTTTCCTCCAAAACAGTGGGCAAATTATACATATTGTAGAGTCTTGAATTGCTTGTTGGTAAGAACAAAGTTTTCAATGGAATACTAGAAGTGAATGCCCCAAACTCAAAGGGTCTGACTGCAATGGATATACTAGATATAGTCATGGAAGAACCCAACGACATCCAAATCAGGAAAATCCTTCAAAATGACATGGTAATTGCAAAAAAGAAACATTCCTGGCATGACCTTGCAGAAGAGCCATTAAAGGATTGGTTCAAATATTTTAAGTTTCAGCTGGAAAGAGATTCACCGAGCGACACTCGAAATGTACTGCTGGTGGTGGCTACATTGATTGCCTCGGTCACTTTCCAGGCAGGTCTGAGCCCTCCATCCGGCTTGCTAGAATATGACTCACAACAATCAAATCCAACATCTGGTAACACGACAAGGGTTGGACCGGCAGTAACATCTGCGGTAGCAGCTGCCTCTGCATTATTAGGCACTCAGGCAACATCTTATCTGTTTCTGTTTTGGAACTCTTTTGGCCTCACTGCATCACTCAGCATCATTATATATCTCACAGGGGGGTTTCCCTTCCAACGGGAGCTTCTCATTTCAATACTTGCCATGATGTTTAGCTACGGATTTTCAATTTCCAGTATGACAGAAAAAGATGGTGTTGCATATGCCCTTCTCACGGTTGCCTTTGTTCTACCATTCGCTTTACGGTGGCTTCCAACTTGGGTGAACAAGGCTTGGAATTGGTGGAGAGGACCTTGAACAGGTTGGTCTTTCCTAGCAATTGGGGGTTGATCCGAGGTCTCGGGCACAATTTTTTGGGAAAATTATGAAACCCTCTTCAAGATATGCCAATTGTTATAGTTTGTTCTAAAATAAAAAAAACTCCTATATCTTGAAATGTATACACAATTAAGCATAAGTCACAATACTCTGTTTTTTTGTAAAGGGTTTACCCTGTTCTAATAATGAAATGATCCTAATTTAAAAAAAAAAAAGCATAAGAAAATGGAAAATATAAGAAGATAAGTGTAATGATTTAAAGAGGGTTAATATACGTTGATTATTCTTTGGCGGCAGCACAGAAAATTGAAAAGCAAAGAACAGTGATAAACTTGTATACGTTTCTCTTCGTTTTCCTGTTGGTTTCCTAGAAAGTTCTCATCCCAAATGAACCATCCCGTTTGATTTCTTTTAGCAAGTTTTCCATGTTTCTTAAAGCAGAATTTATCACGTCATGAACATCAAGAATTGAGCAAAACATTTTTTTAGTGTCTTCAAAAGGTTAAAAAGAATCTGTCCTACTGCTGGGAAATAGTCATGACCCATGAAAGTACCTTGATAATTCTTGACTATCAGCACCTTAGCATTTGTCTCATTAATTGGTGCATAATCTCCATATCTAAAGAGCAGGTTCGAACCCCCTCCTCTAATTATTAAAAAAAAAAAAATTCTTGGCTACCAAATCCATGACCAGTTGACGCCACTTATTTTTGTAAATTTTTTAGAGATTTATAGCTTGGATTCAGAGTTCAGACTAATCAAACCCCAACTTGTCCTAGAAAATTTATCTTGCTATTTTGATTGTTTCTGGGCTGTAAACAAAGACGGCCGTATTGACTGAAAACTCAGTCAATTCCAACTCTTGGGGTTTCTATTTATGCGAGCAAATTCCAGTATTCTTCAGTTTGATTGCATAAGAACATGGTTCTTAGAAGCACAGGCAAGAGCTGGTTCAAATATTTCCAATATGATGAAGGCAGAGACTCGCCAAGCGACGTCCGAAATTATCTCCTGATAGTTGCCACCCTCATAGCGGCCGTGACCTTCCAAGCTGGGGTCAATCCTCCCGGTGGGGTATGGCAAGATAATGGCAATGGACATTATGCAGGCAGAGCCATTTATGCATCTCAAACAGAAGCCTTCTACGTTTTCTTGATCTCGAACACCCTCGCTCTGTCCGCCTCAGTACTTGTCATTATCTCTCTCACCTACAGGTTCCCTTTCCATCTCGAAGTCATCGTTGCCACGATCTCGATGATCGTGACTTATGCTTCTGCGGTTTTTGCTGTTACTCCGCGTGAGTTCGTGAAGTTTCGTTATGTCATGGCTGCAGCTGCAGTCCCTTTAGCAATACGGTGTTTGATTCAGATGTTCAATAATTTTAGGAAAGAATAGGTGATGGAGGAACAACTGTATCAAGCTTGCTCGCCATCAACCACATGCCTGTGGAAATATGGGTTACACCCGACGTGAAATGAATAATTGTAACATGCTTGGGAACATTTCCTTGATCATTTTTCCAAATTTGTATCCCCTTTCGCTTCATTTCCTTCTTTTCCCTTTGATAGTTTGAAAGATCTGCCAAGATTTTTTGATGAGGGGAATCATCATGTATAGAATTTAATTACTCTAATATTTGCTACCAAACAAACGAAAGCACCTTGATATTTCATGGGCCGTCAATTGTGAAATGAGTCCCTGTCATGTTTGTTTGTTAATTTAAAGAGTAGAGGTTTGAATTCGTGCTCAACAAACCCAAACTTGTCCTGAGGGGAACCTGTCTCGTCCTTTTCATTAATTTATTACATTTGCTCGTTTTTTGGTTCCAGACTAGGATACCGTGTGGAAAAAGCTTCATCTCCATGTTGATTGACTCATTCAATTCCAACGTTTTGGTTCCTTTATATACTAATTGAAGAGGTAGAATTCAGTATCATTTTCATTGTTTAAGAAAATGCCTAGCCGTCTAAGCACAGGCAAGAGCTGGTACAAACATTTCCAGTACGACGAAGACAGAGACAAGCCTAGCGATGTCCGGAACGTCATGTTAGTAGTTGCAACCCTCATAGCTGCCGTGACATTCCAAGCTGGGGTCAACCCTCCTGGTGGGGTGTGGCAAGATAATGATGATGGACATGTTGCAGGCAGAGCTATTTATGCATCTCAGGCACCAGCCTACTATGTTTTCTTAATTGCAAACACTCTGGCTCTTTCCGCCTCGATACTTGTCATCATCTCTCTCACCTACAGGTTCCCTTTCCATCTGGAAGTCATCGTTGCCACAATTTCGATGATCGTGACTTACGGTTCTGCAGTTTTCGCTGTCACTCCCCATGAATCTGTGAGGTTTCGGTACATCATGGCTGCAGCTGCTGTGCCTTTTGTAATACGGCCTTTGATTCAGCTCTTCAACAGGGTATTCAGAAAAGAGTGAAAAATCACCGGTGTTTTCCCAGGCAGGGACCCGAATCACCTTCAGGCTTACTAGTTATCAACAATTATCTAAATGTAACCTATGAGAAACTTAGTGAATTGATTCTGTTAGCACAAAATGTAATTAACAACTGAATTTTATTATATTTTCGAGATTAATCGACTGCCTTGAAAACATCTGTTTCATCTTCTTGCAGCCTACAGCATGTGGCTGGCGAAGTTTCTCAAGTCAATGGTCTTGATTGAGTTTACTGTTTCCAACTTGCTAATTCAACTACTGCCAATCAATCTTTGTTGTCCTTGGCTGACTTTTGGGAAAGTGGAGAATTAATCCGATTAATTAATTTCTCTTAGCCCACCACTGTTTGTGGAGTACTTTATTATCAATAATTCCACTCAAAATTATTAAATTACTTTCCCTTGCTTTGAAACAACAAAAAATATACAAAGTGGAAGTGTGAATGTAAATCAAAATCATTAGTTAATATGTCGGTGTTTTCTTTTCCTTTTCAAATTTTTTTTGTTCCGAGTGTTTCTAAAAATACATACACATAAACAACACTACTACTACTACTACTATAATTTAATTTTATTTGCAATAGAGATCATAAATATGGAGCATTAATTGATTCTAAAAAAAATATGAAGCATTAATTAATCATTAATTAATATCTTAATTATTTTGAAAAGTTTAAAGAATAAAAGCTTCCAAGAATAATTGTTTTGCTAAAAGAATGAATTAAATATTTAAATAGCTATTTATCTGTGATTTTTTTTTTGGTAAGAACATGAATCATTCTTAGGTTTATTAGTTATCAACAAATATTCGAATATATCAGAATTGTAATGAGATAATTTTTCCATATGCCGATGAGTGTTAAGAAATTGATTTTGTCCGAATAAATTACAATAAATTATTATTAAATTTTACTATATATTTTTTTAAATTTATTACTTGTAAATAGCAAGAACCGTTTTCGAATATGAAGGCATTTGCTTCAATAATCGTTTCATCTGCTCACAGCCCATAACATTTGGCTGGCTAAGTTTCGATGAGTCAATGGTTTTGAGTTTTAACTTACTATTTGCCACTTGTTACTTTCACGTCTGCGAATCAACGTTTGCTGACTTTTGGGAAAGCGGCGAATCGGTTCGGTTAATTAACCTCTCTTAGTTGAGAGCCAATCACCATGTGTCTGTAAGTTAATTATCCCTATTTTCATGATCCATACATTCTTGAAAAGTATTATTCGTTTTAGTCTTATTAAGAGATATCTACATCAACCTGTAAATTAAAGATCGTGTAAATATTTAAATATTTAATCTCATTTTAATATATAATTATATGAAATTCATGATTCTAATGTAAAATCGTAATATATAAATGATGAGAAGAGACTGTGAATGTGAACCAAAGTTATTAGTTAAAGTAATAGTAATTTTTTTTTTACTTGTCAATTTTTTTCTATTTGATTTTCTCTAATAATGTAAGTCACATTAACAATTAATACTACTACTACTATCATTAAGCTTTTTTTATTTGTAATAGAGATTGAAAAAGTGAAGCATTAATTACTAACAATTTCGTAAAAAGAATCGTAATTTGTGAGAAATAGTTAATATCTGAATTATTTAAAAAATTTCAAAGATTAGGGGTTTTGAAGAATAATTTTTTTTAAAAAAATGAATAAATATTAGAACAACTATTCATCAAATATGGTCAGAATGAACTGATCCTTCTAATGAACCAAAAAGGAGTAACATGGAATTGCAGAACTAAAGATAAGAATAGGATTTAAACTCGAAGAAAGACTAATATAATAGATTAAAAATGATATGTGGTTATAGTAAAATCACAGTAGATTTCATTTCTTTTTTCAAAAGCAAATCATAATATGCTTTTTCTAAGCAAAAGAAAAGCATAATCAAGGACATCTTTTGGCATCAAAATGAAGTATATTCTGAAAAAAAAATAATCCTTCAACTAAAGCAATGAATCTGGAGGACAAGGAAAGAGACGCTGCTTCATACAATGGAATCAAAACTAACCCTGGCTTGGCTTCCAAAAGAAAAGCCATCCTGCAATGCTGAGATAAGATGAAGCTTCCCAAAGAGACCTCATGGCTTCTATTCTTTCTCATGAAAATCTAAGGTTATTCTTCGATCTTTTGGTGAAGTGTGGAGAGTTAGACCATTCAAATCTTTCAGATTTTCTATGTTACCTTCTATGCCGCTTTCCAGGTTTCAAAGGTAAATTAATAGGAAAAAGCAGGTAGTACTTTTGTCTTTTGCTTGCATTGCTTGCCAGTATTTATGCACATAGGATCAAATTCCATTCCCCGTGACGAATTCTATCAACTTAAATATACTATAACATGTCCCAAGAAAACTCAAAGCTCACACTACATTTTGTCACATTGGTAAGGGCAACAAGATCAAGTAGAAATGGAACCAAGATTGTTCGAAGCATCTCGTTCTGGAGATATTTCTGCATTTCACTCATTACTTGGGGAAGATCCATTTCTGCTTGATCGAGTTGCCTTAAACTCTGTCGATAATCCTCTACACATATCAACAATGGCAGGACAAACAGAAATCACAAAAGAAATTGTGAGCAGAAAGCCAGCATTCGCTAGGGAGCTAAATGAAAATGGTTTTAGCCCCATGCATGTCGCTTCGGCAAAAGGGCACGTTGAAATTATAAGAGAGCTTATGAGAGTTGGATATGACATATGTCTTTTGAAGGGAAAAGATGGTAAGGTTCCACTTCATTGCGCGGCTTTGAAAGGAAGAGTTAATGTTGTTAAGGAACTGGTCGGGGCTTGCCCCGAGTCTGTTAAAGAACCGACTGCTTTTGGTGAAACTGCCCTTCATTTGGCTGTGAAGAGTAACCAGATTGAGGCTGCAAGGGTACTGATCGAGGAGATGAGGAGGTTAGATATGATGGAAATTTTGAATTGGAAAGACAAGGATGGGAACACCGTATTACATCAGGCAACTTTCAAAAGACAACATGAGGCGAGTTTTGCAGTTCTTCCTGCTAGTTAATTACTTAATCTTTTCTTATTTATTTGTTTTTCTTCTTTTTCAATCTATTATATTCGAAATATAAGTCCAAGCAGATGCGCTACTAAATCCTGGTTTTGGTCATGGTGGAGTCCAAAGCATATTATTCTAATTAAATTCTGTTTAATTCCTTGGCTACTCTAAAAATTCAGATTTTACTGATTGCGTTGTTGGTGTTCTTTCTAGAAGTTGTAAATTATGAATATCTATACTCGTTTGCAGATTATTGGTCTGTTAATTGGTCAAGAAGCAGTTGTTTCTGGGGTTAACGTGAATGCCATGAACTCAAGCGGCTTTACGCCAAAGGATGTCCTAGATCTTCTGCTCCAAAGTGGAGGTGACTTTTATGATATTCATATTTATCAGATGTTTCAGCAAGCTGGAGCTGTGAAAGCCCGAGAAATCACAACAGGCCCTGCTCATGTTCAAACCGAAGCAGAAAACTTTAACAAGACTCAAAAATTGCTATCTCCTTCTTCATGGAACCTATGGAAGGAACTGCTGAAAGAGGTTACGGAATCATCAACTGATACTCAAAATGCACTGATGGTTGTGGTAGTCCTGATAGCAACGATCACATACCAAGCAATTCTGAGCCCTCCAAGTGGTTTTTGGTCAGACCCAGATAATAAAAAACTTCCGACCGCCAGCACCGTTCGGAAGAGAACCATGGAGCCCGGAGAGGCTGTCATGAGTGACGACCCTCCAATCTTTTCTGTGTTCATCGTTTTTAATACAATTGGTTTCATTGCATCAGTTGGCATGATATTACTCCTCACCAGTGGATTCCCTCTCAGGGCAGGCTTGCGGCTGGCTATATTTTCGATGATTGGTACTTACATCGTCGCTATAATCTATATAGGTCCAACGAAAATGACTGAAATATATATAACGGCCATTGTGATGGGAATACTATTTTTTGCGGAGTTTGCACGGTTTTTTCTATGGTTGTTCAACAAATGGAGAGTTGGTCCATATACAAGGAGAAAGCATTAGAGACGAACGGACATCGAATTCAGAATGTGGCTTCTCTTTGTACCATGACTCCATTCAGTACCTTAGAATTTTACTACTCTGGTGATTGTTATCACAATAACTAGTTATTTATTTTTAAAACTTTAGAAATTTATTTAGTTTTTATTCAAGTGTTGTTCTTCCCTACATGACGCCGGGGCGTGTATCACTACATGAATTTTCTGTATCCTGTTACTAGAATTATTTGAGTTATATATTGATTTCGATTGTTATTGAAATTAAAATAATATTAATTGGAGTTTACAGTTGATCTGTTTAAAATAACAGATTTAAATAAATATTTATTTTATTTTCAATTACGAATAAAATGATCAATTTTATTAAAAAAATTTGTATTTTATTAATTATATAACTTATACTTACATGATATTTATATTCTTTTAATATTTTCAAATTTTCAAACTTGTATTCTAATTAACTAGAACAGTTTAAAATATAATAATACTAAATTGAATTGAACAAATAATGATAATAACACATTTTAAACTCAAATAAAGGCTAATATAATAGATTAAAATATGCCTATAGTAGTAAATCACAATAGATTTAATTTCTTTTTTCCAAAAACAGAACATAATCGAGGACATCTTCTGAGAGCCAAAATGAACTATATTATTGAAAACAATTATTAAACTAAATAAATGACAACTTGGACAGCAAGGAAAAGACATAAGATGAAGAAAACCATCATGCAAGGCTGACATAAGATCAAGCTCTCGCAAGAAAACTCATGGCTGACATAAGCTCAAATACGTAATTCAAAATCGGACAACACAGCTCTCCTTGTGAAAACAAGGGCTCAGCTCATCATCCACTGCAAAATCCAGACATTTCCTTCCAAAAAAGGCTTTTGTCTCATCTTATGGATTACTGATAACAATGATTTAAATATTTATGAAGAATGACGTTTTAGGTCCAGGTCGTCATGCAGGTTTCCAGTAGATCCCTAACAATAATTGAAACCAATACTTGAGATTTGAGTAAACTAATATCTACTTTGTTAGTAACATTATGTAACAATTCGGTAACATAAGATTATCGAAATGTTAGATATGCAGTTATTTAAATAATATATAATTTTATAGCCTAATAAGCCTTTTAAGTATTTTGATAATAACTTTTAATGAGTATTCAGTGGTACAGTGTTACTGAAATTTTAGATACCGAGACTTACTAAAATATCAAATACATATGGAGAAATACTAATCATATAGATACATCTTGGCAGTGGAAGTGGAGGTGCCTATCAGGTTTCGCCCCAATTAACAACATTGACAAGGTTGAAAAACAATAAATTAGTTAATTAACAAACTGAGTAATCATAATCAAAGTCGTTGTCATTGTCGCAAGATGAGATAGGAATCTACTTTTTCATTTTCATTTTGTCCAAACATAATCATGCAAATAGAGAAAAAGAACAATGAATTTTCTTCTTGTTTGTCACGCGATTGACACTGTTGCGAACTGTGATGGTAAATTGCTGGTTCGGGTGACTATAAAAGCTGAATTCAGCTTCACCCAAACCCCAAGCTTTTCTGAAGAAATCCATCTTCTACTTTGTTTTTCTTCCTTTGATTTTCTTCATATCCCCATAAACAAAAAGCTTCATCAATTCTTGAATTCTGTTTGTAGTTCAAAACCATAGAGAAAAAAATGGTTGGGACTGCTTTCACGGACTGGTGCCGTTATTTTCAGTACAAGGAAGGCGCAAAAGAGGAGGATAAGGAGAAGAATAGAGCAGACGCCCGCAACGCTCTCTTGGTAGTCGCCACCCTAATAGCTGCCGTGACCTTCCAAGCTGGGGTTAACCCCCCTGGCGGTGTATGGCAGGAAACCAAGGAGGGCCATACAGTGTTGGTGTTTGAGGGGTTTATGTAGATATTCAAGAATAGGCAAAATTGGCTTCAAGGCGAATCTTTGAATAGGTGTCTATCTTTAAGACTTAATTCGCCCCCACCACTAGGTATGCAAAGGGGAATGATGCGACTAGTCTCAAAGATACAATGAAGCCAACGTCTAACTTTCATATTGCACTTTACGAAACTAGACCGCTAGATACACCCGAGGGTTTGCAAAGTCGTTTGGCCTTAAAACCAACTTTCTGCAGCAAGATGATAATAAGGAATTCGGAATCTTTTGTAGATGGTGGAAACTTTAGTGTTTTGTTATTCTAACACAAACACTTTCTCTTGCTCCTTTGCTTGTTGTGTCTAAATTTTGGTGTGTCAAAATGAATGACAACAAGCCCTTTATATAAGCTTCAAAGTGTCTCTTCTTCAATGACACTTCCTTTTCATAAAGACATCTTTTATGTCTAATAAGTATCTTTATGTTCCAAGGTCACAACCTTTTCATAAAGATCTTTTTCATCCAAAAAGCATCTCTACACTTTTTGCCAACACAACTTTTGAGCAAAAGATATTGTTTCAATAAACATCTAATGAATAGATAACTATTCATTCCATAAATCATACTCTTTGATTTATACCTTGAAACAATATCTATTCACATATAGCCTTTCACATGTTACTTTACAATTGTAACTTTTCACATGTAGCTTATCACATGTTACTTTACAATGGTAACTTTTCACATGTACCTTTCAGATGGTGTCTTTTCAACATGTATTTTCAATAAACATAATTATTCACACGAAAACTTGTCTATATTTCAATAGACATATTGTGTCACTTTTGTGACATAACTATTGAGCTAATGATAGCTCTCCATCATGTGAACTATTCTTTAATTTTGAAAATACACCAACATACAGCAGGCACTGCTATCTGTGAATCTGAATCATCAGCCTACTATGTTTTCTTGACTTCCAACACCCTAGCCTTTTCCGCAGCGGTACTTGTCATTATGTCTCTCACGCATAATTTTCCTTTCAAGTTTGAAGTAAGGGTTGCTGCCGTTTCAATGATTATAACTTATGGGTCTGCGATCTTTGCTGTTACCCCGGATGAAGAAACGTTTCAACTCGCCTTGATTACGGTAGCAGCTCCTTTAGCTATGCGGTGTTTGATCCAGCTGTTGGTTAAGTTGAAAAACAGGGAACCTGCGCCTCCATGTTTGATCCAGGCATTCTCCAGGCCTAGAACCAAGACAGCAGAGCCCCTGGAAGACCAGACCCTGCAAGCACAACCTTAGGTGGATGGAGGAAAACAATGAACGCAGGCAGACACTGGCAAATTCCTAGAAGTTGGAGCCTGAACAACGTAGAACTCATGCTGTTTATATATGTTAGAGGATGTGACATAGGGTATGCGTCCAAAATTAATACTAGTACTTGGGAGTTTCATTAAATTTGTATAATTAGTAAATAAAGTGTGTGATTTGTTATGTACCAAATAAATAAAATGTGTACTTTGCCTATTTCAAACAAATAAAAAGTGTGTATTAAAGATTAAAAAGTCCTGATAGCAACGATCACATACGAAGCAATTCTGAGCTCTACTCCATTCTCCTCCTCGGGCTCATCTATCACCTGGCCCTTCTCCCTCCTCCTCATTGCTCACGGGCTTCCCCTTACTTGACCTTGCATCACCTTCTTCGAGCTCTACTTCCTTACCTGGCCCCATATTCTCCCTCCTATTTTCATTTTCAATCCAGCCCACCTTCTCAACTCTCATTTGCACCTTCTCTAAAATAGGATCAGCCGCATCAGGTTCTTCCACCCTACTGACAGTTTGCAGCATTTCTGTTGTCCCTTTTCTCGCCACCTTCTTACCAGCTGTTAATGTACCTTGGACGAACGCAGTTTGTCCAATCTCCTTCCATTTTCTTCTCTCACTCACGATCATAAAAAAAAAAGAAAAAGGAAATTAGAAGTTTATTTGGTTTATTTGTCAAGTGCATATCCATTCATTTAATTGTTTCTGTGGTTCTTCCCTATTACAAGAATTTTATCTGTCCTGTTAATTTAAAAAGAAACAAAGAAAGAAAAGAGATCTTGAGAATCTGAGAAATCAGTCTATTTTGATAATTTGACTGGTCATGCGTGGACTTGTTGGTGAGTAAGGCCAATGCTGGCATCAATAGCTGCTGCAAGCAGTTAATTTCTGTAGAACAATATAGAGAATTTAGCAGAAGGGATTAGGTCAGTGGGGCTAAATATTTTTAGATCAAGTAGAATTTCACCACCTACCAACAAAGGCTAGAATTCCTATTCTTTTCAGTTTCTTGCCTTATCTGCAGGACCAGGTATCAGTATTACACAAGAAAAACTGTAAAGGACAAAGATTGTACACAGCATGAAAGCAAAACGAACGAATCATCACATTCATCATGTCATCAATTAATTATTCATAATTACTGATTAATGCATCCCTTGATTAATTAAACCATGACATATTGTGAGAAATTATGGGATGGTTCCCAAACTTTCTATGTGAACTAGATTGGAAGGGTTATGTTGAGATAGAAGAAAAATTAAGTGGGGGAAGAGGGAAAAACAGGAAGTTTATAAAGTAAAAAAAGGAAGCAGAAAATCAAGGCTAACTAGAGAAGGCACTATCAATGGCTTTTTGCTTGGAGTGTTTCTTGATGGGAGATGGAATTTCTGGTCGCAGTCCCTTCTTGGTGATCCAGGGTGTTCCCTCTCTGCTTTTGGATAAGGATCGGGAGAGGTACAGCTTCGGCTTGCCACTACGTGCTGCTTAAAGGTTAAGGTCGGATTTTCTCATGTGCTTATCCTGGAGCTGGTTAACTTTAAGACTTTTTTGAATGACTAGATGTCATTTGTCAGGTTGTTTCTTGTAATTAGAACTTTGTTTGCCCATGGCTATTGTGTGGGGCTCTCTTGTTTTAACTTGCTGCCGATGGCCACGTCGCAGCTACTTTTGTAGACTGTATTTAGGGATAAAACCCTTCCCAAAGCTAGTTTCCTATGCCAAAAGGAGTCTTCCACCAGTTTTGGGTGCTAGACTGCCTATGGCATTCTAGCCTTTAATTCAACAAAATCCACTTTTCTTTTAAAAAAAAAATGGCGCACATTCGGAGGATGATATGTACAGAAGGAACCGAATCCTACGTAGGTATCAATTTTTTTTTTACGAATTTAATTATTTATATTATGAGGGTTCGTACAGTCATTTAATTAAGATAATGAACTTTGTTTTAGCAATAAAAAATTATGTGAGCAGAATGTGCTTTGAACCAAAGAAAATTGCTTTAACAAGAAAGTGTCATCTGACTTGATGAGCTCTAATTTTCTTTGATGATTATACCAAATACTCAAGATTAATTGGATCTCTAATTTACCATAATTTAAAAGAGTCTCAAAGGAAAGGAGATTGTAACATAAATTTGTATAATATTTGCAGACAATAGACCTACTCCTCGTATTTCGTGGTCTCTAAGAAACGGGTTGTAGTATTTCTAAGAAGCAGCCTCAGGTTTCCTGACAAATGCTTTGAATAATTTCTGACACCACAACTTAAGGTTCTGCAATTTTATTCACAAATTCTCAAATGGATAATGAGAGATTATTTGAGGCTGCTATCGGAGAGGAAATATTAAGGTGGTAAACGATTTACTTGCGAAAAAGCCATTGATTCTCACTGATGTTGCCCTGTCGTGTTCCACACAGACACCTTTACGTCCTGCAGTTAAGGCTGGTCAGCTTGATTTTGTTGAGGCAGGGCTTTGTAGGAGTGTTCTCTCCTCTAACAGATATTACGCAGGTTATTGAAAGCAATATAAAATATTGCTAATAAGTGTCATTGAATTAATCGTCAATATAAAATATATATTATTTTAAAATTTATCATTCTTAAATTTTTTGCATATTTACAGTAAAACGATGAAACTTTAAAATTTTCAATTTTTTAATCCTATGTAATTAACAAGAACCTTTGCATCTTTCCATATTAACAGTAAGACAAATAAAACTTTAAACCTTTCTTTAATATTTTCGAATTTCTAATCCTATGTTATATAACAAGAACCGTTTAGAATATGAAGGCATTTGCTTCATCTGCTTACAGCTCACAGCATTTGTATGGCTAAGTTTCTCGAGTCAAATTGGTCCGATTAATTAACCTTGCGGACACGTGTTCCACAGAGCGAGGACCTCCTCCTATTGTGCAGCAAAGTTGATCTTGTAATTGGGATGGGGTCATGTTGTTGACACATGTAAAGCGCTTGGAAAGTAGGCTACACACAATCAATTGCTTAGAAAATGTTCAGAACTTTTATGTCAAGAGAAGTCTTTTTGACCAAATTGAAGACTTGTTGTAGCATATAATAAAATCTGTCTTTGAAACAAAGACAACCTTGCCGACTTCCAGGTAAGTGGAGAATTGTTCTGATTAATGAGGAGAACCAATCACCGTTTGTCTATAAGTTATATCCCGTGGTCTATACTAATTTTTAAGATATAGATTGACACTAGTTTCACTTTAGTACATAATTGATGTAAAATGTATTATTTTTTTTTGAGATTACGACATATACATTACGAAAATAAAATATAAATCAAAATTATTTATTTTTTAAAAAATATTATTATTTAATATAGTAATTTTTTTAATGCATATAGTAGTTTGTGTTAATAATATCGATGATTATAGAACACAAAACAGGATTACAAAATGGCCTATCTCAGCTTCTCAAAATCACCTATACATATTGTTTGTTAACAGCAAACCCTCCCTGACCTGGGATCAGCACAACCCCACTATAAATGTTGTTACCCAATCAATCAAGCTGTAAACTAATAAAAAAATATCTCAACAGATCAAGGAATTCACTCGGAAGAATCAAGAACAAGGATATTTACAATTCCACAATCATACACCTAGAACCGATACCTTGATTGGGAGGCGGTTCAGGATTAATCCGCAGCAATTGTTGAGGCCGTGAGACCCCTCTTTCGCAAGTCGATCAACATCATCATTAGCTGGGTGAAAGTGTGTTTTATCCGCCATTGTCTTACATTCTTGAGCAAATTTGTGATTTGGATGTAAAGTTTTCCCATCCTTCATGGCACCATAGCTGGGTTAAGAACCCATTTCACCACGTTCGACAATCACATTCAATCTCAAGTTTTTTTTACTTGTCAACTTTTATTGTTCTCAATTTCTCTAATAATGCATGACGCATAAACAATTCTATCACTACTATAATTAAGTTTTATTTGTAATAGAGATCATAAATGTGAAGCATTAATTAATCACGATTTGTAAAAAAAATTTTAACTCATGTGAAATAATTAATATCTGAATTATTTAAAAATTTTAAAAATTGTAAATTTTGAAGAATAACCTTTTCTTTGATAAAAAATAATTAAATATTAGTACAATTATTTAGTGAGACTGTTGTTGGAAGGAAATGATACTTCCAATGAGCCAAACATGACTGACACGGAATTGTACAAATAAAGATAAGAACACACGTTAAACTCAAACAAAGGCTAATGTAATAGGTTAAAAATTGCGTGTATGACTGTAGTAGTAAATCACCATAGGTTTCATTTCTTTCGGTAAAAGCAAAACATAATAATAAACTATATTATTAAAAGAAAATCCTTAAACTAATTAAAGCAATGAGAACCTGGACGGCAATGAAAGTCGAGACCCCTTCGGACTATGAGCAGAGCCCCTTGACTGGAATCAAAACTAACCGCCTGGAAATTGGCTTCCAGAAGAAAAGCCATCCTGCACTGCTGAGATAAGATGAAGCCCCCAAAGAGACATAAGCTCTTGGCTTCTATTCTTTCTCATGAAAGTCCAAGGTTATTTCTTCGATCCTTCCTAAAGGATGAGGAGAATTTAGACCAATTACGTTGGTATCTACACTTTCTTTTCCTTATAAAATTTACCATTCAAATCCTTCAGGCATTCTAATTTGGCTGCTATGCCGCTTTGCAGGTAGCCGAAAGTAAGTTAATAGTAAAATTTAGAGAGTACTTTTATCTATTGCTTGCATTGCCTACCGGAAGGGGACAAGAGTAATGTATCTACGTGGGGCGTGGTTTTTTCAAAATTTTAAAATTATTTATTTATTAAATATATTTTAATTTTTTAAATTTATTTATTTATTATATATTTTTTAAATGATCCTTTCAAAATAATTGTTTTATTTAATAATTAATATAAATAATAAATTAATTTTACAAATCTTATTCAATTTTATCTTAATTCTTATGTTTCCCTCTAACTCTTTCTCTTTCTTCTCTTTTTCTTTTTCTATTCTTTTTTATTCGTATTATACTCTCTTTTGTATAACTCAACATTGAAACATATTTCTTTTTTTTAAAAAAATTTATTAGCCAATAAGTTTGGATAAAAGAAAACGTGACTACTCACCGCTATTATGTGAAATTAAGAAAAAGTAAAGTTTTTTTTATCTTTTTTTTATTTATATTATTTAACTATTTATATATTTAATCATTGTGTGAAATTTTGTATATCGTATTTAATATTTATATTTTATACATTATAATTTTATATTTAGTATTTTAAATTTAAATAAAAATAAAATAAAAATATTAAATATTTACTGCATTAATTTTTTTTCAAGTTTAATTAAAGTATGAGTAAGTTGAAAATAATTAACAAATTTTTTAAAAGAAAAAGATGAAAATCATTCAAATGATTCTCCTACACTTGAGTGACTAAATCTAAATGCTTCAACTGATGAATAAAAGCAGTGTAGGTCAAAACATCCAAACTCAATTATGAAAAAATTGTTGATTAAATTCAACATATTAATTTTTAAAAATTTTAACCTTAATTCTTCTTCATTTTGCCTCCAAACAAAAATTAATTAGTTCCACCCTGCATGCTAGTATGCCCCGTGACAAATTTTATCACCTTAAGTATACTATAAAATGGCCCAAGAAAACTCAAAGCTCACACTACATTTTGTCACATTGGTAAGGGCAACGAGATCAAGTAGAAATGGAACCAAGATTGTTCGAAGCATCCCGTTCTGGAGATATTTCTGCATTTCACTGATTACTAGGGGAAGATCCATTTCTGCTTGATCGAGTTGCCTTAAACTCTGTCGAAAATCCTCTACACATATCAGCAATGGCAGGACAAACAGAAATCACAAAAGAAATTGTGAGCAGAAAGCCAGCACTCGCTAGGGAGCTAAGTGAAAATGGTTTTAGCCCCATGCATGTCGCTTCGGCTAAGGGGCACGTTGAAATTATAGGAGAGCTTATGAGAGTTGGATATGACATATGTCTTTTGAAGGGAAAAGATGGCAAGGTTCCACTTCATTGCGCGGCTTTGAAAGGCAGAGTTGATGTTGTTAAGGAACTGGTCGGGGCTTGCCCCGAGTCTGTTAAAGAACCGACTGCTTTTGGTGAAACTGCTCTTCATTTGGCTGTGAAGAGTAACCAGATTGAGGCTGCAAGGGTACTGATCGAGGAGATGAGGAGGTTAGATATGATGGAAATTTTGAATTGGAAAGACAAGGATGGGAACACCATATTACATCAGGCAACTTTCAACAGACAACATGAGGCAAGTTTTGCAGTTCTTCCTGCTAGTTAATTACTTAATCTTTTTCTTATTTATTTGTTTTTCTTCTTTTTCAATCTATTATATTCGAAGTATAAGTCCAAGGAGATGCGCTACTAAATCCTGGTTTTGGTCATGGTGGAGTCTAAAGCATATTATTCTAATTAAATTCTGTTTAATTCCTTGGCTACTCTAAAAATTCAGATTGTACTGATTGCGTTGTTGGTAGTCGTTCCAGAAGTTGTAAATTATGAATATATATACTTGTTTGCAGATTATAGGTCTGTTAATTGGTCAAGAAGCAGTTGTTTCTGGGGTTAACGTAAATGCCATGAACTCAAGCGGCTTTACTGTAACACCCCGTAAGGTGGGGGTCTAGCCAAGTAAAGAGAAGGCAAGAAAAGTCAACACAAATTAAAGAATGAAGTAGAGGTTAGCAAATGGGACAATGGAGGAGAAAAAAAATAACAAAATAAAGTGTTATTAGATTTGAATGGGTAGGGGCCGACCACATGGAGGGAAGCAAGAGAAGAAATAAAAGAGATGAAAAGGAGAGTAAAAAAGAAGGCAAAAAAAAAAAATCTGGAGAGTGGTCGGCCAAAGAAGAAGAAAGAAGAAAAAAAAAAAAGAAAGAAAGAGAAAGTGAAGAAAAATGGAGACTTGGGTTTGGGCCAAGCTAGCCCAAATAGGTAAAAATTTTCTTAATATTTATTGGGGCTAATTATGAAGTTGGATTATTTGGGTTTAACCCACTTGTTTGGTTAAGTTTTAGTTATTAGTGATGTGAATTAAAATTTAAATTGCTTTAATACAATAAAAAGAAATTCTTTTATGAGGTCTTATAGGATTAAAATAAAGAAGAAAATATGAAATTGACGAATGGTGATTAAGTGTAGTTAAGAAATTTTGAAATGATTCATTGCGAAGAATTATTGTTGTAGGAGGAATTTATTTGCATAAATTTGTTAAAAGAGTCAAGTTGAATGGTATATTAATTTGGAAGAAATAAGGAGAAATACTGTGGATGGAAATTGGAAAATAATTAAGTAGATTTGAAATTATTGTGGTTGCCGTAAATATAGTTAATATTATGGAAATATAAAATGGATTTGGGCGGAAGTTAGTTAGAAAGGTTGAAGTAGGCACGTGACATCATAAATAAGTTGTCAGTGTTATAATCTAAGGAATTACATGAGCAACGAGTATAAGTAAATTAAGTAAAAATGTATTAAGATGGGAGTCAATTGAATTTGGATACATAATGGGATGAGAAATAGAAATGGGATTGATGCACTAAATATATTGAGTTGAACTGTTGGTAGGAAATGCTAAAGTGAAGATAGTGGCGTGCTAAAAGAATTAATGAGCGATCGACAAGTAGAAATAGCGATGTAATATCCCGCTATTTCAAGGTGAGTAGGAGGTGTCAACTTTAAAATTTCCGTAATAGTATCTATGTATGAATATTTTAATTTCGATGCAAAATTGTGAATAGCATGTGCTGGTAGAAATTTTAGGAAATGTGGGTGCAAAATTATTTTTAGAATTGTTTTGACTATATATGTATGTATATTATACGTAAAGTATTTTGAAAATCGGGAAACAAGCCCTTCGCACCGTTTAGCATCAAAACCTTGTGCCTTATAATTTTTATGTGATATGCATAGTAAATGCATTTATTAACTAATTTGTTTTATGAAAGCTTCTGAGATCCGGTTTAAGTCCGATTTTTATATAAGTACTTACACCAGGACAAATAACGTGGAAAACAAATTTATCGGTTTATAAGAATTTTGATTTTAAAGAATTTAAGAAAATAGTCTCGAGAAACTTGTTATAATTTTGAAAAACGTTTTTGACAAATTGATTGCGTCGAGAGTAGGCCGGATGTCACATCGGTTAAGTGTGACCCTCGTGCACGAGTGAGCTCTAGCTAGAGAAATTTTCGGGTCGCCGACGAGCTGTTAGACATGACTGGGGCCATGGTCTGTGATATACGTGGCAAGGCCACAGACGATATACGCGGTTGTGACCGCTTGATTCTCTGATGTCGGCCAACATCGTTGAGACTGCCATGGCATATGGGAATCCGGCGGAAGCGATGCTCCCGGACTGTTAGTACGTGGAAGTGGGTCCACGTGTTGATATTATGTTTTCCTACTCGAAAGCATTGTAAATTTTTCGACGCATATTTTTATGCATGGTGAAGACTTAATATTTTCTCCACAGCTCCCTTTATTTAAATAAAAGCTTTCAAGGCTTATTTAACAATTATGTATTGGTTTACGTGATTTATAATTTGATTTGTTTATAGGCCACATGTTTCGGGAGCCTGCATACTTTTATATCATTATTCGTATTTTGACGATAAGTCATATTTTCGGTGATTTCTCATTGAGTTACTACACCTGTTTTCGGCATCGTTTTGCAATAATTAAATGCTGCATGTGATTTTACCGCAATCATTTTTATAAGGCACAAACCCCCATTTCAATTAAATTTAATTTCGATAATCTTGTGATTTACTATTCAAATGATTAACTAGTTGCTTGTTTCCCATCTACGTCCTACTCACGGAGCTGATGATCACTGAGTCTGTGAGACTCACACTCTTTATTTTTCCCTTTTGCATACAGGGATCAACCTAGCGTATAATCATCAGCGTGTTCGGTCCACTGTGGATAAGTAAAGGCATCTCTTAGCATTTTATCCCGAGTCGCTCCGTTGTTAGAGGTCGAGTCGTAATACTTTATTTATTAAGTTATAAATTCTTATAAGTAAATAATTGAATATTGTGAATTTCAATGTATAAACTTATGATTAAATGCTTTAAAGTTTGAATAAATAAGTATATGTATGTTTCATTTCATGTTATGAAAGTATAGTGCTTGTGCATAAATATGAAATGATGATCGTATATAGTTAGCTAACGGGTAATTATAGATAAGCTTGTTCAGGGCTTGACGGGTATTCTCGAAAGTCTCGGACGCCGGTAACGATCAGGGAAGGGTCGTTACATTTACGCCAAAGGATGTCCTAGATCTTCTGCTCCAAAGTGGAGGTGATTGTTCTGATATTCAGATTCATCAGATATTTCAGCAAGCTGGAGCTGTGAAAGCCCGAGAAATCACAAAAGGCCCTGCACATGTTCAAACCGAAGCAGAAAACTCTAACAGGAAGCAAAAACTGCTATCTCCTTCTTCACGGAACTTATGGAAGGAACTGATGAAAGAGGTTACGGAATCATCAAGTGAAACTAAAAACGCATTAATGGTTGTGGCAGTCCTGATAACAACGATCACATACCAAGCAATTCTGAACCCTCCAAGTGGTTTTTGGTCAGGCTCAGATAATAAAAACTGTTCCACCATCAGCAACGTTCAGAAGGGATCTAGAACCATGACGCCTGGAGAGGCTGTCATGAGTAAAGACCCTCCAATCTTTTCTGTGTTCATTGGTTTTAATTCAATTGGTTTCATTGCATCAGTTGCCATGATCTTTCTCCTCACCAGTGGATTCCCTTTTAGGGCAGGCTTGCGGCTGGCCATGTTTTCAATGGTTGGTAGTTATGTCGTAGCTATAATCTATATAGGTCCAACGAAAATGAGAGATATATATATAACGGCCACTGTGATGGGAATTCTATTTCTTGTGGAGTTTGCATGGTTTACCATATGTTTGTTCAAGAAATGCACAGTTGGTCCAGATACAAGGAGAAAGCATTAGAGACGAACGGAAATCGACTTGGAATTCAGAATGTGGCTCCTCTTTGTACCATGAATTGATTCAGTACCTTAGAATTTTACTCCTCTGGTAATTGTTATCTTGCCAACATATATAATAACTTGCTCTTTATTTTTAAAACTTTGAAGTTTATTTGGTTCTTAATCAAGTAAGTGTTGTTCTTCTTTATATGAATTTTTTGTATCCTGTTATCCAGGACTATTTGAGTTTTTGATTGGGATGGATGTTGATGTTGAAATGTAATTGCAATATTGATAAGAGTCTATAATTGATTTGTTAAGGGCAGTAAACTTAACTTGATGATCATGTTACTTCAATTATGAATAAAATGATCATTATTATTAAAAGAAATTTTAAATCTGATTAATTATACAATTGATACTTACTTTTTTCTAATATTTTTTATTTTCAATCTTATATTCTAACGAAAATTGAACAAATAATGATAAAAACACATTTAAACTCAAATAAAGACTAATAATAATAGATTAAAATATGCCTATGGTAGTAAGTCACAGTAGATTTCATTTCTTTTTTTCAAAAAGCAAAACGTAATTGAGGACATCTTTTGACAGCAAAATGAACTAGAAGAAATTGTGAGGGATGTCCTTTTTTGATAAAAATATTTTAAAAATAACCATTAGAATAAGTTTAACTGTTTTTAGCCATATTTAGCCATGACTTGACAAAAACACCCTTTAAATTATTTTAAATAAATTAAACCATTTATCATAATTTCTCTCTATTTTTGTTTCGGATTTCTCTCTCTCACCATCCCACTTTCTCAAATTTTATCGATTTCTCTCTTCGACATTCGCCTGTTATTCTTTCGATTTCTCTCTATTTTTGTTTCGGATTTCTCTCTCTCACCATCCCACTTTCTCAAATTTTATCGATTTCTCTCTTCGACATTCGTCTGTTATTCTTTCGATTTCTCTCTTTGGTATTCGTCTGCTATACTTTTGATTTCTCTCTCTCGGGATTTCAGATTTCTTTTTCTTGCGCTTTCAAGACACTAAGCAATCGTTTTGAAGTGTTTGGGTGGGTGGATATTTAAAAATTTTGATTTTTAGGTATTTTGGAGAAAATTAAAATGGTAGAAATAATCACAGATGTATGAAATAGCTTTTAATTGAATCAATTCGAGATCTAGACACCAATAAATTTAAAATTTTGAAATTTATAAATCTAGGTTTTCAAAATTTTTTTTTAATTTTTAGTCAAAGTAGGTGTTTTAGATAAAAAAAATTGTATTTTGATTTATGAAAATATGTTGGAAACACTTTAAGCAGTGCCAAATTGTCAAAAAAAATAAAAAAAATAAAAAGAATTGAGAGGATTTCAGTATATCTATTTAACTATGGTGTGGAACATGCTTTTATACATGGCTTGTAATAACAATATTTTTTTCAACATGGCGTGTCACAACCTAACCATGACTTATCACAACCTAACCATGGCTTGTCACAGGTTTTTGTACATGGTGTGTCATAAATTTTTGTACATGGCGTGTCACAATCTAACCATGGCTTGTCACATGGTGTGTCACAACCTAACCATGGCTTGTCATAGGTTTTTGTACATGACGTGTTATAAGTTTTTGTACATGACGTGTCACAGGTTTTTGTACATGGTGTGTCACAGATTTTTGTATATGGCGTGTCACAATCTAACCATGGCTTGTTACAGGTTTTTGTACATGGCGTGTCACAGCCTAACCATGGCGTGTCACAACTTAACCATGGCGTGTCAAAGATTTTTGTACATGGCGTGTCACAACCTAACCATGGCTTGTCACAGGTTTTTGTACATAGCGTGTCACAGCCTAACCATGGCGTGTCACAATCTAACCATGGTGTGTCACAAATTTTTGTATATGACGTGTCACAACCTAACCATGGCTTGTTACAGGTTTTTGTACATGGCGTGTCACAGCCTAACCATGGCGTGTCACAACTTAACCATGGTGTGTCACAGGTTTTTGTACATAATGTGTTACAACCTAACCATGGCTTGTCACAGGCTTTTGTACATGACGTGTCACAGCCTAACCATGGCGTGTCACAGGTTTTTGTACATGGCGTGTCACAACCTAACCATAGCTTGTCACAGGTTTTTGTACATGACGTGTCACATATTTTTATACATGACGTGTCACATTATAGCGTGTAATTTCATTAAGGGTATTTTTTGTCCAACTTGGTTAAAAATAATTAAAATTATAAAGAGAGCTATTTTTGAAAACGTCTTGTCTTTAAAGGTTATTTTTTAAAACTCCCCAATGAACTATATTATTAAAACAACCGTTAAACTAAATCAAATGACAACCTGGACGATAAAGAAAAGACACCTCAATCAATGAGCATAGTCCCGACTTCCATAACAAAACTCATCATGCAATGTAATGCAAACTTAAGAGGGTGAGCAAATGCAAATCGAATCAAACAACCGAACCGAACCGAAATGAGTTCGATTTTTTTTAGTTCGGTTCTTTGGATAGTTCAGTTAGGATAGTTTGATTATTAAAATTAATTCGATTCTGTTTCAATTAGGAAAATTTTTAACCGAACTAATTGAACTTAAGTAAGAGTATTATAAGGATTTTGCATGAAAAATAAATCTTAAACCTAATCTCTTCTCCTCTTTAGTTCTTCTTTAATTATATTAGTATCAATCTTATTTATTATAATTTTTTATTATCATTTTTAATATTTTGTAGTATTAATTTATTAAAAAATACAACATAAATAAATATATATAAACAAAAAAAATTTATCAAATTTAGTTTTTGAAAACCAAATCGAACTAACTGAAGTAGTTCATTTTCAGTTAATTCGATTATTTACATAATTTAATTCAATTTCGGTTATTTTTAAATATGAATTCGATTAATTCGATTATTAAATATCTAAAATCGAATTAATCAAAATAACCATTTGCACACTTTTACTCGAAAAAGAAGTCATGGGCTGACAGAAGCTCAAACACGCTATCAATGGAAACAAATTAAAAAAGGCCACGGCAATTCAAAGTCGGATAACTCACAGCTGGTCCTTACGATAAAACAGTGACTCCAAGAAGGCTTTTGTCTCATCTTATGGTTTACGGATAACTATGTTTTAGATATGAAGAATGGCGTTTTAAATCATGAATAAAAGCAATGTAGGTCAAAACATCTAAATTCAATTATAAAAAAATTATTGATTAAATTCAACATATTAATTTTAAAAAATTTTAACCTTAATTCTTCTTCATTTTACCCCCCAAACAAAAATTAATTAGTTCCACCCTGCATGCTAGTATGCCCCGTGACAAATTTTATCACCTTAAGTATACTACAAAATGGCCCAAGAAAACTCAAAGCTCACACTACATTTTGTCACATTGGTAAGGGCAACAAGATCAAGTAGAAATGGCACCAAGATTGTTCGAAGCATCTCGTTCTGGAGATATTTCTGCATTTCACTCATTACTCGGGGAAGGTCCGTTTCTGCTTGATCGAGTTGCCTTAAACTCTGTCGATAATCCTCTGTACATATCAGCAATGGCAGGACAAACAGAAATCACAAAAGAAATTGTAACGACCCATCCCCGGTCGCTACCGGCGTCCGAGACCTCCAGGAGATCCCGCCAAGTCCCGAACAAGCCTTTGTAAATTTTTCTGAGACATTTATTAAACATACTAACACGTATGTAAATAATTAATGATAATAATAATACACTATTGGTATTTCGTTTCCAGTAATAGTAATTAAATTTAAAATACAAAATTTTCAATAATGCATAATAATATGTAGAAATTTCATGTGAATGAACTCTAGACAGCGGAGCGACTCGAAGCGGGCTAAGAGATGCCTTTACCTATTCGCAGTAGACTGAATACGCCAATAGTTACGCGCTAGGCCGATCCCTGTCTGCAAAAAAAGAGAAATAAGAGGGGTGTGAGTCTCACAGACTCAGTGATCATCGGCTCAGCGAGTAGGGCGTAGATGGGAAACAAGCAAATAGCTGATCCTTTGAATATCAAACTACCGAATGATAAAACAATTTATTTCAAACGGACATTTGTGCCTTATATATAAAGAAAATATCAAGAATTCGTTTATGATATAACCAAACCAAAGGTATATAAATAAATACACGCCAAATATAGTGTGAATAGTAATTTCATGTAGAAATCATTTAGAATAATTTATTCAAATCAATTTCCTTAAATCGGGCAAGCTCTCGTAAAATCATATATTTGTCAAATATATACGTAAACCACAAATCGCCTCGTACTCGAGGAGTTAAAATTTATTTTTCCATAAAAATGGAGAGTTGCGGAAAAGCCATTTTAAATTCATTTTCACCATACACGAAATATGAGTCTGAAAACTCAGAAGAATCAACAAGTCACCTCTTGAATGAGGCGTTAAGTCAAATCATTTCATAAACAGGGAGTTGTTGAAAACTTTTTAACTCTCATCATGCACAGACAAATATAATTCGAAAATCCAAAGAGACTTTACTCTCGAGTAGGAAATAAGATAAAAACTCGTGGTCCCGCTACTACGTAATATCATCCGGGAGCATCGCTTCCACCGGATCCCCACATAATGCCATGGCAATCTCAACGATGTTGGCCGACATCGGAGATATCAAGCGGTCGTAACCGCGTAAATCATCTGTGGCCTTGCCACGTATATCACAGACCATGGCCCCAGCCATGTCTAACAGCCCGTCGGCGACCCGAAAATGTCTCTAGCTAGAGCTCACTCGTGCACGAGGGTCACACTTAACCGATGTGACATCCGGCCTACTCTCGAATCTCTTAATTTACGTAACCATCTTAAAATCATTTATTCTCTTGAAATATTGTTCCAAATTTATTGTCAAACATTCAATATAAACGTAATAAAATTTTATCAATATATTCATAAAATAAAGTTTGATGCATAATTTATAAAACGTCAAACATCGGGTAATTACATATCATAATCATATATGCACATTACACAGATATATAAGGCACAATTTAGAACGTAAATCAGATTGAAAGGCTTGTTTCCCATTTTTAAAACACTTTACATATGATTAAATATATATATATATATATATATTCAAAACAATTTCCAAAAATAACTTACATTCACAATTTCCTAGAATTCTATCAACGCATGCTTTTCACAATTATGTGCATTCGATAAATCATGTGTAAATATATATTTATAGATAATATGAAAATTTTAAAATTGACACCTCCTACTCACCTCGAAATAGCGGGATATTACATCGCTATTTTTGTACGCATATGTATTTATTTCTATTTCTCAGTCGTGTGTCTCGTTCAGTACATCTTCTCGATAAACGTGCCATTGAGCCTTTTCCATCCCTCCTAGCTATTGGGCCTTATCCAAAAATCTCTCCAATTTTCATATTGGGCCAAGCCCAATTTTATTTTTCCTATTGGGCCTTGCTTAATTTATTTCTCCTTTGGGCTCACTTTTATTTTATTTTTTATTCTTTTATTTTCTTTTATTTTCTTTCTTTTTCTTTTTCTTTTTCTTTCTTTTTCTTTTCTTTTCTTTTTCTCTCTTCCACGTTCTTTCTTTCTATTTTTCTTCCCAGCCCGTGGCTTCTCTCCACCGTGGCCTCCTCCTCCGCCGGTGGTGGTCCCTTTCTTCTCCACCGCCGGTCACCTTTTTCCTCTTCTTTTTCTCACCGTTTGGGTAGCAAATATTCAGCCCTCAAACCAGCTAGATTCTAGCTTAATTTTCAGCTCCATTTCTGCCCAGATTTTCAGAAGTTTCCAGCCCTCAAAACCACACCTTCAAGCATCCAAATCAACATATTTTTCACTCCAAAAAAACAGCAGCAAGATCAGCTTTCTTTCTCACTCAAACCAGCAACAAGTTCTTCCCTTTCTCCCTAAAAAATTTTCAGTCAAAGCTGCTCCATCCTCTCCCTTAAAATGGTAGCAAAACCACTCTCTTTCTCCTCTCTAAAATGATCGAAATTAGCCCCCTCAAACTTGGCTCTTTTTCTCTTCTTTTTCATTCCTTACCCGCTGGAATGAAGAACAAATAATGGCTAAAAGAAAATGGGGAAGGAAAGAGCTGTGGTTTGGGTTTCAGATAGTGTAACCGTGGACAACTCATCTATCCTTCTCCACTCACTCAATCACCACCGTTGCTTTAATGCCTTTCCCGGTTCCTTCTTTTTTTTTCTTGCTCTTTTGCTTCTTTGTTGTCTCATCCCATCACCCTTTGCTTTTATTTCTTTCATTCATCATTTTTTTTTTCAGCCAACCCCTCTGACATTCTTCTTACTTTCTTCCTTCTCTTCATTGCTTTTTGTCATTTCTTCTTTTCTTCTTTTTATGTATCCATCCGGCCCCCCCTTGCTTACTCATTTCTAAGCTTCAATTGACCACATGGGCGGCTGCCCATGTGGTCTTGTCCCCCTTATATATATATATATATTTTAAGTGGGGTATTACAGAAATTGTGAGCAGAAAGCCAGCATTCGCTAGGGAGCTAAGTGAAAATGGTTTTAGCCCCTTGCGTGTCGCTGCGACTAAAGGGCACGTTGAAATTATAAGAGAGCTTATGAGAGTTGGATATGACATGTCTTTTGAAGGGAAAAGATGGTAAGGTTCCACTTCATTGCGCGGCTTTGAAAGGCAGAGTTGATGTTGTTAAGGAACTGGTCGGGGCTTGCCCCGAGTCTGTTAAAGAACTGACTGCTTTCGGGGAAACTGCCCTTCATTCGGCTGTGAAGAGTAACCAGATTGAGGCTGCGAGGGTTTTGATTGAGGAGATGCGAAGGTTAGATATGACGGAGATTTTGAATTGGAAAGACAGGGATGGGAACACCATATTACATCAGGCAACCTTCAGCAGACAACATGAGGCAAGTGCAGCTCTTCCTGCTAATTTTTTTTTTCTCAATTTCCTGATAGTTATTTACTTCATCTATTCTTATTTATTCGTTTCGTTTCTTTTTTGATTTATTATGTTCGTTCATTTGTTCTTGGTGTCTCCGATCTGCTCAAAAACCAAGTCTGCAGCATGTGAAATCAGACTGTTAATAAATCCTGAATGCCTTTAAAAAAGATGGCATTGTCCTGTCAGATAATGTAACAAGCTGCATAGTTAAGCAAAGATGAGAGCACATAGATACTGGCTGAGTGCCTTAAGCACTTTCCCAAGGAAACCATTTGTTTGAAGCTGAAGAAATGGACAAACTAGGTGTTAGTGAACAATATGCAGATCATTATTTACTTGGGAATCTAATAAATACCAACATTTCTTTGACCGCATTCCTATTGTGGAAAGATGTTAAGAATAAGTTGAAGCAGATGTGCTACTAAATCATGGTTTTGGTCATGGTGGAGTCCAACACACGTTACTCTAATTACATTCTGTTTATTCCTTGGCTACTGTAAAATTCTAATAATGAATAGATTTGACTGATTGTGCTATTGGTATTCTCTCCAGAAGTTGTAAATTATGAATATATATACTCGTTTGCAGATTATAGGTCTGTTAATTGGTAAAGAAGCAGTTGTTTCTGGGATTAACGTAAACGCCATGAACTCAAGCGGAATTACACCAAAGGATGTCCTTGATGTTTTGCTGCAAAGTGGAGTTGATTGTTATGATATTCAGATTTGTCAGATGTTTCAGCAAGCTGGAGCTGTGAAAGCCCGAAAACTCACAACAGAACGGGCTAATGTCCAAACCGGAGCAGAAAGCTTTATCAACACGCGAACATCGCAATCTTCTTGTTCATGGAACCTATGGAAGGAACTGATGAAAGAGGTTACTGAATCATCAACTGAAACTCAAAATGCACTAATGGTTGTGGCAGTCCTGATAGCAACGGTGTCACGACCCGGAACCTCCATCGGGCCCATGACAACTGTTACGACGTCCTGATTGACACTTATTACCCGGAATGCCAATCGGAACCCTGTAAGGTTTACGTATCAGTTTCTCGCCTTCTTTGTAAGCTATCTTTACCAAACAACTCATTTTAAATAATTACTAGTCGTTTCTGGCTCAAGTAAATCAAAAGACAATTTTTGCCTCACAGAGGCATTTTAGTAATTTTTTAGTGAAAATATCAAAATTTGATAAAAATGTAGTTTATACGTCAAGAATACATAATTCGAAATCGAATTTGAAATCGGAAATCTGAAACTTGCTTTTTAAAGGATTTAAAGATAATTTTTCACTATTCACAAATATTGATTAAAATATTACATTTTTATATAAAACATAATTTATAGAAACACATGTAAGTAATTTTTGTATCGTGGAAGTAAAATAAATTCATACATACAATAATTTACAAAGTTATAATGTACAATAATAATTACAATGACAAGTGGTGCATAAATACACCAAGTGTTGGTGATAGTAACCTACTGTCTGTGAGATAGAGTGGTCAATTGGAATCCTCGACAAAATCGGGTATCTACAAGCTACCACAGGCCTGAAATGTTTAGAAAAGAGGTGGATGAGATTTTGCAATCCCAATGAGTAAACAGACATTATCGTAAACATTTAAAGGTGAGTAAAATGGAGACAAATTTAAACAACAAATCATAAACCATTTCATAAGGTTTTCAATTTATTTCTTAAACCATAAAATATTTATAATTTACCAAAACAGTTGTTAGGGCTTATGACTTTTATTAAAAACGTGGCTTAAGCCAAAACTAGTCTTCGGGGATACCTTGGCCGGAGCATCTAACCGAGTCCGCCAAGGTTGTTAAGACATTTACATGTTAAACACATTTTATTTTTGAAAACAAGCCGTTCCTTGGCGTTGGTCGAGTTACACATTCACGTGGGGGTTCGACGCGAAGTGAACTCTAATGCTACCCCGGGAGTTACCCTCCATGCCTTTACAATCGGAGTAATTATATAATCAGGTTTACCGTGCCCCTCTAATAGGCGGTTCACGGAAACCCGTCACTGCAGTGACTAACCCACTATAACAATAATAAAAATTTCGACAGCATAACGTGGCTATTATTTGTTTACCCAGCATGCATAGTAAAACTACAGCTTATATTTATTCTCAATACAGTTTTTAATACATCCACATATACTCACAATCTCATAAGCCAATTTCATAAAAATATCATTTATAACATAAGTAATGGTATCCAATTACTCAATTTTTAGCAAAATTCAAATATCCAAGTGATTCACTGAATATCATCATTTAAACTTATTTATTTGCAAACATCAAAATCTCTCATTTTAAAATCATTTTTGCATAAAATTCACAAATAACAATTAAAATAGACTTTAGATAATTTACAATAATAATAAGTTTACTCACCGTTTGCACAAATTAAATGCTTTCTAAGTGCCCCGATCACTGTTCGTCGGGCATGACTTCCTTGCCTTTATCGGAAGACTTTCCTCCCAGACACGTTGTAAAAATTACACAATTTACCACATTGATGCTAAATCACTATATAATTGACTTAAATCCTATACTAATGCATGGTTGAAATGCAAAGGCCTAAAACGGCTTAAACGCGGTGTTAGCCTATTTTTGGCATTTTACCTGACAAATTGCTAACGCGCTCCATTTTAGCTCTAAATTGTCTCATTCTCTCTCCAACATTTCTAATCATTAAATTCCAGCCAATTAACCTTAAAATTCACCAAAATCAGCTCACTTTCTTTCATGACAAATTCGGCCAAAAATGGACATTAACCCATTTCATTTTTCCACTTTGTTTTTCTATCACATTTAACTATTTTTCATCGTTTTTCATTTCTCTTAGAATAAAAAATCAGTTCATCATCAATTCCCAGCATTGAACATTTGGCCTTGAGTGGGTAAGGTGAAAACATCTTGCTTTCTTGCTCAATTTTGTTTCCAAACACAACTATCCAACCAAAACTATCAAAGTAACTTAAAATCAAATCAAATAAAAATAAAAAACTCTCCCTCTAAATTCATCCATGTCACGACCCGGAACTCCCCTTCGAGCTCGTGACAATCGCCGAGACGTTTCGATAAGCATTCATACCCTGAGTATTGACCGAAACATCGCAAGGCTTGCGTACCAGTTTTCTCAAAAACTTCGAAACCGATTAAAATATAATATACAAGTGGAGAACGCATATTTTATAATTAAAAATAAATCTAACGGTCTAAAATATTTGTTTAAAGTAAAAATTTCAACAATTTGAATAAACCAACATATTCGATAAAGTATTTTATTTTCTTAAAATACAATATTTACAAAGTCTTTCAAAGATCATTTTATTGTAGCATAAAAGTAAAATAAATTTATTTATGCAATAACAAAGATAACTAAAATATAATAATTCAGTTACAGTAACGCGTGGGCCCCCAATTAACCACGAAGGTACAGGACTGCGAATCCTTACTTTCTAAGATGCCACTTCGAGATTTCCTTCTCGATGCAATTGTTGGTCTATTGCCTATTCTGAGCCTGAAAAATGTATAGGAAGAAGGGTGAGATTTCACAAATCTCAATGAATAAACATATACCCTCTAAACTATCTACAATCGAGTAAATGGATACAAATAAAATATTCCTTTCAGTATGTTTTTCATAACATAAATTTTCATTGTACTCAAAACAATTAACTTGGCTTATGGATTTCACAAAACTTGGCTTATGCCAAAATCATTCTCTGGGATACCTCGGCCGGAGGCATCTAATCGAGACCGCTAAGGCTGTTAAATTTCTTACACTCATTTTTCATCTGAAAATCTAGCCATTCCTTGGCGTTGGCTGAGTCTCACACTCACGTGGTGGTCCGCGTGAGGTGCACTCAAACTTTACCTCAGGAGATGCCCTACACGCGACTCTCCTTATCGAGGTAAGAATATATCTAGGAACCGTGCCACTCTTATAAACTGGTCCACGGAACCTGCCACTGCAGCGGGGAATTTATCTACCACCGAATTCATAAAAATTCTTAACTGCATGATATGGCAATTTATTTTTCTACGTAGCCTCTCTTAGGCTGCTCAAAACAGTTCAAATATAAATTTAACATAATAACAAATATCAATTATGCCATTCATGCTAACAAAATATCATAAGCCATTCAAATTAAAAATACAATTTATTTCATAACACATAACAGTCTCCGATTACTCTATTTTTAAAACCATTATTCAATTTTCCAGAAAATTTATAAAATCATTTTATAAAATCACATTTTCCAATAAAACACAACAATTTGCCATTGAAACCATTTTTCATAAAATCACATAATTGAATAAAACTACTATAGATAATTAAGATGATATAGGAGTACTCACTGTACTAGGAGTAGATATACTCCTATTCACGGCCCTCGGGTGTAGTCTTTTACCCGTATAAGATAGCTCACCACCTATCCACAATATATGACACAAAATTCAATAATTTGTGTCAAATCATTATAAATTATTTCAGGCTCTTATTCATGCGTATGCACTAGATAGGGTTTGAAATGTCTGGACAATCACTTAATTGCGATGTCTGACCTAACTCGCCTATACACAGTGTAAATTCCCAAAATCCCCAATTCAACTCCAATTCCATCCATTTCAATTTCAATTATCCAATTCTATCCACAATACCTCAATGACTGTGAATTTGGTCCAATTTATCAGTCTGGATCAAAAATTACGCTTTTACCCCTAGTGGGTAAAAATTCTAATTTTTGCATCGAAAATTCTCATTTAATTTTTTAACTCCATAATTCATCAAATATCACCAAATACATGCCAAATAACCTAAAATTCAGCTTAATTACCTTCAAAATTATTCATGGAAATTTCAACTATACTAGGTGAAATTTCACTAAAATTTTTCCTATTTGATTTTCATCCCAAAATTCATCAATTCTCAACAAATTCACTTGAAATGAAATCATTTCATTTTCAATAAACTCACTATGAAATTCAGCCTAAATGAATTCCCATGGAATAGGTGATTTTCTCACTTAATTTTCTTCCTACACATGACTAACTAACTACAAACACTAACATAGTTAAAAATCAAATAATTCCATAAACTTTCTCTCTCTAAACCCATTGGACCAGCCATAAAATCACCATGAAAATATGCAATTTAACCATGGAAAATAAGGGAAATTGCATGGGTAAGGTAGAAATTAAGTTAGAAATGAAAAACCTTACCTTTTTATTCTTGATTTCCTTGAATTTCTTTACTTTTTCTTGATTTTTCTCACTCTAGGGTTTATTTTTGGTGTTTTCTCTCTCTTCCTTCAGGTTAGAACGGAATTTTTGGGGAAGAAGGCTGAAATTTGGCCTTTTTAAGCCATTAAATAAAATAATATTATTTTATTATATTTTATTATTTTTTATTAATTTATTAATTTATTAATTTATTTTTTTCTTTTGACTTTATTTTCAGCCACTAATTTTCCTTCCCTTATCCTTAGGCTTCAAGAAGGTTCTGGACAAATCCCAAAGATTTTTATGGTGTAATTTTGTAAAATTACACTTTTGTCCCTGAAAAAGTACAAAATTACATTTTTGCCTCAAAAATTGAAAAATTACCACAAGGCATATTTTTCACTCCTCAAACTCATACCACACTCCAAATAATTAAATTTGATCAAAATCCTTTCGAAAATTCAATTTTCAGTTCCGGGTGGCAAAATTATCATTTTACCCCTATACTCCAAAAATATCGAAAACTCATATTTTTCACGGTTAAATCTTCCAATTGTACTTCAATACTCATATCATACTCAAACATGTCAAATGGGGCCAAAATCTTCTTTAAAAATTCTTGTTTTGACCTTTAGTGGCAAAATTACTATTTTGCCCTTGTGTCCCAAAATATCGAGAATTACACTTTTTCATTGCTGAACTTCATATTATATTCCAATAATCATATTATATTTCATATAATTATTCTTGGTCATTTGAAATCAAAATCTTTATTAAAAATCCTCATTTTGTCCTGAAATTGAAAAATGACCATTTTATCCCTAATCGGTTAATTTTTCAGATTGACTCCAAATCAGACTTCAAACTCCGAATTACCATTTCAAGTCATCACTGGACTGTGAAATTCTCGATTTAACTCATAAAATCTTTATTTGAACTCATTCGAGGCTTAATCGACTTAATGGTACCATTAGGGACAATATCGTCTTTTAACGATTTTCTCGAATTTCTCAAATATGCAAACATTCTTCTGAGCATGTAATTGACATTACGATCACTTTATAGGATAGGGCTTGACAATCCAGCCCTTGATACCCATTTTCAATCTCTTTCCTCAACCATGGAAAATGAAAACAAGAGCATGAGTAAGGTAGAAATCAAGCCAAAGTTGAAGAATCTCACCTTTTTCGGCTTAATCGGTTGAAATCTACACTTTTTCTCTTAAATTTTCCTTTGGTTTTTCTCCTTTCTTCCTTTCTTCACTATTTTCTCCCTTTTTCTTCTTATGGCCGAACCTCTTAAGTGGGTGGGGCTTTATGGGCTGACTTTTCCTTTAATAAAATATTAGTCAATTTAAATGTGACATGTGTCACATTCCCATTAGCCCATTTTAAAATTTCATCCTTTAAACTTCAATTTTTCACCACTTAAAATACCATAGTTATTCATACCAAAAATGAATAAATCTTATCATTTTGATAAGTTTTGGGTGGTGAAAGTTACAATTTTACCCCGAGGGCGACAAAATTACTGTTTTGCCCATATGTTTCGAAAATTACCGAAATTAAAATTTTTCACTTCCTATCATTAAATTATACTCCAAATAGTTAATCTTGATCAAAAATTTCACTCCATGATCAAATTATTATTTTTAGGTGACAAAATGACGATTTTGCCCATGAACATCAAAATTTTCAATTTTACCCCAAATTAACCCTCGAACTCCGAACAATCATTTTTAGTCATTCCTGAACTGTAAAATATTAAATTTCATCTTAAGATTCCTATTTGAACTAGTTCGAGATTAAATTAACTCAAGTGTACCGTTAGGTATAATACTGGCTTTTATCTATTCTTAAAGGCTTTCCTAGCGTATTAACATACTATTTACCACGTGTATGTCATGTCATGTATTTATAGGGTCGGGTTTTACAAACGGTCACATACTAAGAGATTTTAAGCCCTCCAAGTGGTTTTTGGTCAGCAAAGAAAAGAAAATCCCAACCATCACCGTTCAGAAGAGAGCCACGATGTTTGGAGAGGCTGTCATGGCTAGTGACCCAGAAATCTTTGCTGTGTTCACTGTTTTCAATGCAATTGGTTTCTTTGCATCACTCGACATGATCTCTCTCTTTACCAGTAGCTTCCCTCTCAGGGCAGGCTTGCGGCTGGCCATACTTTCAATGATTGGTACTTACGTGATAGTTGTAATCTATATGGGTCCAACCAAAATGAGAGAAATATACATAGTGGTCATTTTGGGAATTCTATTTCTTGCGGAGTCGGCAAGGTTTACCATGTGGTTGCTGAAGAAATGGGGAGTTGTTCCAGATACAAGGCAACGGTAATAGAGTTTAGAATGTGCTTCTCTTGTATCATGAATCAATTGAGTAGTTTAGAATTTCATTCCTCTGGTAATTGTACCTTGCTAACATAATAACTTGTTCTTCATTTGTAAAAACTTACAAGTTTATTTGGTTTATTTATCAAATAAGTGCATATCCGTTCGTTTAATTGTTTCTGTTGTTCTTCCTTACATGAGTTTTCTGTATCTCATTAATTTAAAAAGAAACAAAGAAAGAAGGCAAATCTTGAGAAATCAATGTATTTTGAATGGTCATGCATTGGGCGTGTAGGTGAGTAGGGCCAATGCTGGCATTAATAGCTGCAGCAAGCAGTTAATTTCTATTGAACAATGTGGACAATTTAGCAAAAGGGATCAAGTCAGTAGGGCTAAATATTTCCAGATCAGGTAAAAATTCACCACCTGATAACAAAAGGCTTGAATTCCCAATTGTCTATTTAGTTTCTTGCCTTATCTACAAGTTTCAGTATTACATGAGAAAAAATTGTAAAGGACAAAGAATGGATATTTCATGAAAGCAAAACACAGGAATCATGTAAAGCTCGACCCTAACTTATGCTTGATATGACATTTACATGCATTGGATAGCATGTTTGTATATTGAAATGTCCTGAAAACGTAGTAAAAGTCGATAGTATACCGGGCTGTACAATTAAGCAGATTGAACATCGAGCTAGTTTAAATAGAGATTTGAGGATGAAATTGAAGATTTTAGAACCCTAGAATGCCTTATTATGGTGATTAGGAGTTCGAGGGTGAATTTGGAGTCAATTGGACAATTTCGGGTCCTAGGGGTAAAATGGTCCTTTTGTCACCCGAAGACAAAAAAATTGAATTTTTGAGAGAATTTTGATCAAATTTAAATATTTAGAGTGTGATATGAGCATAAGGAGTGAAAATTATGCATTTTGGTAAATTTTCAGATTTTGAGACAAAAATGTAATTTTTGAAAAGTTCGGGGACAAAAACGTAATTTTGAAAAATTTACTCCACCAAAAATTTGGAAGAGTCTAGAAACTCCATGTGAACCATGGATAAGTGAGAAAAATTGAATGGTGGAGATTAAATTTCAAAAAGATAAGGATTTAAAAATGAACCAATGAAAAATGGACAAGTGTCATTAAAAATATAATATTTTATTTGGCTATTAAAAGCCTTAAATTTTCAGCCCTTCTTCCTCACATGGCCGGCTACTCAAAGGGGAAAAAAGAGAAAGAAAAACCCAAAAACCTTGCTGAAATTTGAAGGGAAAATCAAGAGGAAACAAGGAAAAGTCTTGAAAAAAGGTAAAATTCTTAGTTTTTCTTAGTGATTTTCACTTTCCCACCATTCTTTTTCTATTTTCTTGCAAAAATGAGAAGTGGATATGACACCCACATGCTGGCTGAACCACCATGGGAGGAATTTGAGCAATGTTGTTGATGGATTTAGGTTAATTTAATATAGTTTAACTAGGTTATGTAGTTAAATATCAAGTTAGCATGAAAACCCAATTTTTCCACATTGAAACCACCATAACCGAACCTTCAAGAGTGTGAAATGCTTCTGATTTTAGTGTTATTTTGAGGCATTTAGATAAATTATGATGAATTATGATGCTAGGAAAATTATAGAAAATTTTGGTGCAAAAATACAACTTTTTGCCTAATAGGGGCATTTTCGTAAATTATCATTCGGATCGAAAATTTGCACCACATTCAGTGTCATTAAGTCAATTTGGGTATAATTAAGGCGTAGAAATTAAAAGAACCAGATTCAAACTTAAATCGGAGGTTTTAGCGAATTAAATCGCGTCCTATGTGTATTAGGTCGAATACTGCGTTTCAAAGGTTATTTGGACAATTTTGCATCACATTTCATGCATTCATATAGAATGTAGAGCTTGAAATTAATTTTGATAAATTCGCATCAATTATTGAAATTCGTGCCATGTGTGTCGTGTAGGTGGTGAATCGTCCGACAAAGGCAAACAAATCGCGTCGGACCAGCAGGACTAGGAGTATTTTGACCTTTAAAAGCTGTGAATGGATAAACTATCTTCCTCAATATCTAGAGTGATTTTTACCTATTTTTGTATTTATAATGAATTGAATTTTATAAATGGTTTGTAAATTGAAAAACTGATTTTATAACACTGAGTGCATAGAGACGGGTTTTGAACTTATATTTATGTATTCAAATTGATATCTATGGCCTATGAATCTTGGGATGCATGATGACTGGAATTATTTGGTATAAATTGTGCAAATTGTTTCATTTGTCTAACAGACTGAGTAAAGTTTTAGTTGCGTCGTCATGCTGTCAAAATTTTTATTTATTAATTGGTGGGTTATTTAGTCGCTGCAGTGGCAGATTTCCGTGAACCAGCTTATTAGAAGGGCACGGTAACCCAGTTTCATTTTACATCGGTACGAGAGGCGATGAGGGTAACTCCTGAGGTAAAGATCGAGTTCACTTCACACCGAACCACCATGTGAAGTTGAACTTAGCCAACGTCAAGGAACGACTATTTTCTAAATGAAAAATGTGTTTTATTTGTAAATGGTTTTTAACAGCCTTTGCGGGCTCGATTGGACGCTTTGATCAAGTGTCCACGAGTATGAGATTTGGCTAAACCTAGTTTTTAAGAAAACAATCATAAGCCTTATTATTTTGATGTATTAATATTTGTTTTGTATGAATGTACTAAAATGATGTTATGAACTACATTATAGTATCATGTTTTTATATTGTCTCTATCTACTCGACTTTAGATGTCGGGGATGGTGTTTATTTATTCACTGAGTTATCAAACTCACCACCCCCATTTTTTTCCCATTTCAAACTCGCAGGCATTTGTAGATAGAGAGTTTTGTCGAAGAGACAGTTGGAGTGACGGCCTTGGTTACCAAAGGTTTACTCCTATTTTCATGTTTTTCTCTGTTGTGGGCCCACTTAGCCTTGTAAATTAACTTTCATACTCCAATCAGTTGTATTACAGTATGTAATAATATATTTTGCTTCTACGCTACAAAAATTATTTCTCGAGTTGTCTAAAAATATCGTACAAAAGAAAAATAGAATATTTTTATTGAATATTTTTGAATAGTAAAATCAATCTTTAAATCCTTTAAAATGCATGTTTCAGACTTCCGATTTCAATTTCGATTGCAAATCATGTATTCTCTACACGTGTGTTATGTTTTTACCAAATTTCGAGATTTTAGTCAAAAATGATCAAAATGGCACTGTGTAGCAAATTTCACTTTATGACGGTTTTCGACTCGAAATCAATTTATATTCGTTTGAATATGATATTTAATAATAAATACTCACAAGGAAAGTGAAAAACTGGTACGATATGTCTTGTAGAGTCTCGATTAGCACTCGACGGATGAGTGCCTATCAGGACCTCATGACAGTTGTCACGGGCTCGATGAGAGTTTCGGGTCTTGACAAATCATCATATTAATCAAGTCATCAACTAATTTATTCATAATTCCTAACTAATGCATCCCTTGAATAATAAAACTGTGACATATGGTAAGAAATCCAAAAAAAAAAAAAAATTCAACGCTTGATTCTGTAGCCGGAAAACTTGCAATAAATTTAGTAGAAGAAGACGGTTGTAACAAAAAATTTGTATAATATTTGTAGACAGTAGACCAACTCCTCCTCTTTCGTGGTCTCCAAGAAACAGGTTGGAGTTTTCCTATAAAGCAGCTTCAGTTTTCCTGGCAAATACTTTGAATAATTTCTAACACCACAAGATAAGGCTCTTCAATTTTTTTCACAAATTCTCAAATGGATAACGAGAGATTGTTTGAAGCTGCTCGGACAGGAAATATTGAGGTGCTATGCGATTTGCTTGAGAAAAATCCATTGATTCTAACTGATGTTGCCTTGTCGTGTGCCACAGAGACACCTTTACATGTTGCGGTTAAGGCTGGTCAGCTTGATTTTGTGCATCAGATTATGAAACATAAACCAGAATTTGCAGGAGAAATGAGCAAGGATGGTTACCGGCCTTTGGATATAGCAGTTGTTACAGGGCATATAGATATTGTAAGACAACTTTTAAAGACTGAATTCCAGATTTGTCGTCTGCCAGGCAGGGATCAAAGAACAGCCCTTCATTATGCTGCTGCAAAGGGAAGAGTTGAGATCATAAATGAATTGATTTCGAATTGTCCGAAATCTGTAACAGACGTGACCAGCTATGGGGAGACAGCACTTCACCTTGCTGTGAGAAACAACCAATTCCATGCTTTTAGCGTCTTGGTCAACTCGGCTGGAAAATCTGAAAGAGAAAACGATCATAAATTTCAGGGATCGTGACGGGAACTCTGTCTTGCATCTGGCAGCTGCTCGAAGACAATACAGTGTAAGTAAAAATTCGCAGTTTTAGCTAAGCTATTATCCTCTTTATGATTCTGTTTCTGAAACAATTTCCATCTGTTTCTGATCTAGTATCTTATTATTTTTCTTGGGGCAAATTTTCTTTTCCTCCAAAACAGTTGGCAAATTATACATGTTGTAGAGTCTTGAATTGCTTGTTGGTAAGAACAATGTTTTCAATGGAATACTAGAAGTGAATGCCCCAAACTCAAAGGGTCTGACTGCAATGGATATACTAGATATAGTCATGGAAGAACCCAACGACATCCAAATCAGGAAAATCCTTCAAAATGACATGGTAATTGCGAAATAGAAACATTCCTGGCATGACCTTGCAGAAGAGCCATTAAAGGATTGGTTCAAATATTTTAAATTTCAGCTGGAAAGAGATTCACCAAGCGACACTCGAAATGTACTGCTGGTGGTGGCTACATTGATTGCCTCGGTCACTTTCCAGGCAGGTCTGAGCCCTCCATCCGGCTTGCTAGAATATGACTCACAACAATCAAATCCAACATCTGGTAACACGACAAGGGTTGGACCGGCAGTAACATCTGCGGTAGCAGCTGCCTCTGCATTATTAGGCACTCAGGCAACATCTTATCTGTTTCTGTTTTGGAACTCTTTTGGCCTCACTGCATCTCTCAGCATCATTATATACCTCGCAGGGGGATTTCCCTTCCAACGGGAGCTTCTCATTTCAATACTTTCCATGATGTTTAGCTGCGGATTTTCAATTCACGGTATGACAGAAAAAGATGGTGTTGCATATGCCCCTTCTCACGGTTGCCTTTGTTCTACCATTCGCTTTACGGTGGCTTCCAACTTGGGTGAACAAGGCTTGAAATTGGTGGAGAGGACCTCGAACAAGTTGCCCTTTCCTAGCAAATTGGGGGTTGATCCGAGGTCTCGGTCACAGCTTTTTTTGGAAAATTATGAAAACCCTCTTCAAGATATGCCAATTGTTATAGTTTGTTCTAAAATAAAGAAAACTCCTATATCTTGAAATGTTTACACAATTAAGCATAAGTCACAATACTCTGTTTTTTTGTAAAGGGTTTACCCTGTTCTAATAATGAAATGATTCTAATTTTCAAAAAAAAAAAAAGGCATAAGAAAATGGATAATATAAGAAGATAAGTATAATGATTTAATCATAACATTGGTTATTTGAATGTTGATGCAAGGTATTGAAACAATGATGATCAGAAATAACACCTGTAAGAGCTGAATTTACCAAAGAATGCCTAGTCTACTGGGGGGTTGAAGAATTGCTACCAACACTATCAGAGCCATTCTCTTTGATGAGTGCAAGTAACTTTTGAAACTAAGTCCTTGTAAAAGACATCTGGGACATAGTGTTGGATCCTAAGCCTTCTTCTTGATCATTCTGAGTATCATTAGCAGCTGAGACACTATTAACTGATGAATTCCCTGAGCTTTTTTTCTTAAACCAAGCTTTGTTTTTATTGAACTTAAAATCCTTTGGAAATCCGATCAGCTTATAACATGTTTCTTTCAAATGACCTCTTTTCCCACATTGACAACACAGCATATTAGACTTCCCTTTCTTCTTTCCATTAGAAGTTGGCACCATAGCAGATGACTTTGACAAAAGTTGTGATTGAATTAGCAACTTCCTTTGTGCTTCTTCTCTTAAAACCAAATTATATGCTTGGTTCAAAGTTGGAAAAGGCTCCATAATGATTATTTGAGATCTCAAGGCTGCATAAGATTCATTGAGTCCATTAAGAAATCGGAAGACCATGTCTTTTTTATATTGATCAACACATTTCTTGCAACAATTCTGAGTACAGCCTCCACAAGCACAATGTGGCATAGGACGATAGTTTCTAAGTTCCTCCCAAAGACTATTCAACTCAGAGAAATACATGTCAATTGATTTAGTCCCTTATGTAAGATTACAAAGGGAGAATTGTAGATTACAAATGTGAGTATCATCTGGTTGTTCAAATCTCTACAGTAGAGTCCATGTAAAAGACCGTTGAGGCAATAGATGGTGTGATGGACTCTAGGAGCCAAGCCACTATCAAATTATGACAACGCTTCCAAGGGACATACATCTTATTTGTAATTGTTGGTTTTTCAATGGATCCATCAAGGAAACCTCCTTTATTTCGTATGGACAAGGCTAGCATAAAGGAATGACTCTATGAAACATAATTATTTGAGGTCAATTTTGAACTAATGACAACTGACCCATAGTGATTAGTGTGATGAAGATAAAAAGGTGAATTAGTATCCTCTGTCTGTATTGTTACACACCTCGAATTGGATGAATTTTTAGAATCTTCCATATATTTTTCTTTAAGATTCAAGATCAAATAACCAAATATTAAGAACTAAAACTATCAACAATTGAATCACAAATCAACAATCCTCGTGAATCTACTCAGAAAAATTCATCATCTATCGCAATGAATTTTAAAAACAAAACAAGTTAGAAACACTAATCTACTTTGATACCATGTTAAAGTGTCCAGAAATGTCGAAGAAGTAGAAGTGCCCAACTGCAGGAAGAAAAATCTAGAAAAATTTTATTAACCCTCTTCTTGGTCTGTACAATAGTTAGTTACAAATACTGTAAAGAAAACTAACTCTTTAATGAACGGAGTAAAGACAAACAACTCCTAATGACTGCAGTAACTATACAGAGTTAAAACCAAAACACATGTCTTTGACTTGCAAGTCCATTCTTCTCACGTGCCTATCTTCTCCTTTAACAAATTCGTGCTCAACAAACCCAAACTTGTCCTGAGGGGAACCTGTCTCGTCCTTTTCATTAATTTATTCCATTTGCTCGTTTTTTGGTTCCAGACAAGGATACCGTGTGGAAAAAGCTTCATCTCCATGTTGACTGACTCATTCAATTCCAACGTTTTGGATCCTTTATATACTAATTGAAGAGGTAGAATTCAGTATCATTTTCATTGTTTAAGAAAATGCTTAGCCGTCTAAGCACAGGCAAGAGCTGGTACAAACATTTCCAGTACGACGAAGAGAGAGACAAGGCTAGCGATGTCCGGAACGTCATGTTAGTAGTTGCAACCCTCATAGCTGCCGTGACATTCCAAGCTGGGGTCAACCCTCCTGGTGGGGTGTGGCAAGATAATGATGATGGACATGTTGCAGGCAGAGCTATTTATGCATCTCAGGCACCAGCCTACTATGTTTTCTTAATTGCAAACACTCTGGCTCTTTCCGCCTCGATACTTGTCATCATCTCTCTCACCTACAGGTTCCCTTTCCATCTGGAAGTCATAGTTGCCACAATTTCGATGATCGTGACTTACGGTTCTGCGGTTTTCGCTGTCACTCCCCGTGAATCCGTGAGGTTTCGGTACATCATGGCTGCAGCTGCTGTGCCTTTTGTGATACGGTCTTTGATTCAGCTCTTCAACATGGTATTCAGAAAAGAAGGGTGAAAGATCACCGGTGTTTTCCCTGGCAGGGACCCGAATTACCTTCAGGCTTACTAGTTATCAACAAATATCTAAGTGTAACCTATGAGAGACTTAGTGAATTGATTTTGTTAGTACAAAATGTAATTGACAACTGAATTTTCTTATATGTTCGAGATTTATCGACTGCCATGAAAACATCTGTTTCATCTTCTTACAGCCTACAGTATGTGGCTGGCGAAGTTTCTCAAGTCAATGGTCTTGATTGAGTTTACTGTTTCCCACTTGCTACTTCAGCTACTGCCAATCAATCTTTGTTGTCCTCGGCTGACCTTTGGGAAAGTGGAGAATTAATCCGATTAATTAATTTCTCTTAGCCTACCACTGTTTGTGGAGCACTTTATTATCAATAATTCCACTCATAATTATTAAATTACTTTCCCCTGCTTTGAAGCAACAAAAATATACAAAGTGGAAGTGTGAATGTAAATAAAAATCATTAGTTAATATGTCAGTGTTCCCTTTTCCTTTTCAAATTTATTACTCGTAAATAGCAAGAACCGTTATAGAATATGAAGGCATTTGCTTCAATAATCGCTTCATCTGCTTACAGCCCTTAACATTTGGCTGGCTAAGTTTCGATAAGTCAATGGTTTTGAGTTCTAACTAACTATTTCCCACGTGTTACTTTCACATCTGCCAATCAACGTTTGCTGACTTTTGGGAAAGTGGAGAATCGGTTCGGTTTATTAACCTCTCTTAGCTGAGAACCGATCACCATATGTCTGTAAGTTAATTATCCCTATTTTCATGATCCATATACTCTTGTAAGGTATTATTCATTTTAGTCTCATTAAAAGATATAGTTTTGGTCTACATCAACTTATAAATTACAAGTTAAAGATCGTATAAATATTTAAATATTTAATCTCATTTTAATATATAAGGATATAAAATTTATGATTCTTATGTAAGATCGTGATATATAAATTATGAGAAGAGAGTGTGAATGTGAATCAAGATCATTAGTTAATATAGGAGTATTTTTATTTTTACTTGTCAATTTTTTTCTATTTGATTTTCTCTAATAATGCAAGTCACATTAACAATTAAGACTACAACTACTATAATTAAGTTTTTTTTATTTGGAATAGAGATTGAAAATGTGAAGTATTAATTACTCACAATTTCGTCAAAAGAATCGTAATCTGTGTGAAATAATTAATATCTGAATTATTCAAATTTTTCAAAAATTAGAGGCTTCGAAGAATAATTTATTTTTATAAAAGAATGAATTAAATATTAGAACAGCTATTCATCAAATATGGTCGGAATGAAATGATCTTTCTAATGAACCAAAAAGGAGTAACATGGAATTGCAGAAATAAAGACAAGAGTACGATTTAAACAAGAATAAAGGCTAATATAATAGATTAAAAATGGCATATGGTTATAGTAAAATCACTGTAGATTTCATTTCTTTTTTCAAAAGCAAATGATAATATGATTTTGCTAAGCAAAAGAAAAGCATAATCAAGGACATCTTTTGGCATCAAAATGAAGTATATTCTGAAAAAAAATCCTTCAACTAAAGCAATGAATCTGGAGGGCAAGGAAAGAGACGCCGCTTCATAAAATGAACACAAACCCTTAATGGAATCAAAACTAACCCTGGGTTGGCTTCCAAAAGAAAAGCCATCCTGCAATTCTGAGATAAGATGAAGCCTCCCAATGACATCTCATGGCTTCTATTCTTTCTCAAGAAAATCTAAGGTTATTCTTCGATCTTTCAGACCATTCAAATCTAAGGTGAAGTCTGGAGAATTTAGACCATTCAAATCTTTCAGATCTTCTAAGTTACCTTCTATGCCGCTTTCCAGGTTTCAAAGGTAAATTAATAGTAAAAAGCAGATAGCACTTTGTCTTTTGCTTGCATTGCTTGCCGGTTTGTATGCACATAGGATCAAATTCCATTGCCGGTGACGAATTCTATCACCTTAAATATACTATAACATGTCCCAAGAAAACTCAAAGCTCACACTACATTTTGTCACATTGGTAAGGGCAACAAGATCAAGTAGAAATGGAACCAAGATTGTTCGAAGCATCTCGTTCTGGAGATATGTCTGCATTTCACGCATTACTCGGGGAAGATCCATTTCTGCTTGATCGAGTTGCCTTAAACTCTGTCGATAATCCTCTACACATATCAACAATGGCAGGACAAACAGAAAACACAAAAGAAATTGTGAGCAGAAAGCCAGCATTCGCTAGGGAGCTAAATGAAAATGGTTTTAGCCCCATTCATGACGCTTCGGCAAAAGGGCACATTGAAATTATAAGAGAGCTTATGAGAGTTGGATATGATATATCTCTTTTGAAGGGAAAAGATGGTAAGGTTCCACTTCATTGCGCGGCTTTGAAAGGAAGAGTTGATGTTGTTAAGGAGCTGGTCGGGGCTTGCCCGAGTCTGTTAAAGAACCAACTGCTTTTGTTGAAACTGCCCTTCATTTGGCTGTGAAGAGTAACCAGATTGAGGCTGCAAGGGTACTGATCGAGGAGATCAGGAGGTTAGATATGATGGAAATTTTGAATTGGAAAGACAAGGATGGGAACACCATATTACATCAGGCAACCTTCAACAGACAACATGAGGCAAGTTTTGCAGTTCTTTCCGCTAGTTAATTACTTAAATCTTTTCTTATTTATTTGTTTTTCTTCTTTTTCAATCTATTATATTCGAAGTATAAGTCCAAGCAGATGCGCTACTAAATCCTGTTTTTGGCCATGCTGGAGTCCAAAGCATGTTATTCTAATTAAATTCTGTTTAATTCCTTAGCTACTCTAAAAATTCAGATTGTACTGATTGCGTTGTTGGTATTCTTTCCAGAAGTTGTAAATCATGAATATATATACTCGTTTGCAGATTATAGGTCTGTTAATTGGTCAAGAAGCGGTTATTTCTGGGGTTAACGTAAATGCCATGAACTCAAGCGGCTTTACGCCAAAGGATGTCCTAGATCTTCTGCTCCATAGTGGAGGCGACTTTTATGATATTCATATTTATCAGATGTTTCAGCAAGCTGGAGCTGTGAAAGCCCGAGAAATCACAACAGGCCCTGCTGATGTTCAAACCAAAGCAGAAAACTTTAACAAGACGCAAAAATTGCTATCTCCTTCTTCAAGGAACCTATGGAAGGAACTGATGAAAGAAGTTACAGAATCATCAACTGATACTCAAAATGCACTGATGATTGTGGCAGTCCTAATAGCAACGATCACATACCAAGCAATTCTGAGCCCTCCAAGTGGTTTTTGGTTAGACCCAGATAATAAAAATCTTCCGACCACCAGCACCGTTCAGAAGAGAACCATGGAGCCTGGAGAGGCTGTCATGAGTGACGGCCCTCCAATCTTTTCTGTGTTCATCGTTTTTAATACAATTGGTTTCATTGCATCAGTTGCCATGATATTAATCCTCAACAGTGGATTCCCTCTCAGGGCATGTAACACCCCGCAAGGTGGGGGTCCGGCCAAGTAAGGAGAAGCAAGAAAAGTCAAACAATTTAAAGAATGAAGTAGAGGCCGGCAAATGGGACAATGGAGGAAAAAAAGAAAAAAAATAATAAAATAAATGAATGGAAAGACAAAAGTTGAGGGATAGCTGCACATGTGTTGAATATATATATATATATATATATATAATAAAGTGTGATCAAATTTGAATGGATAGGGGCAGGCCATACGGAGGGAAGAAAGAGAAGAAATAAAAGAGATGAAAAGGAAGAGAGAAAGAAGAGAAGAAAAAGAAAGAGGGTGTAAAACCCGACCCTATAAACACATGTCATGACATATATGTACTGAGTAACATGTTTATACGTTAGGAAAGCCCCTAAGAATAGACGAAACTCGGTATTGTACCTAACGGTATACTTAAGTTAATTTAACCTCGAACTAGTTCAAATAGGAAATTTTAAGATGAAATTTGATATTTCACAGTCTAGGAATGACTCAAATGGTGATTCGGAGTTCGAGGTCCAATTTGGAGTCAATCGGAAAAATTAACTGGTTAGGGGTAAAACGGTCATTTTACCACATAAATTTTTAAATTTGGTTATTTGATGGAAATTGTGACCAATATTAATTATTTGAAGTATTTTATGATTATTGGAAGCATAATAGGTGGTTTAGCAGTGAAAAATTTAAATTCTCGGTGTTTTTGAAGTATAGGGGTAAAACCGTAATTTTACCTTATCGAGGGCAAGACGATAATTTCCACCACCAAAAATTTTGTCAAAAGTCAAGGATTTTATTTAAAAATAGAGTGGATACACATGAAAATATTTGTGGTGGAAAACTTAGTAGAAAAAGTCAAATAGTCAAAATTTTAGATGAATTAGTTGTGACATGTGGTAATTCATAATACTTTATTATTAAAGCATTAAAAGTCAGCTTGTACACTTGATTTTCTCTCACCAGAATCGGGACAAAACCTGGAGCATAGGAAAAGCAAAGGAAACAAAGGGGAAAAATAAGGAAACTAGCCAAAATTCAAGAGAAAAAGTGGAGATTTCACCCGATTAAGCTGAAAAAGGTGAGATTCTTCAACTTTGGCTTGATTCCTACCATACCTATGCTCCTGTTTTCATTTTCCATGGTTAAGGAAAGAGATTGAAAATGGGTATCAAGCGCTGGACGAAATTAGAAGGAGAGTTTTTGATTTCTAATTGATTTGATTTTAGGTTATTTGGTTAGTTTTGGTTAGATAGATGTGTTTGGAAACAAATTTGAGCAAGAAAGCAAGATGTTTTCACCTTACCCACTCAAGGCTGAAGGTTTAATGCTGGGTATTGATGATTGTTTGATTTTTGTTCTAAGAAAATTGATGAGAAAATAATGGAAATTGTTTGATTTTAGTTATGTGGTTGTTTAGTGATAACTAAGCATAATTAGGGACAAAACATCAGAAAAATATTCAATTTCTTTAGGGTTATGTATTGGCTGAACCATGAGGGTTAAATATCAAGGGAAAATTGTTTGAATTTCAAGAAAAATGGTTTGAAAAAAATGAAGAATTAAGTGAGAAAAGTAATTAGGAAAAATCAAAACATTAATGCCTATTTTTGGCTGAATTTTTCATGAAAGAAAGTGAGCTGATTTTGGTGAATTTTAAGGTTAATTGGCTGGTATTTAATGGTTAGAAATGTTGGAGAGAGAATGGGATAATTTAGAGCTTAAATGGAGCGCGTTAGCAATTTATCGGGTAAAATGTCAAAAATAGGCTAACACCGCGTTTAAGCCGCTTTAGGCCATTGCATTTCGTACCATGCATTAGTATAGGATTTAAGTCAATTATTTAGTGATTTAGCATTAATGTGGTGAATTGTGTAATTTTTACGATGTGTCTAGGAGGAGAGCCTTCCGGTAAAGGCAAGGAAGTCGTGCTCGACGAACAGTGATCGGGGCACCTAGAAAGTGTTTAATTTGTGCAAACGGTGAGTAAACTTACTATTATTGTAAATTATCTAAAGTCTATTTTAATTGTTATTTGTGAATTTTATACAAAAATGACTTTAAAAAGAAAGATTTTGATGTTTGCAAATAAATAAGTTTAAATGATGATATTCGGTGAATTACTTGGATATTTGAATTGTGCTAAAAATTGAGTAATTGGAGACCGTTACTTATGTTATAAATGATATTTTATGAAATTAGCTTATGAGATTGTGAGTATATGTGGCTGTATTAAAAACTGTATTGGGAATAAATGTAAGTTGTATTTTTACTATGCAGGCTTGGTAAACAAGTAAAAGCCACGTTATGCTGTCGAAATTTTAGTAAATTGGTGGGTTTAGTCACTGCGGTGACGGGTTTCCGTGGACCGCCTATTAGAGGGGCACGGTAAACCCGGTTATATAGTTATTCCGGTTGTAGAGGCGTGGAGGGTAACTCCCGGGGTAGCATTAGAGTTTACTTCACGTCGAACCCCCACGTGAATGTGTAACTCGGCCAACGCCAAGGAATGACTTGTTTTCAAAAATAAAATGTGCTTAACATGTAAATGTCTTAACAACCTTGGCGGACTCGGTTAAATGCCTCGACCAAGGTATTCCCGAGGACTTGTTTGGCTTGAGTCATATTTTTAAAAAAAGTCATAAGCCTTAATAATTGTTTTGGTAAATTACAAATATTTTATGGTTTAAGAAATAAATTGAAAACCTTATGAAATGGTTTGTGATTTGTTGTTTAAATTTGTCTCCATTTTACTCACCTTTAGATGTTTACGATAATGTCTGTTTACTCATTGGGATTGCAAAATCTCACCCACCTCCTTTTTAAACATTTCATGCCTGTGGTAGCTTGTAGATACTCGATTTTGTCGAGGATTCCAGTTGACTCCTCTATCTCACAGACAGTAGGTTACTATCACCAACACTTAGTGAATTTATAGACCACTTGTCATTGTAATTGTTATTGTACATTATAACTTTGTAAATTATTATATGTATGAACTTATTTTACTTTCACGCTATAAAAATTACTTACACGTGTTTCTATAAATATTGTTTTATATGAAAATGCTATATTTTAATTAATATTATAAATAGTGAAAAATTATCTTTAAACCCTTTAAAAAGCAAGTTTCGGACTTTCGATTTCAAATTCGATTTCGAATTGTGTATTCTCGACGTATAAACTACATTTTTACCAAATTTTGATATTTCGTCGAAAAATGACCAAAATACCCTTGTGAGTCAAAGATTGACTTTTGATTTAATTGAGCCAGAAATGGCTAGTAATTGTTTAAAATGAGTTGTTTGGTAAAGATTGCTCACAAGGAAGGTGAAAAACTGATACGTAAGCCTTGCGAGGTTCCGGTTGGCATTCCGGGTAATGAGTGTCAATCGGGACGTCGCAGCGATTGTCATGAGCCCGAGGGAGGTTCCGGGTCATGACAGAGGGAGAAAGGGTCGAATGGTGAAGAAACCGAGTGAGAGAAGGAAGAAAGGAAAGAAAAAGAGAGAAGGAATTCGGCCAGACCAAGGAGAGAAAAGAGAAAGAAAGAAAGGAAAAGAGATAGAGTTGGGTTACGGTGGCTGGCAGAAAAAAAAAGAGAGAGCTTGGTTTTGGTGACAAAATAGCTGAATAACAAGAGGGAAAAATTGGAGTTCTTTGGGTTGACCTGGAGCTAACAACGGTGGAAGTAGAGATGGGACTTTAAGCCGTTGGTGATGTGAGGGAGAGAGAGAGAGCATGTGCTGTCCATGATGCTGGTTCATGAGAAGGCCAGCTGGGACAAGGAGGAAGAGAAAATGAAAGAAAAGAAAGGTGGATATTTGGGCTACCTAGCCCAAATTGGTAAAAATTGCCTTATTCTTTTTTTTTTGGGGCCTTGTTATGAAATTGGTTCATTTGGGGCTAGCACATCTTGTTTAGTTAATTTTTTTATATTTGGTGATATGAATTGAATTTAAGTTACTTTAATACAATAATTAAAAATTCTTTTATGATGTTTCATAGGACTAAAGTAAAGAAGAAAATATAAAATTGATGAATAGTCCTTGAATGTAGTTAAGAAATTTTGAAATGATTTATTACGAGGAATTATTGTTGTCGGAGGAATTTATTTACATAAGTTAATTGAAAGAGTTAAGTTGAATGGTATATTAATTGAAAGAAATAAGGAAGAATAATGTGGATGGAAATATAAGATGGATTTGGGCGGAAGTTATTTAGAAAGGTCGAAGTAGGCACGTGACATCCTAAATAAGTTGTCGGTGTTATAATCTAAGGAAGTACGTGAGCAAAGGGTATAAGTAAATTGAGTAAAAATGCATTAAGATGGGAGTTAATTGAATATGGATACATAATATGATAAGAAATAGAAATGAGAATGATGTACTAAATATATTAAGTTAGATTGTTGCTAGGAAGTGCTAAAGTGAAGATAATAGCGTGCCGGAGGAATTGACGAGCGACTGGTAAGTAGAAATTGCGATGTAATATCCTGCTATTTCGAAATAAGTAGGGGGTGTCAATTTTAAAAGTTCCGTATATATATACATGTATGTATATTTTATGTTGAGTGCAAAATTTGTAAATAGCATGAGCTGATAGAATTTTTAGGTGTTTTGTAGATGCATAAATATTTGAAAATACTTGACTATGTATCTATGTATATGTTATATACGTAAAGTGTTTTAAATTGAGAAACAAGCTTTTCAATGTGATTTATATCCAAAATGTGTTTTATTGTTTGTGTGATGTGCATTTATGAATTTAATCGTATATTCACCATGCTGTTTGATATGAAAGTCACATTTAAAGGTTCATGGTATAAAGCTTTCTAAAAAGGGGGTTTCTCATGAAACGGTGATTGGTATTCTGGAAACAATTTGAAATGATTATTGGAAAACTCAGTTTTGGATATTTAATAGTTTTATTAAATCAAGAGATTCGAGAGTAGGCTAGATGTCACATTGGTTAAGTGTTACCCTCGTGCACGAGTGAGCTCTAGCTAGAAAACCTACGAGTCGCTGAACGGGTGGTTAGGCGTGATGGGGGCAACGACCTGTGATATGTATATGTGGCTTAGCCACCTGTGATACGCGGTTGCGAACGCTTGATATCTCCGATGTCGGTCAAAATCGTGGAGATTGCCATGGCATTATATGGGAATCCGTTGAAAACGATGCTCCCAGATGTTATTGCGTGGTAGCGGGACCACGTGTTTATTTTCATTTCTTACTCGAGAATGGCATTTCTCTGGTTTTCAAACTCATATTTCGTGCATGGTAAAAACAGAAATTTATATGATTTTCTGTAGCTCTCCTTGGTTTTGCTCTTATATGAATTTTACCCTCGCATGTAAGACGATTTGTGAACGGTGTATACACCCGATTAATATTTGGTTTCACGTGAGCTTGCCAAATTTTATTGATTTACTTTGAACAGTAAATGAGATAATTTCAACTGCAAAGATCTTTTACGAACGCAGCTTTAGAATGATATTTTACTGATTTGGTTTGAAACTGGTTATTAACCTTTTTAATGCACAAATTTTAATTACTTGAATTGATATACACCTTGGTTGATTACACCATACAAGAAATTCTCGATTTTTATATAAAGCACAAATTCCCGTTTGAAACAAATGGTTTTCATAATCCTGCATTTTATATTCAACTGATCTGCTGTTAGCTTATTTCCCATCTACGCCTTACTCACAGAGCCGATGATCACTGAGTCTGTGAGACTCACACCTTTCATTTTTTTCTTTTTGCAGACAAGGATCAGCCTAGCGTGTAATCATCGACACGTTCGGTCCACTGTGAATAGGTAAAGGCATCTCTTAGTATTTTATCCCGAATCGCTCCGCTGTTAGAGGTCGAATCGTAATACTTTATTTATTAAGTTATAATTTCTTATAAGTAAATAATTGAATATTGTGAATTTCAATGTATAAACTTGTGATTAAATGCTTTAAAGTTTGAATAAATAAATATGTGTATGTTTCATTTCATGTTATGAAAGTATAATGTTTGTACACCAATATGAAATGGTAATCGTATATAGTTAACTGACGAGTAATTTTAGATAAGCTTGTTTGGAACTTGACGGGTCTTTGTGGATGTCTCGGACACCGGTAGCGACCAGGGAGGGGTCGTTACAAGGCAAGCTTGCGGCTGGCTATGTTTTCGATGATTGGTACTAACGTCGTCGCTATAATCTATATAGGTCCAACGAAAATGACTGAAATATATATAACAGCCATTGTGATGGGAATACTCTTTCTTGAGGAGTTTGCACGGCTTATTATATGGTTGTTCAAGAAATGGAGAGTTGGTCTAGATACAAGGAGAAAGCATTAGAGACGAACAGACATCGAATTCAGAATGTGGCTTCTCTTTGTACCTTGACTCCATTCAGTACCTTAGAATTTTACAACTCTGGTGATTGTTATCATAATAACTTGTTATTTATTTTTAAAACTTTATAAATTTATCTAGCTTTTATTCAAGTGTTGTTCTTCCCTACATGAATTTTTTGTATCCTGTTACTAGAATTATTTGAGTTATATATTGATTTCAATTGTTATTGAGGTTAAAATAATATTGATTGGAGTTTGCAGTTGATCTGTTTAGAATAATAGATTTAAATAAACATTTATGTTATCTTCAATTATGAATAAAATGATCAGTTCTATTAAAAAAATTATATTTTATTAATTATATGACTTATACTTACATGATATTTATATTTTTTTAATATTTTTAAATTTTCAAACTTGTATTCTAATTAACTAGAACAGTTTAAAATATAATAATACTAAATTGAATTGAACAAATAATGATAATAACACATTTTAAACTCAAATAAAGGCTAATATAATAGATTAAAATATGCCTATAGTAGTAAATCACAATAGATTTAATTTCTTTTTTCCAAAAGCAGAATATAATCGAGGACATATTCTGAGAGCCAAAATGAACTATATTATTGAAAAAAATTATTAAACTAAATAAATGACAACTTGGACAGCAAGGAAAAGACATAAGATGAAGAAAACCATCATGCAAGGCTGACATAAGATCAAGCTCTTGCAAGAAAACTCATGGCTGACATAAGCTCAAATACGTAATTCAAAATCGGACAACACAACTCTCCCTTTGAAAACAAGGGCTCAGCTCATCATCCACTGCAAAATCCAGACATTTCCTTCCAAAAAAGGCTTTTGTCTCATCTTATGGATTACTGATAATAATGATTTAGATATTTATGAAGAATGACGTTTTAAGTCAAGGTCTTCATGCAGGTTTCCAGTAGATCCCTAACAATAATTGAAACCAATATACTTGAGATTTGAGTAAATTAATATGTACTTTGTTAGTAACATTATGTAACAATTCGGTAACATAAGATTATCGAAATGTTAGATATGCAGTTATTTAAATAATATATAGTTTTATAGCCTAATAAGCCTTTTAAGTATTTTGATAATAACTTTTAATGAGTATTCAGTGATACAGTGTTACTGAAATTTTAGATACAGAGGCTTAGTAAAATATCAAATACATATGGAGAAATACTAATCATATAGATACATCTTGGCAGTGGAAGTGGAGGTGCCTATCAGGTTTTGTCATAATTAACAACATTGACAAGGTTGAAAAACACTAAATTAGTTAATTCACAAACTGAGTAATCATAATCAAAGTCGTTGTCATTGTCGCAAGATGAGATTGGAATCTACTTTTTCATTTTCATTTTGTCCAAACATAATCATGCAAATAGAGAAAAAGAACAATGAATTTTCTTCTTGTTTGTCACGCGATTGATACTGTTGCGAACTGTCGTGGTATATTGCTGGTTCGTGTGACTATAAAAGCTGAATTAAGCTTCACCCAAACCCCAAGCTTTTCTGGAGAAATCCATCTTCTACTTTGTTTATCTTCCTTGATTTTCTTCATATCCCCATAACAAAAAGCTTCATCAATTCTTGAATTCTGTTTGTAGTTCAAAACCATAGAGAAAAAAAATGGTTGGCACTGCTTTCAGGGACTGGTGCCGTTATTTTCAGTACAAGGAAGGTGCAAAAGAGGAGGATAAGGAGAAGAATAGAGCCGACGCCCGCAACGCTCTCTTGGTAGTCGCCACCCTAATAGCTGCCGTGACCTTCCAAGCTGGGGTTAACCCCCCTGGCGGTGTATGGCAGGAAACCAAGGAGGGCCATACAGCAGGCACTGCTATCTGTGAATCTGAATCATCAGCCTACTATGTTTTCTTGACTTCCAACACCCTAGCCTTTTCCGCAGCGGTACTTGTCATTATGTCTCTCACGCATAATTTTCCTTTCAAGTTTGAAGTAAGGGTTGCTGCCGTTTCAATGACTATAACTTATGGATCTGCGATCTTTGCTGTTACCCCGGATGAAGAAACGTTTCAACTCGCCTTGATTACAGCAGCAGCGCCTTTAGCTATGCGGTGTTTGATCCAGCTGTTGGTTAAGTTGAAAAACAGGGAACCTGAGCCTCCATGTTTGATCCAGGCATTTTCCAGGCATAGAAACAAGACAGCAGAGCCCCCGAAAGACCAGACCCTGCAAGCACAACCTTAGGTGGATGGAGGAAAACAATGAACGTAGGCAGACACTGGCAAATTCCTAGAAGTCGGAGCCTGAGCAACTTAGAACTCATGCTGTTTACATATGTTAGAGGATGTGACATAGGGTATGTGTCCAAAATTAATACTAGTACTTGGGAGTTTCATTAAGTTTGTATAATTAGTAAATAAAGTGTGTGATTTGTTATGTGCCAAATAAATAAAATTTGTGCTTTGCCTATTTCAAACAAATAAAAAGTGTGTATTAAAGATTATAAAGTCCTGATAGCAACGATCACATACGAAGCAATTCTGAGCCCTACTCCATTCTCCTCCTCGGGCTCATCTATCACCCGGCCCTTCTCCCTCCTCCTCATTGCTCACGGCTTCCCCTCACTTGTCTGGTCCTATATTCTCCTTTCTATTGTCATTTTCAATCCAGCCCACCTTCCCAACTCTCATTTGCACCTTCTCTAAAACAGGATCACCCGCATCAGGTTCTTCCACCCTACTGATAGTTTGCAGCATTCCTTTTTTCCCTTTTCTCGCCACTTTGTTACCAGCTATTAATGTACCTTGGACGAACACATTTTGTACAATCGCCTTCCATTTTCGTCTCTCGTTCACGATAATAAAAAAAAAAATAGAAGTTTATTTGGTTTATTCATCAGCTGCCTATCCATTCATTTAATAGTTTCTGTGGCTCTTCCCCATTACAAGAATTTTATCTGTCCTGTTAATTTAAAAAGAAACAAAGAAAGAAAAGAGATCTTGAGGATCTGAGAAATCAGTCTATTTTGATAATTTGACTTGTCATGCGTGGACTTGTTGGTGAGTAAGGCCAATGCCGGCATCAATAGCTGCTGCAAGCAGTTAATTTCTGTAGAACAATATAGAGAATTTAGCAGAAGGGATTAGGTCAGTGGGGCTAAATATTTCTAGATCAAGTAGAATTTCACCACCTGCCAACGAAGGCTAGAATTCCTATTATTTTCAGTTTCTTGCCTTATCTGCAGGACCAGGTATCAGTATTACACAAGAAAAAACTGTAAAGGACAAAGAATGTACATAGCATGAAAGCAAAACGAACGAATCATCACATTCATTATGTCATCAATTAATTATTCATAATTACTGATTAATGCATCCCTTGATTAATTAAACCGTGACATATTCTCAGAAAATATGTGATGGTTCCCAAACTTTCAATGTAAGCTAGATTGGAAGGATTATGCTGAGATAGAAGAAAAATTAAGTGGGGGAAGAGGGAAAAACAGGAAATTTATAACGAAAAAAAAGGAAGCAGAAAATCAAGGCTAACCAGAGAAGGCACTATCAATGGCTTTTTGCTTGGCATGTTCTTGATGGGAGACAGGGAATCTCTGGTCGCAGTCCCTTCTTGGTGATCCAGGGTGTTCCCTCTCTGCTTTTGGATAAGGATCGGGAGAGGTAGAACTTCGGTTAGCCACTACGTGCTGCTTAAAGGTTAAGGTCGGATTTTCTCATGTGCTTATCCTGGAGCTGGTTAACTTTAAGACTTTTTTGGATGACTAGATGTCATTTGTCAGATTGTTTCTTGTAATTAGAACTTTGTTTTCCCATGGCTATTGTGTGGGGTTCTCTTGTTTTAACTTGATGCCGATGGCTATGTCGCAGCTGCTTTTGTAAACTGTATTTAGGGATAAAACCCTTCTCAAAGCTAGTTTCCTATGCCAAGAGGAGTCTTCCACTGGTTTTGGGTGCTAGACTTCCTACAGCATTCTAGCTTTTGATTCAATAAAATCCACCTTTAAAAAAAAAAATGCTCACATTCAGAGGATGATATGTACAGAAGGAAGCGAATCCTATGAGGGTTTCAATTTTTTTTTGTACGAATTCAATTATTTGTATTATGAGGGTTCGTACAGTCATTTAATTAATATAATGGACTTTGTTTTAGCAATAAAAAATTATGTGAGCAGAATGTGCTTTGAACCAAAGAAAATTGCTTTAGCAAGAAAGTGTCATCTGACTTAATGAGCTCTAATTTTCTTTGATGATTATACCAAATACTCAAGATTAGTTGGATCCCTAATTTACCATAGTTTAAAAGAGTCTCAAAGGAAAGGAGATTGTAACATAAAATTTGTATAATATTTGCAGACAGTAGATCTACTCCTCGTCTTTCGTGGTCTCTAAGAAACGGGTTGTAGTATTTCTAAGAAGCAGCCTCAGGTTTCCTGGCAAATGCTTTGAATAATTTCTGACACCACAACTTAAGGTTCTGCAATTTTATTCACAAATTCTCAAATGGATAATGAGAGATTATTTGAGGCTGCCATCGGAAAGGAAATATTAAGGCTCTAAACGATTTACTTGCGAAAAAGCCATGGCTTCTCACTGATGTTGCCCCGTCGTGTTCCACACAGACACCTTTACGTCTTGCAGTTAAGGCTGGTCAGCTTGATTTTGTTGAGGCCAGGGCTTTGTAGGAGCGTTCTCTCCTCTAACAGATATTACGCAGGTTATTGAAAGCAAATACAGGCTGGGTTAGCACCCCATAAAGTAGAGCTTTTCTGCTGGCAGTTACTTCGAGGGAGGTTGGCTGTTAAGGACTTATTAGTGAGCAGAGGTATTCTCAAGACTGAGGCTGCTATCTGATTAATTTGCAGATCTGAAATTGAGTCTGTAGGGCACCTATTTTTAAATTGCAGTGAAACTTGGAGGGTATGGCAGAAGTGGTGTGCTTTATGGAAAACTGAATGGGTGAGTCACTCTAAACTTGAAATTTGGTTCCAAATGTGGAATAACGCTGCTAGCTGTTTTGAAAATGGATTGGTTTGCAGGATGGCTTTTTATGCTATTACATTGTCTATTTGGATTACAAGAAACGACATGGTGTTCAAGGGTAAGAGTTGGGACAGCAGCCAAGTGTTTGAGCTTGTTAAAGTGCGCATTGCTTGGTGAATGCATGCGAAATGGCTTGAGGTTAATTTGGGTGTTGATGATCTGATTAAAGACCTTTGAAATGCTAATAATCCGAGGAGAGTTAGCCACTAAAGGGAAATACAGAGTTGGCAGAAACCAGGGGAGGGCAGCTACAAATTTAACACTGATGGTGCTTCCCATGGTAACCCAGGTCATGCTGGAATTGGCGGCATCCTTAAAGATTGGAATGGAGATGTTATGGCTGTTTTCTCCAAATCTATGGCGATGATAGATTCTAACTTAGAAGAGTTGTTGGCAGTGAAGGAGGCTGCGATTATCTTTGCAGCTTCTACCTGGAGGTCCTCCGTGAAATTAATGATAGAATGTGACTCTTCAAACGTGGTTAAATGGGTAAGGAATCCGTCTGAAGTCCCTTGGAGATTTCGGAAAGAAATTATTTTTATTCATAATATGTTGAAGAGGATTGATGAATGGCAAATTGGGCATATCCTGCGTTCGGCCAAAGGAGATGCAGACACATTGGCCATGGGTGGGGTTCAAAGAGCCCAGAATCTGCTGTGGATTAACTGTTCTGGGGTTTAATTGTTTTAGCTTGCTTCCTTTTTTTGTGGAAAGAAGTTGATGCCTTGTATTTTTGTCGACGCTTGATTAAAGCAGGCGTTGAGTCATTTTTCTGTATAGGCTGGTCCTCTGCCCAGTATGTGCTGGACCTAGACAGGGGGGTATTTCTTGCTGTTTGTCGACAGGTCTGTTCTTGTTAGCCTGCGACTTCCATGTAAATCCTTTGCCTGTGAATGACCATTCAGCTTTTCAAAAAACAAAAAACAAGATTGTAAATGTGAAGCATCAATAAATCACTACTCCTTAGAAGGAATTTTTACTCCTAGTTAACATCTTAATTATTCAAAAATTTTAAAAACATACAAATTTCAAAAACTAAAATTAATGAAATATTAAAACAACTAATCTTCGATGTTTTTCTTAGTAAGAACGTGAATCTTCTCCAAGTTTATTAGTTATCAACAAGTACATGGATACATTAAAATTGTAATAAAATAATCTTATTATTTACTAGTAAATGTCACTGAATTAATTTTTAATATAAAATACAGATAGTTTTGAAATTTATCACTCATAAATTTTTTGCATATTTACATTAAGTGCCCATTTAGTTTGGTTTTTTTTTAATTTATCCATTGCTTAAAAGCAAAAGCTCGATCAAACATAATTTCGTAAAAAGTTAACTTTTTTTAAAGAATAAAATTAAAAAAAAAGAGTTTAAAAACAACTTCAATTATGAGCTTTCCCTTTTTTTAAAAAAGAAATATACAAGCTTATTAGGTGAGCTATTTTTTTTTCCAAAAGATCCTCTCTCCTTCTCTCCCTATCGGTCTTCCTTTCCTTTCTCTCTTTCTATGAATCATCATTCTAATATTTTTTATGTTTTTACAAAAATTAAAAAAAAAATTCAAAATTCAAAACTGTATTCAAGTATTATTTTTTTTATTATTTTTTATTTTATTTTCTATTTTTTTTACTTTGAAAACTCTCTTTATTAGTTGATATTTCTTAATTTATTGTTTGATATGACAATTATGTGATGTTTATTTATTCTTAATTTCTTTATATTGTATATAATATTTGATGATTATGATTGAAATAATTAATTAAATAAGTTAATGGTTGTTATGATAAATTAGATGAAAATTGAGATAATATTTGTTGATTATGGTTGTTGAAATAATATTGTTCATAGAAGTGAACTTTATTAGTAAGGACATCAATAGCTAAATGCGATTTTCCTAAATTATTATCACCATCTTAGACTTCTCTTCTTCTTTTTTGGCTTCTCCAGGTTAGGAGTTTCAATAATCGACTTACTGCTTTTTTTCATCTTTCATATTTTTTTTATTTGATTCAAATTTTTTTGTTGATTTTATTTATTTATTATTATTCAATAAAAAATTATTTATGAATTATGTGTTACTTATAAATTATTTATAGAACTCTTTTTTATGATTTATTATTAATTATAAATTTTATATTATATAAAAATCCTTTTAATATTTTCAAATTTTTATTTTAAATATATAAAAAATAAAATTAATTTTTTTATTTAAAATAAAAAAAATTTTGATTAATAAAAGGTTATTTATTAAATACTATTTATGGTAATTTAAGCTAAAATTAGAGTTTATATAAATTGTTTTGCCAAACAACTTGTCTGAAAAAACTTATAAAAAGTAAATTTATCAAATAATTTTAACTTAATTTTAAAAGTTATTATTTTTTATAAAAATTTTATAATAAGTTTTAAATTAAAAAAAAAAAACCAAACCAAATATACTCTAAGACGATAACACTTTAAACCTTGTCTTTAAAACTTTCGATTTTCTAATCCTCTGTAATTAGCAAGAACCTTTGCATATTAATAGTAAGACAAATAAAACTTTAAACCTTTCTTTAATATTTTCGAATTTCTAATCCTATGTTATATAACAAGAACCGTTTAGAATATAAAGGCATTTGCTTCATCTGCTTACAGCCCACAGCATTTGTATGGCTAAGTTTCTCGAGTCAAATTGGTCCGATTAATTAACCTTGCGGACATGTGTTCTACAGAGCGAGGACCTCCTTTTGTGCAGCAAAGTTGATCTTGTACTTGGGATGGGGTCATGTTATTCACACTGTCAATTTTTTTTTTTTTTAAGTTGCTACCTATCGACTGGTGGATAGGGGCTGTGGGGAACACAACCTGTCAGCGGATAAAGATATCATACTCTCTGCTTGTTCTCAGTTAAAGAAGGCAAGTGGAGAGCTATTCACACTGTCAATTGCTTAGAAAATGTTCAGAACTTTTATGACAACAGAAGCCTTTTTGACCAAAATTAAAGACTTGTTGCAGCATATAATAAAATCTGTCTTTCGAAAAAAAACAACCTTGCGGACTTTTAGGAGAGTGGAGAATTGGTCTGACTAATTAACCTCCCTTAAAGGAGAACCAATCACCATTTGTCTGCAAGTGGTCTATACCAATTTTTAAAATTTACCATTCAAATCTTTCAAATCTTCTAATTTGGCTGCTATGCCGCTTCCCAGGTTGGCGAAAGTAAATTAATAGTCAAATATAGAGAGTGCTTTTATCTATTGCTTGCATTGCCTACCGAAGGGGGGCAAAGGGTAGTGTATCTGCGTGGGGCGTAGTTTTTTCAAAATTTTAAAAATATTTATTTATTTTATATATTTAAGTCTTTTTATTTAAATTTTTTAAATTTATTTATTTATTATAGAATGTGACTCTTCAAACGTGGTTAAATGGGTAAGGAATCCGTCTGAAGTCCCTTGGAGATTGCGAAAAGAAATTATATTTGTTCATAATATGTTGACGAGGATTATCAGATAAGGAAATGATGAATAAAGGATGCAGATAAATGTACAGCAAATATACAGATGAGTGACCATGAAAACAGAACAATCGGGAGTAAGAAAAAGAAGACAAGCAGGGGACTCAAAAGTGCACTGTTTCAATAAAGCCTTGCATACTCTTAGAATAGCAACAAAACTCATCGTTTCACTTATGATTAAAAGTTAGTTAGTTAATGATTAGTTGATAGTTAGGTAGTTAACTTTATTTTTCCTGCTAAAGCATACCTGTGTAGATGTATATATACTGATGTAAGGTTCTTTTACCTAGTGAGTGAAAAATATTTTTGATATTTTCCCACACACAATGCGTCGTCTTCTTCACCATTTCTGACATGGTATCAGAGCAGGTCAGATCTGGGATTGTATTTCTGGAATGATGGCAGAAGAAACTTTTGATTCCTCATATTTTTCATGACTGGTATTCTTCTTTTGGTACCTCTTCACTGATAAATTCCTCTCGTTTTTTTTTTCAGCTGTTTCTTTTAATCCTCAGCTTATTCCCGATCTGATTTATTGCTTCATACATTCTTATTTATGTCTGAATCGAGTCTTCAAGGATCTCAAATCTCACCTATGGGAGATCCACAATCCCCTTACTACCTTCATCATACTGAACATCCTGGTTCAGTCATTATCAATCCTAAACTCACAACAAGTAATTATGTTACCTGGAGTAGGTCATTTCTTTTAGCTCTGTCAATCAGAAACAAAATAGGCTTTATAAATGGGTCCATTTCTAAACCACAAGTAACAGATCCTCTCTACCCTGTGTGGATGCGATGCAACAACCTTATTCTGGCATGGCTGCTAGATTCTGTCACCCCTCCTATAGCATCAACCATATTCTACATGGATTCAGCCATGGATGCTTGGAATGTTTTGAAACAGAGTTATGCCCAGCCAGATGACACCAGAGTGTGTAATCTGCAGTTCACTTTGGGAAATGTAACTCAAGGAACTCGATCTGTGGACACATATTTTGTTGAGCTTAAAGGGATTTGGGAGGAGTTGAGAAATTATAGACCCTTACCCTGTTGTCAGTGTGGGAATTGCAACCCGAAGTGCTTTAAGAAATATACTGACCAATATCAGAAGGATATGGTTTTCAGATTTCTAAATGGGTTAAATGATTCATTCTCAGCTGTTAGGTCATAGATAGTACTTATGGACCCTATACCAACCCTTGACAAGGTGTACAGCATTGTGTTAAGGGAGGAAACTCAAAGGAATATTCTATACCAGTCACAACCTATGCTTGAATCATCAGCTATGCTAGCTGCAGCTGATACAAAGAAGAAAACCAAGAGAGACTTGACATGTAGCCACTGTGGGAAGAAAGGACACACTAAGGAGAAATGTTATAGAATCATTGGCTTTCCTGAAGATTTCAAGTTCACAAAAGGGAAGCCTAATATCAAGAAAGGTAGAACAACAGTGAACAATGTGACAGTGGCAAATGATACATCAGCAGAGGAGATCTATTCAGAACAAGTAGAAGAGATGAATGGAACAAGTACTATGTCCCAGATGTCTAGCCTACAGCAACAAGTCAATAAGCTCATGGAGATCTTAAGTGAGAATGGTTTGACCAGCAATGATGGTAAGGGCATCTCAGTAAATTCTCATCAGTCAAAACACTCATTAGCAAATTCAGCCTTTGCAGGTATAGTCTCGGGTCTTTCTTGCTTTAACACAGTGAATAACAAGCCTTGCAAGTTTGAAAATGTTAATTCTCTCATGATCAATCATAATTATTGGATAATGGATTCAGGTGCTACAGATCATATCTCATGTTCTTTAAAAGATTTCATTCATGCAAGACCAGTCACAAATACCTTTGTTCAGTTACCAAACAGCAAGAAAATCACAGTCACACACATAGGAAGCGTGAAGTTAACCCCATTGTTGACCTTAACCAATGTACTATGTGTGCCTGCTTTTAAATTCAATCTCATATCTACTGGTCAGCTCACTAAAGATAAGTCAACCTGTGTTCTGTTCACTGACATGTATTGTATTGTCCAGGACATCCCATCATGGACAGTGACTGGGGTAGCTAGGGCTTCTTCAGGATTATATCTCATGGAGGATAAAAGTAATGAGCAGGATCTCTCTGGTTATTGTTTTGACAATATCATTAAGTTTCCTTTGGTTTCTTTAGCTAGAACCTGTAATGTAAGGCATAGGAACTTTGATTTATGGCACTTTAGACTTGGACATGCTCCTTTAGAAAGATTGAATGTAATACATCAACAGTTTCCAAATGTTAAAGGTTCAAGTGATTTATGTTGTGAAATTTGTCCTTTGGCTAAGCAAAGGAAGTTGCCTTTTCCAATTCATATTCAATCTACCAAAAACCCTTTTGAACTGGTCCATGCAGACATTTGGGGACCCTATGAAAACTCTACTTTGCTTAATCAAAGGTATTTTCTCACTATTGTAGATGACTTTACACGTTTTACATGGATTTTTCTCATGAAGAATAAGTCTGATGTTTCAAGTATTATACCCTCTTTCAATGCTTTTGTTCAAAGACAATTTGATCTTAAAATTAAATGTTTAAGGACTGATCATGGGCAAGAATTCAAACTCACAGATTTTTTTATTAAAACAGGAATAGTTCACCAATTATCATGTGTAGAGGATCCTCAACAAAATGGAATTGTTGAGAGAAAACATCAACACATATTAATGGTTGCAAGAGCTTTATTGTTTCAATCTAAAGTTCCTATTCACTTCTGGGGGGATGCAGTCTTGACTGCAATACATGTCATTAATAGAATGCCTACCAAAGTTCTGAAAAACCAATCACCATATGAGTTATTGTTTAAAAGGCCACCTACCTATGATCATTTTAGAGTATTTGGGTGCCTGTGTTTCATATCCACATTACAAAGAAATAGAAAGAAATTTGACAAAAGGGCTACCAAATGCATATTTCTGGGATATCCTAATAACATTAAAGGATATAGAGTTTATGATCTGTGTGCACAGAAGGTCCTGATTTCAAGAAATGTTGTTTTTCATGAAGAGATTTTTCCTTTTAAAACTTTGCAGCATGATCACTCAGACCAAACATTTCATCAAACACCTACCCAGCATGGCAATCATGTTGACCATTTTAATCCAGATTCATTCAATTTTCCCTATCCAGTTCAAGAGTCAACTGAAACACACTCACCTGAGAATATACAGCCAGTTGTTGAGCCATCCACATCTAGTACAAGTGAGTCACATGATGAAGTCCCTTGTCCTAGGAATGATCCTGCAGAGGAAAACATTCATAACTATGAACCTGAACTTGAGGATGAAACCATGTTACCAGTTAGGAGAAGCCAGAGAATTAAACACATTCCCAAGTATTTAGATGCATATTATACAGAATTACCATTGAAGACAAGTAACACCACCTCACATCCAATTGTCAATTACTTATCTACTCATCATTTATCACATGCACACAAATGTTTCACTACTACTTTATCAGCTATTTGTGAACCAAATTCTTATCATCAAGCTATCAATTATTCTCACTGGAGAGAGGCTATGGCTGTTGAGTTGAAGGCATTGGAAGACAATGGTACATGGAGCATTGTTACATTACCTTCTAATTGTCATGCTATAGGATGCAGGTGGGTATATAAAGTGAAGTTGAATGCAAATGGAAGTGTGGAGAGATATAAGGCACGACTGGTTGCAAAGGGATATAATCAAGTTGAGGGATTTGACTACCAAGAAACCTTTAGTCCTGTTGCTAAGCAGACTACAGTGAGGGTATTCCTGGCATTAACAGCAGCTTTTAATTGGCATTTGTCACATTTAGATGTGAACAATGCCTTCTTACATGGAGACTTAGCAGAAGAAGTATACATGGAGATACCTCAGGGTTACTCAACCAAGGGGGAGTGTTTTAGCACATCATCAAAATTAGTCTGCAGGCTGCATAAGTCACTCTATGGACTTAAACAGGCATCAAGACAGTGGAATGCAAAACTTACTGCTTCAATATTGAAGTATGGTTTCAGACAATCAACCTCAGACTACTCACTCTTTACTATGAGAAAGATTAATGGTGACTTTGTAGCACTCTTAGTCTATGTTGATGATATTTTGGTTGCAAGTAATTCTGCTCAAGCTGAATCTGATGTCAAAAGGTTCTTGAGCTCTCAGTTTAAACTTAAGGACCTAGGTAAAGTTAAATATTTCCTAGGCCTTGAGATAGCTAGATCACCAAAAGGGATTTCAATATGCTAGAGGAAATACACTCTGGACTTATTGGAAGAGCATGGGTTGCTTGGAGCCAAGCCTATAAGCACTCCTATTGACTATAATCATAGATTGAGTAAGACCAGTGAAGGAGATGAACTGATCAATGCCACAAGTTACAGGCAACTGGTTGGAAAACTATTATATTTAGCCTTTAGCAGACCAGACATAACCTATGCTGTGCAAGTCCTTTCACAGTTCATGGATAAGCCAGCACAACAGCACCTTATGGCTGCTCACAGAATTTTGAAGTATCTTAAAAAGGCACCAGGCCAAGGGATATTGATGAGATCAAAGAATAATTTGAAGATATCAGGTTATTCTGATAGTGATTGGGCAGGGTGTCCTGACACTAGGAAGTCAATCACAGGTTATTGCATTTTCATTGGAGATTCACTGGTAAGTTGGAAATCAAAGAAGCAGTCTGTGGTAGCTCGGAGTTCAGCAGAAGCAGAGTACAGATCCATGGCCACCACTTGCTGCGAGATCATGTGGTTGAAGTACCTGATGTCAGATTTTGGAATTGATGATAGTGAAGCCATAAATCTTTATTCGGATAGCCAATCAGCCATTCATATCAGCAAGAATCCTGTGCATCATGAAAGAACAAAACACATAGAGATGGATTGTCATTTCATCAGAGAAAAGGTGCTGACTGGAGTGATCAAACCATTACACATTTCAACAAAATCACAGCTCTCAGATATATTTACCAAAGCTTTACAGCCAAGGCAATTCCATAAGCTACTAGGCAAGATGAACGTTCATGACATTCACAGTCCCTCTTGAGGGGGAGTATCAGATAAGGAAATGATGAATAAAGGATGCAGATAAATGTACAGCAAATATACAGATGAGTGACCATGAAAACAGAACAATCGGGAGTAAGAAAAAAAAGACAAGCAGGGGACTCAAAAGTGCACCGTTTCAATAAAGCCTTGCATACTCTTAGAATAGCAACAAAACTCATCGTTTCACTTATGATTAAAAGTTAGTTAGTTGATGATTAGTTGATAGTTAGGTAGTTAACTTTATTTTTCCTGCTAAAGCATACCTGTGTAGATGTATATATACTGATGTAAGGTTCTTTTACCTAGTGAGTGAAAAATATTTTTGATATTTTCCCACACACAATGCGCCGTCTTCTTCACCATTTCTGACAAGGATTGATGAATGGCAAATTGGGCATATCCTGCGTTCGGTCAATGGAGATGCAGACACATTGACTAAGGGTGGGGTTCAAAGAGCCCAGAATCTGCTGTGGATTAACTGTTCTGGGGTTTAATTGTTTTAGCTTGCTTCCTTTTTTTGTGGAAAAAACTTGATGCCTTGTATTTTTGTCGAAGCTTGATTAAAGCAGGCGTTGAGTCATTTTTTTGTATTGGCTGGTCCTCTGCCTGTGAATGAATATTCAGCTTTTCAAAAAACAAAAAACAAGATTGTAAATGTGAAGCATTAATAGGCCACTACTTCTTAGAAGGAATTTTTACTCTTAATTAATATCTTAATTATTCAAAAATTTTAAAAAATAGGGACTTCAAAAAATAAAATTAATTAAATATTAAAACAAATTATTCTTCGATGTTTTTCTTGGTAGGAACGTGAAGTTCCTTTTAAGTTTATTAGTTATTAACAAGTACACGGATATATTAGAATTGTAATAAAATAATAAGGCAGTTGCTTCATCTGCTTGCAGCCCACGGCATTTGTATGGCTAAGTTTCTCAAGTCAAATTGGTCTGATTAATTAACCTTGCGGACACGTGTTCCACAGAGCGAGGACCTCTTATTGTTTAGCAAAGTTGATCTTGTACTTGGGATGGGCTCATGTTGTTCACACTTGCAAAGGGCTTGGAAAGTAGTCTACACACAGTCAATTGCTTAGAAAATGATCAGAACTTTTCTGTCAACAGAAGTATTTTTGACCAAAATTAAAGACTTGTTGTAGCATATAATAAAATATGTCTTTCAAACCAAAAAGGCCTTGCCCACTTTTAGGAAAGTGAAGAATTTGTCTAAAAGGAGAAGCAATCACCATTTGTATATGATAATGTCTACTAGGAGAAAAGTAAAAACATATTTTTTATAATGTATCTAATTAAATTATATTATAGTATTTATTTTGTAATAAATTACTGTAATATAAGATTACAATGTAATCACATTACAGTCAAGAGATGTAATGTGATTGCAGTTTAAAATCAATATAATCATATTACATTACACTCCACAATGTTCTTAAAGATATTTTTATCCTTTAATATTATTATCTTGTTAAAAATATTTTGTAATGTTATAATTAAAATAAAAAATATTAAAATAAAATATATAATATAAGAATTAAAAATTAAAATAAAATAAAATATAAAAAATTAAAATTTATATAATATAGGTAAAAAATTTAAAATAAAATATATAAGATTACAATAAAAAATAAAAATAAAATATATGACATTAAAATATATTTAAAAGATGATATTATATAAAAATTAATAATAAAAAATACAAGTATATTAAACTTACATTTTAATAAATAGGAGTAATTTTGAAAATTAACATTTGTAAACCAAACGTTGCAATGTTATCCTCCTGTATTTTAATTATTATTTTGCTTGTATACCAAACACGGTAATGTTATTTTCCCTACAATCACATTACTTGCAATCACATTACTTGTAATCACTTTGCGTTATAAAATACCAAACGCCACCTATAAGTTATATCACGTGCTCTATACCAATTTTTAAGATATAGGTTGAGATCGGTTTTACTTTAGTACATAGTTGATATGAAATGTACACTTTTTTTATAAAATCATGACACATGCGTTATGAGAAGAAAGTGTGAATGTGAATCAAAATTATTAAATTTTTTTAAAAAAATCATTATTTAGTATGATAGTGTTTTTTTTAATACATATAGTAGTTTGCATTAATAACATCAATGATTACAAAACACAAAACAGGATTACAAAAAAGCCTATCTTTGTTTCTTAAAATCACCTATACATATTGGTTGTGAATAGCAAACCCTCCCTGACCTTGGATCAGTACAACCCCACTAGAAATGTTGTTACCCAAACAATCAAGCTGTAAACTAAAAAAAAAAAAAATATCCCAACAGATCAAGGCATTCACTCGGAAGAATCAAGAACAAAGACATTTACAATTTCACAATCACACAACTAGAACCAATACCTCGATTGGGAGGCGGTTCAAGATTAACCCACAACAACTATTGAGGCCGTGAGACCCTTCTTTCGCAAGTCGATCAACATCATCATTAGCTAGGCGAAAGTGTGTTTTATCCGCCATTGTCATACATTTTTTAGCAAATTTGTGATTTGGATGTAAAGTTTTCTCATCCTCCATCGCACCATCGCTTGGTTAAGAACCCATTTCACCACGTTCAACAATCATATTCAATCTCAATTTTTTTTTACTTGTCAACTTTATTGTTCTCAATTTCTCTAATAATGCATGACACATAAACAATACTACCACTACCACAATTAAGTTTTATTTGTAATAGAGATCATAAATGTGAAGCATTAATTAATGTTGGTATATTTTCATAATTAAAAGTTATTTCACATGATGGAAAATTATTTTTGCTCAATGGTTATGTCATAAAAAGTGACATAATGTGTCTATTGGAATATAGACAGGTTTTCATGTGAATAGTTATATCTCTTGAAAAAATTACATCCAAAAGTTATGAGACATATTGAAAAGACACCATGGATCAAAAGTTAGATATGGAAAGTTATTGTTTCAAGTTATAAATCAAAGGTCATAATTTATGGAATGAATAGTTATCTATTTATAAGATGATTATTGAAACAATATCTTTTGTCCAAAAGTTGTGTTTGGCAAAAATTTAGAGATGCTTTTTAGACAAAAGGTGTCTTTATGAAAAGGTTATGTCCTTGAAGAAGAGATTCTTGGAAGCCTATATAAAAGGCTTGTTGCCAACCATTTTGACACAATAACAAATAACAAATCAAATACCAAAAGCAAGTGTAGAAATATCAAAAGCAAGATAAGTGTTGTAAACACTTAAGTTCCTATCATCTTCAAAAGTTTTCGAATTCCTTATAGTTTACTTGCTGCAGAAAGTAGGCTCTAAGGCCAAACAGCTTTGCAAACCCTCAGATACATCTAGCAGTCTACTCTCGTTAAATGTAAGACGAAAGTTGGACGTTGGTTTCATTGTATCTCTAAGACTATTCGCATTATTCCTCTTTGCATACTGAGTGGTGGAGGTGAAATAAGTCTTAAAGATAGATGCTTAGTTGAAAGGCTCGCCTTGAAGTCAATTTTGCCTATTCTTGAATACCATATAAATCCTATTAACACTAACAATTTTAAGACTTATCTTCATGGTATTCAAAATGGCTTCAATCAAAGAAATGGCTACCAACTTTGTCAAGTTAGACCGCTTTGAAGGAGGAAACTTTATTCGATGGCAGAAAAAGATGCACTTCCTTTTCACATCTCTTAAAGTCACATATGTTTTGGATACACCATGATCAAGTAAAGAAGATGTGAAAGAATCCGTGGAAAGAACTCATTAGAGGCAGAAATGGGATAATGATTCATCATCAGGTTACAAGATAAGTTTTCTTTCCTTACTTGATATGCATGATATTGTATTTTATATGCATGGAAAATGTATATTTGTTGGAAATAAGGGTCTTGAAATATTCATGTATGATCTTGATGTGAATAAGGTTATTGTTATGTCTTATATAATTCTCATACTTCCCCTTTCATAAAGAGACACTAAGAAAACTCTTAAACATAAAAAAAAAAGATATGTCTCTCGAGGACCTTGATAATCATCTTAGAATAGAAGAAGATTATCGCAAGCAAAAAAAAGTCAAGCAAGATAAAGATTCTAATGAAATGAATCTTGAGATTTCGAAGGTCCATGTGATGGAACATAAACCATCAAACGAGTCGATCTCACGAAACAAAAGAAAACATTCCGTGGGCATGTATGACAAAAGTCATAAGTTCAAAAGGAAGAAAAATGGGCCATGTTTCCATTGTAACACACTTGGTTACTTTAAGGCGAAATGTAGACTTTTAAAAAGTAAGACACAATGTGTGAATAACCACAAGTTTGTGGCTATGGTTTTTGAGGTCAATCTTCTTCAAGATGATGAAGCATGGTGGATTAACATTGGTGCAACTAATCATGTATGTAACAAAAAAAGTTTCTTCAAAACTTTGGAAGAAGTTAATGAAGGAAACATGCTATACATGGGAAATTCCTCCACTACACAAGTGAAAGGAAAAGGCATCGTGGAACTTATGTTTACTTTTGGAAAAATACTGGTGCTAAACAATGTATATTATGTACTAGAAGTTAGAAGGAATCTTATGTCAGGTGGCTTGTTGAATAAATATGGCTTCAAATTAATATTTGAAGTAGATAAGTTCATCTTTACAAAAGGTGGACAATATGTGGAAAATGGATATTATTGTGAAAACATGTTCAAGCTTAATACTAATAAGAAGATTACTAGTTTTACTTATATTGATGCCTTGTTTAATGTTCATGATAGTAAAGTAATTTTGTCTAATCTATGGCATAATAGATTAGGTCATGTTCATTATAGAAGAATGCATGATATGGCTAAACTAGAATTAACACCCAACATTGATGAAAATAATGATACGTTCTAAACATGCATGATCACTAAAATCACAAGAAGTTTATTTTCTAAGGTAGAAAGAAAAACCAAATTGCTTGCATTAATACATTCTAATGTTTGTGACATGCATAGTACTCTTTCTATTAGTGAAAAGAAATACTTCGTAACGTTTATTGATGACTTCTCTAGATATTGCTATGTTTATTTATTGCGTACTAAAGATGAAGTAATGGAGAAATTTAGAATTTATAAAAGAGAAGTTGAATTGTTTTGTGAATTGTCTATTAAATGTTTACGAAGTGATAGAAGAGGTAAATATTATGATCCCAAGTATTTTGAGTCCACTAGTATTATTCATGAGACTACCACTCCATACACACCAGAACAAAATGGTGTAGCGAAATATATAAATTAAATAAAATCCTAAACAAAATGAGCAAAACTACTCCTATGAACTATGGAAAAGAATAAAATCAAACCTTAATTATTTAAGAGTTTGGGGATGTCGAGCCATAGTAAGAGTTTCGAACCCAAAGAAAAAAAATTGGGTGAAAAAGGAATTGAATGTATGTTTATAAGATATGTTGAACATAGTAAAGCATATCGTTTTATGGTGATAGAGCCCAATGATTCATATTCCATTAATACGATCATAGAATCAAATGACGCTATCTTTAATAAAATAAGGTTTAACTCAATTCCAAGACCCAATGAACTAGAAACAAAATGTGATAGTTTTTTAGAAAATGATGAAAAAACTATTGAGTTTCGAATAAGTAAAAGAATTAGAAAAGCAAAGATATATGGATCCGATTTTCTCATGTACTTAGTAAAAGGTATAAGAGAAGAAACATGTGAATACCTACCTTACTACTTTAATGTAAAAGGTAAAAGTGATCTTCAAACTTATAAGGAGATAATGAAGTCTCGAGATGCTTCATTTTGGAGAGAAGCAATACAAGATGTAATAGACTCAATAATGGAAAATAAAATATGGAAATTGGTAGACCTTATACCGAGTTCCAAACCAATAGGCTGTAAGTAGATTTTTAAAAGGAAAATGAAAGTTGATGGAACCGTAGAAAAGTTTAAAGCAAGGCTAGTGGCAAAAGGCTTTAAACAAAAGAAAGGTGTTAATTTTTTTGATACATATACACCGATAGTAAGAATAGCTACGATTAGAGTGCTTATAGCACTTGCATCTATATATAAGATGGTAATTTACCAAATAGATGTTAAAACAACATTCCTAAATGGTGACTTGGATGAAGATGTGTATATGGAACAACCTGAAGGGTTTGTTTTTCTGGGTCTAGAAAGAAAAATGTGTAAGCTTGTAAAGTCTTTATATAGATTAAAACAAGGGCCTAAACAATGGCATTAAAAGTTTGATGAAGTTGTGCTAGCAAATGGCTACAAAATCAATCAATCTGACAAATGTATCTATAACAAATTTCATAATGGAAGAGGTGTCATCATATGTTTATATGTGGATGACATGTTAATCTTTGGTACTGATTTAGACTAAGTGGAAGACACAAAAAGGTTTTTATCAAAGAATTTTGACATGAAAGATATGGGTACGGTGGATGTTATTCTTGGTATAAGAATAATGAGAGACAATAATTGCCTAACATTGTCTCAATCTCATTACATCGAAAATATTGTAATGAAGTATGGCAAGTCATATTGTAAGCCAATGACTAGGCCTTATGATTCTAATTTAAGACTAATACCTAACGAAGACAAGCCAATAGCACAAAATGAATACACAAAGGTGATTGGATGCCTAATGTATGCAATGGTCTGTACAAGGTCGGATATTGCTTTTGTGGTTAGGATGTTAAGTTGGTTTACAAGTAATCCAAGTAAAAAGCATTGGTATGCTATTCATAGAGTTTTAAGATACTTAAAGAGTACAAAGAATTATGGTATCTGTTATTCAAGTTTTCCTTCAGTTTTAGGAGGGTATATAGATGCTAGTTGGAACTCAAATAGAACGGATTACATATCCATGACTGGTTGGATTTTTACAATTGGTGGGGGTGTTGTTTCTTGAGATTCTAAAAAATAATCTTGTGAAGCGGACTCCACCATGGCGGCTGAATTTATAGCCTTAGTATCTACCACCCAAGAAACGAAATAGTTAAGAGACTTACTCTATGAAATTCTATTGTGGCCGAAACCAATGGCACCAATCTTGATACATTGTGATAATGAAGCAACTATATCAAAGGCATATAATCAAGCTTACAATGGAAAAAGTCGATATATTGGACTTCGGTATAGCATTGTAAGACAAAGAATTAGTTATGGTATAGTCACTATAAGTTATGTGAGGTCTAGTGAAAATTTAGCAGATCAATTTACTAAAGGTCTAAAAAGGGACTTGGTATTAAAAACCTCAAAAAGAATGGGTCTTAAACTTATCAACTAAATCTCCAATTGTGGGAGCTTACCTCGACGCTTACGGCTGACCTGCAAGTTTTGGGTACTGATCATTCTACCACATGGAGATTGCAAGCACTAATTTATATTTTCCATCCCAAAGTGTACAGTGCTTGGTTCTCGTAAGGTGTAAGGTAAGGTTGAATAAAAGGTTATTAATAGACCTATAACATGTATATGTTGTAGTACTATAATTATAGGATACTTCCGATGGGGGCTACCTATATAAGTGAAAAAGTGGCCACTTTTAGGAGTTAAAGGCTTGACTTCAACAGCACTCATGAATAGATGCAGAACACAAAGCCATAAAACGTGTTGGCAAAACTAGATACAAAGTGAGCAAGGAAACTTGTGTGTGTTTAATGGTCTGACTAGTCAAATGAAGAATCGATGGTTCAGTGCTTGGTCAACCACTCAATTCAGACTAGAACCAACCACACTCACTAAGTGAAGATTTAAATATGCAAGATACTTTCATTTATGCATAAGATTTCCAAAGTTGTTGGTATTTGAAAATTTTGAAAATGGTGAGGGATTGTTGGTGTATTTTCAAAATTAAAGGTTATTTTACAATATGGAAAGCTATTTTAACTCAATGGTTATGTCACAAAAAGTGACATAATGCGTCTGTTGAAATATAGATAAGTTTTCATGTGAATAGTTATGTCTCTTGAAAAAATGACATCCAAAAGTTATAAGACATATTGAAAAGACACCATGGATCAAAAGTTAAATATGAAAAGTTATTGTTTCAAGTTATAAATCAAAGATTATGATTTGTGAAATAAATACTTATCTATTCATAAGATGATTATTGAAATAATATCTTTTGTCCAAAAGTTGTGTCTGACAAAAATGTAGAGATGCTTTTTAGACAAAAGGTGTCTTTTATGAAAAAGTTTTATTCTTGAAAAAGAGACACTTGGAAGCTTATATAAAGGGCTTGTTGTCAACCATTTTGACACAACAACAAGCAACAAATCAAATACCAAAAGCAAGTACAGAAATATTAAGAGCAAGATAAGTGTTGTAAACACTTAAGTTCCAATAATTTCAAAAGCTTTCGAATTCCTTATAGTTTACTTGCTACAGAAAGTAGGCTTTAATGCCAAACAACTTTACAAACCCTCGGATGTATCTAGCGGTCTACTCTCGTTAAGTGTAAGATGAAAGTTAGACATTGACTTCATTGTATCTCTAAGACTATTCGCATTATTTCTTTTTGCATACCGAGTGATGATGATAAAATAAGTCTTAAAAATAGAGACCTAATTGAAAGGCTCTCCTTGAAGTCAATTTTACCTATTCTTGAATACCATATAAACCCCACTAACACCAACAATTAATCACGATTTTGTAAAAAGAATTTTAACTCATGTGAAATAATTAATATCTGAATTATTTAAAAATTTTAAAAATTATAAAATTTGAAAAATAATCTTGTTTTGATAAAAGAATGAATTAAATATTAGAACAATTATTTAGTGAGACTGTTGCTGGAATGAAATGGTACTTCCAATGAGCCAAACATGAGTAACACGGAATCGTACAAATAAAGATAAGAACATGTGTTAAACTCGAACAGAGGCTAATGTAATAGGTTAAAAATGGATGACTATCGTAGTAAATCAAAATAGGTTTCATTTCTTTTGGCACAAGCAAAACATAATCTAGGACATATCTTTTGACAGCCAAATAAATCTATAACATATTTAAAAAGGAAGCCCCATTAATGGACCACGTGGAGGCGAGAGGGAGCGAAAGAGGAAAGCCATTGAAGCAAAGAGAGAGAATGAAAGGGGTGGGTGCAAAGCGGTCGGAGTTTACTGTTGAAGCTAAGAGAGGAAGTGCAAACAGGCCCGTGTGTCGCACACGGGTCATACTCTAGTTATATTATTCAAAAAAATCCTTAAACTAATTAAAGCAATGAGAACCTGGAAGCCAGTGATGGTCAACGCCTCATCAGATCATGAGCAGAACCCCGTGAATGGAATCAAAACTAACCTTCTGGAAATTGGCTTCCAGGAGAAAAGCCATCCTGCAATGCTGAGACAAGATGGAGCCGCAAAACAGACGTCAAAACTGACATAAGCTCTTGGCTTTTATTCGTTCTCATGAAACTTCGATCCTTGCGTAAAGGAGGAGGAGAATTTAGGCCAAGTAAGTTCGTATCCACACTTTCTTTTCCTTATAAAATTTACCAATCAAATCTTTCAGATATTCTAATTTGGCTGCTATGCCGCTTTTGAGGGTGCCGAAAGCAAGTTAATGGTAAACTGTAGAGTACTTTTATCTATGAGTACTTTTCTTAAATCTATTGCGTGCATGGCCAACCGGAAGGGGCAAGGGCACTGCACCTGCGTGGGGCGTGGTTTTTTCAAAATTTTAAAATTATTTATTTATTATATATATTTAAATTTTTTATTTAGATTTTTTAAATTTATTTTTTTATTATATATTTTTAAATGATCTTTTCAAAATAATTGTTTTATTTAATAATTAATATAAATAATAAATAATAAATTAATCCTACAAACTTTATTCAATTTTATCTTGGTTCTTATGTTTTTCTCCAACTCTTTCTTTCTTTTTATTTTTCTATTCTCTTTTATTCTTATTTTACTCCCTTCCGTGTAACTCAACACTGAAACATACTTCTTTCTAAAAAAAAAATTATTAACTTGTAAGCTTGGACAAAAAAGAATGTGACTACTCATTATTATTGTGTGAAATTAAAAAGTAAAGTTTTTTTATTTTTTTTCTATTTATATTATTTAACTATTTATATATTTAATCATTGTATGAAATTTTGTATATCGTATTTAACTATTTATATTTTATACATTACAATTTTATATTTAGTATTTTAAGTTTAATAAAAATAAAATAAGAATATTAAATATTGATTATATTTTTTTAAAAGTTTAATTAAAGTATGAGTAAGTTGAAAATAATTGATAATTTTTTTAAAAAAAATATGAAAATCATTCAAATGATTCTCTTACACTTGAGCCACTAAATCTCAATACTTCAACTCATAAACAAAAGTAATGTAAATAAAAACATCCAAGCTCAATTCTGATAAAATTGTTGGTTAAGTTCAACATATTAATTTTAAAAAAATTTAACCTTAATTCTTCTTCATTTTGACCCCTAAACAAAAATTAATTAGTTCCACCCTGCATGCTAGTATGCCACGTGACGAATTCTATCACCTTATATATACTATGAAATGTCCAAGAAAACTCAAAGCTCACACTACATTTTGTCACATTGGTAAGGGCAACAAGATCAAGTAGAAATGGAACCAAGATTGTTCGAAGCATCCCGTTCTGGAGATATTTCTGCATTTCACTCATTACTCGGGGAAGATCCATTTCTGCTTGATCGAGTTGCCTTAAACTCTGTCGATAATCCTCTACACATATCAGCAATGGCAGGACAAACAGAAATCACAAAAGAAATTGTGAGCAGAAAACCAGCACTCGCTAGGGAGCTAAGTGAAAATGGTTTTAGCCCCATGCATGTCGCTTCGGCTAAGGGGCACGTTGAAATTATAGGACAGCTTATGAGAGTTGGATATGACATATGTCTTTTGAAGGGAAAAGATGGCAAGGTTCCACTTCATTGCGCGGCTTTGAAAGGCAGAGTTGATGTTGTTAAGGAACTGGTCGGGGCTTGCCCCGAGTCTGTTAAAGAACCGACTGCTTTTGGTGAAACTGCCCTTCATTTGGCTGTGAAGAGTAACCAGATTGAGGCTGCAAGGGTACTGATCGAGGAGATCAGGAGGTTAGATAAGATGGAAATTTTGAATTGGAAAGACAAGGATGGGAACACCATATTACATCAGGCAACCTTCAACAGACAACATGAGGCAAGTTTTGGAGTTCTTCCTGCTAGTTAATTACTTAATCTTTTTCTTATTTATTTGTTTTTCTTCTTTTTCAATCTATTATATTCGAAGTATAGGTCCAAGGAGATGCGCTACTAAATCCTGGTTTTGGTCATGGTGGAGTCTAAAGCGTATTATTCCAATTAAATTCTGTTTAATTCCTTGGCTACTCTAAAAATTCAGATTGTACTGATTGTGTTGTTGGTAGTCGTTCCAGAAGTTGTAAATTATGAATATATATACTTGTTTGCAGATTATAGGTCTGTTAATTGGTCAAGAAGCAGTTGTTTCTGGGGTTAACGTAAATGCCATGAACTCAAGCGGCTTTACGCCAAAGGATGTCCTAGATCTTCTGCTCCAAAGTGGAGGTGATTGTTATGATATTCAGATTCATCAGATATTTCAGCAAGCTGGAGCTGTGAAAGCCCGAGAAATCACAACAGGCCCTGCACATGTTCAAACCGAAGCAGAAAACTCTAACAGGAAGCAAAAACTGCTATCTCCTTCTTCACGGAACTTATGGAAGGAACTGATGAAAGAGGTTACGGAATCATCAAGTGAAACTAAAAACGCATTAATGGTTGTGGCAGTCCTGATAGCAACGATCACATACCAAGCAATTCTGAACCCTCCAAGTGGTTTTTGGTCAGGCTCAGATAATAAAAACTGTTCCACCATCAGCAACGTTCAGAAGGGATCTAGAACCATGACGCCTGGAGAGGCTGTCATGAGTAAAGACCCTCCAATCTTTTCTGTGTTCATTGGTTTTAATTCAATTGGTTTCATTGCATCAGTTGCCATGATCTTTCTCCTCACCAGTAAATTCCCTTTTAGGGCAGGCTTGCGGCTGGCCATGTTTTCAATGGTTGGTAGTTATGTCGTAGCTATAATCTACATAGGTCCAACGAAAATGAGAGATATATATATAACGGCCACTGTGATGGGAATTCTATTTCTTGTGGAGTTTGCATGGTTTACCATATGTTTGTTCAAGAAATGCACAGTTGGTCCAGATACAAGGAGAAAGCATTAGAGACGAACGGAAATCGACTTGGAATTCAGAATGTGGCTCTTCTTTGTACCATGAATTGATTCAGTACCTTAGAATTTTACTCCTCTGGTAATTGTTATCTTGCCAACATATATAATAACTTGCTCTTTATTTTTAAAACTTTGAAGTTTATTTGGTTCTTAATCAAGTGTTGTTCTTCTTTATATGAATTTTTTGTATCCTGTTATCGAGGACTATTTGAGTTTTTGATTGCGATGGATGTTGATGTTGAAATGTAATTGCAATATTGATAAGAGTCTATATTTGATTTGTTAAGGGCAGTAAACTTGACTTGATGATCATGTTACTTCAATTATGAATAAAATGATTATTATTATTAAAAGAAATTTTAAATCTGATTAACTATACAATTGATACTTACTTTTTTCTAATATTTTTTATTTTCAATCTTATATTCTAACGAGAATTGAACAAATAATGATAAAAACACATTTAAACTCAAATAAAGACTAATAATAATAGATTAAATATGCCTATGGTAGTAAGTCACAGTAGATTTCATTTCTTTTTTTTAAAAAGCAAAACATAATTGAGGACATCTTTTGACAGCAAAATGAACTATATTATTAAAACAACCATTAAATTAAATCAAATGACAACCTGGACGATAAAGAAAAGACACCTCAGTCAATGAGCATGGTCCCGACTTCCATAACAAAACTCATCATGCAATGTAATGCAGACTTAAGATGACGCCCTCGAAAGTAGGAGTGAGCAGTGCCGGCCCTTGGGTGAAGCCACCCAAGCAATGGCTTTAGGCCCCAATTTGGGGAGGCCTCAACTTTAGAAAAAATTTATAATTTTATAATAATTATAATATAATTAATTAAATTAAAAATATATATAAATTAAAAATAATTCTTAAAATTATTTTTTTCACTTTTTTAATTGTGTGTCTAATAATTTCAAATTTCTATTACTTCCTTTTTTCTAAAATGTTATTAATTATTAACTATATTCACTTATTTCCAATAAACTAATAATCATATGTATTTACTCATCTCCAACAGTTATTTTTTTCACTTATTTTACTTATTTCCAATCAATGCATCTAATGATTTCCAATATCTATTTTTTTTATATATAAAACTAATTTTTTTTCAATAAATAATATCTACTTTTGAAATTTTCCTTTCTCATTTGCTCTTTTTTCCTTTAACTTCAATTTTTCTCCAAAGAATACACAAGAAGTCTATTTTTTTATTATCTTCATAAAGCTGTGAGCCTCATTTACAGTTTGTAATAAGCATTCAATAATTAGGAACTATTATTCTAATCTTTACAGATTTTTTTACTTTAATTTAGAGTTTATATTATATTGTTATATTATTTTTATTTCATGTGATAGTTGATTTGTTTGAATTAGAAATTTTGATTGTTGATTTTATATTAGCCATTTAGAAAATATAAGATAATTATAATAATTGATTATAAAATGTCTTATTTAAATGGATTAAACTAAAATTAATAAAATTTTATTTAAAATCAACAATGTCTCAAGAAAGATTAAATGGATTGACTATATTATCAATTGAAAAAGAAATATTAGAAGAACTTGATTATAAAAGTTTAATTAAAAATTTTACACCTCAAAAAGTTAGAAGAATAAAATTTTAATTATTTTTTTTATTTTTAATAAAAAAAAGCCTCATTTAATTATTTCGTTTTAGGCCTTTGAATTCGTTGGGCCGCCCCTGGGAGTGAGCAAATGCAAATCGAATCAAACAACTGAACCGAATCGAAATGAGTTCGATTTTTTTAATTCGGTTAGTTTAGCTCTTTGGATAATTCGGTTAGGATAGTTTGATTATTAAAATTAATTTAGTTCTGTTTCGATTGGGAAAATTTTTAACTGAATTAATTGAACTTAAGTAAGAGTATTATAAGGATTTTGCATGAAAAATAAATCTTAAACCTAATCTCTTCTCCTCTTTATTCTTCTTTAATTATATGAGTATCAATCTAATTTATTATAATTTTTTATTATCATTTTTAATATTTTGTAGTATTAATTTATTAAAAAATACAACATAAATAAATATATATAAACAAAAAAATTTATCAAATTTGGTTTTTGAAAACCAAATCGAACTAACTAAAGTAGTTCATTTTCAGTTAATTCGATTATTTGCATAGTTTAATTCGATTTTGGTTATTTTTAAATATGAATTCGATTAATTCAATTATTAGATATCTAAAATCGAATTAATCAAAATAACTATTTACACACTTTTACTCGAAAAAGAAATCATGGGCTGACAGAAGCTCAAACACGCTATCAATGGAAACAAATTAAAAAAGGCCACGGCAATTCAAAGTCGGATAACTCACAGCTGGTCCTTACGATGAAACAGTGACTCCAAGAAGGCTTTTGTCTCATCTTATGGTTTACGGATAACTATGCTTCAGATATGAAGAATGGCGTTTTAAGTTGAGGTCAGCCAGATTTCCACTATTCACATGTGCGCTAGCAATAATTGAAATCAATTACATGAGATTTATTAAATTTATAGTTGATGACTGATTTAGGATTTTATTTAAAAAATAATTACAAAGTAATTTTATAAAATTATAAATCGAGTTAATAATTCGATTCAAAAAAAAAATTAAAAACTGAAAGTGACTGCTACTATTCTGTCACTACTTTTAGTCTACTTTGCTTATAATATGTTCTTTGTTAATAATATCAAGTACAAATTTAATAATATGTGATTTCTGTAACTTTTAAAATAATTTTGGTAAGCAAAAACATTAATTTTAAAAATATGATTATTTTTCATAACTCTTATTTATTTTTTTACTAACTTTGAAATGAATGATTATTTTTCTTATTTTCATATGTTATTTAGTCACCATGAACATGCTTTATCAATAACTTATATGAAAAACATGAGCAAATAAAATTATTTAAATATTAGATACTTTATTACGTAAAATAATGATTAGATACTCACTTACCGAAATATTATATAATTATTTAATTTTTATATGTATTTCGTAAATAACCCTTTAATTATGGGTATTCAGTAATACTGTGTTACTGAAATTTTAGATAGTAAGACTTATCAAATATATACTTATATAAACTCGAAATGCATGATTATGTAATCTTCTTCCGTACATTGACCAAAAAGGAAGATAATGCCGTTAAATTGAGAAATACAAATCATACAAACATATCTTGGCAGCGGAAGTGGAAGTGCCTATCAGGTTTTTGTCCTAATTAACAACATTGACAAGGTTGAAAAAAACTAAATTATTAATTAATTAACAGACGTAATAATAATCAATGTCCAAAGATGAGATAGGAATCTACTTTTCATTTTGTCCAAACATAATCATGCAAATATAGAAAAAGAACAGTGAATTTTCTTCATATTTGTCACGCGATTGACACTGTTGCAAACTATAAAAGGCTGAATTAAGACTCAGCCAAACCCCAAGCTTTTCTGGAGAAATCCATCTACTACTTTGTTTTTCTTCATATCCCAATAAACAAAAAGCTTCTTCAATTCTTGAATCCTGTTTGTAGTTCAAAACCCAAGAGAAAACAATGGTTGGGACTACTTTCAGGGACTGGTGTCTGTTAACTTGTAATGCTTGCATCCACGTGGACATGATGGTATTTGTAATCTAATATGATTGTCTGCAAGATTAGGAGATTTTTGTTTAAAAGTTTATGCCTTCATGTGTTAAGCTGCATGAAGTTTTTTGTTAAATATTTTACACTTGTTAATGGATTAAGAACAAATGTTAGTGTCAATTAATGTTGTATCATCTGATAAATATATACTGTTTTTTCAATGAAATGTGAGTGACCTTTCTTTGTTAACAACACAAAAACAACTCCTCTGTTCAGCTCTATTCTACAGTTCTTTAACAAAGCATTATCCTTCTTGCTGTTGACATGGTACTAGAGCTCTCTTTGAGGTCTTAAGGGACTATGGTCAACCCCAGACAAGCCTGCTCTTCTGAGTTCGATACCTAAAAAAAAAATTTCGACAAGTTACTTAAAAAAATTAAATGGCCACCACCACGACAATAAGCCATCCAGCTCCTCGTTTGTTTAACAGTGATAATTATCCCTCATGGTTTGTAAAAATGAAAGCTTATCTAAGAGGCTATGACCTTTAGGATGTGATTGAGTCTGGAACTGAAGTCCCTTCCTTAAGAGATAATGCAAGTGCTACTCAAATTAAGCAATACCATGAAGAGATTGCAAAGAGGTATAGGGCACTGTCGTTCATTCATGGAGCAGTCACTAAACCCATATTCTCAAGAATCATGGCATGCAAGTCAGCAAAAGAAGCTTGTGAAAAGCTTAAAGTTGCATTCTAAGGTTCTAACCGTACTAGACATCAGTAAGTGATGAATTTGATGCGAGAGTTTGAGGCTCTCAAAATGAAAGATACTGACAGTGTGAAGGACTATATAAACAAGGTGGAGAAGATTGTTAACTAAGTTACAATTCTGGGAGGTAAATTACCAGAAGATCGTGTGGTGGAGAAGGTGCTTATAAGCTTGCCTGAACAGTTTGAATCCAAGATATCTTCATTAGAAGAAGCCAAGGATCTTTCCAAGATAACATTAACAGAACTTGTTAATGCATTGCAAGCAGCTGAGAACAGGAGATCTATTAGAAATTATGAGAATGTTGAGCATGCACTGATTGCTAAGATGAAGGGTAAGAGTCACGGTGAGTCATTTGCAAAGAAAGTAACGTTTGAGCAGAAAGACAAAGAAAAGAGAACTCTACCAATAGGCAAACAACAATATAAAAGGAACAGAAATGTACCTTGCTCTCATTGTAAGAAGAAAGGACATGCAGAATCTAGTTGTTGGTTTAGACCCAACGTCATATGTAGGGCTTGTAATCAACAAGGGCATGTCGAGAGAGTTTGTAAAAATAAGCAAACTGAGAACAAAGACAATCATGGTCAGACTGTAGAAAAAGCTGAGGTTGTTGAAGAATGCCTATTAATGGTAAATAGAGGTACAAGTACCTCTCATGCAAAACAATGGTTGATTGACAGTGGTGCTTCAAACCATGTGACCCCCAATAAGTCACTGTTTGCTCAATTGGACGCCAACTATCGTTCAATAGTGAAGATTGGCAATGGGCTGTACCTTCATGTGATGGGCAAAGGTTCAGTAACAGTCAAAACGATAACTGGCACCAGGTATGTATATAAGGTTTTGTTGGTACCTAAAATAACTCAAAATTTTCTTAGGGTGGGTTAAATGTTAGATGACAATTATATTTTAATTTTCAAAGATAAATCATGCATCATCTATACTCCTTCAAGTGATTTTTTAATGAATGTACCAATGAAATAGAAGTATTTTGCTGTGAATTGGACTAATGTATGCATGCAGGCTACTGAGTATGAGTCCAACCCAGCAACTATTTGGCATAGAAGATTGGGTCACTGTAATTATGCCTCCTTAAAACATTTCAGTTTTTCAAATTTAGTGAATGATCTTCCCAAGTTTTCAGGTGGTGGTCCAATTTGCAAGACATGCCAATTTGGAAAATTATCAAGAAGACCATATCCTTCAGCCAGTTTGAGTAAAGCCAGTGACAAGCTATGACTAGTACATGCTGATGTAAGGGGGCTTTTGAGTGAACCGTCCTTAAATGGAAGTAAGTATTACCTTATTTTCATTGATAACTTCACCAAGTTCTGCTGGATTTATTTCTTGAAACAGAAATCAGAAGTGTTTGACTACTTCTTGAAGTTTAAAGCTCGAGTTGAAGTTAAAACAGACAAAATGATTAAAGTTTTAAGATCTGATAATGGCGGTGAATACTCATCACTTGAGTTCACTCGATACTTGGACAGAGAAGGTACTTTTCATCATTTCATTGCTCCTTATTGTCCTCAGCAGAACAAAGTCAGTGAGAGAAAGAATCGAACCATACTAGAAATGACGAGGTGTTTGCTTCATGAAAAAAATCTCCCTAAAAGATTTTGAGCAGAAACGACAAGTACAGCAACCTACCTTCTTAATATTATGCCTACTCGTGCTACACAAAAAACAACTCCCCATGAAGCATGGTACGGTGTTAAACCATCAGTGGATCATTTGAGAGTTTTCGGGTGCCTATGCTATCAACATGTTCCTAATAACTAAAAGATAAACTGGAATCTAAAGCACAAATCGTGATTCACATTGGGTACAGTTTGCAAGCTAAAGCTTATAGAGTTTACTTGGTTGATTTTGGGAAGATTTCCATCATAAAAAATGTCATTTTTGATGAAGATAGTGAGTGGAAGTGGGAAAAACAACAACGTTCAAGCACCAACTTTGTACCAGCCAATACGTTTGATAATAGCAATATTGATGATGAAGATGAACGTGGTCTGGAAGATGAACGTGGTCTGGAAGCTGACCAGATCATAGATGATGAAGCTGTAAGAGGGACTCGATCTATTAAAGATGTACATGCCGGGTGTCAATTGGCTCTTGTTGAACCAACTTCATTTAAGGAGGTTGTTCATCATGTAGAATGGATGGCAGCAACGAAAAAAGAATTAAAGATGATAGCAAAAAATAATTCCTGGTCACTGGTGGACAAACCAAGATATAGACATGTGATCGGTGTTAAGTGGATCTTCAAAAGAAAACTTAACTCAGATGGGTCGTTGAAAAAGTATACAGCTCGCCTGGTTGTGAAAGGTTATTCTCAAATGGCAGGTATTGATTATCAAGAAATCTTTGCTCTTGTTGCAAGAATGGATACCATTCGATTAATCACTGCCATTGCTGCAACTTGTAAGTGGAAGCTCTACCACCTTGATGTAAAGTCAGCCTTTTTCAATGGAAAGCTTAATGAAGAAATCTACATTGAGCAACCACCTGGCTTTGAGATTGAAACTGATAAAAGCAAGGTGTACCGACTCCACAAGGCTCTGTACGAGTTAAAGCAAGCTCTACGAGCTTGGTACAGCAAAATTGACTCATTCTTGGTGAATCATGGTTTCTAAAGAAGTCCAAATGAAGCCACCGTATATGTTTTAAAGAAGACAGATCAACCTCCTTTAATCTTGTCCTTGTACGTTGATGATCTATTAATTACTGGAGGTAATACAACTCAGGTTAATAAACTCAAGGAGTTGTTGGAAAAAGAATTCAGCATGTCTGATCTTGTGTTAATGTCATACTTTTTGAGAATTGAAGTCAAGCAGGAAGATGATGGCACTCTGTTATGTCAACAGAATTATGTCAAAGAATTACGTAAACGATTCAAAATGACCCATTGTAAAACAGTATCCACTCCCATGGCTTTGAATGAAAAATTATCTCTTCATGACGGTGTCAAATTGGAGAATCCTTTTGAATATAGGAGTCTCATTGGATGTTTGTTATACATCTGTGCTACAAGACCCGAGATAATGCATGCTGTGAGTTTTTTGTCAAGGTTCATGCAACAACCACGTCAATCACATGCCATTGCAGCCAAGAGAGTACTGAGGTATTTGAATGGTACAATCACCTTTGGACTTAAATTCACCCGATGTGGTGAAATCAAACTAATGGGATATTCAAATGCTGATTGGGCCAGCTCTGTTGATGATGCAAATAGTACCTCCGGCTACGTTTTCTCATGGTGTATTTTCATGGTGTTCGCAAAAGCAAGAAACTGTGGCTCAGTCCTCAGCAGAGGCTGAGTATGTCTTTGTAGCAACAGCAGCAAACCAAGCAATTTGGTTAAGGAAAATTCTCCATGACTTGGGATTCCCACAGGCAACTGCATCAGATTTTTTTGTTGATAATAAATCTGCTATAGCGATGATTAAGAATCTTGTGTTCCACGGACGTACAAAACACATCAGTGTGAAGTATCACTCACTGAGGGAAGCAGAAAAGCAAGGTGAAATTGCTGTCTTTCATTGCTGCTCAAATGATTAGTTGGCCGATATAATGACAAAGTCATTGAGCAAGCAGAAGTTCGAATATCACAGAGAGAGAATGAAGATAGTCAATGCAAGCATTAAGGGAGAATGTTAACTTGTAATGCTTGCATCCACATGGACATGATGGCATCTGTAATCCACTATGATTCTCTGCAAGATTAGGAGATTTTTGCTTAAAAGTTTATGCCTCTACGTGTTAAGCTGCATGAAGTTTTTTGTTAAATATTTTACACTTGTTAATGGATCAAGAACAAGTGTTAGTGTCAATTAATGTTGTATCATTTGATAAATATGTACTGTTTTTTCAATGAAATGTGAGTGACCTTTCTTTGTTAACAACACAAAAACCGCTCCTCTGTTCAGCTCTGTTCTACCGTTCTTTAACAGAGCATTATCCTCCTTTCTGTTGCCAGCATCGTTATTTTCAGTACAAGGAAGGTGCAAAAGAGGAGGATAAGGAGAAGAATAGAGCCGACGCCCGCAACGCTCTCTTGGTAGTTGCGACCCTTATAGCTGCCGTGACCTTCCAAGTTGGGGTTAACCCCCCTGGCGGTGTATGGCAGGAAACCAAGGATGGCCATACAGCAGGCACTGCTATCTGTGCATCTGAATCATCAGCCTACTACGTTTTCTTGACTTCCAACACCCTAGCCTTTTCTGCAGCGGTACTTGTCATTATGTCTCTCACGCATAAGTTTCCTTTCAAGTTTGAAGTAAGGGTTGCGTTTCAATGATTATAACTTATGGATCTGCAATCTTTGCTGTTACCCCGGATGCAGAAATCTTGATCACAGCTGCTGCACGTTTAATTTTGCGGTGCTTGATCCAGCTGTTGGTTAAGATGAAAAACAGGGAACCTGAGCCTCCATGCTTGATCCAGGCATTTGCCAGACCTAGGAACGAGACAGCAGAGCCCCCGAAAGACCAGACCCAGCAAGCAAAACCTCAGGTGGATGGCTTTCACTCTCAACTCCTAGAAGGTGGGAGCCTGAATAATTGAGAACTCAAGCTATTTATATATATTTACGGGATGTGGACATTGGGTATGTATCCAAGATTTGCCGGTTTCTCATGATATGATTAAAAATAGAAAAAAATTTTTGGAAAAATAAATAATTAAAAATAGTTTTGTACCAAATTAATACTAGTATTTGTGAGTTTGTCTTCCTAAGTAATGCAAAATTAAGTTTGTATAATAAGTAAATAAAGTGTGTAATTTTGCATGTCTCGTACGTAAATAAAGTATATGTTTGTTTCACATCTAGTGAATCTATCAAGTTTTGATTTATTTCAACAGTAATAGTTATTGTACTCTAATTAATCTGAAATTTCATTTAAATATTCAATAAATGGAAATTTAAATATCTCTATAATTTTTTTATTATCTAAAAAATTTGAACTTATTTTTTTAAATAAAAAATAGTTACATCAATTATTGAAGTTTGGTTACGAATTGTCATAGTAATTTTAGTCATAGAAGAATAGGTAGCACAGCTTTTTCTATGATAACAATATTTATTTTTTTCATATAATTGAAGGAATAATTAAGTTTGTGTTATTTAATTTGTCCTTATATTTTTTTAAAAAAAATTAAAGGATATATGATCATCTATTTGTAATCATTCTCCAAAGTTTGATTTATGTCGGTCTAGCTATAATTCATTAAGCTCAATTGACAACATAGCATCTTTTCTACAACGATGGAATTCCCTAATCTCCATAAATGGAAAAGGATTCATCTCTGGATCTGCAATTACACTGAACTCAGCTTCAAATCTGGACATGTTGTAGACAAGCAGGCCATAAGAACAACTTGACAATGCATATTGCAAAATTGAACGAATTAAGGGAGAAGAAACCTGTCTATTTCCCGTGAATATTCAAGCTAACATAGGCTTGTAGATCACAGATTCATGGCAAGGTTGAATTGTTTGCTAAGTTTTTGGTTCCATTTATGGATAGCATCCAAAGGTTGACATTTTCTGGGGCTTCTTTGGATTACATACTTGTATCAGATTATTTTATTTTCGTCATCTTATCATATGAAAACTTTATATTAATTTACAGACAAATTTGCCAGGCTAATAGGTCAATCTGTACGGATTTTTAGCTCTCTTTGTATACATCTATCTCCTAAGCTAAAAATTTGCAGGATCACTTCTTCTCTCCAGCGGATCAGTATTTGCTTGTGACTGCATGCACATGTTCCATGTCCCCCTCCAAAAGAATAAAGACAACTGTCAAATAGAGCATTCTGTTCTGACCCATCTCTGTACCCAAATGAACCACAAGCAAAAAACAACATTTCTTTGTGTACAAATTTGTGTTGTCAACTCATCTACTTTGTAAGTATCACTACATCCCAGGCCAGGGGCTCCACGCACCACTCAAAGTTTTCATTCTTTGTTCCAACCCCAAATGCTGTCCAATTATGAACACAATTGTCACCTCTGCACGTTTAGTGGTACCCCAAAAGAGGAAAGAAAAGTTTCTGTGAGAATCTTAAGGTGGATAAGAGCAGGTATCAACCAAAAGTACCACCCTTAACTGAATTGGGAGGAAAAAAGGAGCATCAATGAAAAGGAAACTCCCACTTTCGGACTTTTAATGCTAGTTTTTATATTGTTTTGTATCTGATATATTCCAAGGGTTTCAAATTCAAGCGGTATATTCACATGTATTATCAGATGGTACAGGGTATTTAGAATTTTCCTGACCATTAAAAAAAGCACAATCATGAACCAAAAGAAATTTCAGAGATTGATCGACAATGAGACTTTTGATATCCAGACTGTAATGTACGAACAATGTTCGCTTAGCCATTTTGATAACGAACAATGTCCATACATTTAACTTGTTTTTAAAGCATTGTATGCCGTTTTATTTACTTTATTGTTCTTTCTTTTGTAATGCAATATTAGCTTGTGTCGTTTAGTTCAGTTTGTCGTTTTGGTTGTTTGAAGGCACTGAAATTAAGATTTTGATATTAGTTAAGGATGGCAATAGGTACCTTGTTATAAAATATTCGTGGAAATTCAATCCGATTGTATAAAGTTAAAATATTTTATATTTTATTTACTTTATTGTTCTTTCTTTTGTAATGCGATATTAGCTTGTGTGTTTTGTTCAATATGTCATTTTGGTTATTTTAAGGCACCAAAACCAAGATTTTGATTTCGGTTAGAGATGACAATTGGTATCTTATTACAAGATATTCGTAAATACTCGACCAGTTATATAAGGTTAGAGTATCCTATAATCATGTTTGAGACGGATTCTAGTAATGATTTTACTATCTACATTGGATTCAGATACGGTTCGAATATCACCCCTTGAATACCCACTACTCAAACTCGATTATTATTTATAAAATATTATTTTATTATTTTAATAATTAAATTAAAAAATATAATTTTTACCAATTTTACAAATAATTTTTTTTGTTAAAAACTAACAAATATATAAAAAGCATGGTTACTTTAATTATTAATGTGATAACATTAATATATTTAAATTAAAAAATTATTAAATTATTTATTATATTCAAATAATATAAATATCATATCATATTATAAAGAAATATAATTACTATTAAATATATACTTTTAATATAAATATATTTACTTTTTATTTTGTGTTAACAGTATAAAAATTATAACTTATAAAATTATTAATTATAATATATATACCATTATTTATATAAACTTATAATATATATACTTAAAGAGAGCTTTTGAGATTAGAATAGTTTTGGAATTTAATTTTTTTTAATTTGATGAAATTATAGACAAATCCATGTAGTTAATCAAATTAATTCATGAAACTATGATTATTAATTAACTTGCAATATCTTTTAATATATATAGTTTATATATTGTGTAAATTTATAAGAAATATAATTACTATTATATATATACTAAAATATTTTAATATATATTTTAAATACAAATATATTTACTTTCTATTTTGTGTTAACATTAAAAAAATATTAATGATAATAAATATACATTTATTTATATATACTTATAATATATAAATCTAAAGAGATTGTGAAATTAGAAGTTTTAAAACCTAGTTATTTTTTTTAATTTCTTGTAATTAAAGATAAACCCATATAGTTAATTAAATTAATTCATGAAACTATAATTATTAATTAACATATAATGTCTTTTAATATATATACTTTATATATATATATTAAGTTCAATTGTAAGGAATATAATTACTATTATATATATTAAAATATTTTTAGTATATATACGTATATGAACTTTAAATATAAAAATATTTATTTTCTATTTTGTGTTAATATTACAAAAATTATAACTTACAAAATTATTAATTACAATATATACTATTGTTTATATACACTTATAATATATAGTTCTAAAAGGCAGTTGTAAGATTTGAAACCTAGTTATTTTTTTTAATTTCATGTAATTAAGGATAAATTCATATAATTAATTAATAAAATTATGATTATTTATTAACTTTTAAATCAAAGTTATAATTAAAAATCTTTCGTTACTTTCTCTGACAAATGAAATTTAACTTTAATTATCAATAAATTTATGCAAATCATTATTTAATTGGAAATGTAATAAATACCAAACCACATTTCTTCTACAGGGTTCTGGTTGCGGAAAGATGTCAAGTATAAGTTGAAGTAGATGCGCTACTAAATCCTGGTTTTGGTCATGCTTGGGTCCAAAGCCTGTTATTCTAATTAAATTCTCTTTAATTCCTAGGCTACTCTAAATTCTAATGAAGAATAGATTGTACTGATTGTGTTGTCGATGTTTTCTAGAATGTTATGTTTAATTCCACATTGAATCCTTTACAGAAATTGTAAATTATGGATATATATCATTTGCAGATTATAGGTCTGTTAATTGGTCAAGAAGCAGTGGTTTCTAGGGTTAACGTAAATGCCATGACCTCAAGCGGCTTTACGCCGAAGGCTGTCCTAGATTGTCTGCTCCAAAGTGGAGGTGATTTGTATGACATTCATATTTATCAGATGTTTTAGCAAGCTGGAGCTGTGAAAGCCCGAGAAATCACATCAGGCCCTGCTCATATCCAAACCGAAGCAGACGGCTTTAACAACAAGCAAATATTGCAATCTTCTTGTTCATGGAATCTATGGAAGCAACTGATGAAAGTGTAGATAAAATATAGACAGAAATATAGTTGCTGTATGAAGCAACAATCCAGAAAATGAGTTTAAAGAAGAACAAATTCTGATCTGATGAAAAGCACAATTTATTCATATGTGACACCCCTATTTATACACAAAAAAGGTAGTTACATGCATAACACTTGTCAAGACAAGGATTCAAGTGTTAAGGCATGGATTACATCTGTCCAAAAGAAGTTTAAAAAATAGTTTACATGTAATAACTACAAGTAACTTCATGTCTTTATCTAAACATATACAGACACCAAGTAACTACATGTCTTTATCCAAATAATCTGCAACTGCACACATGCACGGACACCAGGTCAGCCAAGCATTATTCTCAACACCCTTCCTTAATGCTTGCATTCTTCACCATAAGCATTTCTCGATTATGTTCAAACTTAGCCTTGGAGAGAGGCTTAGTCATAATGTCGGCTGCTACGTACTCTGCTTCTGCTGTGGATTGTGCCACTGATTCTTGCTTGTGTGAATTCCATGAAAACACTCCATTCCCAAGAGTAAATACATATCAAGAGGTACTTTTGGCATCATCAATGCTACCTCCCCAATCACTATCAGAAAATCCTACAAGTTCAATGGTTTTAACTTGTATGAATACAACTCCAAAGCTTGTTGTACCTTTTAGATACCTCAAAATCCTTTTGGCTGCTATAAGATGTGATTGACATGGCTGTTGCATGAATCGTGACAAGTAACTGACAGCAAACATAAGTTCTGGTCGAGTTGAACATATATAGAGAAGATAACCTATCAGACTTCTATATTCACTGGGATTGTAGAGCTTGTTACTTGAGTCAATTGACAGTTTATCATTTGCATTCAAAGGAGTTTCAGTTGTCTTGCAATTCCTCATGTTGAATCGTTTCAATACCTCTGTTATGTAGTTTTGTTGAGTAAGGTGAATACCATTCCTTGTTTGTGACACTTCAAGCCCCAGAAAATAAGTCATCAAACCCAAATCTGACATGTTGAATTCTTTCTCCATTGATGCTTTAAGTGTAGCAATACCTTTTGTGTTTGCACCTGTTATCAAAAGATCATCAACATATAATGATACAATTAAAGAGTTGGCAGTGCCTCCTTCCATCACATATAATGTGGCCTCATTCAAGCTTTTGTGGAATTCTAGATTTTGCAAGTAAGAGTCAATCCTACTATACCATGCACGTGGTGCTTGTTTTAACCCATATAAGGCTTTATGCAGCCTATACACTTTGTCTTTATCAACTTCTACTTCAAATCCCATAGGTTGTTCCACATATATTTCTTCATTTAGTCTGCCATTTAAAAATGCAGACTTGACATCCAGATGAAAGACTTTCCAACCATAAGCTGCTGACAGTGCAAAAAAAAGCCTGATAGTATCCAACCTTGCTACAGGAGCAAAAGTATCAAAATAATCTACTCCTGGCATTTGAGAAAAACCTTTTGCAACAAGCCTTGCTTTGCATTTATTCAAAGAACCATCTGCATTCATCTTTTTCTTAAATATCCATTTCACGCTAATCACTTGTCTATGTTTTGGTCGATCAACAAGAGTCCAAGTCTTATTTTTCTCAATCATTGTAATTTCTTCTCTCATAGCTGATCTCCATTCCTTATGTAGTGCAGCTTCATCAAATGAGGTAGGTTCTGCTATTGCAACTTGACATCTGTTGTATATGTCTTGAATAGAGCGAGAACCTCTTATAGAAGTTTCATCAGTAACATCATCAAGATCAAGTTCACCACCATAATCATTCTGACTTTGAACAACATCATTTGATTCTTTAATTTGCTTCTCATTCCAATCCCAGCTAAGTTCTTCATCGAATGTGACATCTCTGCTAATGGAGATCTTACCAGAGTCAATTTGATATATGCGGTAGGCTTTTGATTGTAGACCGTACCCTACAAATATTCCTTTCACCGCCTTTGACTGTAATTTATCTCTTAGCACATTAGGGACATGTTGATAACAAATGCACCCAAAAACACGTAGATGACTTACTGATGGCTTTTTTCGGAACCAAGCTTCATATGGAGTCACAATTCTCAAGGCTCTTGTGGGAAGAATGTTCAGCAAGTATATAGCTGTATTGGCTGCTTCTGCCCAAAAACTCTTCGGTAGCTCCTTTTCAAATAAAAGACACCTAGTCATTTCTATTATCGTTCTATTTTTCCTTTCACTAACTCCGTTCTGTTGAGGAGTGTAAGGAGCTGTGAGTTGATGTTGAATCCCTTCCTTCTCAAGATATTGTGAAAACTCTAAAGACTTGTACTCTCCACCATTGTCAGATCTCAAAATTTTAATTTTTCTCCCAGATTCTTGTTCAACTCTAGCCTTGAACTTCAAAAAGAGATTAAACACTTCAAATTTATGTTTCATAAAATAAATCCAACACATTCTAGAAGCATCATTAATGAAGATTAAGAAAAACTTGCTTCCATTTAGAGATTATTCATTCATAGGACTTCCAATATCAGTGTGAACTAGTTCAAGCTTCTTGGTTGCTCTACTTGACCGAGCAAATGGAAATGGCTTTTTAGCAGATTTCCCAAACTGACATGTACTACAAACTTGATTTGATTCAGTTAAGGAAGGTAAATTCTCCATTAAGCCTGACCTGCTTGCCTGTACCAAGGAACCAAGATTACAATGTCCAAACCGTTTATGCCAAAGTGTTGTCATATTCGATTTTACCTCAGAGGCTGGATAGCAAACATCTTCCAGATTTACAGGAAAGCATCTTCTTTTCATGGGAACATTCATGACAAACTCATCCGATGGATTATACACATTACAGGATTTTTTTTAAAAAAGTAAGACATACCCATCATCCATCATTTGGCCTACGCTTAGTAGATTTTGAACAATATCAGGAACAAGCAACACTTCTTTGACATACCTGCTTCCCAAGGAAGTTTGAATGTTGATTGTACCTTTCCCTACTGCATATAGATATTTGCCATCGCCTATTTCAACACTAGATCGATGCAAAGTATCAAGTTCAGTAAAGACTTCTTTGTTGGGGGTCATGTGATTTGAACAACCACTGTCCAACAACCATTGATTTGAGTCTACTACCTTGGGTCGTGTCAAGGTCATAAATAACTGCTCTTCAGCAACATCAGCCTTCTCATCTGCTTGTGATGACTTATCATGCTTTTCTGGTTTATTTTTACATACCTTCTCAATGTGACCCAATTGGTTACATGCACGACACCTTACACTCGATCTGAACCAGCAGTAGGCCTCTGAATGATTTCTTTTCTTGCAGTGAGAGCACATCTGAAACTTGCTTTTCTTCCCATGAGTTTTGTTATATTGAACCCTTTCTTTTTCTTTCTCCTTTTGATCACCTGAGCCTTTTTTAATTCTTGACTCACCTCCTGCCTTTCCTTTCATCTTTGCAAATAAAGCATTTTCAGATGTATTATCACTTCGCATTGCTCTCCTTTGCTCTGCGGCTTGGAGTGCATTTACTACATCAGTAAGAGTCAAGGATGAGAGGTCCTTAGACCCTTCTAAAGATGTAATTGTGGATTCAAATTTTTCTGGTAGAGACACAAGAACTTTTTGGACTACACGACTTTCAGAATATTCTCTCCCAATAGTCGTACCTGGTTCACCACTCGCATGATTTTGTTAATGTAGTCTTTAACATTTTCAGTATCCTTCATTCTCAAAGTCTCAAACTCCCTCAATAAATTCATTACCTGCATTTGCTTTGTCCTCTCTGAGCCTTGGAATTCCTCCTTAAGTTTGTCCCATGCCTCTTTTGCTGATTTGGATCCCATTATTCTTGTAAATACAGCATCCGAAACAGCCCCATGGATACATGCCAGTGCTCTGTAGCGCTTAGCAACTTCCTCGTTATGTTGTTTAATTTGTGAGAGAGTAACAGTCTCTCTCAAGACAGGTACTTCACCTCCAGATTCTATGACATCCCAAATATTGTAACCAAGAAGATAGGCTTCCATCTTAACTGCCCACATTGGATAATTCTCTCCATTGAAGTTTGGTGGAGATTGATGACTAAGGATATTGCTGGAGGCCATTTTGCATGAAGATGGTTTTCTAAAGGTTTTGGGAAATGGCTTTGTTTTTATTGTCTTAGAAACACGGTCCCTTAAGAACAAAAATAGGCTCTAGATAACATGTAGATAAAATATGGACAGAAATAAAGTTGCTGTATGAAGCAACAATCCAGAAAATGAGTTTAAAGAAGAACAAATTCTAATCTGATGAAAGGCACAATTTATTTATATGTGACATCCCTATTTATACACAAAAAAGGTAGTTACATGCATAACACTTGTCAAGACAAGGATTCAAGTGTTAAGGCATGGATTACATCTGTCCAAAAGAAGTTTAAAAAATAGTTTACATGTAATAACTACAAGTAACTTCATGTCTTTATCTAAACATTATCTAAACATATACAGACACCAAGTAACTGCATGTCTTTATCCAAATAATCTGCAACTGCACACATGCACGGACACCAGGCCATCCAAGCATTATTCTCAACAGAAAGAGGTTACGGAATCATCAAGTGAAACTAAAAATTCATTATGGTTGTGGCAGTCCTGATAGCAACGGTCACATACCAAGCAATTCTGAGCCCACCTAGTGGTTTTTGGTCAGCAGAGAGTAAAAATTCTACGACCGTCAGCACCCGCGTCGTTTAGAAGAGATATAGAACCATGACGCCTGGAGAGGCTGAGATGAGTAAAAACCCTCCAATCTTTTCTGTGTTCATCGGTTTTATTTCAATTGGTTTCATTGCATCAGTTGCCATGATCTTTCTCCTCACCGGTAGAGTCCCTCTTAGCAGGGGTGGACTCAGGAATTTTTTTGAATAGTGTTATAATTAAAATACCAATTAAAAAAATAAACATATTAAATTCATAAAACAAAAATTTTAACATTAAATTAAAAAATATAAATTCAATATATTCATTTAATACTTCAAAATAAAAATATCTAAAAAATCATAATTGTCTATGATAATTTTTCATATTTTGAAAACATGGTATGATAGTATTAGTAGCCCTTTCTGTAGATATACTCTTATAATTTCATCTTGATATACTCAAAAAATTTTTCTTCAATTTAAGATCTGTCGGAAGAGTATTTAAATCAAATTCAATACGACTTTACTTAGACGATTCTTGACTACAATCATTAGTAGAATTTTGTTATTGTTGCTCAAGATCTATTCTTGTGGGAGAATTTTTTTTTCTTTTAAAATATCTTTCCATGGCTTATTTATTTAAAATTATAAAAACTTGTTAAAAATTACTACTCATTAGCATAAACTAAAATACTAGAATTAAATAAAATATGATCTTACATAGCAAATTATCAGGTTCAACAACTAATAATAAAACAATTTTTAATTCATTGATCAAAACTAAATATAACAATCTACAAACCACACAAAGTTAAATACAAAAATCAAATAATCAAATCTACAAAATAAATCAAAAAAATGAAAGACTAATAATTTCAAGATTATAATTATGAATCTAAACTATCAAATTAATAAAAAAATATTTAGACATGAAATATTTAAAAACTTAACTTAGTTTGAAAATTTTTTACAATTGAAGTTTAGTTGAGTTACTTTGAGAGAGTGGAAAACACAATCAATGATCGAAAAGAGGAAAGATACTGTAAGTCTCAAGAATAAGATTAGAATTTTTTAAGGATAAAAATAGTTTAAGTTTTGACTTTTTTAATAAAATTTTAAATTATAAAAATAATTTTTTAATCTTTTCATATAAAATTTAAATATTAATACATAAATTATTTTTTGATAAATTTACTTTTTGATAATATTTAAATATTTTTTAGTAAAATATTTAAATATTAATAATATATAAAATTTTTAATAAAATCTACCCTTTGATCTCACTTCTTAGAAAATTGTAAAAAAATAATGAGTTCATAATATTATTAAATATATAAAATTTTTAAAAAATAATATAATAAATAAATATTTTTTTTAATTGAGTGGTGTCATGTGTCCGCCCATGCCTCTCAGGGCAGGCTTGCGGCTGGCCATGTTTTCAATGATTGGTACTTATGTCGTAGCTGTAATCTATATAGGTCCAGCGAACATGAGAGATATATATATAACGGTCACTGTGATGGGAATTCGATTTCTTGCGGAGTTTGCACGGTTAACCATATAGTTGTTCAAGAAATGGAGAGTTGGTCCAGATACAAGGCAAAAGCATTAGAGACGAACGGAAATCGACTTGGAATTCAGAATGTGGCTCCTCTGTGCACCATGAATTGATTCAGTACCTTAGAATTTTACTCCTCTGGTAATTGTTATCTTGCCAACATGTATAATAACTTGTTCTTTATTTTTAAAACTTTGAAGTTTATTTGATTCTTAATCAAGTAAGCATTATTCGTCTTTAAATGAATTTTCCGTATCCTATAATAGAAGATTATTTGAGTTTTTTATTGCAATGAATATTGATGTTGAAATGTAACTGTAATATTAATAAAAGTCTATAACTGATTTAGTAAAGACAGTAAACTTAATTTGATGATCATATTACTTTCAATTATGAATAAAATTATCATTATTATTAAAAAAATTTATATTTGATTAATTATATAATTTATACTTATTTTTTTAATATTTTTTATTTTTCAATCTTATATTTTAACGAAAATTGAACAGATAACGATAAAGACACATTTTAAACTCAAATAAAGACTAATAATAGTAGATTAAAATGTGCCTATGGTAGTAAATCACAGTAAATTTCATTTCTTTTTTTCAAAAGCAAAACATAATTGAGGACATCTTTTGACAGCAAAATGAACTACATTATTAAAACAACCATTAAACTAAATCAAATGACAACCTGGATGGTAAAGAAAAGACGCCTTAGTCAATGAGAACAGTCCCGGCTTCCATAACAAAACTCATCATGCAACGCAATGCTGACTTAAGATGACGCCCTCGAAAGAAAAGTCGTGGGCTGACATAAGCTCAAACACGTTATCGATGGAAACAAATTAAAAAAGGCCCCGGCCATTCAATGTCGGACAACGCACAGCTGGTCCCCATGATAAAACAATGACTCCGAAAAGGCCTTTGTCTCGTCTTATGGATTACGGATAACTATGCTTTAGATATGCAGAATGGCGTTTTAAGTCAAAGTCATCCAGATTTCCAATATTCACATGTACGCTAGCAATAATTGAAATCAATTACATGAGATTTATTAAATTTATAATTAGTCATGAATTCAGAATTTTGTTTAAAAAATAGTTAAAAAGTAATTTTATAAAATCATAAGTCAAGTTGATAATTCGATTTAGAATAAAAATTAAAAACTGAAAGTGACTGCTACCATCTTACCAGTACTTTCAATCCGCCCTGCTTATAATATATTTAGTCACCATGAACATGCTTTATCAATAACTTATATGAAAAACATGAGTAAATAAAATTATTGAAATGTTAGATATTTTATTACGTAAAATAATGAGTAGATACTTACTTACCGAAATATCATATAATTATTTAATTTTTATACATATTTCATAAATAACTCTTTAATTATGGATATTTAGTAATACTGTGTTACTGAAATGTTAGATAGTAAGACTTATTAAAATATCAAATATATACTTATATAAACTCGAAATGCATGATTATGTAATCTTCTTCCGTACATTGACCAAAAAGGAAGATAATGCCGTTAAATTGAGAAATACAAATCATACAGACATATCTTGGCAGCGGAAGTGGAAGTGCCTATCAGGTTTTTGTCCTAATTAACAACATTGACAAGGTTGAAAAAAACTAATCAATGTCCAAAGATGAGGTAGGATCTACTTTTCATTTTGTCCAAACATAATCATGCAAATATAGAAAAAGAACAGTGAATTGTCTTCATATTTGTCACGCGATTGATACTGTTGCGAATATAAAAGGCTGAATTAAGACTCAGCCAAAACCCAAGCTTTTCTGGAGAAATCCATCTAGTACTTTGTTTTTCTTCATATCCCCATAAACAAAAAGCTTCTTCAATTCTTGAATCCTGTTGTAGTTCAAGACCCAAGAGAAAACAATGGTTGGGACGACTTTCGGGGACTGGTGTGGTTATTTTCAGTACGAAGAAGGAACAAAAAGGGAGGATCAGGAGAAGAATAGAGCCGACGCCCGCAGCGCTCTCTTGGTAGTTGCGACCCTTATAGCTGCCGTGACATTCCAAGCTGGGGTTAACCCCCCCGGCGGTGTATGGCAGGAAACCAAGGAGGATTCAGCAGGCGCTGCAAGCCCCCCTGTCGCTGTAGGGCAGGATTTCAAGGTCCGTCACGCTGGCACTGCTATCTGTGCATCTGAATCATCAGCCTACTACGTTTTCTTGACTTTCAACACCCTAGCCTTTTCTGCAGCGGTACTTGTCATTATGTCTCTCACGCATAAATTTCCTTTCAAGTTTGAAGTGAGGGTTGCTTGCCTTTCCATGATTATAACTTACGGATCTGCAATCTGTGCTGTTACCCCGGATACAACAACGTTTCGACTCGCCTTGATCACAGCTGCTGTGCCTTTAATTTTGCGCTGCTTGATCCAGCTGTTGGTTAAGTTTGAAAACAAGGACAAAAACAAGAACAAAAACAAGGACAAGATAGGAGGGGACCAGAAAGACCAGACCCAGGGAGAACAAGCTTAGGTGGATGGCTTTCACTCTCAACTCCTAGAAGTTGGGAGCCTGAACAACTTAGAACTCAAGCTCTTTATATATATTTACGGAATGTGGACATAGGGTATGTATCCAAGATTTGCCGGTTAATTTCTCATGATAAGATTAAAAATAGAAAAAAAATCTTGGAAAAATAAATAATTAAAAATGATTTTGTTCCAAATTAATACTAGTGTTTGTGAGTTTGTCTTCCTAAGTAATGTAAAATTAAGTTTGTATAATAAGTAAATAAAGTGTGTAATTTTGTATGTCCCGTATATAAATAAAGTATGTATTTGTTTTACATATCGTGAATCTATCAAGTTTTGATTTATTTTAACAATAATAGTTATTGTACTTTATTTAATCTGAAATTTCATTCAAATGTTCAACAGATGAAAATTTAAATATCTCTATAATTTTTTTATTATCTAAAAAAATTCGAATTCATTTTTTAAATAAATAATAGAGGCATCAATTATTGAGGTTCGGTTACGAATCATCATAGTAATTTTAGTCATAGAAGAATAGGTACACAGCTTTTTCTATGGTAATAATATTCGTTTTTTTCATATAATTGAAGGAATAATTAAGTTTGTGTTATTTAATTTGTCTTTATATTTTAAAAAAAAATTAAAGGGTATATGATCATCTATTTGTAATCATTCTTCAAAGTTTGATTTATGTCGGTCTAACCATAATCCATCAAGCTCAATTGACAACATAGCATCTTTCTACACCGATGGAATTCCCTAATCTCCATAAATGGAAAAGGATTCATCTCTGGGCCTGCAATTACACTGAACTCAGCTTCAAATCTGGACATGTTGTAGACAAGCAGGCCATAAGAACAACTTGACAATGCATATTGCAAAATTGATCGAATTGAGGAAGAAGAAACCTGTCTATGTCCCATGAATCTTCAAGCCAACATAGGTTTGCAGATCATAGATTCATGGCAAGGTTGAATTGTTTGCTAAGTTTTTTGTTCCATTTATGGATAGCATCCAAAGTTTGACAATTTCTGGGGCTTCTTGGGATTACATACCTGTATCAGATTATTTTATTTTCATCATCTTATCCTATGAAAACTTTATATTAATTTACAGAGAAATTTCTCAGGCTAATAGGTCAATCTGTACGGATTATTAGCACTCTTTGTATACATCTATATTCTTAGCTAAAATTTTGCAGGATCACTTCTTCTCTCCAGCAGATCAGTAGTTGCTTGTGACTGCATGCACATGTTCCGTGTCCCTCTCCAAAAGAATAAAGACAACTGTCAAATAGAGCAATCCGTTCTGACCCATCTCTGTACCCAAATGAACCACGAGCAAAAAACAACATATCTTTGTGTACAAATTTGTGTTGTCAACTCACCTACTTTTTAAGTATCACTACTTCCCAGTCCAGGGGCTCCACGCACCACTCAATGTTTTCATTCTTTGTTCCAACCCCAAATGCTGTCCAATTATGAACACAATTGTCACCTCTGCACGTTTAGTGGCACCCCAAAAGAGGAAAGAAAAGTTTCTGTGAGAATCTTAAGGTGGATAAGAGCAGGTATCAACCAAAAGTACACCCTGAACAGAATTGGGAGGAAAAAAGGAGCATCAATGAAAAGGAAACTCCCACTTTCGGACTTTTAATGCTAGTTTTTATATTGTTTTGTATCTGATATATTCCAAGGGTTTCAAATTCAAGCAGTATATTCACATGTATTATCAGATGGTACAGGGTATTTAGAATTTTCCTGACCATTAAAAAAAGCACAATCATGAACCAAAAGAAATTTCAGAAATTGATCGACAATGAGACTTTTGATAGCCAGACCGTAATGTACGAACAATGTTCGCTTAGCCATTTTGATAGCGAACAATGTCCATACATTTAACTTGTTTTTAAAGCATTATATGCCGTTTTATTTACTTTATTGTTCTTTCTTTTGTAATGCAATATTAGCTTGTGTCGTTTAGTTCAGTTTGTCGTTTTGGTTGTTTGAAGGCACTGAAATCAAGATTTTGATTTAAGTTAATGGCAATAGGTACCTTGTTATAAGATACTCCTGAAAACTCAATCCAATTGTATAAAGTTAAAATATTTTATATTTTATTTACTTTATTATTTTTTCTTTTGTAATGGCTTGTGTGTTTAGCTCAGTCTGTCGTTTTGGTTGTTTTAAGGCACTGAAACCAAGATTTTGATTTCAGTTAGAGATGACAATGTGTATCTTATCACAAGATATTCGTGAATACTCGACTGGTTATATAAGGTTAGAGTATCTTATGATTAGGTTTGAGATGGATTTGGATAATGATTTTAGTATCCGTATCAGATTCAGATACGATTCGAGTATCATCCCTTGAATATCCGTTACTCAAACTCGATTACTATTTATAAAATATTATTTTATTATTTTAATAATTAAATTAAAAATATACAATTTTTACCAATTTTACAAGTAATTTTTTTGTTAAAAACTAACAAATATATAAAAAGCATAATTACTCTAATTATTAATGTGATGATATTAATATATTTAAAATAAAAAATTATTAAAATATTTATTATATTCAAATAATAAGAATATCATATCATATTATAAAGGAATATAATTACTATTATATATTTATTTTTTATTTTGTCTTAACGTTATAAAAATTATAACTTATAAAATTATTAATTATAATATATATATATATATACCATTGTTTATATAAATTTATAATATATATACTTAAAGAGAGCTTTTGATATTAGAATAGTTTTGAAATTTATTTTTATTAATTTCATTAAATTAAAGACAAATCCATATAGTTAATTAAATTAATTCATGAAACTATGATTATCAATTAACTTATAATGTCTTTTAATATATATTGTTTAAATATTGTGTTAATTTATAAGAAATATAATTTCTATTATATATAAATTAAAATATTTTAATATATATTTTAAATACAAACATATTTACTTTCTATTTTATGTTAACATTCAAAATTTATAATTTATAAAATTATTAATTATAATATTATACATTTATTTATATATACTTATAATATGTAAACCTAAAGAGATTATGAAATTAGAATAGTTTTGAAACCTAATTTTTTTTTAATTTCCTGTCATTAAAGACAAACTCATATAGTTAATTAAATTAATTCATAAAACTATAATTATTAATTGACATATAATGTCTTTTAATATATATATACTTTATATGCATTAAATTCATTTTTAAGGAATATAATTACTATTATTTATATTAAAAAACTTTTAGCATATATATGTATATGTATTTTAAATATAAACATATTTACTTTCTATTTTGTGTTAATATTATAAAAATTATAATTTATAAAATTATAATTACAATATATATACCATTGTTTATATACACTTATAATATATAAATCTGAAGGGAAGTTGTAAGATTTGAACCTAGTTATTTTTTTTAATTTCATATAATTAAAGATAAATTTATATAATTAATTAAATTAATTAATGAAATTATGATTATTTATTAGCTTGCAAATCAAAGTTATAATTAAAAATCTTTTGTTACTTTCTCAACAAATGAAAATTAACTTTAATTATCAGTAAACTTATGCAAATCATTATTTAATTGAAAACGTAATAAATATCAAACTACATTTCATCTACAGCGTTCTAGTTGCGGAAAGATGTCAAGTATAAGTTGAAGCAAATGCGCTACTAAATCCTGGTTTTGGTCATGCTGGACTGCAAAGCCTGTTATTCTAATTAAATTCTCTTTAATTCCTAGGCTACTCTAAATTCTAATGAAGAATAGATTGTACTGATTGCGTTGTCGATATTTTCTAGAAAGTTATATTTAATTCCTCATGGAATCCTTTACAGAAGTTGTAAATTATGGATATATATCATTTGCAGATTATAGGTCTGTTAATTGGTCAAGAAGCAGTGGTTTCCAGGGTTAACATAAATGCCCTGACCTCAAGCGGCTTTACGCTGAAGGCTGTCCTAGATCTTCCGCTCCAAAGTGGAGGTGATTTGTATGATATTCATATTTATCATATGTTTCAGCAAGCTGGAGCTGCAAAAGCCCAAGAAATCACAACAGGCCCTGCTTAGATCCAACCGAAGCAGAAAGCTTTAACAACAAGCAAATATTGCAATCTTCTTGTTTATGGAATCTATGGAAGCAACTGATGAAAGAGGCTACGGAATCATCAAGTGAAACTAAAAATTCATTATGGTTGTGGCAGTCCTGATAGCAACGATCACATACCAAGCAATTCTGAGCCCAGCAAGTGGTTTTTGATCAGCAGAGAGTAAAAATTCTATGACCGTCAGCACCCACGTCGTTTAGAAGAGATCTAGAACCATGACGCCTGGAGAGGTTGTCATGAGTAAAAACCCTCCAATCTTTTCTGTGTTCATCGGTTTTAATTCAATTGGTTTCATTGCATCAGTTGCCATGATCTTTCTCCTCACCAGTGGATTCCCTCTTAGCAGGGGCGGACTCAAGAATTTTCTTGAGTAGTTTAAAATACTAATTAAAAAACTTAATATATTAAAATTCATAAAATAAAAATTTTAACATTAAATTAAAGAAAATGTAAATTCAATATATTCATTTAATGTTTCAAAGTAAAAATATATAAAAACCTATAATTATCCATGACGATTTTTCATATTTTGAAAACATAGTGTGATAGTATTAGTGGCCCTTTTTGCAAATATGCTCTTCTAATTTCATCTTGATCATTAGGATACTAAAAAAAATTTTTCTCAATTCAGGATCTGTCGGAAGAGTATTTAAATCAAATTCAACATGACTTTACTTAAACTATTGTTGACTACGATCATAAGTAGAATTTTGTTATTGTTGCTTGGGATGTGATTCTTGTGGGATAATTTTTTTTTCTTTTAAAATATCATTTCATGGTTTATTTATTTAAAATTATAAAAACTTGTTAAAAATTACTATTAATTAGCATAAACTAAAATATTTTAATTAAATAAAATATGATCTTACATAACAAATTATCAAGTTCAACAACTAATAATAAAACAATTTTCTATTTATTGATCAAAACTAATCTACAAACCATATAAAGTTAAATACACAAATCAAATAATCAATACCCGCAAAATAAATAAAAAAAAGAAAGACTAATAATTTCAAAATTATAATTATAAATCCAAACTATCAAATAAATCAAAAAATATTTAGATATGAAATATTTAAAAACATAACTTGATTTTAAAATATTTTACAATTGAAATCTAGTTGAGTTTCTTTGAAAAAGTGAAAAACACAATCAATGATCGAAAAGAGGAAAGTCACTGTAAGTGTCCAGAATAAGTTTAAAATTTTTGAAGAGTAAGAATAGTTTAGATTTCAACTTTTTTAATAAAATCTTAAATTATAGAAAAAAAATTTTAATCTTTCATGTAGAATTTAAATAATAATATATAAATTATTTTTTAATAAATTTACTTTTTAATAATATTTAAATATTTTTTAAAAAATTATTTAAATATTATTAATATATAAAATTTTTAATAAACTCTAACTTTACTTTTTATAAAATTGTAAAAAAAATAATGAGTTTATAGTATTATCAAATATATAAAATTTTAATATAATAATACAATAAATAAATAGTTTTTTTAATTGAGTGGTGTCCCGTGACACCACTCACATATACATGGGTCCGCCCATGTCTCCCAGGGCAGGCTTGCGGCTGGCCATGTTTTCAATGATTGGTACTTGTGTCGTAGCTGTTATCTATATACGTCCGACGAAAATGAGTGATCCATATAACACGGTCACTGTGATGGGAATTCGATTTCTTGCGGAGTTTTCACCGTTTGCCATATACAAGGCGGAAGCATTAGAGACGAACGGAAATCGACTTGGATTTCAGAGTATCAACTTGGATTTCAGAGTGTGGCTCCTCTTTGTACCATGAATTGATTCATTACCTTAAAATTTTACTCCTATGGTAATTGTTATCTTGCCAACATATATAATAACTTGTTCTTTATTTTTAAAACTTTGAAGTTTATTTGGTTCTTAATCAAGTAAGTGTTGTTCTTCTTTACATAAATTTTCTGTTTCTTGTTATCGGGGATTATTTGAGTTTGTTATTGCAATAGATGTTGATGTTGAAATGTAACTGTAATATTAATAAGAGTCTATTGCAGATTTGTTAAGGATAGTAAATTTAACTCGATGATCATGTTATTTTTAATTATGAATAAAATTATCATTATTATTAAAAAAAATTTATATTTAATTAATTATATAATTGATATTGATTTTTTTTATATTTTTGATTTTTTAATTTTAAATTTCAACTAAAACTGAACAAATAATAATAAAAACACATTTTAAACTCAAATAAAGACTAATAATAGTAGATTAAAATGTGCCTATGGTAGTAAATCACAGTAAATTTCATTTCTTTTTTTCAAAAAGCAAAACATAATTGAGGACATCTTTTGACAGCAAAATGCACTACATTATTAAAACAACCATTAAACTAAATCAAATGATAACCTGGACGGCAAAGAAAAGACACCCCAGTCAATGAGCACAGTCCCGGCCGCCATAACAAAACTCATCGTGCAATGCAATGCTGACTTAAGATGACGCCCTCAAAAGAGAAGTCATGGGCTGACATAAGCTCAAACACGTCATCAATGGAAACAAATTAAAAAAGGCCCCGGCAATTCAAAGTCGGACAACGCACAGCTGTATAACACAATGACTCCAAAAAGGCTTTTGTCTCGTATTATGGATTTCGGATAACTATGCTTTAGATATACAGAATGGCGTTTTAAGTCAAGGTCATCCAGATTTCCACTATTCACCTGCACGCTAGCAATAATTGAAATCAATTACATGAGCCTTATTAAATTTATAATTAATGACGAATTTAAGATTTTATTTAAAAAATAATTAAAAATAATTTTAAAAAATTATAAATCAAGTTAATAATTTGGTTCAAAGTAAAAATTAAAAATTGAAAGTGATTACTACTATCCTGTCACTATTTTCAGTCCATCTTACTTATAATATGTTCTTTGTTAATAATATCATGTACAAATTTAGTAAGATGTGATTTCTAATCTTTGAAAGTAATTTTGGTAAGCAAAGACATTAATTTTAAAAATATGATTATTTTTCGTAACTTTTATTTATTTTTTTTACTAATTTTGAAATGAATGATTATTTTTATTATTTTTCGTATATTATTTGGTCACCATGAACATGCTTTATTAATAACTTATATGAAAAACATGAGTAAATAAAATTATTGAAATATTAGATACTTTAATACGTAAAATAATGATTAGATACTTAATTACCAAAATATCATATAATTATTTAGTTGTTATACGTGTTTTGTAAATAACTCTTTAATTATGGGTATTCAATAATACTGTGTTACTGAAATTTTAGATAATAAGACTTATTAAAATATCAAATATATGCTTATATGAACTTGAAATGCATGATTATGTAATCTTCTTCCGTACATTGACCAAAAAGGAAGATAATACCGTTAAATTGAGAAATACAAATCATACAGACGTATCTTGGCAGTGGAAGTGGAAGTACCTATCAGGTTTTTGTCCTAATTAACAACATTGACAAGGCTGAAAAACACTAAATTATTAATTAATTAACAGACGTAATCATAATCAATGTCCAAAGACAAGATAGGAATCTACTTTTCATTCTGTCAAAACATAATCATGCAAATATAGAAAAAGAACAGTGAATTTTCGTCATATTTGTCACGCGATTGATACTGTTGCGAATTATAAAAGGCTGATTTAAGACTCAGCCAAACCCCAAGCTTTTCTGGAGAAATCCATCCACTACTTTGGTTTTCTTCATATCCCCATAAACAAAAAGCTTCTTCAATTCTTGAATACTGGTTGTAGTTCAAAACCCAAGAGAAAACAATGGTTGGGACTACTTTCAGGGACTGGTGTCGTTATTTTCAGTACAAGGAAGGAGCAAAACAGGAGGACAAGGAGAAGAATAGAGCCGACGCCCGCAACGCTCTCTTGGTAGTTGCGACCCTTATAGCTGCCGTGACCTTCCAAGCTGGGGTTAACCCCCCTGGCGGCGTATGGCAGGAAACCAAGAAGAACAAACCAGCAGGCACTGCTAACCCCCCTGCCGGTGTAGGGCAGGATACCAAGGACCATAAAGCAGGCACTGCTATCTGTGCATCTGAATCATCAGCCTACTACGTTTTCTTGACTTCCAACACCCTAGCCTTTTCTGCAGCGGTACTTGTCATTATGTCTCTCACGCATAAGTTTCCTTTCAAGTTTGAAGTAAGGGTTGCTGGCGTTTCAATGATTATAACTTATGGATCTGCAATCTTTGCTGTTACCCCGGATACAACGACGTTTCGACTCGCCTTGATCACAGCTGCTGCGCCTTTACTTTTTCGGTGCTTGATCCAGCTGTTGGTTAAGTTGAAAAACAGGGAACCTGAGCCTCCATGCTTGATCCAGGCATTTGCCAGACCTAGGAACACGACAGCAGAGCCCCCGAGAGACCAGACCGAGCAAGAAAAACCTTAGGTGGATGGCTTTCACTCTCAACTCCTAGAAGCTGGGAGCCTGAACAACTTAGAACTCAAGCTCTTTATATATATTTACGGGATGTGGACATAGGGTATGTATCCAAGATTTGCCGGTTAATTTCTCATGATAAGATTAAAAATAGAAAAAAAAAATCTTGGAAAAATAAATAATTAAAAATAGTTTTGTACCAAATTAATACTAGTATTTGGGAGTTTGTCTTCCTAAGTAATGTAAAATTAAGTTTGTATAATAAGTAAATAAAGTGTGTAATTTTGTATGTCCCTTATATAAATAAAATATGTGTTTATTTCACATCTCGTGAATCTATCAAGTTTTGATTTAATTCGGTAATAATAGTTATTATATTTTATTTTATATGAAATTTTATTCAAATATTCAACAGATGGAGATTTAAATGTCTCTATAATTTTTTTATTATCTAAAAAAATTCAAATTCATTTTTTAAAATTAAAATAGAAGCATCAATTATTGAAGTTCGGTTACGAATTGTCATAGTAATTTTAGTCATAAAAGAATAGGTAGCACAGCTTTTTCTATGGTAACAATATTCCTTTTTTTTCATTTAATTGAATTAATAATTAAGTTTGTGTTATTTAGTTTGTCTTTATATTTTTTTAAAAAAATTAAAGGGTATATGATTATCAATTTGTAATCACTCTCCAAAGTTTGATTTATGTCAGTCTAGCCATAATTCATCAAGCTCATCTTTTCTACACCGATGGAATTCCCTAATCTCCATAAATGGAAAAGGATTCATCTCTGGGTCTGCAATTGCACTGAACTCAGCTTCGAATCTGGACATGTTGTAGACAAGCAGGCCATCAGAACAACTTGACAATGCATATTACAAAATTGAACGAATTGAGGGAGAAGAAACCTGTCTATTTCCCATGAATCTTCAAGCTAACTGTCAACTATGAAGATTATTTGAAATTGATCTCAAGTCAGCAGAAGAATAAGGGCTGCAGAGCAACAAGCCATCAGAGATCTGCTACTGTAAATAGTCAAGAATAAAGAACCAAAATGCACCGGATAAATAAAGAGGCTGAAGAAGGAAGAAAAAGCAGCAAGGTGCACCGTTTCACTAAAGATGTAATTAATTAGGCCTTAAATTTCTGTTAAGTTAGTTAATAGAAAAGTTAGTTAGGTTGTTTTGTCCTTTTCTCTTACACTGTATATATACAGACTTTTGTAGCCTTTTTCGATCAAGGAATGTATCAGAAAATTCCTCAACATTCTCAAAAATAGCTGTACATTTTCTGACATGGTATCAGAGCAGATGGTTCCTGGAAAAATGAATCTCTTCATTTCCTGAACGATAGCTCCTTATCACTGGTAAAGTAATCTTTTATCAGATCATTTGTCATTTCTAAGCCTTGTTCATTCGATCCATTTTTCTCAACCTTGTTCATTGAATCCATTGTTAGCTGATATCTGTGTTTGATTTCTAAAATCATGTCCGAATCAACTGAGTCAAGTTTTCAAGGATCACAAACCATATCTCAAACTTCACCCATTGGAGATCCCCAATCTCCTTACTTCCTTCACCATACTGACCATCCTAGCTCAGTCATAAACTCACTTCCACAAATTATATAACCTGGAGTAGATCCTTCCTTCTGGCTCTCTCAATCAGAAACAAAATGGGTTTCATAAATGGAACTATCCCTAAACCTCAACCAACCGATCCTTTATATCCTTTTTGGATACGTTGCAACAATCTCATTGTAGCTTGGTTGCTTGACTCTATCACACCTCCAATAGCATCGACTATTTTTTATATGGATTCTGCTGTGGATATTTGGAATACTTTGAAGCAGAGCTTTGCACAACCTGATGACACCAGGGTATGCAATCTGCAGTATACATTAGGCAGTGTAACCTAAGGAACACGTTCTGTTGATTCTTATTTTATTGAACTTAAGGGTATTTGGGAGGAGTTGAGGAATTACAGGCCCTTGCCTCATTGTGTTTGTGGAAAATGTAGTCCAGAGTGCTTCAGGAAGTACTCTGATCAGTATCAGAAGGACATGGTTTTTCGATTTCTTAATGGCTTGAATGACTCTTTCTCAGCTGTTAGATCTCAAATTATACTCATGGATCCCATACCATCCCTTGACAAAGTGTACAGCCTTATATTGAGAGAAGAAGCTCAAAGGAACTTGTTGTTTCAAACTCAGCCTGTCTTAGAATCCTCAGCAATGTTAACTGCCAGTAATGGAAAGAAAATATTCAAGAAAGACTTGATTTGCTCACATTGTGGGAAGAAAGGCCATCTCAAGGAAAAATGCTACAGACTAGTGGGGTTTCCTGAAGATTTTAAGTTCACTAAGTCCAAGACAATCTCCAAGAGAGGGAAATCAGTAGCAAACAATGTTACTAGTACAAATGATGATGAATTTGCAGTTGTGCAGTTAGAACAGGAAGAAAATTTAGTCGGGAATGGAACTATGTCTCAATTATCAGTCATCAAACAGCAAGTCAATAGGTTGATTGAACTCTTAAATGAGAATGGAATCACATGTTCTGATGGTAAGACTTCTTCACAAAACAAGTCATCCTTGGTCAATTCAGCTTTTGCAGGTACTATCTCAAATCATCAATGTTTCAATACTCAAAATAATATGCCACCTAGTTTTAGACACATTAATAATCTCATGTTTAAACAAAATACCTGGATCATGGACTCTGGTGCTACTGACCATATCTGCTGCTCACTAAACAGATTTGTCTCAGTTGAACCAGTTAGTGACTACTTTGTTCAACTACCAAATAATGGGAAGGCACTTGTTTCTCACATAGGAACTGTTAGAGTAACCCCTCTATTAGTACTCAAAAATGTATTATGTGTTCCTAGTTTCAACTTCAATCTGATGTCAATAGGGAAGTTAACCGAGTCAAGAAAAACATGTCTCCTTTTCACTGATGCATATTGTATTATCCAGGACCTTCAATCATGGACAGTGACTGGGGTAGCTAGAGCATCTTCAGGATTGTACTTGATGCAGGATAGCCAAGTTGAACAGGATTTGTCTCAATTCTCTTTTCAAAAACTTCTCAAGAATTCATTTGTTTCTTCTGTTGATTCATTTAAATCAAAATACAAAGACTTTGATTTATGGCATTTCAGGTTGGGACATGCCCCAACAGAAAGGATTAATGTACTGCACAAGAATTTTCAAGAGATTAATTGTTCAAATGACTTGTTGTGTGAAATTTGTCCTGTAGCAAAGCAGAAGAAACTGCCATTTCCAATCCACACTCAAAGTACAAAAACAGCCTTTGAGCTGGTACATATGGACATATGGGGTCCATATGAAGTTTCAACTCTTAATGGCCATAAGTATTTTTTGACTATTGTGGATGATTTCACACGTTTTACATGGGTGTATCTAATGAAAAACAAGTCTGAAGTTGGAATCATCATACCAGCTTTTAATAACTTGATTCAAAAACAGTTTAACAGTTTTATAAAATGTCTGAGGACAGACAATGGTCAAGAATTTAAACTCATTCAGTTTTACAATGAAACTGGTATTGTACATCAGCTATCCTGCACTGGTACACCACAACAGAATGGTGTTGTGGAGAGAAAACATCAACACATTCTAGCTGTTGCCAGGGCTCTAATACATCAGTCTAGCATTCCATTAAGCTTTTGGGGTGAGGCAGTTTTAACAGCTACTCACATTATAAATAGGGTGCCAACTAGAGTCCTCCAAGATAAGTCACCGTATGAGATGTTATTCAACAGACTTCCTTCATTTGATCACTTCAAGGTATTTGGTTGTTTGTGTTTTGTATCCACACAAACACAGCATAGGAAGAAATTTGACAGCAGGGCTAGTAGATGTATTTTTATAGGATATCCAAATCATGTTAAGGGGTACAAGGTATATGATCTTGAGGCACAAAGGGTCCTAGTATCCAGGGATATTGTTTTCCATGAAAATATCTTCCCATTTCAATCTTCAAAACATACCAGACAAGAATTTACATTTAATCAAACACTTGGTATGCATGCCACTCCTTTTGATATTACTGATCCTGTTTATACAAATTCTCAATCCCATGACCAAGACCAAGTTGAACCACGTCCTGATGCATCTTCACAATCCTTTGAACAGCCTACTACATCACATTCCAATGAGATATCATGTAATTCACCTTCTGTTAGTAGTCTGCCTACTGCAGACAGTACTAGTCCAGTAACAACAAACCATGATATTGATCAAAATCAACCAACAAGGAAAGGTACAAGATCAAGAAACCTACCAAAGTACCTAGATGCATACCAAGTTGATTTACCATCACATACAAGTGCTGTCACTTCACATCCTATAACCAAATTTGTTTCTCATCATAATCTATCACCTAATCACAAGGCTTTTACCATTTCATTGTCAAATATCCAAGAGCCTAAAACTTACCATCAAGCTGTGACTCATTCACATTGGAGAGATGCAATGACAGTTGAATTGCAAGCTCTAGAAGACAATGGTACTTGGAGCATAGTATCATTACCAGCTAATTGTCATTCTGTTGGTTGTAAGTGGGTATACAAAACTAAGCTGAATGCTAAGGGAGATGTGGAAAGATTCAAGGCAAGACTTGTTGCCAAAGGTTATAGCCAGGTTGCTGGTTTTGACTACCAAGAAACCTTCAGTCCAGTGGCCAAACAGTCAACAGTTAGAGTTTTCCTTGCCCTGGCAGCAGCAAACAGTTGGTTACTGTCACAGCTGGATGTAAACAATGCTTTTCTACATGGAGAATTAGATGAGGAAGTATATATGGATCTCCCTGAGGGTTATGCAGTTCAGGGGGAGTATCCGGATGGTTCAAAACTAGTCTGCAGACTACATAAGTCTTTATATGGCTTGAAGCAAGCATCCAGACAATGGAATGCTAAGCTTACATCTTCTATCATCCAGTTTGGCTTCAAACAATCAGCTTCAGATTATTCACTTTTCACCATGAACACAAATGATGGTGAATTCATAGCTTTGTTGACCTATGTTGATGACATATTGATTGGAAGTACTTCTGATCAAGCTGCAATAGCTATAAAGAATTATTTAAGTTCACAATTCAAGCTAAAGGACTTAGGAACTGTGAAATACTTCCTAGGACTTGAAGTGGCCCGATCACCACAAGGCATTTCAGTTTGCCAAAGAAAGTATACTCTAGACCTATTAGAAGAGTATGGTCTGCTTGGAGCTAAGCCTGCATCAACACCTATTGACTACAATAGCAAGTTGACTAAGGCAAGCAAAGAAGAAGAGATAACAGATCCTACAAGGTATAGACAACTTGTTGGGAAACTTCTCTATTTGACTTTCACAAGACCTGACATTTCATTTGCAGTACAAACTTTAGCACAGTTCATGGATAAGCCAGCACATGATCATTACATGGCAGCATATAGAGTATTGAAGTACCTGAAAGGGGCACCGGGTCAAGGAATCCTAATGAGAGCAGACTCAACTCTGAAGATTTCAGCATACAGTGATAGTGATTGGGCAGGTTGTCCAAGCACCAGAAAGTCCATCACAGGCTACTGCATATTCATCGGAGAGTCATTAGTAAGCTGGAAATCCAAGAAACAGCAAGTGGTAGCTCGAAGTTCCACTGAAGTAGAGTATAGGGCTATGGCATCCACATGCTGTGAAATCATTTGGATAAAAGGCTTGCTAGCAGACTTTGGAGTTGATCACAGTAATGCAGTGAGACTTTATTGTGATAATCAATCTTCAATCCACATCAGCAAGAATCCAGTATTTCATGAAAGAACAAAACACATAGAAATCGACTGTCATTTCATCCGTGAAAAGATTGTTAAAGGGGTGATTGAACCAGTATATATTCCAACAGACTTGTAGATTGCTGATGCATTCACAAAAGCCTTACAACCAAGACAGTTTCAGAGGTTGTTATACAAGATGAACATTCACAATGTTCATACTTCATCTTGAGGGGGAGTGTCAACTATGAAGATTATTTGAAATTGATCTCAAGTCAGCAGAAGAATAAGGGCTGCAGAGCAACAAGCCATCAGAGATCTGTTACTGTAAATAGTCAAGAATAAAGAACCAAAACGCACCGGATAAATAAAGAGGCTGAAGAAGGAAGAAAAAGCAGCAAGGTGCACCGTTTCACTAAAGATGTAATTAATTAGGCCTTAAATTTCTGTTAAGTTAGTTAATAGAAAAGTTAGTTAGGTTGTTTTGTCCTTTTCTCTTACACTGTATATATACAGACTTTTGTAGCCTTTTTCGATCAAGGAATGTATCAGAAAATTCCTCAACATTCTCAAAAATAGCTGTACATTTTCTGACACTAACAGAGGTTTGCAGATCACAGATTCATGGCAAGGTTGAATTGTTTGCTAAGTTTTTTGTTCCATTTATGGATAGCATCCAAAGGTTGACATTTTCTGGGGCTTCTTGGGATTACATACCTGTATCAGATTATTTTGTTTTCATCATCTTATCCTATGAAAACTTTATATTAATTTACAGAGAAATTTGCCAGGCTAATAGGTCAATCTGTACGGATTATTAGCACTCTTTGTATACATCTATCTCCTAAGCTAAAAATTTGCAGGATCACTTCTTCTCTCTAGTAGATCAGTAGTTGCTAGCGACTGCATGCACATGTTCCATGTCCCCCTCCAAAAGAATAAAGACAACTGTCAAATAGAGCATTCTGTTCTGACCCATCTCTGTACCCAAATGAACCACGAGCAAAAAACAACATTTCTTTGTGAACAAATTTGTGTTGTCAACTCCCCTACTTTGTCAGTATCACTGCATCCCAGGCCAGGAGCTCCATGCACCACTCAATGTTTTCATTCTTTGTTCCAACCCCAAATGCAGTCCAATTATGAACACAATTATCTCCTCTGCACGTTTAGTGGCACCCGAAAAGATGAAAGAAAAGTTTCTGTGAGAATTTAAGGTGGATAAGGGCAGGTATCAACCAAAAGTACCACCCTTAACAGAATTGGGAGGAAAAAAGGAGCATCAATGAAAAGGAAAGTCCCACTTTCAGACTTTTAATGCTAGTTTTTATATTGTTTTTATCTGATATATTCCAAGGGTTTCAAATTCAAGCAGTATATTCACATGTATTATCAGATGGTACAGGGTATTTAGAATTTTCTTGACCTTTAAAAAAGGCACAATCATGAACCAAAAGAAATTTCAGAAATTGATCGACAATGAGACTTTTGATAGCCAGACTGTAATGTACGAACAATGTTCGCTTAGCCATTTTGATAGCGAACAATGTTCGTACATTTAATTTGTTTTTAAAGCATTGTATGCCGTTTTATTTAGTTTATTGTTCTTTCTTTTGTAATGCAATATTAGCTTGTGTCGTTTAGTTCAATCTGTCGTTTTGGTTGTTTGAAGGTATTGAAATCAAGATTTTGATTTTAGTTAAAGATGGCAATAGGTTCTTTTTTACAAACTATTCGTAGATACTCGGTCCAATTATATAAAGTTAAAATATTTTATATTTTGGTATTTTATTTCTTATAAAGTTACGGTTTAGATATTTTAAAATTAACAGTACCTTACTTATTGACAACATTAATTTTAATGCACGGTGAACAAAATTCTTTTTTGCTTTTTTCAATGCTTTGGGTCATTGCTAGTATTTTTAAATTTTTAATTTTTTTAAAATTATAAATATTTAAAATAAAATAAAAAATTTTATGTAAAATATCCTTACACTTTTAAATTTTGATCGAAATTACACAAAAATCAATTAATTTTTAAAATGAATACCCTACAAAAAAATATTTTTTATTAAACACTTAAATTCAGCCATTAATCAACTATTAATATTTTTGTTAACTTATTGACATAACAAAAATACTTTGATTAATTTTTAAATTACTATTATATAATTTTATTATTTTTTATTAATTTAAGAAAAAAACCTCCCAAGATGCCCCAGTTGAACTCCCTAAGGGAGCAGCGTTGCTCCCCTCTCATCAATCGGTGTTTCTTTCTCTCTTTTTTTTTAAATTTTTTAAAAATATAATAATAATTTTCAAAATTAATAAAAAAATATTTTATTTTTTTGTAATTTCTGTTAACCGTGTTTATATTTTTTAAGTAGATTTATGGAGAAATTCACCTACTACCTTGTTTTTCTTCAGTCCCCATAAAGCTTCAACAATTCTTGAATTCTGTTTGTAGTTCATAACCAAAGAGAAAAGAATGGTTGGGACGGCTTTCAGTGACTGATGTCGTTATTTTCATTACAAGGAAGGTGCAAAAAAGGAGGATAAGGAGAAGAATAGAGCCGACGCCCGCACGTTCTCTTGGTAGTTGCCACCCTAATAGCTACCGTGACCTTCCAAGCTGGGGTTAACCCCCTGGCGGTGTATGGCAGGAAACCAAGGAGGACAATACAGCAGGCACTGCTATCTATGCATCTGAAACAGCAGCCTACTACGTGTTCTTGACTTCCAACACCCTAGCCTTTTCTGCAGCGGTACTTGTCGTTATATCACTCACACATAAATTTCCTTTCAAGTTTGAAGTAAGGGTTGCTAGCGTTTCAATGATTATAACTTACGGATCTGCGATCTTTGCTGTTACCCCGGATGTAGAAACGTTTCGGTTCGCCTTGCTCACAGCTGCTGCGCCTTTAATAATGCGGTGCTTGATCCATCTGTTGGTTAAGTTGAAAAACAGGGACAAGAGAGAAGAGCCCCAGAAAGACCAGACCCAGCAAGCACAAGCTTAGGTGGATGGCAAATACTCCCAACTCCTAGAAGTTGGGAGCCTGAACAACTTGGAACTAAAGCTATTTATATATGTTTACCGAAGTTGAGCATGGAGAAGTCCTCATCAGCATCTTGCAGAAGGGTGGAATTAGGGTGGCTGATTTAATGGCGTTTGAAGGCCTTTGTTGCGGTTCGAGAGGTGAATATTCTCTAGATTTTAGTGGATTGCTTGTCTAGCTTTTGTAATTTAGGATGTTTGGATCATGGTTATAGTGTAATCTTAATAGTTTTTTAAAGTTGGGAAGATTAGTCCCTTTTGTATAGGGAACGCACTGTTAAGTTTGAGCCATCATTATATGTTTGAGTGGTGGAATCCTTTTGTAACTGCACGTCTTTCTCCATAGCTTGATTTGTTATTATTATGGCATGCAAGTCGCTTTTCCAAAAAAAAAAAAAAAAAGATGTAGATGGTTCTCTTTCAGCTCTGCTTTTTTTGTTATGTATAGCTGGGTCATGAGGATCAATGTATAGGGTTTATGGTTTTTTTGCTGTGCAGGCGTCTGTTCGTTTTGAGCTGGTTGATGTGTGATGAGATTGTTTCTTTGTTAATCCCATAAGCAACCAGGATTTCTCTTGTTGGGGTTTGTTGTGCTACTGGGCACCGAGGAAGATGGTGTCTGGGGCATCTACCTTGATGGTAGTCTTTTGCTCTCCTTTTCTTAACGAAGTCTATCCAAATTTCAAATAAAAAAAAAGAATAATTAAGTTTGTGCTATTTCATTTGGATATATGATTATCATGTTGTAATCATTCTCCAGGTTTGATTTATGCCGGTCTAGCCATAATTCATCAGAATCCATTGACAACATAGCATCTTCTTACACTGATATATTCCCCAATCTCCATAATTGGAAAACGATTCATTTCTGGGTCTGCAATTGCATCAACTCAGCTTGATATCTGGACATGTTGTAGACAAGCTAGCCACAAGAACAACTTGAGAATGCGTATTGCATAATTTAACGAATCAAGGGGGGAAGAAAACCTGTCTATATCCCATGAATCTCCAAGGTAACATAGGTTTGCAGATTACAGATTCATGGCAAGGTTGTATTGTTTTGCTAGGTTTGGACCAAAGGGCTAGTCTTGGTCGAGGACTGGTTGGGTTTGATTACACTCTTACCAGGCTGAGGCCCAAAAACTAGAAGCCTGAAAGCAGCATTTTGTTTATATCCCGCAGGACCCACACAACTTTTTCTGTTTTCGATTTTATTTGTCTTTCTTTGATTTCATAAAAATTACGAGCTGCTCGATTTATCAATAGCATCCAGGTTTGACATTTTCTGGGCCCCCTTTGGATTACATGCTTGTATCAGATTATTTTATTCTCATCATCTTATCCTATGAAAACTTTATATTAATTTACAGACAGAAATTTGTCAGGCTAATAGGTCAATCTGTACGGATTACTAGCACTCTTGGTATACATCTATATCTTAAGCTAAAAATTTAAAGGATCACTTCTTCTCTCCAGCTGATCAGTAGTTGCCTGTGACAGCATGCACATGTTCCATGTCCCGCTCCGAAAGAATAAAGACAACTGTCAAATAGAGCAATTTGTTCTAACCCATCTCTATGCCAAAAGAACCACAAGCCAATAAACGGTATTTCTTGGTGTACAAAATTTGTTGTCAACTCAGCTACTTTATAAGTGTCAGTACATCCCAGGCCAGGGGCTCTACACACCACTCAATGTTTTCATTCTTTGTTCCAACCCCAAATGCTGTCCAATTATGAACACCATTGTCACCTCTGCACTTTTAGTGGCACCCCAAAAGAAAAAAGAAACGTTTCTGTGAGAATCTTAAGGTGGAGAAGAGCAGGTATCAACCAAAGTGCCACCCTTAACAGAATTGGGAGGACAAAGGAGCATCAATGAAAAGGAAAATCCCATTTTCAGACTTTAGCTCCAGGTTTTTTTTTGTTTTTATCTGATATATTCCAAGCGTTTCAAGTTCAAGCAGTATATTCACATGTATTATCAGATGTTACAGGGTATTTACCTGACCACTAAAAAAAGCACAATCATGAACCAAAAGAAATTTCAGAAATTAATTGACAATGAGACTTTTGATAGCCAGACTGTAAAGAAGAAACTCCCATCTGTACATACATAAACAATTTGAGATCCAAAACCCCAAAAAAGGAAACCACAAGAAACCAAAAAGAGAGAGAGGGGGGGGGGGGGGGGGGGGGGGAGGGGAACATGTGGGGTTTTAGTGCACAAGTCATGCATTCAACCTGCCAGCCCAAATAGTTTGAACAAAGTCACTGTATCTGTATCTAACTACGTTCAGGAAATCAGAGCGAACATTGAAGCCCTTAAACAGCTAGTTGTTGCTGCTTTTGATGAGAGGATTCTTCTTCATTGAAACATAAATGGGCTTTAAGTGAACTCCCAAGGCTTAAAGAGGAATCTGCAATACTTGGTGGAGGTTGTAACATCATCTCTCTTTGCAGGTAGGAGTAGTAGGTGTGAAAGGTATTTGGGGTCACATTTAAGTGGAAACCCAACCCAAATAGGAAATCCACTTCAAGGAAGTTCATTTCTGTTGTGCTGATTCCTCCTACTTTTGCATAATAGGCATTGTTGTAATACCTGAAGATGAAGTTCCAAAATATCAGAAACTGAAGTCAGATAAAGATAATGGTTGGTAGAATATTAAATGGATTATCCATTTTCTTAATTTACCTTTTTAAGAATATTTAAAGGCATGGTAAAGAGAAAAGGGAAATAAAAAAAAAGAAAAGAAGAGAAAGAAGAAAGCAGGCAGGCCTATTACCATAGAGACACTGATTTTTTTAAATTATTTGCATCTTTGCAGAAACATCTGTATCATATGCATCTTGTCTGACTATCAGAAGTACAGCCAGGATTCACATGCCCACAATTATTTGGAATTAGAATGAAATATATTTTCTGGGAAATTCAAAGGCTTTACAATTCCAACAAGTCTTAAACATATGAGACTTCAGAATGGAAAAATCAAACCTCAAGTTTCAGTCAGAGTTCAGAAAACATGAAAGCAATCGAGGTATTAGATAATTGGGGGGGGAAATCTGAGATTTTGGTTAGAAACATACTCTGGTACTGCAAATTGCCAAGTAATTACAAGTTTTGAAGCTTCACTTAAAGAATAAGCTAATCCCATTGAAGCAAATCTAAAGAAAACCTGAAATCCATATGTAAAAATCAAAGAATTTCTGTATGCTTTATTCAAGGAAGTTAAGAACTTACACATCATCCATGAACTTTGCAGCAACCATGACACTAGTAATAAGCAGCCGATGAACGTTGAAAGAATTGAGGGGCAACGAGGTTTGCCTTTGAGCAAACCGATCAAGATAAACATATGCAACAATAAAGCAAGACGGGCTACAATTTGCATACTTGTAAATTCTGTCCAGGTAGTTTTGAATTGAGATAGTTGGCCGAGTTAGGCCATGAAACACCGAAATCTTCTGAGGCTGAAACCGACAGTTTACATCGTTGGATTCTGCCACTTTTTGGAGAAGAGAAGACAGAAACGTTATGAGATTTGGCATCACATTTGGGTTCTCTAACTCTGCCATAGCTGAGAGCAAAAGAAGTTGTCGAATGTGTCCTTTTGCTGCTCGTATTGAGGTATAAATGGTTTTACTTTGTGTTAGAAAACAAAAACAGGCGAGGTGGTCGTTAAAGGGTAGGTAATTTCAATGGAGAGAGTTAGCCTCAGGAATTTGAATTATGACTCGGATGTCCCCCATTTGGTGGGGTTTATAAGGCCTTTTCTTTGACACAAAAGTTTGGGGATTTCGAGTTGGGGTTATGATTATTAAATTTCAAAACTTGACTTGTGCAAGAGGGAACCAATTGCAAAAGGTGGTTCATTCTTCGGATTAAAGTCCTTCTCCTGATAGGAGATTGAGGTTGGTGATTAACTTGTGGCTACTGTTGCTGTGCTGATGGCATGCCATACCCATCATGTGATTACATGTGGCAAATGTTGATTATAATTCGTGGGTCCTACTTTTTGGAGATCTTTGCATGTTGTAAATCTACACAGTGTTTGGATTTGTTATGTTTTCTCGGATGATGGGTAACATGTAATTTGCTCTGTTGGTCCATAGCCATTGCCGCATAGCATATGCTGCCGCTCTGTTTTCCCCTAAAACAGATGACAGAAAACTACAGATTTTTAAGGTGTTGGGCTGCGTCCAAATTCAGGTCATGATTCCGGGGTTGCATTCAAAATATGTTTGGCAACTACTAGATGAGGGATCTTATCTTGCATGAGTATTGTCTACAAACTCAACAAAGAAAAACAGGAATTCTGAACCTGCAAGTACCACGGGTATGCTTGTGGTTGACTTCGGAATGATCATCATCTCGTCTGATGAGTCAAATGCATCATAATTCTTTGTTTCACACATCAAAATACTGTAGTAGGTGATCATAATCAAAGCACTGAAACTTGCAAATTGGAATTCTGTTTTTAATTCTGATTTTGACCCACTTCCAACCCAATTGACACCAAGTGTTTTACTTCAAGTTCTCCACTTCTGCAGCTCTACTCAAGAAGATCATGATTGGTCTTTTTGTTTTTTTTGTGGGGGCCAACTCATAGAGAAAGGATATTTTACTGGCATATCCTAAAGCTATCTTGTTATACTTTTAACGAGTAGAGGAGAATATAGAACAGATATCAACATGGTTTTAAAAAAGGACAGAGAGAAGACTTAGACTTTACAGCACTATGTCACTTGCATGGACCCTGTCTAACTTCTTCCAGGATATATCTGCAGTTTATCCCTTTAACTTTGTCCTTTGCGCCCACCTCTCATCAACCATCAAGCTGCAGATATCAAAATATTTTGACCCCAGATCCACTTGGGCATTTTCAATCTACAACTAAATAATTACTTCCATAGTTTTTTGGATTAAATCTTTAGGTACATGCATAACGCCATAATAAGGCAAAAACTTCAATTCAAAACAGATGGATTTACACCTGAATTTTACCATATCAGTTAACTTCAATCTTCTGTACTGTGTAATAAGTACTATTTTACATTCATTTCAAAAGTGATGGGTTTCAATCAACTTTATCATGATGATCAACTATGCAGATTAACTTTGGGGGAAAACAACAAGTTGAAAATTTGTCAGTTAGGAAGGCACTGCCAAGCTGGAAGCATGTCTTTTCTTGGAGTGAAACAAGAGCAAAGCATGTCTTGTTTAAGGGAAATTTACAAACTCCGATGATGAAATTCTTGGTTTTGCGTTGGAATTAAAACTCAAAAGCATTGTCTGTTGCGGGTGCCTCCCCAACCCCATGTGCTGTCCATGTGAGCCCTCTCCTCATAACCTAATGCGACCCACATAATTCGCCACCACGAAAAATAAAAATAAATCCAAAAAAAGAAGAAGAAGAAGAAAATAAGGCCAGCCCGCATGTTATCTTCCTTAATGCATGGTAGTGGGCTTCCTGTAGCCTTGACAATATGACCCTTTGTTCAGAATAAGGCATTGACAAGCCAAGATTTTGGGTAATTTATATCAACAACTGAAAATCGTACTGCAAGGTTGTTTTTATCACTCGTGAAGCACATGCCATTGGGTCCTGCTGCATTTTCTTTTATATTTTGTTTTGGTTGTCTTCAGGAAAATATTATTACCACCGACGGGGCTGCTTTTGTTTTATAGGGGTAGCCGATGATGCAAAGAAAAAGGAAGATGTTGAAGCATGTGGAGTCGATGAGAGCAAAAGAGATAACGGTTCCTGTCCAAGAGAAAGCACAGGTGATGGGAATTGGAGGGTTGTATATTTCAATCTGATAAGCAAGTAAATCGTACGCAGAAGGACAGGTTTTGAAGCAAGGAAATCATGCTTTTCCCTGGAAGGTTTCATTGTCTAAAACGTTCTTCCAATCATTAATCTGGAAGTCCTGAAACAAATTATGATTGGTAAATGACGTGAAAATAATGCATTGAATATAGGTTCAATCAGCTTATCATCAGATAATATGTGTAGAATTTCAATCTGATTCATGTCTGGATTTTTAAGTCATGAGCTTGTTAAATTATCCATATTCCTTTCACAAATGGGAGGAAATTCTGCCACTTTGAGCAGCTACACAAGCTTAAATTTGAAACTTCATACATCCGGAACGGGGCGATGTAGAAAAGGGCTCCAGCCAGACCTTGGATTAGGTGGGTCTTTCCTCTGCCAAGTGCAGCTTCCCCTGCAGAAATGCATGGAGAAATACCTTCCTTGCTGACATCAGTGGATATCCCTCGCTCCAGACTTCCATAGATAGAAAAAAACTTTCCCTGCACCTAAGATTTAAACATCGAGCGTCCCTCTACAAAAAGGCAATAGGCATATCACACAGTGCCCTGCAGTTGGTTGATAAGCACCTCAGAATCATCATCCTGATTCCCGTCACTGGAACTATAACTGCTTTTTCTATCTTTGTCCATTGGCAATTCACTTTCACTGAGAGCTTCTTCGGATAAGCCGATGAGAGATGCATAAGCTTCATTTTTGAGACATCCTGATTGCCTTAACAATCCCACAAAAACCTCCCTACTTGCCATGTCTGCCTTTTCCTCACAGAGATTAAAGAAGGCAGAGACACTGGTGGGTTTTGGCCTCCAACCCCTTGAGCCCTCAGTTGCAAAAGCTTCCTTCAAGCAAGACAATGCCTCAGGAATTCTCTCCTCTAGGATATGCCCTTCAGCGAGAATCTCCCATGAACTTGAATTTGGTTTTCCTCCCACTTCAGTTATGTGACTGAATAAGCTCTCAGCTTTATCCAAATTTCCCTCTTTAACATACCACCCCATGAGAAGATTTGCTATTCTAGGGTCATAAGATGTTTTAACTGTCAGCCATTCCTCATAAATCTTTTCTGCCCCTTGAATATCACCAGCCCTAACCAGAGATGAGATCATGGCATGAAAACCCAAATTTGGAATACTGGGGAAAATAGATTTGTAAACCTTCCATACCCGATACACCTCCTCTCTGTTACCAACACCACCATAAAGACTAATAAGATAGTGATAAGGTATACGATCCCGACCAGTGATCCTACTCTCCACATTTCTCAAGCATTCTTCAGCTTTTTCAGTCAGTCCCATCTTGATGTACATCGTTGCCATTGTGCTAAATGTTGTCCAGTTCGGGTTGATGCTTTGATCTTGTTTCATCTGCTCATATACTTCTTCCATCTTTTCGACAGATCCTTGGGATCCACAAGATGACAACCAGATGTTGTAGGAATATATATCCAGGCGTATGTTTTTTTCCATCATTTCTGAAACCATGGACTCAACTTTATCATACTCCTTGAGGTTCATATAGAGGGTCATCATCACATTGAATGGAAGGGGATGCAAGGCATAACCTTTACCCCTCATGTTGTCAATTAATGTTTCTGCCTTATCTCGCATTTTTGCTCGCACATAGGCATTCAGAAGAGCCCCATATATCCTCTTGTCCTTCATAGTATCCGGGAGTTGAACGAAGAAATCTTCAGCACTTGAAACTCCGCGCACCTTAGCAATAAGGTCTAGCTGAATTGCAGCATCACTAGCAGACAATCTAAACCTCTCTCCTCTGTTGTTCATCCAATCATACACCTGCACAATGTTGGAAAATTTAAAAAAATGCCTGATGCAAGAATATCAACAACTTTACTGAACAAACTGTGTGCCATTTTGTGCTATTTTTAGGACTAGTCGATTACAATCATTCTAACTCCCAGCATCCAGAAATTGTCACCCAAACTGTGCTAATACATGGCAAAACAATAACTTTAATGCCAACTGTAAGTTGAATAACTGTCTCTATTCCACAATATCACATGCTTTTGCTTTGTAAGCACATATCACTTGCAAGAATTGTGTTTCAGTTGATCTTTTGGGTTAACGGTTGGGAAACTCTCTTGTAAATTGAGAATTTGAGATAGATTCCTCAACTTCTTTTGGAGGATGCTAATAGTATGCTGAAAAGAACCTGGTGCATCAACTGCAAATTATTCTTTTGTCCTACTTTCACCTCACCTATTTTTTTATCCTAAGTTCCAAACTGAATTCCCTTGATAGCCAGCAGGCAATAATCAAATGTAACACTGTCTCAAACTCATAGAGCATTTATCAATACTAACTTACCATGGTAGCTATTGCTGCTTCAAATTCGTAATCTGAGGCAAGACTTTCAGTTCACGTGATTTTTGCATTGAATGGGCATGCTCACTAAAAAGCATCCACACTCATTATCTATGTGTTTTGACAGGCTATTAGGATCCTTAGGGCAAGCAAATACTTTCAAATAAAACTCCACCTTCAGTGCATATGTTCATAAAACAATCAACAAAGTAGTCAACTTTCTACTAAGAATAGCACAAACTCATTAACCAAATCACTTTCAAAACGCCAAAACATCAAAAGTTAGCTAAGAACTGGATTTCCCAGTAATTATTCATATAAATTTATAGATTGAACCAATCAATATCTACAAGAGATAGCAAACACCAAGGCCAATAAGAACACAAAATTCACTTTACCTCAAGAGCTTGCTTGTAACGCTTGTACTTCCGCAACTCCTTGACAACCCTACAAAGTTCCCATTTGGTGAGCTTCCTACCTCCTTTCTCCCATTCATTCAACACAGACGCAGAACCCAATTCAGGGTTCTCCATGAGCGATATTTTCTTGTAAATAGCGTTCCATTTGATCATGGGTCTTCTTTCATAGTCCACGGTTCCATAGCTATGAATTTGAGAAATGGAGCATGTGACTGGGAGCTTCTGGTAACTCTGGGTTTGGGAAAGGATAAGCTGGGGAGCCTGGCAAGGGAGCTGTCGAGAGTACGACGAGGTCGACGAGAGAGAAACACGGTGATTCAGCAAGGAAGAAGGCTGGAGAAGCATATTGGTTTGCCTAGGGTTTAAGAGGTTTGCAGCCGAAGTGGAAGGGAGTGAAGTGGCGGTTTTTGGCTGCAGAGCTTCTCGGTTTTTTTGTGTTTTTGAAGATAAAGTCCCGATGGAAATTACCTTTATGTCTTATCTTTCTGTCCTTCTGATATCAGGGGATTGTTCGGCACTTTTGCTGCCTTACCTTCTTTCATTATTTCATGCTTACTTTACTCTATTCTACGGTAAGAGGTAGTTTATTTAGTAAAACATCATCAAATTTTTGTTCAATCTCTTCAATTTTTGGTATTCTTTTTCCGTTAAAAACTCATCAATTTCATTATTTTTTTCTTGCAGCAAGTAAGAGAAAGATACGCTTAGTTATACTTTTTTTTGTTTAGGATATACGCTTTTTTATACAAATATTTTAAATTGTCAATAATTCATACAATTTTAAAGATTAATAATAAAATTTATACACAAATAATAATTATAAATTAATTACTATTATTTACAAACATTTTTACACTTTCTGTCATCAATAATTCATGCACTCTCGTTAATTGATAATAATAAGATAAAATATTTAAAAAATTTTCTGAATTATTAAACTATTATTCTTTTAGTATATTTAATAAATTTTTATATTTTTATTTTAAAACAAATAAAATTATTTATTTATTATTTTATGTCATATTAATGTGATTATATGATTGTTTTTATTATGTGAATATAAAATGATAAAAAATATTTAACAAATGACAATTAATCAATTATTTATCATAAAAATTTATTTGATATAAAAAAAAATATAAAAACTTAATTTAAAATTATAAAAAGTGTTGTCATAATAAAACCCAAAATATAATTTGACAAAATTTTATTATTATTTTTTAAAACGTTAGGTTTCCCTTTGCCTTGCACCTAAACATTGCCGAAATAACACCTTAAGAAGAGTTTTAAAAAATAATAAAATGCCTAATGCCAAAAAGAAAGCATCTAAAGCATCAGTCTTGTAACTTCTTACATTTCGAGTCATTCATGAACCAAAAAACCCTTCAAAACATGGTCAAAGTCCAAAGTCGAAATCATCCACCCTTTCCTGGCTTAGTTGGATTATGCCCCGACGATAACACTATTGAGTCTATAACAACTCGAGAAGGAATACAAATTTTTTTTTTTTTTTGAAAAGTCAAGACGCAATACATAGAGTTGAAAGAAGAGAAAAATTGAGAAACTAAGCATGAAATGATCCTGAATATGAATAGAAACAAGTTTAATACACGTTGTACCGAGCAAGCAACATACCTTCTGCTACCGATAATCAATCTTACGCCTACTTAGACCCCTCTCTATTGAAACTGGGAATGGTTAACTTGTTTCTAAGATTACAGTTGGGAGTAAGTATCGGGTGCTGAAAGCTTCATACCGTTTGTTCGTTCTATTGTCCATCTGTCAGAACATGAACAGAGATTTGGGAGCATAAAGATTTAACTGGCGTTCAATGGCTAAATCTTTAGAGCAACTTACAAGAATAAATTCACTGAGTTTAAGAGCATCCTGGCCAATGTTTGAACATAAGCTCCTCATTTCTTATATTTCCATGAATAAACACTCTGGCCTCTTTATCCTGTAAAAGTAGATTTGGAATTAGAACTTTTAGTCATAATCCTGTCATGCCACAGTGCTTATGGTTTGATTCCCTACCAGAAAGATGAGTGGAAACACTGGTTGGATACGAACTCTCGAGAAGCCATTCAGTTTAAATAAACACTTGTACCCATCAACAGCTGAATGCTCACTGTTGAAGAGAGAAGAAGAATTAAGTATGAGTGCCATTACCAAGGCCACGAATTCTCAATGATCAACTTCATAGGTACGAGAGCTCTGACATATTTTGACTGAAGGCTACTTATCAAAAACTAACCACAAAAACGAATGTAAACTCACTTTATAAGATAGGTGAAATTTCTCTGGCCAAATTCATCAAGCTTAATCCCTTCTTCTTTAGAGTATCTGCATTGTTATTTAATATCATTATTAAAGATATACAAACCTTCCAACTATAGAAAGAATTACAAGTACATAACAATAATATGAATAATGGTGTGCTCTCAGAAAAATGCAGTGTTGAAACAAAATTATCATGAACATATGCTTCTCATGCTAAAGCTTAACAAGGAACCTATCTTATCAAATTATCAATCTAAGAATCAAAAGATATCCAAAGTTGCTGCTGTTTCGAGGTGGACAATGAGTGAATAAAAGCTAAAACACTAGGTTACTTCCTTGGTACAACTTGCTTAGCATTGTTCCCAATATCCATTAAAAAATTTTCTAAACTTGTTCCCTTGAGTTGGCACAAAATGGTTTGACACTGGTTTAATAAAAGATCATGCATCAATCAATTCCTCCTCACAGGCTAGCATTTCCAGTTTAGGTAGTACATAGCTGCTGTTATAGGCTTATAGCTTTAACCATGGACTATTGAGCTCCACAAAAGGCTAACATCACAAGGCAACCATATTCTTAACTCAACAGACAGAACAACATAAGTCTATTTCTCACACAACATATTACACCATTGCGGGTCTATTCAGATAATATTTTTATGCTAGGTCCATTGTGTTGCAGCAATTCCCACAACTATAGAAATGACATTCTATTTTGAAATTATTTACATAACCTAATTTCATTTTTCTATTTCTGCATGTACCATATAAAATGGTGTAACACATGTAAAGAAAACAAATTATCATCATGCTAAGAAAAGGAATCAATTATACCTCCATGGGAACTTCTCTTCACAAAAAAGGGATATTCCATTCATGGCTGAGAATGGATCGATGTGAACCCAGAGTTCATTGGTATTGTTAGCAAGACGGCCTGTTGAAATCATCCATCCAACGGCACAAAACATTAGTAAGTCACATAGAACAAACATTGCAAGAAACAAATCAAAGAGGACAATAAAATATGCTTATGATCAATTACAGTTTAGCTGAATTAAATGAAAGTGAAAAATAGGGGGGAGAAAGTTTTGTGCTGTCATCAAAAAGAGAAGGATATGTATCTTTATAGTCTGCTCATACGAACGAACTTACTAAAATAGACACACGTACACACACAAACAGGCTTCCAACCTCCTCCCCTAAACCCATAAAAGGACACAAATACTGCTATGTTTAATTGCATATGCTAGATAGTCAAAATCTATACAATATTCAGTAAAGAAACATCAGAAAGGGTGCATCATAAGTACACAAGTGGTAAATAAGAAAAATATATGAGAGCAGTTATGTGCATGTGTGCTTGTCTATGAGAGAGAGACAGGGAGAGAGGACTCACCAATCAGATGCAACTCTTTTAATGCATAACCACTGGGATAATTCTCATAGGACGCCATGAAAGTTATGATTGTGAACCCTAGACTACAGAATATAAAATGAGTAGATACAAGGTACTAAGATTCATATCTCAACCATTCATAATGCAGGGTTCCACATGGGACTTAATGGAGCCCAGAAGAACCCCACAATTATGGATGGACAAGACTTTACTATCGTATACAAATAGTAGTAGTGACATGGTTCACAAACAAATAAGCTTCTATTTCAAACTAAAGCAGAAAACTAATCATCCAACCTGATTAAAAGCAATCCCAGCATGATTAAATTGAGAAATTTCCAGAAACTCTTCTTCCTGTTATTGTAGCTGTAACAAGTAGGCAAACTAAATTATATTGGTCGCAAAAATAACAACTGAAAACAAGAAGACACAAGCAATTACATGGTGTTCTCATGAATAAAAAGCAGCATGCCTTTGATGCATAAACTTAAAGGACAAGTTACACATAAGTTCCCCATAGTTCAAGAGTCATAATGAGTTAAAACCTCAAACTCGTAGATACACTGCAATGCCCACCGACACTCAGTCCCAGTTATCCAGATCAAGTTTCTTTTGAAACAGATACCCAATTTGTTTTATACAAATTATCAGATAACGTAAGAAGGGGAACAAGGCGATGAATTTAATAATCACGGGACTTATATGTTCAAATCCAAGTTCAGGATCCACAGTGTCATATCTTCCAATTGAGAACAATGAGGAAGGTGACAGCAATTTATACAAAAACACAAGAAGTAACACAAATACAGCTAGAAATCTGGTGGTGTTAAAGCTAAAACATGTCAGGCTTGTACACTCCTATAAAACCTTGCAAGAATATTAGATCTTTACGTCCCAATGTAAAGACTACAATTTTTCACTCATGCGCTTGAACTTTGTTATTCCTCAGAAGTTGGTCACATAAACATGTAAACAATAACATTTTATCACTACTACAAACTATCCTCATAAATTTCCAATAGTTTAAGCTTTAGAAAAGAAGAAAAGAAAGAAAAAGGAAACAACATACATTCTGCTAGCTGCAACTGCAGCAGATAAGTTAAAGATTGGAACTGAACTGATAATGAAACGGAGCTCCTACATCATTGAAAAATATGATTATGCAACTGTGTTAGTAACTTTGTATGTGGATCGATTTTCTCAAATAGGAAGCAAGTCAATGATGTATGTATTTTCTTTGTAATACCTTGTGTGGAAGCTTAGAGTAAAGTACAACAAAGGAGAGAACTGGCAGAACCAGAGCAAGAAGCCTTCTGTCAAGGAGGACTCCAAGCTGCAAAATATAAAATAAGTAAATAAAGTGAAGTAGTCTAGAAAAATAATATAGCATAACTTTTATCTTACTAGTTCATGACTCACCATAAAAAGTGGATACGCGGCGAGTAACGACCGAGGCAGTGCAGAAGTAAAATACCAGTGGATGGAATGTGTCTAAATAAAGAATATCGTTAAGGAATAGAGATAAAAAAAAGAGTCAGATACCAAAGAAACACACACAAGCACACATTATAAGATATAATCCTTAAACATATGTTTCCTAATAAACAAAAAGCTAAGCATATAATCAAAAGAAGGTAAAGCAGAACATAATAGAGCTAAACAATCAATTTATGCAAATCCAATAAAGTACGTGGCTATACATGCAGGAAGTTTCCAGCCTTAGCCAGTAACAAGAGAAATGATGATTATTTGAAAGAATGCTTAGGAAACTTCAGAGAGATCTTTTGCCATCAGATGTATCATTAGGTTTGGATGAGTCAAGTCTTCATCTAAGGGACCCCATAAGGTTCCACTTGGACCTTTCTGCAATAAATAGCATATAATGGATTATTTTCACTCAATGCGATTTTGAATATATACAAACACATATGACGGCCACATATTCCATTACTAGTGCATGGTGGTCTGCCCCTCAAAGGACTATGGAATGCCATTTTTATAGGGTTCATTTTAGAACAAGGATTCTTGGCTCAACCACATGAAAAGCTAGGGCCTCCAACTCCTGGGATTTCTGTAATACTTGCAGACACAAATGTAGAAGATGCATAAGGAGATACCTACACGCATGCATAGCAATAACAAAACAAACTTAGCTGACCTCTTCAACCATCTCATAAATTAAAATTTGTAATAGGAAAATAGTATAAACAAAGCTAGCTGGTTAACCACATCAACCAAAAATATGCAATTGGGCCATTTCAAATTAAAAAAGAAATTGGATTGAGCATAGGAAAATCCTTAAAGGAGGATACACCCCATTCAGAACTTCGATTAAGAACAGAGTTGAACCAAAAAACTTCAAATTCAGGCCAAAGAAACCTCTTCCACATAATTGAATCAACCAATATGGTGAGACCTGCGATGAGGAGAACTTCATAAGTTGATAACAACAGATGAATTGTTATCACCAAAACCTTTAACATTTATAAGAGACAATTAACTAACCTATGCACAAAAGAGAGATCGTGATGCAGCACTTTAATGCTTTCCAAAATGAAATTGATTTGGTCTGTCATTGATAAATTGAAATCGTATGGTCAAGTGCAATTTAATCAAACTGAACTGCTAACAGATCCAAAAATGTAATTAAAATGCTACAAACATAAAATATGTATCAGAAAACATAAAATATGTATCAGAGAACATAACCAATTGATTCATTATAGAGGGCAACAGATCAAATGTCATTGCTAGATCTGCCTATGCATCCAGAAGTGACAGTGCTTCATAAAACAAGAAAAGAGATACTACACTCTTTTTGAACTAACTTAAGGTGAGTCACTCCTCACAAGAGAAAAGGAAAAAGTGGGAAAAAAAAAGTTATAGAAAATGACAACCTACCAACAAAAGCTCCACACCAAGAGGACAAAGGAGTAAGACAATATCACATCTAAAGGTGATTGTAGCAAAAACCTGTTCATCAAGAATGCAGAGAAATATAAGATGATTCAACAAGCCAATATCAGGATGCAAGTCTACATATTTACAAGATAAAGTAGCCAAAACTGCAAGGAACAAGTAACTGCAAGAAAATTGCATCAGATATCATGAAACAAATGCTTGTAGATATTGTTTAAATTGGTTCATAAAACTTATATGCAAAATAACAGTTAGTTCAGCAACTGCTGACATGATCATGATCTAAGAAATCAACTGGCAATGTGAGGTTAAGCATTTTGTCCAACGTATTAGATTCTCACTAATCAAATTGTCTACTGAAGTCCTATTCACTAACAAAAGGTTGAAAGAAAGTCAATAGTGGCATATGCAAGGTATGTCGATAATCAGGTTACCATAATAAATCACAATAAGACATTTAAAAGTATATTTAATTCTCATTATCACCCTTTAGTTTCTTTCCCTTCCACAACCCCATGCCTATTGACTGAACAAAAAAAAGGGATATCAACACAAAAATGGTGACCCCATAGAAATCTTTTGACAAGACAGAAAATGCAGAGGTTTATAAAGAAAAAAAAAAACCAGTATGGAAAACAATGGAACTGATGAACAAAACTGAATGTAATAGAACTGGAGAATTGCATGGTCGCCAACCGTGAACAACACTGAAAATACTTATTGAAATATGCAAAAACATGCAGAATACAGCAGCCATTCTACCTAATTGGACTAGAAACAGGATTAGCACGACTAACTTTAAGTATGTATAAACTTAGGTTGTTGGCTTCTCATGATCATCTGAATTTTAGCAATAAGGACACATACCAGATAGTTTAAAGCAGTATAAAAACTGCCTTTTAGCCAATGCCCATATGCCAAATTTACTGCATAAAAGGAAAAAAACAGAATTAGCTGAAGTTTTATTGACTTCTTCACAAAATAAAATAAAATAAAATAAAACCAGAGTTTTTTCAGTGAAAAAACAAAACAACCTTCATCGTAAGGAAAAGGTAATTCTATTTGATCAAAAAAGAAGTAGGAAAAAAGACACAAATCACATAAGAATCACTGCCAGTCCTATCTAAGAAATTATCACGCAGAAAAGAGAGGAAATAAGTATACTACCAACATTCAAATTATCATCTTTTCCTATCTCATGCTTTCTCACCTATCTTGTTTTGTTTCTTTATTCTTTCTTGCCTAGTGTCATTTTAATATTAGTCACTATCAGTCCCTAAAGAGCAGAATATTCCAAATTACAACCATAGTTCTAGAGAACAAACTCAGTATTTTCAATCCACATTACCAAGTACAATAAAACTACCATAAGTCATGGTCACCCAGCTCAGGAAGTGGAATTCATTCTTAGGTACATTTTGAGGACAATCTGTCTGTCTTGGCCTTCTACAAAGTAAAAATTCTTTTCACAACAAAGAGCAAGTTCATAATCTCAACAGATAAATAGTAAATCTAGTAACTTGTGTAAACCTCTTGCTTCCTTTCTAACATAATAAGTACTTTCAATTTGCATCATCGCTGTCTACCTTTACAGAGATAAAGGATTATAACAGCAATTTACATAAGTGACTCTTCTGGCCCAAATTCAAGAGCTTTAGTAGCGCACTACATACCAAAGTTGATAAAATCTAGAACTTTAGTCATAAATCTACAACGAATAGTAACACTTGCATGTATATGAACTTTTGATCTCTTGACAAAGATTACATGCCCAGGCAGAAAACACCCCGGCTTATGGTTGTGAATTAGTCCATCCCTGCTAAACATATAGCACGGTTCCTTCCAATTACCACCTAGTTTACCAAACTACCTAGGAGGTTAAGTAAAACCGAAAGGTGAAAAGAAAGTGCATTCACGGTAATAACTGAAGTGAGGATATAGAAAGTTAGACCGCAAGAAGCAATCACCTACACCCATAGCTAGAATATTTGGAAGTGCACGAGTGCAATAGAACAGCAAGTGAAACTGAATTGCGGTTAATATTACAAAGAATGCTTCAACTTGATGTCCAAACTTGTTTCTGACCTGCTCAAACAATAAATAAACCTCAATGATTAAAACTTTAAACTGAACATTTCAAGAAAGTTAAACCTAAAAGTAGCACAAGCAGAAGCAAGAAAAACTATAAAAAGTGAAATAAATAAACAGCAATAGTTAAAGGAAAAAAACTAAATACCTGAATACGCAAAAACCGTAATGTATATAGTATGATGCAACCCAATGCCAGACGTACTAAAAAACAACAATGAAAATAAATTCAATAATCCTATGCAATATGCATGTCAACACAGAAAGTGAACAGTGGCATTTATAACAGAGGAAAGAAAAGAAAAGCAATCCATGGTGGCAGTATCATAAACTTCCACAAGAAATTTTAGCGATAGAATATTTTACAAGAATTGTTACAAAATTTTCTATTAGGCAAACCAAATAGCTAGATGATTGAATCAGAGACAGTAATGTATTCTCTTTTTTATCCACCTGCTGATCCATATCCTCCACATGGCATGCCTTAAAAGAACTATAAATGAAATTCCAGCTAGAAACAAACAACAAACCAAAATCTACATGCTATGAGTATCCAGAGAACTAACCAATTATGAGACTATAAATCTTTGGCAACTGCAGCAGTTGCATTGCTAATACCATCGGAGATGCCAAAATTGATACAAGCAATGCCCCTGCAAAGAAAAGCATCACACAGTGATGCGAAAATTGATCAGTTGTGACAAAAGTAGACATTCTCAAAATTCACTAATTCCTAGAAGCAGCAAAGCTTACCGATAAAAGTGCGAGGCACAACACCAGGAAACTCCAAATGATCATACTGATAAATCGAATTCAACATCCAAACATAAAATTATGTCTAAAATAAACAAATTGCAGCAAAAACATAGTTCGAAAATGAAAAATTACGTAAAAAAAAAAGGCATGGACAAGTAAACTTACATTATCTAAGTGATGCCGGTGATAAAGAATATCGTGCATTGCCTTAAATAAAGGAAAAGAGAGAGTTCATCAAAGAAAATGAAAATTAAATTGGAAACTTAAAAAAGAACAAAAATTAAAGCTGAAATTGTTTAGGAAAAATTGAATTACCTGAATATTGAAGCTTTCTTCAACTTTAGTGTACGGCACCATTAACACGTAAAACGCGGCGATTGATCCCAGAAGCAAGTCGTAGCCTGTCAAAATCGGCATAAACAAACTGAAAAGATACGAAATATACGATCTCTGGACGAATTTGAAAACCAAATTTTACCGTAGAACTGAAGAAATTTGGAAGCCATTGTTGTACACTCTGCAGAGACAGAGGCGAGAAATCTATAGGTTGCATAAATACCGTATTAGTTTAACTTTTTCTTCAGTCAAATTATTTTAAATATTTAATTGCATAAATTTTAATAAATATTTATTAAAATATTGCTTTATTCAAAATTTTTCAAAAATGTATTTTTCAAATTTTAATTAATTTTCATATTTTTAAATAATTATAATTTGTACGAGCCTTGTTGTCACATCAATATCTTGCAGTACAATAACTAAAAATAAAAGAGAAATACTAAATTACTGATGTAATAAATTTGATCTTATTTGTCTTAAGGTCTAGTGGTTTTAAAGTAAAATAGTTTTAAAAAATATTTTTAAGAGTTATATTTGTTTAAAAAATACAAATTTATTTTAATTATAAAATATTTTGCATGTCAATAAAAAAACGTTTATTTATCACATAAAAAATATCTAATGCTTTTGAGAGCCAAAACCTAATAGTATAGATTTCATGAATATTAATTTTTAATTTAAAATTTTAAAAAATTAAAAAAAATTAATTTTTTTTAATTTTAAATTAAAATAATATTTAAATTATTTAATATTAGTAAAATTATAAAAATATTTTTAATTAAATCATTTAATGTAATTAGTATTTTTATTCATAAATTTAATAAAATTTACCAATAATTGTAACAAAAAATATTTTAAAGATCTCATTTGATGAACATACATTTATAAATATAAATTTTGAATGTTTTACACAATGAATGAATATTGATATTTTTATAATGTTATGGTAAACAATGATGAGATGGAAATTGTTTGAAAAATTAGATTTTACTTTCATTATAATATGTGGTTAAATGATTTAAAAAATATTAATATTAATATTAATATTTTTATTTTCACTCATTTGTATTGTAATCAACTCTTATATATTATTTTAACCCAAAATAACTCCAACAGTAATGCTGGACAAGATGATATAAATAATAAAAAATATTTTCGATAATTTATATAAATAATAAAAAATATTAAATTTTTTTATAAAATATTTTATACAAAAAATTTTCTCCAATTATTTTTCGATTATCAAATAAATCTTTAATCTCACTATGTTTGCTTGTCATATGTATATAAACATTTGAGCAATGATAACAAATATCTAATTGGTCATCACAAAATCTCTCCCAGTCAATATATATATGGTAAAGATATCAATTTTTTTTTTTTGAAAAATATCATGTGTAATATAAATTCTATTCATGGGATTTAAAAAAAGAATTATCCTTATGTTAGAATACCTAATAAAACATAGATAAAATAAAAATATATATGTGCTTGTTTTTATTCTTCTCTCAGTATTTTTTATACTTGCATTATTTTAAATTGATTTGATTAACCTTTAAATAAGGTTTGATTAATTTCATTATAAAAATGTCTTAAATGAATAAACCGAATCTACTGTTTGCACATATAACCAGTTATACTTTATTAGCACTAGTTATACTTTGTTCTAATCCTAGAATTATATAACAGGCTTAGATCTATTAATGTAGAAAAGTCAGTTGATTCGGTTAAAATATATTGATCAATATCTTGTGTGCCCATTGTTCTCCATATAAAGATGGCAATGGCAATCATAATGTAAAGCATGAAAGTGAAGGCTGGCACATTTGTAAATAAGCACAAACAAGAAATGGAATTAAGTATAATTAACTTACATCTCTTAGGTTTAGAAAATCTTGAAATATATATACTACTACAGACTTCATTATCATCTGAAGAAGTGATTTCTAAGAATGATAATCATCTAAAATTCTTACAAATGTTTTCACTATATAACAGGAATTAATCAATTAATCAAATTAGATCGATTAATTCAATTTATAATTGATCGATTAATTCAACTTGTAATTATATTAATTGAAATTTTTGGACTATGAGCCTACATACACTCAAACCTAACCTTCTTAATTTTATTTTATTTCCTTTTTTATTTTAATTATAAAGTGAATAAAATTAAATTATGAAATCTTAATAATATTATAGACTTAATAACATTAAAACGTTCTGACAAATATGAGCACAAGTATATTAAAATTTTGCAACAAACGCTAAAATCAATTAATTCATTTAATCAAAAAAATTCAAACAAAAAAATTCAAAATAAAAATCGACCTAACTAATCCATTTAATCACTCTCACTTTTGAATTAAAGGAAAAATTAACTTAATCAAATTATTTTAACCGAATTTATTTGATTAATATGATGCTCTCCACAAAATTGAGGCCTACCCATTAGATAATGGGCTTTGGACCATAGACATGGGGACTATAATTTCATCCACGTTCAAGGTTAAGGTAGATGAGACACAACATCCAGACGGGAGATGGCCGTCGCCGACACAGAGCCGAACCAAGCTTGGTTGATAACTCGATTAACTCTTAAGCTCTGATCATTGCACACATATTCACAGAAATTAGAGAGAAAGACACTGTTGTGATTGGCGCCAAGACCTAATTGTTTCCTTTATTTATCCTCAAAACCCGATCCCATAATTTTACGCTGCATTGATTTGCCTCTGGAATCCCATATGGTTGCATATGGAATCAATTTCCCCTCTCCGTAAACGCCCAAAACTTCCAATACCATCCAACGATGTTGATCCTATAGATCACGGCAACAAATCGATGAATGATCTGCCAGAACCCGTAGTTCATCACATCTTCTCGTTCCTGGAAACCATAGACGTGATCAGGGCAAGCGCTGTCTCAACAAAGTGGAGGTATTTGTGGACTTCGATGCCTCACTTTAACTTTGATTACCAAGCCGGTTGGTTAAACCCATTACGTCAAGAATTCTCTTCTACCAGAGTATATGAGAAATTCAAGGATTTTATCAACTGGGTTCTAATGGCCCACGATAAGTCTGTCAGCATCCAAAGCTTTCGTCTCTCATGCTTGAATAATGACGATGACCGTTCATTATACAGATGGCTCAAAATTCTGGCCCAGAAACATGTTAAGGAACTTCATGTAAAAGTCAAATCTTACAAAAGGGGACCCTTTGCCTTGCCACGCTATCTTCTTGCTCCTGATTCGCTGGAGATATTAGAGTTAGATTTGCAGCGAAGTGTTCTTAAGATTCCTAGCGATGTGGGTTTTAGCCGATTGAAGTCCCTTCAACTAGTGAGAACTCAGTTGTTGGATCAGAATTTGTTTCACAATTTTATTTCAAGCTGTCCTCTGCTTGAAAATTTGAGGTTGGAAGGGTGTCTGTTTCATGATTTTAAGGTTCTTGATATTTCTTTAAGGAATCTAAGGAAATTGTTTATTGATAATGATATGGGTGGAGGTCCTTTCGATGAACGCTTATGGAAGTGTGTGTTCAAAATTGCTTGTCCAAATCTTGGGTATTTTCATTTGTCGGATCCATTTGCTCAGAACGTCTCTTGGGACAAAATCCCTTCTTTGCTTCAAACAGCCACCATTTGGCCCTGGTGCTGGGACGATGCGGTACTACATGAAGAGCTTGGTAACTATCTGTTGAAGCTTCTCAGAGGGGTTTGTCATGCAGAGGTTTTGAAACTAGGTAAGTGCATTTTGGAGGTACGGATTGATCTTTTTTTCATTCCATTAGAACTGTACGTTTTTAAAATTAATCTGTTTCCCGCGCTGCAAAAAGCTGGTTCTAGCTTGCCACGAAGTGATCTTCATGATAGGGAATGGGGAGAACACAGAGTGTAAGTAAGATTCATGCATGAATAGGAAATGAAGAACAAGCAGATGCAGAATTTATGATTAGCTCTTTCTAGCTTTAGAGTGCTTTTTTGCCACTGCTTGTTCATCTTATGCAAAATTGCGAAGAAATTACAATAGGATCATTATGCTTTGATAATGTATTACTGTTTGATAATTTAAATTTCTATATAACTAAAGCAGTTATTGTTCCTAATTCTTTCTTCTTGATGTCCCCACAGCATCTTCACCCAGCAGTTGCTGAACCAGGGTGCTTCTCCACTACATTTTATAATCTGAAGTCCCTAAAATTGTTCACTGGCATCGACAAATGCTACATACGGTCACTAATCTACTTGTTGAAGTGTGCTCCCAACCTACAGCTTCTTTCAGTATATATTGATGAAGAAGAGGTAATATTTAATCTTTGAACTGAAGGCTGGACTAGTATTTCAGCAAGTCTGTATTGACATCGTAAGAAAACCTTTGAAATGGACAGTTGACACCGTAATGATCACGGAACATCATAAAAGAGATGGCTGACCTTATACGCTATACTTGATTGTTAAAAGGAGTTAAAAAAGATGGCTATGCACTGTGGATGAGCACATCATCCACATGCCTTTATGAAACTTTCATCCAAGTTCGGATGAATTTCGGCTGAACTAATCAGGCGGTCTTGACGTCGGTTCATGCTGATGCTTGAACGGGCTCCTGGCCCATAAGGGTGAGCTAAATGTTCAATTAATTGGTCTTGGAGGATATACCTTTTCCCTTATTACTTTTCCACTTTCTGCTTATCCATTTTTATCCTCAAATTTTTTGTTCTTTTGCTTCAACTATTGTTCTTAGATTCCATTTTTTATTTGTGTTTATTTACAAATGTAACAACCTTCACTTTCATGTTTAACAGTATGACTGCGATTATGAATGGGAGATACCGGACGAGGCAATTGCATGTTTGACAGATCATCTCAAGATGGTTAAGCTAATTGAAGTTGACAATAGCGACTATGAGCTTGAGCTGATCAGGTTTTTTCTGAAGAATGGACATGTCCTGGAGAAAATGAGCATCATTTGGCTTAGCGAGCTCCAGCTAGAAACTCAGATGGAGGCTATCCAGGAGGTGATGAAGTTTCCTAGATCTTCTTCAAATGTCACAGTCACATTCTCTGAGCTAAAGCAATCAGACTATGATGATGTGTTATGAATAATTGTGGGAAAATTATCTATAACAGATTGACTGTTGTCTTGATCTAATATTATGAGGTGGAAGTGACTTTATGTGTTTGTTTTATGGAATTTAGCAATGGTGCTATCTTGTATCTTTGAAAAAAACTATATGTAATATTTACAATATTTTCCTTAACATTTGGTAGCTATTGCCATCTTTACATGAAGAACAATGGATATAACATGAAATATTGACCAGTATATCTAGAACTAATATAGAATTCTCAAGGTAATTCCTGTCTCCAAGTGGATTGATTGATCATAAAGATAATTACCATGAGGGAAAACCCTCAAATCACTATTGGATAAAGATGTCAAAGGATAATACATTATATTTGAGCACATCAATGTTTTCGGGGTTTTCTCTGAATTCCTATTTTTAGAAAGATGTAAAGCATTCATGCTCAGATGAATTTGAGTCATCACAGGGAGAGTGGTTGTGTCTACCTTCATAGGTTGTTATCACCATCCGACAATCTTCAGACAATCGTTCAACTCTCTTCTTCACTCGACAGTTGTTGTGGGTACAGCGGTAGTAACTCCTGCCAAGTAATTCAAACAAAAAAACCTTAGGTAAGAGATCGAAAATCTGCTTAAAGATTGTACCTAAGCTTGCTTTTTAGTTCTAGCCCTGGAAAGTTTGTGATCCTTTTTAGATGAACTATAGCTGTATGTGTAAGCAAATGTAATCTATTAGTAACATGAATGCATTAGCCATTTGTTGCCATTCTAATACTGATAAAAATAGAAGAATACAGTGAACAATTAACCAATATTGGAAAAGAAATCAGAATCTCCAAGCAATTCACTTGTGTTATGTTTGGGAACATGAATTTGAGAGAGTGGATTTGGATTCAATTTGCTATATAAATTGTGAAAATGTAATGCATACATTATGTATATGTTAATTAGTTAACATTCAAATTCATCAATAATCATGGATTCAACAAATTTACAAACTTGAAAATGATCAACGAAATTATGTTTACATGTATTTTATCACTTAATTTATATTAAAATTGAGACCTAAAACCTTTCTTTCAAATTCAAATTACCAAACACGACTTTAAACACGTACCTTTAAAGTTCTCGACAATTCATATTTCTATAGATGATCGAAAATAGTTGATATTTTATATTGGAGTAACTAACAGAAAATGCAGACTAACCATGGAATGCAGATGTTAGATGTTTTTTGGGATAATTATATAATTAACAGGCTGCTATAAGTCATGATGCAGAAGCAGCATAACTGTGTCAGACAACAGGTCAATTTGTTCTTTGATTAGTTTGCTTTATCGTGTTATATTCTAGGATAGATCTTAAAAATATATATATGTTTATGCAAAAATCTTACACAGAATAGCTGTCCCCCTCATTCCATTGTCTACAAATATATGACAAATATTTAGCAATTTGTAGGTTAAATGTCATCATTTTGATATATATACCCAAGTTTCTTGAGGGCAAAATACCATTAATTTTGGATCAAACCAGGATATCTTCATCTCAAAATGTTGACAATAATTTCTATTTGAATTTGTTGAAATTCGAAAATTATGAATATATTATTATATAATAACCCAAACTTGAAGCAAGTTATCTTTACGGTATACTCCCACTCAAATTTGTACAAACAAATAAATACAACTAAACTTTATATTTGTAGATTAAAAACAGTGCTAGCAGTACCATTTTCCCCTTTCTTTTCCTACAAATGATCCAAATAAACTTGTAGAAGGTAAGCGTGTTCATATTTTCTATGAAAAGTTGTTTAACCGACATTAATATATGTAACCAGGCTAAGAATGGGAAGAAAAATAATTGCATAAGCAGGATAAAGGGAAGGTTAGCCCCCATGCAGAGTGACAAAGGGAAAAGCATAGAACAAAGTTACCTTGGATGGAGGCTGTTTTTGACAACCTTCTGCCCGTATTTCCTCCACTTGTAACCATCGTCAAGCACATCGACATCACTTCTCGTTTGGAAACAGAACCTGGGCTCCCTAAGCTTTCTCCTAACCTTCACTTTACTCTTCTCTGAGGCCGAGCTCCTCCACCTGCCCAAAAGGATTGCAAAAGCTGCTGATCAACTTTTTTCTTGTAAAAGACCCAGTAATGGAAATAGAAAGTGAGATCTATTGCCGGACATGCATGCGGATTCGGGTATCAATGCATATCAAGACTTTTTTCATGTCAAGTACTTCCATCTCTCCATGCCCACTAAAGAGGAAGAGAAAAGTTTAAGACTGCTTATATCTGCCGTACAAAAAGCAGTCCATTAGCAAGCTGAAGGAACCCTCTTCCATGTGAAGGCCGTAGATCTCCTTAGATTCTGGAAAGACCTTGAAGAATTTTATACATCTAGGTTTGTGACCATGGGCTAGCGTGCATGTATGTCTTTGGTGGGAGTCTCTGTCAGTGCGTTTGTGCCCTTGAGAGAGAGAATATGACCCATAAATAAGAAAAGAAAAAAAAATGGAAGCTAAGAGATAAGGTATACCATGAGTTATTTCCATCGTTAGCGTTACTGGCACAGTTCTCGTCGTTTACAGCTTTGGGATCTAAGGTACCTACCTAAAAATTTTACCCAACATCAACATAAAATACAAAGATCAGCACAACAGTAGGCAAAATCCCATATCTGTATTGAAACTTGTAAAAGGTTTGTCTTCATCTTTGCTATTGTTTGAAACCTAATTTTTTCTTTTTATACCTGGTCGTTATGACTAAACCCCATGGCGGTGGAATTGGTGCTGTTACTAATGCTGGCGGCGGTATTGAGAGGCTGAGATATTTGATGAGAAGACTGTGCAGGAGCCAAGAAACTCATGACGGCCTGGTTTTCTTCAAACTGTACAAACCCCATTTCGTGGATCGCCTGCGGGGTTGAGAAGGAAACTTGTAGCTCGTAATTCGGGACTCCTCGTTCTCCTTCCATTTCCTTTCGAACAAAAACCCAAACAACCTCTCCTCCTCCTCCAACTCCTCCAACCCTCCTCACCCTACCTGATCCTCTTATCCTGGGATTATATTGCTTGCAAGTTTTCGTAATTGTATAGCAATTACTTTTCTTTTGTTCAGATAAGGTCGTTTTTGCCGCAGAAACAGAGCGGTCTTGGATTTGTGTTCCACACATCCACGAGAGATGCAGCCTGGTCAACTAGTAAACGCTAGATGGAATGTTTCTCCCTGGAAATTATTCCTTCTCATCTTGTTGAGCGTGCACAAGACTTCCCACAGCAACTGCTCCTCTCTCTCTCTCTCTGATGCACATAATAACAAATTATTAACCGGATATATGCGGTTGTGTACTAGAAAAATAAAAGGACTAAGGACATATTATTACTTATCAATAAATTGTTGGTATGAAATTCTTTTAATGATGCATGCATAGGAGAGGTTCAAGGGACACATATCATTTCTATTATTGACTATAAGTTTTTTTTTTTTTGATCAATTTTGTCTTAATTCATCTTTATAGCTAGGTATCAAGATACATGATCAAGTTACAAAAATTAACATAAAATTGATATATTGTACCCTTAGAGAATATTATTTAAATTATGACGGAGAGTTTAAACTCCAAACATAGGTTAAGAAAAACAACAAAGGAAAATGATACCCACAGAATATTATAGAAATGCAAAAAATTCTTATTCGTGAAAATTTCGCTTTTGTCAATTCATTTGTAATTAAGTTTGTCTCTTTAAAAATGTGTTTAAAGGATAAACGTAACATTTTATTTTTGTAACTTTTAATCTTTACGTATGTGATTGACTTGTGATCGTCAATCTAATTAATAAATTAACTTAAATGTTTTAATATGTACATAATGTATTTTTTGAATGTTCACATGTATGTGGGTATTATGTCAGTTGTTACGCTATACATGTGTAATGAGCTTATCCTATGTATAAAGAACTCCCTATTCATTTAACAGCTTGCTACAACTCATAAATTTTTCGTTTAAATTTGATATATTTTGGTTGTAATCATTACGTATAGTTGAAGCACTTCAACAACTTAGACTTTAACAAAATTTTAAACCTTTAGGACTAATTATACCGAAGAAGAATGTATATATTTTTCTACTTTATATAAATTAAAAATATCATGTTTCATGAGATGTTTATTTGTTTTTATTTGTACTTTATTCAACATTGTGGTAATTTTATCATAACACGTAAATTAATCACGCCATCAATCACGACTAGATAATTTACTATTAACATCGTTTCACACGGCTTTGTCTTGACGAATCTAATTTAGATTTAGTTTCGATCTGATACAATGATGTGAGTGTGAAAAGGATATCAAAAGATTCGTAGTTTCAATTTAATTTAAGAGAAGAATAATAATTAAATTTGAAAATTTTAACTTAAATCTCCTCAATTTCAAAAATATAGTTTTAACTTAATTTTCAACTAAGAATTTATACAATCATGCACATTATCAACACGATTTTTTAATCTCTCAAGTTTTGATATTATTTAGTTTTCAACATTGTCCCAAAATCAAAAGTTTCATTTCTTCAAGTTTCAAAAAGATCTCAATGCTTGGTTTTGATTTTTGGTTTTACAAATCAGGTAAGTAACTTAACATTTTATTTTCATCTCTGAAAAAAATCAATTTTAATGTAAATATACTATCATGTAATATGTATCATATTTTATCCCTTGATTAATTAAATTGGATTAAGCATGTAAATATATATATAATTATATATCATTTTTTTATTCTGGTATTAAAGTATGATTTGCTCAATACATTATTTTTCAGTTTTGAATTTCAAATATAATTATACGTAGTATATGTAAATCTATCTTTAATATTATGAAATTTGCACAAAATATTTTTAAATTGAATATATGAAATTAACTTTATATGATATCTATTTTATAACAAGTGAAAATATTATACTTTGAGTAATCTAAAAATACATTTTATTTTAAATTTCATATATTTTCATGATTGAAAAAAAAAATAGTGAAAGACGTACATTTACTGTAAGATAGAAGAGTGAGGACAATATACCAACTTTAATTGATGCTTTAAAAGATGACAAAAGCCTTACAACTCGATAGGCCTCAACTCTATGTATTGAAACACGTATCCTGATCCCTTGAGTTAAGTCCAGGTTGGCATCTTCATTAGATTAAGAATAAAGTTTGACAAAATTATATATAAAATAAAATAATTTTTTGTTATTTATATGTGGAGAGGAAGTTGGATATGAAACATTCTTGTGCACTAAATCTGATGAGGAATTTCTTCTTCTGGATGTTGTTTACCCATTTTGTATCAATGGCAGAGCAAAAGGGGCAGGGAATTGACTTGGTAAATGTTTTGTCCTCACAAATAGTGCAAAATCAGAAAGGAAGATATAGTTCTGTCTCCACTCTCGACCACATTTTGTAGCCTATAGCTATAGGGTTAGGAGTTTGCACTTCATTTTGTTCCTCTCTAGCCAGCCATTATAAATATTTATTTGACCTTTGACACTATCAACCTGCACTAAATTTATGTTCATGGGAAGTGAGAAAAATATGTGATCAAGTCTGCCTTTAGCAGAGAAATGACCATAAATTATTATTTTATACATTAACGTTAACATTTTAAAATAAAAATAAATAGTGATTATATATTTATTTAATAGAGAATTAATTTATTAATTTTAATAAATTGACCGTAATTCGATATGTGACCCTTCTAAAAATTAATTGGCAATTCAAATAAATGAATTAAAAAAATAAGGAAAATAAATAATTAGGCAAAATCAGCGATGTTGGTAGCCTAATTTTGCTCCTAAAAGCAAGTGGAGTTCACAATGGAGTTAGGATGAACTGTTACATATGTCTTGTCCTACTGATAAGGTCCTACTGATAAGGAGTTTGTCGAGTCCCTTGCGTAATGCAGTCTCCAAAAGAAATATCCTGTTAGTTGTGTGCTTTGTGTTTAATTTTTAAAGGTAGCTAGGTTTACTTAATTATGCACTATGCTTATTAATAAATATTAAGTTAATTAATGGATGAAACTATTCTTATAAAAAAGCTAATACTTTTACCCATTTTTTTTTTAAATTTGATGTTAAAAATTTTGAGATTTACTATATATATAGTGAAGTTACACACGATGTCACGTTCTACACTAATCTAGAAAATATTGTCTATTTTGATTTATGTTGATCTAACAGTTTTGTTCTATAAAAAGCATCTCATATATTGAAAATGATGGTGAATACTTAAATATCCAATCTCACTCTAATATATAGATGTGAGATTCACGACTTCTCTTTGAAATCATGACATACAAATTGAAAACAAGTATTTTTTTATGTTTTTTTAATTCAATTTTAAAATTTTGTTATGTCTTTTTTAGTGATTGATTTCTCTTTCTAGAATCATTGGTTTGTATCAATTTTTTATATTAATGAAATCTTTTCTTTGATTGAGAAAAAAAATGAAATTAATTAGTGATATATGGTTGTGCCTTAATTGTGTTGTCTTAATCACTTAAAGTATGATATATTCATTTATTTAAGCAAAGGTCATGTTCACAAGAGCAAGACTAGGTATATTCTGGTTGCCAAGCTGAGAGGCAAGAGAGAAAAAGCATAAAGAAAAGATAACTAGACGGAACAAAGAAATGAGAGGAAAAGGGAGGGAGAGGGAGGGAGGGAGGGAGACCTGAGTCTTGGAGGCAATGAGTGGGGGTGGTGGGGTACAATCAAAACTTCCATCCATGTCACAAAAATGTCCAAATGCAGTTGAAAGATGGGAAAACGATGGAGCCTTTCAAATCCTGCCAAATCAAATTCCAATATAACTCCATACAGGGCATAATATGTCCACTCGGACCACCCTTCACTGCAAAAAGAGAAAGAAAAAAACTATGATAACTCCCACCCCCACATTTTCATCCCTTGCATTTCTTTCACCCCCCCTCCTTCTCTCTCCCTCCCTCTTTCCACTCACTCTCACCTGTTACTTCATCCACAGTCCTCTCTCTCTCTCCCTCTCTCTTTCTTTATTTTTTCTTCCCCATGAAAAGACCCTCCCAACTCCCTCCACAACACCAACAACAACTAGTAGCTTGAATTGTTTCTCTTTCTCTTTTTCTCTCAACAAACTTCCTCCCATACATCACACAACTACTTTAAGAAAGCAATATTTCTAATGTAACCTTAACTAGAATATATGTGTTGGAGATCTTCCCCGGCCCAAAAGTTCTAACTGCCATTTGCACTAACCAAAAATGCAATTTTGACCCAGGGTTTTTCATCAGTTTCTCACCTCATCATTAGCCACAATGAGGAGAACCAAGCTTGTTACAGCAGGTTGCTTGCTTAGCTTTGCTCTTCAAACCCCAAGTGGAATTTTACCAAGTTTTGAAGGAATTCTAGTAACTCTATTCCCCAAAAAGAATCATGGAATTTGTACTTCAATAACATGTAGTAGTTGCCTGGAATAATCTTAAAAACCTATCCGTCATCCTAATTCTTTTCACTTTTGTTTCAAGGCAACATGATTACCTTACGAAGACAAACGTATACCTCCCTAAGCTCTGATTCAATATGCATTTCTAGGTGGTTAATTAAGTCAGAAATCTGACTTCATTGCAAGGTTTTGGCTAAACCCTGGTAGAAGAAAAAGGGAAATCAACATAACACTGTTACTTAGGGCCATAGTTTTCATGGAGAATATTAAATGCGGCTGCTTGCAGTTGGTCGGTTCGAAGCATATCTTTTCTGTTCGCCTTTTTTTCTCCTAGGAGGATATGGGAACAGATGGAAAAGGGGTTCAGCCTGCAAATTTGGAAAAATTGAAAACAAAGATGTTAAGGTGAATGCACACTCTTTTTTCTTTTTCTCTTTTAGTTTGGACAAGATTTCTGTGAAAAAGTCAAGGGATACGGAGAAAAAGGGGTCCTTGCAAAAATTTGAGCCGAGGCAGGGGAGGCATATGCCCACGTCGACTAGTCATATCATGCTTCAGCCCCACTGTTGAACCAATTGAACCCAAAAAGGACAAAGGAGCATCTTCTCATCAACTCGATGACTGCAACCTATGGCATGAGGATAATGTCGTGCCCGTGACAGAAATTTAAATATAACAAGTATTTCTTCGTTTTAAATTTAATAAAATATATAATTTCGATTTTATATATTTTCCAGATTTTTTAATTTCATTTCGCGTGAATAATAAAGCAATCAAAAGTACAAACTAAAAGTACTGCATTTTACTTTTTAAAGAATAATAAGGTTGTAGTAACTAGTAGTCTATTACTCTACTCTAACATAAAACACAATAGTTTAGCCTGAAATCGTCTGCTATTTGAAGATTATCTGTTGAACATGTTGCTTAAGTAAACTATGGCATTGACGTTTTGCTTGTTTATTGGATTCAATGACTGCTGAAGTAACTATAAACAAGCTAATTAGTCATCAAGATCGTACTCTGTGTTCATTGAACTCTAATTTTGATAAAATTATTTGTCAATTCCTTAGTAGCTGATGTCCTGAATTTGCCATTTTCCCAACTGAATTTTGAAATGACAATGTGTTCTGCAAATGATCACCTTGTGGCTGTTCAATTCCAAACATTGCATCACATCGGTTGTGTTTGTCGACCAAGTGGTGCAGGCTGTGCCAGTGGTAGTGGAACTAATGGTTTGTTGGTGATACAAAGAAAAAAGAACAATAATCTTGTTTAATTTGCAAGCAATTACCCACTTTGCAGATTCCATCACCCAAGTTTTGAAAACTTAAAGACTCAAAACTTCATTACCAAACAATGGTAAATACTCGTTTTTCATAATATAACTTTGATCGTAACCTTGATAAGAAAGATAAAGTTCAAAATACAGAACGCGTACCTATTTATTTTTTATTTTTTATTGCTAAATCACGAATATATCTCAACTATCAAACAGTCTCAAAAGCAATTTGAAACAAGCAAATTCGTCAGAAAAATTCTACTTTGATCATCGACAATAATAGTAACTCATATTCTTTAGGTTGTTTGCAGGAACTTGTTGGCTAGGCTGGAACGACACTGTCATTGTTTCTACTGATAATTCTTGCATGTCAGACCCGAAAATTTTCTTATTCCCTGCTGTGGAAATTCTGCCGTGTAGGCACTGATGTTAAACCTTCAATGACAGAAAGAAGGAGGAACATGTGAGTGGAGATGAAGCCAAAAAAATTCCTTCACAATCAGACAATTCACAAAACTATTACTTCTTAAATTCGAGATCCTTCAAATCCTCTTAGCGGCAATCCCCTTCTCTGTGAACAGTGAAAAAAATATTAAAAGAAGTAAACTGTTGATGGTGAACGCCTCTGTGTCATGATAATCATTGCAAAATTTGTCAGCTCTCTTTCAGCCAGGTATGTATGAATATGACTTGCAATGCCTTAATGAATTATAAGAAAATAAAAAGGAAGAGAAATGGTTGTCATAATTCATAGATAATCTGGATTATTAGGATGAACACAGCCGGAAGAAAGATATGTCCAGCACTGCTCTTTGATAGGAATGTAAAATTGAGATTAGACCAATGAAAAGGACTAGGGGAGACACATAAGAGGTTCGGGAAGACACATGAGAGGTCATGACTAGCTTTGAGGTGATGTAATTAGTAATGGTAATCAATATCTTATAAACTATTTGACCCAATTAAATACGATTAAGATATCTTATAATTTGGTACGGGTAAAATTTGAAGCGAACAAATCCATTGAAGCAATCGAAAAGGAAGAAATACTACTACCAAACAACACTTAACCATGTATTTTGGACCAAGTAGAGAAAAAGGGTTAGCAAAGGGAACCGACACGTCCATTATTCCTATGTTGAAGTTTCAAAAGTGTAATAAACGATCCTCCCAAAAAGATTACAATTTGAAGCAATAAGAGAGAAGTAGCTAAAGGCAGTATATGCTGAATTCCATGCAACAATCATGGCCTCTTTCAATCAATTTTCTAAAGTCTTCCAAATTTCATGATGGTAGAGTGAGGCATCAGATATTTGGTGGGTCCCAACCCCTCCCTTCCTTATGTCTCATAAACCTGTCCATATGTTTCTGCTCAAGTTTTTTGTTGTTTCATAAAATGGGTTTTTGGGAGTTTTGAAGGGAATGTTCTTAACAGGTAAAACTGAACAATCTTCACCAACCTTGCTATGAACATTTGTTCCCTTTTTATTCTGGTTGTCAATTTTTCTAACATTATTATGTAATGAATGACAAAGAAAATTTTAAAAAAAAAAAAATAGTTTTTGTCAAACTTTAAAATAGTGAATGATGTTTAAAGAGAATTAATATGAATACCGATATGTTTATAGAAAAAATATAAATTATATTAAAAAAAATCCAAATCTAGATAATATGCTCAAGGCTTCCATCAGACATACACAGGTAATCAAATTTATTATAAACACCAGCAAAATATTCCATCTTATTCGTTTTCCTGAACAAAATTGAGGTTATAGGTTTTTTTGGGCCAATTTGGGGGTTACTGGAATATTTAGGCTACGGCCAATATGAGGTTGTGTAGTTTTCCTGGCCCAATCATTTTTCAGGACCAATACCCAGAAAAAGAACAAAAGGAAACACTCATATTACACAAATTACCACTCATTATTCACAATTCTTTCATAATCGTTATGTTAAAATATGAAATAAGAGTCCTTCGGGTTTATTCTGACCAGGATTGGCCTGCTTATGGGACATTCATGTCACTTTTTTCTGAGCTGAGGGAAGCAAAAGGATCTGGTTGCAGGGAAAAGCTTCCTCTTCTCTCTTCCAACATCTAAATCACAGTGCTTATGGAAGGACGATTACTTGGATTATATTGTACGCACCAGATCGCCTCAACTGATAACTTCTTCGCAATGTCATTCGTAATCTATTCTAGTCACCAAAACCCGGCCTGAAAGGGAAATTCAATCAGTGTTTCATTCCTCTCAGAGCAGGATAACTAAATCCCTGGGTAACCACAACTCTCTGGCTGGCTATCTTTAAGCCGAAGGGGAAAACGGACGGAAGGACTATTTTCACTGAAAACTGCATATGGACATCATTTCCTAGCATCTGCATGGCATTAAACATAAGAGAAAGATAACTAAATGAAAGTCTATAACACTTTGTGTAGTCATTCTGTATAGGGCAAAGAACTCTTCAAGGTTATACTATATTGCTACTATCTATCTAACAGCTTAGATACCTCCCCATAAGGAAGCTTTTATTCTGATTTTTCTTTCTTATCAAAAAAGAAATTATGATTAATGGCCAAAGTTCATGATTATATTGGCAAATGGCAGTCCCTTTCACCAAAAAAAAAAAAGAGAAAACGCACGATGAGCGTGGATTGACCGCAACTCGCCCTTTCCAAGAGATTCCTCTCAATACCTTCATACGGTTCCTCATGTAAACACAATACACAGCACTAAATCAGAAACTGGTTAGTGTTCGATTAAAAAAAATGAAAGAAAGAGACATATGTGGGATCCTGATTCCTGCATTTACAAAGCTCAGGACTCGGCTTGCTTCACTTCTAGCCATGCCAGTTCTTAACCTCCTAATAGCCTTGTTCATCCTTCCAGTCTGCAATTCTATGAAAGAATCATCACGCTCTTCTTATTGCGGAAATTTACCCATACAATATTCATTTCGATTAAGAACTGATCCTGCAAATGGCAAACATTTCTTGTACGAACTAGCTTGTGAGCATGAGCGTCCCGCGTTAACAATAGATTACGGTAGATTTTATGTGGAATCCATCTCATACGATGATGAGACCCTTCACGCTGTCGATCCTGGTCTAAGAAAAATGACTGCTCCTCCCGTCCTCGTTATGCCTAACGTAGAACAAGCCATGACAGGGGCCTTTTTTCTCTGCTTGGGCCGTTCTACACTACTACAGTAAAGGGGGAGTTTTTTTGTTATTATCATATTAGTAATGAAATCACTAAATTTGATTTTCAAAAAAAAAAAAAAAAAAAACAAAACGATAAGAAGGAATGAAGGATGCAAAAAGTACTCAGAAAACAAGCTGTATTTCTGCGATAATCAATTTGGAACTGTCACAGTATTTTAATATGACAATGCTTAAGTATCAAACAGATTAACAGAATACTATTATATTGCACAAATTATCACTATAATTCACAATTCTTTCATAATCTTTATGCTAAATTACGAAATAAGAGTCCTTAAGTTCGCTAGTGCACAAGCACACTTTTATTCTGACCAGGATTGGCCTGCTTATGAGACATTCATGTCACTCACTTCTGAGCTGAGGGAAGCAAACGGATCCGGTGGCAGGGGTAAGCTTCCTGTTCTTCCTTCCAACATCTGAATCACAGTGCTTATCGAAGGACGATCACTCGGATCCCATTGTACGCACCAGATTGCCACAACTGATAACTTCTTCGCAATGTCAGCATCTCCATCCTTTTCCTCTTTAATTCCCAAATCTTCCCCATCTGCGAGGCGATTGTAAACCCACTGAGGGAAGTAAACTTGGCTTGTGTTTTCCACTGTAAAATCCTTGTTTTTCCTACCTCCAACCATTTCAAATAACAACATGCCGAAACTGTAAACATCTGTTTTATATGATACATTTCCAATGTTCCCGGAGAAGTAAACCTCTGGTGCAATGTAACCCATGGTTCCTCTTACAGCAGTTATGGACACGACACTTTCCTTCTTTGGAAGAAGCTTCGCTAAGCCAAAATCTGATATCTTAGGATTGAAGTCGATGTCTAACAAGATATTTTGTGGCTTGATATCAAAATGCAGGATTCTTTGGTCACATCCCTGGTGAAGATACTCGATTCCTCTGGCAACACCAACGGTAATATCTTGAAGCTTTCCCCAACTAAGCTTCGGCCTCCTTGAATTCGCTGGAAAAATGAATTTATCTAGCGATTTATTTGGCATGAACTCGTAGAGGAGAGCTCGGTCTGATTCATCTGCACAATAACCCAACAATCGAACCACATTGACATGATGAATCCTCCCAATTGTGTTGACTTCATTAGTGAAATCTTCTCCATTGCCTTTGGAGTGGTCGAGTACTTTCACAGCCACCGGCACTCCATTTTCAAGCTCACCCTTGAATACACTTCCATAGCCTCCTCGACCTAGCTTCTTCTCGAATTCATTTGTCATCTTTCGAAGATCTGCAAATGAGTATCTTGTTGGATTGAGAGGCCTAAAATCTTCCAAAAATTTCTTAATTTTCTGTCGATTCTCCTCTACCGCTGCTCTCCTTGATCTCAAGTACAAGATAATTAATGTGACCATGAGCGTTAGAGTAAGAACTCCAATAGAAATTCCGATGCTTACACCTGCAGACAATTCATAGCTGACCATAAATTTCATGTAATTTGTATATGACAATTTAATACGATAAGAACATATGTACTCGAGTTATGGACTTACCTTTAATGATATGCCCTAAGGATTTCTCTGCAAAAATCAAACAATAAGGAGTTAGAAATCTAACATTTCCCTAAAAGCGAAGAGAACAAAGTATAAAACGCATTATTAGATGTGTTTGTGGATTGATCTAATATTCTTTTTTAAAAGTCAAATGAAGTTTGATCAACTTATTTAATTAGTATTATATTATTAAATGAATAAAATATTGTTTTATATTAATATTTTAAAATTAAAATAAAATTATATAAAAATTATTTTTTAAAAAATGATTTTATTAATCTCAACTATTGATATTACATTCTAAACCTCTTACTTATTGCAATAAATTTTGTATGTCACAATCTATGTCAAGTTTGACTTGAGTCAGTACAACCCGCAAACTTAAATAAATTTTCTAAGATTTGAACACTTTTGAACATTACTTTTGAGACGCTTTAATAATTAATACCTAAAATGAAATTAGTGATCACTATCTTTATGGTTGAAATTTGGCTCCAACAGTCCCACCCCATTCCAGGAGTCAAGCAATTAACCGAGAGTCAATAAAGCAATATGCTAAAAATAAATAAAAAAAAAGCAGATGTACCTTCATACTGGGGAATTACATTTGGAGGAATATATTCATTGAAACATTCGACTTGTAAACTATTATTTCCCTTCAATCGACATTCTCCTCCTCTTTCTCGACAATCTAAACCGCACCCCGGTATCTCCCACGAAAGTTTTGTAAAATTATACAACCAAGTGCGGTCAAAATGATTAAAAGCAGGAACCGGTTTCGCGAGACGTTGGTCGTAATAATTCATATAAGATGAGGTAACATTTGCAATGAAGTGGCAAGAAAATAGAAGATCTAGACTCATGACAGTAAAAACAGAGGCAGCATAAACAAGATGATTGGAACTGCTGAGACAATCTATCAATAATATTCCTGAGTCTGACCTTTCAATTCTTGACGAGCAGTCGAGCAGTGTGTAATTGTGGGGCTTGTAATTCGTGAAAGGACTACCAGTGACGGTGAAGTTTTTAAGCCTTCTCGCCATACAACCCTGGGGGTCTCCGATGTAAATAATCTGCATGTTGTAATCTATTCTAGCCACGAAAAACTGCCCTGAATATGGAAATTCAGTCAGTGTTTCGTTCCTCTCAGAGCAGGATAATTCAAACCCTGGGTAACCGCAACTCTCTGGCTGTCGATCTTTAAGCCAAAAGGGAAAACGGACGGAAGGACCTCCTTCCCTGCAAGCAACATCTGGACATGATTTCTCAGCTTCTCCATGGCATAAATATAAGAGAAAGGTAATTAAATGAAAGGCTATAACACTTTTTGGAGTCATTTTGTATAGGGCAGAGCTGCTGAATACAAAGCAAGCATAGAAACTCTTCAAGTTTAGACTATATTAGTACTACCTAACAGCTCAAAGACCTCCCCGTGAGAAAAACGTTTCTCTGATTTTGACGTTATGAATAGCAAACTTCAGTCCCTTTCACCAAAAAGGAAAAATCGCACGATGAGCGTGGATTGACCGGCACCTCACCCTTTCCAGGAGGATTCATCTCAATTCATAGGAATCTTCATTGAAACACCTTCATTGACGCACAGCACCAAGTCAATTATGTAATGCTACAAAAAAGAGGTGAAAGAAAGGGATTACTGATTAGTGTTCGATAAAATAATGAATAAATAAAGGAGATCCTGATTCCTGCATGTGCAAACTATTAAAGGTAGGTTCAGGACTCGCTTTGCTAGACTTCTCGCCATGCCAGTTGTTAACCTCCTAATTATAGCCTTGTTCTTCCTTCCAATCTGCAATTCTAGGAATCAATCATCTTGTTCTTCTCTTTGTGGAAATTTATCAATACAATATCCATTTCGATTAAGAAATGATCCTGCACATTGCGGACATTCCTTGTATGAACTTGCTTGTGAGCATGAGCGTCCCGTGTTAACAATAGATCACGGTAGATTTTATGTCGAATCCATCTCATACGATGATGGGACCCTTCATGCCATCGATCCTGGTCTAAAGACAAATGACTGCTCCTCCCTTCCCCGTTATGCTTGGACAGCAAACAACCTTAGTTATGTCTCCGGGAACTATTACGACCACTACTACTACAGCTATCAGCCATATTGGTTGTCCTTAGAAACAGAGGATACCATGATTTATCTTAATTGTTCAACAACACTGAATTCTCCGGAATATCTGGACGCATCTCCTTGCGTAACCAATTCCTTCCTACCACAAGCTCACCATCTGTATGTTTTTCTTGGAAATCTGAATGCAGCATCCCTCTCCAACTCTTGTGACTATTTCTTGATGACTCCGGCGGTGATTCAAACACCTGGGAATCTCACATATGCTGATATCCACAAGAAATTGACCATAGGATATGAGCTTTCATGGAATTGTAATAGTTTTTGTTTAATTTGTGAAGCAAACGGAGGATATTGTCCTTTCTCAGATGGTATTTGTGACTCCAAGCGCATCTGCTGCAGAGGACCATTGACGAGTGTTAATTGTGAGTAAGAATCCTTAAATAAAACATTGAAATAGTACGATAAACATCGGCCAAGGAGTCAATTGAGTTAGACACCAAATTTTCTTCCCATGCTCCTTTTGTTTGATCATTCTTTCAACTTCACTTTTTCTCATTTATAGATATGAAATAATGATTTATCTGTTGCTGTTGCAGGTTTTGTACATTATTTATGGATCGCAATACAGGGTAAGCCTCCAAATAACCTTACTAATATTCATCAACTATGTAAATCTGCATAAACATGATTGAAATCATGCTGGTCTGCGTTTTAACATAACTTAGACTCAAAATTTGAACAAATGAATGAATCCTGTGTTTCCATTGAAATTTAACATTATTACTTATTTCTTAGCATGACTCTAACCTGTCCTCACACGCCTTCGCCCCCTTCTCTGTCTTACAGGCTGCATAGGACGCGTACTGAAAATTGTTGGTGAGTTTTTCATGTAACATATTTCAGGCTAGATCATGACATTTTATATAGCTAACCAATCTGTTTTCTAGAAAGTGAAAGAACCTGTTACCCTCTTGCACAGTTAAGGAGGAAAAAGGAGGAGATTGCACGAAATTTCTAAACTCCTCTGGGAAAGAAGGCTTTAATTAATCTTGATAAATACAAATGATAAACAGCATTTGGCAGATATCATGTATAGTAGTATTTCTTTTCAGTCTTAACTGTTTCTGAACTGGCATTTGCATTTGTCTTTTTCCATATTGAAGGGTATTTCGCTTTGATAAGAGCTGCCGTCGGAATCCTATGCATGTCTCTCTATCTAATTTATAAATGGTGGAAAAGAGCTTCAATTGATGAATATGTTGAAGAGTTCTTGCGAAACTATGAGAACCTCAAACTCAGAAAATTTTCTTACTCTGACATCAAGAGGATGACTGGAGGCTTCAACGAACAACTGGGTCAAGGTGGCTTTGGCTCTGTATTCAAGGGAAAGCTATCAAATGGTTGTCCAGTTGCAGTAAAGATGCTGGCTGAGGCCAAGGGCGATGGGCGAGATTTCATCAATGAATTGAGAACAATTGGGACGATCCGTCATGTCAACGTGGTACAACTTCTTGGATTCTGCTTTGAAGGATCTAAAAAGGTTCTCATATATGAATACATGCCCAATGGATCTCTCGATAAGTACCTGTTCTCTCAGGAGGACGTCTGCACTTTAAGTTGGAGCAGAATGTATGAGATTGCTTTAGCTATAGCTCAGGGGATTGAATATCTACACCGAGGTTGTCACATGAGGATTCTGCACCTTGATATTAAGCCTCACAACATTCTTCTTAATGAAGACTTTACTCCAAAAATTTCTGATTTCGGCCTTGCCAAGTTGTATCCAAGAAATGATAGTGTAGTCTCTCTGACAAATGCTAGAGGAACTATGGGATACATGGCTCCAGAATTGCTGTATAAAAATATTGGAGGCATCTCCTCTAAATCGGACGTTTACAGTTTTGGAATGCTGTTGATGGAAATGGCTGGGAGAAGAAAAAATCTCAATCCGTTCGTGGAGAATTTGAGCCAAATCTACTTCCCATCATGGATTTATGATCAACTAGAACAAAAGGGTGAAGTGGAAATCAAGGATGCGACAGCTGAGGAAAAGGACATAGGCAACAGGATGATCATGATTGCTCTCTGGTGCATACAACTGAAGCCTGCAGATCGTCCTTCCATGACCAAAGTGGTGGAGACGCTTGAAAATACTTCGGAGCCACTGCAAATGCCTCCCAAGCCTGCTTTAGCTCCAGAAAGGAAACGTAGCTGAGGGTCTGCAGAAATCTTACAATAAGGAATCACTTTGATGAAAATGCTGTGTAATTTCATCTGTGTGCTTGCTTTTGTTCTTATGATGTATATCTGCAAGAATATATTTAAAGTTGAACAACTACCAATTAATTAAATTTAGCACAATATTATCAAGTTCTAGAAAACAACAAGGTGCCAAAATGTCTTGAACATTAAGAATGATCTGTCATTAAAAATACTACATCTCACAGAAAATTCCATGGCTCATGCTTACCCATAAAAATTGCAATGCAACAATTAAAAGAATTCAATCTAAATCTGCAGCGAATTTTGCATAATCATCAGAACAATCTTAGTGGAGTAATTTTCCATCTCCAAAGAGACACAATAAAATATTTAAATTTATAAGAACTTTCAATTGGGAAACTTCATCTCTAAATTTACAAAAATTGACCTTGTAGGTTTTTCTTTTGGGCCAGTATTAACGTTGTTGGGATATTTAGGCTAAAGCCCAGCAAGAAAACAATAAGGGCCCCAGCAAGTAAACAATAAGGGCCTGAACTTACTGGACTACATGAGGTTGTTTAGTTTCTCTGGCCCAATCATATTTGAAGACTAATACGCAGAAAAAGAAACGAAAGGAACAGTCATTATTCACAATCCCTCACGTTCATTCTGACCAGGATTGGCCAGCTTATGGGACATTCATGTCACTTTCTTTCGAGCTGAGGGAAGCAAAAGGATCCGGTGGCAGGGGGAAGCTTCCTGTTCTTCCTTCCAACATCTGAATTACGGTGCTTATCGAAGGTCGATTAGTTGGATCCCATTGTACGCACCAGATCGCCACAATTGATAACTTCTTCGCAATTTCAGCGTCTCCATCTTTTTCCTCTTTAATTCCCAAATCCTCCCCATCTGCAAGGCGATTGTAAACCCACCGAGGGAAGTAAACTTGGCTTGTGTTTTCCACCGTAAGATCCTTGTTTTTCCTACCTCCAACCATTTCAAATAATAACATACCGAAACTGTAAACATCTGTTTTATACGATACATTTCCAATGTTACCGGAGAAGTAGACCTCTGGTGCAATGTAACCCATGGTTCCTCTGACAGCAGTTATGGACACAACACTTTCCTTCTTCGGAAAAAGCTTTGCTAAGCCAAAATCTGATATCTTAGGATTGAAGTCGATGTCTAACAAGATATTTTGTGGCTTGATGTCAAAATGCAAGATTCTTTGGTCACATCCCTGGTGAAGATACTCAATTCCCTTGGCCACACCAATGGCAATATCTTGAAGCTTTCCCCAACTAAGCTTCGGCCTATTTGAATTCTCTGGAAAAATGAATTTATCTGGGGACTTGTTTGGCATGAACTCATAGACGAGAGCTCGGTTCGACCCATCTGCACAATAACCAAACAATCGAACCACATTGACGTGATGAATCCTCCCAATTGTGCTGACTTCATTGGTGAAATCTTCTCCATTGCCTTTGGAGTTGTCGAGTACTTTCACAGCTACCGGCACTCCATTTTCAAGCTCACCTTTGAATACACGTCCATAGCCCCCTTGGCCTAGCTTCTTCTTGAATTCATTTGTCATCTTTTGAACATCTACAACTGAGTATCTTGTCGGATTTAGAGACTCAAAATCTCCCAAAAATTTCTTAATTTTCTTCCGATTCTCCTTTGCCTCTGCGTTTCTTGATCTCAAGTACAAGATAATTAATGTGACCATGAGCGTTGGCATAAGAATTCCAGTACAAATTGCGATGCTTACTCCTGCACACAATTCATAGCTGCTCATAAGTTTCGATATAATTAATTTGTATATGAAAATGGAATACAACAAGAGCATATGTACTCGAAATATGGACTTACCTTTGATGATATGCCTTAGTAATCTTTCTGTAAAAATTAAAAGATAAAGAGTTAGAGAATTTACATTTTCGTACCTTTATTAAAATATAAAAAAAATTAAAATTATAAATTATAAACTGGAAGCATGTTAAATAATTCATTTGCAAAACAAGTGGTTGTTTTGGAATTCGAACAACATATAATTTGAAATTCAATTTGTTCTTGGTATTAATAGTTCTAGTAGAGGGATGAAGTTTAGATATAATTTGTATTAGACAATGTAGTACAAGAAGAGCACATGTAATCAGGTTATGGACTTACTTTTGATGTTATGCCTTAGCAGTTTCTCTGCAAAAATCAAAAGATAAAGAGTCAGAGAATTTATATTTTGACTAACTAATGAATATTAATATATATGCATAGTATAATTCACTCGATTTTCTTTGTTTTGAGCTTTAACTTTTGTCTTTAAACAAGGACAAAATTAGAGGTTTTCTTTTTTTTTTTTTTTGTCGAGATAAAAATACTATATGTATGAATATAAAAATAATATATGAAAACACTTTTATCTTGTGAATTTAGTATAGAAAATAAAAGGAAAAAAAATTGATGGATATAAACATTCTCATTCTTAAAATCCAATCATCCTATAAATGAAAAAAAAAAATTAACTCAACTAATATAAATAATAACTTTATTGGTAATTTTAATAATTATTTTTTTCACCTATGAATTATATAAAATATGTGGATACAAAAGGCATTATAAGAGGCGTTCGCGGAATCTACTATTCTTTTCTAAAAGCCTAAGTCCAAGTTGAATTTGATCCACTTATTTAACTATTATTTTATTTATTAAATTAATAAAATATTATTTTACTTTTTAAATATATTATAAAATTTAAATTAAATAAAAAATATATTATTAATTAATAAAATAATTTAATTAGATCAAGCTGAGCTTTAACATCTATGCCCAAGCTTTGGGCAGGTATTCCAACCCTTGAACATACCTGTAGACGTTAATTTATCATAGAACCAACTAAATATCTTGTAGCAATTAATACCCAGAAATGAAATTAGTGGTGTTGTTTGAACATCATTATCTTTATGGTGGAAATGTGGCTCCCATCCCAGGAGTCAAGCAATCAGCAGAGAGTCAATAAAGCAATACGACTAAATTCCAAAATAGAAAAAAAAAAAGAAGCAGAAGTACCTTCGTAGAAACATTCGACTTCTGAACTATTATGGGCCTTCAATCGACATTCTCCACCTCCTTCTCGACAACCCATATCGCAACCCGGAATTTCATACCTAAGCTTCGTAAAAGAATTATCCAAAAGGGTAATGTTTGCAATGAAGTGGCAATTAGAAGAGAGAAGATCTAGAGTCATGTCAGTTGAAGCATTGGCATGATCATCAACATCAACAGCATAAACATGATGATTGGAACCGCTGAGACAATCTATCGCCAATGCTTCCTGTGTTTCAATTCTTGACGAGCAGTTGAGCAGTACCAAATCGTCGTCCGCGGAATAAACAGAGGAAGGATCGCTACTGACGTTGAAGGTTAAAAGCCTTGACGCAATGCAACCCTGGGGGTCACTGATTAAAATATCCTGGTACTTGTAGTGTATGTCACCCACGAAAAACTGCTCTGAATTGGGAAATTCAATCACTGTTTCATTCGTTCCGGAGCAGGATAATTCAAACCCTGGGTAACCACAACTCTCTGGCTGTCGATCTTTAAGCCAAAAGGGAAAACGGACGGAAGGACCTCCTTCCCTGCAAGCTGCATCTGGACATGATTTCCCAGCTTCTCCATGGCATAAATATAAGAGAAAGATAATTAAATGAAAGTGTATGACACTTCGTGTAGTCATTTTGTGTAGAGCAGAGCTGCTGAATACAAAGCAGAGTTTGTATTATATTAGTACTAATAGCTCAAACACCCCCCCGTGAGAAAGCTTTTACTCTGATTTTTCTTTTCTTAAAAAAACAAAACAAAACAAAATCATGATCAGGGGCCGATAATCAAGACTTTTGGATAAGGCCTTCTTTATTTACTAATGCATATTAATTCTTTTGTTAAACCTACTTCGCTATGAATAGCACATCGCAGTCGCTTTCGCCATAAAAGAAAAATAGCAAGGTGAGCGTGGATTGACCGCACCTCGCCCTTTCGAGGAGGATTCCTCTCAATACCTTCATACGAATCTTCATTGAAACACATTAAACAATACTAAGTCAGTTATGTAATATTAGCCAAACAAAAGATCAATATAAAAACTATCCACTCTAATAATAATATTAAAAAAAAGGTAAAAGAAAAAGAGATTGCTGGTTACTGAATTTACAAACTATTAAACGTAGGGTCAGGACTCAGTTTTCTTGACTTCTCGCCATGCCAGTTCTTAACCTCTTAATTATATTCTTGCTCTTCCTTCTTCCAATCTGCAATTCTATGAATGAATCATCTTGTTCTTCTTATTGCGGAAATTTATTAATACAATATCCCTTTCGACTAAGAACTGATCATGCAAATTGCGGACATTTTTTGTATGAACTTGATTGTGAGGATGATCGTACCCTTTTAACGATAGATAAGGGCGGATTTCATGTCGAATCAATCTCATACAATAAGGAGACCATATACGTTGTCGATCCTGGTCTAAAGAAAGATGATTGCTCCTTCCTTCCTATTTATGCCTGGACAGCAATCAACCTTAGTCATGTCCCTTTGAACCCCTCAAAGATGAGCCATATTCGCTGTCCCTAACAGAGGATAACATGATTTTTCTGAACTGTTCAACCACAATGAATTCTTCCGAGTATCTGGACGCATCTCCTTGCATAGCTAATTCTTCCCGACCACAAGCTAACCATCTGTATGTTTTTCTTCAAAGTCCGCAAGCAGTAACCATCCCGAACTTTTGTGACTATGTTTTAGTGACTCCGCCAGTGATTCAAACAATTGGGAATCACACATATGCTGATGTCCACAAGAAATTGACCGTAGGATATGAGCTTTCATGGAGAAAACATTTTTGTTTAATTTGTGAATTAAGTGGAGGAAGTTGTCCTGATTCAGATGGTAGTTTAAAACCCAAGCGCATCTGCTGCAGAGGACCATTGGCGTATTTTCATTGTGAGTAAGAATTCTAAACCATCTATTTTGGTTGCTTAGAAAATGTATTTAAGGGTATAAAATATTGAAATATTATGATAAACAACCGCTAAGGCATCAACTGAGTAAGAAACCAAATTTTCTTCCCATGCTCCATTTGTATGGCTCCTGAGTCTTGATCGCCAAAAACTGTCATGGATTGCTTTTGTCTGGTTTGATCATTCTTTTATCTGTTACCGTTGCAGGTGGTGTACAATCTACATGGAACAAAATAAAGAATAAGCTTTCAATATTGAGCATAACACAGGGTAAGCCTCCAAATAACCTTACTAATAATTCATCAACTACGTAAATCAGCATAAACATGATTGAAATCATGCTGGTCTGCGTTTTAACATAACATAGACTCAAAAATGGAATAAATGAATGAACCCTATGTTTCATTGAAATTTATCATTATCACTCATTTCTTAGCATGACACTAATCTGTCCCCACACGCTCTCTCCCCCTTCTCTGTCTTACAGGCCGCACAGGACTCGTACTGAAAATTGTTGGTGAGTTTTTCATAGAACATATATCAGGCTAGGAATGTGTGTTATATGTTTTTGTTTTCCAACGTAAATGTATATCACCAGTTCGAACAGGACATTTTATATAACTCAATCTGTTTTCTTGAAAGTGAGAGAAGTGGATATCGTGTGCCATTTGTGAACTCCTCTGTGAAAGAAGGTTTTAATCAATCTTGATAGATACCAATGATAAAGGCATATATACCAATGATAAACAGCATCAGGCAGATATCATGTATAGTAGTAGTTCTTTTTACTCTGGCTGTTTATTGTTATGAAAATTGCTCAAAAAACAATAAAGATAAAACTAAGAGAAATCAAGCAAATAGAAAAATATAAGAATTTACGTGGTTTGGCCTTTTGCCTACGTCCACGGAGTGAAACTGTTCTTCTATTATTGAAAAATTAAAGTACAATAACCAACCTAAGATCCCTTGCATACTGTTTTTAATAACCTCCCAAGAACACTCACTCAAACCACTCTAACTCCGCCTAGAGCAAAAAATAAAGTTACAAAATGTCCTCTCTCTCTAGAACTCTCAAAGCAGTACTTGTAATTTTAAAACCTAAAGAGCTACTTTTATAATATAAAATTCTAAAGTAGAATATGATTAAGACTCAATGTGGAATAAGAAGTTTTAAACTATACAACTACTCAATGTTGTACATAAATAAAAATCCTAATCAAATAAGATCTAAAATTCTAATTAACCTAAAACTCAACATTTATGAACTGGCATTTGCGTATATACATTATTTGTTGGTGTATTTTCAAAATTAAAAGAATAGTTCACATGATGGAGAGCTATCATTAGCTCAATAGTTATGTCACAAAAAGTGACACAATATGTCTATTGGAATATAGACAAGTTTTCGTGTGAATAATTTATGTTTATTGAAAATACATGTTGAAAAGACACCAACAAAAGTCACCTGTGAAAAGTTACAATTGTAAAGTAACATGTGAAAAGCTACATGTGAAAAGTTACAATTGTAAAGTAACATGTGAAAGATTACATATGAATAGATATTGTTTCAAAGTATAAATCAAAGAGTATGATTTATGGAATGAATAGTTATCTATTCATTAGATGTTTATTGAAACAATATCTTTTGCTCAAAAGTTGTGTTAGCAAAAAGTGTAGAGATACTTTTTGGATGAAAGAGATCTTTATGAAAAGGTTGTGACCTTGGAACATAAAGATACTTATTAGACATAAAAGATGTCTTTATGAAAAGGAAGTGTCCTTGAAGAAGAGACACTTTGAAGCCTATATAAAGGGCTTGTTGTCATCCATTTTGACACACCAAAATTTAGACACAACAAGCAAATGCAAAAGAGTAAGAGAAAGTGTTTGTGTTAGAATAACAAAACACTAAAGTTTCCACTACCTACAAAAGATTCCGAATTCCTTATTATCATCTTGCTGCAGAAAGTTGGTTTTAAGGCCAAACAACTTTGCAAACCCTCGGGTGTATCTAGCGGTCTAGTTTCGTAAAGTGCAATACGAAAGTTAGACGTTGGCTTCATTGTATCCTTAAGACTAGTTGCATCATTCCCCTTTGCATACCTAGTGGTGGGGGCGAATTAAGTCTTAAAGATAGACGCCTATTTAAAAGACTCGCCTTGAAGCCAATTTTGCCTATTCTTGAATATCTACATAAACCCCTCAACACCAACAATTTTAAGACTTAATTTTGTGGTATTCAAGATGGCTTCACTAAAGGAGATGGCTACCAACATTGTCAAGTTAGACCACTTCGAACGAGGAAGATTTACTCGATGGAAAAAGATGGATCGATTCGATAATGACAAGGAAATGTGGCAAAATGGTTCTACATCGGATCATAAGATAAGTATTATTTCCTTACTTGATATGGATATACATGATATTGTATATGATATGCATGATATGATACTTGATATGCATGGAAAACGTATGTTGGTTGAAAAGATAGATTTTTTTATATTCATGCATGAGCTTGAACGTATTCTAAATAATTTTAAACAATATGGTATGAAAATGGGTGAAGCTATTGTGGTCTCATCAATAATTAATAAGCTTCCCACTTCTTAGAGAGACACTAAGAAAGCTCTTAAACATAAGAAAGAAGATATGTCTCTCGAGGACCTTGGCAATCATCTTCGAATAGAAGAAGATTATCCAAGCAAGAAGAAGTCAAGCATGAGGAAGATTCTAAAGAAAAGAATCTTGAGACTTCAAAGGTCCATGTAATGGAACATAAACCATCAAACAAGCCAAGCAAAAGAAAACATTTCGTAGGTATGCATGACAAAAGTCATAAGTTCAAAAAGAACAAAAAAGGGCCATGTTTTCATTGTAACAAACTTGGTCACTTTAAGGTGGAATGTAGACTTTTGAGAAGCAAGACACAAGGTGTGAACCACCACAAGTTTGTGGCAATGGTTTCCGAGGTCAATCTTCTCCAAAATGATGGAGCATGGTGGATTGACACTGGTGCAACGAATCATGTATGCAATGACAAAAGTTTCTTCAAGACTTTGGAAGAAGTTGACGAAGGAAACGTGCTATACATGGGAAACTCCTCCACAACACAAGTAAAAGGAAAAGGCACTGTGGAATTCGTGTTTACATCCGAAAAAACACTTGTACTAAACAATGTGTATTATGTACCGGAAGTTAGGAGGAACCTTGTGTCGAGAGGCTTGTTGAATAAGCATGGCTTTAAATTAACATTTGAAGCGAATAAGTTCATCCTTACAAAAGGTGGACTATATGTGGGAAATGGATACTATTGTGAAAACATGTTCAAGCTTAATATTAATAAGAAAAATGATAGTTCTGCTTATATTGATGCCTTACTTAATGTTCATGATAGTAAAGCAATGTTATTTAATCTATGGCATAATAGATTAGGACATGTTCATTATAGAAGAATGCATGATATGGCTAAGTTAGAATTGATACCTAGCATTGATGAAGATAATGTTATGTGCAAGACATGCATAGTCACTAAAATCACTAGGAAATCATTTCCTAAAGTAGAAAGAAATACAAAATTGCTTGCTTTGATACATTCTGATGTTTGTGACATACATAGTACTCCTTCAATTAGTGGAAAGAAATACTCCGTAACATTCATTGATGACTTCTCTAGATATTGCTATGTTTACTTGTTGCATGCTAAAAATGAAGTTATAGAAAAGTTTGGAATATATAAAAGAGAAGTTGAATTGTTTTGTGATGTGCCTATTAAATGTTTACGAAGTGATAGAGGAGGTGAATATTATGATCCCAAATATTTTGAGTCCACGGGTATTATTCACGAGACTACCGCTCCATACACATCGGAACAAAATGGTGTAGCGGAACGTAAGAATCGAGTTCTTACGAAAATGATCAATGCTTTACTTTCTAATTCAGGTTTGGGAAAAGGATTTTGGGGCGAAGCCTTGTTAACGGCTTGCCATATATTAAATAGAATCCCAAACAAAAAGAGTAAAATTACTCCTTGTGAACTATGGAAAGGAAGGAAGCCAAACCTTAATTATTTAAGAGTTTGGGGTTGTCGAGCCATAGTAAGGTTGCCGGAGCCAAAGAAAAGGAAATTGGGTGAAAAAGGAATTGAATGCATATTTATAGGATATGCTGAACATAGTAAGGCATATCGTTTCATGGTGATAGAGCCTAATGATTTATATTCCGTTAATACGGTCATAGAATCAAGGGACGCTATCTTTGATGAAACAAGGTTCAACTCAATTCCTAGACCTAAGGAACAAATAATAAATAGCGATAGTTCATCGGAAAACGATGAGAAAACTATCGAGCTTCGGAGAAGTAAAAGAGTTAGAAAAGCAAAGACATATGGATCGGATTTTCTCATGTACTTAGTTGAAGGGACAAGAGAAGAAATACGTGAATACCTACCTTACTGCTTTAATGTAGAAGGTGAGGGTGGTCCTCAAACTTATGAGGAAGCAATAAAGTCTCGAGATGCTTCTTTTTGGAGAGAAGCAATACAAGATGAGATGGACTCAATAATGGGAAACAAAACATGGAAATTGGTAGACCTTCCACTGGGTTCCAAGCCAATAGGCTGTAAATGGATTTTCAAAAAGAAAATGAAAGTTGATGGAACCGTAGAAAAGTTTAAAGCAAGGCTAGTGGCAAAAGGCTTTAAATAAAAAGAAGGTATTGATTATTTTGATACATATGCACCGGTAGCAAGAATAGCTACAATTAGAGTGCTTATAGCACTTGCATCTATTTATAAGATGGTAATTCACCAAATGGATGTTAAAACGGCATTCCTAAATGGTGAATTGGATGAAGAGGTGTATATGGAACAACCGGAAGAGTTTGTCATTCCGGGTCAAGAAAAGAAAGTGTGCAAGCTTGAAAAGTCCTTGTACGGATTAAAACAAGCACCTAAACAATGGCATCAAAAGTTTGATGAAGTTGTGCTAGCTAATGGCTACAAGATAAATCAAGCGGACAAGTGTGTCTATAGTAAGTTCCAAAATGGGAAAGGTGTCATCATTTGCTTATATGTGGATGACATGTTAATCTTTGGAATGGACTTAGAACAAGTGAAAGACACAAAGAAGTTCTTGTCAAAGAATTTTGACATGAAAGATATGGGTATGGCGGATGTTATTCTTGGCATAAGAATAATAAGAGACAATAATGGCCTAACATTGTCTCAATCTCATTACATCGAAAAGATCGTAATGAAGTTTGGCAAGTCAGATTGTAAGCCAATGGCAATGCCTTATGATTCTAATCAAAGGCTCATACCCAATGAAGACAAGCCAATAGCACAACATGAATATGCAAAGGTGATTGGTTGCCTTATGTATGCAATGGTCTGTACAAGACCGGATATTGCATTTGCGGTTGGGATGCTAAGCCGATTTACAAGTAATCCGAGTAAAAAACATTGGTATGTTGTTCATAGAGTTCTAAGGTATCTAAAGAGTACCAAGAATTATGGCATTTGCTATTTCGGTTTTCCTTCGATCTTAGAAGGATATACGGATGCAAGTTGGAACTCAAATAGATCGGATTACACATCCACGACTGGATGGATTTTTACAATTGGTGGGGGTGCTGTTTCTTGAGGTTCCAAGAAACAATCTTGTCAAGCGGATTCCACCATGGCGGCTGAATTTATAGCCTTAGCATCTGCAACTCAAGAAGCGGAATGGTTGAGAGACTTACTCTATGAAATTCCGTTGTGGTCAAAACCGATGGCACCAATCTTGATACATTGTGACAATGAAGCAACTGTATCAAAGGCTTATAATCAAGCTTACAATGGAAAAAGTCGATATATTGGACTTCGACATAGCATTGTAAGGCAAAGGATTAGTGATGGTATAATCACTATAAGTTATGTGAGGTCTGGTGAAAATTTAACGGATCCGTTTACTAAAGGTCTAAAAAGAGATCTTATGTTAAAGACCTCAAGAGGGATGGGGCTCAAGCCTATTATCTAAATCTCCAATGGTGGGAGCTCACCCCGACGCTTACGGCTGACCTGTAAGTCTTGGGTACTGACCATTCCAACACATGGAGATTGCAAGCACTAAATTAAAATTCCATCCCAAGGTGTATAGTGCTTGGTTCCCGTAATGTGTTAAGTAAGGATGAACGGAAAAGTTCTTAATAAACCCATAACATGTAAATGTTGAAGTACAATAATTACGGGGTACTTCCGATGGGGGCTACCTATATGAGTGGAAGTGCGGCCGCTTCTAGGAGCTAAAGGCTTGACTCTGACAGCACTCATGAATGGATGCAAAACACAAGGCCATAAACCGTGTTGGCAAAACTAGATACAATATGAGCAAGGAAGCTTGTGCGTGTTTAGTGGCCCGACTAGTCAAATGCAGAATCGGTGGTTCAATGCTTGGTCAACCACTTTATTCAGACTAGAACCAACCACACTCACTAGGTGAAGGTTCAAATCTGCGGGATACCTTCATTGATGCACAGGATTTCCCAAAGTTGTTGGTATTTGGAAATTTTGAAAATGGTGGGGGATTGTTGGTGTATTTTCAAAATTAAAAGAATAGTTCACATGATGGAGAGCTATCATTAGCTCAATAGTTATGTCACAAAAAGTGACACAATATGTCTATTGGAATATAGACAAGTTTTCGTGTGAATAATTTATGTTTATTGAAAATACATGTTGAAAAGACACCAACAAAAGTCACCTGTGAAAAGTTACAATTGTAAAGTAACATGTGAAAAGCTACATGTGAAAAGTTACAATTGTAAAGTAACATGTGAAAGATTACATATGAATAGATATTGTTTCAAAGTATAAATCAAAGAGTATGATTTATGGAATGAATAGTTATCTATTCATTAGATGTTTATTGAAACAATATCTTTTGCTCAAAAGTTGTGTTAGCAAAAAGTGTAGAGATACTTTTTGGATGAAAGAGATCTTTATGAAAAGGTTGTGACCTTGGAACATAAAGATACTTATTAGACATAAAAGATGTCTTTATGAAAAGGAAGTGTCCTTGAAGAAGAGACACTTTGAAGCCTATATAAAGGGCTTATTGTCATCCATTTTGACACACCAAAATTTAGACACAACAAGCAAATGCAAAAGAGTAAGAGAAAGTGTTTGTGTTAGAATAACAAAACACTAAAGTTTCCACTACCTACAAAAGATTCCGAATTCCTTATTATCATCTTGCTGCAGAAAGTTAGTTTTAAGGCCAAACAACTTTGCAAACCCTCGGGTGTATCTAGCGGTCTAGTTTCGTAAAGTGCAATACGAAAGTTAGACGTTGGCTTCATTGTATCCTTAAGACTAGTCGCATCATTCCCCTTTGCATACCTAGTGGTGGGGGCGAATTAAGTCTTAAAGATAGACGCCTATTTAAAAGACTCGCCTTGAAGCCAATTTTACCTATTCTTGAATATCTACATAAACCCCTCAACACCAACATTATTTACGTTTGTTCTTTTGCCATGTGAAGCGTATATTACTTTGGAAAGAGCTGCCGTTGGAATCTTATGCATGTCTGCCTATATAATTTATGAATGCCGGAAAAGCTCATCAATTGATGAAAATGTTGAAATGTTCTTGCGAAAATATGAAAACCTCAAACTCAGAAAATTCTCCTTCTCTGACATCAAGAAGATGACTGATGGCTTCAAGGAACAACTGGGACAAGGTGGCTTTGGCTCTGTATTTAAGGGAAAGCTATCAAATGGTTGTCTGGTTGCAGTAAAGATGCTGGCAGAGGCCAAGGGCAATGGACGAGATTTCATCAATGAAGTGGCAACAATTGGGATGATCCGTCATGTAAACGTGGTACAACTTCTTGGATTCTGCATTGGAGGATCTAAAAAGGCTCTCATATATGAATACATGCCCAATGGATCTCTCGATAAGTATCTGTTCTCTCGAGAGCACACCTGCACTTTAAGTTGGAGCAGAATGTATGAGATTGCTTTAGCCATAGCTCATGGGATTGAATATCTACACCGAGGTTGTCACATGAGGATTCTTCACCTTGATATTAAGCCTCACAACATTCTTCTTGATGAAGACTTTAATCCAAAAATTTCTGATTTTGGCCTTGCCAAGTTGTATCCAAGAAATTATAGTGTAGTTTCCCTGACAAATGCTAGAGGCACTATGGGATACATGGCTCCAAAATTGCTGTATAAAAATATTGGAGGCATCTCCTCTAAATCGGACGTTTACAGTTTTGGAATGCTGTTGATGGAAATGGCTGGGAGAAGAAAAAATCTCAATCCGTTCGTCGAGAATTTGAGCCAAATCTACTTTCCATCATGGATTCATGATCAAATAGAACAAAAGGGTGAAGTGGAAATCAAGGATGCGACAGCTGAGGAAAAGGATATTGGCAAAAGAATGATCATGATTGCTCTCTGGTGCATACAACTGAAGCCTGCAGATCGTCCTTCCATGACCAAAGTGGTGGAGATGCTTGAAGACATTTCAGAGCCATTGCAAATGCCTCCCAAGCCTGCTTTAGCTCCAGAAAGGAAACCTAGCTGAGGGTCTACAGAAATCTACAATAAGGAATCAGTTTGATGAAAATGCTCTGTAATTCTATGTGTGTGCTTGTTCTTGTTCTTATGATGTATATCTGCAAGAATATATTTACAGTTGAACATCCACCAATTACTTAAATTTAGCACAAATTATCAAGTTCTAGCAAACAACAAGGTGCCAGAATTTCATGAATATTAAGAATTATCAATGAACTGCATCAGTTTCATAATCATTGTCAAAGAAAGAACACCTCTGGCAAAAAGCAAGAGTGAAGAGAGTGAGAAGCCTCAAACGACAGCGTATTGGGGAGCGGAACTTAAGAAATGAAGGTGCATACGTGGCGCGTCTTCTTCCTTCGAATCACGTCCTTCGACCAAAACTATCTCCTTCCCTTCTTCCCTGTTGCTCGTCGACGCCTTTTCACGTGAGCTCTTTGAATTTTGATCTTGATGTAGACATAGTATAAATTCACTTACATACTATAAAGATCAAAACCCAAAGCTCTGTTTTTTTTTTCTCAATCTCTTGATGGCAGATGTTATTCGATTATCATCATCATTGTTAATTCATTCGCTTCGTTTCTCTTATCCCTCACTGCTTACCTCCGTTGCCTCCACTTCGAATTCTCCTCAACCGTGTCTTTCAACCAACCAGAATTTACATAAGATAATGTATCCTCTTTCCTGTTCTTCTTCTTCTAGTGGTCTTGGTCGCCTTGCTTTTACTCCCGGAGGGCAATCGCTCTCTTTCAAGGTACAAAAGGTTGGCCTTCTTTCTGATTTTGAATTTTTATTTCAATTCATTAGCGAAAATCATGAATACCCATTTGCTAAAAGTGTTTCCTTGTGCCATTTTATTTGGTAATTATGATTTTTATTGTAGGATAAGGAGTTGTTTTATAAACCCGTTATTGGAATTAGGCAGCTTTAGATTCCTTTTGAGCTATCTTTAAAAAAAAAAAAGATTCCTTTTGAGCCAACTATGGGTACTTGATGCAAAGATTTGTGCTTTCCGAAATATTCTTGTTTAAAAGTGAACTTTTGGTAATGACTTTGTGCTAATTTGCCGACCATTTGGTAGTTCTGGTTGATGACTATATAGAAATTTTATATTTTTAGTAACACATATTCCATTTGTAAGGCTCTTCTCAGGGTTTCCTGGTGACTTTTTTTCTTGATTTAAAGGCTTGGTAACTATGTTGAGTTTAGCTACTTAACATGAAAACGGACAACCTCTAGCCTTCCTGCTGTATACCAGTTTGTAGCATGCTTGCTTTAAATATCTGTTCTACTACTTGTAGCATTAGATACCAGGTTTTGTTCTATATTTTTTTTGGGTAACTGAGGTTTATTCTACATTACTTTGTTGGATGTTGGTGGTTTGGAGATTTGACACCCTCTCCTACAGTGCAATATGCTTTTACTAACTGCCAACTTGTTTTTCTCTGGGAGCATAAGTTTTGTATTTTACTCATCTAAATAATCAAAATACATAGTTATTGGACCAAGCATCAAGGGATATAGAAATTTAGAAGGTGAGTGCATCACTTGTATTGAAATTCCATGCTGATCTCTCTGGGTCTCAGTAGTAGCAATGTGATTCATCACATTCACATCTTTTCATAATGGGATGTTTCATGCAGATGATAAATCATCTGTTAGTTCACAATCCCATCTCAGAACACTTTTCTGACATTGCTTAATACTATTTGAGGAATATAAGCATGATTATTTTCCTGTTTAAGGGAAAATGCCATTAATCAAGTTCCTTCACTTCAGGTACATGCAACTGTTGACAAAACTGAACAACCAAAATGGTGGGAAAGGAATGCAGGACCAAATATGATTGATATTCATTCTACACAAGAACTTTTGAATGCCTTAAGTCAAGCAGGAGATAGATTAGTTATTGTAGAATTTTATGGAACTTGGTGTGCTTCCTGCAGAGCATTATTTCCAAAGGTAACTTATTTGTTGCTTTCACTTTTTAATGGTTTTATGATCAATTCAGGGTCAAGAATCATGATTGACAAAATTATGGTCTCGATAAAAATTTTGGTTGCTATAATTGGTGATAAAGTTATGAATATTACCGAGTTAGGCAAAATATTAAAGGGTATGATTATTCCGATTCACCCCTTCTAGGGCCTTAGGTTGGTATGATCTTAATTGGGTACTGACTTATTGGTACTTTGCGTAATATAGTAGTACCTTCTTTAAAGTAACTAATAAAATAATATTCTCATTTCATTCTTTATCTTTTCTTTCCATCTGGCGACTTTAAGGAAGAAGTAGTTACCCAAAAAGCATGTTATTATTCATGTCTAGTAGGAGTCAGAATGTCTTCTTTGGTGTGCTGCCAGAAGGGGCCTGAAAGATATTGGTTGACATTAAAAAAGAAAAATTAAAGAACTGTGCTAGATAGTAGTATTCAATTTACTTTTGTTCTAGTTTTGTGCCGAAGACATATGTTTAGGATATAATGAGTGCCTTGTCTATATACCCTTCCATGCTTATTGTGTCACCCATTTGTAAACTTGTCATCTTGGTTAAGATGGTTAGCTTGAAATGGTTGCCTTCAGTTTGCTTGGGATGCCCCAATGCCTCCTTTGGTAGAATACAGGGTGAGGGAAAAAATGTTTTCGTAGAAGTAAAACCAATTTTGGTACAAAGACATGCTTCATAAGAGCAACTTTCTTCTGATACTCTAAAACTATTCCTGAATTGTAACTATTTTCTCCTAATATTTCTTATAATCAATCTCGCAGCTCTGCAAGACAGCTGAAGAACATCCGGAAATTATGTTCCTCAAAGTAAATTTTGATGAGAACAAACCTATGTGTAAAAGTTTGAATGTTAAGGTGCTTCCTTATTTCCACTTCTATCGTGGAGCAGATGGACAACTGGAGTCGTTTTCATGTTCACTTGCTAAGGTGAGCTGTTTCTGCTTGCTTTTTTCGGCTCTTGGTGTTTGACCTGAGAAATTATTTTCTCATTGATTGCTTGAAAATGGTCCAAATGGAGAATATGAAAATTGCCATAAAAATGGGTTCATGTTCATTGAAATATTCATCATTTATTTGCTCTTATTAGCATATATAATGTTTCATGCTTGTCCAACTTTCTTGTTTTTATGGTCAATTTTCTTATGCCACTGTATCATTATGGAAAACATTCAATATCAAATACCAAATCCTTTTTCGCTTTACTTAATCTGGATCTTTTCAAAATGATCTCCAGTTTCAAAAAATAAAAGATGCCATCGAAATGCACAACACAGCTCGTTGCAGCATTGGTCCACCCAAGGGAGTTGGAGATCTTAATCTTGAATCTGTCTCTGCTCCAATTGACAAACCAACTGGATCAACTTAAACATGGGGTAAGCAATTGGTCTATCAATATGCATGCCAAGTGAACTCCTATCCAAGCCATTTAATATTTGTATACCGGGCAATCCATGTGAAAGAAAGTTTAACAGAATTCATTATTTTCATGCATTCTTTGTCCCTGTAATGTATGTAAGTTCAAAGCTTGAGTTGAAATGAAATGATATCTTCAGAACATTCTTGTTCCCTTTTATATTTGTGAAATGTCTTTCGTGAAGGCATGTCAGCAAGCGAACTTCAAACAGCTCAGAAGCTCTTGATTTTTCTCAGGCAGCTCACACCGGAGGTCTTTTCTTGATCAGCAGGTTGTTGGTAACTTTACGTGGGTACAAGTGTTTGCACATCCGTCGAACATTTATTTATCTCAAATGTACAATTTACATGTACATGTAATATCTCAAATGTATACAAGGCATTTAGTGTTGGGAGATTAACATTGAGAGAAAAGGTTCGAGATAGATATTTACACAGGAAGTGGATCAGACCACCTTCTCTTTACCTCAGATTTCCATCGGACTTCCTTGAGCTTCCCATCTAAGCCATAATCACGCTCCATAACAAGGTTGATTCCCTCGTCTGAGTACCATCCGACTCCAATAGTAAGAATGCTATCCTTATCAACATCAACATAACCAGTCACACCACCAGGCAGCCAAAGAATAGTGACATCTTGCATGTCTAGCATCTCTTCCTCTCCGAAGTAGACTGAACTCTCAGGCAAGCTCCTCTTCTTTAAGGTTTCTGTGCAAAGGTACACATAAGGGGCACCATTGCTTTCTGCAGCTTCAATCTCGTCACCATATATTGGAGTGGCACTAACCTCAAACACCTTCCATGGCCCTGTAAGCTCTGATGGCTGGGTTCTTTTTCGTTGAGAAAATGGCTTCAAATCAAACTTGAGATCACTGTTCATTATTTACAACAATTGAAATCAGTTTCATGATGACCTTCCTATGCTGATAACCTCCCTAAGCATAACTCCCTAAGCATAAAGTCAGCATAAATCATTTCGACTTTCTAATGCTTGAATCATGGAATTCAGAACATGTATCAGATTAATTGCACAGAAAACTAGAAACTGGACAAGAATGGAGTAAAGGAATACCTTTGATCCTGAAGATTTGCAGGGCTCGCCCACTCTTCTTCATAAACAGCAACTCTCATTATCTGTACATCTGAGCCTCCATTACCAAATTCTATAGTGTGAACAATACGGAGTCTTTTGTGGCAACCTTTGACCAAACACTATGCAACAAATCAAAGTGAATAACTTTCTTCTTTTTGGTAAAAAACAGAAAAATAAGTTACAACTTGAAGCATCCAATTTTAATTAGAACACATTTCTCACATGTTTAAATACAAGTTATCCAGCAAATCTTGTAAAAAAAATTATATAATCAAAGTTATATACCATTACCTCAATAAATGCAAGATATAGACTCCGGAAAAGAGTCTACTGCAGCCTCGAATGATCTTTTCTAATTTACAAATGACATTTCTGCATAAATGTCATCAAAATGCATTTTGTACTAAATAGTTTGTTCCTCTGAGGTTTTCTGGTCTATTTTAATAAAGGGGAAAAAGCATCAATTTTTTTTACATGAATGCATGCCTAAACAGCTCAAATTGAAAATTATCTAATGGAAAAATGGAATTTTGCAATCATAATTTGATAAAATAACTAAGCCTTTGTCCACTTGAATATATATCTGTATGTGTGTGTAAAAATCAATTACTTGCAAAAATATATTTAGATGTCTGTTGATTAGTCTAAGTGACAGAAACAATTCACAAAACCCTTAGCCTAAATCTTAATGCACAAAGTTGCTTGTCGATTGTTGCCAGTAAAATTGAAGTGAAAGCGAAATTACTATATTTTGATTTGTTGCAAATCCTTAATAATAAAACTCACATGAGAGACAATACTTACTTGTTCAAACTTAAAAGTTGGAGAAAGGTAATACTTAGAATCATCAATGTCACCAACAGGAATATCAAGGGGTCCCCTCGAATAAGATCCATCCTGTCAGTTAACCAATTATAGACCATTAAGTGACAGATCTTAGTAATCCAGAAAAACATAGAGAAGAAAAAAGTAACAATTATTTACATAAAATTTTCACACCAGCAACATCCTTCATTGGAATTTTTTATATACATCCTTTCTACGAAATTGGTAAAAAGTAGTCTAATCTCCTCAACAATCAGAGTTCTTAAGATAATGTCTACTTTTCTACCTACTGATCTAGGAAAATGTGTTGCTAATGGATTTTATACAATAAGAGCATTTTATTCGAACTGATACCTTGCAAAGAGTATTGCAAGTCAAGCTACAAAAGGACTGAGAGTCTGTCATTTTCTTCATAGTAGGAGAATACTGTCATTTTATCCCTGATTTTATATAAACAATTCAATATCCATATAGCAATCTTAATTAATCATCATACCTCAAAGAATACAAGACCAGGTTCATTGCCCATGACATCTTCTTCCATAACATCACTAGTTGCCAAGTCAAAAGACTCAAAATTGGGCAAAACATGATTCACCATACTGTCATTGACAGTTTCTTTCAGCTGCAGAACTTCACCATGGGGATTTAAAGTAACCCAATTTATCTTCCTATGGATTTCAGATGTCTTTCCAGCAGGAGATAGAACTGCCTCAATGCGGGCAAGTGTGTAGCAGTCATATAAGTTTTCATTCCTGTTTCCAATTTCAATTGGCTCCATTTCAGCAGTGATGGGTGAAAATACCGCTCCAACACCCTTCCATATCCCACTTACACTACTTGAAAACGTATTCCATGCTGGTTTTATCACAGGTTCCTGAAAGAGGACATAACAATGAAAGAAACAAACAAACAAATCAAATAAAGCCATTCTCATTGAGCTAAGCTCTAAGAAACCATTTTTCCCTAAAAGGCTCTATAGTTTCTATATGGGAATCATGCAGATTTCTACATCAAATATTAAATTGACACATCTTAAGGAAGCCAAAGAAAACTGAAAAGCTCTTGCAAGATGGAATTTGAAAGAAAGGTTGAAGAACAAAAAGAAAAATCAATGAAAAAAAAAAAAAGAAAGGTACAGGCATCTAAAAGTTACTTTATATTTTAATAGCAAGCAAATTGGAAATTTGAAACCTCACCAGCAATTAAAATATCATGGCACCTCTTTGACCAATTTGTTTCTTGTTTCAGTTTATTGACAACAGCAAAGAGTGAAGAACTTCCAGCAATAACCTCAAAAGAACTAGTGTTTGAAACACAACATGATAATATAGAATCGAATACCGTAATGCTACTCTTGTGAGGCAGTGTGTGATTCAAACTAGACATGCCAAATTTAGCTACACAACGTCTTTATCTATAACTAATAGTAATTCAGAACAAAAACTCATCTGATACTAACTCCATTTTCTGATTCAAGTCATGGACCGCTCAACATTCCCAGCAGAAATGGTAACAAGATATGCAGAAAAATATAAGCTCCATAAGTACACTGTCGACCGTCCCATATCAAAATTTATTAACATCTCTGTTCATTGTTTCCAATTCGACACACAAATTATAACATAAACGATATATCCGGAAAGCATGAACAAATACATCAGCAAAACAAATGGAAGTATCTATTAAAGTACCTGAGTCTGGAGAACAGTCTCAACTTCCATCAACATAGCACCAGACACCAAAACCCTACCAATCTTGTTCTTCCTACCCCCAACCACTCTCTTCCCCTTCCTCCTCCTCTGCTTGCTTCTTTCCCTCTCTTTTTCTTTCTCTTTCTCTTTCTGTGAAGATGCTTTCGCCATCTCATTGTCAATGCTCCAAACATTCTCTTTCTTCCCCTTCACTGTCACCTTCCCTTTCGGGTTTGTCTTGTTGTGGCCATTGCTGGGTCTGTTCTGGCTCTGGGTTATCAGTCGTCTGTTAGTGCTCTTTGCTTTAGGATATTTGGAAGTGATAGACAAGGAACAGGAGAAGGTTTGAGTATTGGGCTGGTGAAAGTGAAACCCTAGACAATAATTCTTGCAGAGGTGGAGACATGGTGTTTGCATCTCTTTGGGAGTGGAGATGGGTAATTTCTACACAGAGACAGCTACAGAGAGAACGGAGAGAGACAAGAGTGGCAGTTAAAGGGCCTGTTGCATGAGGCCAATGCTTTTGAGACAATTCTCTAGCCCATTACTATTTTCAACTATGCCTAGGCCTATAAAATTTTTAAGCCACGACGAAGTTGATTATGGATATTCTATAATTGGATTTGATTAATAATTATAAAATATTTATTATTTAAATTTGATTATAAATTATTATCTTTAATATTAAATGTTAATTATATATTTTTTGTAAAATATTTATAGGTAATGAAATAGTTACTAAATTTTATTAATTATTTTAAATATAATTTTCAATTTTAATTCTATTTTTTATAAATTAACCTTAATTTTTATTAATAATATATATAAATTAATTTTAAATTTATTTTTTATTTCAAATTCTAATTTAATGGAAGAAAACCGAAAGGTGCTTTATGGGACAGACATACCATTCCATCCTCCATGATTATGGGTTTTATAAAAGCGAGACACCTTTTCCCATGCTCCATACCTTTGGTTCTAAGCTTTTTCTTAGTTCAGGCCCTGTTCAAAAATACCCCCACTGGCTTCTTACACATAGACCCCATTCCATGTGGTCCTGCTGCCTCTTTTTCCTCATTGTGATATTTAGTAGTCTTTCGCAATATTTAACCATGCTTTTATGGTATTAACAATCTTACAAGTTAATATGTCACAAATTTATATTTTTAATTTAAAAAATATATTATACCTATTAAATAGAAAAAGATATTCATTTAAATTAATATAGGATCGGTGACATTTTATCTTATTCGGTTATACAATATCTCTTATTATAGTGACTCTTTTGATTATAGAGAAAAGGCATTCACTTTGATCTTTATCTACTTTGACTTTGATATCTTTCATAGGAGTTCCAAATCAGTTAAGAGATAAATAAATTCTGAATATCACTTGTTATAAATTTACATTTTTAATTAACATAATTATTTGATATAAAATTCGTAATAATTAATTGTAAAAAAAAATCTCTCAAACTTCCTAATATCTTATTTGTTAGCTTAAACAGTTAACACCCAATATGAATCATGGGGTATATCCATTAGACACAGGGTGATTATGACCCAACAAAGACCTTGACCGAAGAGAGGTTCCACGTTGGACTCGAGCAAAGCAAGGAATAAAAATAAAGTTGTTGGCAGGCATAACATGACAGCCTCATCCAAATTTGACTGAAATCTAGACTAAATCATAAGGTTTATGTTGGGCAATGTTCCCCCTTGGTGGATCTTTATGACCAAAATATATTGTTCAAGTACCTATAACTTAATGAATTCTCACGCCATCTTTTGATAATCTAACCGAAAGAACAATTCAATCAAGATCCTTTATTAGTTAAATTAATTTTAATTACGGTGACGAGATCCGAACCTCTTAATTTATTATATTATCCCTAGTCTTATCAAAATTCTTTATTGATTATGGTGTTACATCAAAGCAAGCAGAAGAAAAAGACCAAGGTCAAAACTTTATCATTATTATAAATTAATTAATTTTCCATAAAAAGCTTGGGTTATAATTTTGGATTTAATAATTTACACTTGGTGATACATACAATAAGATTTCATTGTTGCCATAATTAAAAAAAAAAATCTAAGATAGTAATTTTTTTTATTGTGATTTAGCATTGTTTGGCAATTAACTTTTCTTTTCAAATTGGAATCTTCGCTCAGTTTTTTACTTGTTTTGCGACTTGACTGAAAGCTGCTCACCAGCTTGATGGAATCAAGGTTTACTTTTTTTTTTTTCCTTTAGAAGGTGTTTGAATATATCTACTTTGGTTGGTTTTTAGTTTATTGGTGAACGACCTTAATTTAAACTCTTGGCTTTTAGTACGTTGGCAGTGCCTTGCTTATAAGTAGATCAAAGTAGATGATGCCATATCTTGTCATATAAACAATTAAATTAAAAGTAATATCACTACAAAAATTTTGCCTATTTCCAACGGAATTTTTCGTTGAAAATAAACATTTCCAACAGATTTTCAACGGAAATTTTCGTTGAAAATTTCGTCGGTACAAGCCTTGTGGGTAATACTTTCCGTTGGAAATCCATTGGAAATTTCCAACAGAAATTCCGTTGGAAATCCGTTGCAAATATATACAGTTTTTCCAAATTTTTGCAATTCCGTTGGAAATTTCCAACGGATTTCCAACGGAACAATATTGAATATTTCCAACGGAAATTTCCGTTGGAAATATTTTAATCTATTATTTTTATAAAAATAATTTGTAAAAAATTTTCTAAAAAAAATTATCAATTTTTAAAAAGTGCTTAATTTAATTCCGCATTCAAACTGTAACATATATAGAAAAAATACACATTAAAAAATTGAGATCAAACGATAAACATCTAATTATAAATTATCCTTAACAACAAATATATAAAATATAAGGATACATATAAGAACTCATAACATAATTAAAATAAGCAGTATCCAAGTGTTTGCAACAAAAATGATACATCAATTGAGGGAACTTTTGATCCTTACTTGTCACGTCTTGAAGGGCCCGCATCGCCAACGGTTGAACGTGTATTACTCATGAACATGGTTTCCATACGTGCCATAAATTCACTTATGCCTTCTGCCATCGCATTTCTCATTTCTTCACGTATTTCCCCACGTATTTCTTCACGTATCTTAAGCAAGTTTTGTGCAAGATTTTCCACCTTTTCTTCCAATGCATTTGCGGGACTGTCGAAGTTTGAGTTGATTGGGCCACACGCAGACTCAGATGTTGCTACATTGGATTGTGTTCCAGTAAGTAAAGCTGTAGCGGAGACACGAGAGCCAAACCCATACACGTGAGTGCGTGTAGTCTCCTTCCCTCCAATTGCTTCAGTCCAAGCATGCGGATCGAATTCAGGCTGAGAAGATGACTCATCGCCATACTTCTGCGATAGTACAGAATTATACATTTCCTACAGAAAAAAAAAATTTAATGATTAATATTGAAATAGACCATTAACTTAGAATAAATAATAAAAATTAATGAAATTGTTCTTACACTCGTAGACTTGGACTTGTTATCAATAAAATCACCATGACCCCCTGAACACTTATGAGTACGATTGAACACTTCCAAGAATGTAACATCTCGTTTCAGCTCAATTGCCTGAATTTATGGACACTTATTTTTAGTCAACCATAATCGATATATATATATATATCTTGATATATATAACATGTATATGAAAACCGAGATCTAACTACTAAACTTACGTATTTAAATGAAATTCATGGAAAAACAATTTTATAAATATTATGAATAGCATTAATTCATACCATCCTTTTTGCATGAACCACAAATGGAACTGAACCTCCAGTGTGTTTTGGAATGCATCCATCTTTTGGCGTTAAACGATTTTGCCTTGCTTTGCGTGATTTGTTTTGCCACTCTTCTGTACCCCATACTGTATCGATCAGGGTGTCCCATATGTCGTTGGTGATCCATTCCCTCGACATGCCTCTGCATTCTGTAATGTTGTTAGTTTTGGCTTCAGTCATTGCTTTATGCCTTTCTTCTGAAAGCATGTCTCTTAATCGATCGGAACAAATTTTTTCTCATATGCGTCGAACTACAACATCTTCATGTGCAGACCAAACACATTTTTCCTAAACATAATGTAATACAATAATTTAACAAAGTTATACAAATCAATTGAAACAATATATTATTAATAAATAAATCTTGTAACATAGTACCTGAAATTTTCGAAACATTAAGTTTTTGATATCACTTGGGACTTTCCTCCATGTCGACCATGGACCATGAAAGTGATTTTTGATGATCCTTGTTATTGTTGATGTCACCCCTCTCTCGAAAAAAGAGCTATATGATTTATATGCACAAATAATTGTATATATTAGCAATTAAGAAAATTGCTTATTGTTGCAAAATATAACAAGTATAAACAAGATAACATACCTATCCCCAATAGGAGTAATACGTAATCTATCCGATGGATCTACAGGAGTCTGTAATCCTACACTAGGTCCCCTACCTCTTGATCTTGACGCTGTCTTATTTGCATTTCCACCTAAATCAATAGATGGGGATCTTGTAATATCATGTGTAGCTGCATCATTGTCGACGTGCTCTGCAAATGCATCGTACAACGACTGTGTCTCAAGTGGCGCATCTATATTATCCTGCTGTACCTGCTGAGGATCGGATATATCATCACATGCTTGGGAACTTGTCTGCATAGCCATACTTGCCGATGCATATGAAGACCTGGGTCTCGGCTTTGATTGCTTCCCTTTAACCATCGTTGTTTAGATATCCTATTGTTAACATCCCATTAGCAATTGTTATTAATATTATTATTATTAAATTCGATTAAATTACAGCAAATGACAACAGAATTACATATATAAATCTTATCTACACGAGGCAACACAGCAATTATATACTAATGGGATGCAACATTTATATGTTGATTTAAACTCAAGCCTTATATTTAATAATAACGTCAAAATACTCCGCCTTAAAAAAATTTACAGTTAAACAATAACCCTAAACCGTAAATATTAAAGCAATATCGAACGTGCATTATGTGATCATTCACTTCCTGAATAATGAAACTCATGTTCCGCATTATTATCACTGTCATCATTATTGAAAGAGCAGTCGTCATGCCCCACATGATCTTCATCTTCATTATCTTCTCCTTCCGTGTCATCGTCTGCATCTTCATCTTTATCGAAATCATATTCTTCGTCCTCAATCGAAATTCCGACAGCTTCATATTCACCACTAGCTAACTCAGCTAAATCAACTGCTTCTGTTTGAGTTCTAGTGAATGAATTGGACACATCTTCTTGGTATACTCCTTCATTCAAATCACTTTCATTTTCTTTTTCACCACTAATTGGAATTTGAAATCTACTCCTAGCCTTTGTTTTAAATACTGCCCACCAATCACGTCGATCTCTCCTTCTTGAAGGATAACTACTATAATAAACTTGGTTAGCGTGGGCAGCTAAAACAAATGGTTCATTAGTGGCTAGTATTGACTTGGAATTAACATCAACAAGACCATGCAATCGATCAACTTTTATTCCTTTTTCCGTATCAAACCAATGACACTTGAATAGAACTACTCTGTTTCCTATTCCAAAATACTCCAACTCGATTATATCCACTAAGATGCCATAAAAGTCACGCTCATGATCATTGTAAAAACTCCCTTTTATGCATACCCCACTGTTCATTGTCTTACGATTATTGCCGTAATCTATTGTGTGAAACTTGAAACCATTTACAAAATATCCGCTGTAAGACCTTATCATACGTCCGGGACCATAAGAGATATCAATTATGCGTTGGTCAATTTCCTCATTATGCTTTGCAACCTATGAACATTCAATACAATAAAATAAAATAATTGATATCATAACATAGTCGTCAATGAATTTTTGTAAGTTAACATGTATGTTTAGGGTACTTACATAATTTTTAAACCATTTAACGAATCTCGAATCACGTACTTTCTCCAATTCATCTTCCAAAATTGAGACAACATCACCCCTCACCATGTCATCAAATATCCTATCATAATATCCACAACTACGTTACAAATAAAAATTCTTATTATACTGTATTAGCAAGAGAAAACAACAAATGGTACTTACTCGATATATGGGAGCATCTCATCGCAATTCATTAAAACATATAACTCAGCTGCATAAAACTCATCCTCATCCAAAAATCGAGACTTATCTGATGGACCAAAAGCTCGTCCCGGGTGAGTGAAAATTGAGAGACGACCCATAGAGTCTACCTCTCCCCCATCATCGTTACGTGGCACTCTATTTACTCTTGTTCGCACAGTATGTTCAAAATACAATGAACAGAACGAGGAAACTTCCTCGATAACATAAGCCTCGCATATGGAGCCTTCAACAGAGGCACGATTTTTAACTTTCTTCTTCAACTGTTGCAAAAACCTATCAACCACAAAATGCATCAATCTTATGAAAACCTTCAAGCTTTTTAAAAGAATTTTATTCAAATAAATAACCATTATTTTACCTCTCAAATGGATACATCCATCGATATTGTACAGGTCCACCAGCCTTCGCCTCGTAAGGCAAATGAATCGGCAAATGCTCCATTGAGTCAAAGAAAGCCGGAGGGAATATCTTCTCCAGTTTGCATATAGTTTCACATATTTTTCCTTGCAACGTTTCCATATGATCACCATTTAGTTCAGTTGCACACAAATCGTAAAAAAATTGAGATATCTCTGTAAGTGCCGCCCAAATGGTTGGATGCAGCATATCACGGAATACAATTGGGAGTAACCGTTGCATAAAAACATGACAATCATGACTTTTCATCCCATAAAATTTTTTCCCTTCATCATTAACACACCGAGAAATGTTCGACGCGAAACCATCTGGTAATCTCAATTGTTTAACCCAATCACAAACACTTCTGATTTCCTCCTTATGTAATGTGTACGCAGCCTTTGGCTTATATAATTTTCCATTATATTCCACCAACTCCAACTCTGGCCGCTTAAAATACACCTTCAAATCTTGTCGTGCCTTTATGTTGTCCTTTGTCTTTCCTTTAACATCCATCACTGTGTTCACTATATTCTCAAAAAAATTTCGTTCAATATGCATAACATCTAAATTGTGACGAATAAGAAGCGTATGCCAATAAGGCAGAGACCAAAATATGCTCTTCTTCACCCAATTATGACAAACACCATATCCTGAACTTTTTCGCTCACCACATTTTGTTCCGAATGGGAGTTGAGGCAGTGAATTCAAACGTGTTAATATTTCTTCGCCTGATAATCGAGAAAATGGTATGTCATGTTCAACCCTTTTTTTAATAAATTTGTCTCTCTGCTTCCTAAAAGGATGATTAATAGGCAAGAATTGCCGATGACAATCAAAGAAACAAGGTTTCCTACCATGCTCCAATATGAAAGATTTGGACTTTTCCATGCAATACGGACATGATAACCGTCCATGTGTACTCCACCCTGACAACATACCATAAGCAGAAAAATCATTAATTGTCCACAATAATGCTACCCTCATCTGGAAATTTTGTTTTCTAAATGCATCATAGGTGAGAACACCGTCTCCCCACAATAAATTCAACTCATCTATCAAAGGCTTCAAGAAAATATCTATATTTTGACTTGGACTTTTCTTGCTTGGAATAACCATGTTCAGAAAAATATATGGTTGTTTCATACACATCCATGGCGGTAAATTATACACACAAAGCATTACTGGCCAAACAGAATATGGGTTGCCAGTTGCTCCAAAAGGGTTGAAACCGTCAGCACATAACCCGAGTCTAACATTTCGAGGTTCCATTGCAAAGAATTCATGTGTGCGGTTGAAGTGTTGCCAAGCTTCACCATCAACTGGGTGTCTAAGGCGTCCGTCATCACTTTGGTGTTGCGCATGCCACGTCATATGTTCAGTAGTTTTAGATGACATATAAAGCCTTTGAAGCCTCGGTATAAGTAGCAAGTAACGCAAAATTTTGTAAGGAATTTTTTTCTGCATTCACACACTTGAATTCTTCTGTTTATACCGAGGATGTCCACATACCTGGCAATGCTCAAATGTAGCAAATTGCTCATAAAATAACATGCAGTTGTTCTTGCAAGCATCAATTTTGATATATCCCAACCCAAGCTTTGCTACCTTTTTTTTCATCCTATAAAAGTCTGTAGGTAAATTCTCGTCAGATGGCAACATATTCTTTATTATCTCTAACAATCGATCAAAGCATGATTCACTCAAATTGTACTCCGCCTTAACATTTAAAAGTTGCGACACAGTTGAAAGCGTCGTGTGCTTTGTGCAACCTACCCACAAAGGTTCCTCTGCATTGCTTAACAAAGAGTAAAAAGTAGATGCATTTGGATTGGGATCTTCTTCCACGAAGCTTGACTCATGAGTATTGTCCATGCCATGGTTCAAAACAACTTCGGGATGCATAACGTCCATAACCATTCGACTATATGGATTTCCTATTTCATCCTCATATGTAGGATCTCGAAAAAAAACATCTCCTTCAAATCCAAGGGATGGTTCAACTCTAGATTGCCTTCTTGATGATTGTCCAACATCAATTTCCCTATGTAAACTCCAAATTGTGTAAGCACCAGTAAAACCCCGGTTTAGGATGTGTTCTGTGACTTTATCTTTGTCTAAGAACTTATTGTTACTACATCGCGTGCAAGGGCATCTAATTCTATTATTCCACATACGTGTAGTATTCGAATATGCGAAATTAATGAATTCAGTGACTCCATTTACAAATTCAACTGTAATGTATCCATTCTGTAAACGACGGTATATCCAAGATCGATCTCCCGACATTCTGCAATCCTAAGTATCATAGAATATCATTATGTATAACAAATTTGTATTGTTTGTAACAAACCTACACCCTAAACACTACATTCCAATATGTATTTCATATATATCCATATATATTCAAAATTACTTTGTAAGATGTTCAGTATGGGTTATAGTATAAATTATTGGTTTCATTAATTATCAAACAATCAACATCAGATGGATTAACAATGTTTTTCTAGTGAATAATTGCTTTAATTATAGACCATAAACATTGAAGTGTAATTTGATGCCTGTACATGAAGTTTGAACGGATTATATATATACCTAATGTATACCCTTTCCTTTAATTGTCAAAATACTGAAAATTTCGAATTTATTGTAAATTTTAAAAAACGTATGCCAATTTCTCTGCATTCGTTCATATGGGTATGACTATCTAATTTTACAGTATGTTAAATATTAATATGAATTGAAGCTCGTAATTTTAAGATGTAATAAATTAAATTATAATAAAGGCTAATCAATAGATTTGAGATTAAGCTCAAATATTTAAATTGGTTTTGATCCATATCGAGTAATTAGATTTTAAGATAGTCGAAGAGATTTACAAATTGTATAACTCATATAAATGTACGTGTAATTTAATTATGTTTTGTAATTAGTCTACAAATAAGTTTGAGTCATTTTTAAGAAGTAAATTAAATTACATTAACGTATTGTGCCTTAACATATAATATAACAATATAATATTTCAAATATGTGTAATACAATAAAATTATTTAAATTTAAAAATTAAAATAAACTTCTGTTCAAATGTTATGTGTATGTATATAATATATCAACGTTATTACGTTAAAGGGCAAAGAGAATTGATTTCCACATAAATGATATTTACTGAAAGGTATTTTGTAAAATGTAATTTCATATAAAATAAATAATATAAATGATTAATTGGAGATAAAAAATGTTCAAATTAGTAATTGATTAATTTGATATTTCGAATTTTAATTCCAACCAGATTGCATAAGATTTTTATAGACGAGCTTATGTTGTAAGATTTTATTCATCCGTTCAAATTCACCAATATTGTTTAATTATTTCGTATATATAATCGGAATCGTTCATCGTAATAAAAAAAGGTATTTTGATTCGATCGTTATCCGATGGCCTTACTCATAAAAAAAAAACTACATTCCCGACGTCAAATTTCCAAACCGTGATTGAAAGCAACGTATCTTATAAAATCGAACACATAAAAGATATCTAAACAACATATATTAAATAAATTGTTCATAAATGCATCAAACTTGTAATTTTTAATCACCGCCCAAAAAACAATATACCGCGTAGTTAATATGATTTAATTATGAAATCATAGGTTATACATTAAATTTCGTCCAAGCATAAAATCAGATTGAAAAATAAAGATTTGTCGACGGGCCACAATATATGTAATTCCTTGTGTGTTTTTCTTACTCACCTGCAAAATTATAACTAGACACAATCTGATTTTGAAGCAGAGTGGACGAAGGTTCAATCCTTATACAGCCAACCAGTTAATATCTCTGAAATTGTGCATATAAATTATGGTTTAGAATTGTACCCTAAACACCAACATTAACAGGTAAAAACAATATATGTATAGGAACCATCACCTGCAATGGATGCCCAAAACCCAAAACCGTCAACGAAGCAGACTGGTGATTTCAAGCTGCAATATCGGACCGTTGCCTTTGGGCAAATCTGGGAACTGAAACCTTGAACCTTGTAGATAGCAAATTATATGCAGTCAACAGCAAATTAACAATAAACCATACTAACAGTAATTGAAAGAGCATCAACAGCAAATTAACAATTATTCAATACTAACAGTAATTGAAAGAGCATCAAACCCAAATTAACAATAAACCATACTAACAGTAATTGAAAGAGCATCAACAGCAAATTAACAATTATTCAATACTAACAGTAATTGAAAGAGCATCAAACCCAAATTAACAATAAACCATACTAACAGTAATTGAAAGAGCATCAACAGCAAATTAACAATTATTCAATACTAACAGTAATTGTTTCAATACTAACAGTAATTGAAAGAGCATCAAACCCAAATTAACAATAAACCATACAAACAGTAATTGAAAGAGCATCAACAGCAAATTAACAATAAACCATACTAACAGTAATTGAAAGAGCATCAACAGCAAATTAACAATAAACCATACTAACAGTAATTGAAAGAGCATCAAACCCAAATTAACAATAAACCATACTAACAGTAATTGAAAGAGCATCAAACCGAAGCTAATATGCACAAAATCATATATAAATCAAATTACACAAAGCATGACTAGGCCCAACCAAATTCGGAAACCACTCTGGATCGGAGCCTCAGAACGGGCACGAGTAGGCGACTGAGAGGGGCGACAACACGGATAGGGTGACCACGCCGGAACCGGTACAGGTCACCGGCAGCAGAAGGGCACCAGGATCACCGTCGAACAGGGCTGCCACGGAATCAGCTAAAACTCGGGTCGGGTCTGGAGCAGCAGGACGGGCAAGCGACTGAGAGAGGCGAAGTACCAGATGGGGTGACAACGCCAAACCGGTAGGGGTCACCGGCAGCAGGAGGGCACCAGGACTCACCGTGGAACAGGGCTGACACGGAATCAGCTAAAACTCGGGTCGGGTCTGGGCTAGTATTGACGGGCAGGCGACTGAGAGGGGCGACAACCCAGATGGGGTGACAACGCCGAACCAGTAGGGGTCACCGGCAGCAGGAGGGCACCAGGACTCACCGTGGAACAGGGCTGACACGGAATCAGCTAAAACTCGGGTCGGGTCTGGGCTAGTATTGATGGGCAGGCGACTGAGAGGGGCGACAACCCAGATGGGGTGACAACGCCGAACCGGTAGGGGTCACCAGCAGCAGGAGGGCACCAGGACTCACCATGGAATAGGGCTGCCACGGAATCAGCTAAAACTCTGGTCGGGTCTTTTGCAGCAGGACGGGCAGGCGACTGAGAGGGGCGACAACCCAGATGGGGTGACAACGCCGGAACCGGTACAGATCACCGGCAGCAGGAGGGCACTAGGACAACCGTGGAACAGGGCTGCGTCGGGCTTAAAGAGAAGGGAGAGCGCCGCTGGTAGAGAGAGAATACGGGAGACCAAAAGTGGGGATGGGGAAGATAAAAGGGTTTTTAAAGTTAGGGTTGAGAGGGAGAAAACTACGTCGTTTTGGCCCTGTATACAGGGCAGATATCCTCATCCAAAAACGGCGCCGTTTCCGATGGATCTACATAAATGTATTCAAATGGGGAGCAACTTATTGTTATTAAATTATAATAATATATAGTTATATACCATACAAAATATAACTTGTAATTTAATGTTATTAAATTATAAATTGATTTTTTTCTTAAATCATACTTCTTTGACTATATATATATATATATATTTTTTTTCTATAGCTCTAGGTCAGAGCTATATGAATATATAAATATAATAAAATGATACTTTTTAAGCACAAATATAATAAGTAAATTACAAGACTTCAATCATAATAAGCTAATTAACTACTTACATTTAAAACATAAATATATACCTACTAATATATCTTATTTAGATTATATATTTATATATAATCATGGATTCTTAAATCATACTTCTCTTACTATATATATATATATATATTTTTTTTTTCTATAGCTCTCGGTCAAAGAAATATGAGTACATAAATATAATAAAATGATACTTTTTAAGCGCAAATATAATAACTAAATTATAAGCCTTCAATCATACGTAGCTAATTAGCTAATTACATTTACAACATGAATATATATCTACTAATATATAATTTGTAGATTATATTTCTATCTAATAATGGGTTTTTACAAAATATAAAATTAAACGTTGTTATTTTTTACAAATTTGGAATAATATAACATTATCAAAATTTGGTATTATAATGCCAATATTAAACCCTAACATCAAAGTTAAAAAAATTATACAAATAATTATTAACTACTTGTATTTACTTTTAGTAATATTTTATTTTTAAAAAAATTTTAAAAAATTTTAAAAAAATGTAGATTTGAGAAGAGGAAATTTCATAATTATTTCCAACGGACTTGTCCTACGGAAATTCCGTCAGAAAGTTTAAAAAATAAAACAAAGTGCGGTAAATTAAATGTTTTGGTTCCAACGGATTTCCAACGGAATTTCCGTTGGAAATCTGTTGGAAAGTCTAAAGGAAAAAATTTTTTAGCTTAAGGTTCCAACGGAATTTTCCGTTGGAAATCCGTTGGAACCACAGTGGCATGTTCTGATTCCTTGGTCCAACGGAAATTCCGTTGGAAATCCGTTAGAAAGTCTATAGGAAAATTTTTTTACCTTAAGGTTCCAACGGAATTTTCCGTTGGAAATCCGTTGGAACCAAAATGTTTTATGTTCTGATGCATTTTTCCAACGGATTTCCAACGAAAAATTCCGTTGGAACTTTCCAACGGAAATTCCGTTGGAAATAGTCTATATAAATTGGCAAAGTCAATTTCCAACGGAAATTTCCGTTGGAAATCCGTTGGAAATTTCCATTGGAATTCCGTTGCAAAACCGTTGGAAATCCGTTGCAACCATTATCTGTCAATTTTAATTAAATTCCGTTGAAAATCCGTTGGAATTCCGTTGCAATTTCGTTGCAATTTTCCAACGAAATTTTCCTACAGAAAAAATTCCGTCGGAAAAAGATGAATTTTTGGTAGTGTATTAACATCAATGATAATTATCTTTAATTTATAAAACAATCGAGATCATACTTATTTAAAAAAATGTTCAAGACTGTTTTTCTTATCATACGTGAAAATCGAAGACCTAATTGATCAAAAAATATCCCATAATTATAACATGGGTGAAATTAATGTAAAGATTTTTTAAATGTATTTGATTACTAGATATTGTTCATTTTGAGAATAAACTTTTACGATTTTATCTTTTATAAAAGAATTATCTTCTACAACTTTGGCAATGGATAGTAAATTTAGAATCATCTATGAAGATCCAAACCTTAATTAATTAAAAAATATCCAACACAAATGATTTTAATGTAAAAGTTTTTAGAATACGTCAAACTACGTAGTATTGTTCACTCAAAGATTAAACCTTTATTATTTAAAAAGCGTATCATTCAAAGAAAAGATATATAAAAGCATAATCTTTAAATATTATCGATTCCTCTTATCAAAATGAGTTCCAAAACATTAAAATTCTTTGTGTGAAAGGCATGGCAAAGAACCCGAAGAGGCTCTCTCTCTTTTTTTAGGCGAGCTTGGTCATGGTGACCACGATTGTTTTGTCCACAAGCTTGTTGTCCACCCAAAGGTCTCACCCATCATGGTAGCAATGCTTAGTTGGAAAGAAAGACTGATACACTTTCGGATAGCTTTACCTAACAATACTCCCCTAACAATCTTTTTCCCAAGCAAAGATGCCATTCCTTCTCTCCACTCAATTTGGTAACCTGTGCTTATGCATTGGTCCTCACAAAGCCACATCCATTCCAAGTTGGTGAATTCATTGGTTATTGGTTAGGATGGTGGATAATGAACAGAAACATCCCTATCCATAAAATCTTTTCTTTATCCCTATTCAAGCCACAATTATTTGAGATATTAATGGCTAGAAGTTTTCTTCTTCAATCAAGGAAGTTTCAATGTATCTATCATGATTATTTCATCCATGCATTTCACTCATAAAATCACTACTTTCATGTCAATACCAAGATCAAGATAAGAGCATTAAAACTTAGTACTAGTGCACGGGAAAATTAATATTTTTTATGTCGGTTCGTCCATTAATATCTAACTTTTTTAATTTTTATGAAAATCATGATAAATATTTTGATTTTGATATATTTTATATTTTTAAATATAAAAAATAAATTAAAAAAATGAAAGGAATATTAATATTAGTACTTTATTTCTAGTGAAAATGGAAATTTTGATTATTAAAATTATAAAAGGTCAAAGTACTTAAATAGTTTCTATATTCATATATTTTCGTCAATTTAATTTTTATACTCAAATTTGATCAATTTTATTTGATTTTTAAAATTATAAAATGCATGACACAAAAAGTTTTCAATAACAAAAGAAAGAAAAGGTTTCCTAAAAAGCATGCTTTTATTTTTGGGTCTGCAAAAGGGGAAGGGATTTACATGCAAGTTTGAGACCCACGTAAAGGTGAGCGCAACTTTGTGGGGGAGCTATGCGTGTGGACCATGACCCTAATTTGGAGGTATTTATCATAAGCAAAGGCAAAGTACACATGATGTTACTGTGGGGGGGGGGGGGGGGGGGGGGGGGGTGGTGGTGGTGCTGCCCCCACATAATTGAGCTCTACCCATCATGCCTTTGGTCCATTTCCTTCCTAGCATCCCATGTGACATTTCTCCTTTTTCCTTAAGGTAATTTTGTCTTTTTACCCATATTTCAATTCTCATTTCATTTTTCAATTTATTCACATGACGTTGTCAAATGTCAATCACGTATTACGCTATTTTGACGACGATTAAATTTTAATTAAAATTATAAATTTACTTAAAATAAAATTTAAAAATTATCATAAGTTCTGTTTTTTACTATTTAAATTAATGATATTTTTATAAAATATTTATGTTTACACCAACAATTACACAATAAATATATATTTTTTTATCAATTGCACTGATTATTTATAAACTTGAATATAATTTTTTTCTTTTTGTGGCTCAAAAAAATTTATTTTCTTTTGAAAATAGGTTGTTTTAATACCAAAAATGCCCCTGGGAGAAATACCGAAATGGCCCACTTGCGGTTTCCTTTCCCGCTAGAGGCAAAAATTTTTCTGTTAAAAGCGCAACCGATGACCATCATTCCGCGATCCGTTACCTCACCCTAAAAGTGGGCAAAAAAGATTAAAAGAAAAAACATGTATATATCAATAAAAATAAAAAATTAATTAATTAAACTAAAAGAGGGTGCGTTTACCTAATTAAATCCCCTACCTTTTCGTAATATCCGTTCCTCTTCTCTCTAAAAAATCACTCCTCTCCCCAAACAACCTCCCGAAGCGAAACAAACAGGCGCTAGAGAGAGAGAGAGAGAGAGAGAGAGAAGTAAGGGGGAGAGACAGCTTCGTGCTTGCAATGGAAACCGTCGCTTTTTAGATCTCGAAAACCCTAGTTTTTTTTCCTTTTATCATTTAAAGATTTTTTTTCTCTCTAGATTCTGTCTCATTTTTTTCTTTTCAAGAATCTAGTTTGCCACTGATCGGAGCTTTCACTTACTCTGCTTTTCGAAGCATTGTTGGCTTACAAAATTTTTTTTTGGTAGCATAATTGATCTTTTTTGCTGACGAAGAAATCAACATTCCGTGTTCTGTTTGATTCAGTCGTGGCCGGCTTTTTGATCCGGTTCCGTTCTGTTTTTTTACCTGCATTTTACGTTCTAGTTCATCGGGACGGCCTCGCTTTTTGTTTCGGTAACTGTTTGGATTTGCTTCTCTCACATCCTTTATCGTTTCCTTCGGTTTAAGTAAAATTGGAACGCCTTTTCAGCATTTTTTTAATTGGAGATTTGTTTTCTCTGTCTTTTCTCATTGATTACAGTTCGAGAAGGTGTTTGTTAGGGTTTTTGGAGAAGAGAGATAGGAAGAGAATGGAAATGGTGAAGTCTGTGTAAAGGAGAGAAGGAGATAGAAGAGGAGAGGTGACAATGGACGATAGAGGAGGTTCATTCGTCGCTGTTAGGAGGATTTCTCAAGGTCTCGAGCGAGGCAACGCCTGCCATTCAACTTCTGGTAACTAAGCTCAAATTCAAATCCGTTTTTTCCTTTTTATTTTATTTTACTTTTTTTAAAAATAATAAAATATAAATTATATAAATATATTTCACTCTTAACACACTATACAATTCCTTCACCTATCTACTTTATAGTCTGTAGAAATTTTTTTATGACTTCTTTACTCTCTGAACCTACCTTCTCTCTGAAGCTAGAAAACGTTTTTTTATTTTTATTTTTATTTTTTTCTATTTTTTCCTCTTTTTCTTTTTCGGTGAGTAAATTTCGGATCTGCAAATTTAAACTGTGAGGAATAGTGAGCTTTGAGTGTTGCCAAAAACTATCGCTTACTTCATGTGTGCTGATGCTCAAATCTGTTTTGGTGAGTTGGTTGGTATACTGATTCTTTTTGCTGCGATTTTCTTCTTTGAATTTTTGGAAATTTTGATTGTATTGATGAACCCAATTTTTCGTGGTTTTTCATGTTTTCTTTAAATTACTTCGTATGCTATAGATTTAAATAATATCTAATCACACTTTTTATCTGATTTTTAGTACAGGCAAACCTAGATTGGTTGGCAGAATTGCATGGCTTGATGCTATTCTATTGTTTCAAAACCTTTTGCGTGAAATTGAGAAATAGACATTACTATAGAGAAAGTGATCTATAAAGTTTATAGGCAATTAGGTGTGCTTTTCCTTTTTCATTTATCAGAGTACTTTTGACACTTTTAGGATTGAAACCTGTTTGCATTTCATTCTATTTAGGTTCTAAGATCTGCAAAATTTAAAATAATTTTCATGCAACTCTATTCTTCAAGCAGATCGTGCTTCTATCTTATAGAAGCCATTTAGCAACATTTCAAGGCTGCAACATTCATGCTTGATGAAGTTGTCATAAATCAATGCATAGCGCTTTTCATCATATGGCACTTTTTGTTTATGGTTCAGAACTTGCTTAAATTTCAGTTTTTAGGACTCAAAATCTGTGTCATTCTTGTAGAAGATAAGTTTGGGCCTCGGATAAATCATATCATTTCATTTTTTATAAGTGCATCTCCTTTTTAAGTGATTTTACACCTGCTACTTCCAAAGAAGATTTTACACCTTTCTCGGTTTGGTGGTGAACATTTTTGTTTTGCTTCACTTTTCTAATCTTTGTGTTTTTCTCCTTTTTGCTTTTTTCACTCTTGTTTTTGTTTCTATTAGCTGCTGAAGTGAACCATCTTTTTGATCCTGTGGTTGTCTTAGATACTGATACTTTTGAAATTGTAAAGCAGTGTAAATGAAGATTTAGTAAGTGCATTTTCATTAGTAGAGTGTTTTATTTTGTTACAGCTGAGGTTGTGGCAGGATCAGCAGCATGGTTGGGGCGAGGTCTTTCTTGTGTTTGTGCACAGAGAAGGGAGAGTGATGCTCGTCCATCATTTGATTTAACCCCTGCCCAGGTAATATTTATGATCTCTACCCCTGTCAACCATGCTGGGTGCCTGATTGCTCTTTCAGCATTTGTTTGCCTATTTTATGTATACTTTAATACTCGCTATCCTCTTAAGAAATAGAAATCTGATGATAGGATTTCTCATTTACTTCTCTAGTACCATGGTATGCCATTGATTGCTTTGACTAATGAGATGTACCAAGTTGTTTAATGCTATCTGAGCCCAAATTTTGTGCTTATCTTTACTTTTATCAGTCGTGCTCATATCCTATACTATAGTCATTGGCATGTGGCCTGCCACTCTGAAAGGGTGCTCAGGAGGGGTACTTTTCTACTTTGAAATACTGAGGAAATAAGTGATTCAAGTGGTTATAGAAAAATCACCTATGTATTTAGAGATTTTAAGTATCACTTTTCTTGCAACATGATTACTCAAATGGCACTCCAAGCACTTGAATCTTGAGATTGTTTAGCAACATTATTGAAGTATGGAAAAATGGCGTGCTTCTGTATTGTTTTAGCTGTATGAGTTTATTTGCTTATGTATTATTGTCGTTCAATTTGCCTGTTTCTGCTAAGTTAGCATGATTTTCAAGCGTTATGTTGATTGATTTCTTAGAAAATTCTGAATTTTACTCTGTAATTTTACATTTACTGGAACAAAAGATCTATTATTAAATCTTGGCATTCATGTTGTCAGGAGGACTGCTTGCAGAGGCTGCAAAACCGTATAGATATTGCCTATGATAGTTCAATCCCTGAGCATCAGGTACTAGTTTTGACTGATGCTATCAATCCTTTGGGTGCAATTTGAAATCTATAATCAACAATCCTGCTTTATGAGAGATTTATTTTCTAATTCATTGTTGGTGCTTATTACAGAATGCTTTAAGGGCCTTATGGAATGCTGCGTTTCCTGAAGAAGTACTTCATGGTTTAATATCTGAGCAGTGGAAGGAAATGGGGTGGCAAGGGAAGGATCCATCTACCGATTTTAGGTACTGTAGTTACTACTTCCCTTTTATTTCCATTTCTCTTTGTCGCTTGTGCATTTTCTCTTTTGTTAAAGGATGAGTTTTTATCTGTGTGATACTTTTTAATATTTGGATTTATCTCACAGGGGTGGTGGTTTTATATCGTTGGAGAATTTGCTATTCTTTGCTAGGAGTTTCCCAGTACGTGCTTTTCTTATCTTGTATTGCTTGACAAAATGTCTTGCTTTCCTTGGTTTTCTCCAGTATTTTGAAGGCTCTTTGTGTTTTTTTTTTCTCAATATGATATTTGAGAAAAGGCTACTTGGAATTGAATTTGCTATGATGCATGCAATGAATAGATTGTTCCAATTTCAGAGTTAAAAAGAACTGTAGGTGTAAATGCAAAGGTGAAGCCATCACTTGAACTGAGCAATGTTATGTAGAATGATGTGATAACAAAAACAGCCATTTCAAATGATCATTAATTATATCCATCATGATTTCTGGGAAAGTAATTCATTTGCATTTTGTTTATTTTAAAATCTAGCTTTGCTGGTTTAATAACTTACCTCTATCATAATCTTGCTTTGTTCATCCATTGCTAAGGTGTTTATTAACATCTCAATGCAGAAATCCTTCCAGGATCTCCTTCGGAAGCAGGAAGGTGATCGGTCTGTGTGGGAATACCCATTCGCTGTAGCTGGTGTGAACATCACATTTATGCTCATTCAGATGCTTGATCTTGAAGCAGGTATGTATCGTTGGCAAAAGAGGTAATATGCTAGAATTCTTTTCTGGTACCCATCCGAAGGACAGATCTCTGCAAACTTTTGGCTGTTGAGCAGTGAATTTGAGTCCTAGTCATGTGTGGATATGCTTCAACGCCTTCACATTAAGATTGCTATTTGATACTTTTCACCAGTTAACAGTGTGCTTCAATTCTACAGTCAAACCAAGGACAATGGTTGGAGCAACCTTCTTAAAGTTCCTCTCAGGTAATGCTAGTTTTCCAGTAATCCTTTTCGAGTCATTAGTGAAGTTAGCTCTTGCTAAAAACCATGCTCGTGCTGTTTGCTTTTGATAGAAAACGAATCAGCGTTTGACCTTCTCTATTGCATCACATTCAAGCTAATGGACCATCAGTGGCTTGCTATGCGTGCATCCTACATGGACTTCAATGTATATATCCTTCAAACCAGAAATATTTATTTTTGGAGATGAAACCATACTCTTACCTGGATCATTCTCTCTCTGGTATGTTTTTTCGTTTACAGACGGTGATGAAAGCCACACGTCGTCAACTGGAAAGGGAGCTTTTACTGGAAGATATAACGCGGCTGGAGGATCTGCCTTCCTACAGTCTTCTTGCACGGTAGAGTAGCTGTTCAAAAGACTTAAAAGCTATGAAAATTGGAAACGTGGCCTTTCCTTTTACCAGATGTCTTTCAAAGCTTAGCCTAGAAAAATGTACATGTGCTTATTTCAAACTAGTGGTATTGGTGTTCCCATTTGATTTTTCGAAACCAAAAAAAAAAAAATAAGGATTTAAGATTTTTCCCTGGACATAGGAAAGCAAGCTGAGTATCGAGTAGTGTCGAATCCAGTTTTGTCAGGTTGTGATGTCGAATGATTCAGTCTGATTTACTGCCTGCGCTTGCCTGGCATTCTTACCACGAAATCCTGCCTTCAAAAAATCCGACCTTCTAATTTCCATCAAACCCTGTATTATGCTGTCTGCTTTGCCAGGTCATATCATGCGAAAGCCATAGAAAGAAAGTGACTACCTTTAGAAGCCATTCTAAAGGGAAGATCAGCCATGTTCAGCCTAATGCAATTCTTGATTTCTGGTGGATGAATTACACCATTTTTGTAATGCTGAAAAGTTTGAATAAATCATGAGGTAAGTTTCAAGAGTGCATTAAAATACTGGAATTCTACTCATACAAACCAATACCCAGATGCTACAAAGTTTCAGCACATAGTGCATAATAATATTGGCTGCCGACAAACGTCTTAAACAATACCATAACTTAAACCAAGCCAACTTGATAAAAAGTTCAGTAGTATAGCAAAAAGGAAATGGGGGAATGAGATGAAATGCGATGACGGGCGACGGCTCAAGACCAAGAAATCTCTACTCATAGATCCAGGGTTGAAGGCTGCTGTCCCAGTTAACAGGGCATTCAGGGAACCACAAGGCAATTTCCTTCCTTGCACTCTCAACTGAATCACTTCCATGAATCACATTCCTACAAAAAGCAAATGCCCAAATCAACACATATTCGAAGGGTAAATAACGAAAAAGGCAATGATTCTAATAACTGAAAGTAGAGAAAGGCGACATGCTAATTATACCTGCCAATGTCAATTGCAAAGTCACCACGGATGGTTCCAGGAGCAGACTCAGCCGGGTTTGTGGCTCCAATAATCTTGCGACCGGTGGTAACAACATTCTTACCCTCCCAAACCATTGCGACAACAGGACCAGAGATGATGTACTCTACAAGTCCATTAAAGAAGGGCTTTGCAGACAGGTCGGCATAGTGCTTCTCAGCAAAGGCTCGATCCACATTGATGAGCTTCAATCCTAGATTAGATAATATCCAATGTAAGATAAGCAACATTCCACCCAAAATCATATATTAATAATCCCAATAGATTTCGAAAACCAACAACATCCGTTTTGTCTGTTGAATTCAAGCATTACTGAGGTATTGAGAGAACACTCGATCATCCTTCAGGTACTTAGAAAACACTGAATCAATTCTAAAAATACTCAGAAACATCAGCAAAAATGATAGATTTACCTTTCAAATAGAACCCTTTCTTCTCAAATCTGCCAATGATTTCACCAACCTGAAAGCCATAAGAATATCCTTGTGATCAAAATTTCTCAATCTCTACCATACTACATTGGAAAAAGGGAAAGCCTTTCACAGGCCCCATATAAAGATATTCAAAAACTCATCTGAGGGTCTTCGATTCCATCACCTTAACATGCAAAAGATTGAAAGAAAACTAAAATCGATGTCCATATACTTCCTATATGAATCAAAGTTAAAAAGCCCATAATTTTCTTCTCAATCCCAATATTTTACCAGATCTAAGAACAACTTAACTAAAGAATTCTTGCCCCTAAAAACAATTGAAAACCCAAAATTCTCCTTTGCTAATTAAGTAAATCAAACCATCGGAGACTAAAAAAAATAAGGCAAAAATGAAATTAGGTAAAAGCGAAGTGGAAGCAATACCAGGCCTCTCTGGACCCCATCAGGCTTGATCATGATGAATGATTGCTCCATCTTTCTCTTTCTTTCTGTCCCAGTGAGTGTCGCCTCCTTGCTCCCGCTCAGTGTTTATGCGGAGAGAAGAAGAAAGTAAAGGTCTTTATTTATATAATACGTAGACGGCCCTAACCCTAGTTGCAAAGAAAATATCCGCTTCGTCAAACGTGGGGATATTTTGCAAGTTTTTATTTACCTTTTTCACCCTCTTTTTCCCTTTTATTTTCATCTTTTTAAATGCAATCAACTAAGCTTAATGGAACATTCCGTCGAATATATTGAAAGTGTCGCATCAATTGATTTTACTGTAACAAAAAAAAGCCAAAATTGAAGAAAAATTATGAATTGTGATTAACGAGACTAAGCACAAATAAAATACGATTAAAGGGTAGCATTATATTTTTCTTTTTCTTATAATTACTCGAGTAATTATTTGTACGAGTTAACTCAGTTGGTAAGAAAGAAATTTTTTAATTTATTAATTAGAACTTGATTCTCGTATAAAACATTCTGTAATAAAATTCTTAAATACGGAAAATCAAGTTGATATAAAAAAATGCACTCTTAAGATCATTTGATTTTTTTATTTTATAAAAGATAATTTGAAAATAAAGTCTGCATGCATAAATTAGATCAAAATAAGAATACGTCTTTAAAATAAATTAAAAAAATAATTTTTTTTATATTGAAAAAACAGAAATTCGATTTTATTTTTTAAACAACAAGATCATACGCGAATCAAAAAGCTATATGTCCCGAGTGAAATAAGAGAATTGAGTACAGGTAAGCACATGGAAACACTATAATGTCGAGTTGGCATATTGAATCCAACGAAACGATACATTGACAAGTCAATTTGACAGAGAATGCTCTAGAAAGGGCAGAATTAGGTGTAAGTCTTGAAATGTTAAGGACCTAAGGTGAGAGACATGTATAGATAAATAAGAGCAAACTTAGAAAGATTTCATTCGCCAATGAGCTCATTACGAGCCTGTTGGAATGTATAACATAAGCTATGGCTGTGCAAACTTGGTCACTTTCAGTTAACTCAAGCTAAGCCATCATCAACAAAGAAGTCCCTCCGGCATCAGATATGATTTCAATTTAGAGGCTCAACCCGTTCAATTGATTCAAGGAAGGACAAATTCAATCGTGCTAGCTAGGAAAATTTTAGATCTAAGAAGTTATTCATCATAAATAATCGATGCTGAAAAGGCTTTAAAATATTACTGAAAGAAAACAAGTGCACAAGTAATGCTTTTCATAACAGACCCGATGCATTTCGCCCAAAGTTCCAAAATCACTGTAATCACTCATACAACCATACACTAAGCTAAACAAGTTTAAAAAGAAAAGAGGGAAAAGGAGAGCAAAAGAAATGGTAGCCATTACAAAAGCAGACACACCCCTTGTGACACCTCTGTATGGCAGACGATTATCATTCTCTTTAAATAGGCTTGATCTTGAAGTGGAGTGAGATGAGAGAGAACACGAAGCACTTCAAGTCCTGCAATACATAAAATGCCAATAAGTCCAGAGATAAATAAGCAGATGGCAGTGGAACCAATAAACTTTGTAGAATGCTAAATGTTAGCAGACAAGAGTTATTACACACACACATATGCATGAGAACAAGGAATCAGATAACTGCTGAAGACAACAATTATAAAGCTCTTCCACTTCCAGGCAGAAGTCTAGTCAGATTTCAAGCACGACCATGCAGAGGCATATAATGTTCTTTAATTTCTATTTGGATAATGAGGGTGGTAAGCATATCAATCACCACCCTTAACTCATCAGTCAAATTTGTTCCACTATGGATCCTAACTACTTTTCGTAATTCAAAAATTCAACTTTAGTCTTGTCTTTCAGCATTGCAATATAAAAGCAAACACAAAACCAAAGTACCAAAGCATAAGCAAATAAAAATCAGTCAACAGTTACGAATGACTATCAATAAAACCAAAGTCATCTTTGTTTTCACATTGCCAAGTTGGAGAACATGATGCAGTAAACAAGAAAACCAGAAACAGGAAACTAAACCACATCCCCATGCTCAGTGATACAAGACAAAAGCAGAATGAAGGAGAATAAGATTGCAGATTGGCCATGCATATTAGCTGACCTGAACCAGATAATAAAATATGCGAAGCCCTTCGGGATCCTTACTGCTCTGAACATCAACAAGGGACCCAATCTTTGAAGTAGTGAAAGAGATATGCTCATTCCCCATCACAATCTCAAGCTCCTGTCGTCCAACACGGTCAGGCTCTGGCCAGTTGTTATCATCTTCCTTCATGATCTACACATACCAACAGATTTTTAACAATAGAAGAAACCATACAACCATAAGAAAACTGCAAATATAAACCCAACTGAGCATTAAAAGAACAAAAATCTACCATAAATCACAGAAATAATCTATTATCAACTAAGCACTACATCTAATTTAACCTATCAAAAGGACATAATGTGGTTAGATTTTCACATATAGGTTACCAAACAGCGTTAAAGTCTAGAACCAAGGGTGGGAAAGGAAGAACTTGAGAAGCTTAAAGTAGTAAAAGAACAGAAAATTACAAAAAATTGAAATCTACCCAAAATTGGAAACAAAAGGCGAAAATTCAATCCTAACTCCTTAATTATAAAAAAAAAAAATCCATTTTCCACTAGAAATAAGATGACTAATTTCGCTAGCTGTTTCTGTAAAACCCTAGGCAAAGTTGAATAACAGAAGAAATTGCAAAAAAAATTAAGGCAAAGGAAAGGCTTCAAAGAGAGAGAGAGAGAGAGAGAGGACCTCGCTCTCGGAGATGATGCGGCGGCATTCCTTGAGAACGGCAGGGGTAAGGAAGACCTCTTTGCGGATCATGGTGTCGTTTTTGTAGTTGGAGTTGTTGGCATATCGGAGCTTCCCGTCCGGCCTGAACTCGAACTCCAAAAACTCGTGCCCGAATTTCCCTTTATGCCCCACGTAGTAACGGAGGTAAAACTCTCCGCTTTCCTCCTCGGCCGCCATCGTTTCCCCTCTCTCCTTCTCTCTCAGATTTTCGTCTAGACAGTAAACACAGAAACCCAACACCTATCGAAGGGATTGTTTCTGGATCTTTTAACGGGTCAGTTTGTAAATCTATTGCCGACTTAGCCGGCCCACAGCAAAATCAGTTCTTGGGCCTTTGCTGTTTTGCTTGGGGCCGGGCTTTTAGTCATTTTCTTGCCTTAATAGAGTTTTTTTTATTTAAATATAAATTAAAATACCAAAAATAAAATTTACAAATTGAACAAATTCAACAAATCAATTAAAAAAAACCAACTTCTATTCATTGTCTTCCTTTCAACCCAATTTGCCATTCTATTTCCTTTCCAATGGCGGATGCAGTCAAAAGAAAGTTAAATTAATTTTAATATATGGATATCTAACATTGATGTTTTGTATCTTTTTGGGAAGATATTATATTTTTTTAAGGATATTTTTAAAAATAACTTTTAAATATAAAATGTTTTTAAAAAATATTATTTTTTATAATTTTGACTATTTTTAATTAAATTAGACAAAATTACCCTAAATAAAATTACATGCTATGTATAAAAACATATTACATACCATATACAAAAATATGTGACGCATTATAGTTAGGTTGTTACACGTCATATACAAAAATATGTTACATATCATGTTGTTACACATCATGTAAACAAAAAATACTGTTGTTACACGTCATGTAAATAAAAAATACTGTTGTTACATATCATGTACAAAAACATGTTACATGTCATGATTAAAAAAAATTATTACATGTCATGTTGAAAAAATATTATTGTTACACATCATATTCAAAAACATTTTATTACACTTTAATGTTTAAAATGTTGTTGTTACTTACGAACCAAAACTTCAAATTCTTTCAACTCTCTTCATTTTTTTTTTTATAATTTGACACGATTAAAGTGTTTCTAACATATTTTCATAAATTAAAACACAAATTTTTTTATGTAAAACACTTATTTCGACTAAAAATAAAAAAAAATTCTTTTGAAAACATAAGTTTATAAATTTCAAAAATATTAATATTTAGGTTCCGAATTGATTAAATTAAAAGTTATTTCAAATATCTGTAACTATTTTTACTATTTTATTTTTATCCAAAATACCTAAAAATAAAAATTTTCAAATAACTACCCAAATACTTTAAAATCATCGCTTGGCATTTTGAAAGTATAGGAAAAAGAAATTTGACATCACAAAAAAGAGAAATATGAAAACGTGGAAGAGAGAAATCAATAGCATAGTAGACAAATGTCAAAAAGAGAAATCGATAAAATTAAAGAAAGTCGGATGGTAAGAGAGAGAAATTAAAAGCATAAATAAAAAAAATTATGATGAATAGTTTAATTTATTTAAAATAATTTTAAAAATATTTTTATCAAATCATGATTAAATATAATTAAAAATAATTAAATTTATTTTGATGATTATTTTTTAAATATCTTAATAAAAAATTATGTCTCATAATTTTTTTTTATTAGATTTTGCTAATCACTGTCCCGGAGTTTAGGTGATGATTGACTAAAAAACTAAAGACAACCTGTTACTCATCTGATAACGATGTCTGACCGAACCCTAAACTAATTAACTTGGTGCATTAAAAACATTAAATTACGGTTATGCTGTTGCTGTCAAGTCATGTCAAGTTCCTGTCATGTCTCCACAGTTTTTCTTTAACTGAAGTTTGACTGGGTTCCTAGCTGTGACTTTGTAGAACCAGTTAATCTTCTGTTGAAACCTTGCAATTTGCTGCTGGGACCATTCAATTCAACCATATTTTAGTTCTTTGAAATGTTCATGTAAGAGTGTTTAAAGCTTATCAGTACACATTAGAAGTTATATTTTTTCCTTCTCTAAATGCTTATGTATAATTGGATATTTCTCATAGTTCTGATAATGATGAATAATTAAAAATAAAACCCATTTTTAATCATAAATCAAGGTAATTTATTTAGACATAAATCTACATATCTGGGTACAGAAAGGGGAAAAAAATCACACAGAATATTGAGCAAAACAAAAGCAATAACAACGGAGCACTGCCTCTTCCCTAGCTCATAACTGCAAGGACGGCTCCCAACACGAGCGAAAAGCCTAGAATCAAACCGTTATTATTCATGATGCTAAGTGCTCCGCTACGGGTAGGCGGTGGCGGTGGTGGGTGTGATGATGAGCCACTAGGTGAACCAGACGGAGGAGATGAGGTGGAGGGCGTGTTGCCACTGGCTGCTACGACGCTGATGGCTAGCTTCATGCCTCCCGCACAATGTCCGGCGGTGGGGCATATGAAATACATCGAGCCTGCGGTGGACAGAGTGATGACGGTGTTACCGTCGCTGTAGGATTTCAGAGCATTTCCGCTGTTGCAGTTGTTATAGTCACTTTGGGATACTTCGTCCACCTTGTGGCTGCTACCGTATGTAAACACTACAGAGAAATAAAAAAAAAGTGTCAAATTTCAATTATAATGTGTGATTTTAATTCTTCTCGCATATCATTTTGTGGTGTTTTTTTAATTAAAAATCTTGAATTTTTTTATAAATTCAAAATTTTAGCAGCCTGATCTCACACAGAAACACAAATTATCCATACACATAATATTAATTGAAAAAAAAAATCACAAAATACCAAAGAGATCGATATTAATTATTTCATATCTTTAAGAAATGATCATTCTTAAAAATGACTATGCCATGATACAAAAACGAAATCATTTTTTTAATTAATCCAATTAAATTACTGAATACGACAAGTAACCACTTACGAAGAGTGTCGCCCACGTTGAACGTTTTCCCTTGAACCCAAGTGGTATAATCAACACCGCTGGTCCAGCCGTTACTGTCGCCTACAGTGTATTGCACGGCGTAAGCGGCCGGAGTGGCCAGCAGAAGGAGGAGGAAAGCAGCAGCTAAAGCCATATGTTTCAAAAGCGTTTGCTTGGAGAAAGAAAAAAAAAAAGAGGAGGACGGCACAAGGGATTGGGTAGCACGTTGTATTCTTATATAGAGAAAGGTGATGTTAACATTTATAAAAGCAAAAGTCAATCTCTCTTTCTGTTTATTCTTACTTAAGACTATAATAATTGTTTGCTTAGTGTTCTTCTATCTTGTCCTTCACCAAATCAATTTGAATATATGTATATATATATATATATATGGGGCTGCCTTTTGTCTTCTGACTTCAATCAAAAAACTTATGGTAGGTTTCGCTCCCACCTTCTCTCTAGTTTTTTATTTCTTTCGTTTTAAAATATATATTTTTAATTTTGATATATTTTGTATTGAAATTTAATTTTTTTTATAATATAGACGTTCAATTCTTTTTTAATAAGAAAAATTAAAAAAAATAATGAAAAATTAATCACAATATAATAAAATTAAAATAGTCAATGTCTAAAATTTTTTATTTTGATACCATTTCAAAAGAAAGATAAATAAAGAAAATTGAACGAGTTAGGTATAAATTAAGGAGGTCAAAGCTATTGAAAATTTACTCAATTGAAATTGACACGTTTTTTTTTTTTTTAATTTCAATTGTTGTGATAAATCTTAAACTTATTGTATTCTCCTTAACATTTCAGCCAAGGCATTACCTTTCAAAATCTTTGGCTAATGTGACATAGAAGTAAACCCAAATCACCTCCTTTCAACACTTTTAGAGAATCAAGTTGTATGAACTGAGACAGGGTTGAATTGATCATGTTCTCTTCACTACATTTCACATCATACCTAACCCATATAGGCCAATACATCACCAACCTAATCAAGCCAAATGAATTCAGATAGGAACTACCCGGAAAAAGGAACTTTGGAGCAGAGATGTATAAACCAAACCTGAAAAGAGAATAATTTGAAACTTCAAAGGCACAATGACTTCATTATTGAACATATAAATTTATTCTAGATAGGCAGAGATTAGTTATCATGAAGCCACCATCTCCCCTTATTCAAAAGTATTAATAAAGTTTTTTGGAGTATTAGTTATGTACAGCATATGATAGTCACGTACTTTGACAATGAATGGTTAAGGAGTTGGTGGGGTTTGGTAAAACATTGCTTTTGTTTATTCACAAGAATCTGCTCTGGATTTTACTGCCTACTATTAACAATTTGGATGAATGGCAAACAAAGTTTAGGTGAAAAATTTTTTTGATCGTAACCAAATTAATCGAAAGATAATTAGATTAATTCAATTATTTAATTAATTCAAAAATAACGATTATTAAATCGATTAATTCGACCGGATTATTCGGTTTGCACACTTCTTGAAGTAACGATGAATTCTTCACCTCAGGCAACTAAAAAAGAAGCTACACCAGTTCAACCATGGCATGGAAGATAAAAGGTCAATGTTGTGGCCAACCTTTGTAGAAACCCAACGTAGATAAATGCTCAGTCAAAAGTTTCCAACCCTTTTCTAAGCCAAATTCTTCAACCCCTTTGCGTAACGAATCAGAATTTCGAGCTGTACACATAATCCAGTTGGTGCTGACTATCTTGGTCACCATGAACAGTTAGGCGAGGTTGAATATGAAATGTTTAAATTTAGAGTAGAGATCTTAAGCTTTAAAGATTTTGTCCTTCTATTAGCTTATTTCAATAGTTAATTAATTAATTCTATGGGCAAAGAGTTGGTTCATCCAGCCATCCACGGCCTGACCCAAAGCAAATCAAACTATAAGCCTGCAGAGAATGAAATTGTAATTGGACCATAAGGCAATTTCAGGCCTCGACCCAGCACCAAGCACGGCTCGATGCAACTAAAACTTACTGTTCTACCGAGTAAAGCTGGTTCGGTCCCCACTCTCCAGCACTTCCTTGAAACATCCTCGTCAAATGTTATACACCTCACAGTCTTTTTCTGCCGAACAGGTGTCAGTTGCATTGGAGGTTTTGACTGGCTGCAGGGGCGAATCAGATGCAAAGAACCCTGGACGGAATAATTTCACAAACTTTTTTTGCGGGAACTTGGGCTAGATGCAGAACAAGTGTCCAACAAATCCAGTTTTGGGGCCAATACTTGTGGGCGGTTTTGACATTGTCCAAAGCGACTTCTGGATAACAGACGTCACCACGTAACTGTAAACTGATCATGAACATTTGCAAACCTCTTTTCATGTGGTAGGATCAATGCTTCTAGTAAAAAACATTTGAAGAAGACCACACCATCGTTCTCTTTTCTAAGATATGACAAGAATTCCGTTTGTGCCATAATGTGAACCCAAGATTCCAAGGCTAGCCTACCAGACGAGAGAGACCCTGTTTTGCTCAGGCAAAAATTGACCTTCGAACGCCCTCGACTTACTCCTCTTTGTTCTTTGGGCCAATTGTCCAATAGAGTAAGTTGCATCAAAACCGAGGGTCAGAAGAGTAATTCTATCATCTCTGCAATCAAACAAGAGTGGACGCAGCATACAAGTTCAATGTTAACTGCATCAGCAATATCATGCTAGCATAAGTTAAAAAGAAACACATATTCTAATCAAGGTTTGTTTTGTGCTGACTATTTTCCACATGAACCTCCGTGGGGGTCTCATGTCTGACGTTGAAAATATGGAAATATACTAAACAGTTCACGCTTCATGTGGTGTGTGAGAGAGTTACCTCAACTGTATAGCAACGTTGTTCCTGGTACCCATTCAGTTTCAGCATCAAGGCGTTATGGGCCCATGCTCACCTTGACCTTTTGACACCAACAATCTTAAAGTTCTCTTGTGGCTTTTCTCTTGCTATCATCTGCACTTCTGTATTTATGAACAAAAAGGCTACTTGATACTTAAGATGACCGTTCCATATATTTTTCAATACATTGCAACCGTACACTGAAAATAATGACAGAGACATGATCTTTAGGAAAAATTACCTTAAATTTTAGCATATAAATAGGAAGGGCAGGCTGCACCTATGATCATTCGCCATATACTAGCAAAGAATTTAAACATGGAAGGAGAAGGAGAGGGATACTGCTCATGTGACGCGTTTACTAGTGCAATGACACTTACCAAGATGGGGTGCCTCATGTCGGAAAAAAGCACGCAGACCAGACTTGTTCAGAGGAAGGTAAAGGAAAACTGCTCATCACAAGGGAATGACCTAGTCTCGTATGGAAATTTGTGAGGGTATTTACTAACACCAACTCTATTATTAAAAATTTAAATAAGTTTTTTGATTAAATTTAATTAAATTTTTATATTTTTATTTTAAATCAAATAAATTTTATTATTAGTTAAAATATCACTTGTCATTTTATATAATACTAGGATGATACCCGTAGCTACGCTACGGAAAATGTTAAAAGAAATATAAATTATATTGTGTTAGATTTTAATTTGATATTTTTAAAAGATAAATTGTTTATAGAGAAAAAAATAAATTGATTTTAATTACAAAATTAAATATATATGGAGAGATTCTAATTGAATGACACTTGTCATTCAATTAGATACTCAATTGGAATTCAATTAGACACTCAATTGAAAGAAATTGAGAAATCAAATTATGCTACTTTTATATATAGTAGATATGATTGATGTAATATATGATATATCATAATGAATAATAAAATGACATAATGATATAATCATGTAATATTTTTATCTTTCACATCAATCTCATATTAATATTATGTTAAGGTCATATGACTATAAAATAATAAGTAATATTTTAACTAATGATAATTAATTAAGTATTAATTATAAAAATTTATCTAATTTAAAATATTTAATTAAATACAAAAAGAAAATAAAAACTTATTTAAAATTTCTTGAATAATTGAGAGGTTTTTTCAAATATTATGTCATAGTTAAGACTTTGTGAATCAAGGAAAACAATAACTTTTAAATTGAGTGCAAATATTTATAGTTGTTATCAAAATACTCATTAAGTGGAAGCAAAGCGTTAGTAAGAATAAAAAAAGATATTAAATTTATTTATTAACAAAATAATAATATTTAATTTATTGATAATGCATAAAATTTATAGTTAAAATAATCAAAATTTCCAAATAGTGAGATCATCAATTTTAAATAGCAAAGAGGGTTTCGGGCTCTTTGTAGGACTGATCCGCAAGCCCAAAAATTTATCGGGCCTAATCAGTGGACGGATCCGATATCCAAATTGTTAAAAATGCTTTGAGCCGAAATTCGGGGGCCCATTTAGATGACCCGAGAAAGTCTTTCTTTTTTGGGTTAAATCCCGAGAAAGTCATTTAAACGAAAGGAATTGATGTATATCTCTGTGATTCAGGCTCTCTTGCGTGTCATTTCAGCCTCTGGTTGTTTTCTATTTCTACTCGTGGTCTCCTTCATCTATTCTCCGCTGACTTTTTTCGGCGAAATCGGTGCGAGATCTCGGTGATATATCGCCGGAAATTTCATTTCGGTTCCGGCGACCTTATCCTTCGATCCCCTTTTTATCTTCTGGTTACCATGAATCCTGAATAGTAACTCTCTCTGTCTCTGTCTACATTTGTGTTTAATATGTTTTAATTTGTATGTGTTGTTGTTTAGATTAAGCCTTTTTTTTTAAATTTATTTTTCCTTTCTTTTCCTAATTTGGTGACGTTATTTCTTTTTCGTCGGTTTGATAGCGTTGGAATTACACGAATTTTGCGTGCAACGATAATCGTGATTGTTAAAGTTAACCCTAGAATCATGAGATTTTGTTCAGATCTGTTGATGGAATTGATATGTGTTTTGTCTTCTGTTTTTGTTTCCATTTTTTGTCAAATTTACAACTGGGGATTTGTTTATTTTTTAGAATTTTTTCTTAAAGAAAAAAGGAATTTGATGAGAGCTTTGATTTGTTCTTTATTATTATCTATGTCAGTTAAAATCATTATCGAAAAGTATGTTAATCAACTGATTGCACTCTTTTGCAGTGACTATCTGTTCAAGCTTCTGCTTATTGGAGATTCTGGTGTTGGAAAATCTTGTCTTCTTTTGAGATTTGCTGTAAGTTTCTAGAATTCTTTTGAAATTGGAATTTAAAAGTAAACGTATTTATTTTTTAGAACCTATGATGTGAATGTTTTTATTCATGTTTGATTTTTAGTGGGTATTTTGCCATTGTAATCATCATTGATTAAAAAGTTTTATCGTGTATACTGTGTATGAATGAGTAAAATTTGTACTTTACCTGGTGAAATGCTGTTATTGTTTGGACAAGAGGACAGTTTTGGCATCTGAATCTTCTAGCTGTTTTTAGTTGTATATTTGGATGGTTTCGTGGGGCTAATTCTTGAACCTGATCATTATGTGAACTTTTTTTCTTTAATGCAGGATGATTCATACATAGAAAGTTACATAAGCACCATTGGGGTTGATTTTGTGAGTAAACAGTCCTTAGCACCAGTTTGACTTTTAAATGCCAATATTTATAGCAATTATTCTAATTTTGTCTCTTTTTTTTGGTAGAAAATACGCACTGTGGAGCAAGATGGGAAGACCATTAAACTTCAAATTGTATGTTTTTCCTTTCTGTACAGATTTTTTTTTATTTAATCCATTTCCTTGACTATTTTCTATTGTAGGTCGTTTGAGGTAGTATGCCTCTATTGGGAGAATGGGCTGTCTGCTCGTGTTCTTCTTCAGCTGCTACTGTTTCCTTTTGTATATTTTGATTTTATGAATATAATCATACTAAGTTGCTCATAAACCTTGGAACTTGCATTCTTATTATTTTAGCTTCATAATGGTTTCTTGATGATTAACTAGTTAGTTTGCTCTTGGTGTAATGTACAGTGGGACACTGCCGGACAAGAACGATTTAGGACAATCACTAGCAGCTACTATCGCGGGGCTCATGGCATAATTGTGGGTGATCTTTTACTTTTGCTTCTTTTTTTTTGTGGTTTCAATCCTTATTTATACTTTTCATAATTTTTTATTTCTTTTCCTTTTCCCTTATACCGGTGGCTCCTCTATTAGATCGTTTATGATGTGACAGACCAAGAAAGCTTCAATAATGTCAAGCAGTGGCTGAATGAAATTGATCGCTATGCTAGTGATAATGTTAACAAACTACTGGTTGGAAACAAGTGTGATCTAACTGCAAATAAAGTTGTGTCATCTGAGACTGCTAAGGTATTGCTAGTTTGGCATGTAAAGCATAGATTAATTTCTTTTGGGGAAACCCCTTATAGCAGTTTATTGCTGTGAAGAGCTTTATGATCATCAAATTTACTGTCGGTGTTATATTTCATTCCTTGCCCTATCCCTTTCTACACATAGCTGTTTTTTTTCTTTCAGGCATTTGCAGATGAAGTTGGCATACCCTTTATGGAAACCAGTGCAAAAGATGCCACAAACGTGGAACAGGCTTTCATGGCCATGGCTGCTTCCATCAAGGAGAGGTACCTATATTCATTTTCATAAATAGTTTTAGTAGTATCAATTACGAAGATAAGTTATTGCAGTTCTAGAAGTCTGTACAGTTGAATGGTTATCTCCTGGCTGTTTGGGTTTATATGTCAATCTGAACCAACAACTTCTAAATCGACATTCTTGTTGTGATGTAATTTACCTCATGAATTCTCAAATTCTGGTTTCCATTGATTGCCAATTACTTTTGCATGTTTTGCTCACTTCTTAAATTTCCTCTGAATGCAGAATGGCAAGCCAACCAGCCATGAACAATGCGAAGCCTCCAACGGTACAGATCCGAGGACAGCCTGTTGCACAAAAGAGTGGCTGCTGTTCTTCCTAGAAGTCTGTGGCGTATTAGGAAGTGATATTTCTTCTGCAGTATGCTGCCTCTCACGGCATGTAAGATTACGTGTTTCTTAACTCTTTAAGTTGAAAACTTATTCCTTCTGGACCAACCTCATTAGAGGATCTCATTCATTTCTACACTTGCTAATGTGAAGGTTTATACAATGTATGATTATTGATTAAATAATAGTGTTCCTTCTGCTGTCACGGATTCTTTAACCGTGTATGCCACTGCTTGTCTTTTAAGTGCATTCTGAATTAGAACTCTTCATCTTAACCAACCACCTTCAGCTTCCTCCAGTTAACCATTGGAACTCAGATTGACCCCAAAACTCATTAGAGGCCCAGTGTCATCCCGTTTAATATCTGAGCCATTTTTAGCTTCATCCATCCCTGATGGCCAATGGTAGTAGCATATCCAGCCCTCATTCGAGCTTGGTGCCAGTGGATTCTGGAAGCAACCATTTCTGAGTTCAGATACTTGCTAGTAGTAGTTGGATAATGCATCAATGATCTAGCTGATCTCACTGACCCCCTCCACACAATTTGTGTCGTCGTAGATTCATGATTGTGATTGAGTAATTGAAGGAGAGTAACTGGTAACCGATGTGCTGTGAAGATGTATGCTAATTTGAAGCCAGCCTAGCTACTGATTTCTGATACCTTTTATCCTTAAGATTCTTCTATGTCCACCAGAGATCAAACTCCGTAGAGGTTGGCTGTTTTACAGCCTTCGCTTCTGCATTTTTTGTCCTCTGACACTGCCACCTCATTCAATTAGAAAAGCCTCTGCTTTTCCGGAATCCAACATTAAATGTAGTACAAAATTATCAAGAGTAATCTCAAGTTACCGAACGTTTGTTCAACGTTGAAGCCATTGTCTGTCAGAGATCTAATTTATTCCTTTTAAATATACAAAAAAGCACGAGTTATTCCTTTCACACGAATGGTGTCTGTCGGTGGACTAGATGCCAAAGCTTCATCAATTCCAACCGTACTACGCAAAAGATACAAGACACCCTCTTCAATTTTCTGATCATTGCCCCACTTTTATTTTTCAGTAAATGGGGAAGAAACAAAAATAAACCTTTTTCATCTAGGAATTTTCTAACATGGCCATTAATAATATACATAATAATTAAAGAAAAAAAGAAATAACATAATAAATCAATCACATTTAAGGCAATTTTCTTGAGTTTTCCCCAGATATGGTTTTATATTAGTTAACATAGACATTCTAAAAAAATCTGATCAAGAAAGCCTATTGCTTGATGAACACAACACAACCATGGCAGATGAAAAGATTTTCAGTTGGAAGGGTACATGAGAATCAGCATATTGGGAGTTTCATTGGAATTGCTATTCATCTTGGTTAAGGGGGAACAATAGGAGCAAACACAACCAGGATGGTGTCATCATTTTGGAAGAGTGAGAAAAGAAAGTGGAAAATAGTTCCATCTTTTCCAAAACAAAACTGCGCAACAATAGTTTTCTAGTCATAAGTAAAATGGTTTTGAAATGGCTCCAATTTGTTGGGACAGTAAGATCACAGCAGCATAACAATAGGCGGCACTACAAGAAAACTGAAATATACATTTCAAAACATAAAATTCAGGAGATCCTTTGGCAACAGGAAACCCAGATTATTTGAGTCCATTTCCTGCCCAAAATTTAAAGAACCCAAAAATCCAAAAAAAAAAAAAAAAAAAAAGACCAGCGAGATTGTAAGTAGGGTGGTTCTAGAGAAATCTCACTTGCCCCCCAAAGTTGGAAACTGCCCAGGGTCTTCAATGGATGGTGCTGGCACATTACTGGCTGCACTGCCTCCACCATACCCTCTTGAACCGCGTCCGCGACCACGTCCACGACCACTTGGTGGGTTGTAGAACCTCTCCCTTTCAGCAGGCTTCAGAAATTCATTAATGCTGACAGACTACCACCACCACAAGTATGAATAAGGATCAGTACATGCCCGAAAAGACACTAAAGAGTGAACGGAGCAATGTGCAAGCTTCTTCGCGACAAACACATTTAAATTGAAATTTATGCCTCAAGGCCATGGAAGAAAACCGATTGCTGATAAATTTAATGCCAGGGAAGAGAAAGGGATTACAGATAAAATCTAAAACACAGCACAATCGATGTCCAAAATGGCTATTGGTCCATTGTAACTTCCATAGAGGCTCAGGGAAACTGCAAAACAGGTAAGTTACAACACAGATAAAATAAATGGATGTAACAATACCTTTTTTGCTCTCTCTTCCTTGTCAAAAGCCTCTTTTCTCTTATCCTTCTCAGAACCCTGGATAAGGCAATTGTGGAACAAATGATTAATAAATATGCGCCAACAAATAAGATAAATCATTCATGATAGACTTCCCAAAGTGTTAAATGGGTCTTACCAATTTGATGAAGACCTCATCATTACTCTTCTTATTTGAAAGCTGCTGCATAGACGCAAACGCCTTGGCATCTACTTTTCTTTCCTCAGTCTTGAGAGCCTGAAGAGCCTTCCTCTTCTCTTCCAGCACCTTCTCATACTCCTCAAGAGTCATCTCCTATAAAAAATAACAATATCAGAAGGTTGCACATGGCAATAGCCATAGTTAATAGCTTAAATTTACAATCAGCAAAGGTTGCAGACATTAATAACTATCTTAAATGATAAATTGTCAGGTAAATCTACCTTATCCTCAGGTTCTTTTTCTTCAGGTTCATTGGTAGGGCTCTCCTTGGAAGCATCTCCTGCATCCTCTTCTCTTGCTGGCTTTTCATCACCTAAATTCTTCTCACTTTCATTGACAACTTCTTCAGTCACCCTAAACAAGGCAGAAACAATATTTGATTATATTTGATAACTACAATGAGGAAAGAAGAACAAAACTACATGATGATTTTATAATATTATTGAAAAGTTGGGATTGTAACCACTAAATATAACTCACTGAGCAAGTTCATCAGTCTGAGTTCCCCAGTTCCCACGACCAGAGCCTTCACGTTTGAGCTCATTTCTACAGACAGTAACAGCAAACAAAAAACATCAGTTTCAAGACTTAATTACAATACTGCAATGCAGTGTACACCAAGCTAAGTCAAACAGAACCATTTACCCGCGTCCAGTCCCACTATGGCGTTCATACATCCTGCGAGGTCGCTCCCCATGTCCAACTTCCCCATTACTGAAACCACCGCGGCGACCACCACGGTAAGGACGAGGGCCACTATAGCTACGCCTTTCAGAGGGCTTTCCACTCTCTCCCTCTTCAGGAGCACCTTGACCAGCAGATACAGCACTGTTGCTGAATGAGGTCTCATCATTGGCAGAATCACGTCTGTATCCACCACTACCACCACGCCCACGTCCAAATCCACGCCCACCACGGCCTACACCACGAGGACCTTCATTCTTTGCCTCCCTCACTTAAGATAAAAAAATAAAAAAATGCTCAGCCATCAGTGATTAGCCCAAAAAAGCTTAATAGCAGCAGTTCGAGCACAGTTCAAGAAACAGAACACAAAATCCTCAAAAAAACAGAACTTTTCCACTTGACATGATTCATACTGACTATTATATATAAATGCATGTTGAAAAACCTAGCTAGTAACATCAAAGATGTAATAAAATCTACCAGCAGATACCTACTTTATATAATAAAAGCTACAGCAAAAAACCAATATACTTTCCAAATATTTTGCTCTGTTCACTCTCAGAGTTAATTGAATAAATATAAGATACTCCCGATAGTTACATTCCAACAAGATCTCCACGCACAAATTCAAAAAAAGAATACAACTCACATACCAAATAAACAACTGACAAACAAATACTCTGACATGTGAACGACATATACACATGCGTGAATGTTTAACATCTGCTCGGCGTGTTATGTTACTTATGCGAACTAACAAATAAAGAAAAAATCAAACTCCAACACTCTCTGTACCAGAAACCAAACCAAAACATAGTAACATAAACCCGCTCTAAACCCCACACCATTAAAAAAGATATCTTTAACTTAAAACAACCTATTAAACTAAAGACTCAACAGAAAAAGATTGATTTTTCTTTTTTACAAAAACAGAATAATTTCTGCGAAATAAAGCAAACAATACAAAAACCTCAAAATGACAACTGATTTTTATTTTGAGTAAAAGCAGCTTACCAGCCTGAGTAGGAGGGAGAGGCTTGGAGGGAAGCTTAGCCGGTTTAGCCTGACTTGCAGGCTGCTGCTGCTTACCCTGAGACTGAGCCGGCCCCTTTTTAGGGGCGGCGGCGGAAGCAGTGTTGGTGGCGGCTGCGACAGCCTTTTGCTGAGCAGCGATCAGCAATGATAGTTCCCCAGTATCATCATCTCCCAACAAATCAAAAGGGTTCATGGTCGCCATTTCTTCCAAAATAAAATATCACCCAATTAATCCTCCTCTCCAAAACCCTTGTTTTCTTCCTTGTTCTTTCTGAACTCACCCAAAAAGAGGCGACCCAAAGAAGAACCCTACTCTCACAAAACCTCCATCGAGATTTTCTTTATTCAAGTAATTAAATGAATCTTGGAATAAATAGATCTGTAAGAAAGTGAAGTAAGTAAAAGAAGAAAAAAGGGAAAGTTAAGAGAGATGGAAAGAGTGTATATAGAGACGAAAAAACCCTAGCCGCAAAGACAAGAGCAGCGAGCACAGAGAGAGAGAGAGAGAGAGAGAGAGAGAGTGAAACCTAATCTGTATTGTGACTCATTGCTTCTTTCGTGTACAAAGCTCGTGTGGGGGTCTCGGGTCTCTAAATTATTATTAAAAAATTTGGGGGATTTTCATTTTTATTTTATTTTGGGTTTATGGGTAGTGGGAGGGAGAGAGAGAGAGAGAGAGAGAGAGATTTAGGTTTCCATTTTTGGGGCTAGGTTTTTGCGAGAATTACCGCCATGTTCGGAAAGGAAAGGGTTTTTGGATTTATATTGGCAGGATGTCTGCCTCCGATGTGATTGCGAAATGCCATGCTCGGAGGATTGATTTATGAGCCACGTGTCAAATTATCAGCCGTTGACGGGTGATATTATAGACAAATTTTGGTTTCATCTGCTGTGAAAGAGATAGTAGTACTTTTAAGCCGCCTCCGGCCCACCCCACCCCACTCCCATATCAAACAAAGACACGAGCAGAATCAAAGGGCTTAGGTTTTCATTTTGTTTTTTTGGGTGGGGATGTGGGCTAAAGGGCTACACTCTAGAAATAATAGAAATTGAATCCGAAAAATACAATAAAAAGATGTGTTGAAATTAAGATTATATAAGAAGAATTAGCCATAGACCATATATGAAGCCAAGTTGAGGCGTTATACATCTTATCATTTCATGATTTAATTGAAATGTAATTCTTGAAAAAGTGATTGCTGACTGATTATGAATACAAATTACATTTCAAAAAAGGATATTTACAATCAAAACCTTAAAAGGAGAAGGTGATTTTCCAAGGGGACCACACTTTTTGGACATGGGGGGCTTCACTGCCATTCAGATCCCTCTTGCTGGATTCTTTTGGGAGTTTTAAAACAAGATAGTAATCAAACTTGGTGAAGAATGAAAGATTCACTTGTGTATTTGGCTTTGCATCATTTTAATCAGATTGGTACGTTTTTAAAAAAACATAATAATAATAATAATACTAGTAGTTAGCAAAACGGGTGAAAGATGACATTCAGAAGCAATGAAACAGAAAATCAAGTCCTACCTGAAGTTGGTCCATTCAAATCAGACAGAACTATTCCATGGCAGCAACAGCAGCAGGAAGAGGAAAAGGAAGAGTTAGGAAGGGAAAATGAGCATAAAAAAATCATGACATGGACTTGGCAAACCCTTCTCTTTTCTTTTTTTTTCCCTGGAATAAGAAGACTGAAGTGGATTGCCTTTTTTTTTTTAATTATTTTTTATTTGTAAATTGCATAAATAGCATAGAATTACATAAAATTACAAGCTTTGCCTATATTTCTATACAAAGCAACATCAAAAATATTAAATCCGCGATAATTTTCCTCTTTTTACCCACCTGATGTTTAATGAATGTGGAAAGTATTTTTGGCTGTCAAAATTTAGAATCCAGGCAAAACTGATAAGTCTGCCACACCTTTTGGAAGGTCTGCAATTTTCTTAAGCAAAGAAAGCCTGTTCTTTCTAATTGTTTCATCTTCCTGCACATAGAAGTCATATTAGTAAATCATTTTAGATTGGGATGGAGCCAAAGAAGAACTTGTGCAATTCAAATATAAAAAAGAAAACAAATTGATTTGATAGAATGTTGAAATTGAAACACGCTCTACACATTCCTCAAGTTTGCGCTCCAAGACTGTAAACGAGCTGATCTTAATCAAGCACCCTAGGCTCACACTTGTTCAAGTTTAAAGAAAATGAGCTTCATTTAACAGTTTACCTTTAATTTGTGTATAAAGCTTACACTTTCAAATGAAACGTATTATATATAATAAAGTAAAATAAAACTCCTAATCGTCATTAGAAATACCATAAAAGAATTCGAAAGTTAAAATCACAAAATATACCTAAGACTAATAAGAGTAAATAATACAAAAGCATACTGGCCAATAATAAGAAAAATCATTTTCAGATCATTTAAAATAGTTCTTTGGTCTATTGAAGTCACCCCCTGTTGTTTCTTGTTGGTGTATGGATTTATTTGAAGATGATGTGTGTGATGTTGGATTTATATTTTGTCTGGTTGTTTCGGCTTTCTACTGATGTAAAGGATGTTTTTTGTGCTCTGAACAGTGGATTTTATGAGGTCTTGTTGTGGTATGCATTTTGGAGGTCAAGTTGATTGTGGGTTGAATTGAAAGGGGTGTGAGAGTCGCTTGTTCTTTCCCTTTTGGTATTGTAAGTACAGGATGGTTTGATTTTCAACTGTTTTGATTTGTTCTTCCCAGTTGGTGGGTTAGCAATTGTTTGATAACCCCCTAATTATTAATATAATATTTTGGCTTATCAAAAAAAAAAAAAGTTCTTTAGTCTTTTAGTCCCATTAAACAAGATTACAAACAAGTTCATGAAACTAAGTTAAAGAAGCTGATTAATAAATTAATTAGTTTTATACATGAGCCATAAATTAAAACCTCAATAAAGATGTGAGTAAGATGAGAAGACAACATACCACCATCACAAATACTTGATTAAAAAAATCCTCAAGGGGTTGTACAAGCTCTGACGATATTTCAATGAAATCATCAACCTCAATACCTGCATAATCAGAAAAGTTAGATTTCAGGGTTAGTCAGGGAAAAGTGTTAATCAAACAAATTAAATCAGAGTGCCATTTTTCCTACAGAAGATAATAGCTCAACAGCACCAGCAGACTGGCAATAAACTGAGGATATACCAGGGTGAATTTTGTTTTTAACAGACAATAAAGTGTCCCATAAAGCCCTCTCTTCAGTTGTTTCGAATGCAGCATCATCCACCTAATAAGATTAAAACCAAAACACCATGAGAAAGAGATTCCAGGATTTTGCATTTGATGCATCTCTATAATCAATCAAAGAATATGACAATTTATCATATCTCAATCAATGTCCAACAAAGAAAGTGACATTCTAAACTAACCAGAAATCTTACCAAGACTGAAAGAACAACATTTTCAGTTTTCAGTCAAAGATCTTAATACAGAGTTCACTATCAAACAGAAGGGTAAGAGCTACATGCTCAAATATAAAGCTACTGGGTACTTCTTTAGTGCCAAAGGGAGTAATAGTACCTCCATATCAGCATCCACATCCTTTCCACGGACAATTCTAGTTGGACGAGAATATGCTTCTACAACCTTGGGAAAAAGGTTGCCTTTCGACAAGGCTTCCATCTGCATTCATTTATTTTTATATGCTATCATATATTTGAGGATACTGGAAATTGATGAGCAATGAAAATTAAAAGAAGAGTGGGGAGGGGGGACTATTCATCTTTTATCTAAACATGCCAAAGAAAAACCCTCCTGAAAACAAAACATTCAGCAGCTCCCTAGCAAAGCAAGAAAAAAAAAACAAAAATGCACGAAACTCAACCATAAAACATTCTAAACAGAAAATATCCATCACTGCAGACATGCATCCTCCAAGATTCTAAAACTCAGCAACAGGGTAGTGAGAATAGCCTGCAGCAAGGATGTCAAGAATATTATTGCCTAAACAATCACAGGCCTTTTGCATCCACTAATAACTCTCTTCATAATTGAGGCAATCCCTTTCGGTATTGACACAAACATTTCTTGGGTGCTTTTCAGTCATTTAATTCACCAACATATACTTTCTACCATGGCCCAGAATATAGTGTCGGTTATGAGTTGAAGACCATCAATAAGGAAATTCCATTTCTGAGAAAACTATCATGAATAGATATGGCCATTGTTGAGAGACATAAGAAATGAATACCTAAGACAAATAGCAACCAAGTGCACTTACTTTACATGCTGTTTTAGCAGCCAGACAAGGCAAGTTGGCACGCTCTGCAAGGGCGGAACGAACCACTTCTGGACTTATTCCCTTATCAACCTGCAGCCAGAAAGACAGCCTATCTGCATAAAATTCCCCAATGGCACTGATAATATTCATAACCTCCACAAAGCACAGAATAAAACACAATGTAAGGGTCAAACAAATAGTCTGACTAAATATCATCCTTACTCTTCTGTTTACTAAATTTTAAAGCATTCCACAAACGAAACAAAAAAAAAAAACTTTGACGGAAAAAGATTATACACACCAGATATTGCTCCAATCTCCGTGTAACAAATTGATGTACCTGGAAAAAGAAACGATAAAGGATTAAATTCTGGACCATAGATAGATTTCTATGACTTAACAATACATGATATATTTAGAATTATGTACAGTCACATCAGTGGACTTGGAACCACTAGAGAGGAAGTAAACATGACATTTTGTTGTGGCACAAAAGAACGTGCTTCTTACATCCTCTATTGTGGTTGCATCAACTTTAATGGGTTGATTATCAGCAGCAAGTTCCAAAGCATGTTTCAAATCCATATTTTTATCCTTTTCCACTAATATCTGGACCTGCAATTAACAAGTTAACATTATAATAGTCTAATAAGTAAAGCCTTAAAAGACTTAAACTGATCATATACTTACTAGGCCATAAGAGATTCTTCGTAGGCCAAATGGATCATTAGTAGAGCTAGGCTGACAGCCAGCAGCAAATAAGCCAACAAGGCTATCTAGTCTGGAAAAAAAAAATAGATATTCACTTTGAAAGCGCAATGAGCATAGAATTCTACTCCATATAAATGAGTATGCAGAAAGAACAGCAATATTTTCATCAGAACTCATATCTACCAAAGAGAAGATAGATTGATAAGGACAGTACAATTTTCCCGTATCTGTGGAAGATAAAAGAGACAAGGAATGGGATTTTGGAGATGTGGAGGTCCTATTGGCTTTTGATATCAAGAACATGTGTTTTCTAAGCTACAGGAACCAGTAGGAATAACCCGGAATTCATCAAATCCTATGCTATTTAGAGATTGTTTGCTGTTGTGTTAAAATTATTATAGGGTGTTAGGCACTAGGGGTAAGCCACAAGTTTAGCTCTTTTCCGTTTTCATGAAATTTAAAATGAAGAAACTTAAAAAACCTAATCACTTCTATATTTACAAAGGTTATATACTTTCACTATTAGGAGTCATTGTCTTTGAGCAACAGTAAAAGTCTAGTACTGACAAAAGCAATATCATAGGCTCTAGTCATAGTTGCAGCCACTTCATGCAACACCATTTGCTTAAGTTTCATTAATTCGCTTTAACCTCTTCGGACCATTAAAAGCTCCAAAAAAATTACAGACTACTGCCCTTGAACATTCTAGCTTCCATGGAAAAACAGAGGAATGTGGTAAGGACTCCATATAAACAAATACCATATAAACATTGAGAGAGGGATGCTCCAACAAAATTAAAGACAATTGCCCTTGAACATTTCGGCTTCCATGGCAAAACAGAGGAGTGTGGTAAGGACTCTATATAAACTAATACCATATAAACATTGAGAGAAGGATCAAATAACCCTTCTCGCTCAGAATTTTTGTTTCATATATTTATTTATTGCATCAGCCAATTCCCTTCCCCTATAAAGCAGGTTTGATCTGCAACTATCTATTGCAAGATGACAGAAATTTTAAGCTCAGAGTCATTAACCCTACCCTTGACTATCAATATTTATAATAGTGAAATTGTTCCTTCATGGCATGCATTCACTAAGTCAATTAGCTATGTTTCTAATATGCATGCAGCAAACAATGAGTGTTAAAAAGGGTAATAATCACATGAATAGAACTTTACCTGTCAGCTATTGCCAGAATTATTCCCATATCACTTGTTGGAAGCAAATCTCCAGAAAACCTCGGAAGTGTGATCTCTAACAAGGCCTCAGCAGTCTATTACCAAAAGCAAAAAAGATTCTTCGTTAATTGACAACAGGAATAGAGCGCACAGAAATTGAGCAGTAAAATTATAGAAAGAGATGAGAAAAAAAGCAAACAATTAACGGTGGCTTAAACAACCTGCTCTGAATAGCCATCTCTAAGAGCATAATGGCGGGCCATTATGCCAGAGAGGGAAGTGAATTCAGTGACAACAGCAGTAGCAAGATCTGACATAGCAAGTGATGCAGCCTCCTTAATAATCTCAAGCATATCTTCTTTAACGCCCAAGTACATGCTTAGTTTGCAAACCATGTTTTCGACTCGCATCATCTTGTCCAGCATTGTTCCTAATTTCTCCTGTCATTTCATATTGTCAAAGAGTAAGGTTATTATCTTTTAAACCCTTATACACACACAGCCAGCCCCACTCTAATCCTTAGAGAGAGAAAAACAGATATCTAAGATGCAGGATAGTATCAATTCATCAGGGATAACATGGTTCATTACTTCCAGTTCATTTTATCCTTTGATACCAATAAGTCTTTGCCTATTAATGTTAACAGATAAGGAAAAATTGATATTCTGAGTTCAAATTTGATGAAGAAACTATAGACATCACCTAAAAATTCTAGCAACTATACTTCACAAGATACATGCAGAAAGAAAATAACTTACATGAAAAAGAATTCCTTCTAATTGATGACGAAAATCCACAAATTTTTTGCGTGTATCCAGCTCATAGAAAAATTTAGCATCTTCATAGCGAGCTCTGCAAGAACAAATGATAATTTTTTTCATCGTTTATATTTTATCAAAGATCAACAAGGATGTAAAAGATATTTTGCTAAGTCTAGCACCAGCTAATAGGAGAACTAGCAAAATGACAATTACTGGTGGGACATCTTTGGTCAAACATCATTCCTCAGCTAGCTTTTATTTTTGAACTTTTAGTGGAGGAACTAAACTAGGGGTTGTTAATATTGTCATTTTCTATGAACAAGGAGTAACAAATAAGTTAACCTGAGAACAGCTTCATTTCCTTTTCTCACCACCATCTCATTGATTGCTCCATTTGCCACCTAAAAGAAATCCCAAGGTTACCTGATGACTCACTAAACATTCAACAAGACCATCAAAAGCAAACAACTGAGTCACAAAACTTTACTCAAAAAGAAAGTCTTACTGCAACGAAGTAGGGCAACAGCTTTCCATTATCATCAGTAATGGCAAAATACTTTTGGTGCTTCTGCATAACCTGCATTTATTGGCACATAGCATTAATACATATAAATGATTTACACTAATGCCAAGATAACATATGCGACTGAAAATTTAAGATGCACTAGTATCAGTCAGCTAACTCAAAGAGCCTTGTAAGATGTACAACCTTTAACCAATAACCATACAACAGATAAAAGGAAGCTCTCAACAGCTTTAAAAGCTTTAAAATTCCCATTGTATAACCTAAAAATTTTTAGCCACACAACTACATAAGGAAGCTCTCAACTGCTTACCATAGTTAAAAGATTGTCTGGAAGCTCTAAGAAGGACTCTTTAAACTTTCCAAGCACTGGAACAGGTGCCTCAACAAGATTTACAACCTAGAATGTTATATACTGTAAGAACAAGCTTCATTGCAACAGAATTCAGTAAAGAGAGCACCAACTGCTACCTCCAGCACTTACCTCACTGAGCAAGCTTTCCGGAATAACAACATTCCCATTCACACTTTTGGCTAATAAATTTGAGCACTCCAAAATTATCTTCTTTCTATCCTGTCAATAGAACAACGCATTCAGTTCACCTTTAAAGTCCAAGAAGAAAGAAAAGAAAAGTTTATATAATTAAATAAAATCCTGATAAAGAAAAAATAGGAAAAAAAAAAGAACTCCTGAAAGAAAATAAAGTGCAACAAATGACTTCATGATACCTCAATTTCAATACTGATTCCAGCATTTTTCATTATACTAGGATAAGATTCTGCACTTTCTACCTGCAGAAAGCATTTCAGAGCTAAAACCAAATATACATCTAAAAAAGAAGTGCCGCAAATGCAAGTGCAAGAAGCGTTCGCTGATGTCCAATAAAGTTGAGCAGCTGTTGATTGAGTTTTATATAAGCACTTCAAAAGGAATGATTAAGTTTCAGTTGCTTACATACGATAAATTAATGGCATTTGTAAACCACAGTAAAACAAAATCAGTTAGATCAAATAATCATAAGTGAAGGTCACTGACTGATTTCATAATTTCATCATAATACTTAAGAGAGACCACAATGATTAAAATAATCTTCCAATACTTTGTATAAAACGCAGAAAAAGCTGTAGGAAACAATAAACAAGTTTCCATACATACCATAACAGTAGCCGCTGAAGTATTACGAAGACCATAAGATAAGTTTCCACTACATATCAAAAATGAAAATGGTAAGTAGAAAATAACAATTACTTTGAGTAAAAAGGATAGGGGGCAATGCATAATAACAGTGACCTCAAAATCCCAGCAAACATAAACGGAACTACTGCATCTCCATGGAGGGACATAATCCAACGTATAGGTCTGCTGAACATGACCTACATTAAGAAAGCAAGGGGAAAAGAATTTTTTTTCATAAATGAGAAAATATATAAAACGTTACATTTTTTTTTAGATAAATCTAAACTGGTAAGCATAACCACATTATATTATCCACAGAATATGGTTCAAATATATGCACAAAGAGTTGATAAGAGAAGAAAAAGCCAACCCTCAAATAGAATATCCACTGCTCAGATAGACATGAAAATAAAAGGAGAAAAAAAAGAAAGAATAGCAAATACCTGGGAATTCCAACGCATTGACTTTGGGAAAGATATCTTGGCAAGGATTCCAGGCAACTCTTCGGATAAAACCTAACATATATAATAGAAGGTCACGATGAGAAATAACTCAAGATGCCAGAGATGACCTAGTAAGCGTGAGGTAGTTCAAAAGATATAAATGAAAACAACATAATAAACAAAGGAACATGCATTGTGATAAAAATCTCTAATACGGCAAGTGAGAGAGAGAGAGAGAGAGAGAGAGAGAGAGAGAGAGAGAGAACAACATTCAAACCTTCAAAGCAACTTGAGCAGATTCTTTAACACGAGCATACACATACTCTGTTTTCCCTGCAAAGCATTTACTTTAAGAATAGAGGAAGAATTATTGAGTACTCATGATCAATTTTTTTGCTCGACGATGGGACACACTGATGCCTAAACAAAGAGGTTTATATACAACCAAATCCTCTTCCATAAGAATGGAAGATTATCAGGTATTTGACAGGCCAACAGATAAAGCAAAATGCATAGATGCCATCTAAATGTGCTACAACATGGCATGGAACAGTACTAAAGATATTCTGTGATAATTTGGTCAACTTATGTATGGCATGGACTGTACTAAAGTGCAGAACGGACCTTGGGATGTAATAAATTCCTCCTCATTGGTAAAGTAACTCTAGCACAAGAATTTATGCCAAGTAGGTACAAATCAATTGCTATGAATTTGTAGAATTAGACCACTGAGAATGTAGTATACATATTTAAGCTTCACCAAACAATATAAGCAACATTATTTTTTCAATAAAATCTCACGGAAAACCAACATGAATTATTCAACATGACACAGAACTTTGGAGATCACAATGAATGTTGGTGAGGAAATATGCAATGCCTATTATTTTCCTTCCAATTCGATGGTTTTATCATGATTGTAATGGGTTAAATTAAATAAGTTTACCTAGGAAATAGATAAAGCACAGAATAATGACACTCAAATGTTGTGCATGAATCAAAACTGACTCACCATCAACCTTTCTGAACAAGGAGTCCAATGGAACAGCATATCTGCGGCAAAAACCCTCAGCAGCCTGCAGTAAATAACAAATCCCATATGGGTAGAAATACAACAGAAAGGAGAAATATAAAACTCCTATGCAACTGCCAAATTCTTTACTACTCAAGTTGTATAGCCCAACTGCCAATATCACTAGACAAAACAAGCTGAAAAACATTTACCAAAACAAAATTAGAAGGGAACCAAAACCTTTGTAGGATTTCCTTGTTGGTCAAAGGCTTTTGAAACAGGAGGCCCCCGAACCACAACCTCATTCTCTGTTTGCCTAGGACAAAGACTCTCAACAGATATCTGAAATGATAACACAAACTTGGATTATTTCACTAATATAAAAATATTGAGGAATCTACCTGGAGCACAAGCTGGTAAAGACACGAACTTGCACTACAAAATAAACGACATTATAATAAGTAAATATCTAGCATCACAAAAAACATTGGACAATTCTGACAAATGCATCTTTACGGTACACTTAAGCTTTTTCCATGTGAAGAATGCCTTGACTCAATTATCATATAGGATTCTAACACATTGATTACAGTGCTATAAGCAATGGGGTTACCAATTATACTAATAGATAATCACGTAATTGGCTTCTTATGCTCTTTCAGGACTATAAAGTACAAACCACAGTTCAAGGTTCACCCTACCAAACTTTTAAGAAGCAGTATTCTCAAAACAGTCAGATATTACTTAAAGACGCATTTAAAATAAGAAACTGTTTGCTTTATAATAATAATATAATAATAATAATAAGAAACTGTCAATAGTGAGCAAAATTGGGTAAAATCCATAGCTATACCACTAGTCTGCGAGGAGTGCCAAAAGCCTGTATGCCACAATGGTTCAATCTCTGTTTCTCCAACAGCTCAGACATTAAATCTTTAAGCTGCAATGACCAGAATCAGAAGGTTATATAAGAAGACTTCAGTCAACAACAAACATTAAAAGAAACAATCATCAATCCAGAATTGCACAAGGAAATTAAAAAGTCAGTGAAGCAATATGTCAAATGCATTTCCTTAAGCTTCAGGAGGAATTATATAAAATGGCGAGCAAAATTTAAATTGAGTAAACAACATATCAAAAAGAGAATGACCCATGCATCACAAAAAATTAATCATACCTGCTGGCTTGCGTTAACTACATCATGAGGTGGCATCTCTTCAGTCCCAATTTCAAGAACAAACAATCTTGGATCATGATGCACCTATAAAACATAATTACAATAAACAAAAGATATTGATAAAGGTGAAAAAAAGTGTAGAAACATTGAGGTTTAAATTTAGAGATAAGATTATCAACATTCAAATTACATAGAACCTTAAAGAAACTGGTGAAGTAGCATTTAATAGAATTTTCGATATGAAAAGCTATAGTTGGATAAAGGAATGTACTGGAACAACTTAAAACAATTTCAACTAGAGAGGACCATACAGCTGAGTGACAACTACAAAGAAATAAAAGACCGAGTCATGCTACTTGCCCCACTATTTTCTCCCAAATATTTGCACTCCCCGACATGGCATGTAGTTATTGGACAAATTCAAAAGTAGAGTCTACCAATTGACGGGTAAGTCAACTAATTAATACATTAGATATTACAGTCAAATTTATTGGCACGTTAGGTGAGACAAAAGTGTTGGGACAAACAGTATTTTCCTAGAAGACCAAAGGTTTGTACCGAAAATAAATAATATAAAACACCAAAGGGTGGTGGTAGTCCAAAACATCTTGTGTTGAGAGGTGCAGGATAGAAGAATGTGAAGAGAAAAAATGCATTTGTGCTTGAAAACATAGATTAAAAATGGGAGAACATATATGAAATGCATGAACCTGTATTGTGCATCTCTACCTGTGTGTTTGTTTACAAAAGACATCTTTAGATTAAGCTAAGAACAATTAAACATAAAATACCTCCATTAAACATAGAGCCTCCAGCCTCAACCTCCAACTTTGTAAAAGGTTGGAACAAGAAGGGATCACCTGTAACATGTTCCCAGCCACTAGCATTCTATGCACCAGTTCACTGGGGTGCTCCTACTTATTACACATGAAAGACTAGACATCATCCTTTCCATAAGGATATGTAACAGAAGGTTGAAGCCAAACATATATTAGTGCAACAGAGCTACTAAATACCAATTGGTGGTGTACCCAAAAGATCAAGCTACAACAGCACTATTATAGGCTTGCTAAGCAAGGACAACTTTCCTAGAATATTTACAGCATTCCTTTAATATGAGCCTTTCTATTCATCTTTACAAAATTTGAACTTACTAAATTTGTTTGCAAAAAGGGGTCTAACGAATTTTCTTGGATAAGATAATATATTTGATATACGATTGGTCATTATATATCATAATTGCATAGATACTTTTTAATTAATTTTCCTTAACAAAAGGCATAAGAGGATTGGCTCAACTAACTCGAAAATGTTATAATTGGCAAGGATATAGGAACCAGTATAGCTACGAAAAATTGGAAAGCCCCAAAAGAAAAAGAGATAAGAATTAATTACAAGCAAGCTCTGAATAGCCTAAGAAGTGCCACAAATAAGAGAAGTGATAAAAGAAAGAAGAAAAAATTTTATTTTAATTATTTGACATAATTAGACTAACCTTTTTGGCTGCTGCCTCCAGAACCTCTTTAGGACATACATGAACAACAGATTCAGAAACAACACCCAAAGGATGTCCAAGAGATTCTCGTGTCTTTAACCAGAGTTGGGCACATTGACGAGCTAAACTGATAAATCAACAATGACAAGCACCATGAGAGATGTGGGACCATAACAATAAGGAAAAACAATTAAATGGCCAGAGCAATTTTTTTTGTTCAAGGACGGAATAGAACTTGTGTGCACTTGATCATCTATCAACTATGCAGCCCATGCCTGTTGCAAATTTTGCTAGGTAAATATAATGTAGAATGTCCTTTCAAAGATTTCACATACTGGGCCTTCTTCTTCAGGGCTGAAAGTGTACAGAAAAAAATCCTATGGCTCTCAATATTTCCCTGGTCTTAAAATGGTCACTGCTATCTCGTTAGTATCCAATGTGTATAAATTGATATAAGCTAGAAAAGAAACCTCACCTGCGCATGCGACTGAAATAACGGGCACGCTCTGTTACCCCAACAAAGCCTCTAGAGTCTAAGATATTAAAAGCATGAGACGTTTTCAGAAGCTGGTCATACCTAGAATGGTAATGAGAAAATGTTAACTTAATAAGAAAGTAAAAAAGGTAAAAACTAGGAATATAACTAATAGAAGGGAAATAGAAACATAATTAAACGTACGCAGGAATTGCCAGTCCTGAAGCAAGTAAGGAACGAGCTTCTTCCTCAAAAATATCAAAATGTTTTTGAATATGGTGGACACTGGCATGTTCTAAATAATAAGCACTCATCTCCTTCCTGAAAGAACAATTCAATAAAAAATTTATTTTCATTTCACATAAACAGAAAGAAGAAAGCATTTTTCAAGTTTTAGGCTGCTGACACTGATGAACACTATGGAATAAATTAAACTAGACAATCTAAACCTGGGTTTCTCAGGAGAATCAATGTGCTTCAAGCTATGAACCATGCAACACAACTCTTCAAGCTAAAAGAGAACACATATTCTGAAAAGAAAAAGGTAAAAGAATTTACTCATTTTCCAAGAAAAGCTCCCCATATGTGATCCCATCAGCATACTGAATTTTCTTGAAATGATCAACACCCTGAAAATCAAACCTGAAGTGACTTCAGGCAGATTAAAAAAATAATAATATAGCAGACGAGAAAAACAATGAATAATGTTATGAAATTCACCTGAAGCAACATAAGTATACGCTCAAGGCCATATGTGATTTCAACAGATATTGGTGACAACTGAAGACTTCCAGCCTGAGGGAGAGAGAGAGAGAGACAAAAGAAAATGCTAACGAAATTCGGATAACTTTTAAAAATCAGGAGAAAATTACATAATGCAGTCTGAGAGTGAGAGTTGCAACTTTCAAAGGAAAAAAAATACATTTCAAGACGTAGATGTCAAAGAACAAACCTGCTGGAAGTAGGTGAATTGTGTGATCTCCATCCCATCCATCCAGATTTCCCAGCCCAAACCCCATGCACCAAGTACCTGTAAGCATGTGTGAGGTCATTAACAGCAAAGTGACGTAAATATATCATGGTTTTAAAGTGCTCAAAATTAGGAGGCAAGCTGGCTTTACAAAATTACATAAAACTATACAGATTGAAAGACATACACACACATAAAAAACCACCATGAAGATAGATTATATTACCGGGCTCTCCCAATTGTCCTCAACAAATCGTATATCATGTTCACTAACATTAATACCTGTTACACGCACAAGCATAATGTAAAATAACTATTGGAACACAATTATATAGAACATTCATGATCAAATTAAATGTTGTATCCACCAAGTCAAAAATAATTTATTCAACTATATACCATTTGATTCCTTAAATGAGAACTAAGGAGGATGATAAAAGACCAATCAAAATTATATTATAAGCTTTAAGTCCCAGACCCCTTAATGTGAAAGGAGAGAAAATGGTGCCTAACTTTGAGTAACATTAAACCAATTAATTTATCAAAAGTGAGAGGATGCTTTTGACAATGTAGCAAGTATATAGTAAGAAAAAATTAAGAAATGATTGATGTTTAACAGTAATTGGTTGGTATCTTGGAGACACAAAATTATTAGAAACTGCACACACCTCCACAAGTGCATGACATAAAAGATAGTGCAAAGCTTCCAAGGCAATTCACTTTTACATTGTAAAAATGGTCAGCATGTTACATATGCACAGTTCAAATGCATCTAAGCAAAAATCTAGTTATTGCGCCAAAGCTCAAAGTTGACAAAATTTTCAGCTTATCAGAACATAAAAGATAACTATTTCATTCTTTTCGGTCCAATAAATAGGCTATACAAGGAGGAAGCTATCTTACAAACCAGATTCAGGTTCCATAAAGATAAGCAGCATGCATAAGATTAGCACAAACTACAAGATTAATAAAAGAAAGATAACATTAAAGAATTATGGCAACTAACAACTTACAAGTAAGAACAAAGATTTACATAGAATGAAACAATGTATATCAGGATGTGAAGAAACGAAGGACAACCAAATACCTAATGCTGAAAGACTACGAATAAAGAGGTCTTGTGAATTTCCTGGATCGGGCTTTAGTATAACCTGAAATCACTCAAGGAAAGGTAGGAAAAAGGAAAAGGAAAAGGAAAAGGAAAAGGAAAAATGACTGCAAAGGAAGCTCCAAAAATCATTAAAAAATCACAAACACAAACTATTCAATAAATTGCACAGACCTGAAATTGAGTGTGGCGTTGGAGCCTGTTAGGATTTTCCCCATAACGACTATCATCTGGCCGTATGCTAGGCTCCACATACCTTTGATAAAGAACTCCAAATTATCAATCAGCCAATAAATATTATCTGTATGACAACAAATTGATAGAAGTCATGCAGAATCTGAACAAGAAATTAACTATAGATGATTACTTTCAAAAAAAATTTCTTGCAATTAAAATTTCACAAAGAAGCAATCACCTTTTTTCTACAATAAGAATCTTCTATGAGGACTTTTATTTCTAAACAAACTCTTCTAATAAGATTCTCAAAGACATTGTGTAAGTTCCTCACATTTAAATACTTTTGATAATACAAAGATTAATATAATAGTTGCAATAACCAAATGTTGACGGCATACCACCAGTGAATTAGCCAATGGTAATATATATGCATATAAGAATCAAGACTAAGCTAGCCACCAGCATGATGATATACATTAATTTCAGTTCTTATTAAAATTCCCAAAGTTCCAACAACTCCAGATTAGGAACTATCAAGCAATTTTTAAAATGCTTTATCGCACCTTTAATGATTTCAACAAAAGTTCTAATGCAGTATGATAGCATACTAAATAAGCTAATCAGAGAAGCTTCTTAAAAATTTGCATTTTCCACCACTAGTAAGCATGAAAAAATCTCATGAATGATTGTGCATAAGGAAAAAAAAAAAGCACAACACCAAAATAAATAACCAGAAGGAAACATAATTGAAAATGGATGAAAGTCCATGCAACACAGGCCAAACAACCAGAAATTGAAATATCCAATGACGCATTGAGCCTCCCCCATTATGTTTAAGCTCATACATAAAGCACACAAAGAAAAGTGTTCTCAACAAATAATCATCAAAGACAGACTTAGAAACAAAAAGAATTATTAAAATGTATAAGAAATTATTTTAACTTATAGAAACTTGATTCAATAAGTATACTTACGCAACATTCCATGGTTCTGGACCAAGAACTCTTAAGTATGTTAATGGATTCATAGTCCCAGCTCCAACCTGATTATTACAAACCAAACCTTAATGAAACAAACTGCAAATTGACAAGAATCTAAAACTCAGTGGACAAACAATTTTCCGCCAAAAAGAAAAGTAGAAGAAAACAAATCGTAAAAACAATTACCTCTGTGTTGCTGCATTGCATCACTGCGCATCCAACCGACGCCCAAAATTCCTGCAAATTAGCAACAATTACACTGATTTTCGTCGCCAATAAATGATTTGAAACAATAAAGTGTAATCCTAAGAATAACAGTGTAAAGAAATAGTAAAAAAGAAATGTAGTAGTTCTTGAAACCTGGAGTCTTTGAATTGCTTGTTGGAATGTGAGAACTGAAGCTTTCTGTGGCTCGTCGCTGGCGTTTGTGGAGGAATTTTGTTGAATTGAAGAAGTGTTCACCGCAAAGGCGGTTGTTCGACTGAAGCAGCGGCGGCTCAAAGGCGGTGGAGCCTTAAGAAGGATAGCATTGGGCTTGACCAGTCGCAGGAGAGAGAAGTGGGAAGCGTGAGGCTTGAGGAAGGAGATGACTAAGGGGAAGGTGAGGATAGCCATGGCTCTGGCTGTGTGTTTATTGAGGCTCGGGTTCAGCCTTCAGCAATCAAGAAACCGCGAAGAAAAACTATGACGGGGATTAAATAGGGTTTTAACGCTAACGGCCAAATAATGCTCAATTAACGGAAGTTTGACGCTAGTGGATACAGTAATCGTGAGTTAGATACGGAAATCTTGAGTGGATACGGAAATTGTGAGTAGATACGGTAAACAATCAATTAACGGTCAAAATAACGTGAGTGGATACGGTAATCGAGAGTAGATACGGAAATCGTGTGTAGATACGGTAAACAATCAATTAACGGTCAAAATAACGTGAGTGGATACGGTAAACGGTCAAAATGAACCCGACGTGAATCGAACACGCAACCTTCTGATCTGGAGTCAGACGCGCTACCATTGCGCCACGGATCCTTCAAGCTTGGTTGCGATACGTTTGTCATATAGTGAGGGCATCGTCTCTTGAAATTATAAATCAACATGTATATGTTAGGAATGTAAAAGTATGAGATAAATGGTACTTTATAATGTAAATCAGAGATGTGCTCAAACCCATATATGTGAATTTAAACACATAATTTTGATAAAAATGGATTAATTTTTGGATAAAATAAATTGTGAATACTATATATGCGTTACAGATTCTACATTAATAAAAAATAGATGAATAAAATCAAAATTGATTATAACTTTAGCTTTTAATTTTTTTTTATTATTATGGTATTTTGTAAGTAGTATAAGTAAGAGATGTGTTACGGAATTCACAACAGTAAAAAATAAAGTGGGTCTTTGGTATATAAATATGTGTTTTTCATTATTTATTAGATATATTTTTTGAGTTAAAAACATAAATTCATAATTTATTCATTTAGTTAACTTATATTTTCAAAATTTAAGGTCGTATAAAGTTAAGTTTAAGTTTTGGTCCGTGACATCTAATATTAGAGCATATTCGAATCTTTATTTATATTAAAGCAAATTCAAATCTTTATTTATGTAAGATTAAATGTTACAAATCTCATATCAATACGAGATGAAATGAATTTTGATTATATAAATATGAACTTTCTATCACCTACCACATCTATATCATGATTTAAGTTCTTTTCCAATTAATTAATTTCAAAACATGTAAAAAATAATAATTATTGTTATACCCTTTACTTGTCAATAAGTATTCTCATTAACAATATAAACATTAAAAAAACATATTGAATTCACTAAAATTACATTTAGAAATTATTATTTTTGTTCGTAAACATTTGTCTTTTTTTTATTTTTACGAAAATTAAAAATTTAATAATATTTTATAAGAATATTTATTTTTTAAAATATAAATCTGTAATGTTTTTTAATATGAAAATAAAAAATAATGAAAAATAAATTAAAAATAGTGAATAAAAAAGTACTAAGTATCTAAAAAGAATTTCCTTTTTGTACATCTAAAAAAAAAGGATAAAGAAAAATGAATCATAAAGTAACATATAAGAACAATATAAATTGTAAATTATTTAGCCATACTTCTTTAAATTTTTAAGTGCATAAAAATTTATATTAAATTATGTACTATATTTTCATTATTTACATAAACATTTAATGTATAATCATTTTTATGTATAGATTAAGGTTGATAATTAATGTTTTAATCAATACAAAAATTAAGAATGTTAATTAGATGATAGTCCAAGGTAATGCTCTTCATGATTTCGAGCCAACGGCGTCGTTCTCGCATTCCACCACGACCATCAACGTGGCGAAAAGTCATAGATGCCACGTAGCACCAATAAAAATTCAACCGACCGACGCGCCTGCCGAAGCACTTTCTGATTTTCACAGGGCAATTCTCAAAAGAACTCGTCATACATGCCACATAAATAAAAACACAGCACGAAAAAGGAAAAAGAAACAAAAAAGAATGGCGGAAGAAGAGGAAGTGAAGATTGAAGTGGAGGCGGTGCAATCTGTTTACGGAGAGGGTTGTGTGGTCGTTGAATCGTATCCTCCGCACCTTCACGTCGATATCAAGCCTCGCACCGCCGATGTCTCTTCCCAACAGGTAAATATCGAGGATTAACAAGATGAGGATTCTTAGCCTAGGTTTTTAGTTTCTGATTTCTTCATTGCTTAATATTTATTAGCTAAGTATTTTGATTAAAATTAGTTTACAAACGGGAGCACGAATCTAGCTAAATGTTCATAGAAACGTACGTCCAAGAAATTCTTAGTTTGACCCGTTTTTGCAGTTCGTGGAAGCAATTATTGGAATTCGAGCGAGCTCACAGGTATTTTTATTTAATTTTTTTTAAAAATTCTTTCAATTTCTATCTTTAATTAGAAGTTCATTAGAGCTAGGGTGGCTTAGAATTAGCTTCTGATTAATGCGAAATTGTGCTTAATTGTATTGGAGAAATTTTGATTATAAGTTTCCTAAGCTGGATTTTTGCTATTCTGCCACTAACTTTGTATCTTCGGTGGCAGTATCCGAAGGAGCCTCCTCTTATTTATCTGATAGATTCAAAGGGTCTTGATGAACAAAGGCAAACACATCTTATAAGTAGTATACGAGACAAAGCCTGTGAGCTTCCCTTTTGTTTTATGCTTATAGCACTTTGTGAGGTAACCAGAGTATTGTAAGGTGACTTGCATTATTATTTTTATCTATATTGCTTCCCAAAATGTCTGAGAAATTTGAAGAAGGTGTATTGGCTACTAAAGCATTGGACAATTTTAGTTGGTGTACTTTGAGACTTTACAAACATTTTCCATTATGACTTTCTACATAGCCATAATGATTTTCCAGTTTTGTAGTTTGTACCATATTTTCTAAATGGTATTAGTGTAACTAGATTATGAACTTCTGCCTTTTGTAGAATGGTTATTGGAATTTGGCATTTGAATTGATAGTGTTTATAGCTTATTGGATTATGGAGTTTTACTTATTTGCAGAAATAAATAATTCAAATTTATCTCTAGGAAGCGGTTGAGAGGCTTTCTGCTATGAACCACCCTGATGGCGATTGCCCATTGTGTTTGTGTCCTTTGATGTCAGAAGATGACCAGAAAGAAGTGTTGCCTTTTATGAAGTTGATGTCTTGTTTTCATTGTTTTCATAGGTAAGAGTTGTACTTCCACTACTTATTGTATTATTTTACTTTAACATATGTTTGGATTTGGTTTCTGGTTTTATTTTCATTCTTCTTTACATTTTATTTTTTATTTTTTGTGTGTATGGCAGTGAGTGCATTATTAGATGGTGGAATTGGCTTCAAATTGAGAATAAGAATAATGCTAAGCACCCATCTAGTGCAACTGTACATCATTTAAGGAACACAGGAAGTCAACAAGGTATGTTTAAGTCACAATTCCAATTAGCAATCATTTTTTATGTATAATTGAGAAGAGAAATTGTTGTAGTTAATTTTCTGCATGTTTTTGGGTGTTATAAAAGTTTTTTCTCAAAGAAATTTACTGTGAACATATGCATATTTGTGTATACTTTATACCTATAGATTATATTGAATTGTTTGTCTAATATGGAGCAGAAGAAGTTTAAATACTTAAATTAAAATGAAAGAGGAAATTGCATCCACTGTATTTGAAGAATGATAATTAGCTCAAGAAAAAGATGAGTCAGGTTTCAGACGTGACAAAATTCAAAAGATTTCTGTTTGCTATGCTTGTTTTTGTTGTCTTTTGGAGTGACTGTTATTTTGTTCCGATGTCTTAAATTTCAGAAATGGTTTCCTTTCCTATCTGAATGTAAGATAGGTCGAATCTTATGCAAACAATATGTTAAAATAAGTAACTTTTTCTTGCTAATATACTTTGGAGATAAATGTAATGTGGTTACTTATTATATGTGATAGGGTACTCTGTTGTTGTATTTGCTTGGTAGTGAGATGCAAACTGTATAAAAATGACAACTATTACATTTTACTAGGTGAAAATGTATTGCTAAAGCTACAACATCATTTTTATTCGATCCAAGAACAAAAAATGATTTGCCTGATTTTATAAACTTTGTTTATTTTATTTGTCTTCTATGATTTACCTGATATTTTTTGACATGAATGGTGCAGTGGAAGAAAGCATGGGAAACTGTCCAGTTTGCCGTAAGGTTTTTCATGCCAAGGATCTTGAACATGTGCTTGACCTGGTTGGCACTCATTCTTCTCAACAGGTATGTCATCTGATTTTTAGTGGTAGATTTTGTGAAAGCATACTTATATCTTGTATTGTCTATGACACTCCAATCTTGTGGATATATGTTCATGTGCTTGATCGTTCTTACTTTCTTGGTTGTTAAACATTCAACATTGAACTGAAGTTGATGAATCTACTCTCTCCTTTTGGTTGGATTTCAGTCTTTGGACAGAACTCAAGTTAAAGATGATGAGACACTTCTTCATTCGGACTTGGAGAATATAAGAAGGCAGACATTCGAGGCAATACTAAAACTGCAGCAAGAAAACAGTGGCTTGATTGACTCCAAGAAAGATTACAATGTTCTGCCGGGTTTAAATCCTCAGAATACAGTCCCATTGTCTAACCATGCATCAACTGAGGAAGCAGCTGAGCAACCACAAACTAATCCAGCAGCAACTGCAGAAATAAATTCCAGTAGTTCTTCGACTAGGTGTAGCACCAGCAAGCACCGGAATGAAGGCAGGAGAAAACCGAGAGGACAAAATCCAAGAAAACAAGTAAGACAGTGGGTTAGAAAAGACAATGGCGGTGCTGCAGATTAAACCAGATATTGTTAAGACTTGCTGTTATTAATTTTTGGAAATTGATACTTCAAATTGGCAATGTTGTACGAAATAACAATTTTGGCATGAATGAAAGAAGAGAAAGAAAGAAAAAGAAAATTCACTGATAAAAATGAAAAAAATAGAAGCCCGGTAGCCCAATTTGCTTGAAAGTTCCAGCCCAGCAACCCAAATTTCGGCCAGCTCTTTCCGAGAAATGGGCTTAATATGGGTCACGTCCTGTCCAAAGTGCTTCAAGTTGTTACTCTTGGGTTTGGAGCGGTACAACACTCCTTCTTAATTAATTAACATCATACTCAAAAAATAAATATATAATGATTTATATTTGATGCATTTTCAGGTTATAGTATTTATACATTATTAGTGAATCAAATATTATCATCAAAATTATGAAATTTAATACATAAATGTTTATAATTTTAAAAATATTTATTTTTGAAAGAGTTTAAATATTTATCTTTACACGTTTATGAATAGATACTTTATGATTATGGTGTATCATATTATACATAGATATTAAATTAATTTTTTTAGGGGGAGAGCCCACTGCGGTAGCTTGCTAATGGGGCTTTCAAGCGTGGCCCAAGCATTGCACTACAGCTCGGGCCTGGCGCACCTCAAATAATATATATATATATATATATATAAATTCAAAAAATTTATACTAATAAGAGCTTTTTTCTTATGCAATCTTCATGTATCTATATTATATATTGACAGTGAATGAATCTTGGTCGATGATAAATTCAAAATATTACATGAAAAATGACTAAATTGATAATTATAAAAATAATTATATTATATATATATAATAAAAAAATTAAAATTTGAGAGATGATGGTGACCACTACCTATCATTCCATTGACTTTGCTGGTGATCATTACTTGTATCTAGTGAGCTGATGTCGAAATTATCCAGCAATTTCCTTTCAATATTTGCAGCGGCTCCTAATCTCATTGTGCAGATTGCAACTACCCTCGTGACGAAGCAGGTGTTCACAGTTAATGGCCGATTTCTTAACAGGAAAAGGTTCCCTTTGCTCTGGAGGAAAGCAAAAAAGGGGCGTAACAAAAGGCATGCATTAAAACCAGCAAGACGACAAACGTTGATCAAAGTTTCTGATATAATCGGAAACATCCATGATTGACTCTTCCTAGAGACGTAAAACGTTGATCACTTTCAGTACCTGGCGACTGACGATTACCAACAAGTTCATACTTTCAAAAGACAAAATTAAGTTGGTTAGAACCGTGACTAGCGGTAGATCAAATTTTACGGGCTTTGAGCAATGGAACATCGTTTTCGTGAAGGAAAAAAAGCGTAATTGAAGAGAGCACAAGGGTTTTCATCCACGTGTGTTTGGAGGTTCAAAGTGTTAATCAAACTCTGCCAATTATATGCAACTCTTACTACTGTTTTTTTCAACATTATCAGTCTACGACTGATGGTTTTACACTTGTAGTTTGCAATCGAAGATAGTAGTTTCTTGCCACGAGTTTCCATGGTTGGTATCTTTTTAATCAAAACAGCTCATCCTATCTCCTGTCTTTCTTTTTCATAGGGTAAGAAATCGCTTATCGTTAAATTTAACGACTATATCATAACTGTATAGTTTGAATTTAAGATAACGAGATTAATACATTAAAAGAAAATCATGGAGAATGTTACTTTTGTACACACTTATAGAGAAATAAATTTATTTATAAATTTTTTAATAAAATTGAGTATTGATAAATCCAAATCGTTTTATATTTGATGGTATCGAGAGAGTGAGAACAGTTTGATATACGTTTTAATGAGGTATACTGATATACCTGTACCTGGTTTTGTCTCGAATTTTTAATAACAATAAATGTTTTATATATAGCCAAATCTACAAGATTATGGAGGCTGCTATAAACAAAAGTTACGAAGATAAACTTGTTGATATTATGAAAGCATGGACCTGAAGGAGACCTTGGGGGTGTTGAACTTGAGCCAGAAGAGGAGATTATTGCTGTTTGAACCAAGTCTCTCTGCAGCCCCACAAGTAGATGGAAGTAGTTACTGACGTGGACCTTGTTTTCCATTGACACCACTCTCATAAAGTTTTGAAACAACGATTGAAATCAAATCGTAGGCAGCAGGCCATTTAAATTAATACGTATTGCCTGTCGTCTCATCAGAGCAAGCAGATCCAAAAGAAGCTTCATGGCTTTGTGTACTTAATTTGCAAACAATTCAAATGGTTGATTTCAATCCTTAGTTTTTTTGTTCTGTTCGTTTGTTTTTCAATAAATTCGTGTCTTGTCCTGCCTTTACATGGAATGGCCCATGTTTGAACATACTCATCAACCTACAACTTGCTTTACGATTTGGTAATAGATTATTGAATTTAATTGATGTGATGTTGGTGGAGGCATTACTTACAATATGGTTGCAAAACGTTAATAATTTCACCAGCTATAGATTGGGAAAAGATAATTTTTTATTTCACTTGTACTTTTTGTTTATTATTATAAGAGCATTTATTAAAGTTTTTCGTAAGGAGTTTAGTTTTTTTTTTTAAGATAATTTTATAAATTTCGATAGTTGATAAATGTCATTGAAAACATAAATTATAATTGTCAAAGATTCCTTATGGCAATAACAAATTTGAAATATGATCATCATATTTGAAGTGTTTGTAGAGATATGATCACCATAGTTGACTACAAAAAAAGAATCAGAATGAGATGGAAACAATGAAGCAGTCTTTGTATCCAAAGATAGTATGGATTAACGTTAAAGTAAGGACACATTAGACAAAATAAATATTAAATTAACAAAGAAAAAGTAAGTGGGGGGAGGGTGCTTTCTGACCAGGTTTGAATTGGACACCAACTTTAAGTTGATGTCTTGTTATGTAACTGACAAGCTCGCAAGCAGCTAGAAAAGTCTTTCAATGGGTCGAAAATAGAGTTAGGGAAACCCTTATATGGATCCTAATACAAAGGGAAAAAAGGTCTACAGGTTACTCAAGGCTCAAGCATCGAGGGAAAAAAACCAAGCCAACGACATTGATTCTTTTATTTCACAATCAGAATTCACAAGAAGGCAGCAGCTAGAGCTGGGTTTGGGAGCAAATTAGATCCAGAGCTTTAGACATTAAGCACCATTATTCTACACTTTGCTAGCTAGCTTTTGCCTGGTATTTCCTTTTCTGATCATTTCTAGGTTTTCTTGCATCATATGAGGATGCTAATTGATTGCTGGGGTCAGTACTGATAGGTGTTGGAAGCCTCATTACCAAGCAAGCTCCTTTGCTCATAGACCTCATATTCATATGGAAACACTCAGTTTCTCTTATGATCTCTTATTTTTTTTAATTACATATCTAAGAAATATAGAGAACTTAAATTTATAGAAAAAAACACATAACAAATTAATAATGATCGATGGAACTTGTCGGCCGCCCAATTATTACCCAAGGGCATGCAACGACTGAATAGGGACCTGGAAGCAACGATGGTGGCAGGTGGGGGTGAGGTTTGTGTGTGAATATGATTGAGTAATCATGTTGATGTTTCCCATGTACAAACTTGAGAAAACTCCCACCTATCTCTTCATTAAATTTCATGCTCTAATAATCCAAAACATGGACATTTAGTCCTTCGTCCCCCAGCAATAAATTTCTTGCTCTCAAATAACTAGACTGTTTTTTTGTCAAACATGTTGAAAAAAACGAATCATTGTACTGATACTTTTATTAAAATGAAAATGATTAGAAGTGAAATGTTTTCGACTTATACTGATTGAGCGTATTAATTTTTGAAGTAAATTATTATTTTAATACTTTTATCATAATAAGAGTGATTAGAAATGAAATGTTTATGATCTGATATAAATTGAATATTGCATTGATATTCTTATCATAATGAAACTGATTAAAAGTAAAATGTTTAAGACCTAATTTTAATCGAGTGTGTTAACGTTCAAAATTATTTATCGATAGACTTAAATTGAGTTTAATATTATATATATTTTATAATTTATATATTTTTAGATACTTCAATAAAACGTGATGGATATTAAATATCAACTAATCTGTGCTTATGAGAAGGTCAGATATCGTCACGTATAAGAGCATTACATATTCTCTATCAAATTCTGTATGATTCTTCGTGATTCAATATATAAAGACTACATGCAAAGAAACAGGCCAGGCCATCAAGACACACACACACACAAACACAGCAATCAGTGGTTCATTCTCGATCGACGGTAGAGTTGCATTTGTGTCTCTGAATTTTGATGGAGACGGCCAAGGGCTTATGCATTTGTCTGAAAGCTATCATCAGGCGTAGGTTTCTCTCCCGAAATCTGACGGAGACTGGCACTTTGTTCTAAAACTCTGCGTTCTGCAACAGGTTGTTGAGACTAAGAGAGAGTCTGGAATTTTGTTCTTTTCTCGAATGTCGAGGAATACCAAATGATATTCATGGTCGCTTGGCGTAGAACAAAACTTTATTTTAATATATATTAATTCGCATTCAGCTAGAAAATCGGTCCTGAGTCACCAACGACATTGCAATAATTCTTTTGACCAAATGACAGAATTGCAATCATGAAAAGCTTGGTAACTTTGCCTGTCATTTCCGTGGTTGAATACATTTAAAATTTAGGGCCCAAATAAGATATGATATGATTTTTTTAATGGAAATATTGTATATTTACATACAATATTGTTACTATACAATTCATACTAATATCAAGTATAAAACATCTCTGATCTATCATATTCCTGATCATTTGATTCATCCAAAATTTATCGTAAGCTCGTATACTTAGGTTGGGTTTTTCATGAAATGTCTAATTTAAAAGACTGAAATGACACTGAAAGAGATATTCAACCAAAACCCACCCTCTTATAATACAGATTGAATGTCATCAATAAATAGCAGAGGAGTCAACCCTCTTGCCAGGCCTAATGGAAGCCTTAAAAGTTCAAAGCCATATATATTAAGATAGGTTTCTGTGTAGGGACTCTTAGACTTGAAAAACTGAACCGACACTCTTGCAGGCTAGCAGCTCAATAATTTCATCTTCTTTTGGTCAATGGGAACCTATTGATTATAATCTAAGGAAAGTAGTTCATCTTTAGGCAGTTGATTAATCACTTGGCATGCAAAAAACAAAACAGTATGCTGTTGGATTACCAACGTTTCATGAATCACATGGTTTACAGCATTTTCAAACTAATCTATTAGAGGAAATCTACCCCTGGGCCTTATTTGGCTGAGGAAGGTCAGTGTGGACAAAATGTTGAGATAATCTTCATACTAATAATTAAACATGTAACCAATTAAAGAGTGAAGAAACTCTCACAAGAATTGGTTTGAGTTTTAACTTACTTAACCGTCTTGATATCGATAATTCAAGATTGATATAGTAATAAAATAAGGTATTTTAAACATAAAATGAAATGATCAACGATAATAAAGCATAATTGAAGTGTAACATACAATGTTACGAGAAGTGAAATCGTACTTAGTTATGATAAACAAATTGAGTTAGAGATTTTGAGTTAGATATTTGGAAGTTGACAAATGGAAAATCAAGGAGAAGACAAATACTCATAAGCATCCAACCTTTGCTTGTCTTTTTCTTTCTGTGATCGTCATTTATCTTACTTTTTCGACTCTAATAGAGTGAGGTAGGTGGCAAACTAACACTGGTTTTCTAACGTTGTAAAGCTAAGCTAGTGCTTTAGCTATTGATAGGAGTGGTTCATTCGTAGTTTCTTGGTGGTCATGCTGCTTCTTTATGTTGGTCGGTGGAACGTGGACTATTAAGACAAGAAGGTAGAAGGAAACAACGAGTGCAAATTATTTATTGATCGAAAGTAATTTCATAAATGAGATAAAAAGGTTTTAGACTTTTGTTATGTTTTATAGAGTTTGATAAAATTGTTTGGTATATTAAGAGCGTAAAATTCCAATTGAAGAGTTGATAAATTCAATAAATACATTGAATTAATTGTAAATGATTAATTTGACTAATGATTTAATTAAAGTTGAAACGTAAAAAATTCATAATACAATGTTGTTATTTTTTTGAAGATTCTTTTATTAGATTAATGATAATTTTATGTATTATTTTGCACTACATGAATAATCAAATCATACATTATTTGCTTAAATAATGTGAATAATTACTCGTATTTTCGATAACCCTAAAAAATTACAGTATTGACTTTGTGTTGGTACCTAAAGAGTGTCATGAAAACCGATGAACTTGGCACATCAAACCTTATGAATTGGCTCCAATTATGTTATATTTTATTATTTCAATAGCATTTTGTCAAAGCCGGCTTTATGCCTTTCATCATCCATCAAATTTCTCATTTCAAAACGAAATTTTACCATCTTCGATTTCTCTGTCTTGACCACGTATGAGCACTGTGTTGCACCCAAAGTCTTGTATGTCTACGAATTATCAAATCCTACATAGCTGTGGTGCATATGTAGTTGATTAGACCCTCCCCCATAACCAAAACCAAAAAGAAAGATCTTTTCTCTGGTTTTGGCATCATTGTTTTAACGACCCCAATGCTTCAAAAATGACAAGAAAATCATGCAAATCCAAATCTTGTGCAATGAATGAAGTAGTGGGAGGGAAAGGGTTTCTTGTCAAGAACATGAAATTAGGCAAATGGGACTTGGATCAAGTCTCTCTCACCTTGGGTTGCATCCCTGGCGAGAGTGGTCCCGATCTGCATGCAGCCCAATAGGGCGTTGCTTGGTTGATTCATGGGCACCCACCCCAAGCAAAAATCCTCTGTCTACATCAATTGTCTATTACCAAATTTAAAGATAGGATTGATGGGGTTAGAATGTTTCATGCAATGGTGATAGATTTGAATCGAATTCTGATAAACCCATAAAGAAAGTTTCCATTTTTTCACTGCACCATGGGTGGCTTCTGCAAAATTAGTTTCTCAAATTGCACTCTTTGGGTCAAGGGAATTGTGTTAAGATATTTCATTCACCGACTAAAAATCTTCCCAGGTCTTCTTTTGCTTATTTACACCTGTCGTCTCACGATTGGTTTTTCCCAATTCAATGTGTTGGTCTAGGAGCAAACATACTCAGTTGAATGGAAATTTGGTTGGATCCGTGACCAAATTTCATCAGATAATTTCTATGTTTAGAAATTGGAACCAGGAGGGAACTAGAGAAAAAATCAAGAAAACCCAACCCCTCCCTTGCTTTTCTTTTCGTGTAGTCCAAATGCTCATTTCTCAAAGGTAGTGTGAATTTGTGGAATAAATGTGTAGGCAAAGCAAATGAAGTTATGGGTTTTTTATTTCATTTTAATTAGTCAAAAAGAAATTGTGTTTTTTCCATCTTGATTCTGTCACAAACTGAAATCAGTTTTAAACGATTAATTGAAATTAAGTTCGATAAATAAAAAATCTCTCCTCTTCTAACAAAGGCGATTAGTGAAACCAAATTTGATTAATTTGGTCGAATATGCTTGCAGGAAAGAGTTCCATTAGGCAAAACGACAATGGGATGTTTTAGTAGGCAATTACCCAATCAAGAAACAGGGAAAATGGTGGTGGTGAAACTCAAAATAACCCAGGAATCAATCAAAATGACCAACTTTTTTCGGTGTTCCTTTTGTCATTATCTGATTTCCAAAGCTGGTAGGAATATGGGGAGCAATCCGTCAGGAATGTAGACATGATCGGTTGATGCTCTAGCCAGCTCCTGCCCTTTTATTCGACTGTGCAGTGCTTTAAACTTTCCCATGTAGTTTGGCCAAGTCAGGGGTGTCTTTCCTATGTTCACTATTTACCCTTCTCTCCATGAATAAAAATCACTTTCAGCTGCCTTTCAAGAGGAAATCTTTGCAATGAAGTAATTGTTAAGTCCACACATCTGTCCCTGGATCAGATTTAAATGCAAGTAAACAAACCAAGTTCATTGTGAGAACACTATAAATTTGTGCATAACGTAATTTACTTTCATTGCCCCAAATGTGAAATGTTGATCCATTTTTCTAGTTTGTAAAAGAAATTGACTGAAAACAGTTTAATGGCATAAATGGTGACTGATCCATCAATAGGAGTTCATTCTAATTGTTGGTACATATTAATTTATTAAGTTAAGTTTAAAGATACACGTATTTCTCTTTTTAAGTATTTTTTTAAAATAAGGATGTATAGGTACTCGAAAATAACATATTAACTAATTACAAATATTATATTTTATATTCATCGGACATTAATTTTGACAAAACCATTTTTCAAGTTATTAACAATACGGGAAATGTGTTGAATTTATCATTTTTTCAATTGAATTTTCAAACCTTTTCAATCTACAAAACAAATTTCCTCAACTTCCTCGAAATAGTGTTTACCTTGATATATACTTTTGTTCTTTTTAGTCTCTTTTGACATTTCATTACACAGCCCAAAGTGTCAAAACCATGTCTGAACTTGTTTTGATTGGATTTGGACAATACATCCAAACCAATGGAATGATTCTGCTTGGGGATAACTCAATTGAATGTCAATAAATATACGTATACTTGCTTGAATCTCAATTAATCAAAATTGATGTTCAAAACATCAAGTGTTGGTCAAAAGTACTTGGAATTGAACAAGATAATTCTAGCCAAACAAAAGAAAAAAAAATTGCTTTTACACTTGTACTGGTCATGCATTATGTCTTTTGCCCCCGCCTTGGAGCCGGCTCAACTGAGAATAGCTAAAACTTAAATTTTAGACTTTGGCTGCGGCGCTCGTGCCTGGACACCAGCCCTGCCCTGTCCACAAAACCTGCCGGTCATCTCATCCACAGGTTAAAAAGAGTAAAAGAAATTTGTTGCATATCTCTCCTGTCACCATGGCCATAAGACCAATGAAGAAAGAGGAAGCAAATTGGGGTGGGGCCTGGCTATTAGCTGTTCTGGGCACTTATGCACGCACACGTGGATGACAGGCCACAGGGCCTAACTCTGGGTCCCTTGCAAGAGAACTCTAGGTCAATTTCATTGGCTACAATGTCACCATTTCATTTTCTTTTTTCAGGTTTTGAAACAAGGCAACGCTTGCTGAAGATGGGTTGCCTCAGATTTTAACACCCAAATTCTCCTACTGGAGCTATTTGCCGATGATAAAACGTGAGAAAAACCTCATTTGTAAGGCACAAAATCTACTGAAATGGTGGACCTTGGGATCGAGTTTCTGGAAAAAAGGAAGTTTGCATGGTACTCATGCTTTCCATTTTTGTTAATAACAGGCTTTCAAGTTAATTGCATTATTTGACTATATATTCAAAACTTATATAATTTTAGTTTTAACAGTATTCTTTTTGTCCCTTTTCTCCTCATATATGGTCCTCAATAAAAACAAATAACATGTTTAAAATTTGTTAACATGAAATGGATCTCATATTAATTTTACCATTTTTTTTTCTTTCAAACCATTTGTATTTATATTTATTGTTAATTCAAATTTATAGAAATGCTGGTCAAATCTCTAATCTTTTAATTATAAACAGAAGACTGGATACGGTATAATTCATCCTATCTCAATATATCAATACAAAAAGTCTCCTCTATTCAGCACGATCAGCACTTTGTTATCCGTTTTTCATAACCACCCCAGATTACCCAAATTGATACTAATTTTACCTTGTCCCATCATGTTAAATTTATACTACTTAATTAGTTTATTTCTATCATCCAACGAAGGAAAATTAATTCAAAAAAACCTTATATGCTTAAATTTGCTTATATTTTTAAATGTAAAGTTTGAATTTTACCTTCTTAGTAATCGCGAATTTAATTAGAAAAACACAAATTTCCAAATAGTCATCAAGCAATTGATGAAGGACATCCTTGCATTGTTCATCCTTTTTCTTCATTAAAATTAAAAACTTGATTGATAATAAAATTAAAATAAAAAACCTCTTCTATTTTTTCCAGCAATTCAAATTTTTAATAAATAAAAGGTCCATTAAATAGGTAGAACCAAAGGTGCATTTGCTCCGAGGGACAAAGATGCACTTTTTCTTCCATCAATATCATGATGCGTAGACTACTACGTGGCCTTCTAATTTCCCTTCATATGTACCCAATATTTTAAGCTGCAATATTGCCTATACAATCCATAGCTTGTGCACATCGGTAATAACAGGCACATGGGCACACATTTATGTTCATATCATTAATACTTTTTTAAATATACATCATCAATAGTTTCGTCGATTCTTCAATTAAATTTACAGTGAATAGATTGAAGATGTTTTATACTTCCTGATAATATGGTATGAGGACAGCGTTATCTCTAAGTTTTGACTTTTCAGATTAATTTCTATTTTTGTTTTATCTAATTTATCAATTTGCATTGATATTTGATATATTATTATAAAAAGAAGAAATAAATATCATTTAGTTGAAACTTCTGGAATAAATATTGTACACACTTGCCCATATCGTAAAAGATATTCTCCGGGTCTCGAAGTCTCATAGCTGATTTCCTTTCATTCATGGGCAACCCATGGTTTATAGTAGTATAGAGTAGAAAAAGGAAAGGAAAAGGTGAAGTACTACATAAAATGTAGGAGGCCATGCAAAAGTTAAATGGGCAGTGGGGTGCCCCAATTCGACACAAACTGTCCCTTCGGCAACAGTGTGACTTTCCCAAATTCCAAATGGATTGAAAGGGGGACATGCTCACTGGCACATTTGGACCTGCTCCTGGGAATAGAAACAGTTTTATTTATGGATATTTATAGGAAACCTTCAATAATTCTTAGATTTGACGGTTTCTACATTTCCCAAATAAATTAAGAAGGAAAAAAAATGATGTGGGCCTTCTTGTCTGTGATGTCTTTTCCCTTCAGATATTTATAGTTCCTCTTTGATCATGATGATTAGCAAAAAGAAATAAATTCGTTTGCCGAGAAGTATTTTTGAATTAAATCAATTTTTATAATTAATAAGTAATTAATTGTTATTAATTAAAATATAATTTATTATTTTATGTCATAAATACTAACATGACAGTCATAATGAATAATGACATTGTATGCTAAGAATATGACATGATAACTTAATAATATGATAATTTTCACATTTTACATCAACATTAGGTGAGTATAAAATGATTAATGATAACTTAACTAATAACAATTAATCAATCTTTAATAATTTATTTGACTTAAAATAAAAATAAAAAATTTTTTTGGAATAGTTTATGAATATTTTCAAATATCATAAAAAAATTTATTAAATCTATGTGTCTTTTCATGAGTTCCAAGAATTTGGTAGCATTATTACATAGTCAATCTATGTATTCGTCACCGTGTGGGAAACCTTAATAGTTTAATGTTTTTATTCTGAACTGTAACAACAAACTCTACAAAGCATTTAAATCTTTTATAAAATAAATTAATAAAAGAAGTATTATTTTCTCAGTCGACAACATGCATGACGATTTACAGCTAGCATTATTATTAGCAATCAATTCAAAAACCATATCAAAAGTAAAAATTTATTGTCAAAATTCGGGAGCACCCCCTTTATGGGCAAAAAGCCTCCCCATTTCTTTATTGTTTTGTGATGAACTTAATTTCGACTTCTATATACTTCTAAAAGATCTGTCTTCGGTCGTTTGTTACATCTATTGTCTATATTATTGCATTATCATTTTTCTTTTAATATTACAAAATTGATATAAAATTTCAACAAAAAACTGATCATGTTATAAAAAAAAAGTAATATGAAAACAATCACATAAATAAACAACTCTGACACATAATTTCGAAATTTTCATATTCATGATATGATTATTATCATGACGGAGATTACTATCGATTAATTATTTCTATTATATATATATATATATTTTTCCTTTTTACATTTTTAAAGAAAATTATCGAAATTTTATAGTAATATTAGAAACTTTTCTTACAAGGTGGTGCACAATCGGAAATCATGTGAACGTTTACCGTGTAAGCAATCGGCCGGCAAAATGTTTGGTCATAGACCATTGAAAGATGTGGGAAATCTTAACCAAAAATCCGCCAAGCAAACATCACCTCAACCAAGAACTCTGCTTAAAGAGGAAAATCCAAGTCACCTAGGCTGTGTTCAATTTCCATTCCAACCCTAGGATCCTCCGAAGTTGAGAAAGTTTTCTGCTCATTTGTGTGATGTAAAACTAACACATGGTTTAAGCCAAAGAGAAACACATACAGGAAGGAAAAACCCTTTACCTAACAAAAAGGAATATGAATACACAAATCAGAATAAGGCAGGGAAACACATTAGAGAAAGAGGAATTTGGAGAATTGAAACGTGCAATAAAAGCACATGCCCTCCGTTTGAAGCACGAGAATAATATGTAAAAACTGTTAACTCTCTCCCTTTGGGCTCATTTTCGATTTCTTGACGTAAAGTAATCATGGGGTTTTACGAAAGACGCATGTTTTGCTACCTCGTTTGTCTAAGCAACACTCGTGGCTACAAAGGAGAGTTTGATGATTGCTTTTAAGAACTGTCAAAGCCGAACAACCAATAATCAAAATAGCAAAGACCGAAACAAAGAAAGAAAGACGACTTATTGTCGATTTTCCAAGTTATTTTTAGAGAAGTTAATTTTTTTTAATAGATCGACTTATCAAAATAAGACGTTTAGCCTGCTGTTATTAACTCATAATGAATGTATTAATGTAAACCCTAAGCCTATCTCTGTTTAGCTTCGATCAAGTGTTCACTTTCCATTATTGATAATAAATCAGAGTCCTTTAAAGAAAAAATGGGAAGAAAAGGATTGAAGCCAAGCCGATAAAAAGAGGGGAGGGGGAAGCTGAGCCGAGCCCACGTGTAAGGTCAGAACAATGCGGTCGGAAAGTGGGATTTGGTGTGATCTTGAGTTAGCAAGTATTTCGGCTGAGTCAAAGTATCCAGCTTGATTGAAGTTGAACCATTGGATTTGATTGGGGACCCCGGTAGGCTATTTTCTATATGATCGTTAGATCCTCCCTTGTTACAGTAAAACAGTGGAGCCCAGTGCAGTTTTTCCAGTTATAGCTCTTATCTCTCTACCAACCGTATCTACGTAACTGTTGTAATATACTCTCTACTGCCTGCCTACCAATTCCCCGATTCCATTCTTTAAAATCTCAATTTTCCGGAAGCAATTTTCTCTCTCTCGTCATAAAAAAGGTACCATACTTTTTCCTTTAATTGAGCTCTCTTCTCTTTCCTCCCTGTCCTCGTTTCCCCTCATTAAAGTTCCATATGCCCCTCTTTCTTTCTCTCTCTGTCCCGGTCAGCTTTTTCTCCCTATAAAATCACTCCTTCAAGGCTGTGAACAACGCAGTTGAGCACCATCAGCAGCATTTTGAAAACTTTTATCATCTCCCTTTCTTCCTCGCTGTCATCTCTCTTTCCTGACCATTTTCTTCTTTTTCCTGGTTCTTCTGAAATCTAGCAACCTTGCACTCACTCCAGCTTAAGATTAAAACCATAGGGGTGTAACAGAACTTAACAAGACGAAGGGAAATGAATCTCTCCATGAAAGCTGCAAGGCCATGCACATTTCCAGCCACAACCACACAGACACCCATGCCCAGCAAGCACGTTTCTATCCGTTGCTGCACCATCACTCAGCCGGTCGTCAGACCACTCAAGAAGTCCATAGATAGCCAAAGGGTGAGGAGCTGGGAACATCTGCTCGACCCTGTTGACTACAACCCAACAGCTTCGCTGTTCACGTCTAAAGCTGTTAAAATCGGCAATAGATGGGAGGAGTACCAAGGAATCCAAAACTGGGAAGGTCTACTTGATCCATTGGACGAAAATTTGCGAGGCGAAATTCTTCGATACGGGTTTTTTGTTGAAGCCGCGTACAGGTCCTTTGACTTCGACTCCTCCTCGCCAACATATGCAACATGCCGCTATCCCAAAAGCACATTGCTAGACCGTTCCGGGCTACCGGAAACCGGTTATCGACTAACTAGAAATTTACGTGCAACATCAGGAATCCAGTTGCCACGTTGGGTTGAAAAAGCACCAAGTTGGGTGGCAACTCAGTCCAGCTGGATTGGTTACGTGGCAGTTTGTCAAGACAAAGAGGAAATCAGCAGGCTGGGTCGAAGAGATGTGGTGATTGCTTACAGAGGCACCGCTACTGGCCTCGAATGGCTGGAAAATCTACGCGCTACCCTCACTCCCCTCCCCAATGCTGACTCAAAACCTGGCCCTGACGGTTCGGAACCCATGGTGGAAAGTGGGTTCTTGAGCCTTTACACTTCAGGAACCGCCGAGTCACCGAGTCTACAAGAAATGATCCGTGAAGAGATCTCACGATTGCTCCAAACATACGGCGACGAGCCTCTTAGCTTAACCATCACAGGGCATAGTCTTGGAGCGGCTCTGGCCACGCTCACAGCTTATGACATAAAAACCACCTTCAAACGTGCTCCACTCGTGACTGTCATGTCCTTCGGAGGTCCACGTGTGGGAAACAGGAGCTTCCGTCGCCAGCTAGAAAAACAAGGCACTAACGTGTTAAGAATAGTGAACTCGGATGATCTGATAACCAAAGTACCTGGCTTCGTACTGGAGGAAGATGCTGACGTGTCAAAAAGCCAAGACATCCACGTGGCGGGTTTGCCTAGCTGGATCCAGAAGCGAGTAGAGGACACGCAGTGGGTCTATGCGGACGTAGGCAGAGAGCTCAGGCTCCGCAGCAGAGACTCTCCGTACCTTAACACTATAAACGTTGCCACGTGTCACGAGCTCAAGACCTACCTCCATTTGGTCAGTGGATTCGTGAGCTCCACGTGTCCATTCCGAGCCACCGTGAGCAGAGTCCTCGGCAACCATAACCGAGGGCAAGCCACGGTGTAAAAATAAGGAAAAAACTTTAAAAAAAAAAGGTAATCGGCAAAAAATGAGAACTTCTGACCCGTCCGTGCATACGGTGCGGACAGTAGCAAAATAGTTTCGTGTACATAGCTAACGTGTATATTTCCCCGCCAATTGCGGGACGGCCACATCCCCTCAATTCTTTTGTAACAAAATAGGTCCTCCCCGTCAGCTTCTGAGTTTCTAATTTCTCTCGCAACAGAGGAAAATAGGAAAATCAAAGAAAAATTACTAAAAACAATTTTGTAGTTTACAATAAATAATATAGAAAATTAGCGGCGCGAGTTACCCCTCAAAAAGGCGAAGGTTGTTTTTATTCATGATGATGGGTATCACGTGTATTGAAATAAAGTGACGATAATACCCTGCGTACCGACCAAAATTACTACTTATGCCACTCCAGGCACCGACCGGGGTTAGAAAAAATTGTTTAGAAACACATGCTACGTTTTTTTTTTTTTTCAGTTTTGCTCCAAAGCTCACCAAACTAATCAAGCAACCGTCCATACCGAACACAGTGTCGGTTTATATCGTTCACCCATAAGCTATCCGGCGCCGCCAAATTTGGCCACCGTGTACTGGACCAAAAGTCATCCGCTTCCGACTTCCGATTTGCTCGGGGTTGGTCGGTATTAGTCCACGATTAAAAGTAATCTTCTTTTGTGAAGATGTCAACGTTAAGAATGTTTGCTCGATTTACATATGTTTTACGATTTTCACTTAAGTCATTTCTAATCCAACGTATAATATTTAATGTTGACGATATATTGATTCTAAATAGATTTAAATATCCGTTGATTTTTCAATATTTTAAAATAAAAATTTATTTTATTCATATCTGTATTATCTTATGAGAAATAATAGAACTACGTATACTACAATAAATATGACAACTTTTTTATATGATTCTGTCAAAAGACAATAATAAGATCAAAGTGCCAGCTTATTTTACACTTTTTCAATTGATTCATTGTTATGGAAAGTTATCATATTTTAGTATATAGTATTTGATTTCCAAGAATATCACTATGGACAATAATGGAAGGTCTACTAGAATATTGAATGGCAAAACTTTTTGGTCTGATACGATCTCATGATATGTATATGATGATCGGTTCTTGCTTATTTTACTCTGCTTATCCAAGAGACCCCAGGTGGTCATGATCCGAAACTACAGTGCTAGCAGGAAGATGAGGGTAAGAAGTTTGAAGTACTTAGAGAAAAAAACTCGTTCGTCGATGAATTAACAAAAATTAAATCTCGTGCATAAATGATTTCTCTGTACTGAATAATTATCATTTTTTGAAGGCCTACAAGATCTAAAATTCTAATTAGACAAGAAGAGTATTTTCATGTAAAACAAAACCGCATTTCATTCACAATAAAGATTAACTAATTATTAATGTCATATTTTCTTGATGTAGATTATTAATTTTTAAAAATTCATACCCTAAATCGTTAACAACCGGAAACATATTTTAGAATTTTCAATATGCAAATCAATGCCAAGAATTGACCAATAATTTATAATGTGTTTTTTTTTTTTTGAAAAGCTTGTACTATTTCAATTGTTTCTATAAATTTTACAAAAACAGGACGAAGGCTATAAAAAGTGTATAGTTACTGATGATATATAGATCAACGTACATCACGTGATCCCACTTCAAGCTCTTCAAAAAAGGAAACAAGAAAAGACAAACAAGTAAAAACCACACGTTTTTCTTACTCCACCATAGTCATTCTACCGTCCAAAAATTAACACACAGGTATCATTCTGGTACTAAGCTCTTTCATGCGACGTGACTTTTGTTTCTAGAAAGATATGTCAACTGACACTGAAGGACTGTACTCTGAAGCAATTGGGGGCCTTAGAAAGCTGTTGCCGTTTTCAAACGGAAGCCTGCTTTGCGTTTTTCTCTTCAACTCACGTAGGAGAGAACCCTTTCTGATATGCCGTAGGTGAGAGTTCAGAAAACTAAACTCTGTTTCCCGATGTAATGCATGCTCATCCTGCATCCTGCTTTAGTTCTCTTACATTTCCTTTTCTTGCAGAGCAAAAATAGCTGAAAGCTGTCAGTACTTGTGGCAGCTTCTCTAAGACAACGACCATGACAACCACCCCGTTGAAAAACGAATGCAGGAAAGGGACCTCTACACTTTCCGGTGATCAATGAATCATTGGTTCAGAACTTTAAGAGGTCATACCCAGATTTCTGATCGATAATAATCCAAGGAAAGATCAAGATTGAGGTCATTTTCTTTAAGTGAAGCGGTCAGTCATATCAATACCCGTCCATCGGTGCGAACTTGTAAACCCCAAAACGTGGACTGATGCAAATCTGAAAGATGCCGAATTTACGGATGCTGTGACTGTGACGGTGATGGCAACGTGGGCAGTATCATGCTTTAACAAACATGCCCACGGTCCCACGTGGTGGTCATCTAACCGTAGATTTGGTCGTGACTCGTGACGCTGTATGTGGCCAGGTCTTGTCCCTTTTAACGCTTGAGAATTGGAAATAGATCTTTTAATTTGGAAACCGGCCACGACTGTGACCTCCCGTCACCTTACTAGTGAGCCACTAACCACACCTTACTTTGTTTTTGAAATGTTTTTTCATTCAAGAAATGGAAGAATGGTAAAATTAATATGCTATAGAATGAGAAAACTCTAGTGGGAATTATTTGAATTTATTTGGTCAAACTTTTTTAGGTCAACTTTTGGAAATTGGATTTGAAGAAATTTAAGGGAATGTGGATTTTATCCTTGATCAATTTGCAATTAGTTTAATGAAAATTTAAAGATGATTTCGTGTAAGGTGCAACAAGATTTGTTAGCCATTCTAACAAACATAATTAATATATTTGTCTTATGTCGATGAAATATTTTATTTTATAACTAGAATAGAAACGTTGGCAATGAAGTAACCAAGTAACTTGTCAAAAGATCGAAAATCCTTGCGGTGAGGAAACAGCCAAGCAAGATGGTTCAGGGAATCTTTGTTTTGGCTTTTCTTCTATGTTCTGGGGTATACTTCTGATCTTTGTAAGGCTTGAGCTGTGAGCAAAATTCAAACTCTGTCATGATCGTAGTGATCGAAACCTGACCTGGTCCAAGGGAGAAAGTGAAGAAAGTAGCAAAATCCCACTCGGAGACGACACGTTCCCATAAGCACAGCTATTGATTGAATGAAACCAAATCTGCCTCCTCGAAAACAGCAGTCGAGTTGCGGCTCAAGAGAGAAAATAGAACCAAATTAATGCAATCCCTCATTAATTGTACTACAGCACCACCAAACTTGGACTTTGATAACTTCGGGAGTGCTTCTGGCATTTGTCAAAATCAAATCTTATTCGCAAAATAACAGAAGAAGATAGTGATGGTACAGGAAAAGTACATAAAAAAAAGAGAGGCGTTCACACACTTACGGTAACAGACAAGTATGCAGTAGCACTCCAAGCCAACACCCACCTTCATGGTCTAGAATTCTTGCTCTTCACTTCTTTAAGGGGAATTATCTTCATACAAGAAGAATTTTAATGGAGATCAAAAGAAGACTTCTTGAGGTCAAAATGCTTACCAGCTGGCATAAAATATATATAATAAAGAGAAATTTGGAGATAAGGAGAATAGGAGATAAGAGGATATGATAGTTTCTAACCTAAAAAGGAAAAAACAAAATAGTGGAGATGAGTTGTAGGAATCAAATGCATATATGAGATTCTGTTGATACAAGTCTTTAACCTTTTCACTAATAAATAAATAAAAAATTATTCAATGTAATTAATGTTCACATTCTACCGACGATAACATATATCAACTTATTTCATATATTTAAAAGAATTCAACAAAAACTTATGACAAAAAATAACTTGGATCACTTGAAAAGGAATTCCACAATTTTAGAAACTAATAAAGCAAAGGGCATGTTTTTCTATGGTAGAAAAACAACTTTGAAAGTTTGAATATGTGCCATCAACTTGTCCTTTCAATCTCACAATTTCTAACCTTCTTTATCAACCTAGTTTGACATAAAATTCCAATCAATAAACTTCTATGGAAGAAAAAAAAAAAAAGAGGCTCATTAAAACTTAGTACTAATTCAAGAATCTTTCTCATGGTCCACTTAAGCACCGAGTACCTCATGCCGACAACATATGTTGATGTAAGACTTCGGTTCAACTCATCGTTTAATACCCACAGAGTCATCTGCCAATGGGAAAACCGACGAATGAGAAGGACATAATTGTGGAGATAATTAACAGCCAATCCCAAGCAATATGTATGAAAATTTTGTGGCATTAACGTTAGAGTTGTGCACCGACTTTTTCCAAGTGACGGTGGCGTTTTTCAAAATCAGTGCAGGGTACTGGTGCAATCAAGCTTTTGGAAAAAAGAGGAAACAATGGCTTGGTCAAATAGATGTAGTTGTCTTGTAACGCAAAGTAGCGACACTAATCCAAAATTAAGCCAATGAAGCAAGCCAGCTATTGGTGAATGTCAAATTTAAGTAACTTCAGGGTGACTTGACAGTTGAATATTTTAAAAACTATTCTTTGTTTCTACCTTAATGGCCAGGTTAGAAATTTTGTTCACAAGTTCATCAACTAACATGCATTGCCACACGCTAACAATCAGCAACGTTCCATCAGGTTTCCTCTGTTTTCGACAATAAGTTCAACCATCAGACTAAAAGTTTCCAGGGTTTGGATTCTGAGCATTCATATCAGTAACCTACCATCCTAAAATCAAAGAAACACCTTGCCATAATCATCCCATCAAAGGCAAAACTATAAAAAGAAACAGGAAAAAAAATATTCACTTCAAAAACCCTGTTGGACAACAAACCAGAATAGTTAATAACTTAGGTTCTAAATAAGAGGAAAGGACCCATTTGTTTACTGAATCTGCAGCTTAAATGTGCTCCTGACGCAGCAAAAGACCAAGAATTTGCTGTTGAGATGTCAGAATTGTTCAAACATCTGTTCCTAGTTGTCACATCTCTACAAGGTGTACGTGTTCCTCATTACTTTCAATTTGAACCTCATGTTTGGGGACTCTCTTAATTAATATGTCAGGGAGCGCCTAACATTGTAAGGTCAATACGTCGACAGCCAAAATTGTCCCCTCTACTTCTAATCAATACTGTATCATAATCAATGTTACATGTCGTTATTTACTAACTTTCCATATATATATACTTGGTTCTATCTTACTAAATTAGGTGGTATAGTTGATAAACTTGCTGAATTGTTGTAATTAGAGAAGTCTTCATCATTTTGACGACATTAATATGGATTAATTTTCACTGTTCATCGATTAAGATTGATTCTTTACATGTGGTGAATTGGATTTTAAACAATCCCTTCAAAAGTTGAAAATATTTATATCACAGATTGAAACCTTGAAGCTACAGGAAGTAAACTAACAAATAACAAATATTTTGACCAATAATTTTACAGATGATTTTATCAAATTTGATGTTCAAAAAAATTGAAATTATATGTTTTTATTAGTTAATGGTACAAATAAAGTGTTTAATTAATGTGTTTATTTGTTGCTCTATTGGATTATCTTTATCTCTCTTGAAAGTAGTAGTTATTTTTTTTATGGGCAGAATAAAGTTCATTTCACTAAATAAAGCATAAAAAATATAATTGAGGAATAATAATGAATGAATGAATGAATGAATAGTAGTTTCTAGTAATACTAATGAATGAATAAATAAAGCATAAAAAAGTATGATTGGGGATCTGTGAAGTGTCCAAAAAATAAAGGGAAAGAAAACATATAGCACGAGGTTAACCTAATAAATATAAAGATAAACTCCACATAACCTCTTGTGGCATGATATTTTCTCACATAGTATTTGAGGTTTTTTTTTTTCACATAAAATCTTATGTTTTATTTTGTTCTCAAAAGAGATGAAGGTGTTAAATTTTTTTATTAATTTTTTTTAAAAAGTTAATAAAAACTTTTATTTTATAATTTTTTTATTTTTTGTTTGTTTAATTAAAAAAATATTTGAGCCTTTTATTTTTATTTTTATAACTTTTATCTTTCTCTCTTCACTGAATTTTATTTTAATTTTTGAGTCGCTGCATGTACATTAAGATACAAATAAAAAAAAAACTCACCTTAATATATATAGAAGCCATTTAGAGAAACATTTGCAGCAAGTGAATTGAGAGTGGTGCTCCTGGTTGTGTAATTACCGATGCTATGAAGAAATACCTTTGTTGATCAGCTACGGAGGCATAGATAGAATAATAGACAAATACTTTGCTTAATATCCAACTTCAAAAGAGTGTATTTGATTATCAATTTGTCATTGTTAAAATCAAACTTTGATCCCAATTACTGCTATACAATGTAAAGAGCTGAAAGACTCTCTCCAAGGCATACACAAAGCATTACAATGAGAAGAAAATTGTTCCCAAGAGTTGCTCTGATGTAACATGCCTAGTAAGAGTTAATCTCTTTGAAAACAAAAGTCAAGCATAAAATTTTATATGAGAAAAAAATAACATGAAAGTGTTATGTAAAAAATGTCATATCATAAAAGTTTCATGTAAAATTTACCTCAAACTTAATAGATAATATATGTTCAATTCCATTTCAACGTAGTTGAATATTTTTAATCAGTAGGTAAGTCTTTTTCGTTCATATTAGTAGGTATTCAACTCATTCTCCAAATCAGGCTTTTGGCAAGAATACCGATCCATGTTTTTGTGGCTATAGAAAATTATTGATTGTTTTGCTGGACTATCAAAGCTTTACTTGTCCTTTTCCCTATACTACGTGCTAGTCCAGATATTACTTCTTGAAGGTCGTGCCTAACAACTGACCTTGAATCCAGGGTGCTTCACTATTGGGGCAAGGAGGCGGCCTACTCTAAGCGAGGAGGCGGCCTACTCTAAGCGAAGGATCTCAATGCACGGTAAGCAAAAGATTTTGTAGTTATACATATATTCAATTATTTAGTACTGAGATGTAGGGTTTCCCTATATGCATTATCCTAGAGTTAGGAGAAATTTGCTGCCAATACGATCTCTTTTTGACCACATATCCAGTTTTCCCCTACCAAGAAAACAGAAAAGAAGCCGAGCTCACGACTCACCAGTCATAACTCAAAGCTAATAACTATTACAAATATAACAAAATTCGATCCTTTGCACTTCATATGTTCTCATCCTCCTTATCTTAGCTGAGTTTGAAAATTTTAATTGTTGAATATGATTCTTAAATTGTAATTACGGATACGAAATCAATTGATTAAACAATGAAATCATTTACAAATATCCTTAATGATATTAATTGTTTGTGAAATTTAACATTACAATTATATAATTGGGATGGGAAGATTTTTTGGGTGAATTCTTGTAAGAAGTTGTGGTACCCCTTGTATTAATCTATATGGACAAACAATCGAACTGTGATCTCTTGACTCAATGAAATGATGGATTTTCACCAAGTTAATGTATTCTTTGGCTCTCTTGTTATATTTAAGATGAATTGATGGAAGATGCTTTTCGCATGATGATAGCACGAGGATGTCGAGGCTGATACACGGCCTTTTCTCCTTGAGTTGTTGTTTTATTGAAAAGGATGTTGTGTGCAGATATGTTATATGTGGTATACGTTGTTTCAGGTTTTGTTTGGATATTTATGTGCAAGCATGTTTTGATATTCGTTAATGAAGAAAAAAAAAATCAAATCAATCAACACCCATTCAAAGTTCGATGGGAGAATAAATCTGATTAAAGAGACAAAGACAAATTTTAATCAAACGAAACTTAAATAGAGATCATTATGAGGTGGAAAAGGGCAGGCAAAGACACACTAGGCGGCGTGGGACCTAATTGCTGGCTTTGTTTTGACTAAACATACAGAAGATGTGAACCAGGACAAACCACTACAACTACTAATTTGGTAGTATTATGTGTTAGAAATAGATATTAATGTTAAACACTAAATAATGGATATTAAGTTGATATTTTAATATAACAAAGGTAATTCGTCAAATAAAAGATAAAACAATATGTCAAAATCTTAACATATTTCATCAAAAAATATATAAAAATATGATAAAATAATGTACTGAATAACCTAAGTTTAGTTGGAGAGATGAGAAGTATAATAGCAACTTATAATTCTATACACTTGTATGGCTTATAAGCTATTAAGCGGTAGAGATTACTCTAAGTGATTGCTATGCAATTTTACATACAAACATGACACGAGCTTCTGATGGTTTGTTGTATATGATTTCGCGTTGCTTTGTAAGTTTTTTTCTTTTTTGTTTTTGTCCTTTCTATAAGAGACAGAGAGAGGAAAAGATGAAAGAAGAGAAATATTGGGAGTTGAGATGAGTTAGGGAATTAATTAACAAGAAGAGCGAAAAGGGGTGGAAAGAGGGGAGTCGAGAACCATTGATATTGGCTCATGCAAATCAGATAAAAAGAACTTGCGGATAAAGGGTCATAAATATACCTAATAAAATAAGTATCAGAAGGTCTTTATGGTAGAAAGAGAGGACATATTGTAATAACTGAAACCAAATGCATTAGAGGTAGCAAAGAGGAAGATTGGAATAATCTTTGAAGTGTAAGTGTTTTGGTGACAAGTGGTAAAAAATAAAAAAGTGGAGAAAAAGCACAACGGGTGGAAAGAGCTGAGAAGATAAAATAATTAAATTTGAGAGAATTTTGAGAATATCACGGTGGGTGGAAATAACTAAGTAAAGAAAATAGTTAATTTGAGAGAATTTTAAGGATAGATTTTGTTGAGTTTATGATTCTCTCTTGTCACTCATTTTGAGGATAGATTTTGTTGAGTTTATAATTCTTTCTTGTCGCTCCCAACCTCTAAAGCTCTCATATTTATATTAAATAGAAATACTTTCTTAAGAGTAATTAGAAAAAAACATTTACTTATGAGAGAATGTATTTGTCATAAAGCACGTTAAAGAACAACTTATTGGATATGACGTCCAATCATGAAAAAACACATTAAAGAATGACCATGTGAGTAATGGAACAGTGATACTTGATAATGTATCACGCTATTAAAAGAAAAAAAAATAAAACACATATTTTTCAAGAAACGATTAAGAAGAAGTTTTATTAACTATCTCTATATCTAAGCCATTAAGTCAAATTTTCTAGAACATCCTAAACGTGCATAAATACTATCACTTATTCTTAGTTACTTTTACTTTTTTGTATGGAATAGTTGTTTCATATTTTTTCCTATTTTATAACATAACATATGAAATTAAATAACTATTCCACTCTTATTTTTATTATGTAAGACAATAATTTAAAAAATAATAATTAGTTAAAATTAGTCATCTACACTTTTATACATTGTCCATACTCCCCAACCATACTCCCCAAGAAAACAAATAGGCACTACTACAGCTATTACTCAACCTGATCATGCAAGCCAAACTAAAGACAAAAAAGAAAAAAGAATATTCTTCAAGTATTCTAAGTACTAAGAAGCCTGGTCCCATATAAATGCATGATGAAAATTTTTATTCTAATCCTAGGAATTAAGAAACTAACCCCAACAACATGACACTCAAATTGTTACATCGTGCTATATGCTTAAAATGGCTAGCTATGGCGGTGCTGCTCTGAACCCGTCCCCCACCCCCTGCCATAGCGCCAACATGTGCATGTGCTCTCGCTACGAAATCACAATGGGCGGTGCATAGCTAACGGTGGTTCTCTCCACCCCTGCTTAAACCAAAAGGGTCTGGAGAGAGAACATACGCAGCTAGAAATATATAAATATATATATAGTACATAGGATCAGGTGGAGAGAGAAAGGCTCAGAAAGAGAACAACAAAAACTATCTACGATTTTTGTAGCAAGTAGCAACGTCATAAAATATAGTGGTAGGAAGAGAGAAAATCCCAACAAACAGAAAAAGAGCAACCAAGCGGCCGTCAGATCAGATCTGTTCATGCTCACGCTCATCAGAAACTGAGAACTGACCTGTTAAGAATCATCTGACGTTAAACCCTCCCATCCCCATGTCTGTCTCCCCATGCCATGAGGTAGTTTTGTTGAAAAGTTTTTGCCCTTTATCAAAGAAAACCTCATGGAAATATAATCAGAAATAACATAAAAATTGATGGAGAAATTGGTTTATCAGAAATTAAATACTCGAAATTAATGAAGGAGGGTTGGAAAATGCATACCACACCATGCCATTAAACTTTGCTTACTTCCTTTTCCCCTTTGGCTTTAGGGTTTCCTTGAGACAAACAAGAGTACAGTAGAGATCTGCTTTAAAAAAAAAAGAATAGTAATGCGTGCCACCGTTTCAAGTGGATAATTGCGGCTGCCTCTCAAACATATTTCAATCTTTTTGCATCTGCTTCTCTATCCTCTTACATTGCCACCAAAGCTCACATCTATTTGACACGTTGCTATAATTTAATGCCACATCAGTACTTTCAGAATACTCAAACATGTGCATGATGTGCTCGTACTTAAGCTTCTTTAATTGTGTCCACCTAGCTAATAAAATTGTTTCCTACTCCCAACTATATTTGCATTTCTAGTAAAGTACTGCAAGGAGCACTGCAGGATACATAGCATAGAACTTCTCAGCTCGTAAAACCCTTATTTTGGCCATACCATATTCGTTATTGTATTTGTCTCTCTAAAGATATGCCTAAAGGATAAGATGAGCCTCTATTGTTGCCTGGACATGTCTGTTTTAATTAACTTCGTATCCTATAAGCATTTCCCATTTCTTCACCTTTTCAAGCTCCTTGATCGACCGCTCTGTCTGCTTCCAGCTAGCCAAAAAGTGGCCTCTCTTTATCTGTTCAATATTCCCTTCGTATAGGGTCGTTTATTTGATTCTGGGCTACATGTATAGGGTCATCAATCAAACCCAACATAACAGATCTTGTAAAAACTTGGACTGCTTTTAACAAAATAATTTGGGCTATGAGTCCACAGCAAGAAGTCTATGGCAACAAAACAATCCTTCCAAGATTTTGAGTTCACTAATTCCAAAAATTTAAACATTAAATTCGAATATTTGATTCAATAATAAATATATATTTTATTATTAAAAATTGAATCGAAATCTTTTTTTCTCAAATAAAACAAATATTCATCACGCTGTCGGGAGAATAGTGTAAGATCCTGGACAAAGGATTTAGGACACCAGATATAAAACCTAAGGCCCAAAAGGAAGCAAATCTAACACATGCAAAATGTGCTTTTCTTTTTCTTTTTTTTTTGTTGCCTCTTTTTCTTTCGGCATTAGGAGTAAGAACCGTGTTCATATTTCAAAGATCTTGAAGTGGCACTGATCTTTTACTTCCCTCAGCTTTCATAGCAGCCTTGGGTGATTTAGTTCTTACTAGGGTTAAATTTGGGTTTAGATACAATAGTTATTACTGCATCAGTGGATGTTAATTGAAGGGAGAGAGAGAGAGAGAGAGAGTGTGTGTGTGTGTGTGTGTGTGTGTGTGTGTGTGTGTGTGTTCCCTTCTTTCACCTACTTCAGTACTCTCATCCACTTAATCTACCCAAAAAAAAGGAAAGAGTCCCATGTACTTATTCCCCCCAACGAGTGGGAAAAGGCTATAAAGAAAGAATGAAGAAAAAGGCTGCATGTAGTACAAAGATACTGTTTGATTTTTGGTGGAGAAAAAAAGAACTCACTGTCATGAGGAAAACATTGTTTATTCGTATGGCATTTCAATGTCCTTTTCAATTACACACTTTACTTGACGGCTGTCTATCACTTAGCTAAAGAAAATGCATGAACGTCTCCACCTGGCCCAAATTCAATGAAAATTTTGCCCCTTTTTTTTCTTTATATAGATTCACTGCCTCAAGGAATGTATATTAGACCTAAATTTACCAACATTCAACGATCTGATAATCCAGTTTTCGTTTGTTTTTTGGGTTCTTACAATACCCTTCATTTAAACAACTAAATTAATGTCTAATCTATCCAATCTTGATACTCATGGCAACAGTAATTTTTGTATTATATCAACAACACATTCACTTAATTACTGGCTAATCCTAGTCAATTCTTTTTCTTTGTCCCCGTAAGAAGGATAACCCAATAAAAGAAAAAGACACAGATCCTTGACCTTTGTTGCTGACCTTTGTGCTGCTAATTAAAAATGTACGAAGAGCAGGGAAGGGCAAGGCTTATGAAATAAAATAATAGTGGCTCAGATTGAAGTATTCGATTTAATGATTAACGCATGATTTTTTCTTTTATAAAAGTAGAATTTAAATTTTTTTAAATAAAAAAAATAGACTTCACAGTTCGCATATTTTGCATGCTATATATTTTGATGTTTGAACTGTTCAACGTGCTTTTATTTACTCGATAGGATAAAATAATATCACTCACTAAAAGTGGGAAAGAGCAAGACCTACAAAATTAAATAATATCGATTTAGATTCAAGTATTTAACTTAAAAATTAATGCATGATCTCTTGCATAAAAAGCAAAATTCAAATATTTTCTTATTAAAAAAAATTGACTCCATAGTCCACATATTTCCCATACCACATATTTGATTTTTGAACAATCCAATGTACCTTTATATACTCAATAGGATGAAATAATACCACTTAATTACTAAAAATAGGAAAGAACAAGGTCTATGAAATAAAATAATAACGATTCAGATTCAAGTATTTGACTTAATGATTAGTGCATGTAATTCAAAATTTTCTTCTCCAAATAAAAAAAATTATCGATTTCATGATCCACATATGTTACATGCTACATATTTGATGTTTGAATGGTTCAATGTGCCTCTATTTACCCAACAGACCAAAATAATTCCACTAAAAGTCAGAAAGAGCAAGACCTATAAAATCAAATAATATCGATTTGGATTCAAGTATTCAGTACAATGATTATAAGTACAGGATCTAGTGCCAAAAACAAAAAAATTCAAATCCTCATTCTCCAAAAAAAAAAATATTGGCTCCACAGTCCACATATTTTGCATGCTGTATTTATTGATGTTTGAACTGTTCAACTTGCTTTTATTTATCCAATAGGACGAAGTAATCCCACTTACTATTGCAGGGAATAGGGATGATATATGGGAGTTGAGAATGACAGTACACTAAGACCTCTACCTCTCTTTCCCTTTTTATTTTCCCTTCTTCCAAAATTGATTGCTTTCCTTGACTAGATGGGCCAATGATAAGTGCCATGATCACTAATAATACTCTGGGATAGGCTCCTCCCATGGCCGGAAAAATATTTTGATGCATCACATGGCTCACTTAGATATAGTTACTTTTTCGTACAGATGGAAATGAAGCACATTCCGTCCACAGTCCACTGCATGATTTATATTTTAAATTATGTAAATATTGATGAATTTATCTAAGACATGAAATTAGTCAAAGTCACAAAAAAGTATGCACCTGTGTTTGAGTAATTTAGGAATAAATAGAAAAAAAAAAGTAATGAAGACAAATAGAATAACGACATGATAATCAGCATCATCATCGTACACCAGAGAATGGCAACCAGAGAATGTGTAAGTCAAACCTAACAGCGGTTCCTGGTACTTGCTAGCTATAGCTAGACTCTTGTCCTTTACCACCCAAAGCAAAGGCCTCATTGTTACTCAAACCTAACAGGAGCAACATATCCACTGCCTTGCTTTATGTATCGATATTTAAAGAATATTAATCACAAGTCAAACTTGTTAAAAAAAAATAAAAGCGAATTCACAAGTTAACTTCAAGCTTTTTTTTTTTTTAGAGGCGAATTTTGTAGTTGACAGGTCGATAAAATGATAAATTTTTTCGTATAAATGAATTTTTTAACATTCTATAATATTTTATTTTTCAGGTTTTTTTTTTTACTAGTTTTGATGGATAGAGGAATTTAGACTCTATATCTCTTACAATATTCTAATAAAATTTCTTCCAAAAAAAGGAAAAAAAAGGATAAATGTCGCTAGAACATATATACTGTTTATCTCATTTTTGTGGTAGAGGAAGTAAATGGTACCCACCATTCAAAAGCAATCTACTTCCTCAATATCAGATGGGTTTTGTCTGTCATTTCCATCAGTCGTAGAGAGAAAGGGAAAGTTATCCCGAGTTAGATTAACCCCACATGATACTTTGGTGAGATAGCAATTATATTGGAAAGGAATAAAGCTAGGAAAAGGCAAACATATGCCCTATCTATGACTTAATTACTTTCCTTTGCGGGCACGAACAACTTACTTTCGAAAGTCTACTTTCGGTTTTTATCTTAATTAATTTCGTACTCTGTAATCATAGACTGTCGGCCGGAGTTAGCCAATTTTTATTGGAGGGGCCAAAAGTTAAGAAGAATAAAAATTCAAAATTTTTAAAACTAATATATTGAACTTAACCATTAATAATCAAAAGATTTATAATAGATAATAATTTTATATAATATATAAATTAAAAAAAAAACTTATAATAGTGCTTTAGAAAAGTTTTGTTCGACGATAGTAATATCTTTTTTATTATAAACAACTAAATTATTTATAAGAAACTTATCATTCATTTTGTTTTGAAGTCTTGTTTTTCTCAATACAAATGACTACAAAATTAATATAGTCAACATCCAATTATTTTATTTTATTATATTTAAGTTTATAATACTAAATATTAAATTATAATGTATAAAATATAAATAGTTAAATATGATATACAAAATTAATAATTTTTTCTTATACTCAAGATAATTTCCTTTCAACTAAATATAAATCGTAAAGTACATTAAAAACATATACTCAAAATAATTTTTTCCTATATAATTAGGATTAATAAAAAATAATATATTAGTGAAGTTTTAAACAACAATTAATAATGCAACACTAGAACTTGTATTTGAGAATTAGATATACAATAATTTTTTAATTTTTAAAAATTAAAATCATTAAAAATAAATTCCACATAACAGGAAAAAAAACATGATAAGTAGGAGATATAACCTATATAACAAAAAAAAATATAGTTGATGATTTGTAGAAATTTAAAAAAAAAAATCAATAGATACTTAAAATATATGAGCAAATAAAATATACTTCAAATAAATAAATAAATAAAATAATAATATAAGTAGAAAAAATTAAATAAAAACGTTATCTCTTTATAATTTCACAGTATAAAGATAGAAAATAAAAAAAGAAAATATGGGTGGAGAAATTTAAAAAATTCAAAAAAATTAAGAATTTGAGTAAAATTAAATGAGATTTGTAAGATCATTTTGTTATTTTTTAATTATATTAACTATTTAATAAAAATTATTTTAAAAAATTATTAAAAAATATATAATATATAAAATATTTCAAAATTTTTGAGGGGGCCATGGCCCCCCTATCACAAAGGGACGCTCCGCCCCTGTGTCCAATATCACTAAAAATCTACCCCCAGCCCCCTGTCAATAACATACCGATATGATATCTATTTGATTGAACTCGTTCAATCATGCGTGGGTAGGCATTGATTACAAATTATACTTAATAGATTGATTACTTTGCTCAAATAGTTAAGTCTCGTTTTCCTTCTGTTTGTGTAAGAAATTGAAGTACTGTAGTGGCTTTGGTGTTGTACATCTATAGGGTGTCATGGGTTTGGGACGCACACGAGGAAAACATTAGCTAGCTAGGTTAGCCACATATTCTGAGTCTGATCCTGGCGACGGTTCTCTCACTTGAGAATCAATGATGAGCTTGACCTGTCTCTGATTTGGGTGATGTACAACGTCCTTTCAGATGGAAGATAAAGGATTAGCAGGCCTCTGTCTCTGTTGTAGCAGATTAGTTGATTTTATTATAGACTTACTCAGCAAATAAGACCAATAGTTTACAGATAACTTTGTCCAGAGTGGACCTGGAAACTCTTTAACTTTTGTCTTGTTTGGATGTGCATTGTTCATTGTATTTGAGTTTGTATGTTGTTTGTACAAACTCAAGTCTTATTTGTAATAGGATATTCTGTTTACTTTGTTTAAAGATCATTATGTTTTAAGTTTTATATATATATATATATATATATATTTGAAAAGGGATTTAAATTTTACATATTTTAAAAAAAAGATCATGTACCAATCAATGAATTAAATATTTAAATGCGACTTTTATATCTTAAGATTAAGAGTAATATTTTTAATATTTAAGATGACTGTATCATGAAAAATTATAAATCAAATAATATTTTTTTACAGTGATAAAATCCTTTTATCATTGTCAACAACACTATCGAAATTAGAATCCTCTTTACCATACTTCTCCACAATAATGTTTTTTAAAATGTTGTTGTATTCATTCTCGTACTGTTAAATTCATTAATTTAGTAAGTTTTTAGAATCTCTATAATAATTTGGTTAATTTGTTTGAGAAAGACTATCAATGAATTCTCTTCTTCAACTTAACTTGTATTTTGTGTTTGAGATTTACATGAAAATATATTGATCAACATAAAAAAAAAAAAAGTGTAGAGAAAAACCCAATTATCCAAACATAATTAACTTGCTCCCAAATCCATATAAGCTTTTCTTTTGGGTAATTATGTCATCCAAAATGATATTTCAACAACAGATATGTTTGCAGTACCAATGTCATCCATTCAATGGTTAGATGTATCATGCCCAATATGATGAAAGTTTTTGTCTTATTAATTATTTGACCAGATTGCCATGCGTATCCATTTATAAAATGGTGACAAAGACGTTTGGGTGTTTCTCTGGATGACTTCGTCTACAGGTTTTGAGAAAAAATGGTGTCCTTGCAACTAATTAAGGAGCTGCAGGTAATAATTATCAGTGATCCGACGTTTTAACAGTCAATTGAAAACCCATCATTCTGTGGCTGCGAATTGAAAGGGGAAATTAATCATCAATGATTAGGCAAAGGTGAATCTGTAAACGTCAATGGCCGCTGTTTGTTTGAAAAATTAAACTCTCTGTCTCTCTCTTCTCTGATCTATTAAAATAAGGTCTAGGCCTCCCCAAATCAAATCAAAAAGTGATTCATACTTTACTTTGAGATAATTCAATGTATTTATAAATTAAAATATAAAAAAATTAGTAACAAATTTCACCATAGTAACTTACTGTAGCACGATAACATAAGATCATAAAAATTTAATTTTAATTAGATTGTATTGTAACATTTAAAGATCAGAAGTCGATTAAAATATTTTGATCTATGCTTAATAATATGGACTACTTGTATATATTGTCTTTTGATACCAACACTGATCTTGTCATAAACAATATTGTCATGAGCAGTAAAGTCCAATATCATCTGACCTTGTGAGCATATTTCTATCGTTTATCTTTAGTTGAGGAAATTGGGTTTGAAATTTAGCAAAGGACAGTGAGACTTGAGAAAGACCATGCGTCAGAATTTAGAGCAAGAAAGGGGGACTACTTTGTCATCTTGAGGGTCCAAATACCACCAAAAACCCCATAAACCGGGCAAAGCAGAGCAGTCCAAGACCAATTCCGAGTATCAAACAAAATCCTTTTCCAAGTAATGGAGCACCCTCCAACGAACTAGTAACAGGGGCTTTAATTTCATGCTGTGAAATCCACGTGCCAGCACGAGTCAAAACTCTAAATGGTCGGAAAGACAAAAAGTTTGTCATTTTCCAACTATTGCAGTGTGGGTCCCTGTCAAAATCTTCTTCCTCGGTGATGTGCCACATCTCCTCCGATTAATGATCACCACAATCAAAAACTAGCCTTATGTCGGACCCACGGCCGTTTTTCCGGTTAAATTTCACCCAATTAAACAAGTGAAAGTCCTGTCCCATTTCCCATCGCCCACTTCACTTTTGTCACTCATTTTCCTTCACTTACCAGTAAGTGTAAGACCCTCCGAAAATTTTTTTTTTGGTTTATTCATGCACCGCCGTCCACGCTCTCCCATGGCCCTTCCCTCTTCCTATAAAACCCCCATTGTTTTTTATTCCATTTTGACCAAGCAAGCATCCAAACCAAGATCACCACACAAGCCATCTCCTGGCTAACTACATTTCCATAAGGAAACATATTGTAAAGACTTTTTCGTCCAATATGAGGCTTGCTGCAATAGCTATTACTGTCAAGCCATGCACTTCGCCTACTACTCCAAAATCCACTCAATACTCTGTTCCCACCACCGCCATTAATCCTCTAAAGCTCAACACTGAAAACCCAAAGTTTTTATGGACTCCTTTAAAACATGGCTCGCTTTTCACTCACTCTAGTTCAGCTAAACTCGCCAGGAATTGGATGGAGTATCAGGGGATGAACAACTGGGATGGCTTGCTTGACCCTCTTGACGATACGCTGAGGAGTGAGATTCTGAGATACGGGCAATTCGTCGAAGCTGCATATCGGTCGTTCGATTTTGATCCTTCTTCACCCACTTTTGCCACGTGTAAGTTCCCCAAGAACTCGCTCCTGACCAGGTCTTGCATTGGGGAGACTGGTTATAAACCGACCAAGAACTTGCGTGCCACGTGTGGGGTTCAGCTGCCACGTTGGATAGACAGGGGACCGAGCTGGCTTTCGACTCAGTCCAGCTGGATTGGTTACGTGGCAGTTTGTCAGGACAAGGAGGAGATCGCCAGGCTTGGCAGGCGTGACGTGGTGATCGCCTTCAGAGGCACCGCCACTTGCTTGGAGTGGCTTGAGAACCTACGCGCCACGCTGACTTCTCTGCCCGATGGCGTGGCCAATGTGGGTCTTAAACGCAGTGGATCTGGACCCATGGTGGAGAGTGGGTTTTTGAGCCTTTACACTTCCGGCACCGCCGCCTGTCCTAGTTTGCAGAAAATGGTGAGGGAAGAGATCGGGAGAGTACTCGAAATGTACGGTGACGAACCCCTCAGCTTGACCATCACGGGCCACAGTCTAGGTGCGGCTCTAGCCACACTTGCGGCCGACGACATAAACTCCACCTTCAGCAATGCGCCGAAGGTGACCGTCATCTCATTCGGCGGACCACGTGTCGGAAACCAAAGCTTCAGGTGCCAGCTCGAGAGAAGCGGGACCAAGATCCTACGCATAGTCAACTCCGACGATCTCATCACAAAAGTACCCGGGTTCGTGATTGACAACAATGACATGGCAGACAAGCAGGCTGTCAACGTTGCGGGACTGCCAAGCTGGGTTCAGAAGCGCGTGGTAGACTCGCAGTTGGTGTATGCTGACGTGGGACAAGAGCTCCGACTTAGCAGCAAGGAGTGCCCGCACCTGAGCAAAGGAGGCGTGGCCACTTGTCACGAACTCAGCACGTATCTCCAGTTGGTAAATGGCTTCGTTAGCTCAAATTGTCCTTTTCGGGCCACGGCCAGGAGAGTCCTGAGTAAACACCGTCGGGAAAAATTGGCAACTCTGTAAATGAGCTCTTCTTTTCTTTTCCTTTTATTTTGGAAGAGATTTCGGGTTCCGGAATTCAATTCCAGGCCTAGCTAGGACCCTTCGATAGAGGCTAAGCACCCTTAAGCCCATAACTTGTACAATTTTGTAGATATTAAGATTTTGTATGATTGATCGAGAAAACGTGTATTGTAATTTTGTGTACAGAGAAAAGAAACTAGGGATTGTAAGCGTGAGGGTATTACTAATTTTTAAGATTCAGGATGCCCCATTATGTATTATGAATTTTCTCAATCGAATAGAAAATTTTTTTTATTAATATCAAGTAGATACAAGTATGAATTCCTATGAAAATAAAAAAAAGTAATGAATTCCTATGAAAAACGGTCCGACACTTAATATTTAAGTAACTGAAACTTTTAAAACAAATTTCAATTGAAATTACCATCAAATATAAAATTATATTAATTAACAATTATTATGAATATATATATATATGTAGAAATGTCTATTATGATATGACTCAAGTGTTTAAATCAAGTCAATTAGCTCAACCGGCCACACAAAAAAAAGTATAATATGATTTGAATTTTAAATTTGATTATTTATATTTAGATTTGAATATAAATTAAATTAGACTAAAATTAAGATTTAAGAGATTATTAGTCCATAAATAGAACCCTCACTTCATATGTAAATACACTCTCATATAAAATCTCCATACTCCCTTTAAATATTTTTTCTCATAGTTATATTTCATAGCATGTTACCAATACGATTCTATAATTAAATTCAAGTTTTGGTAACAATTTAGTTTTCAACATCATCTTTTGGTATCATTTAGTTTTCAAAATTTTCAACATGAACTTAAATTTGTACGTACGATATGAAAAGTATGTTAAAAATCTATCATAACTTATGACATAGACATCACTTTTTGGCGTTATTTAATTTTCAACGTGAACTTAAATTTACACATACAATGTGAGAAGTACATTAAAAATCTATCATGACTTACTATATGAACATCATCTTTTGGTATTATTTAGTTTTCACCATAAACTTCAATTTGCACGTGCAATATGAAAAGTACATTAAAAATCTATCATAATTTACCATATGAGCATCATCTTTTGGTTTTATTTAGTTTTGGCATAATGTTTAAATAAGCTTCTAAACTATTCAAGAATATTCAAATAAGCTTTTATTCTTTTATTGCGTTTAATCAAGTATTTGTATTTTTATTTTGGATCAAATAAGCCTTTATGATTAACGATTGATTAATTGCTATTAATAAAAATATTACTCGTTATTTTATATTCACATGATATTTATATAGAAATTAAAAAATATCACATGATTATGTTATTATACCAAATTAGCATGTCATGTTATAATCAATTATGATATATCAGTATGTCACATCATAATCAATTATGATATTTTAGCATACCACATCAATGTCACGTAATATAAAATAACAAATAATATTTTTACTAAATCAATCATTAGTCATAAAGATATATTCGACTCAAAATAAAAAATATAAAAATTTATTTGATTCAAAATAAAAATATAAAGACTTGATTAAATGCAATAAAAATATAAAAATTTATTTAAATTTTCTTAAATAATTAAAAATTTTTTTTTACATATTATACTTTTGATTTTCAACATAAACTTAAATTTATGTGGACGATATGAAAAGCATATTGAAACTCTATAACAAGAAAAAGTTAAAATGTAGTTGAGATGTTTATTTAATTGATCGAGAAAAAAAAAGAACTTTTTTAAAGTCTAAATAAGGACCATCTTAATGTGACAGTGTCACTAGGATTCTTATCTCTAAATATTAGTGACAAAGAGGGGCCAATTGCATGTAATCGTAGAAGAAGAAAGTACAAAAAAGTATTTTACCATTTATAAAAAAAAACTAGCCATCTACTCACGTATCGATACCATGTAGGACGTCAAAAACCTTTAGGAGAAAAAAGCATATTCTCTTGGAAAAATGGTACAGCTAATACCCGAAATGATCAGATTTAATAAATAGATTGCTTATCCTTGCAATACTAATTAATAGCAATGTGTGCATGTTCCCCAAAGTTATTTCCAACATTGCTACTGAGAAAATTAGGCAACCTAACTGTCGTTATCCAATAATGACCAAAAAGAAAAACAGTTGTACTTATTGAAAGCACGTTTAGTTTAGTAAATTTATCGAATAATATTTAAATTAGAGTTTATATTCGATACATTATTAGTATATAATATTTATATATTTAGAACTGATAACATCTAGTTTAGTGATATTGTAAACCTTATTATACTGTTGAAGCAGGAACTCTACCCTCAAATAATAGTAGTCTAAGATAAATCAAGAAAGGAAGGGATATAAATATGAGATATGAAAGGCAAAATTTAGGCTGGTTGTAATTAGATTTCAGATAAAGATATGTATGCTAATCTATAACATACTTAAAAAGGAAGTTCTAATGAGGCTTCTAGAATTGATCACGTGGAGGGCAGAGAGAGAGAGAGAGAATTTGTTGAAGCAAAGGGAGAGAGGAAGAGAGGGGGTGCAGAGAGGTGAATTTACCACATGAAGAGCAAATAGAGAGAAGTAGAAAAGATGTTGAAGCAAAAAGCGGGTGTAAAAAGGTCCATGTACAACGTATGGGTCGTATTCTAGTGGGATTGAAGAGAAAACTTCTAATTATTCAAAAGATTTGAACGAGGAAAACAACAAAAGCAAACAAAATGGGGTAGGAATTTTCCATGGAAATGGTAACCCAATGTTACTTAGAGGTTTTAGGACCACACCTTTCTCCGTCCATTCTCTGTCAAAGCCATTGTCTTCCTCTCTTTTGCTTTGGTAAAGCACACCTTTTTTGCCTAAATTACAATCTCTCTAATCTCTGCTGCATGCCTTCAGCCAATTAGGCTAAACATCTCCCTTTTATGAAAATTCTCAATAGTTATTGATGCAAGCAAACTCTTTAATCCACGAGACATGCATCTTAAATCAACAATTCTAAAAATCTTTAGTTAATTAGTAATATCGATTTTTTAAAATTCAATCTTTTTTAAGTTTCGAAAAGAAATAAATCAGTATACTTCAAAAGTCGAAGTCGAGAAGGCAACGGTAGAGAGAAAATGATTTTAAATTTTTATAATATATTTTTAATTTTTTAAATTTTATAATTTTATTCCTATAAATATTAAATTTTTATTAAAAAAGAGACTAATCAGAAAGCTATTGAAATATAGTTTTCTCAAACTCTCCTTATCATCAACAAGGTTTTCGACCAACATCCTTAGACCCCATGCTTGTCTGTACTCCCTAAATATATGCAATCATTTTCATCCATATTGCAGCATTTTTTGCTTGCTAGAAATATCAGCATTTCTCAATGGGTGAATGTTCTTATTATTGTAAGTACTATAATACATCCTAACCGGATTATTGAAAGATTATCATATTTACCAATATCTTTTCCTTTCAATTACTGTATTTAATATAAAATTATAACTATAAACTTTTAAAGAGTATTCATAAATGTTTTGAGAGTGTTTCATGGGTTCATTCTAAGGAGTCAAGGATTCATGGTGCAAAAACATTTTCAAATCATAAAAAGTGTGTTTCATAATTTAAAGACCTCGTCCGAGTAAGGAAAAAATAAATGAAATCATGAAACGTGGATGCCATGGCAGAATGGGCGGTTGGTTTACGACAAGTCCTAATTGACGAAGCTGATCAAGCTTGCTGCAGCGTCAGAAACCCTTTCCAAATCAAACCTTATTGCTTCATATATGTTGTCCCACCATCGGACCAGCTTTTCATGACCACCAATGGCAAACCCCAATGTGGAACATGCCTCAAAAATTGTAGTTTGATTACGTTCTATCTCCTCCGTCTGTGTCAAAGGGTTTTTCCTCTTACGCTGACACGCATTCATTCATCCATTCATTCTTTCGTTCTCCCTCTGGTCATTATCAGACCATGTACTGTAGGGACGAAGGTTATGGGAAGAACAGCCGTGTTGCTGTAGGAATACTGGTTGAGGTCTGACAGTCGGTGGAGACATCTCCCAATGAAATTTGAAGCTGCGAGCCTGGCATCGAAAGCAGCTTGAGTCCTAATCGTTGATTCAAATGCTGAATGATTCAAAATGCACGAGTATTGATCGCTCACTCAACTTAAATGTCAACTTTATGCTTTTAACAGAAAAAAAAAATGAGATTCACTCTTTAAGTGAAAATGACAATATAATTTACTTAAAATTATTATCTTTGGAAACAAAGTTACGTAAATTTTTAAATAAAAAATTGACTCGAAGGTGATTGATTAAGAAATTGTTTTTGAATCTAAAATGATTGATTAAAAATTTAATTTTACTTATTTAAACTATATTAGGATCTACAACGTCATTAAAAGATGAAATGAGTTCTAAATTTTTAAATACTAGTCTACTTTCACTCAAAAGTCGTGTTGTTAACTGTAAATCTATACCAAGATGAGTCGTGAAAGTATTGAATAAGATAAAATGTCATAAATCTCACATCAGTTAATAAAAACTGAAACAATTTTAAATATGTAATGATCTTTCCTCCAATAGATATTTTTTGAATTTAAAATATGAGCCGATGGCAACAACAGTTGGACTCGTGTAACTGAAAATTCTGAGTTTCTTTTAGATGGCAAAGGCAATAATGGTGATGTACGAAATTGATATTTGTTATTCATAATTCAAACAGTAGGGATCATGGTATGACAAGTAACCTTGCGGTTTATTATCTTCAGATTTCAATTACAGGCATCTACGTACAGAATTATGTAAAGAATGTAAAATTTACTATGGGAATATTTTATTTTATGTGAAAAATATACAATTAAGATGTTTATCTATGCTTTGGGTACCCCAGTTCTTTTAACTGTGCTTTTAAAGCAGCATGCTCATGCCACATCCTCTCTAACCGTGCTTCGACCATGACCATCTCCTCCTTAAGGTGATGCATCCGCTTCTCTAACCACGCCACAGCTTCGGTTGGCCTTTCACCGGCTCCATCACCCATGCCACCTGTATACTGTGCCGGATAACTCACATGAATGTGTTGCGGTCTGCTCAGTAGCACAAGAATGCTCACCTGCAGTTACAAAAGAAAAACAAAAAAAGGGAAAGAAGAATGCGAGCTGTAAGTATCTGACAATATGATCTGAAGATCTAAATCAAACTGTAGGTTTTGATCAGTTTGCAAGAGAGGAAAGCTTCTTGGAACAAGTCCATATTGTAATGACTCGTTATTGAACATAGCTACGAGTACGATAATCAAGGAGTAAATTTGATCATCGCACCAAATCAACTTAATCTACCAATGAATTATAATGAAGGTAACAAGTTGAACTGGGAGCATCAAACCTGCATCAGGAAGATCACAGCAAAGGCAACAGCTAAGACTAGTGAAATATGGCCTTGGCTTGTCAAGTATGAGTAGGATTTCCTCACAAACTCTCTTAACAAAGATGCGATGGACGAAGCACTAGTCAAACTTCCTTGTAAAAGAGTGCCAATTCGTTGGTTAACATCCAGAGAATCAGACATCCGCAATGTCCTTACTGGATCACACAAGTTATGAGATCTTTCTGAAGGTTCTTTGGTTGCCACTTCCCTTTCGATTTGGAGTTCACCATTGTCAGCTGAACTTCTAGAAGAATCTACCCCTGCTTGAGACAAAAGCAGTTAAGTCAGTAATTCCATTATCTTGCATCACTGCCCAAAGCGTAAACATCATTAGAGGAAATCTTTCTAAACAACAATCTAATGATCAAACCTCCTTGTTTATCAAGGGTCTCCTTCAACAATTTGTGTGCCTGAAACATTAATGGTAAAGGTTTTTTAGATCAATGTTCAAATAAACTTTACAATGTAAACATAAAAATACTGGAGAAAGATAATGCTAATACCATGTCTATCCATGTAGCATAAGCTTCTCGACATTCTTCCAGAGTAGACTGCACTATTTTCCCTGTACCATATGCTTGGCATCAGATAAAGGGAAAGTTACAAGAAATATAATCATTAATATAACAGCAAAAAGTCCATTTAGTGATCTATTCAAAACGAAAAAAACCATAAATCCTTCTCAGCTCATCTTCAAAGGATAAAGGACTGTCAGTTTACAAGATCAAAACAATTGAGATGAAACACAAAAAGATCTTGCCCTTAAGATCTCCATTATTGCAAGGAATTCTAGATTTCATCTCAAATAAGTCCTTCCTCAAATAATCTACTTCATTCTAATAGAAAATATCTTTTTGGCACTTCCACAAAATTAATTTAAAGTTAAATAAAACTTTCAACGCAATTATAAGATAAGACAAGAAAACATAAGAATTTGTAAAAGGAACCACAAGAAGAGAAGCTCAGCACCTCAAAATACAAAGATGCAGCACAAGAAATTTATAAAACACACCATAAACTAGAGATTCATCAGCAAAGCCAAACCTTTCCAAACAGTTCTCTTGCTAAAAGCCACATTCACATAAACCCTCAAAATGCAGCCTTCTTGAGGGCCATCAATATCCCTTTCTACATCCCAAAGCCCCTGATAGGATACACAGCATTTTCAAGCACATATCAGAAACATTTCAACTGAACTAGAAGCATCACCTATAGAACAGAAACAAATTATTATTGCACAAACCAATGAGAAAGCTTTCAGAACAACTGATTGCAGACAATGGTGTTGGTGACCTATTTTCATGGCTTAGAAGTATTCATGTTCAGCATCCTCACAAGTTTTACTAAGTTATTTTAACTCAAATTCCTTGGGATGGCCTGTCCCGCTCATTTTATTTTTGCTCAAGTCATCCCTGTTTTCTTCTTACTGTTCTCTTTTTGACACTGACCTTTGCAGTAGCCTAACAAATTGCAACACCATATGACTAAACCTGCGGCAGCCAAGCTTTGGCCCAAGAAAGATTACCACCCTAAAATTTTTCATACACAAAAGACAAAATTGTCTCCAATATTGCACATAGATGTAGATGTGGCATCAAGCTTTTGTTTTAGTTCTCAATTTGAAGGGCTAGAGTGCAACTTTCCTTGCTATTTCTGACAATTTTGCCCCCATAATCTGCTCAAGTATATGAGGATAATTTATGCCTAAATGGCTAAAACCGCACTTACCAACTAGGGATGGAGAACACTTTACACATTAAAGCATATCAAGGGGCTCAGGTCTAGCTTGTACCTCTACATGGAAATAATCACCATAAGGTACATCATTGATCTCTTGTGATGTCTCCATAACCAGATGACTGTACAAAGTAAAAGTCATATTGTCAGGATATATACAAGAATAAGAGGAAAAGAATATAAAATATCTAAAGGAGATGCAAAAAGGGTGCATCCCTTCAAAATGAGAAATAATAATAGATTAACAGTGACTTCAACTGTATAATAGCATACAAGGCACCACCAAGGAAATATGTAACAACCTGTTTCTGTAAACTCGAAACTTCTGGGTCTCCAGGCAGCTACCAAATTTTGCACCTTGATTGAAACAGAAAATATTAATGCTCAAAGAAACCCAGTCAAGAAAGTGATAAAATGACTTACACATAAACCAATACTACATCCATCACAAAAAAAATGAAAAACAAATAAGTTTTTGTGCCATTACGATTATCCTTGTCCTTATTTTAAAAAGTTTTCAATTAATTATAACAATTATATGAAATAATGCTAATCTCAGCAGGATGATAATGCTGGGACAAAAGGATGACATATAATAATAAAATCATACCAAAGTATATTTTTATTGGATGTTGAAATGACACATCACGAACATATCCAAATTTGTCATGAGGACACCATGAAGAGCACCTGAATTCTGTAAAAAATAACCATTTACTAAACATGAAGGCACAGGTACAGAAAATGATATCTTTTACTATAAGATATAATCAAAACATTTACCACAAACATAAACTAAAAATGCATATTTAGAACTTATAATTCCTCAAAAGGTCAGAGCAGACTACCTTTATCTCCACATCTTTTATGAAAAGATTCGATGAAATTAACAGCATTATCTGAAAAATATAACTTGAAGAACTCCTCTACCTTAATCTGCAGCCCAAGAAACGTAACTGACTTCAGAACAAATTAAGAACATACCAATGTTATAAATATTTTACAATATGGTAGAACTTTAAGGAAAATTATTTCACAATTTACTACCGGAAACTTTGTTTCTGCAACCTTGGTAAAATCTTCAGGAACTGCATACAAGAAACAGCCCGTTCAGAATATCATGACATAGACAAAAACAAAAGTTTGGTATCATGTACAAAAATAAATGTTGATTCCACCCTAAACCCTGAATAATCAAGGAACTCAATACGCAGCAAAGTGTTGAAAAAAAAAGTACAAGACAAACACAACTAGAAATGATGAACTCAAAATGAAATAATATGTAGAACCTGAGAAAGTCACAACACGAAACAGGATTAACATACCCTTTGACGCATCACAGTTCTCTGGCTTCCAGGAACAAGTATCTGCTGAAGCTGAAGACCTGGTAATTATAACTGATTCAGGACCTACTTCTGCATCATTTTCCAAATTGGATGGAAGCTTAGAATCACTAGAAGTAGGAACATCCTCATCCCTGTATAAAACATGCAGTTAAATAGAATAAGTCACATATGTAAAAGTTTAAAACAAAAAAACAAAACTCTGATGAATTCACAAGAAAGTTCTCCTAACCATTCTGTCCGTAACAAATACCTGTCTGTAGATTCCAAGTCATTTATTAGGTTTTTGGAGCTATTGACCTTTTCAATTGCAACAAATCCATTCTCTTGGCTGCTGGACTCAGACATGGATTCCTACAATAAATTCAACCAGTATAAGAAAACAACCAATGGTGGAAAATATAAAATTTGCTCTAACTAAGCTATGAACCTCAAAGTTTTCACAACATTTGAATCAGGAAAAATGAATTAATAAAAAAGACATATATAAAAAAGAAAAGAGTGAAAGAGTGCAATACACATAGGTTCAAATGTGATGGATGAAGTGTAACATAAGATTCCAAGCTGCACTGTACATCCTCTAAATGTCTTAAATTTTGTTGAATGAAAGGGAAAATCTCCACAAAATTCTTATGTATGGATAATATGGAAGAATAAAGATAAAGGAAAAACAAGATTAATAAATCAATATATGATACAAAATACCTCAAATGAAGCACCAATGAAAATATACGTTAAGGCGTGCATGTATGCTATGTATCAAGAAAGAGTATGAAAAGATGTATTCCATATTCACTGCATACCTAATGATTTGTCTATTGTAAGATGACAACAACCCTATTCAATGCCATAAAGAAAACATGTGAAATAAGTTCATCATATATTTTAAACAACATAAAAAACAAAATATTGAATACTGCTCCATTTATTCAATGACATATTTAGCATCAAAATGAATGATCTAATTATGATATAAAGAAAATATACAGAAATGCTTACAGAAAGTCTTAAGACTTCTAATAATATTCTAAATGCAGCTACTAATAAGCTGTGAAACATTAAGATACCTGTTGCTCTGTAATTTCTTTGGCTCCATTACCATGCTGCACCCATCCATCATTAATGAGCTTGAAAGCTTCATCACGAGATAGGAATGATGCAAAGAAGTACTGCAAAATCAACAAGTAGAGTCAGGTAATTTCACTGAGATTTATAAGTGAAACAGAACTTGGATACTACTTTTTACAGAATGCAAACGTTTAAACAGGCAAATAGAGGAAACAATGCAAGTCAAATGCTACTACCTTTCTTCCTCCAGCAAAAATTTCTATTGCATTAGGAAAGATTCCTGCAGTCTTTGCTCTTTTAACACTTGTAATTTCATTGAAGGCAATTATTTTCTGAAAAACAAGCCCGTAAAATATTACAAGATCATAATCATTATTGTGTAAAACTTGTAAAAGCTGCCAAGAAAATAGGACACAGAAAAACAAACAATATAACCAATGTTAGAGGAATACCTTTGTTTCAAATCCAAATATATTGGAATAAAAGCAAAGATAACGAACAAAGAGGTACATGTGACCCTGCATCAAGCATATAATGCAGAATAAAATTAGACCTGAAAGCCACTATGTATTCAAAAATATTACCCCCACCCCTAGAGATAGATGAAAAGAAGGTAAGGCGATGAACTGAGCAAAAACTTGATAAAAAATTACTAGATGAGGCAGAGTAAACTAATCATCTAAGTAAAAGCATGAAACTTCAAGACAAAGAAGGTTATTGTAAAGATCTAAATTACCTGAAGAAGGATACTCTCTTGGTATGCACAATTAAAATCTTGAACAAGGAACTGCAGCAAAGGGAAAGAGAAAAAGTTTAATAACTACAATAGATATTATTAAAAGTCTAAAATGTAAGCGAATTGCTAGCACCTAGTGATCATGAACAGACTAGAGACTAAAGGCGCTCACTTCTTTTAAACTTCAAAGAAAAAATGTTTTAAAGAGGTTAAGGGGACAATAGGTAACATTTAGAATCTAAAGTATAAGGGAGAGCACAAACAAGCATTTTCAATCTTTGGCCAAAAACAAAATAAAAATATTCTTGGCATAGTGTGTGTTCTACATGAATGTTTAACTTAACTACAAACTGGTGGTATATCTTTCACATCAATCATGAGAAACAATTCTAGCATTTACCAGCCAAAAAATGTCAAAACAAAATGAAAAGGAGACAAATAGAGAATTGCTAACTGCTAGTAATCTTGTCAGACTGAAGACACTCACCTCTTCCGCTGGAAGCCTAAACAGTTGGCGGTATTCTTCACTCCTTAATGCTGCTGCAGACTGAAACTCAAAAGCATGAGATTTAGCCATTAAGGTGTCATTTTACATCATTCTTATGCATAAGTTAACGTATCTTCTAAGGCCATCCTCATTTAAATCTCTTATTAGATTAAAATATTTATAAATCACATTTCCTTTTTCCAAAACACCAATTAAACATTATTCCACATTTATTTTCAATTAGGCTTTTTGCAAAACAGCTACCTTAACAACTTATTGGTTACTAACCATGAGCTCACTGCCTAATTGGCCCCTTCATAGCATTCAACGTACATAAATTTGGCAACCATAATTTATTGTCGCTAGCAACAATTTTTGACTTTAGCAATAGCCATATTGCCTAGTGAGATACACCATGCGACAGATGAGAAGTTAAAAAGCCTCACACCTTAAACGATACTTCTACAATAAAGTTTACACTTAAAAGGCTTAATCGAGATGGTCCATGCTACTTAGGATGCCGAAACCGCTCCAACCTTTCATTGACTAATTTAAGAATTTAACCATGAAAACAAGAAAGCTTCAACAGATTCCTGATAAGAGAGAGTTTTATGAAAGGAAATATGCCTACACACTGGTAATTTCTTTTCGAATTCACGCATAATCATCAGGAATTGCCAAAATTAACTTCAAAACAAATTCCCTTCTCGCCTTTCTTTCCTAACTTTTGTGAACGGAGAAGCGAAATGAATAAGCTGTTAAGAGAGTGATAGAAAAGGGAACCTGAATTTCAACATCTCTGTAATTAAGGTTCGGCGAAGAACTGGAAGGGTCGTTGCGATCGGGCGTGCCGGTGGGAGACGAAGCGTTTGGCGAAGTTGAAGATTCGGAAACGACGTCGGAAGCTAATTTCGAAAGAGAAGGATCCATGGGTGGCCTCGGCAGATCGATCCTCTCCGCGGCAGCAGACGCCACTGCCATAGCAGAAAGGAAGAAACCAAAGAGAGATGGCGGAGATCTGTTCTGCCGGTTGTTTTCTTTTGGTGGGAGAGAGTCCCGAAAAGAGAGAAGCGTGCAGAGGAAGGGGATAGTTGAGGGGAAACTAAAAGGGACTGAAAGCGGAAGCAAGCAGGCGTGGATGTTTTGCAGTCAATTTCACTGCCACGCCAACTCTTCAAGGGGAGACGTTGACTTTTTTACACGTGGCGTATACTGAGCAGATAAACTGACAACCGCTGGGTCCCACTGGTAGACTCTACCACTTGATGGAGTCAAAACAGTCGGTCAAGTTTTTTTTTTACCTCTTCTTTTTGGGCCGAGCTAGCCCACTTGTGGTAGTGGGCTCGATTATGCTCTTAATTGGGCTTTCATTTGATTTTCTTTTTTAAAATTTAATAAAAAATTTATCCCACGTCATGTTACCACTTAATTACAAACCATAATATTATAGATATGAAAAGGTAAAAGTTTATAATTATGATTATTTATCTATAAAAATTCTCAAAATTTAATGAGATATCAATAGTTAACTCATTATGAATATTTATTTTTAAGATTTTTTATTTTTAATTTATTTATTAATAAGATATCAATATTTGATTCATTAATAATGTATAAAATTCGTATTTTGATGTGTCAAATATAAATTTATTTAATAATCATATATTAAAAATGATTTTAGGGTAATAATTTGGTGTCCGAAATTATAAATGAAAAATAGATAGATGGTTTAACTCTTTGCTTAAATATTTAATAATTTGTAACACTTCATAGATAACTTTTGTTCTCGTTACTAGAGGATGGGTCAGGACGGTGGGCCAAGGTTTGGACCAAGATCTGCCATTTTTCAAACTAAAATTGGGCCATTGGGTCCCGACCATTAAGGTAGCTTCTCAATCCATTCATGGGCCCTGTCCCCATTTTCAGGATGCCTCTGCTTTTAGGACTACCCAGAATTTGTGTGGATGTAATTAAAGTGGGAGTTGAGCTAAAATCATAGGAAGATTTAGCTCCAATTCCTTCCTTGAATTAATTGCAAACTTAACTTTGTACCCAACGAGTCATATAAATATTCAATAAATTAAAATTCAAAACCTAAACTCAAAGTTTGAATGATCAATTGTTTAGATTCGAAGAATTATCAAGTCAACGATATTTGAAACTCAATCGATATCATATCCATTTAAATCAATATACCTATCACTCAAAGCTTGACTCTTATTGCACACACTGTTATGCTTTAGTAATGAGTTACGATAAATTGGACAATAACACTAATTCTGGAATGACATGCGACAATTAGAAACTAAATATAAATTTTTAATACAGAAAATTTATTGAAATAACAACGACAAAACAGATAACTCATATTATTGCCTAGCTGATGTGAACAGTACCTTCGTACTAGCTCAAGCACTTTTAACTTTACCTCTAATTGAAAAAAGCAAGTCATATGAACACACTAGACCAAGTTACGAACCTATGTTTTTGTTTGGTAGTTCAAATCATTTGGTAGGGTAAAAAAATCTAGGTACTTGTGTGATTTCCATCCTCTTTTTTTTAAGCCAAGGCAAGTCATTGTGAATCAAAGTGACTTCATGGAACGGGATATATAATTAAAAATTTAGTACTAGAAAACACCCATTCCCCCTCTCTCACCACCACCACCACCACCACCACCACTGCCCCCACCACCAACAACAACAACAACAAGAACAAAAAGGTATGCCATATGCTCCTCATTTAGTGCAGGATTTACAGGTAACACCTGAGAAGAAGCCACTGAAACCACCCCAAAAAAAAAAAAAAGAAAAAGAAAATAAAGCTTTGGGTGTGGACCAAACTTGAAGTAAGAAAAGAAATCATGAAAGAAGCCAACTTTAGATTGCCCCCCCACCCTTCCCCCTTTTCCTAATTCCAATACACAAAATATTCACAAATCCACACACTTTCAAACCAACCCAATTTGCTCTTTTTAAAAAAGGAAAAGGGTGAGAGAGAGAGAGAGATAACAAGTTTTTGCTAAGACCCCCACATTTTTCAATGTGGGCAATGAATATAATATTTGGAGCTAATCATTTTAATCACTAAGTCCTTTTTTTTTTCTTTTTAAACTTTCATGGGATTGAAGTCCCACATGACAACTTGTCTAATTGATCGTGACCATCGGCTCCAAAAAAATAAATAAATAAATAAATAAAGTCTCCCAATCATGATCCACATCATCCACCTATTGTGCCATGTCACCCTCTCTTTTTTTTTCTTTTTTTTTTTAATTAAATTGTTTTGACCGAATATTTGTCGTGTGTTATAGGATTCGCATCTTTATATTCTTGGGGTGACTTTGTGTTCTTTGTGTGAACTGGGTAACCAAAAATCCTCAATGAAATTGAAACCCCCAACACCTTTTTTCCCAAATTCGGTGAGTGCATCTCCAAATCGGATTGAATAATAAAACCAAGAACAGTTTCTTTGACTCAAACAGTTGCTTTTCATGAAGCACTGATTGAATTTTTCCTTTTTTTTTTTTTGGTGTCAATGGTCGACATTTTTTCCATTCATTGAGCAAAAGTCTTGTCCATTTTGATAAAGAAATGCACTTCAATTCCTCCGAAATCAATTAATCGAAGTTTCGAATTAAATTAATATTATAATTATCGGAGTAAGTAAGGATGGTAATGGATAGTATGTAAATCAGAATCCGACACTATTTAGTTTGTTTGAGTAGGATTAGATTAGAGTATAAATAGATTATGATAGAATTTATAATTTTAAAAATTATTAATTACATTTTTATTAGTAAAATATATAAAATAATTATTTTTTATTGAATTTAAGTCTAATCAAATTTTGTAACAGTTGTCCACGTCAATTTTAATAAAAAAATAACTTCAAACTTTTAATTTAGATTTTATAATCAAATTTGATGTCAATGGATTTTAATGGAGTTATTTATTGAAAGATTGGATGTTACTTAACATTGATGGAGTTCATCGAATTTCATGTTATCAATCCACTGCAGGATATGTCTTTTGCAATCACTTTAAAGAATTGAAAATGCGATTTTTTGGTTAAACTTGAAAATAATTATACATATCAAGTAAGATTATGAGATGTTTATTAAAATTTGTCGATGATATCAAATGAGGTATGTTATAAGGGGATGTTAACTATAAACAATAAAATTGTGATTCAAATGAAGACAAATGAATCAAATATTAATTCTGATTTGATTTTGGTTATTAAATATCTCTTAAATAATGAATGACAAATCAACATTATTCATGTATATTACAAATCCAATCGTTTGATAAATTTGTTTACAAATATGATTTTTTAATATTTTGTTGGTAGGTTAATGATTCTCTTAAAATAGTGTTTCAATTTCACTAAATAATGTTATGAGAAATTAATTTTTACATGATATTTTAACAGAAATGTTTTTTCTTTTTTAAATTAACAAGTACCATGCTTTACAACTACAAGGTAAATGCATGATTTTTCTTTCTTCTTTTTTTTTTTTTAATTTTGTTTTCAAGAAAGCTTCTTAGCGTGGTTTGAACAGTCTTTGTCATTTCCCCTATAGTGTTGCAATTCTTTAGCGAATGACTACTGATCGCGACGTGTCTTAAGAACTTGACTCCAGTATGTTCGGACATGAACCACAGTAGAAAACGACTCCATGTACGGCCGTCGTCTCTGTCTGTTCAACGCTTTTTTTCTGGGTAGGAAACAAAAAACTAAAAACGGGCAGAAGCTAACGGCTACTGTAGTTAACACGATCACAGGCATTTGGTCGAAATAATTCACCGTGGTCGGTCGAACCACCGCCAGACCAACAACCTTGCTGATTTCACGCCTTGGATTGGTCAGACATAATTCACTGCTGTCATTAATTTCCTTTCACACATTTAATTTTTTTTAATCACTTTTTTCTCTTTATTTATTTGAAAATGGAAATTAAGAGCCCGGTGGAGGAAGTAACCATTTTGTCTTAAGCAAGAACATTTTGGGCCAACAGGTGGCATCGGATGCTGACCACTCGAGCACTCTCGGTGGCTGGATCTCGTCTCGCCTGCGTGCCTGAGCTCTGGATTTTGGCCAGCTTTGGTCTAATCCACCCCAACCCTGACCTGACCCTGACCCCCCAAACCGTCGTCCTATTTTGCGTTTTCATCATTGACTGCCAACGCCAAGAGCTAGACACTGATTGACCATGCACGCGCATACGTCCTTTTCACAAATGTCCAAATTGACCCTTCTTCCACCCCAACAAATTCTGTCTCAGATGTTTACGTTTTCGGGGGCACTTTGGACATCCGGCCCCCAAAAAACCAAAGAGAATTCACTTGTCTGAACAAACGCGCTCTTGTTCCTCAACGCGCCTCACCTTCCAAATTACAGACTGTTTGCGGCTTGCGGCGGGAATCTTATTCTTTCCTTGCCGTGAAAACAATTTTCCATGGCTTGGGTTCCCAAATTCTCATTTCTTTTGACTAAAAACAACAGCAAAGAAAAGAACTTTCCGTTTCCCATTTTTTTTTTTAATTATTTGATTGATGAAATTATTTCCTAATGAGTGCTTGGTTTTCTTGGTCAACAATGTCGTCTTCAAGTTTTTCCAATGACAGGGAAAAGGATTTCTTTTTCTTTCGTTTTACCGTTCCAACTCGGCATTTCGACTTGACAGCAAATGGAATGTTGAGGTTGAAAACTTTTAATGCTGTGTTTGGTATGACGGACACAAAATGCTGGGAAAGTGTTTAATATTGTTTGCCACTTGCAAAGCACATAATTAAATGTTTGAATTATGCAATAAGATATATAATTAGAGAATTAAGTCTTAAAATTCATCATTAAGACTAAAGGTCATTTAAATTATATAAAAAAATCCCTTTTTCTGTACTATGTAAATTATACTCCGAATTTTTTTAATTCTTATGAAAATTATGATAAAAGTTTTAATCTTATAATATTTTATATAATATAAAAAATAAAAAATTATGAAAAATAATTTTATAATATCTACTTTATTCACTCTATTTGTGGTTTTTATTTTTTTCATGATTTTTTAATTTTTTAATTTTAATTAATTAAACCAAGCATTAATTTATAAGGTAGCCTTGTTATTCGTTTCGTCCATACTCATGGGCCACGTCTTTGAGAACAGTAGAACTGCATAAGACCTACGGTGGAAAATCGAAATCAAATATGATTTAAAATAAAAAAAATTATTAATTTAGAAAAAGAATTGGGCCCCGCCGCAAGCCAAAGTGGTGGGCCCTACCTTATACCAAAATCCGTGTTAAAACCATCATGGCGCATCAACCCATCATTTGTACATCCAATGATCCAGACCAATTTTAAGTATCTATTCATCTTTTTTTTTATATAAATTTATATTTGACATATTTACGGTAAATTAAATATTATTATTTTATTAATAAATAAATTTAAAATTTGAGGAATTTTAAAAATAAATATTCATAATTTTAAAAGTATTTTAAAATTTTTTATATATTTATGAGATGATACATTGACAAATATTACATATAATTTTGTTTAAAACTTTTTTTGTAATAAATGTTAAATTTGTTGAATTTATTTTGTAATTTAAACTCTAACTGTACTGAACTTATTTTGTAATTTAAACATTAGAGAAGGCTATGCATTATGTGGAATTGGTGGAGCAATAATAAAAGTATAACAACCACATTGCGGCCTCCTTAATTTTTCATTGCTCAAAACTTTTTTTTCCACCAACAAATTTAAATAGCATTAAACAATTTAGACCCTTTTAAACAACTTATTCCCCTAATAATAATTGACCTATTAATACAGCAATCAATGACTTAATTTTGAACTCGAATTAATGTTTTAGTTGAATTATCTGTGAAATTGATCTAAAATAAAAACTTTTATTAACTTATCGAGTTAGTAAAAAATCGATGACTTGATATGATTATTTTATTTACATAAATTAATTAAATATAATTTTTTTAAAAAAAATTTAAATTATACATAATTTAAATTTTTACATACAAATTATTGATGTTTTTATTATTTTTAATTAAAAATTATTTTAAAAAATACATTATACAAAATTAAAAATTAAAAAGAATCTTTACAAGCTTAGTTTTTAATATTTAAAATGCTAATTAATATTTATAATTCTTATATCATTATAACACATATTATTTATATAATGTATAATTTTTTATGTATAGTATTTTAAAAATATTTTTGTTGCCTATTATAATTATAATATAAAAGGAAAAAGACCTACATTATTATTATTATTATTGTTATTATTAAAAAAACAAAAGACACGCGCTGATTGACGCGCTTGTTGATTACCATTTTGGCAACGCAAAGCTGAAGAAAATCCAAACCCGATAATGAAAGAAAATGGTTCGAATTTGGTGGTGATAGAGAGCGGGGAGCGTCCCTACCTTTGAAAAGCAATGTAGTTTAAAGAAGGAACAGACATGGGACCCGCTTACTCTGGGCCCCGATTGGGACCCACACTCACACTCTCCCTCTCTCTCGCCTCGCCTCCCTTCCCACTCTCACTCACAAGTCCTAAAGTGCACACTGCACATTCCCTACAAAGCAAAGGAACTCTCCAAAAAAAAAAAAAAAGGGGATGAAAAGCAAAAGCTAAGTCTGCCAATTCTAACCCATCACGAGAACAAAAGCTTTTTCTCGTTGCAGAGCTAAAAAAAAAATAACCCACAGTCTAGAGAGAGAGACAGAGCAGAGGAAAAGAAAAGAGCTCGGGCTGTGATCGCTCGGGCTCTATCCGACCTGTTAATTGAGCATTTGTGCTGGAAATTTTGAAGAAAGGAGGAATTTTTTTTTTCAAGGCTGTGAGGGGATAGAAGGCAGAGTTCAAGCTCTGTTTGTGAATCCTTTTCTTGATTTTTTTTTCTTTTAAGTGCGTACAGGTTCTTGTTGGGTTTTTTCTTTTTGGCTTGAATGTTCTATATTCTGGTTCCCTTGCCTTTTTTTTTTTTTAAATAAGATTTTTGAGATCTCTTTCTCTTTGTATATTTGCTGACTTGGAATTAGAGAACATTCTTCATGTTTTGTTCTTTTAATTTTTTATTTTTTTATTTAATTTTTGGGGGGAAGTGGGAGAGGGAGGTTGAAGGGTTTTTGTGTGGCATCGAAAGGCTTACGTTGGGAATGTGCTGATAAGGGAATAGAAGAAATGTGGGGGAATTTCGAATTTGTGATTTTTCCTTTCCTTTTTTTGTTTTTAAGGAAAAATTTAACTAGGGTTTCTATAATCTTATTTAATATACCATTTGTGGCATTTCAGTTGATTGCAACTCAAGTTAAGGATTTCACGAGCTTAGTTGATTGATCTGCTTTCGTTATTTAATAATTTGCAAGTTAGGGTTCTGTTTTCAAGGGTTGGCGCTAAAATTATGGGTTTAGTGAGAGAGCTTGATTGCTCTATTTTGTGAGTTTTTCCTTTTTTTAAATTATCAAAATTTGTTAAAAGAATTCTTCCCTATTTGGGACAGAACATATGGGAAGAGGAAATACATGATAAATTATTCTTTTAGCAGTGTAATTTTGGAAACAGCATCTGAGTTTTGATATTTGTTTTCAATTGATTATGTGTGCTGATGAAGTAGGCAAAAATTGTAGAATCTAGTTAATTTGCATACCCATTTAAGAAAAAAAAGATGAAATAGCTGATTTCGAATGATATGGTTAGAGAATATTGGAATAGAAATGGTTTAATGGATTGCTATTTAAAAGTTCAACAAGGAAACTAGTGGAATGATTGAACTCAATTTCAACCCCATTTTGCAGGGTTGATTGGGTTGGCTGTAAGATTATTCCATGTAAAGATTCCAGATTAGCCGGAATGGAAAGGGTCCCAGATTCAAAGGTGCTTCCTAGGAAATTGCCTGCTGTGAGTTCAGTGTCGAATGCGCGTATGGTCTTTGGGAGAGAAGCAGGTCTTGTGCCGAATTTGCATGCTGTATTGGTTAGAGAAGAAGTGGGTCGATCTATTGTGGGAAATTCCCAAGATTCAGAAACAGCTGCACCTGTACGGACATGGAAAGGGAAAGACTCTTTGCTTGAACAGGAAGAAATCATGCCGGATGTTATTATATTCAAGGGTAGCAGTGACTCATTGGAGGAAGGAGGACCTAGTGCTTTTTCTGGAGCTAGTCACCCTCCAGAACCTGTTGACACGGATCTAATGAGAATGTATGTACCAATCGGTCAGAAGAAGTCTGATCCTGGGTGTTTGATGAAGAGCATGTCAGTGAAGGGTCCTTTTCTAGAAGATCTTTCAATTAGGGTTCCTCCTAAGAAACCAAGTCCTGCTGTTCTTTCACCAGCAGAAAGTCTGGTTGAAGAACCCAATGATTTAGGTGCATTATCTTCTCCATTTTCAGTTCCACGTGCATCACAAAATACAGATAACTCACTCCTTCCTCCAGATTCAGACGAAAAAGAATGTGTTTGGGATGCTTCTTTGCCTCCAAGTGGTAATGTAAGTCCACATAGCAGCATTGACAGTACAGGGGTTGTCACCGCAATGAGCATTGTCAATAGCTGTGCCAGTACGTATAGGAGTGATGCAGTTACAAGTGATGGCATGCTTAGCATGGAGAGGAACTGCGAGAGTACAAAGGGAAGTGTCAGAGCAGATTCACTTGAGAGTGCAAAGACTAGTGTTAGCCGAGCAAGTGATAGCAGTGGCCTTAGTGATGACAGTAACTGGAGCAACATTACTGGGAGTGCTAATAAACCTCATAAAGGAAATGACCCGAGGTGGAAGGCCATCCTTGCTATCCGAGCTCGAGATGGGATTTTGGGCGTGAGTCGTTTTAGATTGCTTAAACGACTTGGTTGTGGTGACATTGGCAGTGTATATCTCTCAGAGCTGAGTGGTACTCGTTGTTATTTTGCAATGAAAGTAATGGACAAGGCATCCCTTGCAAGTCGTAAGAAGTTAACTAGGGCTCAGACAGAAAGGGAGATTCTGCAGCTGCTGGACCATCCATTTCTGCCTACTCTGTATACGCATTTTGAAACAGACAGATTCTCATGTCTAGTTATGGAATACTGTCCTGGGGGTGATCTACACACTTTGAGGCAACGGCAGCCTGGGAAGCATTTCTCTGAATATGCTGCAAGGTATGGCTTTATGCTCTTAAATATTCTCCTATTTGTGTAGAACATTAGCATCCTTAAAGGGAAGGGAAAAAAAAGTAAAAATCTTTTCTTCGTTAAGGGGTTTTTTTTTATATTAGTGTTATTTAGCTTTCCTTCCTTTATATCGTGTCTATCCCACATTGTCTTTCACAATATTTCCTCTTGTTTCTTAAAAGTTTGTGTTTCATGAGGAGTAGTTTGTCGATCTGTTTTTTCTTTTCTGTTGTTCATATGCCTCTTAAAATGTGCTTTTCATATTTCTATATCTACAATATTGGGAAAGTTAGTCCTAGTCATTGGATGGATGTGCACTTACACTTGTTTCCCATTTCATGTCATTTTCTTCAGCCACAAAATGCAGTTCCTTGTATTTTATGTTAAATGATGTTGCTTAACTGTTGTGCATTTGTAGAGAATGTGGTTTTAATCTCTTTCAAAGTTTTCTACATGTTGGGGATCTATAACATATCTACAACATGTTGGGGCCTTTTCCTTGATCAGTTCCTATCTTAACCATCATAGAGTGCATGTTAACTGATTCCCCTTCATGCTGCTGAACTCCAGGCAGGGAGATGCTTGCTGCCCTTGTGGGCCTGCTAACCCATGAACATGAGAGATAATATAGCAGATGCAACTAACTGAAGCTCCTATCTCCTACTATAAGTCTTTCTATTTAAGAATGAACAGGAGTCTGTAAAACTATTTATGATAGGAGGCTGAGTGAAACTACTTGTGTTGTGCATCGAAATGATTTCTTTTCATTCCTGAGTTCACTTTGTTCTTATACTTGACTGCGTAGACATCTTTTATGAGTATGTGCCATGGTGCGAAATTGTTACCAGTTATTTTGGGTTCCAAGATTTCTCATGTCTTACGATATTGCTTGATCATTTTAGTCAAGACTTATTGGGCATGTGTGAGTGCTGCTTTTGCTGATATCAGAGGATTAAGACCCTAATTTGGCATGAGAATTTCTGATATTCATTGCCCCCTTAAGCGAGTACTATCTGGAAATTTAATTTCTCAGTCACTGTTCAAAAAGGTTATTATATATGATATAATGTTTGGGAAGTTAGATTATGTTTTTGCATAGCTGGCATAAACGCATAATGCTAAAGGCTTTGGTCATCATCAGTGTCGTAAGCAAGTGTTTTCCACTGTGATCATTGAATTTCAGGCAGAAAAGTTATAACCCCCCATTTTTCTTAATGCAGATTTTATGCTGCAGAGGTTCTGTTAGCGCTTGAGTATCTCCACATGCTTGGTGTTGTCTATAGGGACTTGAAACCAGAAAATGTTCTAGTTCGTGATGATGGCCACATAATGCTCTCTGACTTTGATCTTTCCTTAAGATGTGCAGTTTCTCCTACACTGATTAAAACCTCAGCATCTGATTCTGATCCTTCAAAACGTGGAGCTGGTGGTGCATTTTGTGTTCAACCTGCCTGTATTGAGCCTACATCAGATTGCATCCAGCCTGCCTGCTTTATTCCTCGGATATTCCCTCAAAAGAACAAGAAGAAAACCCGAAAGCCTCGAGTTGAGTTTGGGTTGCCTTCTAGTACCCTCCCCGAGCTTGTTGCAGAACCGACTGCAGCCCGGTCTATGTCCTTTGTTGGAACCCATGAATACCTAGCCCCTGAAATAATTAAAGGAGAAGGCCATGGAAGTGCTGTTGACTGGTGGACCTTTGGAATTTTCTTGCATGAACTGCTGTATGGTAAAACCCCCTTTAAAGGCTCAGGAAACCGTGCTACGCTGTTCAATGTTGTGGGGCAACAGCTGAGATTCTCAGATTCACCAGCAACCACTTATGCTAGCCGTGATTTAATCCGGGGCTTGTTGGTGAAGGAGCCGCAGCACCGGCTAGGTGTGAAGAGGGGAGCAACTGAGATCAAGCAGCATCCTTTTTTTGAAGGTGTGAATTGGGCTCTAATTCGATGCAGCACCCCACCTGAGGTGCCAAGACCCATGGAGAGTGAGTTGCCAGGGATGCCTGGGAAATTTGGGCCAGTGGAGCCACTTGGGGTTGGTAGCAGCAGCAAAAGGATGGTAGGGGGAACAGACATGAAATCTGGGGGTAAATATCTGGACTTTGAGTTCTTTTAGTTTTGAATTAGGAAATGCTGTGTTGTATTAGTATCATTAGTCAAATCCCTTTGAGAGTTTGCTGACAGCACTTTGTTCTGATGATATACTTCAGCTCACTACCTCATCAAAGAAAAAAAATTCATGTTAATTGAAAAAAGAACAAAAAAAAATCAATGGCTTCATTTTAAAAAGTATGCTGCCTTTTGCCCATTAACTCACAGCCTCAGTTGGTGTGAGAAACATAATTCAGACAGTATTTACCTTGCAAAATTCTTGTCATGCTTATGTCCCAAATTGCTGCCATTGTTCATAAGGATGCAAGGAAGGAGACCATTCATAGCTGCACAGATGAAGAAACACCCTATTCCTGTGGTTCCCTTTTGGTTTCTCCCGTAGTGTTCACAAAAAATATGGTACACATGGAATCGCATTTATTCGAACTCGATCGAATTAATCAAATTAATTGAATTTCTTTTCAAATTAACTGAATTTTTTTTTATTAATTACTAGGCCAAGAGCACAGGGAAGATTGTGATTTCAGCAGTAGGTAGTCCCTAAGTCAATGGTGTTTTTGGGCAACAGGCTCTTCCATCCGGGTCTAAACTAATCCCATTACCACGTTTTAGCTCTCTTTAGTGCTTGTTTGGCTTAGCTTTTTTTTAACTTATCTACCTCTTAAAAGCAAAAGTCAGGCCAAACATAAATTTTGAAAAGCTCTTAAAAAAAAAGCAGTTTTTTTTTAAAGAGTAAAATTTTTTAAAAAAGAGCTTAAAAAAAAGCTCCTATGAGGAGCTTTTTCTTCTCTTCTTTTAAAAATACAAGAAAATTTTTTATTTTTGTTTCAAAAATATCCTTATCTATTAAAGATAATTACAATATTACCCTTTTAAAAAAAAATACTCTTTACAATAATTTTAACCAAAATTATAACTTATATAAATAAAAACTTATAAAAAAAATTTACCAAACAACTTTAGCTTAATTTTAAAAGTTATTATTTTTCATAAGAGCTTCATAATAGCTTTTAAGTTAGAAAAAAGCTAAGCCAAACAGCCCCTTAGTATTTGGTCTGCCATCACTTTAATCCTGCACAGTTCAATCAGGTCAAGGACTGATCCATATATGTAGGTCCAGGCTGTTGGGGCTCCATGGGGTGACCCAAAAATGTAGGTCCAGAAACAAAGAGGGGGCCCATTGATAATACAGCTATTTTATCCCCAATCTAATCTATCTGTATTGATTCTAACCTAGATAGGGTTGTATACATGTCTCTTGTCCTCTCAAATTAACAATATCATTCTAGTCTCCTAGAGGAGAAAAAAAATAATGTATCAGATTTTGCAAAATAACTTTTAACATTGTTTTGGCTGACCCTTCATTTTATTTTGGTAAACTCAAAATTAGATTTTTATTACTTTTTTTTATATATTTAAAAAAAAGAGATATCAATCTTATCTTTTTTAAAAAGAAAATCATATAACAATCAATGAATCAAATATTCAGAGTACTAAGTTCTTATTACTATTATTCCGTCTCCAAGTCTTTATATTTGTTTTTTTTATTGTAAAAAAAAGAGATAAGATCATTATTACCAAGCCTAAGACTAAAGACTCAAACCCAATCTTTACTTGTTAGCATTATCAGGAAAAATTGAGGCCCAGGAGACTACAATCTTGAACTTTATTGCCTTTGAAAGCAGAAAAAATGAAAAGAAAATTTTGGTCCCCTTTGTAGCCTTCTTCTCCACTCCAATGGTTACAAACATCAACGTCAATGCATGTGCATCTTTGGACCCTTCTGATCTTTTTTTTCTTTTAACCTTATCATCTAGTGAGACCTAAGGTCTTGTCCATCAAAAAAAAAAAAAAACCCTTTTTCCTTCTCTTTATGGAAAAATAATGGGCTCTTTCAAAGCAAACAAACAAACAACCAGAAATTTTTTTCGGTGGAAGGATCTGATCCTAATGGGCCAAATCACTCATGATTGCCAGAGAATCGGTTTGTTTCAAAGAAAGAAAGAGAGAGAGAGAGAGAACTTAATCCCTTCAAAATTTGGTTGGGTTTGAAGATCTATGAGGCTATTGGTAGAAAAGAAAAAAAGGAAGTTAACAGACTTCAGATCCAAGATTTAGAGGGAAACAATAAAGAAAACATTACCCTTTTTCAGATTGAGACTTGACATTGTAGAAAATGAGAAAACTTATCTACAATTTGCAGCTTTTTTAATGTTGAATGTCAGTGAAGATCCGATCTTGCAGCCGGTCAATCAAGCTCTCATCAGGAATCAGGGATGGGGCAACAACCTTAAAACTAAATCCCTTTGCCTGAATCTTTGATTTATATAATCATCAACAACAACTTCCCCTGATGCTTGGGGAAACCCAAAATTTTTACTGTCAGAAAACAGAAGCAATTCAGTAACACTTGATTATATAATCATCAGAGTAAGATTTGATTAAAACCCAGAAATAAAAAAAAACCAGTGGGTTCAACAACTTCCCCTGATGCTTGGGGAAAACCAAAATTTACTGTCCAAAACAGAAGTTGCATGTGAGTTTGTCAAATATAAACAACAATTTCTTTCCTTGGACTGACTTTCCCACTTGGTTGAAAACCAACAAAATAGAAGTTGGCTTCTTTCGAGGGACAGTAAGGAACTGTACCAGCTAAGAGTAGGGATAGGAACAAAACAGCAGCTGTCAGGTTGTACAGAAACTGAAAAATTGGAGGGGCCGAGCTCCATGAATGAATCTCTGTGTCTGCAGCTGAACAGAGTAGTATTAAATGTGTGGGCAAATATCAAACGAATGAGTACGTGTGCTGTTTTTGCCTGTTCTTTTTTTTTTTTTCACGTGGGAGAAATGTTCCACCTAATTGGTTTACATATTAACTGTTCATCTACTTGGGAACGAGGATCTGGAGCTTTTAACATGGCCAGCCTAGCCTTCAGATCGAATAATGAATTGGCTGGTCCCTACTATACCCACCATATTTATAACCTTAGGCCACCCGCCCTGTCCTGGAAGGAAAGCAGGGGAAAACAAGCAACCCATTCCAAAAGAGAGAAGAATTTGTGTTGTTAACATAAGTCAGTAAACAAAAGTGAAGTATACACAGAATACACACGCATGACAAGAGGGGGAAAGTCAGAATATGTGTATTTATTCATCTGCTGAAATTGCGAACTTTTTTTTCATACAAGAATCTTGAGCAATTTCCTGTACATAGACACCGATCCTTGGCTTGACAATAGATGAGGACAAAACAAACAAAAAGACCTCCCATGTATTTACACATTCCCAAGAAAAGAAAAGAAAAACCCAAAAGGAAAAACAATAATTATAGGAGCCCACAGCCAAAAAAATCCCAGCTCTTATAAATTTCAACTTACCTCAAAAATTCAAGTGGGAAAGAAAAAAAAATGAATTCACTATTGGATATGATAGGAACGGGAGCATACTTGGTCAAGTGCCTCGGTAAATAAGGCAGAAAAGCTGGTCATTGCTTGAAATACACCTGGCAAGCCTGATTGAAGATTATTCAGAGTCAATGCTCTAGTTCCCTCTACTGCTTTGGCGTGCCTCAGCATTTCATCTTCAACTCGCCTTTGGCAGCCTGCAAGCTCAGATTTTTTTTCAGCAAGGGGGTCTCGAGCATCCAGAACCTGCCCATGATCAGGCCCAGAATCTGGAAGCCCAATGCCAACCATAGAGTATGAATGGTAGAACTTTCTTTCTATGTTCCGGAGAGATGATGCCTTTTTCTCAAGCTCCTTTGATGCAGTTTCAGTTCGCTTCTTAATCTTAAGCTCTTCAGTTTGTTTAACAGAAATCACATGGACCACATTGATAAAACTTTTGATAGCTTCAGAAGCTACTGTGTCAGGGACACGGTCAAGGGCAAGCTTCCACTCATCACAAAAAGCAAATACATCAGAGGGCTCTCTGTTGCCATCAACATTGTCATTGCTGACAGGAAGAAGCGTGAGCTTGAACCAGCCATGGAGGGAGCAGATAAAATCCCGTTGAAATTTTATTAAACGGCAGAAACTAGAATGCCATGCAGAGACAGCCGACTCGAGATCACGTGTTGCCTGCCGATGCAGTTCAGAAGTTGAATCACCTTTTCCTGATCTGTTTATAAGGCCACGAACTTGCTGCACAATATTGTTCTGAACTTCATGGTACTGATGCATTGACCCCCACATGTACCTAAAGCTGCATTCAAATAAATTCGATATGTGAATGTTCAACTTTAAATTATTTTAGCAGTGCAACTGTTCCACTATGCAGAATTTCAATAAATAGATACCAAGTTGCTGTACCTGATATAATGGAAATCTAAACCACCAAAAGAAAGAAAGTGATTCAGAATAAGGTTTTAATCTAATCTAAAATAGCTTTTCAAGTGGTCATACATAGTCATCATACTATTAATACTCATTCTTAATCATGCTGCTAAAATGATGATTATGATAACAACAATAACAATAACGGTGTTTTGACCAGTTTACCATTTTCAACAACCTGTCAAAAAAGATTATGGTGGGTCATACGATAGTTAACTCCAATGCACCTAACCCCACCTCCCACCTGTATGTGGCTGATACATCAATGGAAAACTGGCAAGTAATTTTGGGGCCACTGTCTGGTTCTGAATGAAAGAAATTAAAAAGTCCAGGACAACAACGCACATGTGCAAACAGAGGGGATGATCAAGTGGCATAGCAGAGAAATGAGTCATAATGGTTCACCTACCCAGGCAACATGCCAGGATCTACAATATTTCATGTATGATAAAATGAATTCAAGATTCAATTCCCCAGTAAGAAGTGAATCCATCCAGAGATAAGTGCTCATAACTATGAATGAATTTCAAAAGATAAAATAAATAATGGTAAACAGGGTAAATCAAAATTTTTACCACTTTCACTGAAAAATAATCTAGAAGTAGGAATCGAGTTGGAGTTAAGGATTTTTCTTTTTTTTTTTTTTTTTTTGGAATGAAGGATTTTTCTTGTTAAAGAGAGCAGAAAGATTGGAACATAGATATTTTACTGCAATGCCAAGATTGGCACTTAGATCGGTATTTCTTGAACTATATAAACTTTCCAAAAGAGTATTGTGCATATCTCTTGGTCTATCAATGCATTTAGTTTGCATCTGTAACATTTCAAAAGAAATATTATCTGTCTCAACACAATAGAGAAAGAAACGAAAAGAGAAAAAGAATACTTACCAATGACAAATGTCAACAAGCTGAGGAACAAGACCACTGTCCCTAAGCCCGATGATGGCAGTAGAGGTGGTAGAGACAGCCTGAGATGTGACAATGATTAGTGACTGCAGCCTTTTTATTGATGCCTTGGTCTTGTCTATCTTGGTTTCATCCTCCCCCTTGTATTCTTGACTTTGCAATGCTGACAACTTCTTTTCATGCTCAATCTTTACCCCTTCTCTAGCCTGAAATTGTTGAAAATTAATCGCCAACATTAGCACTCATCTGAAACCACATGGCTCAACAACCAGGTAGATTTTTTGCACCACATGTTTCCTTTCTTATCCAGAAGAATCCTACTGTCCAACCAATTCAAGAGACTTACAAAAGGTTCGATAAGAAAACACCACCGGGTGGGAAAAAAAAATGCTTTTATTACCTCATGCAAGTTAACAAGCAACTTTTTCCTTCAACATTCAATAAAAAAATAAGCAGCAAAAAACTCGGTAGGAAATGTCTCTGTGAATAACTTATTATTGAAGCATGTCGGCAAATTAATTGAAACCACCTTCATTCTCTACCAACCAGCACTAATTTAAGTAACCGGAAGGTAAGAAACTAAAGTTCCTGTTCTGATGCAAAAAGAAACATTCCCAGACAAGAAATCTCACACCCCATTAACAAATGCAAGTTGGAGAATCTAGAAAGGAAAAAAGTTAGTTGGCTTTAGTAGCTAAATTGGGACTACAAGGTAAGTTGGTTGGACGTGGAAACCGCGCTCCTAAGCTTCCCTAGGGCCTAACCGTCTAACAGCAATTGGGGGGTATTTTGGTCAATTCAGACTTTGTAGTACTATAAAACAAAAGATTAATTAATACTAATCCTATTAGGATTAAGGGCCGCGACAACTGTCTGTTTTGACGATAATGGCCCCACGGAGATTCGAAAGGTTTAACAGTTTCGAAAGGGGCGTTTTCGTCCAAACAGTCAAAAACTGCGGTGGACTTACGCCACCGGGCATCAAACATTTGTTGATATCCTAGTCATTTCTCTGACCTCCTTGTCTCCGATACAAAATTAGAAATAAAGCGAATTTTTTAAAATAAAAAAAAAAAGAGATTTTCACCTTGACTTCGCCGTAGAGCTTGTTCTCCCAAGCCAAGAGGCGGTCCAAAGTAGAACAAAGGCTCTTTGAACCGCCCGATTCATTGAGGGCAGTGGCGTCGAGCTGGTATTTCACAGCCAACGGCGGCTTTGAAGTCCAGCTCGAGCTTAAGTTACTGAACATGCTACTCGAATGATACACCGTCTCTGTAAATCGAAAGTCCAATAATTAAGATTAAATCAATTTGAATTAAGGAAAACGTACAACGAAAATTTAGCTTGAATTCTCCATATTTTGGAACTTACTTTTCAACTGCCTGAAACTTTTATCGAGCTGAGCTCTTCCAATCTCGAGCATCTCGGAAACCTGATCTCCGGCGGAGGCAGCTTTGTCGAAATTCTCTTTGATCGCATCGACGATCTCTTTCAAATCCCTATGCCGAACCACCATCTTCATATCCATCATAGCACCCGTCCTAAAACTTCCCGCCGACGATCCCGCAACCTCCGACTTATTATCCATTTTATTCCCCGCGGTGGCCCCATACATCGGCTGCTGCAGCTGCGGCTGTACCGGCGGAGTCTGATTACGAAGATGATGCAATTTCTCCGACTCCCCTCTCACCGAGGACCCGAAATTGGAGCGGGTCCCAATCTCGGATCTGGATGCCACGTCATCATCCTCATCCTGCCCCTCTTCATCCGATGAGCTCGTTGTAGTGTACCGGTTGTGGTCGTGGTCTCCCCATTCGCTGCACTGCACTTCTTCTCTTTCTGTTTCCTCATCAAAATTGCTCTTGGCATTATTAGAATTGATATTGTAACGGTGATTCAGTTTTTGTGGACGGAAGAAATCGTATTCTGATTTTTCCGTTTCGGTATCTTCAGCATCCTCCGGGTCGTTAGAATCTAAATGATGATGCCGTCGTGGTAGTTGTTGCTTTTGCTGCTGTAATTTTTGGTCAAAGAATTCGGAGCCCGGCGGCGACGGAGGGTAAAAATTTTCCCAGTTCCAAACGGAAGAAGCTTGGGAAGGAGTGTTGGAGTAGCTGGAATTAGCTTGATAAGCCGTCGGGAAAAAGCTGTTGGAAAATCCGGATTTCGAGCTTTGAGGAGAAGAAGAAGGACTCGATTCGGACAAAATGTGAGGGAGTTTCGGGGCTAACTTACGAGGCCGACGACGATTGGGTGCGGATGATGACATACTCGAAGCGGAGAGTATGTGGGGGAGTTTGGAGCTAGCGATTGTTGGAGAAGGAGACGGAGAGAAAGGCGGGGGAGGAGGTGGAGGGTGGAGAGAAGGTGAGGGAGATGGAGGAGCACGTGGAGGAATCGGTTTGCTCGGTGGTGGAGGAGACGGGTTGACAGGGTGGAGAAGTACGGCTGGGGTTTCGTCCGAGACGGAAAGGTGTTCACCAGCTGCGAAGGAGGAGAGAGCTGACCCAGTGAAGCGTAGAGAGCGACAGTAGTCTGCATGAGCCGCCGCTAAGTGGTGTCGAGCGTGAACCGCTTCCTTCATCAGGCGCCGCCTATCTTTGCACCGCCTCACCGTGTCTTCATTGTCTACCTTCGACGCCGCACAACCCATTTCAACACACTATTTACTCAGCAAAAAAAAAAAAAAAAGAGCAAAATTCTCAGCTGAGCCAACAAATAAAAAACGGAGAAGAACCAAAAAAACCAAATTGAAGAACAAGAGAAGCTCTACGCGGTGGCGCGTACTGTAGTGGTGGCGCCCGATTTAAGCTTGGAAATGTCACTTTTTGAGAAAAGAGTGAGAGTGAGGGAAATGAAGAGTAAAGGTTATAGCCACTGGAGTATTCGGACTGTTCCCATTTTCTGTTGTGGGGTCTCCCTCTTTTTTCAAATCCTTTTCCTCTCGTACCTTTCTTATTTTCTTAATATTTATATATTTAATTATGTTTTAATTTGTTGGTTGAATAATTAAAATATTATTAGTATTAATTAATGGGAGTTGCAGAAGGCTGCTTTTTGTTTTTACATTGTGCCTTGCAGGGGTTTAGGTGTATGGGGGAAAGAAAAGAGTGGACATTGATCTTACGCAAATTGTTTTTTGTTTGTTTCTGGGGGGCGGGCGGGGGGCTTGTGGGTCCTGGCCTTGATTATTGAGTTTAAGGGCAATGTGCAAGCATAATGCCGGATTTGTTGCCCTTTGGGTGTATAGCCGGGAAGGGCAGTCATTGCTGGATTTATTTAAGATGGATTTTGTTTTTTTGTGTGCACTTAAAAAGGTTTGCAATAGTTACTTCTATAATCGAGCATTGTGTATTATCTAACTCAATTTTTATAGTCGAATTTGAATATAATTTGAGTTCAGATTTAAATACCTGAAAATTAATGAATACTGCACCTAGTTGAGCCTTTGGTCAACTGATTTGTTTATTAGAGAGTAAATCCCATGGATTTACTATTGGTTACATTTGAAAAGCACTTTGTGTTCTGAGAAAGTAGACCTTATAAATGCTGAAGAAGGAAACAAAGAAAGAAAAAAAGAAAGTTGTTGCTTAGGTTAATTCTTTTCCTCTTTTTGCCAGCACAAAGGACAATTTACAAAAAGAAAAGAGAGTGGGAATTTTTTTAGCTTAAAGAATGAGCTAAGCATTGGACAATAGAGAAATAGTACCTTGAACAATTTTGACAATAATTGGCTCATTTTGAAAAAAAAATTCCAACCCATATCTTTGCATATATTTTGTATCTCCTAAATCTTGAGGACCTAAATAGTCCTTAAATTTGAAATGCAAATTCATGCTTTTTTATGCGTGAGAAAAGTGTTCAAGGGAAGGTGAGCGGGTAACATGCACAAAGCACTGCAAAGCATAGAAAGGCAGAATAACATAGATATTCCACAATGAGTAGATCCTTTTGAAGAAAAGCAAAAGGAGGGAAAGGAAAGAAAAGTGGTGGGGAAGGAGTTGAATGGCAGAGATTGAAAACGGTGAAAGGGAGGTTTAATTTCTATTTTCCCTCCTATTTCCATCGTCTCACTGGACCCCAATCATTCTCTTCTTTTCTTATAGTTGGGTTTTTTTTTTTTTTCTTTACCTTTTCGAAAGAACTTTTGCCTCGCCGTTTCAAACTTTTAACTAAGAAGACTCGACGGTGGGGGAAACAACTTTTCTTGGTTCGAGGGCTTAACTCCCTTTCTAATCTCACTTTGGGTATGTTTCGAATCTTAGGCATCTGATTCTCCGTAGGGTTACCAGTACCCAACAAGATAAATCCTATACCTTCAGTCTTTCCTGGGATTTATTCAAGTTGCCAAGCAAGATGATTATCTTACTCTCCCCCCCTAGCTTGTACTAAAATAAATTATTTATGAAGCTGTAGCCATGACAGGGAACCATAACTACCCAACTTTAAACTCTTTGGAAACTAATCAAAACAACATCGAGTGCCTCCTCTAAATTTTTTTTTTACACCCTAACCTATAAAGAGCAGTATGAAAAAAAAATGCGTTATTTAACAAACTTAAAGTACCTTGAAAGATTTTTTTTTCAGAATTTAGGAACAGGTTTTGAGTACAACAGCGGCAAGCCTCCTGCTCTAAACTGTAAACAAAGGATCACTAAAGCTGCAAACAAATATATATATATATATATATGAATAGTGGTATTATTTTTCTACAGCTTTGGGTGTTGCAAGCGTCCAAGAACCCCCCCAAACAGATTCTATAAAGTCGGAAAAAAACAGAGTAATGGAAGGCGGCAATCCAAAGGAAATGAAGGAACTGTTCTCTTCCCAAAAGGTGAACAATGTGGACCCTAAAGGAGAGTACATTTTTTCTAGATTGGATTATCTAATCTTTTCTCGTTTTGGGGTTTTCTTACTTTTACATTCTCGTTTGGTTTCATGGCCGTGTATTGGATTAGATTATCAGAATTCCCAAATCCCTCCAGCCACAGATTCTAAGTGTGGGTCCAAATTTATCATTTTACTATATGCTATATGCTTTATGAGGCAAAGAGCTAGATACGTAATTAATCTGGAGACTCTAATTAGAACTCAATCACCCAGTTTCTCGACACAATTAATTTGATGCGACAATGTGATTTCAACATATCAAACAAATAGAAAATACCCCCCAGCTCAAGGAGGCGCGAAAACAGTTTCCTCCTTAAATTCTATAATCACAGTAAACTTTGAACTATCATCATACTTCTAACTCAAAAACTAAGCTCCAATCGTAAACCTCACGTAACCACCATGAGAATAAGTTTTCATTTCTTAGAACAGTACTGTGATGCTCGTTCAAACTATTAACATTTCCAAAATGGCATTGAGGTCATGCAGATTCCAAAGAACAGGAAACGGGAAAGACAAACATGAGGATAAAGAGAAGAGATATTCGAAGAGAGAACAAAATTGAGAAGCAAAAGCAACCAACCAATGAATGTGTATCTCCACACGATTCTGACCCCACAGTAACAAGAGGGTATGAGACACATTTTGGTGCTGTTTGGGTCCCACCACGTTTTCTTTTGCCAAACAGCTAGCAGAAGAAAGAAAAGGATCTGTTTTTCCTCGAGTCAAACAAAAACAAATTACACATAGACGCAGCCACGCAAGTCACAAAACCTTTTGGAGACTTTTTAGAGCTAAAGACTGACTAGGTGGAGAGGCCCTTTTTTACCTGACAAGAACCCCCCTCGTTTAACAGGCACGTGTCAGTCGCACGTACTTCTCTGCTACTAATTGTTTATCTGAGGTTGGCGACAGAAGTATGACGTGGAGCAGCCTCGTGTTCTAATGGGGATGCAGCTGGGGAGGTGTTCGGCACATGCTGCTGGTCATCAGGAAACCCAAATTTCCCATACCACCCCTGAACCATGAAAAAGTAAGTGTCCAAGGAAACCACAATATCTATTCCCAGTTGATCACAATATCTGTGTCATTATCATATAAGAATGATGGACAGATTGAACAAAACGATGCAGTCCTATCATTGAAGCAATTTGATCTTAATCAAACTTTTTGATTATGACACAAAAATACGACAATTTTTGTAAAAAGCCAGGCTATGGACTAAAGAGGTTCTTTTTTGGGGTGCTAAAGCCATTAGCTTCGGTGAATGCAATGATGAGCTTCGTACGCTATAAAATGTTCCAGTGATCTAGTGACACTAAATAAGGGGCATTTCTGGTCTGCTACACAAGAAAATATACGTACAAATATAGTTCACAATACTATCATGAAAAGCAAACTTCTGCAGCAATTAAGGAAATTCACATGATGAAGGAAAATGAGACCAAACCAAAGAAAAATGCCACTAGGATTTGGCTTATATGTATGGACGTACCATGGCATCATTGATTGCATATGCAACACAATAGTGCTCCTGAAAATCAGCAGTTTGAAACAATATCAGTGATGATGACAATAATAAACTCTGCAGAATTTTTAAATCAACAGATGAGAGGCATAGATTATGCAACCACCGCTTATCCATGTGAGCAGGCCAGCCAGGGTTGCAAGAACTAGGACCTTTAATTGTCAGGCCAGTATCCACTGACTAAGTAAAGATCATGTTATTTTCCAGGTACTTCTAGAGTGTTAACTTTCTCTTTCATCGAAGATTCACTTACCTGCATCATATGCCATTCTTCAAATTCATCGAACAATTCCAGCGGCTCAATTCTGATCACCAGAATATCACATATAAGAATCATCTCAAAGAATAATTCAGAAATGAAAAAATGACAAGCTTCCCAATGTAAAGTATAAGAAAAGGAGCTAAAGATGTGAACCAAGAAATTGAAAGGAATTTCCCTTCACATCTTCTCAAAAACCTTAAAAGAAAGGTTGCTGAAAGAAAGGAAGCAAAGATTCTTCCTTTCAGTAAAGCAACATTTGCAGAGCAGCAATGGCACACACACAAAGAGACAGGAATTCGTTATCTGATTCAGATTTGAACTTTCTACTTCTTCTAAAAGCAGTTCTAATCTGTTTGAAAGAACATCTTTCCCCTCAACAGAAAATTACAGATCCACTTTAAAGTTACACTTAGCTGCTGCTTTTGTTTTCATCATCAATTTCATGGCCTATAGCAGCATACAAAGTTGCCAAGCTCATTAATCAGGTCATGGCCTTGCCGGTTGGATATATATTGAATAAAAGTGGTGACTAAAACCACAGGAGTTATGCACAGCAAACAAATCCACAGATATAACTTATGGAATCAATAAATGACCGCACATGATATTGCAATTCTGATATTTGAATCCATGATAGTACAAATCAAACTTAGCTGACATGATGATAATAAACAAGTGATCAGAATGAAATCTAATTCAAAACAACTAATGAGTTACTCCACAGGCAAGAAGACACCTGTGCTGCCAAATTGGCTTTGTCTGTCATGACATATATGAAAAAAAAATACTTTATAGCATTAAAGCAGCACATACCTGCGTCTTTCACGGGCATCAACAAATTCACTATAAACTCTCAGCATGTCCCAGCCAACAGCTTTCTGAAACCTCAAACACAAAATACACAAAAGATATTGAAGAAAACAACATAAAAGATTATTGAAATAATAAAATTCAAAAGGAAAAAAAGCTAGAGAGAATCCAGCTCAGAACAAAAGGAAGAAAGAACATACAAATATTACTAATGTTATATAATGCTCCCATTTCTACACATTAAAGTTCATTCCGGCAGTATTGTGAAAGAAAAGAGCGAAGGAGAAGGACAAACAGTCAGCTAGATTTTTATCTTTATCTAGCCAGAACTTGGCCTTTATATCAGGCATTACTATAGTCACCATCAAAGAAATGGTGCTCTACAGGCACCCAGCAAACGCATATCATAAAACAAATAAATAAACTGGCAGATGTATACAATCTTCCTTCACCTAAATTCCCAATATCAGCCCACACTGTTTCCAATTGAAATTAAGGAAATATACAATAAAAAGATGTATATGGTAAAATGTTAAGTGAAATTAAAAATAAAAAATATACTCATATACCTGCCATCCCTGATCAAGAAATAGTTTTTCCTTTGCAAGCAAAGTTGGCGTAGCATAAATACCCAAAAGTGCACAGCCTCGACTCTGAAACAAAAAGTTGACAAAGAGTTATCAATTTAGTGTAAGTTTCTATAAGTCAACATCAAGGCATCCAAGCCCCCATGTCTAGCATAAACAGTGCTTAAGCAATGACAAAATATCCATTTGCACCTTTTTACTTCCATGACACCTTAGTCATATAAACAATCTTTTAGAATAAAAGCTCTTAATTCCTATGTTAAAAAATTCTCAATTCAACCAAAAAGAAATAAAGGGGAAAAGAAAGGTGTTCTATCAAGGGATTTTCCCATCCCTATTCCCTACCTATGTAAACATCTTTCCACCTAACATCAACAAAGTGCAAAACAAGGCAAAACGTCTCTGGGTTCAAAAGAAATCCATATGTACAGCTAAATGAGAACTACTAAATCACTCACAGAATCAAGCCTCCTCAAAATTAAATGACATTGAGAAAGTAAGATGTTTTCACCTCCAAATTTCTTATCATTTGCTGCCCAAAAGCATCATCTGGATGAATCTGTTGACAAGCACCATTAACTGTGAATTTATCGTTTTGTCTTAAACCACGCCAGACACGGAAGGCATTCAAGGAAGGAACAGTTGCAGGAAACCACAACCAACATAAAGAAAGGAATTAAAGATGCTGGAATTTCAGAAAAGTACAGAACCTGCTCGTATAAGAAAAATATTGCTGTTGAAAATGTTTTTGATGCCCAACCAACAATAGAACGGCTTGAATCTGGATCCAGGTATATTAAAACGCATTCTGCAATTATAAATGTTGGCAGACTGATACCAATATCAGACGACCCTAAGGTCCCTAACCATGAAAAGAATAAAAAGTTTCCACCCAAAAGGCAGAAAAGAAAGAAAATTCATGAAAAAAGCTAACAAGGAAAACAACACAAATTGCTGGAAACCATCATAATTACATTCGTAAAACATGCAAAATGAAATAGAAAGAAAGCATTATTAATTACTAACAGCTTCCAAAAGGATGAGTAATATGCTAACAAATACAAAAGAATAGGAACTGATTCATGAACACACCAGGGATCCATATTTGCCAGAGATATGACATCATCTAATTTCTGTATGTCGCGCAAATCAACTGGAAGTAGCTTGTACTGATCACTAAGCACTTCTCCATTCTCTGCAAAGATACAAACACTCTATCATTCCTCCAAAGAAACATGTGCTTAAATGCACCAGAATTTCACATATGCAATCACAGGAGTTCTTACAAAAGAGCAGAAGCAGAATACATAAAGTACAAGAAGCTAGCACTATGATTCCTTCAATAAAACATCTGTTATATATATGATGCACTATAATAAACAAAAATATGCCACCAAAGCCTATAAAATCATATAAGTCTAAACCAAGAAAAACTTTAGGCATATTTGACAAAAGAAAACCAACTCACATCAAATATGAGTTACTTATAGAACAGTGGTTGAAAATGAACTTTTCTGCATTATGTTTTGCATGGCAACTTGAATGCTTTAAAGTTTATGTACCATGGCATAACCATACTCTTGCTAATAGTCCCATCCACACATACCAGAAAAGGAAGATAACAAGTTTGAGACAAAAAGAAAAGACAGCCATTATGAAACTAATACCAGCAGCAATTCCATGTAGCAATAACCAGGGCCACTTACCTAGTGAGATTGATGCTGTTGCACCCACTTTGTCCCTCAACTGACTGCAGGATTCAATAAGGGAAGCCTTTTTACTAGTTACCTATAGGAAAATAAATCACCTTTTAAAGCAGAATAGAGTACAAATCTATTACAATCATATTTCACTCAACTGCATGGTATAGCATATGAAATTTCTGTCATTTGACTCAGTTAAAGTAAATCAACTGCTCACTAAAGATACAACGGAGAATACATGATCCATGCACAAGGTTAACATAAGCTACTTCAATAGAAAAGTCTTAACCAGCTCAGGACTCAATGCATCCTCAATACAGAGAAATTAAGCTAAGTTTTAACTCATGGAAAAGCTCAACAATGTTTCAAAATTGCACCTCTTTAAAATCCAGTTCCACATATAGATATGGAGCTTTTCCCTCATCCTGTCCAGGAAAGAGAAAATAGAAGACCAATTAAACTTGTCAATATTCAGGCTTCTAAAAGGTAAATCAAAATTTCCAAAAATATCTGCAGTAAATATACACATAGGGAACATGCATTTTCTCCAGATATTTACCAAACACACACAAAAAAAAAACAATGCAAGCAATTCATATTAGCAAAAATACAACAGTGGAACAACTTAAGTTTCATGTGTTTTACATGAATCAAAAAATGAAGATAAACATTCTTAAGTTTGTCATGTGATATGAGCTTATCCCAACTCACAAGAAAACTCAGGCACCTGCAACTGAAAATATGTCGTATCAAACCCAGCACCAAGTGATAATATCTGCTTCTTCGTATGACCCTTTTCACCATTACATCCTTCACAATCAAGAAACTGATAGAGAAGCTTCCTCAGAGCAGCCCAACGAGCAAAATAACCTCAAATATACACCCCAACAAAGAAAGAATGATGAATAAGATTAAACTCATTACAAAAACCACAAAGCAGCAAATCAAAATGCTAAATCCCCAAACAAATCAAATTCTTACCACGGTTAATTATAGGAGATCTCCTCACAGGTCTTCTAACAAACAAATGAATGTAGTCATCTTTCATGTATCCCTTTTTAACACATGACCTTTAAAGAAACAGAATTTTTGACCGTTAGCATAATAATAGTGATAAACATCTTTTCTGAAAATTAAGAAATGTTTAAGCAAATATAAATTCTTCTAAGGTATCCAAAACAGAGAAAGAACAAGCTCCTAAATTAATTGTTCATCAGATTCGTCTCCTTCACATCGGAACCTTGTATCCAAACTCCACAATAAAGTGTTCAGATCATTTGAACACAATTACAAGTTTCAAACCTACTTTTTCTGTTTTCTTTAATTTCTGCAGTGATAAATGAAAATTAAGAAATGTTTAAGCAAATATAAATTCTTCTAAGGTATCCAAAATAGAGAAAGAACAAGCTCCTAAATTAATTGTTCATCAGATTCGTCTCCTTCACATCGGAACCTTGTATCCAAACTCCACAATAAAGTGTTCAGATCATTCGAACACAATTACAAGTTCCAAACCTACTTTTTCTGTTTTCTTTAATTTCTGCAGTGATGAATGAAAATTGAGAAATGTTTAAGCAAACATAAATTCTTCTAATGTATCCAAAACAGAGAAAGAACAAGCTCCTAAAATAATTGTTCATCAGATTCGTCTCCTTCAGGTCGAAACCTGTATCCAAACTCTACAATAAAATGTTCAGATCATTCGAACACAATTACAAGTTCCCAAACCTACTTTTTCTGTTTTTCTTTAATTCCCGCAGTGATAAATGAAATTTAACGTTTCCGAAAGTGCCAAATAACATCGTAAAAAATAAGGAAGAGGCACGCACAGTTTACTGGCTGAAGCGTCGTCGTTGGTGGCTTGAACCGCCGCCCTGTTGCTCCGTGAATCAGCCGCCGAATTCGCCATGCTTCGATTACTCTTTTTCCTTGCGCGATGAAGACAGAGATATTTCTTTTTCTTATGGAAGAGAGAGATAAATCGTAATTAACTGAATATGGATTATGATTCGCCTAAATTTTAATTTCACTGTGAATTTTTGGCTCGCCGTCTGACGCGCCAAATATCTGTTACCATTGGTGTTTAAGGAGGGAAAAAAATTATTTATCCGACTCTAAATGTAATTTTGGGTAGTAATTTTTTATAACCATTTTCTAAATTCAGCTGCATTTTTAATTACCAATTTACTCCATACAAATAATTTAAAGTAAAACATCCTATTCTTTTAACTTTTTATTAAAATTTCAAATAAATTTATTAATTTTCTTCAACTCAAAAAATATTTTCATTGAATATATAAATTTAAACATTAGTTAATTATTAAAAAAAATTTTAATTTGATAACGTGATAATATTAAAAATATAATTTTAAAATATATTATGATATAATTTTTATTAATTTAGAAAAAAAATCAAGCTAATACCTCTCAGTGTTCCCTTCTCTTGGGAGCACTGATCAATGCTCCTTAATTTTTTTTTCAAAAGAATTATATAACAATAATTTTTAAGTATATACAAAAATATTTTAATTTTTTCATCTTCTCTATTATTTATGTTTACACTTTTAAGATATATTGTTAATTTTAAAAATTAATGGATTTGTTTAAAATTTTTATTAAAATTTGAAAAGGTGAAGTTATTGTACTCAATAGTTTATATCTTGTGAAAGATGAACTTTTTGTATAAAGTTCATTTAATCCTTAATCACTTAATTAGTATTTTACTTACATTCTAAATTTATTTTCATTTGAGGAAATTGTGAGAAATGTCCTTTCTTGATAAAGACATTTTAAAAATAACCATCAGAATAAGTTTAACTGTTTTTAGCTATATTTAGCTATAACTTGACAAAAATACATTTTAAACTATTTTAAATAAATTAAACCATTAATCATAATTTCTTTCCATTTCTATTTCAGATTTCTCTCTCTCATTATCCCACTTTCTCAAATTTTATCGATTTCTCTCTTCGACGTTCGTTTGTTATTCTTCCAATTTCTCTCTTCAGCATTCGTTTGCTATACTTTCGATTTCTCTCTCTCACGTTTTCAGATTTCTTTTCCTTACGCTTTCAATACACTAAGCAATCGTTTCGAAGTGTTTGGATGGGTGGATATTTGAAAATTTCGATTTTTAGGTATTTTTTAGAAAATTAAAATGGTAGAAATAATCACAGATGTATGAAATAGCTTTTAATTGAATCAATTCGGGATCTAGATACCAATAAATTCAAAATTTTGAAATTTATAAACTTAGGTTTTCAAAATAATTTTTTTAAAATTTTTAGTCAAAGTAGGTGTTTTAGATAAAAAAATTGTATTTTGATTTATGAAAACATGTTGGAAACACTTTAAGCAGTGGTGTGTCACAGATTTTTGTACATGGCGTGTCACAACCTAACCATGGCTTGTCACAGGTTTTTGTACATGGCGTGTCACAGCCTAACCATGGCGTGTTACAACTTAACCATGACGTATCACAGATTTTTGTACATGGCTTGTCACAACCTAACTATGGCTTGTCACAGGTTTTTGTACATGACGTGTCACAGCCTAACCATGGCGTGTCACAACTTAACCATGGCATGTCACAGATTTTTGTACATGGTGTGTCACAGATTTTTGTACATAATGTGTCACAACCTAACTATTACTTGTCACAGGTTTTTATACATGGCGTGTCACAGCTTAACTATGACGTGTCACAACTTAACCATGGTGTGTCACAGATTTTTTTACATGGTGTGTCACAGATTTTTTTACATGGCATGTCACAACCTAATCATGGCTTGTCACAGGTTTTTATACATAACATATCACAGCCTAACCATGACGTGTCACAACTTAACCATGGCGTGTCACAGATTTTTATACATGGTGTGTCACAGATTTTTGTACATGACGTGTCACAACCTAATCATGGCTTGTCACAGGCTTTTATACATGGCGTGTCACAGCCTAACCATAACGTGTCACAACTTAACCATGGCGTGTTACAGATTTTTGTACATGACGTGTCACAACATAACCATGACTTGTCACAGATTTTTGTACATGGCGTGTCACAGCCTAACAATGGCATGTTACAACTTAATCATGACGTGTCACAAGTTTTTGTACATGGTGTGTCACAGATTTTTGTACATGATGTGTCACAACCTAACCATGGCTTGTCACAGGTTTTTGTACATGGCGTGTCACAGGTTTTTGTACATGACGTGTCACAACTTAACCATAACGTGTCACATCATAGCGTGTAATTTCATTAAGGATATTTTTGTCCAACTTAATTAAAAATAGTTAAAATTATAAAAATGGTTACTTTTTAAAACATCTTATCTTTAAAAATTATTTTTTAAAACGTCCCATTTGATTTTTACAATTTAAGAATAATGTTTCAATTAGAAAGTTGTACTTAAATAGTCACTTGTTACTAATCCTTTTGTCTGTTTTTCTTTATCTATTTTATATTATTATATCTTAAATGATTTTTTTAGATACTTAATATTTTTATTCTTTTTATATTATTGTTCATAATCTTTTTACTTTTTCATGTTACAAAGCATTCAAAATCTATATTACAACAAAATTAAATTTTAATATAAAATAAATCAAAGTCAAAACTTATATCTTAATTATCATAAAAATAAAAAAAACAATTATAAAAAAAAACAAGCATATAAGAACCAAGAGAATATCATTTAAGTAAGATTTTATATGTCAATAAAAATTTTAAAAAAATTAAGAGGTAATCAAATTTTTATTAAAAAATGAGGTTATATTGATAATGCATTTTATAACAAAAGGGTTTTAATAATTAATTAATCTATTATTTGGTCCAAATTTCATCCTATATGTTTCATTTTTAAACACTTAATATTCATACTTGTTTTATATTACAATTTTATGTTTTAATTTTTTTATTTTTCATTTTAAAAAGCAATAAACATTAATCTTACAAAAAATTTAAATATTAATATAAAATACATCATAATCAAAAATTTTATCTTAATTTTCATAAAAATAAAAAAGAGACAAGCAGTTAAAAGAATAAATGAATACTTTAATTCTCAATTTGCACACACAGAGGATGAGAAAAAAAATGAAAGAGTATTAAAAGGAAAAATATTTATTCCCTAAAGTAATAATTTCAATTATTTAGTAACATATAAAAAAAGATTAATCAATTAACTAATTAATTAAAAAATTATCAGTTTAAAGGGTTAAATTAAGACAAAGTCCCGACCGAGTTTCATGATTCACACATTTTAAGATTTACATTTCTATAATTAAAGACATCCAACACAATGAATTTAGAATTTTTTTTTGATGAATTTAATAAAAATAATTTCACCATAAAAATAAAAATAAAATAAAATAAAATGGTTTCCATCATCATAACATGATGTCAAGCCTCGAGACACCTGTGACAGTGCAGCACAAAGTTGCCAATACAGAAAACATCAGCAATTTTACATTTTAATAAAAAAATTAATTATTATTTAAATACTTTTTCTACCATTATCATCAACTTTAGTATATTAAATATAATTAATTCAATAATTTTGATGTAATTTATATCAATAATTTTGCAAAATCATATAAACCCTTCCCCAAAGAGAGGCAAAACCAGAAGGAAGTTATAGCGGGGCAGCTTTGATGTCCCGAATTCTCTCACTCTCAGGGGAGACGATCGAATCGTTATTTTATGTAAACCCTAAAAAACTCTCCGTCGCGAAATCCACCGTCGCCAGCGCCAAACCCTAGGTTTTATAGTTTTTTTTCGGTTCTCTGAATGCTTTTCTATCTGTAAATTTTTTTTTTGGAAGATGGATATCGAGCAAAAACAAGCAGACTTGATCGATCACTTCGTGAAGCAAGCGTTGGCTCAGAAGGGCTCGGCTCTTGGCTCCATAATCCTCGAAGCGACGTCGCATCCTTCCCTCTTCGCCTTTTCTGAGATTCTTGCCGTGCCCAGTGTCGCTGAGGTTCGAACCTGTTCCATTCCTATCAAAGCTGTAACCAATTAATTTATTTATTGTTTGCTGTACATCGTTGATTGACTGTGAAGAGATTGTGTGGCAATAGAAGCACACTGTTTGGTTGATGAGAAATTTGAGTGAAAAATAACGAAATCAAAGTTTCATTAACGTGTTTGGATTTAGAAATTCATATATTTGTCTCCTATTTTGTAAATTACATAGCGTACTTTTAGCTGTTTTCTCGTTCTTTATACATCGCGTAGGAATGCCATCTATGGAATTAGGTTAGACTCTTGTCCGATGTTTTGTTTAATTTAAAAATTTTATCTGGCAAATTGTTTGACTAGTTTCACATGCATTCGTCAATCATTAGTCAGAGAGGTTCAAACTTGGTTTAAATTGACCAGAAGTTTTTGGGGGAAAGATAAATATATAAAACTCATGAATGTGAATTACAATTTCTGAGCAATTAAATGGTTACTATGCTATTAGATTGTAGTTTTTTTTTTTTTTTTGTATTTTTGCTGTTCTCTATTTTATGGTGTGTTGGTTTTCTTGATAAGCATTTTTTTTAAGCATTAGTTTACTTGTAATTTATGTGAAATAAATGAACCTGTGCAGCTTGAACGAACTGAAAACTCAGTGTACCTTGAGGTGCTTCGGTTGTTTGCACATGGCACATGGAGTGATTACAAGGGTAAACAGCAAAACCTGTGTTTTATTGTTCGGCATTAAGAAGTTTGTAATGCGTTGAGTGCACATTTTTCCTTCCCGCACCATGAGTTTTCTATTTGAGAAGATTTGAAGATTATTAGTTGTAAATGTCTCATGTAAGTTAGACTTAGATATTGAATAAGAGTCTGAAATGTGTTCCTTTCCTTGTTGGTTAACTTTAAATCTGGAAATTGGTCATTAAGGGATATTAGTTTTGTCTCTTGTAATGTTAAGTATTTGCTTTTTGTGGCTAAAGTGGCAACTTCTACTATTATGGTAACATAGAGCTACTAATAATGAAACTGGTCCATATCTGATCCATATCTATAAACTATTATTCGGGTAATCTTCTGAAAGAAGATATTGCAATTGTAGTGATTTAATTATTTAAATGCAAATTTCAAGGACTAGTAGTTGAAAAGGCATTACATGTCATTCTTTCTTCCTTTTTTAATATTATTTTTCCAGCTTAATGATTTGGCACTTTTCCTATTATTATATCTCTTTCTCACTTCTATTATCTTCTTTTTGACAGTGTTTGTCAGTGATGTTTAATTTTCCAGCACAGTAGGCAGCAGAACGCCCTTTACTTAATTAACTACTTGACATATTTCTCTGTCTTGATTGTTCTTATTTTGCTTCTGCACATTTTAAAGCCATGAATTTTGTCTGTTAAACTATTTAATTAGGTAATAGTGGTTGTCTTCCTCAACTGGTCCCTGATCAAGTCCTCAAGCTAAAGCAACTTACTGTCCTTACACTTGCCGAGACAAACAAGGTATTCTCTTTGAGTTATGGGGCATTTGCACATCTAAATATGCTATTTTCTAGTATAGTTCCATTGTAGTGGTTATGGTGCGCTTGATATTCTCCAAACTTGCCACTTTTAGATCTCTGTCATCAAGGTAAGTGACTTCAGAACTTGATGGAATAAATTCTTTAGAATCTCTCGAAAAGATTTTAACCTTTTCTTTTGAATTCTTTTGTTCCATCTTCCTAATGAAAAGGATATATGTATAATTTGTGGGAATTTTTGTCTGATGATTCCTCTATTGGTATTTCATGTTGGTTGTTAATAGTTTTCGATATTCTTCTCCAGGTACTACCATATGATCAACTAATGCTGGAGTTAGATGTCACAAATGTCCGCGAGCTTGAAGATTTTCTTATCAATGAATGCATGTATGCGGTAGGTAGTCTCCGAGCATGGTTCTCTCTATTCCTTCTTAATCCAAGATTTACTCTGTCGGCAGCATGCTTTAGCTACTGGAACAGCCTTGAAAGGCCCTGCGGATATGATGTTTTGACTTTGTGTTTTTAAAGGATGATTTCCATTCAACAAATGACATGTGAAAGAATCATCTTGCTCTTTGTGCATTACACCTGATTTTGATGGGGGTGGGGGGCGGGGGATTGAACTTTAAAATGGATCTGCATTCAACACATGGCATGTCAAAGAAGCATCATCTTGATTATATATCACAATTCATAAGTTTTGCTTTTCGAAAATGTAGCTACATGTCTGAACTGTCATTGGTGGTTGCTCCCAAGACCTGAGATCAAACTCTGTATTCACCAGGGATTGGGGGGGAGGACTATTCTCCTACAGTGTAGGTGTAGCCCAGCCATTTGTCAAAAATAAAAAAAAAAGGAAAAGAAAAAGAAAGAAAGCAGAACTAATTCTGCTGCTTGTATGATAAGTGATTGTTGCAAATTCCAATTTTTCTCTCTTTTTCTTTACACTGTTTCTTGCAAATTCATATTTTGTCCTAAACACCTACCTTCCCCACCAGGTGTCTTTCCAAGAGGGAGGGGTTGGTTGACTTCTAAGGGAATCAAATTGTACCATAGTTAAACTGAAAGTGTGCTGATTGCTCATCTTTTTCAACATTTTTGTCAGGGTATAGTTAGAGGAAAGCTGGATCAGCTGCGAAGATGTTTTGAGGTATGTGTTTGCTGTACTTACCTTTCAAGTTCTTTTTTTTTTTTTTTTATTCGTTTCTCTTTCTTTTTCTTGGCTTATCAAAGCTTATAATATCTGAAGGTCCAATTTGCTGCTGGGAGGGATTTGAGGCCAGGACAACTTGGGAGTATGATACAAACACTGTCAAACTGGTAACATCTCTGGTTCTAATAGAGCATGTGATTAAGTCCTTTACCCTTGCTGCAGTCATAGTTGCTAGCGTCTGATTTAATATTAGCTTTTGTCTTTGTTCATTTGAGCTGGCAAGTTTAAGTGGACTTGATAGAAACACTGCTAAATTTAATCAATATCAGCTTATATATATCTAACATCTTTCTATTGATGAGAACCTAGGTTGGGTACATCAGACAACTTACTTATCTCAATTCAAGAGAAGATAAAATGGGCTGATACTATGAGCGAGTTGGACAAGAAACATTGTAAGGAGGTTGAAGATAGGGTGGAAGAAGTAAAGAAGTCCATCACCCTCAAGGTCAGTTGAATCCGGTTTACCTTTTAGAACTGATTGTTCTTTTGCAATAATTCAGTATTGGACCATCAAAAGCATGCAAAGCAGAATGCAGTTGCAAGTGTTTTCATTAGCCTTATTGTTGTGTGTTTTTAATTTTTAAGCCAATTCTATATAAGCATTCAACAGAGTAAAACATTTTGATTCTAACATCCATGTAGTTGTAGACATAAATAAATTGTTTTTAAATATTGAAAATTGTTTATTGGGGGGGGGGGGGGGGGGGTGATGGTGGAAAGAGAGTCCTTTAATTGTTGCAAAAATGCATATACAGAAAAGTTTGGAGCTTAAAGCTGCAATTTCCTAGTTAACATGCAAATGAGTGAGTTTAACTGGATCTAGAATTAGCATGCCATGACTTCACTCATTCAATACCAAGATATGTTGGTCGATGTGGCTTACTTACGTTGTGGCAGAAGTTACACACTGTAAGCAGGCCGACGTTGACTTCCGAGGGCTCGAGGAGATCTACTCTGAACCTGGTGGAGTGATGGACTATGAGGAAGACCGAAGCCGACCCAAGAGGTGATTCTTTTATATAAATTTATTCACTTTTGTTCTATATCCTTGAATATAATTTATACTACTTGGCTTTCCTTTCTCCTATTTATCCACAGCCTGATTTTCATACTTAATTTATACTACTTTTAATGATATAAATATTTGGTTATTATGTCTTCAAAAGTTATGCTTATTATGACTACATTTTACTGATAACTAATGGCGTGGAGAAATGCAGGAGACGGCATCCAATCTCCTGAAGCTAAGAGCATGCTACTTATTGGACGGGTGTTTAGGTGACCAGCCAGATTTTTGTTCATGGCATTCTAGCAACAGATGATTCTGCTTTTGGGACAGTGATACTGCTCTTGGTAGTGAATTTGTCATTGTTGCTTTAGAATTGGAGAATTGTTAGCTTCTCTTGAACCCATTGTTATTCCTATCGAGTTGGGAAGAATGAGACCAGATCTGGTGGTGCGGCTAAAAAATTTTTAAGCAGTTGGTTACTCAAGATTTACAAATTCAAAACTTAATTGTACTTTCTGATGTTATTACCACCTAGTGCTGCATTGTGAAGAATTTATCTTGCTTATAATTTACAAGCTGTTACATTCTGTCTTGTGGTTACTATTGGTTCCATTAATTTGGAAAAGCTGTAGGTATGTGTCTTGATGACATCTTGTTTGACCTGATCCTCAATTTAACACTGCTTGCTCCACAGCGTTTTTCTTTCTTCCCAAAGGCACCGATATTTCAAAGAGAAATGTGGTCTGAGTTAACCTAAAACTCCCTGTTGCGGAATATCCTTGTTTTTGTTAACCGGTCAGCTATTTATTGAGTATTATTTTGTATCTCCATATCTAAATGCTAGTATTAGATCGTTTGCCCTGTGACAAAGCATTTAGTATTACTTGCTCAACGACAGAAGATGAGGGAGAGCCGTTGTCGTATACACCGGCCCTTGCAACATAAATCGGAGAAGAAGAGATCCGGCAAGACTCAAAAATCTAGTAACAGAAGCCCATTTAGCGAAGACTTCAAGCTGCTGCAGTATCAGTTAAGCTTCGGGGCCCGATGAGAAACGACCCAAAGGGGAAACCGAGAGGGAGCTGCTCTGAAACATGTCACATTTTTTTCTCTGATTCCGGCAAAACTCTTGATTTTTTTTCTGCCACTTGGATTTTACAACACGTGGAATTCGTGGGATTTTTTTCTCATTTTTATCTCTTATTCTTTCTTTAGCTTCTTACCTGTGCGTCAACTGTGGTGGCTGAAGAAACATTGAAACTGTTCATAGATTCATGAATCCACCGGCGGCTACACGGTGGGTTTTTCTTTTCTTTTTGGCATGATACACAAAAAAAACTTTTAAATTATTTAAAAATATTTAAATAAGTTCTTATACTTTTATTACATTTAATCAAATAATTGTACTTATATTTTGAATTAAATAAATTTTTATATTTTTCATTTTAAATTAAAGAAGTTTTTATAAAAATAATTAATTTAGTTAAAATATCATTTGTTAATTTATGTCACATGACGTTAATATGGTATGTTAAAATATCATAATTGATTATAACGTGATATGTTGACATATCATAATTGATGATTACATGATATTAATTTGATATGATAATATGATCATGTGACATTTTTTATTTTCATATTAATATCATGTCAATGTTATATGAGTATAAATAAATATATTTTTATTAAAGATAATGCAAACCGTTCTAATCAATTGAATGCTTACTCTTGACAATCGAGTATTTAATAGACAATACTTGTTTAATTGAGATAATAACTTTTAAATATTTATTAAATATTTATAAAATTTGAATATTTTGACAAATAATAGAAATCGAATATAGGTATCTAAAAAATAATGATTACTTTATCCATCGTCATTCCTACTCACCCTAATTAGCAAGATTGATTTAAAAAATATATGTATTAATATATGTTCATACCATAGATTCTTCAAATTATGTATTTAATTGAAAGTTTAAGCAACTTAAAACAATGGAAAAAGAAGTAATAAAGAAAAATCAATGGTTTTGGTTAAGCAACCAAGACAAAGATAGAATTTTATTTATTTCAAAATTATAACCAAAATCTTAACCATAATTTTCTTTAATGAATTTATTTTTCTTGAAACATGTACTCAGCTATCTTGCTTTCCACGCAATGAAGTCGAAACCATATCAACCAGCTACATCGTGTTCATGTACAAAAAGGGAAAATTAAATCATTAATTTTCCAATTATATACAACATTAACACCGATTTTTTTTGTTTTAAATTGGAAAATATAACAAATGTAATTAATTAATTAGTTCTAATTTTCATCTTCTCCGCTTTGGAGTGTCATTGCTCAACGAAGTCGTCGAAGGCTGCTCCGGAGAGCGGCGCTTGGGGCTGGCTCTGATTGGCTCCACCAACTCCAAGTAACCGGAGCCGATTAAGTGAGGAAAGTTTAGCTTAGCCTTCGAGCCACGCATCTTGAAAGCGGCTTGGTCGTAAGCCAGCGCAGCGTCCTCGGCTGTCTCGTAAGTCCCTAGCCACACCCTGCTCCCATTCTTCTTAGGGTCTCTAATCTCCGCCGCGTACTTCCCCCACGGCCGCCTTCTCACCCCTCTGTAATGCTCCATCTTCGGCGGCGCGTAGGGTTCAGACCCCGCCACATGAACCGTCTCCTCCTTCATCAACACATCCCCAGCAGGCTCCGTTTTAACCGCATTCATTAGACCAAGCGGTTCTGATGATGGGGTGGCCGTGGCACTCCAGTTTTCGCCTAAGAGCAGACTGGTGAAGCTCGCACCCCGGAGGTACGCCGGAGTACTTCCATGAAACGACGCCGTCAAGCCCATAGAAGCTTCGAAATCATCGGCGAGCAGGTGCTGCCTTATCGACTCTAAAAGAGCTAAATCGGACTCCATGGAATTAATTTTCTTCGACAGAATGATTATCTCCCACATAAATATCTCTTCAAAATACATCAATGGCGTTCGAGTTTATATAGCACTTTAAAGTTACAGCCAAAGGGTTGTTCCTGTTGTTCCTCTAGCCCACCATCGATCTCAAAAAAACGATTGTAACCATTTCCATGAAGTTTCCTTCGCCACCATGTGCTGAGAATTGGTTTTCCACGTGCCATTTTCTGATTTAATATATATTCCCTTCAGTCTTCTATATCTATATATATATATATATATAATATTTTAATTATTTTTTAAATGATTGTTTGAATCTGAGATGATGGATGTTAACAGTGACACGGAGACAAAACTCCTTGTCAGCTATATAATAAGAAGAATATATAAAAATAACGAATCCATCCAAAGTCGGGTTAGATACAAACAGATCAGTACAACAAAAATATTACATAATTAGATAAGATAAAATATTATATATTTCATGTTTGTAAAAAATAAAATTAATTTTAAACTTATATATAATTTTTTTTATTTAACAGTCACGTTAATTAAATTAAAAATATAAATCCGTGAACATCCATGTATAGAGTATAGATAATGTATAAGTCTTTGACTAGAAACTGTGTTAGGTTTCACTTTGGGTGTAATTTGAATGTCTTTGAATGAAAGTGCAAGCAAATAACGGAATGGTAAAGTACACCAAATGACAAAGTCACCATCTCTCTTTATTTGAGTCTTTTGTTCTTTTTCTCCGTATAGGGTTGAATCATGCTGTCCTCCTTTTGGTTGTTTACTCGACAAAATGATAACATCTCACGCGTGAACTTACATAAAGAATGAAAATCTTTCTTTGTTTTCAATTCACCATGTGCAACAGCAACTCAAGCTGTTCTCACCCTTCCTCCATCTCTCAATTTACACATTATTCTTTTATATTTATATATATTTGGTAAGATTTTTTATTTATATATATATATTTTAAAAATATAAGAATATATTTTATTACTTAAAATTTTACAAAAACTACCGTATAGAGTAGCACATTGGGGATAAAGCATTTATATTTACTTAAAGATGAATTTTAATCCTTCCTTATTTGATTACATCCTGCAATATATCTCAATAGAAAAAAAATTTATGTCTAAATTATTAAATACTTAATAACGAACTTTATTAAATATGACATGATTATTTTCCATTTTGTAAATCTAATATCGAGTTTAGTAAGAATTATAGAGCCAAGACTACTTAACCCTATATATATATACACTAAAATTTAAATAAAAAATAAATCACATAATTCGCACAATTATTTTTCGTAAATATTGTTTTGGTAGAATTTATCCATAGAAACAAATTGCATTTCATTTATACTTAACAACGAATTTTAATTTTCATCCAAAATTTAATAACATTGAATTCTAATAAGTCATTCATAATATATATAATAATAATAGAAAAAATTTAAAAATCTCATGTCTAAATTATTAATAACTTAATAACGAATTTAATTAAATGTGCCGGATTAATTTTCATTTTATAAATGTAATATCGAGTTTAGTCAGCGCCGTGCAGCTTTTTTCTTTTTTCGTTATTTTAAGATAATATTGATATTGGAAATTAAGAAATTTTGGATTATTCAAAAGGAAAGTATAAAGAGAATTACTCATTTTTCTGACTCAAATTTAAATAAATTTACTAAAAAACGAAATGATTATCTACACTTGACACTTCCGTTGACAGAAAACGGTCTGCCAAAAATCAGTTGGCATCAATTCTAGTTCAAACTCGCTTCCTAACTCATTTTTTACTGCCGAGTTAATCTCACTGATCATCCTCCGTTTCGACTTGGGAGTCCCTTCATCGGATATATATGATGAACAGGAAGCCGACTGGGCCGAGGACTGAGACGAAGATGGTTCCGGAGACCACCGCTTGTTATTGGTCACTCTAACCGGCTCCACCTGATCCGAGCCAATGAGGTGAGGGAAATTCAGCTTGGCCTTTGCCCCACGCATTTTGAAAGCCGCTCTGTCATAAGCCAGCGCCGCATCCTCAGGCGTCTCGTAAGTCCCGAGCCAGATCCTCGCACCGTTCTTCTTCGGATCCCTTATCTCCGCCGCGTACGTCCCCCACGGCCTTCTCCTCACACCCCTATAATGCACATTCTTAGGAGGCGCTTGCCGTTTAGGGGCAGTCGCCGTCGTCGCAGTCGCAGTCCCCACGTCGGATGTGAACACTTCGCAGCTGGGAACCGAGACACCAACAGCGGCCGTCTGCGCCGCATCGAATAACTGATCAAAGGTTACCCAGTGATGAACATCAATCGCATCAGTTTTCGAACAACCAATCTGATCATCAAACGGAAGTTCATCTTCCAAAAGATACTGACGAATCGACTCCAGGAGGCTGAGATCAGACCCCGAGGTACTTCCACCGCACATATTTTGTTTTCTTCTTGTTCTTGAGATAGACCCAGAAAAGGAATCAAGCTTTTAGTACACTACAAGGTTTGGATTTGAATTGAATGGTTTCGTAATTGGCTTCCTGTCTACATATATATATATACCTTGAGACTTTGATATTAAACTATTAATTCCAGCTTTTCCTACTTTGCTTCTTCAGGCAATGCTACGAAGTTTCTCAGGAGTTGAGTTTTTTTGAGAACATTTCCACCACGTTTTTGAAATGCTTCAACATTAATATTTTTTAATTAATTTATTCATACTTTGCATAGTTTATTCATCCAATAATGGAGACAAAGGTCCATACTATAATATTCCAATCAAATGAATAGATCTAATTCAACCATATACATATTGTCCTTATCCACTTTCGGGTGATTTCTTAACCATAAAACCCATTACCCTCACTTTTATGCTTATCAACAATAGATTTTGCTATGCTGATTCTCTAGCCAAAATGGGTTTGATCAGAAGTGAGATGTTTGATGTTGATTGGATGTGTTAATTTTTTAGAATATTGATTTTTTGTTTGTATTTTTCAATTTAAGTATTTTATTCGGATGTGAATGTGATTGATATTGTGTATTAATTGATGCGTACTTATTTATTAATGCAATGTTAATACTTTACGTATTATGGTTAAATTTTATATGTTATTTGGCTTAATAAAACAATGTATTTTGCTGAAAGCTTGAATTTCTTGGTATGGCAATCAGTTTTCGCTGATTTTTAATGTATTTTAATATCTCATATGGAAATCAAAGTTTTTTTGATTTGGTAAAAAGAAAAATTGATGCTTTCAAATTTAATTAAGTTTCCCAAAATTTTGGTTGATATATATTTGACCAAGCCATCATTAGAAATTGTAGCACAACATTGACAAATATAAAATTAAGTTCAATTTGGCATTTATTGCCTATTTTTTTTATTTCATTTCATATTGATTGGAACTTTCTTTCCAATATGAAAATATTAATGATTGTAAGGGGTTTATTTGTTAAATGGGATTCTTTCTTTTTCTTCGTCTTTTTTTTCTCTTTAAATTTCCGTTTAAAATAAAGAAATTCAGGTAGTATGTATGTGTTTTAATTTTAATCCCCAACAGATAGCTCTTAGGTAAACAATGCTTGGCAGGCAGGAAATGTATTGTACCCTTTTTCTTTTCTTCTTCGGCAAAGCAAAAAGCCAGCCTTTAAAGTAAAGGGTTTTGGGGCCTATTTGATGAGTGAACAGCCTTTAGGTTCAAGCAGGAATGTAGATTTATTTCTAATTAGAAATTGGAATTTTCTTCAATTCTTTCGTACGGAAAACTTCTACTTTTATTAATTCATTTGTAATAGAATTTCTCTCTAAATATATACTCAAAGTAATATATTTAAAGTTCAATACTTATAACTCTCGATATAATTTGAAATATGTTTTATCTATCATAAAATAGTGAAATGATTGTTAATTCAAAGAATTATATTATTAAAGTCACTTTTATCAACGACAGAATGAGAAGCAACTTGTTTAGTTTCCATTCTTGTGAATTGACAAATTAACTTGTTTATAAAGACTCTCACCCTTTTGAATTTTGACTGGGAATCAAAATTTACACGTAACTGAGACCTGAGTTAAAGAGGAGACCGAAGGGAACACTTTTTGAACCTACCAAAACACGTACAAATATTTGAAAATTCGTATACTAAACTACATAATAAATGTCATTGAATTTGTCATAATTCAGCTGCCCAAACTCATAACGTGAGATTTTTTTTAATTATTATATTTATTTACTTTTGGTATGTAGATTTGTAAAATAATTAAACACAACCACATGTTATGCATATTTTATTATATGGTTTAGGAACTTGGAATAACATGTGGGATTTAATTCCTGGTGTACTTGCTTTCTCTTATATTTTATGGACTAAACCCTCCTTTTATCTTTTAATTAGTAATGAAGGAACCTGTGTGACTCCATGTTACTTAGTGTTAAGCAAAATGGAAAATTGATTCTCTTTGTCTTTGACACTTTGGACAAAATAATTAGCAAACCTCAAGGAATATGAAACACGTCCACACAACGTTACCCAATTATCAAAAAATTGTTAAATATTTATAAATTTAATCAGAGATATTATTTTTGCGCAAATCTTTCTTGAAGTTAACATTTTTGCAGATTATTTTGTTAAATTTGATATCGATGAAGACGACAATTCAGTTTCTATTCATTGACATTAAAAATTTATTGAGATAGCGATTAAGTCTATAATATTTTGATTTAAATAAGAGATTAGATGTGACATAACTCATTGTATCTTGTCGTCTCACTACAAATTATCCTGTTTCAGCGTCGATCAACACTATAACATTCATTTTCCAGGACTGCCTCAGCTTTCTTTGGATTGCAGGATCACACGATTGCTCGTGTGTACATTTGTATTCTTAGGACTTTGTTAGAATTCATTTTTTGATGTTTGTTTGTAAGTTTGTATTTGATTTTCTTGACGAAGTTCATGATTATGTATCAAATCCTAATACTGAATAAAATTTTCTCGTGAACAATTGACGAAATTGTTATATAAAATTCTTTCTTTTTTTTTTTTGGGAAAAATCAGCTTGGTTTTGATCAATTGAAAAATTTGTTTTCTCAATATCTGAAATTCAAAGAACATGAAAGTGCCAAAACACCTTTCTTTACAAAAGAAAAATATGCTTTGCATGGGAAAACACCTACTTCAAACCATGGCATGTACAACAACTATGGGCGTTGAAAGCACAAACTCCTATATAACCCTATTTCTGTTTTCACACGGAGAAAGGAAAAAAACAAAAGAAAAAGGATAGCAAGAAATAAAACGATTAAATCAATCAATGCATGACTTTGCTTTACGACATTTGGAGATCAACTCTGTTGGTAAAACTTGTGAGTCAACAGTCGGAAGGTTACCGTAATTGGCAATGGCAAGTACAAAGCAAGTCCGGAAATTCCATGGTGACAAAGGAAAAAACGGCGAGAAAGAGAGAGAGGATACATGTACCAAGGACAACCTAGCTGGAAAATCATTTTCAGATGAAGTTCATGGGCTGTTCTAAGCTTTTCCTTTGACCAAATCTCTCATTTGGGAAACCAATGCAATGTCGGAGCCTGTCCTACTCGTTTTGCTTAAGTCTTTGATCGCTCATCTACTTTGAAAATTTGTTGCTCTTTTTTAAAATTTAATAAACATTTGAGGCAAACATACAAAATCAATAAGGACAAACGTACATTGGTGTTGCTGTCAAGATGTTGATGGGTAGACGTAAAATGATTGTCGATTGATACTATTGAATGCGTTAACTTTTGAAATTGTTTGACAATAGATTTAAATCGAATTTGGTATTACGTGTATTTTTAGGTGTCTTGGTAGAACGTGATCAATATCGAAAACTAATTAACATGCGGCAGATAGATGTTGGTATATTAAAAATAAGATTGGTTTTTGGTCAAATTTTACATTATTATTAATTTGTGATTCGATATATTTACTTTACTTAGGAAAAATAAAAAAAAGAACTAAATAATCAAATTATTGCATGATGAATGGAAACAAGAATATAAAATAGTGTAGACAATAAAAGATTTATGACTTTGTTATTTTATAATTTATAAGTTAATTACTAAATTAATCAATTTTGACCATATCAATTTTATTAAAATTTAAATAAATTATTTTTTAAATAAAATCACGATCATTGTGAGCAAGATAAATATATTTAAACTAAAACCAAATTGCTTATTTGAACAATCAAACAACAACTTAAATTTTACAAAGGTTCTCACTTCATTTTCTTCAAGAAGTGAAATTGGGAAAAAAAAAAAAAACCCTTAGTGGTAATACATATATAGAACAAAATGACCCTCTTCTGGTCATGAAAAAAAATCAGATCTTAATCTGTTATTAGTTTTTTTTTGTTTATATTTCTTAACTAATATTATTTCAATCCAAAGAAAATATATTGGATTTTATTAATTACGTTAATTAGCTAGATGATCCAAAACTGGTCTCCAAGCGTCCAAGGAGTACTCATTTGAATCATCTCCGCAGCTAAACTTGCACCTTCCTGGAGCTTGGCTGTAACCTGATCGGAGTTACTTGCACTACTCTTCCTTCTCTTCCGCGAGCAATCGCTCAATGCGGACGCCGTCGTCAGAGCTGAAGATTCTGGTGAGCGGCGCCTTGAGCCTACCCTAACTGGCTCCCAAGTGTTGGAGCCAATCAAGTGAGGAAAATTCAGCTTGGCCTTAGCCCCACGCATTTTGAAAGCGGCTTGGTCGTAAGCCAAGGCAGCATCCTCGGGCGTCTCGTACGTCCCGAGCCAAATCCTCGCCCCGTTCCTCTTGGGGTCCCTAATCTCCGCCGCGTACTTCCCCCATGGCCTTCTTCTTACTCCCTTAAAGTGCATCCCCCTCGGTGGCACGCTGGTCTCAGGCTCCACCTTAGGTTCTTCTTTCTCTATTTCCCTGGTCGTCGTCGACACTAATTCTTCAACTGCCACCGGCGTGTAATTATCAACATCGTTCGAGGGACTCCATCCAGAGTTTGCCGCGTCCCGCAGAGCACTGTAAACCAGCATATCCTCGGAATCGTCAATCTTTAAAGGCAAATCACCCCAACTTTCGTTCAAGAAAACACCACTGAAACTTGAACTCTGGTTGTAGGAAGGTTCAAGAACAACGTTGCTGGTCGTCGTTGTTGCTTGAGATTCCTCAAAATCATCAAGGAGATAGTGTTGAAAAGATTCAAGGATGTTGAATTGTGACCCTGACATAATCTCCACCTTCATTTTCTTTTTCCCTTTATGATCAAATTAAAGTCACGAAATTTTTCCTGTTTTGGGCTTTGTTGTTCGAAAATTGGGAACTGTGAGTGATTTTCAGAGTGTGAGCGAAGACTTGGGCGAAGGGTATTATGGTTTTTATAGGAGGAAGCAATCTAATCTAATAAGAACTAACGAGACCTTGAGTTCTTTAAACTTTTCCAGCCATTTCCATGAATGTTCCCTTGCAGCTCTGAGGAATTAAATAATTTGAAGTGGGGGAGGATTTCGATCACATGTTCGTATTTCTTTAACTAAACCTTAATGTTTCATAGTAGCACTAATTATTATTTAATTGGTATAAAACAGCACGTTCCTTTCTTTTATTAAAAAATTTAAAAAAGGATTGTTGATTTGGAATATTTTAATTTATTTTTATTTCCAATAATTTGTGAGTTGAGATCACCTGATTGGATGATTATTTAGACAACATTAAGCGCCTAATTAACATTGTTAGATGACTAACGAAACTTTACCTTTAACACGTTTAGTAATTTAATCTATCTTCGAACACGGTCGTTTCTTTTCTAATTTTAGCTATAAGCTAATAAGCTTAATGTTTAGTATATACTTAGTTACTATTATAAGGTACACCAATGGAATTGCCCCTCCAATTAATTTTACTGATCATAGTCATCTGTTGATTAGCTACGATAGCAAGTCCAAAATAAGACAGGAAGGTAGTAGTTGAATGGATATTGCCCGATCCCATGTTAAAATCAAAGTTTTTTTTTTTTTGTTTAGATTGCATCATGTAATAGTAAATTATATGAATTAATTCACTTAACTTTTGATTGTGCATAAACTTAATCCCTCTACAAGTAGGATCAAGGAAGGTGAAAATTGAACTCAAATAAGATTTTCAGCCTTTATATTTTTCATACCTTTTTTCCCTTTTGTTTCTTTAAACAAAGAAATTAATTCAAAAATTTAAAGAATTATAAACTCGAAATCCGTCCTTCATTTTTATTTATCTGATATGAGATTTCATTTTTTTAATAAGTTTGTAAATGTTTCATTGAAACAAATGGAAGTTACAATTTAATTATAACCCACAGGTAAATGTTTCCAATATGAACTTCTGTAACAAATAAACTTAATCTCTCTACGAGTAGGAATAAGGAAGAAGAAAATGGAACTCAACTTTCAGCATATGTATTTTCCATACTCGTTCCCCACTCGTTTCTTCATCATAAACAAAGAAATTAATTCAAAGGCTTCCCGAAGAAAGAAATAAACATGTGGAACAAAAGTAATTAGACTACGTCTTAAACAAGGTAGGTTTTGTTGCGCCAATATAAACAAGCAAGCTTCTTGTACCAATTCCTCAAATCAGAACATCACAAAAGGTCTGATGGTAAAGACTTATGAAGAGGGTACGTGAATCATATTATGTTAGTCAAGGTTGACATTTCAATGCCCCTGGGATTTGAAATCGATGCAGAAACATTGTTGTAAGTCAATCTAAGATTTTTGATCTAGTTCATATAAACCGAGTTAGAGGAACCCTTTTTCCAAGATAAGTCATAGCACATCGTCCATAATTTTCCAAGCCAAAGATCTGAACGCAAAGATTTTCCACATCCTAAAAGTTGATTCCATGATCTTTGATCCACGTTTCTTCCGTAGTTTACAAATTATTTTAACTTATTAATCAGAGAAAATGTTATACCTATCAGCTTCTGTACGTGTTAACATCTTCCATGGAAAACCCAATAATAAAAACAAAGAAAGGGTAGAGCTAGATGGGTGTTCTGAGCTTCAGATGTCAAAAAGGCATCAGATGCTTACATTTTTCTATGGTATGGGGTTCAATTACTAATTATTTTCTTTTTTTTTTTTTGGCCATGGCCCAGGTGTTGAGAATTTTATAACTAATAATTGCTTACTTTTAATTTTAATATAGCATGTGGAGATCATGTGGGAATTTATTTTTGGTATTTTAATCTTTTAAATATTGTTTTTCTTTTTAGTATGTGATCATCATTAATTGTTTAATTTCAGGTGAATGTGAAATATTCTTGAGAAGTACTGAAAAAATAAATAAGAAAGGAAAAAACAAATCCATCGTTTAGATTTTATTCCTGGTTGCACCTTTCAATTTCAGAGTTATGTATAAATTAATTAAACTGATTGAAGGTGGTATCATTCCATAAATATTAACTTTATTACTGTTACTAATTAGTTTTTACTACTTAAGCAAGTCTGTTGTTGAGTTTACGGTGGTCAACTTGAGTCGATATTTGGATTTTGCTTTTCTTTAATGTATATGAAATTCATGCTTTTCAAAAAAAAAAAGGACACATCTATCTTAAAACTATAAATAATTATCAAATATGAGATGTATGTATTTGAAATATGATAAAAAGTCCTATTAGTGTATGTTTATAATTAAATAATTAAAGATATTAATTACTACGTTTAATGTAGATAACTAAGTATAATTAATTAATTGAATGTAATAATACATATTACTACTCACCTTCATATTTTATATAATGAATTTTTTTTAATATTATGGATATTTAATACTTTTTAATATGAGATATTAAAAAAAAAAGGACAAAAAGGAAAATTTTGGATATTTAGTTAAACCAAAATGGATAGGAAAGCATATGTCTTCATTTCCAAGAGTCCATTGAAATTGGTATTTGTTAAAAAAAAAAGAGAAATATATGGATTTTTCCAAAGAGTGGTTCACGACTTATGAGAACTTGTCTCCTTACCCTAAGTCAAGAATTTGATGACAAAATGTAATTAACAAAGACCTATGCTGTTGTTATTGCGTAACATATCCTTAATCACCATGCCAATGTAAGGATGACTCAATTGATTCCAACAAGAATTTTCTATGTAAAATTTCACAATCACTAGGACCACGTTTTTCACAAAACCTTATACTTTTTCATAAAGGGAAAGAAAGAAATTTCCTAGAAACAGGAAAAATGCCATTAAAATAACCGACGACAAAGGCATTAGTTGCTTTTGATTTTCATGTGTGGAGAAATGGCAGATTCCTCTTCCTTTTTAAGTCCACAACTGCATGTTCTAACTTTTGCCAGGTTTAGGGTTGTCTTCCAAGTCCAACACCTCTTGTTCATCAGAAACCCCAAGGAAGAAAAATGTGGGGTGAGAGTGCCTCGGCATCAGCATCTGATCATGATCTTGCCGTCTTGGACTCCATCAGCGACCATCTTCTCGCTGATGACTTTGAAGTTGCTTTAAAATCTTCGGACTTTGGCAGGACTTTTAGCTTCACTAGCCTTCTCCTGAATGCCAGTACTCAGCCGTTGAAACTTGGCAGCGAGTTTGGCTCTGGATGTCCAGCTCCGTCGAATCCTACTGACTCCCCAGCAGCGCCTGAGAAAGCAGAGGTGCCGCCACTGAAGGCGAGCCAAGGTAAGGCTGCAGGGCCGGCGCGTGGAAAAGGAGTAAATTACAGGGGGGTGAGAAGGAGGCCATGGGGGAAGTATGCGGCAGAGATAAGGCACCCTAAGAAGAAAGGCGCGAGGCTTTGGCTAGGGACTTACGAGACGCCCGAGGACGCAGCTTTGGCTTACGATAAAGCTGCTTTTGAGATTCGTGGCTCCAAAGCGAAGCTCAATTTTCCTCACTTGATCGGCTCGAGTAACAGTACTGAACCTGTTCGAGTGTGCCCAAGGCGTCGCTCTCAAGACATGACCTCTTGAAAATCCGGTGGAGCAGGCTTCATTTGATGCATTCAATTCAATTCAGTCTATTACTTTTCAATACATAAAATTTACAACGAGTTTGATTACAGAAATTAATTTTATAAAAAAATAAAAAAAAACAAAAACAGGATGTTTTCGGTTTGCTTTTCAGAATTTCCTACATGAAATTATTTTGATCACAGATGAAAGTCTATGTTTCTCCAATCTTATTTCTTTTGTCTCTTTTATAACACAACTTCACTGGGTTTCTGATGTATAATAGATTTGGGAATATATATGCTATTTTAAGTAGTTGTTGCAAAGATTTAAATATCTTATACATGGATCAAGACTCAAAAAAAAAAAAATTGTTAATATGCTTACTTGTTGTACAAATATAGTGCTATGTTGACAATATATATATATATATATATATTTGATTTTCATTTTCCTTCTAACAATTTTAAATTAGTTAAATGCTTAAAGAGAGTGATATATTGATCGCTTGTGAATTAGTGTAAGCATAAATGTTCACACTTAATGGCAAAATAATTTTGAAAACTCTTTAACAATTCAGAAAAATTCAAACAAATTGTTATTATTTTATTCCGATCAATCAAGTTTTCGTACATTTTGAGTAAATAGTACTTTATAATTAATATTTGATTAATTATCATTAATTAAAATGATACTTATAATTTGCATATATTATGGTTGTTAACATAATATGTTAACATCTTATAGTAAATAGTGACATAACATGACGATGTTGTCATGTGATAATTTCACTTTTCACATGTAAAAGGTTAATACTAAATGAAAATAAAAATGACAAATGTTATTTTAATTAATAATGCTTAATTAGAAAATTAAAAATTTATTATAGCGATTCCAAGTCAGACCAGATCTCCAAAACCTATGTTCACTTTATTCAATGCACGCATCCGAATTACCATGACAATAGTTTCTTTTCATCTCAAACGATGCAGCTGAGATATATGCTTCCCTAATGAGCAAAAGCAAGGGGTACTTGACATTTCATGAGGTCGGCCACTAACGAAAAGTAACTGAAAGAGCAGAGATGTTGCAAAAGCATACCCTCTTTACTCTTCCAGGGAAGCCAAATGAGATTTGAAAGCAAAAGAAGTAGCCAGAGTTTTGTGACTGCAAAGAGTTATGGGATCATACCTATCCTGTTTTTGCTAGTCTCAATCTTGCTATATATAACCCCATCCTGGGCTTGCCAATGTGCATCACAGCAGGAAGAGAAAAGCTCACCTTCAAAACAACTACTACAGCAAAAATGAAGGGTGGTGTTATCTCAGTTTTGGTGGTGCTAGCCATGGTTCAGTTCATGGTGAAGCCTGGAGTCCAGGCCACCGTAACTTGTCAACAAGTTGATGATGCTTTGGAACCCTGCGTTCCTTTCCTTAGCTCAGGGGCCGGGAATCCCACGGCGGCGTGCTGCGACGGTGTGGGGAGGCTCCAGAAAATCGCTCAAACCCCCACTGACAAGCAAGAAGTTTGCACCTGTGCTAAGAACGCTGCTGCTCGTCTCCCCGCCGTGAAGGAAGACGCCGCCGCTTCTCTCCCTGCTAAGTGTAACATTCAAGTTGATTTTCCAATCTCCAAGAACACCGATTGCTCGAAGTGAGAATCTTCTTCTTTGCATATATTTATTTATTTATAGTAATTTTACCTATGATCCTAATGGGTGTTGCTGTCACCTCTTCAATTACTATCCCAAGTTTGTTATGTTCGAACTTCAAATACTGTTGAAATTATGTATAATTGTAAACGATCATGAAAGATGAATCTCAGCATATTGTATTGATAATATAAAAAAAAAATAAGGTTTAATTATGAAAATTCCCTACACTTGCTAATTCATAGCAATCCTTTGAATAATTTTTTTTTCTCTCATAAAATCTATTGTATTAATTAGATGATTAAAAGAAACCTCACAACTGACATAAAAATATTTATCTGAAAGTGCCTAATGCAACAGCATACGACAATATTTACATAAAAGTATAAGGAAAGAATGGGAGACAACATGTCCCTCTCAAAAAGTAATCATATAGATGATATAATTTATAATTTATAATTTACCGATTCTTAAATATAAAAATTTATAATTTTTTTTAAAAACAAAATAAAAACTCCTCCTGATCTCCATAGTTGCACATGTTTAAGTATTTTTAATTTGTCATTTAATAACATTTAAAAAAATTATTTATTTACTGATGAATCAATGAAAATCAAATTTTACGTACAAACGATTTATTTATTTATTTTAGTAAAATCCTTATTAAAGAGTCTGGCTCCTTCTTTTCTTAAAACCTTAAACTTTAAACATGTAACTTTTCTTTCATTATCTAAACAAAGCCATCCTTTGTTTCCCTTTAAAAGCAAAAGCCTGCGTGTGAACTTGACGCCATGGGAGGGTATGATACACATGGGAATGGTCAGAGACTGGTGGCCATGTTTTCTAGGACCTTTGATGCATTGCAAAAGTGCTCTGAGCCTTCGTGATTATTTGGTCGGGCGGCTGGTCGTCGGTAGCTTTTACGTAGTCTCTAAATATTCACCAGGGAATTGACTTTGTTGGGTTACTTCCGATTCCCACGGCAGGTTAGCGCATAGATTAATTAAGGCTATAATGAGTTGTTAAACATATATATGATTGGTACCTAAATATTTAGTTTATTGATTGATGTATAACTTTTTTATTAAAAAAATAAAATTTGAATTTTTTTTTGTAAATAAAAAAAATAAATACATATAATTGGGTGCTTAATTATTTTAAACTTCTAAATTGTTAAAAAAGAAAAATTAATTTCATTGCAGATTGATGGATATTTTGTAACTGTTTAATTTTTTGAATTTTTTATCCTTTATTTTTGTTATTATATTCGGATGTATAATTTCATCCCTCGATTTTTTTAATTTTTAATAAAATTCTTGCCTTTTGAGAAAAAAATTAATTTCTATATTATTCTAGTCCGCATCCTTGATGAATAATGACCAAAGAGACAACATACAAACTGAACCAATTAATTTCTTAAGAGTTAGATTATTCTCTAACAAAACATGAACAAATTCTTTTAGTATATAAAGATTATTTTATCTTCTCTGAACCCACTAAAGAAAATTCTTTCTGACTTTACATATCCTCCATTAATAAAATTAATAGGCCAACATTTTTTTTCTTGATTAGTTTCTAAAATAATTTATTTCTTGATCTCGAAACTCTGCTTCCTGCCTAGTGAAAAAAAGGATTGGTTACGGTTGGTTATGTCAATAGTGTGATTCTTTTCTAAATGGCAATGAGAAAGTCATTTGTCCACTTGCATCACGGTTGATAAAAGCTTAAATAGGAAGAAGCTTATCTTCCTTTACTTAGAAACCAAGTGACAGTTCGGGGGGGGGGGGGGGAAGAGAATCAGCCAAGAATGAAGAATCTGTTGCTCCCATTATCATGGCATCTCTTATCTCTTGATTATTTGACGAAATTCCAAGTGACAATTCAAGGTAAAGCTAGAGGAAACCCAAAGCTCTTTAACTAGCCTTAATTAGCCATGGCCATGACTCGAACACTCTATGTCTTATACACCCCAAAAGGAGATTTCCCTTCATCAGGGCATACCCGGACTGAAACAACTATACAGGAGAGCTCGGTCGAAGATTTTCACACAAGCAAAAATGAAGGGCGTTGTTATCTCAGTTTTAGTCGTGCTAGCCATGGTTCAGTTCATGGTGAAGCCAGGACAGGTTGCCGGGAGGTTTGATCAAGTCAATGAATGGTTGGCTTCTTGCATTCCTTACCTTACCTCAGGGGCCGGTAATCCCACGACTTAGTGCTGCTGTGGTGTGGGGAGACTCCAGAAATTGTTGAGACCACCGCAGACAAGCAAGAGGCCTGCAACTGTTAAGCAAGCTGCTGCTCGTTTGCCACTATAAAGGAAGATGCACCCTCATCCCTCTCTGCCAAATACAATGTTCAAGTTAATATCCCAATCACCAACAACACCAATTGCCAAGCCTAAGTTTTTTTTTCCGAGTAATATGCACTTACAATTATATTATTCAATGATCAAAACTCTGCTGAACACTGTTTCCTTTTCCATTATCTTGCAATGCAGGATCCACTGAGATGGGAAGCCACCGGGAATTAAAAGAAATAAAGCTGTGAAGAAGTCATTGAGTGTTTTCATCTCCTCAATTATCTTAATTAATGTCGTATTTGTTCAAATTATGATTCATATCCATGTGTTGAAAAAGATCATGTAACGTGTACGTATTTAAATTTTTTTATAGAATTAATAAAATTTGAAAGTTAATAAAAATTTATTTAATTTTCTATTAATAGCCCATAGCAATATTAGGAATTAAAGCTTCACAATCATTTCCATATTCATAACTACCATAACTTGGAAGACAAATCAAGCACTAATAATTAATTTATATGCATTTCATATTCAAAATTTTCTTTTTTTTTATTATTATATATGGGTCAGGTTTTTGACATTTTCAAAGTATAAAAATGAAAAAAAGAAATGGATTGAGCTTTCATCCTACTGCAAAAGTCTTCTGCCTCCCCGTTCAAGGCGAAAAATTTGATTCGGCATTTTGTACTTTCATCTTATTTTAATAAGAATTTTATTTTTAAAAAATAAATAAATAAATTAATTTCAAAGGATACGAAATTATTACCTATTGACCTACCCTTTGAATAACTATGTTTGTAAATTAATGAATTGAACTTTTATATATGCTTAAAACTTATTAAATTGATTATGATTATATTCTTTTTAAAAAAATAACAACCACAAAAAGGCCTTAGTGGACAGTCAAAGGGGCCGTACTTATCCAAAAAAGAATGGGCCAAATTAAGCCCAAATTTTATTTCCTTTATCTAAGAAAATGAGTAGAATCTGTTCCTTGCATAATTTCACATATTGTCTCCATTTTTCAAAACAATGAAGGGTGTTGTCATCTCAGTTTTTGTTGTGCTTGCCATTGTGCAACTCATGGTAAAGCCAGGACAGGCTGCCGTAAGTTGTGATCAAGTCAATGAATGTTTGTCTCCCTGCGTCGCTTACATTACCTCAGGGACCGGTAGCCCCACGGCTCAGTGCTGTGGTGGTGTGGGGAGGCAACAGAAAATTGCTGAGACCACCGCAGACAAGCAAGAGGCCTGCAACTGTGCTAAGCAGGCAGCTGCCCGATTCCCCACAATTAAGGAAGATGCAGCCTCGTCTCTTCCTGCTAACTGCAATGTCCAAATTAATTCCCCAATCTCCTACAACACTAGTTGCCAGGAGCAAGTTTTTTTTTTTTTAATCAAATATTACTATTCTTCAAATAATCAATTTTATAATCTTCAATAGTATCGAGCAATGTCAGAAAAGTGTTGTAAGACTTGATTGTGAATTAACAAGTGATTTATCATCTATAGGAATCAACCTATTATTAGCAGATGTGAATGTGATGAATCACATTGCAACTACTGAGACTCAGATATCAGCATGGAATTTTAATACAATTGATGCACTCACCTTCTAAATTTCTATAAAATCCCTCGACCCTTGGTCCAATAACTATATATTTTGATTCTTTAGATAAAGATAAAGCACCAGTAAAATACAAAACTTATGCTCCCAAAGAAAAACAAGTTGGCAGTTAGTAAAAGCATATTGCACCAGTAAAATACAAAATTTATGCTCTCAAAGAAATAAGAACTCTTATTTCATATTTTAGCATAAAGATTATGAAAGAATTGTGAATTATGAGTGGTAATTTGTGAAATATGGTAGTATTTTGTTAATCTGTTTGATGCTTGAGCACTGTCATATTAAGATACCATTGGTGGTTGTTCAACTGTAAATATGTTCTTACAGATACACATAATAAGAATAAGAACAAGCACACACATAGAATTAAAGAGAATTTTCATCAAAGAGATTCCTTATCGTAGATTTCTGCAGACCCTCGGCAACGTTTCCTGTCTGGAGCTAAAGCAGGCTTGGGAGGCATTTGCAAGGGCTCTGAAGTATCTTCAAGCATCCCCACCACTTTGGTCATGGAAGGACGATCTGCAGGCTTCAGTTGTATGCACCAGAGAGCAATTATGATCATCCTTCTGCCTATATCCTTGTCCTCAGTTGTCGCATCCTTGATTTCCACTTCACCCTTTTGTTCTAGTTGATCATAAATCCATGATGGGAAGTAGATTTGGCTCAAATTCTCCACGAACGGATCGAGATTCTTTCTTCTCCCAGCCATTTCCATCAACAACATTCCAAAACTGTAAACGTCCGATTTAGAGGAGATGCCTCCAATATTTTTATACAGCAATTCTGGAGCCATGTATCCTATAGTTCCTCTAGCATTTGTCAGAGAAACTACACTATCATGTCTTGGATACAACTTGGCAAGACCAAAATCAGCAATTTTTGGAGTAAAGTCTTCGTTAAGAAGAATGTTATGAGGCTTAATATCAAGGTGCAGAATTCTCACAGGACAACCTCGGTGTAGATATTCAATCCCATGAGCTATGGCTAAAGCAATCTCATACATTCTGCTCCAACTTAAAGTGCAGGCATCCTCTTGAGAGAACAGATACTTATCGAGAGATCCATTGGGCATGTATTCATATATGAGAGCCTTTTTAGATCCTTCAAAGCAGAACCCAAGAAGTTGTACCACGTTTACATGACGGACTATCCCAATTGTTGCCACTTCATTCATGAAATCTCGCCCATCGCCCTTGGCCTTTGTTAGCATCTTTACTGCAACTAGACAACCATCTGATTTCTTTCCCTTAAACACAGAGCCAAAGCCGCCTTGACCCAGTTGTTCCTTGAAGCCTCCAGTCATCTTCTTGATGTCAGAGTAGGAGAATTTTCTGAGTTTGAGGTTCTCATAGTTTCGCAAGAACTCTTCAACATATTCATCAATGGAAGCGCTTTTCCGCCATTTATAAATTAGAAAGACAGACATGCATAGGATTCCAACGGTAGTTCTTGCCATAGTAAAATACCCTTCACATGGTAGAAAACAAATGCAAATGCCAGTTCATAAACAATTAGAATTAAAAGAAATACTACCATACATGATAATTGCCAAATGCTGTTTATCATTGGCATATATGCCTTCATCATTGGTATCTATCAAGATTGATTAAAACCTTCTTTCCCAAAGGAGTTCACAAATTTAGTGCAAGCTCCTCATTAACTGTGCAAGGGGATAGAAGGATCTTTTTCTTTCTAGAAAACAGACTGAGTTATGTAAAATGTCATGTTCTAGCCTGAAATGTGTTCTATGAAAAACTCACCAACAATTTCCAGTACAAGTACCACGCAGCCTGTAAGACAGAGAAGGAGGAGAGGGTGCGTGAGGACAGATTAGACTCATGCTAAGAAATAAGTGATAATGTTAAATTTCAACGAAACCAGGGTTCATTCATTTGTTCAATTTTTGAGTCTGTGTTACATTAAAACGTAGATCAGCATGATTTCGATCAAGTTTATGCAGATTTACATAGTCAATGAATTATTAGTAAAGTTATTTGGAGGCTTACCCTGTATTGTGCTTAATTTTGGAGGCTTACCCTTTATTTTGCCCCACAAATATCGTCCAGCACCTGAAACTGCAACAGACAAATCATTATTTAATATTTATAAATAAGAAAAAGTGATGTTAAAAGAATGATCAAACCAGACAAATGGGGCATGGGAAGAAAATTTGGTATCTTTCTCAGTTGATGCCTTAGCGGTTGTTTATCGAAATAGTTCAGTGGTTTACATCCTAAAATACATTTTCTCAGCAACCAAAATAGATCGTTAAGGATTCTTACTCACAATTAACACTCGCCAATGGTCTTCTGCTGCAGATTCTCTTGTCGCTCTTGTATTCAAGAAGGTTTAATGAATAAAGACAATATCCTCCACTGAATGCACAAATTAAACAAAAAGATTGACTCCATGAAAGCTCATATCCTTTGGTCAATTTCTTGTGGATATCAGCATATGTGTGATTTCCAATTGTTTGAATCACAGCCGGAGTCATCATGAAATAGTCACAAGAGTAGGAGAGGGATGCTGCTGGCAGATTTCCAAGAAAAACATACAGATGGTGAGCTTGTGGTAGGGAAGAATTAGTTATGCAAGGAGATGCGTCCAGATATTTGGAAGAATTCACTGTGGTTGAACAATTAAGATAAACCATGGTATCCGACAACGAATATGGCCGAAGTATCCCGTTGTGGCTGTAGTCGTTGTCTCTATAGACATTAACATAACTCATGTTGTCTTCTGTCCAGGAATAACGAGGAAGGGAGGAGCAGTCATTTTTCTTTAGACCAGGATCGACAGCGTGAAGGGTCTCGTTATCGTATGAGATGGATTCGACATAAAATCTACCGTGATCTATTTTTAACACGGTACGCTCATGCTCACAAGCAAGTTCATACAAGAAATGTCCGCAATTTGCAGGATCAGTTCTCAATCGAAATGGATATTGTATTGATAAATTTCCGCAAAAAGAAGAACAAGATGATTCTTTCATAGAATTGCAGATTGGAAGGAAGAACAAGGCTATAATTAGGAGGTTAAGAACTGGCATGGCGAGAAGTGAAGCAAATGGAGTCCTGAACTCAAGTTGAATAGTTTGTGAATGCAAGAATCAGGATCCCCTTTATTTATTTATTTCTTGATCCAACACCAATTAGTAATTCCTTTCTTTTACATGCATTTGTGTTTTTTTTTTTTTTTTTGCCAATTCTACTACTACATAATTGGCTTACTGTTGTATATTGTGTTTCCATGAAGATTCGTGTGAAGGTATTGAGAGGAATCCTCCTGGAAAGGGCGAGGAGCCGGTCAATCCACGCTCATCGTGCTGATTTTTTTTTTTTTTGGTGAAAGTGACTGCCGTTTGCTATGCAGAACGTCAAAACCAGAGAAAAGTTTTCTTACGTGGAGGACTCTGGGCTGTTAGACGGTACTGATATAGTCTAACTAACCTTGAAGAATTTCTATGCTTGCTTTGCATTCAGCAGCTCTGCCCTATACAACATGACTCCAAAAAGTGTTATAGCCTTTCATTTAATTATTTTTCTCTTTTATTTGTGCCATGGAGATGAAGGGAAATCATGTTCAGATGCAGCTTGCAGTGAAGAAAGTCCTTCGATCCGTTTTCCCTTTAGTCTCAAAGATCGACAGGCAGAGAGTTGTGGTTACCCAGGGTTTGAATTATCCTGCTCTGAGAAGAATGAAACACTGATTGAACTTCCACAATCAGGGCAGTTTTTCGTAGCTAAAATAGATTATGATTACCAGAAAATTTACATAGGTGACCCCCAGGGTTGCATGGCGAGAAGGCTTATAAACTTGACCGTCACAAGTCCTTTCACGATTATCGGGAATCATGCCATACTGCTCAACTGCTCGTCAAGAATTGAAAAACAAGATGTAGTACACATAGATTGTCTCAGCGGTTCCAATCATCCTGTTTATGGTGTCTCTGATTCAACTTACATGAGTCCAGATCTTCTCTCTTGCCGCCCCATTGCAGCTGTTACCCCATCTTATATTGATGATATCCAATATCTTATGGGGGAATCATATTCGTTATATAATTTTGCAGAACTTTCGTGGGAACTCCCGGTGTGCGGTTCTGATTGTCGAAACAGAGGAGGAAAATGTCGATTCAAGAGTTATAACAGTTGGGAAGTCGGATGTTTCTATGAACATATTCCTCCTTACGAAAGTCCCCAGCATGAAGGTATATCTGTTTTTTTTTCTTTTTTCTTTTTTGGTATTTAGCATTTTGCTTTATTGACTCTTGGGATGGGGTGAGAGCCAAATTTCAACGACAAAGATAGTGATGTTCAAACAACACCACGAATTTCATTTTAGTTATAATAATTACTACAACTGTCTCTAATATAAAGTTTAAAAGTGTGCAAGCGTTAGGAAACTTATTTAGGCTTACCAGTCGCCCTCACTTAAGTCAAGCTTGGCATTGATTTTGAAGCCTAACCTGTTCTAATTAAATTATTTTATTACTATATAATAATATGTTTTTAATTTTAAAATATTAATTATAAATATTTAATTTAATTTAATAATAAAATAATAGTTAAATAGGCTAATCAAACCTCACTTCGACTTCTAAAAATGAATGCTCGACCAATCCACCAACACTTCTAATTAACAATGCGTTTTATGTTTTGCAGAGAAATCATCAGGGCATATCAATAAAGGTAAGTACATATATATATTCTTATTGTACTACATTGTCATATACAAATTACATCCAAATTTATGATCAGTTATGAATTGTATGCAGGAGTAAGCATCGGAATTTCCGTCGGAATCCTTACTCTAATGCTCATGGTCACGTTAATTATCTTGTACTTGAGATCAAGAAGAGCAGAGGTGGAGGGGAAACGAAAGAAAATTATGAAATTTTTGGAAGATCTTAGGCCTCTCAATCCAACAAGATACTCATTTGCAGATCTTCGAAAGATGACAAATGAATTCGAGAAGAAGCTAGGCCAAGGAGGCTGTGGAAGTGTATTCAAAGGTAAGCTTGAAAATGGAGTGCTGGTAGCTGTGAAAGTACTCGACAACTCCAAAGGCAATGGAGAAGATTTCACTAATGAAGTCAGCACAATTGGGAGGATCTATCATGTCAATGTGGTTCGATTGTTGGGTTATTGTGCGGATGGGTCGGACCGAGCTCTTGTCTACGAGTTCATGCCAAACAAGTCGTTAGATATATTCATATTCCCAGCGAATTCAAATAGGCCGAAGCTTAGTTGGGGAAAGCTTCAAGATATTGCCATTGGTGTGGCAAGGGGAATCGAGTATCTTCAAGAGGGTTGTGACGAAAGAATCCTGCATTTTGATATCAAGCCACAAAATATCTTGTTAGACATGGACTTCAATCCTAAGATATCAGATTTTGGCTTAGCGAAGCTTCTTCCGAAGAAGGAAAGTGTTGTGCCTATAACTGCTGTTAGAGGAACCTTGGGTTACATTGCACCAGAGGTCTATTTCGCTGGGAACATTGGGAATGTGTCATATAAAACAGATGTTTACAGTTTCGGTATGTTGTTATTTGAAATGGTTGGACGTAAGAGAAACAAGGATCTTACAGTGGAAAACACAAGCCAAGTTTACTTTCCTCAGTGGGTTTACAATCGCCTTGCAGGTGGGGAGGATTTGGGAATTAAAGTGGAAAAAGAAGGAGATGCCGACATTGCGAAGAAGTTATCAGTTATGGCGATCTGGTGCGTACAATGGGATCCGAGCGATCGTCCTTCGATAAGCACTGTAATACAGTTGTTGGAAGGAAGAACTGGAAGCTTACCCCTGCGCCTGCCACCGGATCCTTTTGCTTCCCTCAGCTCGGAAGAAAGTAACATGAATGTCCCATGAGCAGGTCAATCTTGGTCAAAATGAACGTGCACCCTTGTGCACTAGTGAAAATAAGGACTCTTATTTTATATTCTAGCATAAAAATTATGAAAGAATTGTGAATTGTGAGTGGTAAGTTGTGTAATATAATAGTATTTTGCTAATCTGTTTGATACTAAAGCACTGTCATAGTAATATACTGTGACAGTTCCAGATTGTTACTCACACCGCATGTTTGGTTGGCGGAATGACTATGCCATTCCCTGTCTATTCCCATGGCATAGCCATTCCCACGTTTGGTTGGCATAAAGCACAAGGAATAGGAATTTCTCAGGAATTCTTATTCCTTCCCCCCAGTGAAAACACGGTAATAGCCATTATCGACTCCCCCCAGTAATAGTCATTCCGCGTGTTAAGGAATAGCTCAACGAAGTGTAATGACTAAAATACCCTCATCACTTTTTAAAAATTACAAGTGTGTTCATATAAAATAAAAATTTTCTCTCTCTTTACATTTTCTCTCTTTTTGTGTTTTCTCTCTCCTCCGTCTATCTCTAAAGAATGGCTTCATCGGGTCTTCCTCCCTCTTCCTCCCTCTTTCATGACCGAATGTGGTCGAAAAGGGTCCACAAAATACCTTTCCGACCAAATTCCACCGAGATTTGGCCTCAAAGGCCAGATCTCGCCATGGGAAGCACCGGATCTGGTGCTTCCTCCTCCAGATCCCGCGGTTGGATCTGGCACTCCATGGCCAGATCCAACGCCGGGAAACGCCGATCTGGCGTCCTAATGGCCAGATCCGGCCATATGGTGCGCCAGATCGAAGTAAAATGACACCGGTCGCCTTTCCAGCGAACGGACCCTGGTGAAGAAGAAAGAAAAAAGAAAAAAAAGAAAAAAAAAGAAAAAATTATTTATAAATATTAAAATATTTATGTTTTAAATATTAATATTTTATATATAATTTAAATATTATTAATTTTAATATGATTAAAATATTAAAATAGTAATGTTTTATTTATTAAATTATTAATATATTAAATTTTTAATGAATATAAATAAAAATAAAAAATATTAATATTTTATATATAATTTAAACATTATTAATTTTAATATGATTAAAATATTAAAATATTAATTTTTTATTTATAAAATTATTAATATATTAAAATTTTAATGAATATGAATATAAATAAAAAATATTAATATTTTAATTATAATAATATTAAATTATAAATAAAATATTAATATTTAGGATATTAATAATTAAATAATATTAAGATAATAATATTTAAATTATTAATTATTAATATTTTAATTAAATTATCAATATTTAAAAAATATAATAAAAATAAATAATTATATATATAATAAAAGGTATTTTTATCTTTTTATCATTTATTCTTTTCTTATTCCAATCTTATTTCTACCAACCAAACATTACATTAAGTAGTAATAGACATTCCTACTCTATTCCATTCACTGAACCAAACAAAGTGATAATTATTCTTTTCTATTCCCACCTTATTCTATTCCCACAGAATACCTATTCTATTCTATTTCTGTCTATTCCGTGAACCAAACGTGCTGACAGAAACACAACTTGTTTTTTTTTTTTTTTTGGTATTTTTGCATCCTTCATGCTTTCTATTTCTGTTTTTTTATTTACTTTTTGAAAAGCGAATTTATATATGTGCTGAATAGGAACATCTGAATGTCGATTGAAATCTGTAACCATGAAGTTGCTGCAGACTTAGTGCGTTAATACAGTTGGAACTCAGTATACAGCAGATCATTTCTCAGACACTGTGGTGTATCAGAAACAATACATGTGACACCCAAAATACAACAGAAATTACAGCTTCAGAAGCATGCAAGCGGTCACTTAGAATAACAACCTCCGGGCATTTCCTAAACAATTAATACAACACACTCTACACTGCTCCTTTGGCAAGAGCTAAGAGACAAAGTACAAATTAAACCAAACAAATTTGAACTAATTAATTTCCTAGGAGTTAGATTCTTCTCTAACAAAACATGAAGATCCCTATTCCTTAACATCAGCTTAGTAAATATATTCCATCAAATAATTGTGAATTGGAGTTGCTAGTCTGAAGTCCCTCTCTCCTTCTCGCAGCTGATTACTCCAATTTTGCATACATACATTTTCCCTGCATATTTAACATGGAGACTGAAATAATTGTCACATTTTACAGCAATAAACAGATGTTACATGTATATCCCTTTTCAGTATGTAAGGATTCTTTTATCATCTCTGAACTCATTAAAGTAATTCTCTCTAACTTCACATGTCCCCTTTGATGCATTGTCTTCTATGTTTTAGGCTGCAGCAGATAGCTTTAGGTTAGACAAATGCACCCTATTTTTTTGTCTAAATGTGTCGAACGTGTGTTAGATGCAGCTTTTGCTTTGAGTGTAGCAGCCGGGTAAGCCTTTTTGCGCGGAAATTCTTTTGTTAAGTGTATGTATCTTATACGTATCTTATTTCGGTTATAAAGTTAATAAATAATTATTTTTTAAAAAAATATAAATAAGTCAACATTTTTTTATTAGTTTCTAAAATGATTTATTTCTTGACCTCGAAGCTTTTTTTCCTGCCTAGTGAAAAAATGATTGGTTACTGTTATGTCTGCCGTGTGATGCCTTTCTGAAGTGCATCACTGTTGATACAATGCTTAAACGGGAAGAAGCTTTTCTTCCTTTACTTAGAAACCAAGTGACGGTTTGGGGCAAAAGAATCAGCCAAGAATCTGTTGCTGCCTTCTGGCTCATCTGTGATCTCTTTACTATTTGAGGAAACAAAAGATAATTCAAGGTAAAGCCAGAGGAAGCCAAAGCTCTTTAATGAACCTTAGCCATGGTCATGATTCACAAACTCTTTTAACTAAACAAGTGATAATTTTTCCTTTGCTTGCCATGCAGCATCCATTAAGATGGAAGTCATCAAGAATCAAAAGAATTAAAGGAAAATATCCTTATTTTCTTAACTTTTGATTGAAATTATATGAAAGTTCATTACTTTTTAAAATAGACACTTTGTTTTAAAAAAATATTTTTCTCTGTTTAGTCAATCGTTTGTATTTTCATCAATTTTCTGATGTGATAAAAATAAAAAAATAATTTTACTATTGATTAATTTTTATAATTATTATTATATAATTTTATTTTTTTATTAATTAAAAAAAATAAAGCTCTCCATCTGGGGTGCACCGAAGCTCCCCTAAGGAGGCCTGATTGGAGCTTCCTAAGGGAGCATTGACCATGCTTCTCTTTCTTGTTTTTTTTTTTTTTATTTTTTTTAAAATATAATATTTTTTTATTTAATAAAAAAATAATATTTTAATTTTTTCATAATTTTTGTTAACAATATTTATGTTTATGAAGCAGAGTATTTATTTGAAAAATGAATGAATTTTCGTATAATTTCAATTAAAATTTTCAAAAATAAAAATATTTTACCCAAAAAAATTAATAAGAACTAAGGGAGTCGTGGGTGTTGCACATTGTGAGAAATGGTGCAATGTATATTTATTGCATTAATAAAATTTGAAATTATTGATGAAAAATTTCTTGTATTCTTATAATAAGTTACTAATATTTTCGATATCATAAATTTTGTAATAATTCAAATGATTAATGGTGATTATATAATCATTCCATAAAACAAAACAAGTAATATTTAATCTATTCGTGATTATATTCTTGAATAATGACACGAATTTTCGTTTATATTTAAAGTAACGAATAAATTAAGATAAAAATTATCGAAAAATTAAAAAAAAAAAATCACCTTTGAACAATGGAAATGGGCTATGTTGAGTTTAGTGAGCTAGGTCTGACTTTGCACCTTAGCCCAAATTCCTTTCTTTCGGTTAATAAAACAGCCCAAAAAATCTTCTCTCTTTTCTCTGATAATGAGGAAATGCTTCAGATGAACAACAGTCACCCTGCGGTGTCCTGCTTCATTGTCGACTCCTAGCTTTCTCTTCAGCTAAGGTTTTTCTCTTCCTCTGTCTGGGTTTCTTTTGCAGACAGGCTTCCCTGGCTCTGTCTGCACTTACATAATTCTATGTTGGAATTCCCACCTTAATAGTACCGCAAGTTGTCTTGTTTCTTTTCATGGATCGTTGGAGTGGTGTTTTGAAGGTTCGATTAGACCCGAATAGTAGGAATTACTACAGAGTTGCTGCATCTCTCTGTTACTCATCAACCTCCAAGTCCGTAATTGTAAGTTCTTTTCTTTTATCCCAAACTCTGAAGCACCCCCTGAAATTAATATCTCACGAAATCGTCGTAAATTAGGTGCCTTGCCAGAATGCCATATTTTTCAATGGAGATAGAGTTGAAGGGACCAGGAACCCAGTGGTTGAGAGGCTATCTGATTTGCAAAAAATAGCTGAAGTTTTAGTTTCTAAATTTGGCGGCTCTATCAATGCTTGGGTTATCGAGGCTTCCATTTTCAATGGGCCATTTGCTGTTTACAAGGATTTTATCCCATCTGTGAATAGATATGGGGAGCCTAAATCATATGCCCCTGTTGGTTTCCCAGCTTCTACATCAACTGTCTCAATCTTATCAAATTGCCTTGAACAGGTATGTTTGATGAACGCAAGACTCTTTTAACGAAAGTAGAATTTAAAGTGTTCCTGCTGCTGGATGAATTAGCTCCATTTGGTTCCTGCTGTATCATTTAAAAGATATAAATTTGATGAATCCCAACAAATTGAGATATAAACCTAATATGTCTTGGCCTCTGGCTTTACCAAAAGGGACTTGGCTTAGTTGTGGTGTGTATTTGCATCAGTTAGATTGTCCATACATGATACATTTCTTCAGTTTGTTTGCCCTTTGGATTTCCTAGGAACCTTGCAGCTCACTTACGACCAAGCATTTTTGGAAGTCTGATTGATTTTGGATGTTTAATGACTTTCCATGTACTAAATAATCATTATTGCAGGCAAAAAATGTAATTTCAAGTGGACAGAGGGAAACCTGTTCCACCTGTACATCTCCATCACAACCCAAAACTTTAATCCTTGGGTTCAGCAAGGGTGGTACTGTAGTTAACCAGCTCGTCACTGAGCTTGGCTCCTTGGAAGACAAATCCCTGGCAAATCCTAGTTATGTAAGAGAACAGCCTGCGGTTAAGGAATTATCTGGAGGCCAAGGAGAGGTTCAAATAATTCCTAGGACTAAGGAAAGCTTATTAAACAGCATCTCTGAGATTCATTATGTGGATGTGGGCTTAAACTCCTCTGGTGCATACATAACTGACCAAAACGTGATTGAAAGAATATCAAAACGCCTTGCAGATGGAGCCCCAGGAATTCGTTTTTTGCTCCATGGAACTCCTAGGCAATGGTGTGACAGCAGACGAGATTGGATACGGCATGAAAAGGACAAGCTGTTTCTATTGCTTGAATCTGAAACTCGAAAGATTGGTGGGAAATTAAAGGTGTGTGAGAGATTTTATTTTGCTGACAGGCTTCCTGATATGCAGATGCATTTTGAAGTCATTGAAGAGATGGATATCAGTTGATTGAATGATCCCGAACCAACCCCCCAGCCCTCCCATGTATGTATTTTTCCTTAAATGAAAAAGATATCTGACTTAATATTCTAATTCAAAAGGAAAAGTTTTATATGTTTCTTGCTTCACAATCCTCGAACTCAAAAGCAGTAAACAGAATGCTTGTAAAAGATTCAATGGTCTTGCATGAAAGAGATTTGATTAAACATACTTTAATTATTGTCATAATCACATGCTAATATGCTTTGAATTTCCATCTGACAAGAAGATACATTGCTGAGAGAGAGAGAGAGAGAGAGAGAGAGAGAGAGAGAGAGAGAACTTTACAGAATAAGACAGGGTATTCTTGCAAGAAAAATACTAGCATATTACGCAAAACCTAACAGTTGATACAGAAACCCGACCATCTAAGCTTTCTTGCTCTTTGGAGACTCTTGGGAGCCATGCACAGGGGAAAGCTCGGGTTCCTGACAACTTCCAGGCCATAAAAAGGCACCTATTGCAAACTTTCTCTTATAATCCAAGTCACCGTCCACAGATATTAACCCATATTCAGTAAAAAGTTGATCAAGCATCCATTCCGACATGTCCTCGTAGTCCTTCTTGGTGAACAAGGGATAGTGAAGTGGCATGAGGAAGCAGCACTCAGCATCCTCTTTGGTTGTCTCGATATGTTTCTCCTCCCTTTCTACTACACTCTCCACATCTTTCTTTGTATCTGTGATAACAGAACTCTCCAACATTGCACCGCCATTGCCAATGCTGCCTGAATTTTCGTGATGTTTTTGTGCTTCCTCTAGGAAGAGGAGCGTGAGACCAGACACCAACCTCTTACCCATGAAAGCCAAAGGTTGGAAGAGAACACTACGGAAAGCCCTTGAATTTTCTTGAGTTATGCTTAGTTGACACTAGGAGAAACACAAGTAGAAAGCCTTATAACGGCTTATATTTAAAGAAAAATTTACCTTAATCCTACTGAAACTGGGAATGAAAATATAATTCCTTCAACATCAAGCAAGTAAGCGAAGGGGATACTGTGGAGATTTTGTAATTGGGAAGCAAGGCAAACCGTTGCCATCTAGGTCGGTTCGAGGGGTTTGGTTACAAATGGACTCGACAAATATTCCTTGGGCTTGACCTGTTGTCTTAAAACGGCCCTATTAGACAACCCACCCCCTAAAGGCCCTTAGCGGCCCCAACCGAGAAAGTCAGAGAAAGGGCCTCGCCTTGTTGAGATAGAGCGTATGCCCACGGCTTTACGAGAGCGTTAAGAGACGGCAATTGCGGAAACGGTCTGACTGACACACTCCCATGGCCATGAGCTGATTTCGTGTGGAACTCTTTTAGCTCTATTTGTATATGTCTGACGGGTAGTTGGCACGTTGTCTCTCCTTAGTTTGTCAAACTACTCAAAGGCAAAGCCTTTATCCCTTTTCAGTTTTCTTGTCGGTCTTCCACCACTCGAACTTAAAAACCCAGAATTTCTAGTGCCTTCAAAATATCCCAGGAAGCATGTCCTTGTTGGATTCTTGGGTTATCCTGAATCCTGATGCTACTCCATTAGAACTCTGACGGGAGCAACTTTATTTCAATTTTACCAGCAATGGCCTCGCTTTCGCAGTCAACTACCTTCCTCATCATCATCTTCTTCTCTATATGCATTCTCATTCCGATCACACACGCTATTCCTTTCATCGTATTACACGGTAATGTTCTCTTTCACTTCTTTCTCTTTGTAATCCATAGAGTTTGCAGTTCCTTTTTTTACTTTCTTATAATTGTTAGTGTGAGTTCATTGACATGCTTGCTTTATCTGTTTTCAAGGAAACAAATTATTCAGTTAATGCTAATTATCTGAAATTTTAGCAGTTTTCTTTGAGAATTACATGCTGATTAGCATTGCCTAGGAAAACTGAAACTAAAATATGGTCATTGGATTGTCCAAATTCGTTGGGTCTGGATTGTCCAGATTTCTTTGACCTATCATTTTGCAAATACTAAAACTGCAAGAGCGGTATTGAGGGTCAATTCTGTTGGTCTCCAAGAAATAGGGAACTGATTTTGCTCTGGAAAAAATGATGTAATTGCAAGTTGCAACAGCTATTCTATCATTGCCAGAAGAACAGTTATTTTTCTTCCAGTTTGGTTGGTGGAGTTCTTGACACCTGCCATTGTGTCTACGGAGCTATATTAGTAATTTTAAACCTGGTGGAAAACAACTTTGAGACAGTCAGGTTGCTTGGGAGCTAGCATTTATCAAAAAGCACATCTCATATTCATCTAAACCTTATATAACCCACTCTCTAAACTTTAAGAGCTGAGCACTGCTATAATACTGTATCAGAGTAGTCTGGTTCCAGTTCTCCCTGTAATATTTTAAAGTCGAATAAAGACCTGAAATTTCTCCTTCGTCAGTATAAATATGCTTCTTGAACAAATTTGATGAAAAATATTTTCTAAAATTTCCCTTGTAGATGCACGATTAACTCTATTTATCAGATTCTCGTCTTGTGGAGCAATTTAATCAACTCTTAACCTATGTTATTCACTATTGACACATTTTGTGGCAGGTATTAGTGATAAATGCAGTAACCGAGGAGTTACTCAATTCACTGAGCTTTTAAGTGATTGGTCTGGTTCTCAAGGCTACTGTGTGTATGAGCTTCTTTCCATATTTCTCTAATGATTCTCTTTTCTATAGTTTTTAATTTTCAATGACTGCAAATATATAAAGAAAAACAATCTTTGGTAATCATCCCAAATCAGAAGTTTGATTTATGTGTCTATGCATTTTGGTTTCAAAGGCTTGTTGTAGCTACTTGCACTGTGAATTTTTTAATTGACTGCTACATCTTTTATCATATGATTTCTAATAAGCTTATTAGAAGGCATCAAGAAGAAGTGCAATTTGTTTGAGCTTATTCTCAGATTCTGCTCAGTTATGTTAGAAAACTCAGGGAGCTATTCTAGGTACATATCTATGCATGCATTTTGCAGTATGAGTGTAACAGTCTTCTGCATAAGTGTGTGCATGGCTCCGCATATGTCTGTATACATGAGAATGCGTAGATTTGTTCTTCTGGTTGTGTTAGGAGAAAAATTTTTTATGAATTCTTTTAACTGTCTGAAACAAACAATCTGACATCCTTTTCCTCACTGTAGGGAAATTGGAGATGGATCATGGGATTCATGGACTATGCCCCTTTTGGAACAGGTAACACTTTTAACTGAGTTTGAGGTTTCTCATCACCTGTTGTCCTTATAATAATCATATAACTATAACCTATCTTACTTTTTGTTGCAGACATCAATTGCTTGCGAGAAGGTCAGAAAACCATTTGATAACATTTATCACTTTGCTGTATTGTAGTTGAAGTTTTAACGTCCTTCCCAATGAATTTTCATTCCGACTTATAGGTGAAGAATATGACTGAACTTAGCGAGGGTTACAACATAGTTGGACTCTCTCAGGTATTAATATAAGTTGAAATTTTGTTTATTTCTATAATTTATACTTGTTTATGCATTCTGATTTACATAATTTATATTTGTTTCATGTGTGTACATGAACACAAATGTTCATTCAAGTACTCACAAACTTTTTCTGTTTTTAATGGTTTAATGCCTTAACATTTCTTATAATCCTTTTCGTTTACACAGGGTAACATGGTTGGTCGAGGGATTATTGAATTTTGTGATGGAGGACCCCCTGTAAGAAAGCCCGAACTCCTCTTCAATACGAGGCAACTAATTTTGATCAAATCAACTTGCATATCTTGGCTGAATGACTTCTATTCATCTATTACTCATTATATAAGATGCTATAGATTTGTGACTCAGTAGCAAGAATTTTCTTTTTGTCAATTGTCAAATCCATATGATATTGAAGATAATTATGTGGAGATTTTCCGTTGCTTACTGCTATTGAGCTTCCTGATTTGGAACTCATAGCATCATTTATTAGTAATATCCCATTGGTTTTTAACTTTTTTCATCTCCAAAATGTAGTACTCTAGCTGTCTCCCAATCGTGAATAGGCAGTTGGAAAGTGAATGGTACTGGTTCAGCTGGCCACAGGATGCTCCTTCTCTGGCATATATGATGACACAGCCTTATAATCTCCCTCATCTATATTGCTGAATTCTTTTTTTTTTCGGCTTTTTGGCATGCTTTTACTTATAGCATACTTTTCTCTGTCTTGCACTGTAGCTAGTTTCTTTTGTCTTCAAACTGAAATCTGACTTTGTGTCTTATTTTTTCCTATGTGTCAGGTCAAGAATTTCATATCATTGGCAGGGATCCATGCTGGTACTGCTTCAATTCCTTTCTGTGGAGTGAGTGCCAGTTCCATGTTTATAATCTTTCTTTGTATTTTTTGGTAATTATTTTAGACTATTATTGCAGTCTGGTCTGATCTGCTCTGTTTTTGGCAGTCTGCTCTGATATGCATACTTCTTGATAGCTTAATCAAGTCGGAAATCTATAGCAACTATGTTCAGGTATAAGATTCTTTTTAAACTCTCCAGTCTTTGCTTTGTTGGCAAGTCTGTTGATACGGGAAGAAATAGATAAATACAAATGGTTGATCGCTGTTGTGATCTGTACCTCGTTGTTATGCTCAAAATGCTCTATACCTTGTATTTTTTCTTAATGCAGCAGGCCTCTACCCCTTTGTAGCCTTCTTCTTTTCTGCATGGCACGCATGCCTATTTTGGCTGCGTTTTGTAAGTCTCCTTTTGTGAGACCTTTATGCAATAAAGATCTGCCTGTCAAAAAAAAATGGTAGTTCCATCGTACTATGGATTTTGCCTATCTCAAACTTCATTGTCCATCTTACCCCGGAGTGCAGCATATTTTTCTTATCTTGTTTATATTTATAAATGGTAATTTAACTACCATCTTGAATGCATACCATTGATAATTGCAGGAACACTTGGCTCCCAGTGGTTATCTTAAAATTCCAACGGTGAGTATAGTTGCTAACTTTGGGTTAAGATCTTTTGTTATTCCAATTTCCAGGTTGTTTTGTTCATAGTTTGGCATCAAATATTCACATGGAACTTTGCTATAGTGCTTAATGCAGGATTAGGAGTCCGTTTTCCCTGCTTTTGTGATTTATATTGTTTCTTTACCATTTTCCTCCCTTCCCCTATTTGAGTCAAATCAATTATGTGCGTTACCATTCACCTTTCTAAAGCCATGTACATTTACGCTTCTATAATTTTCCATATGTCAATTGTCTACTTGATATCTTTCTCCTTCACCAGGACTTGACTGGCTATCTCAAAGGATGTAGATTCCTCCCAAAACTCAACAATGAACTCAAGGGTACAAGAAATTCCACTTACAAGGAACGGTTTGCCAGTTTACAGAACCTGGTCCTTATCATGGTAAGTTGAACTGTCCTGTTTCAGTCTCTAACTCTTTTCAGCCAACTTTAGATTAATCTGCAATTTTCATCACCAGGTTTGCCGTGCTAATCTCTTTTCTTTGCATGTTTGGATCAGTTCGAGGATGATACAGTTTTGATACCCAAGGAAACATCCTGGTTTGGTTATTTTCCGGATGGGTCCTTTGATGCTATATTACCTGCTCAAGAGGTAAATCTACTTCGGCAAACATCCTTTCTCTATGATTAGGTTTTGTACAACAATCTTTCATGTGCAACTACGCGTGTTTATGTCTCTGCAGACCAAGCTCTACAAGGAAGATTGGATCGGTTTGAAAACCTTAGATGAAGCTGGAAAAGTTAAATTCATAAATGTGTCAGGTAACCATCTGCAAATCTCAAAAAGTGACATGAAGAAGTACATAGTACCATACTTGGAGGACCAAGCATCAACAGAGCAGACAGTGACACAATCTTCATCTTACCAATGGCTTTCAAGACTCTGGTACTCATTTAAGGGTCTAATTGGCCTCAATGAGGATCAACCTTTGCTGCATATCATGTACTAAACCAAGCAAGTGCTATTGTTTTGCCTGAATAACATGAAGTGAAATACAGTAGGAGTCTATTCTAACCACATTGGTCTTGATTTTAACCTTGACCACTATTATTTCAACTGGAATTTGTCCAATCTGAATTTGATATTCTGATGTGTGACAAATGTAAGCATAGTCTATGTTTATAATTTTTTTTTTCTTATGTTCACAAAAAAAGAAAAGAAAATCAGAAAACTATACAAAGAAGAAAAATTGATTATTTAAGTCTAATTATATGATCATAAGTAAATCATTATTGAAATATTTAATTTAATGATAAGTACATTTTTTTATCATAAATCTAATTGGACTTTTTTAAAATCAAAATTTATTCTGAATTTCTATACTTTTAAGGTACTTGATTTAATGATTCATGTATGGGTATATTAAAAAAATCAAATTTGGATTTTATTTTTTTAAAATTACATAGACATAATATTTAAAAAGGATCAAATTATTTTAAAAAAATTAAAAAATTATTTTTATTTCGTTTAATTAAATACAGTAGAAATTTATTCCGAAAAAAAAGTAGAAATTTAATTAAATATAATTTAAAATTTTTTTAATTTTTTTAAAATAATTTAACAGAAGTATTTATAATAATTCATTTTAAATCCATGCACAAGGCAAATGGTTTTTCTGTTCAAAATCTAAGCCAATGGGCAAAAGATAGAACCGGCAGTCATAGATGAGAGATCAAGAAGAACAGCACTTGCATTCCCTTTGGCGTCCGATAGAGAGAAAATGTCTGTTTCTTCTGCAACGAAAGAACACGACAGCCACTCTCCTCCAAATCCACGCTTTCATGCTCCGTCACTCCATCGAAACCAACCTTAACCTCTTCACCAAGTTCATCACAGCCTGCGCTTCTCTCTCCTCTCTTTCCGCTGTTAGCCACGCGCGCCGCTTGTTCGATGTTAGGCGCCATGAAAACGACACGTATCTTTGCAATGCCATGATCAAAGCCCATCTGCGTGTCAACCAATTCTCCCAATCTTTCACTCTCTACAAGGATCTTTTGAGAGATGAGGAGGGTTTTGTTCCCAATAAGATTACGTTTTTAACACTTGCGAAGTCTTGTGCTTTAAATATGGCAATCTGGGAGGGTTTACAGATACATAATCACGTGATAAAATTTGGGTTTTGCTTGGATTTGTATGTTTCAACAGCTTTGCTTGATATGTATGCAAAGCTTGGCATCATGGGCTCAGCAAGAAAGGTTTTTGAAGAGATGCCTGAGAGAAGTTTAGTTTCATGGACAGCTCTAATTTGTGGATATGCAAAAGCTGGGGATATGGAGAGAGCAAAAGAGCTATTGGATGAGATGCCTGAGAAGGAAGATTCCGTTCTATACAATGCTATGATTGACGGATATGTTAAGTTGGGAGATTTAGATTCGGCTCGAAATTTGTTTAATCAAATGCAGGATAGGAATGTGATTTCTTGGACTAGTATGATTAATGGATATTGCAATAGTGGTGATGTTGAGTCTGCTAGGCTTTTATTTGATTCCATGCCTGAAAAAAATTTAGTATCTTGGAATGCAATGATTAGTGGGTACTGTCAAAATAAACAACCTCATGAAGCATTGAAATTGTTTCATGAAATGCAATCGAGCACATATTTTGAGCCGGATAAAGTAACCATTGTGAGCATTCTTCCAGCTATTGCTGATTTGGGTGCACTGGATTTGGGTGAGTGGGTTCACCATTTTGTTCAAAGGAAGAAACTTGATAGAGCAATCAATGTGTGTACTGCTCTTGTTGATATGTATGCAAAATGTGGGGAGATAAATAAAGCGAAAAGAATTTTTGATGAGATGCCTGAAAAAGAAATAGCTTCATGGAATGCTTTAATAAACGGATATGCATTGAATGGATGTGCCAAAGAAGCATTGCAGGTATTTTTGGAGATGCGGAATGAAAGAGTCATACCAAATGATGTGACCATGATAGGTGTTTTATCAGCTTGTAATCATGCTGGTCTGGTGGAGGAAGGTAGGAGATGGTTTAAAGCAATGGCAGAGTATGGGATCACCCCGAAAATTGAGCATTATGGTTGTATGGCTGATCTGTTAGGGAGGGCTGGATGTGTTGAGGAAGCTGAGAAGTTGATAGAAGGTATGCCCTATGAAGTCAATGGAATAATTCTCACTTCTCTTCTATTTGCATATGGGTCCTCAAATAATGTGAAAAGAGCTGAGAAAGTGCTAAATAAGTTGATCCATATGGAACCAACTAATCATGGGAGTTATGTGGTGTTAAGGAATTTGTATGCCACAGAGAAAAGATGGGAAGATGTGGAGGAAATCAGGGGATTGATGAGAAGGAATGGGGCAAGAAAGGAAGCTGGCTGTAGTGTTATTGAGGTTGATAGTAGGGTTTTGGAGTTTGTATCTGGAGATGGAGTGCACCCCAAGTGGGAACTGATGCAGTCAGTGTTACGGCAGTTGTGGATGCACATGAGGGGACAACCAGACAAGGCAGCTGCTTAAGTAGAAGAATGTTTTGATTTGTTAGTGGTGCTTGGGAAAAGCTCAAGGCTAAAGCAAGAACTGGGAACAATTTCATTAGCCTAGTGATCTCGTACTGTTGTTTTATGCATCAGACCAAAGACAACATACTAAGGTGTAGAGACATAAAATTTCATTTGCCTGGTGATCTTGTACTTCAAATTTTTTTTTCTCCATATTTGTACTATTCTTGATATGCTTTCCCTTTCTCCAGGACATGCTGGCTATCTTGAAGGGTGTAGATTCCTCCTAAAACTCACAATGAAATCAATGATGCGAGGAATTCCACTTACAGCTAACTGCTTGCCAGCTTACAGGATTTGGTGCTTATGATGGTAAGTTGAAGAGTCCCATTTTGGCGGATGCCCCTTGACAACCAACTTTGGAATCAATATGCCTTCACTTTCTGCAACTTGCTCATCAATTTGGTGGTTCTACTTTCTTTCTCTTCGTGCTCGGTTGGTTTGAGCGGCACACAGTTTTGTTACTTAAAGAAACCTACTGGTTTGGTCATCATCCACACAAAAGCCTTTGATCTTTATTGCCTGCCCTTTTTATAGGCAGGACCATATCTCGGTGACTGGGCTGTCAAATGCAATTATTCTGTTGGGATTATTCCATAACATATAAGTACATGTTCAAGGCACAGTGACAAGGCTTGGAAACAATGTCAAGATGAAAATAACATCAATATCCATAGATATGTGTACTGCTTCATGTTGTCATTACCCATTTGTCACTATATTTTAGGATTATAGATGCCATCTTTACATTTGGATTTTGTGGTGTATGGTAAATGCAACAAATCTAATGTGTGCCTATATCATTGCAGACCAAGTTCTATAAGGAAGACTGGATTAGTTCGATAACCTTAGAGGAAGATGGAAAAGTTAATTCTTAAATATGCCTCTCAAAAGTGACATGAAGAAGTACATAGTACCTTATTCAAGGACCAAGCATCTATAGAGCAGTCGGTAAAAGAATTACATCTTGGCTTTCAAGAGAGTGGTAGGCATTTATGGCTCTGAATGGCCTTAATGAGGATCATCCTGCTTCGCTGCATGCCATGTAGTAAAGCAAGTGCTTTTGTCATGTGTGAATAAGATGGAAGTTAAAAGGGAAAGCAGGTTGTTCTTTCCATGTCCTTGTTTTTAAGCCCTGTACCACTACTCAAGTGGAACTTGCCTGGTCTGATGATTTTGTAATGACTTTCTATGTTTATATATGCCAATCCATTGACATTTCTTAAACTTCAAAATTATTGTTCTTGGCTCTTTCCCTTCAAAACCTTGCAGCTCGACACCGACTTATAGTTAACATTTTCCTGAATTTCCAGAATTTGCATCTTTTGTTACGACCATAAGCTCGTACTGCTGTCAGCCGATCAACAGTGTGTTCAAATGACCCAAAAGATACAATAAACAAAGCTACTATAGTTCTACTTTCCAAAGGAAAAAAGAAAAAGTTGTCATTAATACTGGTTCAGACACAACAGAGGCCATCCCTATTAAGTCCTAAGAAGACATTTATGATTATATAGAAGGCATTGTTGCAATGAATACAGACACAAAAATGATGAGGTACAGGTTTACATCAATCCCCCATGCAGAGATTGTTACAAGAAAGGGGAAGAAGATTCACCCAAACCTAAAAGAAGAATTTAAACAACAAATTGGGAGAGAAAAAGGGAGAGAAGCAAAAAGACTATGCGAACTTGCTCTGACAGTTCTTATATTCAAAAGGTTGCAGGACCGTAAAATGTCCTCATGGCATATGGAAACCCTTGCCTAATAAAAAAGTTGCTACGTGGATTAGATGGAAGGTTCTACTTGGTGGTGCTCGAGGTTTCTAAGTACAATTCTTGCAAAGATTTTAGCCTCAATAGGGGCAGTTGCTGCTGCGGCTGCAGCACGAAGAACCCTTGCTGCTCCAGCACCCTGCATAAGGCCAGCATGGTGCACAGCATGTCGACCACCAGGAATGGTGAACTGCAGTTGAATAAAATAGAAAAGTAACATGTAAAAATCCCTTGGTGTACGTTTAGCAGTACACATTATGCTTCATAAAGAAGAGTTCTGCAAACAGGATCTTCATAATTACTGGAGGCAAGAGGGAATCCATATGCATAAATTACCTGGAGTAGAGCAAATGCAGCACATGCCTTGAGTATTGAAGAAGCATTTCGAAGCATGGAGACAAATCTTCCAATTTCAGCCCCACTAAGGAATAGAAAAGTCATGTTAATTTAGAGTCACAAAATTTCAAAAAAAAAAATTTAGAGTCACAAACACACCCCCCCCCCCCCCCCCCCCCCTCCCCCAGTACACACACACACATGCAGGTATGGCGAAAGAGAGCTAGCATCAAAAGATGACGCTAATACTTTACATGATTAATGAATTCCAACCAGTGCAAAGTAGCAGGAACAGAATTTTTAATGAAGAAAATTTTCAAAACTCATCAAATGGATCATTTTAACAACAGCAGTAGAGGGGAAGACAGATACCATACTGGAGGTCATCTTTCACAAGCTTTATTAAAGCATATTGCATTTCCTTCCATAAATTTACAAAAGTGTTTCTTCATTGACATCTATAGTGGGCATTTTCTTCTTTAAAAGCATGCCAAATTTTTTTCTGCAACTTCATGTTATGAAATGGAGATTGGAAAACATAATCATCTTACAGCACAAATGCAGTGGGAGAAGGATGAGGGAAGGAAACCTGCATCTCAGATGCCCTGCTTCTTGAATACGAGCTCTTTCAGTTACTTGTGCCAATGCTGCTGGAGCTGATGAAGCAGCAGCTGCTGCAAACGCTTGAGGATCGGAGAATGTAAGAATAAAAGCTTCAATATGCTTCAAAGCCATTCTTCTGGCCCCATCCAAGCTGACACTCTTAGAAGTGATTTCTGATGATGTGCCCATTGGAGCAAACTCATCAATTCTGCTAAAAATATCATACAAAGCAAATTATCACCAAGATGGTTCTGGCAATTTTTCTCACAGGACACATACAAGACATTAGGTGCCTTTGACATTGCATCTTACGCATGCATAATGAACCACTACTTGCTTGGTAATCTCAACCTTATCTTTCAGACTATTCACTCACTCCAGCCCCTCTTTTTTTTCCTTCTAGCAGGTAGTGACTCGTACAATGTAATTTTCTTAAAAAATGTTCTTGAATACCCCGCTGCAGGACCTATTTGATATATTGGAACTTATTTGAAAGATTTCAGAACAGAAAAATAGATGAATTTTATCTATACATAACTTTACCAATTTACTCTATTTAGAAGATGCTTTGACAAAGATAAGCTATGTTAAAAGTTTATGCAATTAATACTAGAACCAATTACCTCCCATCAAACATGTATGCCAGTGCCAATGCAGCCATGAAGCGTGCCATCTTTGATACCGATGAAGAACAAAGATGAACAAGTGCAGGAACCCCACCTTCTTCCACTATCCGAAGAGCATTACCATGGTTAAAAGCAAGGTTCCAAAGAGCCCCTGCAGCAGTTTCATGAACATCCTGAAAGCAAAAGCATAAGTTAAGATCAACTCAAATGCCACTTAAACAAAAATAGGTTATACACTAGCAGAAAGGGCTGGCTTATGAAATGCTTACTTCAGCATCAGAGCGTGCAAGTGCAATCAGGGGTGCAACACCTCCTTCTCGTCCAATAGCGATGCTAACAAAGACCAAATGTAAATAGCATCAATGTTCTGACTATTAGTGCTCCACAGTGATAAAATGAGAGTATCTGCCTGGAATAATGTATGAACAAGAAGAAAAATGCAGTTGCACCATTAACACTAAGAAAGAAGTTATTTGATTCTGTTCTGCCTATCATCCAGTAACAAACTTCCATCTCTCATCCTGAAGCTTTGGTAGTGGTAATCATGATGACAAAAAGCACAGAGCTATACACTCATACCGCTCAGCTCAAACATGCAAGCTGAAGACTTCAGAACAGCAATATACAAATCGCTAAAGGTTTGGGGCCATATCTACTAGCACCACCCTCTTTGGTGAGGCCAAATAATGGATGATAGCTGATGATTATGACAACTGCATAGTTTGGAAAAGCAGAAAGAAGACGGAAGGCATCATAAATAACAGGGTTTCTGCTGCTGTCCAGTTAGGCCTTGTATTCCAAAAACATTAAAAACGCCATGAGGGCCGAAGTTGAAAATTTTTCTCACTTAATGCATTCAGACTTCAGGAGTTCTGTTACTAGCTCTTGCATGGATTGCATATCCATGTACAAAAGAAAAAAAAATGCATTACCTGTTGGCTTCTGAGACTGACAATCCCCACAGAGCACCTGCTGCCCTCTCCTGAAGACCTGGCGAAGCATTTGAACAGGATTGGGCAAGAGTAACCTACATAAAAACGTAAAACCAATACCTTTAAGATGTAGTGAACTCTTGACTAAATGAAACACATATTACAACAAAAATTTTATTCACATCAGCTCTACCAAAGAATTATCAGAAAGCCAAGAGCACAATTCAACTAATCTTTAACATTACTCAATTTCTGTAGCACTTCATTACAGTGACTAATATTTCAAGATTTAGACTTTGGCACCATGCCACTAACACAACAAGGGTAAAGGACCACAATAAAACAAGGAAGATGTATGTTGAAATTCATGACATGCATATAAGAGAAAGCCTCAGATGACCAAGACGCATCCTTTCCGCATCTATACATATTAAGGTAGATTTACACATTTAATGCAGAGAACACGTTAAACAATTTAAAAGTACAGAGAAAAATTGTCCAAGCAAAATGATGTGGACCTAAAAATGACTAGACATTTGGGAAGGTTTTAGTAGACCTCAAACAATTATCCTATGCTGCACATAATGGTTACAAAGGCTACCCCTGCTTAGATGGGGGGAGCAATTAGGGCTAAAAAAGGTAAATATCATACCAATGCCTCAACACCACCAGCTGCTGCAATTGCTTCTCGATTTCTGTCATCAAATGACAAATTCCACAATGCACCAGCAGCTTCTTGCCTGTTTCAACTAGCCGATATCATCATACATACTAGAACAAACCTATTACAGAAACTACATAATTTTTGTGTATGGAAAAAAGTGTTAAGGTCTATGAGTTATGGAGTAGATTAATTATTGTGGGATCAACAGAAAAATGAAACGAGCTGATACAAATATTGTGGGATTAGCAAGAGGAATATTGAACTGAATTTACAGGCAAAAGCATCTAATAGAAGTACAAAAAATAGAAAGATGGTGTTCAGCAATCAGAAACTTGGAATAAGAATCTGGTGACTAGAGGCAAAAATGTGTGGAAAACTAGGACATAATGCCTCAAGCACCAGCCAAAATCAATTCTAAATCTTCAATTCCATGCTGCCAAACACAGCAAAAATAATAATGAGAAATGCACTCACAATAACATGCACAAATGAATGCATTTAAGATATTCAAGAGCCATCAGAAATATGTGATTATAAATTACCTGACACCTTCATGAGGAGAACGTGTAAGTTGAACTAGGGCTTCAAGAGCACCTGCCTCTTTTCCTACAGCAGCATTATTACTGTTGCTATCACCATGTGCAGCCAAATTTGCTAAGGCACGAGCAGCCTAGCATATTTGGACATGAAATTAATCAACTTACACCAAACATGTAGTATATGGTATCGCAAGTAATTCTTAAATGCTTTAAAACAAGGCTAGATTCCAACAGAAATGTAAAGAAAAGCAAGTTGACAATTAAAGCCATGATTTGGAATTTGGAATGTACTGGCTTTCTTAATTCAAGTGTAACCGTTTTAATTAAGCATTTGCACATGAAAGCATGTTTAGCATTGAAAGAAGTACATTATAGTTTCAACGAGGGTACTTAGAAAAATTCAACAATCTAGAACAATGTGACAAAATATTCTAGAGGATTGCTGTATTACTTCGCTATGTTATTGTGACTGTGGGTGTATAAGACACAGCAAAGATCAAATAATTGGAAAAGCCATTCTAATCATTTCAAATCAAAACCCTTCAGTGGAACTGTAGTGATTATGTGATGCACAGTCCAAAGTTTCCTCTTAATTGTGACAGCAACGGCACCTGTTCTTGCACTCCTTCAAACTTGCAGTTACGTGCAAGCATCACCAACGCATGCACACCACCTGCAATGGCAACTTCCATACTACATTTATCATCAGCCGCCAAATTTGCCAAGGCGCCAGCTGCACGTTCCTGAAAACACAGAAAATTATGATCCAACCAACAAACTATAGCCAGACAACAACTCCAACTATGTGCACATAAAATGCTATATGATTTTTAAACATAGTACAAAAGCAAAATAAGAAAAACATACAAGAACTCCATCACCACCAGAGGACCATTTGAATATGAGGTCGACCAAAGCTTTCACTCCACCAGCCTCAGCAATTGCAGCCTTTTAAAAAAAAAAAAAAAAAAAAAAAAACATGGTTAGAACTAGACATTGAAAGCTTATGTTCCCATTTCTCAGGTATGAGAAAAAGCACTGAATATACAACCTTGTGCTCTTCCCCGACAGAAAGATTCCATAGCCCTCCAGCTGCCTCCTCAGCAACCAGCCTGTTCATGGACCTCGCCAACCCAGCAAGGATATTAATTCCTCCTTCTTCAGCTACAGCTTTTGCAACATTCGCATTGACAGACAAGTTTGCTATAGCCTATGCCGTCAAAAATTCCAAATCAACTCAAATTTCAAAATAATAAACTAGCAACCTCAGTACTTAATAAAATAAATGGAAAATGATAATTCACACAGAAGTATTGTGAACAACATATTTTATAGAAAACCTAGTATCAAACCATCCTATGATCACTAGAATAAACAAAACCAGTTAAAAAAAATGAACATCATGATAGTTGAACTGTGATGATAAAACTATATTTTCTCCAAAATAAGAATAAAAGTAAGTAACCTTTGCTGCCTCCGACTGAAGCCCTTCTCGCCAAGATTTTGCTAGGTTCAGAAGAAGTCGGATCCCACCATCTCGCATAACTGCTTCAGCCCTTTCACAATCTATGCTAGCATTTTCATCATCAATAACAACAAAAGTCGCAAGTCCAGTGGCTGCCCTTTCTTGAACATCCTCTTGTGAGCTCTGCATTAAGCTAAGCAACAGTGCTGCCCCTTGCTTAAGCCAGAAATTATCAAGACCTTGTGGATTGCTCTCAGCAGTACGCAAAAGCGTGTGAGATAAGATCCACTCAAGCCAAGTCATGATCTCATTCAAGTTTTTATCATTGTTCTTTGAGCACCTCCAATCCAAAAATACATTCCTCCCTTTCTTTGTAGTTTCGGCAAATAAAGAAGATAGTCCTCTAAAAATGTCAGTAAAAAGAGCAAGTAACAATTTGCCTTTGGTTTTAATGGTGCTAATGCTAGTGTCCTCTTCAAGAACTGCACAATTCAAAGCACACAAAACCTTCAAGCTCTGGGATGCAGATAACAATCTATAAACAGCAGTTGGACCAATATCAGTTCTTGAAACATCCAACCCAATCAATTTAGGCAGCTTGTGCCAGAGAAGTGAAACGACACCCCATTTCATATTTGATGTCCCTGCAACAGAGAGGAACCGAACAGATACAATATTTCCCAATGCTGCCTCATCAACATTTAGACAATCAAGGAACCCAACATCGACCAGATTTAGACAGTGCTTAGCCAAAGCATTGATTGCATCAGCATGAACATCTCTTATTCCGGACAACCGAAGTTTCTTCAATTTCGGACAGCATATAGCTGTTGCTTTTATAGCATCACCCGTGATCCTCTCACAGAAGTCCGGCCCGAGCTGAAGACTTTCCAGAGCCTCGTGTCGAGCAACAATCACAGATAGAGTAGCATCAGTTATTTTCCTGCAGTAATCACCGCTTATTTCACGCAAGTCCTTAGCTTGAAGATGAATTATTGCATCAGCAGACTCTGCCCCACGAAACCTAAGCTTTTGAAGATTCACACACCTAGAAGCAAGTGAAGTAGCCATTCCAGTATCAAATTTATGAGCACGAAGATCCAATGAACTCCATAAACACTGAGAAGCACCCAAACCCCTCCACGTCCTACATGTTGATGACAAACTCGCCCTATCACGATAATTCAAACATGAAAACAACTGAATCACTGTATCATCAGGCAAGCTTGTCCAATCCACAGACCCATTTCTCTCAGGACCTAAATCCTCGTCTTCAAATTCATGGTAACTTAGTGAAACAACGTTATCCTTTCCTTTCTTAGCCACCTTGCGCCGCACCCTACGACTCATATCTTTGATCAATTTGAAAAGGACTCCAGCTACCAAAATCCTTTGAACCTCAAAGCAACTAAACCCTATAAGCAGTAAGTTCACACACGACGAACTAAATGCATATACCCTTCAAACTCAAATACCCAATTCATAAAACCACTTAACAGGCATAGAGAGACCAACAAAGCAATAGTATTTGGCCTCAAAAACCCTAACCCTCAAACCAGTAATGGAATTGTATGTATGTCACAACCAACATATCTTAAATTTGATAATTTACAGCAATCAAATTGTCCAATATCAATAACCCAATAAAATCTAGAATCAGAAATGCATTGCAGGGAAGAAAATTGAATGCTCTTCTCAAACCTGAGAGTTCAGGCTTTCTGGGTATCCGGGTAAACCCTTAAATCTCGTAGCTTTCAGATTAAATCACTAACCCTCTTTATTATCTGATTGCATTGAAGAAGCTTCAATGGAAAAAGGAAAGAAAAAGAAAAGAGAAAGAAAAGGAAAGAGAGTTGAAGAAGCGTCGGAGAGAATTCAGGCGAGCATGTGAGAAAAAGCAAAGAAATAAACCAAACCCTGAAGGCATGCGTCTCAAAACTCTCTTGGGCTAATTCTCATTTTTGTTGTTCGCACAAGGAAATAGAGCGAGAGGGAGAGAGAGACAAAGGTTTGGAGGGATAATGGGAAAATTGTAGTAAGAATTTTACAGCATTAAGACGTATGAAATCATGGTAGAAACAGAGTAATATTTCTTCTTCTATTTTTTTTTTTTTTTCTTGAGAGAAAGAGTAAACCTTTTCTTTATCAATGGAAAGTACATATAATCAGTACTCCATGGGAGAAATATTTCCTTGTCACAATAGTTTCGTTAAATTCAAAATTAAATATGATTTTCTTCATATACTTAATTGAGTTTTTTTATAGCATGTTACAATTCCATGAATAAAAGCTTTTTTCTTTTTTTAAAAAAAATTACTTGATATTTTTACGTTAAGATAAGTTGTGAGGTATATTTAAAAAATTATTTGCTTTAAGTTAATAAATTATCATAATTGATAGATCATATATATTAAAGTAAATAAATAAATAGTCTTTTTTTTTTTGGTCAAAAATAAATAAATAGTCTTGATTGTGGATATCTATTTAAATTTAAACTTAAATCTATAAAGGAACTTCGAGAGATTTTCTATTGAATCTCATTAATTATTGATTAATAGAGAAAGAGAAAAGTAATCGAAGAAAATAAATAAACAATCTCGATCGTCCATAACTTTTTAAATTTGGACTTGAGTTGAAAAAGGTCATTCGAGATTTTCAACCATCCTCTCTAATTTTCAACCAAAACAAAATGAAAAAGAGAAAAGGGAAATATGAGAAAAGAGATCGAGCTTAAGGTTAATAGTTAATTAATTATCATTAATGAAAATATTATTAATTATTTTACATCCATATAATACTAACGTAACATTAATGTAAACAATGAAAAATGATACATGAATATATTATTACGTAATATTAATATATTATGTTATTTTTAATAATGATATGTTAACATATCACATTGGTATCATATAATATAAAAGATAAATGATATTTTGATTAAATTAATTATTAACCATAAGAGTTTATTTGACTCAAAATAAAAATATAAAAACTTAATTGAAAATAATAAAAATATAAAAATTTATTTAAATTTTTTTAAATAGTTTCAAACTTTTATTAAATATTATATCTAAAAATAAAAATACATTATTTAAAAGATATCTTGCATTTAATTACACATTTTAACAATCTTTACATCAACAATGATTATGTACGTCAAAAATTACTTTTTATTAAATGAGTAATTTGCCAATTGTGATATTTTTTGCAAATATTAAAACTCGATAGTATGATAAATAATAATTAAAATAAGATAAAACTAACAATATCTTAAAATGATTATACTCCAAAATTATTGGCTTTGCTTAAGTTTATACATGCATTTTCATTTTTTTTAAAATAGATAAACCTATATTTGGTTATGTAAATTAATTAAAATAAAATTGTTCAAATTATCAAAACAATATTAGTGTTGTTATTAATTTATTTTAATTATAAGGCTATATATAATAACACATAATTAATAAATATAAATAAAAAACTCACATTCAAATTTTATTTTTTGAGTCAAGAGATTATAATTAAAAGAGAGCTAACATATTTAATATATGTTGTTGTATGGAGTAAAGGTATATACACATGGTACCTTCCAATTTGGCCAAAATTTTTTTTATTTTAGATAAAAAATTTCCATTTTTTTAAAGGTAATTAAGCTCCGTTTGATTTATATTTTACCTTTTGTTACTATTTTCGTCTCCTTATTTTTTTCATATTTTTTGGATTTTCAAAAATGAAGCTTTTTTAAATTTTGTTTAGAAACATAATACTCTAGCATTTATGTATAATAAATTTATTTTTTAAATTTTTTTTACTTTATATTATTAAAAAAATTTAAATTTTAATATAAAACATATCAAAGTTAAATTTTTTATCTTAATTTTCATGGAAATAAAAAAAGGCAAAAATTTAAAGACAAATTGAGTATTTATTTTATTGTTTTTTATTTATTTATTTTTAATTTTCAGTCATCATTTTACAAAAGGAAAAATAAAAAAAATCAATTAAATAGAATTTAAATTAACAGAAAAATCTTTCTCTAAAACTAATTAATAAAAAGTAAATTTTCTTAAAACACTGCCATGGGGCAGCAATCAAAGCTAAACGAGTCCACGTAGTTCTCACGTGCTTTAGTATTCACACGTGTTGACCCAATATTCGGAGTATCCATTCAAAAATTAAAATTCTCGCGCATATTTAAGCCCACGCCGTCCTCCACGTCGTTCCCACATTCACAAGCATTTTTCTTCCCAATTTTCTCTCCAAATATTTTTTTTCCCATCATCCAAACAATAAAATGGAAGCGCCTCAGCGGAAACCAACGATGTCGTTCCACTTGAGTAGCAACCTGCTCCGAATCATCACCTTGCTAACATTCTTGTTCTCCATCCCGATCTTGGGAGCGGGGATCTCGCTGAGGAAGAGCGGCATGACGGAATGCGTTATAACCGACGAGACGACGCTGTGCAACATCGGAGGTCTTAATCACGGATCATCTCTCTGGCGGGCTTCACTGGCTCGTGCTGTTGCGTGGCGCCTCTGCTCCGGGTCTACCTCACCTTTATCCTTGTAACAATCCTACTCGCTTCTGTTTCACCGTTTTCACATCCTCCCTGAGCAGTAAAGGTTCCGGTGACGCACTTCTGGGAAAAGCGTACAAAGAGTACAAGCTCGGACATTATTCCAACTGGATTCAGAAGGAAGTCAACGAAACCAAGAACTGGAATAAGATGAAGAACTGCATTGTTGACAGCAAGCTTATCTCAACGGTACCATCGAAAAGTTCCATAAGGAGCGTTTGGTTGCTGTAAACCGTCGGAAGACTGTGGATTTACGTATAGGAGTCCGACGAACTGGACGAAGGAGAAAGGGGTGTAAGGTAATCCTGATTGCAAACCATGGGATAATGATCATTTTGTGCGTAAACTGCCAATCTTGCAAGGAAGGGGTGGCAGATAATCTGAACCATACCTTGAAAAAGGAGGCCACCGTCGACGCCGTCTCCGTTGTTCTCCTCATCATCTTATACTGTCTCAGTTGCTGTGCTTACATAAACAATTTGAGAGACAATGCTTCTAGTCAAGAGTCGAAGCCTTCATCAGCTTGTTAAGTTACCGGTTAGTTTTGTTGAGGGTTGGATTTAATTTTGAATTTTTGTAATTAACATTTAAATAGGGTCATTTAATTTTTGCTTAATTACCTTTTGTTAATTAACCTATTTATTCGGGTTTCTTTGGATTTCTGTTTGATGCAGTGTTTATGTAATAAAAGAGCCTTCTTTATATGATACTACACTGTCACTATTATTCTAGCATGTTTTTTTTTTATAACTATATAGATTTGGACACATATATTACTACGACAAGAGTTTACGGAATTAAATAAATTTAAATTTAAAATTATAGCATGAAATTTTAAATTAATTGAATTTATTTAATTAATCATGTTATAGTGTCAATTAATATAATATAATATTTTTAACTTATTTATAATATTTATATAAATAGGTTAATTGTTTCAATTGTGTTTAAAAGAGTTTATGGTGTTAAAATCTAATCTTGTTGTGTCATGTAATAAGTCTGTTGAAAATCTTAATTTATTCAATTAATTGTGTAATATTATTATTTATTTATATAATTATTAATATTTTATCTAAATACAGTATGATTATGACACTTTACAGATAATGCTCACTAGTCTTTGTATGAGACCACCAATAAAGATAGTATTTTGACTTTGAAAGTAGCTTAAATTGTGAAGTTGACATGAAATTGAACAAGGAGACAACTAATTAATGAATATTTAAAGTTTGCAACGGTCTTACCAAAATTGTCCTAATCACAGTTCCCAATTTTCATTAATCTCCATGAAAACCTCATGGCAAAATAAAAGATAAAACATATATAATTTTTTTTATTTTCTTTAAATAAAATGAACATAAAATATACACATACTTACATATATATCTACATATATACAAAAAGAAAAAATTTTTAAATTTCGATCGTTTTAAAATGTTAATTTGATAAAGGTGAAGAAATAATATATATATATATATATATTGTAATTCCATTGCCATGCTCGAATGATTGTTAGACCACCATTAATGATTAATTTTCCAACTCTTAATTTCTCGAACAAGGTAGGAAGCTGAAGGGCGAGACAGTAATGAATAATAAATATTGCAGCAGAATGTTGCCAAAAAGGTGCTTTATACATATTTTTGAACAGCTTCACATATGTGTGTAATGATTGGTCAAATTATAATGATTAGTTATGTTAATTTTTGTAATAATTACTGTTATCATGAAAACCTACCCAAAAAGAAAAAGAAAATTCTATACTACTGATACAAAGGCTAAAAATGAAAATTTCAATCACTTTATTTGATTGCCATTAATATTTAGAATAAACTCTACTTGTATTTTTTGTGATTTCCCTTTTTTTCCCCTTAAATTAATATATTGTGCATAAAGATTAGATTTTATCTAATAAAATTATTAAAATACACTCGATTCATAACTAGATTGTTTTTAATCACATTTAAAGATACATTAAAACTTCTATAAATTAATACTTGATAAATTAATAATCTTGATTAAATAATTTTTTTGATTGATCATGACTTTAGACCAATGTGGTAAATTAATAATTTGTTAAATTTATAAGATAATACATTAAAAAAACACAAAAGTCTCATTTGATATATAAATTAATAATCTTTTTATACATCAAAATTATATACACACACATACACACATGAGTCTATTAAGAGGTCTTTATAAATTATGAGCGCAATGTTACTTGAAATTGATCTTCTTGAACTTGATCATCTCTAATTTTTCTTAATGTATTAAGAATTTATGATATAATATTCTTGTATTATAAAAAAAAATTATATAATATGATTATTACTTTGAGTACATCTTTGTGCGTGACAGATTCAAATATTAAAGTTGATGCCAAACGACTAATTTATACATCAATTAAGTATTAGAAAAGCTTATTTGATGTATAAATTAATAAATTATTAATTAAATAATATTTTAATTAATAAATAAATTTTTATGATTTCAAAAATATTAATTTATAAAGATTTTATAATATTTTTTATAATTTTATAAAACAAGATTAACAACTTAATTTTTGAATTATAAAAATTAGTATAGGAGTCATGAGCCCATAATTTTTAAGTTTTAATCCCAAAAATATTAAGTCGTGCCTATATAATGGAAGAAGGTTTTTAATTATAAATCTAAAATTTATTTATATGAGATTTGTGATATAGATCAAATTTATTTTAATTTTTATAATTTTATATTTTTTTAATTAAAGATTTTAAATTAGACTTCTCTAAATTGGCAAGGGTTAATTGCCTTACAAAATAGAAGGGAAGGCAACCATGAATCTAAGCAAGAAAACAGCCAAATACAGAAAGTATTTAATGAGTAAAGGACAAAAACAGAAAGAAAAGTTTAATAATGAAAAAACAATATGAGCAGATTTAAAATGCCTAAGGGCAAGCCTCGAGATCTGGACCTAACCCCACCAAATCCCGACAATATAAATAAGATCAAATGCCACCATGACACGAAAATATTTACTGCAGCGACAAGTCTTCGGTCCCCGTACCCATGGGCAGCCAACAGAAAGATGCCACCTCCTCTTCTTCTTGCTTCTCTCATTTCTGCTCCTCCGCTCTTAGAGCCAAAACTCTAAACCCCTCCTTCGGTCGTGCTACCTCCGGGGGCGATGGCCTCATCCGCCGCCTCGGCATCCTCGATCTCCTTCTCCTCGGCGTCGGTGCATCTATCGGTGCTGGCATCTTCGTTGTCACCGGTACCGTCGCTCGCGACGCCGGCCCCGGTCCGTGTCAATTTTCTCTCTTCCTCTTTTACTGTTTCTCTCTTGAGTTCCCGGATTTCATTTCTGAATTGAATTTTTGGGTGATTTCGTTTCTGTTATAGGAGTGACGATAAGTTTCATACTCGCTGGAGCTTCGTGTGTTTTGAACGCGCTCTGTTACGCGGAGCTAGCGTCGCGGTTTCCGGCCGTAGTCGGAGGCGCTTATTTGTATGCGTATACGGCGTTCAATGAAATCACAGCGTTTCTTGTGTTCATGCAGTTGATGTTGGATTATCATATAGGGGCAGCTAGTATTGCGCGTAGCTTGGCGAGCTACGTGGCTACGCTTTTCGAGCTCATTCCTGCTTTGAAAGGAAATATACCGGCCTGGATTGGTCACGGTGGCGAAGAATTCTTTGGAGGAACTCTGTCTATTAATATTTTGGCTCCGATTCTTCTTGCCCTTCTGACTATTGTTCTCTGTAGGGGTGTTGGAGAATCTTCTGCTGTTAATTCTTTCATGACTGCAACCAAGGTACTCTCTTTTTCAAGGGTTCGTTTGGTTTTTCCTTTCTGGAACTAACAAAGATCATATTCGGAAACAAAAAAAAAAACAAATAGGATCTGTGAATAATTAAAAGTTAACAGTTTGACCTTTGTGAGTAACAAGATAAATACCAACTTTTGAGAAAGTAAGTATAGTGAAAGCAACAACTAGAGAAGGTCTTACTTAAAAGAAGGAAAAAGGTGAATTGGGGTTAACTTTTTTTTTTTCCATATAAACCGTGTTGCAGATTGTCATTGTTATTTTTGTCATCATTGCTGGTGCTTTCGAGGTTGATGTAGATAATTGGTCTCCTTTTGCTCCCAATGGTTTTAAAGAAATATTAACGGGAGCAACTGTAGTATTCTTTGCATATGTTGGATTTGATGCGGTTGCTAATTCTGCTGAAGAATCAAAGAGGCCTCAGGTATTCTTATTTTGAGATCGACTTAATGCCTCATGCTGCAAAGTGTGTAATTTATAGTACAAACATTTATTTTGTATTCTAATTCTATATAGTGTCTGCATGTTGTCCTATAGTTTCATTCTTTTATATTTCCCCTGTTTAAATTTCGATATTTCAGAGGGATTTGCCAATAGGAATCTTGGGAAGTCTGCTTATATGTGTTGCATTATATATTGGTGTTTGCTTGGTGATCACTGGGATGGTACCTTACAATCTCCTGGGAGAAGATGCTCCTTTGTCTGAAGCTTTTACATCCAAGGGTTTGAAATATGTTTCCATTTTAATCAGCATTGGAGCTGTTGCTGGGCTTACAACAACCCTTCTAGTTGGTCTTTATGTCCAGGTTAACTAACTTAGAATTTCTAATTTTTGTTATGCCCTTACTGAGTAACATGTTCCCAGCGTACATGATGGAATGTTTCTCTGAGCAGTCTCGTTTATATCTTGGGCTTGGAAGGGATGGCTTGCTGCCTTCATTATTTGCTAAAGTGCACCCAAAACGTCACACACCTATTCATTCTCAAATCTGGGTCGGTATCATTGCAGCTGTTTTGGGAGGACTGTTTAACGTGCACATCCTATCACACATTCTTTCAGTGGGTTCGCTGGTATGTTGTTGCCTTTTTTTTTCTTGAGAAGGTCATTGCCCAATATTTGTTTTCATCATATCTATGGTTATTAAATTCTCCCAAACTATAATGCCATTTACTTCGAAGTAAGTGGACACCAAATGTGCGTGACTCACAAATTTGGAAGATGTACTGTGCTTCAGCATATGGTATATTTCCTTCTGTATTGTTTAGGTTATCAAAATAGTCTACTTTCAGCTCTGTATGGAAGCAGATATGTATCTTCAGAACGTATTACTTACTAATAACCTATCATATTAATGTGCCTACCTTGGTTTCTATCACAACATGCAGTAACTTGTAGAAAAGCCTGTATTGGGTGCTATGTTGGATGGTTGTGAGGTCAGAGGAAATTACTCTGCATAAAATAAGTTGATGTTTTGGAAAGACAGATTGGTTTAACATGTGCATGATTGCGAAGGACATGCACCTCATATTATACTTTGGTTTGTTTCAGACAGGCTATTCTGTTGTTGCAGCATGCGTTGTAACTCTTCGCTGGAAAAATAAGACAGGAAATCAAGCTTCTTCAAAATGTATGTCAACCTGGTGTGAAGGTGTCATATGCATTGTCATAGTGGCATGCTGTGGTTTTGCTACTGGAGTTCTTTACCGTTATGGTGCTTCATTTATTTTTATGATTGTTGCGGTGGTGATAGCCATACTTGCTTGTGCTGCTCTTTGCTACCGTCAGGTGATTGAATTTGTCAATATATAATTTTGTTTTTTCTACCATTCCTTTTTAATGGCAGGAAAGGAGGGTCTTTTAGGTATTATTTATCTACATGTGTCTTAATGGTGTTAGTGGAATGTTTTTTTGAATTAGGCTTTAAACAACCTTCTGAATATGGAAAACAAGTCCTTTTGCAACTGCTTTAGATTGATGCAGTTTTGGCTATTTACAGTGCAGACTTTTACTTTCTGATTGATTTAACATGGCAACTGTATCTGTAAACACCTCTTAAATAAGATATATTGAACTCCTTAATGGCCTTTTCTCAGGCTTATTCAGATCCTCCGGGGTTCTCTTGTCCTGGGGTTCCCATTGTGCCATCTGTTTGCATTTTTTTCAACATCTTCCTGTTTGCTCAGGTATGCTTGCGAAAGGCCCTTATTACTCTTCTTTGGAATTACTGCATTAATTTTGTGAAAGCAATTGACAAAGGAAAATAAAACTTGACTAATTTATAGACCAATACCGCACAGTGTTCATTAACTATTTTTTTGTTTGTTCTTTTGCACAGTTGCACTATGAAGCATGGATCAGATTTGTCATCCTCAGCATAATATCTGTTGGTATTTATGCATTTTATGGACAGTATCATGCTAATGCAAGTTCGGATGAGACAATTATTTATCATTTGGCACCCGAAGAAGATGCACACTAATTGCATGTTTAGACTGTGTATGCTTCTCAGTATGGCTTGCAGTTTTTTGTTGTGTTATTGCATTGATCTTGCAATAAGAGTATTTGTGATCTTATGAATTATAAGACGCTTAGTAGTTGAAATACTCTGGATCAAGCCATTCAGTTAGAGAAGTTGAATAATAGGTTTGTAAATATTGAATTCTCTTCAACAATTCTTGGCTTCAAGCTGCAGTCCAATGAATAGAGAATGTTGTCTCAGTGGTGTTCTCTGCAGTGTAGTCTTAATTTCTTATCAAGTAGGTAGGTTCTCCATAAGCTGCCGTTTTTACAGCAGCACAGGTTCCTCATGGGTTTAAGTAAAGTGTACTATATGGATCATTGACTTTTTGTAGTGTTTGCTTCGAAAATTATTTCTATATTTATTTTATGTTGGCCGTGAAGAAACTCAATTTTCGTCTTAGAAATGGTGTCCTATGCTAATGCAAACTGATTACCCGAAGTAAATACAAAAATACACAGGTGACAAGCATTACTCTGATAGCGTCAAGAAAGTAGACATCCATCCCTATCAATGTTCAAGCATCACTGATAAACCACAGGTGGACTCACTCTCTCTCTCACTCTCTTAATTGCCAAAGAGCTACAGTTGCAGCTTCTGTTCTCTGATAACAGTCAGTCCCACTGTAGGGGCAGATACTGGCCTGATCTTAGTGCAGACAGACATCCGTCCCTACTAATTTTCAAGCATCACTGATAAACCATAGTTGGACTCTCTCTCCTCCCCTCTACTTTGCCTGAGGACTATAGACGCAGCTCCTGTTCCCTGATAACTATCAATTCTATCGTGGGGATGTATACCGGCCTGATCTTAATCCAGACATTTAAATGATTTCCAAATGTGTTCTTTTAGTTCATCTTCTCAAGTGACATTTGAGCACAAGCATGGCAATTAGTTCTTGAAAAAGAATCAGATATATTACATAATCAACTTTTCAACTGAGGCCTGTTTCAAGGACAAGGAACAAAGACTCAGATTTTCCAAAATTTTCCTATCATTCAATTGCAGACAAAATCAGAATAAAAAGCTATGGTTCTCTTTTGACAGTTCTGTATGCTGAGTAATTCTATGTCAAAAACTTCGAACTGTTTTGAGCTGAAAAATGTCGAAGGTCCTACCTGAAGAGGAAAACATAATTTCCACTGAATCAAGTTAATCCAAGTCGATTAATCAGAAAAATGAAAGAAGAAAAAAAGGACTAACCCAAGTCCATTGCAGTGTGACAGAACAGGGAGAATGACATGGGAAATAAGCAGAATAGAATGTATGATAATAGTTTTCACAACACAGAATATTGTGACTCTTAACATGTTTAGACAATCAATTGCTGGTTAAGGTGCAGTTAATCAATGGCAAGAAGCATCATATTGGATCTGAATCAAAGTTAAATTAAGAGTTGAGGAAATCATTCTCCTTTTCTTTTCCATATCTAGACAAGTGATTCCTTGAAATTTCTATTATTCAACCAACAAATTTACTTCCATCTCTGTCCTGAACCGAGTGCAGAAGGATGTTGAATGAATAATTTTGCTACTGGTCCGAAGTTATGGTAACATTAGAAACACAAATAAAACCTGAAAAACAAAAAAAAATAAATGATGCTAAAACAGACAGAAACAAGCTATAGGAATCACTAACCGGTGGTCCAAGTTCTGGGGGAATGATTATCCTTCTCTTCCCCCCTGGCCTCATGTCCTTAATTCCTTCCTCAAATCCTGCATAGATGATCTAGTTCAGTCATTTCTTGACATATTTCATTGTACTGTTTATTGTTTATGTTTTGCAGGGGGGAGAAAACAGAAGGGAAGATGGGAGAACTTCCAATATCAGATAGTCATAAAGCAATGAATGCCTGATTTATAATCTATTCACCTGGGACCACTGCATTAGTTCCCATGCGGATTCTGGCAGGAGCACCCTGTATATAGGTGCTATCAATGCGCCGGCCTGACTCATTATAACCAATATAGTGAAAAGTGACCTGAAATCTTTTTCTAGTTAGGAGGAGGCATAAATGGATATAGCAGTAATATCTCTATTTCTCATTTTCTTTAGCTGTAGTGGCTAGCAAAACAAACTTTTAGAGTAAGCCTATCATATAATATCTCAATTTCATAACTTTTATGCTATATGATTTGGAGGTAAATTGTCTGATTGCAATTTAATCAATTTAATCTCAGTAAATCCTATATTAGGGCCAGATTTTTATGCCGCTAGCTAGGTTTATTGTTGTCTTTGAATTCTGAGCAATAAGATGTGCTGGATTAAATTATCCTAAATGATACAGCCAGAAAAGATTCTCTGATCAGCAAAATGAAACCACTTGTGACTTTATCATGTTTTTGGACAGAAGAATGCTAAGACAAGAAGCTTTCTCTTAATGATACAAGATTACCACAAATGCAGCCAAGATAAATCATGTTGAGGTTGATACAAGTTCCATCAAATGGTAAAAACTAAATGTAATATCTTACGAGAAATAATTTCCTTTCTGTATTTTGAAAAAATGTCAAACATGTTTCACAAATTGCACTCATTTTCCCAAAATAACTTATGTATAGCTTTTTTTTTCTTAACACTACAAAGAACCCAGAGCAAAAGGTAATGAACAGATGGTTCAAAGACAATGAAAGAAAAAACCTGTTGACCAGCCTTTGGGCAATCACCTTTACCAACTTCATAATCCCGGTATACAAGCCCTGAATCACTCTTTTTGTAATCCTCTGAAGCTACAACCTTAACCTCAAAACCTGAATCAAATGTTTAAAATTTAGTGGTGGTTAGAAGAATTTATAGAGGGTTTACAATGACTAAAAGTCAGAAATCTCTTTCTCCTTCCCTCCTTGGCTCCCTCAGAGAAAAAGAGTGAATGATAGATGAAGTAAAAATCACAAATAGGCTGATCAGAAAGATTATTTGGGTTCAGAATGGGTATAATACTTGTAGATGGAGTACATTCTGCTAGACATTGCTAGACTGTTTGACTTTCTATCATTGCAACACAAACCTTCTCTGATGAAATTTGGAAAGTCTTCAGGAGCATTGTTCTCTTTCTGTCTCCTTTTATTCTGTTCTAGCAAGCGTTTTTCATCATAGGGGTTCTTACTCTTGGTCTTTCCAGAAGAAGACAAGGTTGGAGACAGGCCTGATGAGACCAAAAGGAAAAGAAGGAACCTACGACTCGAGTTTCCCTCCTGGTGTGATACATATCTGTTCTGCACTCTGGCCGTGAACATGAAGGTAAGGACCTAAGCAATCTTTAAAATACAGGAAACAAGGAGATTATAACAAAGGCTCACCCGTTATCTTTCAAGCTGTGACTCGAGCAGCAAAATGCATTTTTATTCCTTTGAGTGGAGAAAATTCCTACCCTGGAATATGCTGAAATGTCGGATGTCAAAAAGTATGAACAAGACATACTAATATTTTAAGAGGTACACATGTAAGTTCATTGTTTGATTGAGAAAAGTAATGCTTGAAAGATACAACAAGAACCAAGAGTGGTCAAAACCCAATGTGGTTCACAGTTCAAAGATCAAACAGAACTTTAGAGGTTCAAATAGGCACCACCAGAAACTAGTAATACACTAAATAAACAAGGATTTCATGTCAATAAACACAGTGATGATGAATTGACCAAATACTTGTGCGTCAGGAAAACATTCTGATTGCCAAAAGGTTAATCAAAGTGCATTGATAGTCTAAGCACTACGGAATAAAGTACAAGAAGTAATGAAAAATCCTATCGCATCAAACGAGAAAGCCAAAAGCTGAGAGTAAATGTCCTTGCTTGCCTCTTCATAATTCTATGGAAGTTACCTAACTGAGTTTCCTGTTAAAAGTTGCTTCTGCAGAGTTGTTTCCAGGCACATTAAGTCGTTAAGTTGTTACCAACAGAGACATAGATTTTCTTTCTATAATTCTAGAATCACTTCACGGGTCAAGTACTTTCCACTTAACTCGCCATCTCAAGTTCTTCTTATCCCAGTCAAGGAGAGAGTAAGAATTGAGAATGAAGGAGAAGAAATTTCAAAGAGCAAATTAGAGGCACCCAGAAATGGAAAGCAAAATCTCTGTTCGAAGAACAACAAAGTGTTCAATCCCATGGTTTTGAAGACATGCAGATGTAAATGTATGACAGAGGAAAAGAGACTTACAGAGAAACGATGGCCCAGACAGAAGAGGAGTTGAGAGAATCATGGGCATGGCTTCTTTTCCAGGCTGGAATAGCCGTTTCCAGTTTGCTCGTATGTTATCCTCAGTTGCGGGTAAATTGTCTAAATATCACAACACCCCCTGCCGTTTCTTAATATTTCCCTTACTTCCCCAAATGGTTTATTACATGTTCAGTTTAGTACGTTTCTCTTGTTCTATCCTGTTCCGCTCTGAAATATGAATTTTTTTTATGTTTAATCAATCAACTGAGTTCACCAAATATATTCCGAGCACATTCATAAGTATTGATAATATAAAATTAAACACATAATACTGAAAAAAGTAACTTTTTTTTATTCATCTCTAATAAAAGATATACGGTACAACTTTCAACTTATAAGTTCGAGATGTATTCTATTTTTTATTAATTGTCTAATTTTCTTATAACATTATCTCTTTTACCCATAAAAATAAAAAAAAAGAGTTCTATCTTAATCTTAATATTTCTCATGATAGTTCAATATTGACAAAGATTTGAATAATTTTTTATACCAATTGCCATGAACCTATATTTTCAATTCAAATTTTATGTCTATTAAATAAAATAAAACATTTATTTATAAATCTAAAATTCATTTTTATCTCATTCTGACGTGACATTGAAGGCATGCTCCATCATGATTTTTTCAGTAAGCTATCTTTCAAGAGGAAACAGATACTGTCATTTTTCCCCGAGACTGGTTGTCAGAACACCTTGTATATCATAGGAAACTGTACACAGGTATGCATACGACAAATTGGTATTTCCTTGTACACAGGTATGCATATGCTGGGAGATAAGCAGATCGATAAATATGACAACATTTTGCAGAAACATCTCACATTTTGATCCATGTATAAACTTAGGAAGTCTTTCCCAACTTAAACAACTAAAACTTGCAGTACAATTGAAACTTACCATGAAATGCCACGCCTACGAATGTACACATGCTTCCTCAATCTCTATGCTTCTGGAAAGATACGAAAACGAAACTCGCTCTCTATACGTTTACCTCTCACTTGAGCTAACCAGGAATGAGTGTATATACTTCATTCTCTGACTGACCCAACCAAAAATGAAATAACACAAAAACACAACGTGCTTTCTGAAAAAAATGGGAAGTTGACAAAAACAAAAAACAAGCTCAAATTAACATCAATGAATCAATAAACCCGGATGTCGATACCAAGACTGCTCAAAGGACCAGGCTTCCTTGATGTCTTCTGATCTGCATGGCAACGAAGCCATAGGCATGAAAGTCTGGCAATAGCTGCCTGACTAGCAAACTGAAACCTGCCAGCCAGGCTTCCCTCTCCCAATATCTCTTTAGCTGACACGCCTGCATCAAAGCTAGCATCATATCCATCAAGGTCTGACTCTGTTACGACAACTACAGAACCATCATCAAAGGCTGCTGTATCCTGTTTTGCCGGAAGAACTAGGGTTTTCTTCACTATCATGAAGCAAGAGTTTCCAGGAATTCCATTATTTTTAATTTTGCAAAGATAGTAGTCTTGAACAGCCTATATCAACAGATTAAGATGATATGAGACTAAGAAGAACATAACCATTCATATCACAAGAAGTACTAAAAATTATCTGCCAAATCAATAAGAATAAAACAAGAGTAGAATAACACCCATTAAGGCATACCTGCCGCTGTGCAGACGCCAGAAGTACCCTAGGTCTGATAGATCTGACATATTCGTAAGCTGCATCAGGTGTCATATGCCTATGTTCCACCTGTTATAATTAAAAAAGGATAAGGCTGCTTCCTAAAGTCAGTTGGATACTGAATAAATTTTGATCATTGCATACCAAGTAGCAGAGAACAATAGTTGTGCTGCGCCCTCGACCAGCCTTGCAGTGAACATATGTGGTCTTTCCAAGAGATGCATTATCTTCATAAAGCACCAAAAAGGAAACCAAATAAGTAAATGTGAAGCCAAATAATTTATATACTGTGAATGAAGACAAACCCCAGAAGATACATACTGTGAATGAAGTCTACAGCTTGGCATATGTCAGCAAATGAAGGAGCAAAAAGATAGTCCCTTGTAGGTATCACCAGATGATCAATGTTGTGAGCCTAACAATGCAAAAGAACAAAAACCATGAAAATTTGAGCTTTGGGGGTTATGTGTGATTGGATAAAAAATTAATAGTATTATTCTTCTGATAGAAGGTGATATGCAACATTTCTAATTTTTTTTTCTCATGAATAAAAATTTGAAGAAAATTTTCCATGCATTCTTTGGTTCATATCATAGCTAAAAAATGCACTGAGTACCTTCAAAGTATAGATGAAAAGGTTCAAGTTTAAAGCACTCTGGCTTCCACATCTAAATTCTTAACTCATTTAAAGATAGCTCAAATTATGTAACTTTTCAAAGCAACTAGGTACATTTTTCATGAAACCACTACTGTCTAAAATTTTCTGATTATTTATTTCAAAATATATTCCATATCTACAGAATTAGCATAGACAACATAACAAAAAATCTGCAAAGAGCCTACTTACATAATATAGTGATGTTGGGACCAAAGTCTCGTATGGTTCATTTAAGGTCACAACTCCAGAGACACCAAGTTCCTTTAAGTGGGGCACATCAGTAGGGAAAGGCACGGCACCTAACAAAATAAACTGAAACCAAGGCAAAGTGAGCTAAAGAAAACAATGTAACAGATAAAGCAATATGAACAACATAAGGCATCATCAGCATGATTAACAATCAAGTGAAATATTGCTCTATCTGTCAGAGCTTGAAAATCAAACCACTAGGCTGACCTCAAAGTCTAGACGGTGAGATTCTAAAGACACTGAAGCATGACTTCTAAATGGTCAATTAAATATCAAATTAAAGATGGGATCTAGATTTGTAAAAGACATCATCAGCAGAATTGCAACAAAAACAGAATATTAAGATCTAAATCCCTCCTCCCCAATCCCCCCTCCCTTCCCCTGCCCAATAGCTACATAATATTGCAACAACAAAATCACCTTTACAATTCATAGTTTTAAGGCATAATTCATTATAATAATATGTCAAATTCTAACATAAAAGGGAAAAAACATTCCAGCAAAAGACAATTGCATAAAGAAAAGGTAAATGAGTTAGTGTTATACCTCATCAACCCTATCCCACCATCTAAACTCAGACTGAATCTTGTTCCTGACAACATTGTAGAACAAAGTTGGATAAAAAAGAGCACGTGCTCCTGCTCCTACCAAAACCCTTTTTGCATCCCAAACAACCAGGCTCTCTCCACACAATTTACTCAGATCTTCATCCTGCTGCTCCCCTTCCTTCAATTCCTCAATATACATCGCTTTTCTCTCAATTAATTCCCCAAAACACACAACAAATAAAAAAAAAAAAAATTTCCCTCAAAATAAACAAAACAAAACTCAAATCAACAGAGGAAAAAAAAGTACCCTTTAATCTTAAGTACCCAAAACTGAAGTCTACAACAAGAATAACATGCAAATCAACAAAAAACAAGAATGCCCATCAACTAAAACAGATGAAGACTGAAATCAAACAACGAAAATTGAAACCTTGACAACAAGAATTCTGACTATGAACAGTTGAGAACATGTTTAACCTTGAAACATGCATGATCTGGATCATATTTGAAGATAAAATAACCAAAAGGAAAAAGAAAAAGAGAAAGAAAGAGATAAACTTTTAAGAGGAGGTAAAGAAAAGAAAGGAGAGATTGCAGAGACAACAAAAACCCGAAATGGAAGGATTTAAAAGACAAAGCCTTAATTTTGGCCCTTTCCTTGCAGAATCAGTTTCTTTTTTTATGGCTTTCCTTATCTTCAACAACTTCAAGAGAAAAGGAAATTAAGTAATTTATATTTCTCTAAGTAAATAATTTTCGACCGTCCCCTAATAAGGAAAACTTACCGGCAATAAAACCTATCGTCGGTTACCAAAACGATGACGTTTTAGATTTTCTTTTTTTCCTTTTAAAAAAAATTCATCTTATTAAATAGTCAAGCTCGTGATGCTAGATTTTTTTTTTAATTTCTAATTACATGATAATTATATTGATGACGAAATCAATGATGTCACCAAAATAAAATTGGCATACCATATGATAATTGAACAAATAAATTATTTATATGGATGATCATTAGTCGATTCTAATTCGATAAATGGATCAAAATCAATTAAATTTGATTTATTTGATTTCTTGATTTAAAATTGAATGGATAGAAAAATTGATATTTTTTATTTATGATATACCATTCTCTATAAGTCATTGTGTATATTAAAGTTTATTTTTCTTTCTAAATGTTAAATGCATGAAATGAGTCAAAATAAATATCTTATACTTTAGTTATTTTTATTTTTTAGTCATGACAAGACAACAATGTATAATGTGAAAACTTTATTGGGTCAAAGATAGTATTATTTTCTATAATATTGTTTCAAACAAATAACATCATGCAATTATCAAAGTAGTGGTTGGTTTGAATTTATGTTTTTATTTATATTTGGTGATAGTTGGTTTGATTTTATAATAATAGGTTACATTATTGGTAAAAGAATTTTTAATATTTTGTCAGAATCATGAGGCCAAAGAAGATTTGCTCGTGGTTATAAGATCTTGACAATGGCTGTAGCATTGGAAACCCACAAATCAATGAAAGGTTCAGGTTAGGGTCATTGATGAGTTTTTCAGTTCATCTTCTCCCTTGCTACCATGCAAGCCTCTATCTATGGAGATGCTTGTTAGATTGAACTAGTTGGAGGAATCAATTCCTAACTGCCCCAAATTGTTTGAATTCAAAGAAAGATTTAGATAAGACATGCAAAATCCCAGATTCAAGTGTTTTGGTACAAAAATTCGACTCTGTTGAAAGCTTGACAAGATAAATCTGAAGGAGATGCATATCATAAACCTAAGCAGATATACAACTGTAAACCACAAAGTCATAATTCTTGGTCATGTTGATTGACATATGTTTAGGGTCATCAATCTCGTACCAATCCATAAATCAAAAGGAAATATCAAAAGGCTGATGAAGCAAAAGTCAATGAATTGTGCAGCTTTTGAACTAATAATTCAAAACATGTTGTCACCATTGAATATGGTTCTGCAGAAACTTGATTCCAGTAGTAGTAAGTAAAAAAAAAAAAAATCCTATTTTCAACTGTGTATTGTGAAGTAGGCAAGACAGAATGACAAACAAGAGGAAGGCCACTATGCCAGGACCACAAGGATGAAGAATTCTCAACTTCCAAATAATCATTGTACCCTTATGTTAGAAATTTATAGCTGTATATTGCAGCTATTTTCACCTAAAAATGTTACCAGTGATGTTGAGCCCTCTTGGTGTATCAATTGATGTCGTTCTCTGAAGCCTAATCTGCTCTTTGAACCTTGCTATGAACTCACCAGCCTTCCTGTCAACCTCAGAAGTATCACTTCCTGCTACACAGAAGGTTCCAGACATGGTTTCTTCATCTGAGCTAACTTGAAAATCCTCATTCTTGCTCTCCGAGTCTTCTCCAAACTCCACAGCAGAATGCTCAGAATATTCTTGTTTCTCTTTGTTCTGGTTTTCCAGAAATGTTGGCTTTGGCATATAACAGTCACCTCCAAGATTCTGCCCCTTGAACCCAACTGAGTGATTATTAAGCCCTTCAATTTTTGGTTCACTTTTGTCCGTATAAGCCTCTTCAACTTCATCAGATGCCACTGCCAACTTTCCCTTTAAATGATTTTCATTCTTCTCTCCAGCCTCTCTAGCCCCTACGGTATTGCCATTAGCTCTAAAAGTCCTAAAAGTCCTAACTGACTTTCCTCTTGAGGAAGCTTTAGAAGGAGTTGCGGGATTTGCCTCAAATTTGAAGGAACCTGAAATCCACTCTTTACTACTTGATGAATCATCTTTTCTGCTGTCACAGAATTCCTTCAACTCATCCTCAAAGCATTTCCTTGCATGGATCCCCAACAAGGAGCCATCACTATACTGCCGAGAATGTGATGCAGTCACTGAAGCTTTGCTACTCATGGGTTTTGGTATTGATGATGAACTAGGAGGAAAAGACCGGCGAGGACTCCTTTCCTTCACCAATTCACTCATATTGGACTTTGGTGATTCTGAAGAATTGGAGTGTGAGGGTGACAGGTTACTCGGTGAATGTGACTGTGAACCAACTTGTGAAGAGAATGAAACTGTGGATCTTAAAGATCGTGATTTGAGTGAGTCAAATTGAGTTTCATCAACTGAAAGAGGCCTAAAATGAGAAGGACGAGTGGCACCGCCGCGAACTCTCTCTCTCATCCCTCCAGATCTCGCACGCCAAGGAATGGGGGAACCTAAAACATGACTCTCACAAAACTTCCCCTCCAAATTTTCAGAACCTAAATCTTCAAACCTCTCACTGCTCCACTTATCAGAACTATCCGACAAATTCTTCACACTTGAACCAGAAGACTCGCTTGATCCATTCCCAAATTCAGGACTACCCCGACTTCCAACTCTGGATTTTAAACTCCTAACAGGCAACCCCAAAGGTTTGTAGCCAATATTGGAACCTGATTCACCATACTTTTCAATACCACAATTTGGTTGAGCCAACACAACAAAGGGTTCCCCTTGAATATACTTCGAACTCCAAGCTTGAACAACATTTTCCTCATAAAGGTTTTCAAAGCTACCATTTTTAGCATTAAAAAATCCAGCTTTACCCTGCCCACTAGAGTACATCGAGTGATCAAAACCATCTTCAAAAATAGGTGAAAGATGGAACATTCCAGAAACATTAGACTGAGAATCATCAAGATTACCATTATCAACATTTCTACGACCAAACAAACCATAAGAAACAGCAATGCCGATGAACATAAGATGGAGTAGTTCCCAAAACTTGTTGAGTATCGTTCGGTTGACGAAATCTGGAGCTTGGGAAGGGAACAATGGTATTGCAATGAGAAAGAAAGTAAAAAACAACAACTTACCAACAAGGCGCGTGTAGTTATTAGTACTGTTTCTGTATCTGCTGTTGTCTCTTGTGACGGGTCTGGTTGTAAAGGGAGGGTATGAATTTGCCATTGATGAAGGGTATGCTTATGAGCTTCTCTGTTTCTGCTGCTAAGCTTGCTTCGTTAGGATTTTTTCCTTTCCGGCGAGTGAGAAAATGGGGGAAAAACGAGGAGATAAAATGATAATGATTGATTGAAGCAAGGAAGACTTTGAAACCAAGGAAAATAGTTTGGCTACGAAGAGAGTAAAGTTGGAAAGAGAGGGAGCAGAATTCAAAAGTATGATTATTGTAATAATTGTCACGACCGTTGAACTAAATGACCGAATTGACCTTCCACATGCATCACGCTGTCGCTCCGCCTTTGGTGGGAAAGCCTAAAAAACGGTCTGCCCTTCTGGGTCAAAAGCCTGGAACGACACCGTTGGGAGGAAAAAAAATTTTTCCCGGAAAAGTTTTAGATTGGCAGAGGTCTTGGATCAGAGAAAGTGAGGGAAGTAGCGATGGCAGGAGCAGAGAAATTTGTGGAAGCTGATAATGCAGAGGCTATAATAACAAGAATCGAGCACAAATCTAGGAAGATCGAGAGCTTACTTAAACAGTAAGAATTTCTAATCGGATCAAATCCCTCTTTCTTTTTTAAAGAAGAAACCCTAATTGAGCAAGGATTGATTTGTTCTTACCTCAGGAATAAACCAGTTGAAGCTCTTAAAACAGCGCTGGAGGGCTCTCCTCCTATGACTCGAGACGAGCGATGCAAGGTCTCGAACCCAGAAAGAAAAATTGAAAATTTTGTTCAATTTCTTTTTATTTAATTATAAAAAAGAACTAAACTTTTCTTATTTTGGATTCTGGGTATTGCAGTCGGCGAATTGGATAGTGGTGCATAGAGCTCTAATGGCTATTAAAGATGTCGACGGAATGTTCTCTTCTTTGGATCCTGAGTACTATGATATTCTTATGAAGTAAGTCTTTTTTTTCATTTATTTTGTTTGTATTGTATCTCTAAATTAGGAACTGGAAATTATGTCATGTTAATGTTATTACCAATTATGCATGATTTTGCTGATCTCTACCCAAATGGTTACTACTATTTTCTATTTCCTCTTTGTAACTTTATGTTCTTGTCATTCTTACTGCTGATGATATGAGTCCAATTTCCTACCCTTAAGCTTTTTGGATATGCTAGCTGAATTTTGAGAATTCCCATGGTCGGCATTGGAGTTATGGTTTTACACTTTTACTAATTGTACTGATAACAAGTTTGATAGTAAACCCTGTTGCTCGGTTCATAAAGGATTTTGCAAATGACAGAATTGCTTTCTGACCATTTCAAAGGATATCAGGTTTTAAGCTTTTCGTTCTGTTGGAGTTCGGTCCTTGTAGCGAACTCAGAGTACTGGTAACAAGAGATCTGAATTTGGCTGGAATGTTAGGAACTCTGGAGGTGGAGTGATAATCTGTGTTGGTTTATGCAGGATTTTGTGTGATGAGTTTTTGAGCTTCTGGCCCAACGGTTACCCTTTAATTGGAGGTCTCTTTATGCTTCGTTAGAGAAGCATTGGAGCTAGCTGATCTGCTAAACATTGGATTATTGAGAAGTAATGCATAGGCACTATTGATTAATGGCAAAGGAATGCCTACAAGTACCTGCAGCTGATGAGTTTACATTTTGCAACCAACTGTACCTAATGAATCCTTCACTAGGTTGTAAAGCCCCACTGCTGAAAACGGCCTAATGAAATGTTATTGTTCTGGGGAAACAATTGCTTTCATTTTGGGTGCATGCTCTGTAGTTCTATATTTGATATTGGTAATAAATAACAAGTGATGATTGTTATATTCTTTCCAGGTACTTGTATAGAGGATTGTCAACCGGAGATCGCCCCACATGTGATCAGTGTCTCAGGATTCATGAGAAGCTTACAGAGAGAGCTGGTTTGGGATGCATACTTCGTTCACTTGCTGACACTGTGAATACAGTTTGACTCTATATCAGTCCTTGCCTTCTAAAAATATTGTATTCTAGAAATATTTGTCATTTTCCCTTAATTCTTACGCATATATGTCAAATACAGATTTTTTCTTTTCAGGGCTGCAATTATAATTTTTTGTTGAACAGAAATGTGCTAAAAGTTTTTAAGTTATCGAAACTGTTGATTGCTTCAGAAGTTTTTGCTATAGGTTCCCCCCCTGCAGCATATTTCCTGAACAAATTGAAGAATGGTTAGAGATGGTGAGCAATAGGTTACCATAATACATACATCTGGCTTTTCTACTTTGCAAGTTAGGTAATTGAAGGGATATTGATTGCTAGGAAATTGTAAGAAAAGAGAGTTTGAGATACAAACAAACGAAAATCCTCCACTGACTCAAACTTTTAGATGTCTAGTACTGATACAGTCTCGGGCATGAGTATGTTCTGTGTTTTTATCTTAATGTCCTGTTTCTTTTCTGGTTTTTTCCCTTGGTAAGTCTTTGTTTGTTTCTTGCTTGTTCTTGTTCCCTATGGATATCTTTTTAGGCATGCTAGAATGTCCTAAACCAGCTAACAAATCAACCAAAAATGCATGCATAGAACTAGGAAGGTTTAGCTTAGCTAGAGTAGAGAAAGTAGAGTGGGAAGTCTTATCTACAACTTAATTATTGTTTGTAGGACTTAATTATGATAAAAAGTAGTTGCTCAATGTTGAAACTGAGTGTATTATTGATGACTTTCATCCCTAGTGCAGTTATTATTGTATTGAATGCTTCTGATGTCCTATTATCATCGGGTGTCTATGAACATTAGTTAAAATTTAATAATACGTCTAATTTGCAGAATAAAGTAGTCATATTGTAAAAATAGAGTAAGAATGCTATTATATAATTTGGTTGGCGAAATAGAATAAGATAGAAATTATTATTATGATTTATTGCATTGTATAAGTGGTATAAATAGTTTTAAAATAACAAAAAAAATAAATGATAAAAAGATAAAAATATATTTTTTATAATATATGATTATATATTTTATTTTATTTTATTTTTTAAATATTAATAATTTATAATTTATTTAAAATATTACTAATTTATAATTTTAATATTAATCTTTTATTTATAATTTAAAAGTATTATAATTAAAATATTAATAATTTTAAATAATTTTTAAATTTAAAATATTAATTTTTATAATATATAATTAAAAACTTAAATGTTTTATTTTAATTTTTTTTCATTTTCACTTATAAAAGGTATTTTTGTTTTATTAATTTTAGATTTTTTTTTTTGAATGAAGACTATTATTTATTAGCTTGATAAGTAGAGTTCAGCTGCATTGTGTAATAGAAAAGAACTAATCTTTGAAGTAAGAACATCAAATAACATAAAATTATCCTCGTGTTATTCCCATTTTTGACATACGGTCTGCCACCATATTTCCTTCACGAAAGACATGTCTAATTTCTATCATCCATTGTTTTAGAAATAATCTCTTAATCATCTGAATTAGATCATAATTATAATTGATGACTGTCGATGCTGGGTTTATGACTTTCACGACTATGCTATTGTCAATTTGCAAGTCAATCCTTCTGTGCCCTGACTCCCAAGTCACTGTTAGACCCTTTGAAACGCTCCATAGCTTATTCCCCACTTGTGGAATAACAAGTATCATGGAAGGGTTGGGATTAATTAATTTGGAGAATAGAGATTGCATTGAGTCATTTGATAACCAAACGAGGAAAGACATTCTCTCAGCCAAGCATGCTTTTAAGTAATGAAATTATAGTTATGGGAAGCTTCCGCTGCCAAACTTTCTGTTACTCTGTTTTAGTCTTTGGGCTAAAAGCAGCAGTACCCTTTGAGATGAAAGGCTCAGAGAAGTCTTTAAGCTAGGCTGAGCATCCGTACCCCTTGGCTCCCTAAAGGACTAGGCTCCGTCCCTAGCTTCCTCACTTCCTTTATGAATCAGTTAAAAGATGGGCAATATTCTCTAACATTTATCTCTTTTGATCGGACAGATTTGTTCAGGTTGGAAGAGGGAAGGAACTAGAAAGAGTACAACCAACTGCCCATTTTGGTTTGTATTTGGGAACATGCACCGTTGGAGGTATTGAATGGCATGATTAAGATCGTTAAAGGAGTTAATAGTTAGATTTGCTGTGCAGTCCTTCTAGGTTTAAGTAGCCATAACCATTAACCTGCAGTCATTGTTGCAAAGAGTTTGACAGAATCCTGGAATCTGATCAAAGTTAAATTGGACAAAATAATTCACATGGAAAAAGCTACTGATAAGTAAAAAGTGGTGAACAAAGTTAGAATCTGTAGATGTTGTGTCCCCCTTTCCTTTCATTTCTATGTTTTTTCTCACTTTGCCAGCAACAGATCACAATAATATAAACCGAAAGGGATTCAGATTCTCTCTGTTATAGTTCCTTATCTCCCTGCTTACTATTTATAAACAGAAATTTCTGTCACCAGTCCAACCCTTTATGTCCTCTTTTCTTTTTCTTTTTTCCTCTGTTTAGTCCAATAGGAAAGAAGGATTTGAAGAAAAAAAAATGGTATCCTAACCAGTAACCACCATCATTGATCATGTATCCTTCCCAAATGAGAAAACATGGCTTATCCTATTTATGATCTAGATGCAGGGGCATGGAAGGGTCGATGACTAATTGGCATTGCTGCCCAAGGACTACCGGGACTCATCCGGTGGTGACGGTTTGGGACCGTCGAAGTCGGGGTGGAGGAAGCAGCAGCTGCGGAGGAGGAGGAAGAAACCGCCACACGTTCACAAGAAGGGCACATAGTGAGGGTTGTGGGAGGGTTCATGTGCATGTAGAGCTGTGGGGAGAGTTTCAAAGCTCTAAGCTCTTGCACTTCCTTCTGCAGCCGCCTATTCTCCTCGGTCAGATTCTCGCAACATCTCTTTAGATACTCACAGTCAACTTCCGTCTGCTTCAACTTTGTCCTGTACCAATTCAATTCCATGCGTTGAGATATGATTCGGATTTTATGGTCCAAGCCCCCATAGACAGCTATTAAATAAACCAGAAAAAAAAAATGGTAAAGCTAGACAATTACAACATAGTCAAGCAAATCTTTCTGATACTTTCTAGCATTAGAGTAACTTTTCTTCCTTTTTTTTTTTATCATTTAATGAGAAACCCACTTGCAGGAACAAATCTGCAGCTCTCGGAACTGCTTTATAGCTGAGCACCTAGTGAACATAAAGATTTGACATCAGGTTTAATAGGCTGACACTTTTACTCCATAGGAGATGCACCGCTTAGAAGAAGTCAAAACAAAACCAAGAAACTCTTTAATAAAAGAAACTCATTAATCACTTTGCCTCAAAATCCAAGAGAAGAGTTAAGCATTGAAATTGTGAAAGCAACCCCACAATCCCTTCAAATCTTCTTTAGCCGAAAGGGACAACTCTATTCTTATCCAGACATTGACAAGGGCCTAATTGCCCTTATAACAACACCCTAAAATACCCTTAACAAACATCAAAATATCTCACCTGGCCCTTCTGTTCTGGAACCAGACCTCCACTTGCCTAGGCCTCAGATTCAATTGCTTTGCCAGTGCCAACTTTTGCTTCTGTAGATAGAAACACGAGACCCACATTTCACATCAATACCACATTTAAAACTGCCCTTACAAAAGCCAAAACAAAAAACGGAAAAATGCCACTAACCGGATTAAGAGTGCTATGCTCTTTGAAGTTTTCTTCGAGCAGCAAGGACTGTTCCTTTGAGAGCCTAAGCTTTTTCCTCGAGGCATCGCCACCAGCACCGCCGTCTTCATCATCACTGGCACGAGAGCAAGACGCTCTCTCGGCCTCAGTTTCATCACCCACAGGGTCTCTCTCATTTCTCTTCCCACTTATGCTAGAAATGGTGCTGTTGGGCGACGAGACCCCACCTTCCTCCTCGCAATCAACCGTTGCTGGTGCCCGGTTCACGTCTATCCCTCGAAGAAATGATCTCGTATCCAGGTTTCGATCTGCATGTTTAAATTGTAAAACAAAACTCATTTCATCAACCTGGTCAAGTTTAACTGTAAACGACAGCTTCTTAATTACAAGAAAACCGACGCCTATGAAGATTGTGTTGATAAAGAAACAAGTTACTAGCAAAATAAAAGTAGGGGTTACACCGCTTAGCCTTATCGGCTAACAACTGTGACACGACAAACACAACAGGCAATGTAACAAATTGTTCAAGTTTTAAGTTTGCTGGCCAAATACTGAAGTTTTAAGATTATTTTAACTCGCAAAAGAAGGAAAGAAATCAACCATGGTAAATGTACGGGATGTGCAACCCGAAGATAGACAGAGATAACGGAAACATCAGATCTGAATGTAAAATAGTAGTACTGATTTTCCTTCAGAATTCAAGATTTCATGTTTACTAAAAGATAGGAAAGAATAAACAGTTGGGGTATGGTCATGAAAACAGAAGTGAAACATGACAAACCCCGTATGCTGGTGCAGGAAAAGAGAAGTATACAGATTTGGCAATTCAACGAAATCAACCTAGAAGAGAACACATGGTGTTCTTCAAACTTTAACCGTTTCTCATTCTCAAAACTCAAAAAGGGGTAAAGCGACGAGGAACATACCAGAAGATTGAAACAGCTCATTCCAAGTGTTCTTCTGCTGAAGATTTTGCATGCGGGGTGAAGCTAAAGGCATGAGATTTAACTTCAAAGAAGGGTGATTTTGAGCACATCCCAAGCTCAAGCTCAACCCCAAACCATCATCTTTTTCACCACCCATCGTCTTTTGTTTTTTCAAACCAACCAAAGTTCTCAACTTTCCCACCTCCTTTCTGGGTTTTTCTTCCCTTCTGTGTTTGGATTCTGAGAAAACCAAACAAGCAAAACGGAAGGAAAAGAGGAGTAGAAAATGGCTTGAGCTTTAGCAGCCAGAGGCGTGTAAACAGCCTTTTGCTTTTGGTGCAGCAGAACAGTGAAAGGATGGGACTATATATAGAGATATAACAGAGCCAGAGAAAGAGACAGATGGGTATAGATTCAATCATGACTTGTGTCAGTGACCCTATTGGCTCAATCATGATTATATGGCTTTTTCCTTGGCTTAGCTTGCAAGACTTAACTCAACCCTAGTTCATTTCACTGTTAACCATGGTTCTGTTCTAACCCTGGTTTAAACACTATGATGTTGTAACTGAGATCTTTTTATTAAATGTTAAAGTCTCTTTAACCGCGGTTAGGTCTTGTCCGAAGGGGGAAGAGAGGTTTTGTATTTTTTATTTTTAACATCGCTTAAAAAGCGGCTTTCTCGTTCGTTGACCGTGGACTCAAGGGACAAAAGACCAAAAGCTGCTGCAACCCCCACACGCTGGAGCCACGCGCTTCAAAAAATCATCAGATCATGATGGCAATCATGTGAATTACGAAACCCAGCTTGCCCCATGTGGGGCCCGAAAGCTGTCCATTCTTGGGACCCAATGGCTTGGCTTTTTGCCAGCATGCCAACATCGAATCACGAGGCCAATGAATGCTAGGTGGGGAGAGTGGGGCCCCGCAGGTTATCCTAAAGGCGAGTGTAGGCGCGTGTGATGATTTGGCACTGGGCTCGATGGGAAGGGACGGAGGGGTTCGGTTCGGTTTGTGTTGAAGGGATAGGTTACAGGTCCTTTTGGGGAAACTGCATGGTGGGGGTGGGTCTTGGGGAGTTACCAACAAAAAGGAAGCATGCAATTATGCCCAAAAGTGAAAGTGCCATTCACAGTTCAACTCAAGAATTAATTAATTTCTCCATTAATACACTTAAATTTTTTGCTTTGTTTCTTGGTCCAGTAAGTTTGAATGAGTTAATTATGACTCCTAAACTCATAACTTAAACGCTCAAATTATGTTAATTACAGACAATAAATGTTGAACATTAGCTTTTATCTTCATTAATATAAACTTGATTTCTTGTTGGATTATTATTTATTACCAAAAATTTGACTTCAAATTTCACATTTTTAAAATGTATTATTAAAAATATTTTTTTATATATTTATTAAGATTTCATATATATTACTTAAAGAAATGTAATTAAAGTCAAAATTTATTATAGTGATTATCTTTCGTCAAAATCATTCATTAGGTTAAATTTCCAAGTTACCCTAATTGACCAATCCTCCCAAATTGTCAAAATTGATCAGCTCAAAATTGTAATCTTTAGTAATTCTAACCTCACCAATAGCATGATTGTTAAGCCAAATGTATGGCCACAATGGGTATAGCTCATTCAAATATTCTTTCCTAACTTAGAAATTTGTTCTTATAAACACCTTTCTTGTGTGGAAATAGTTTTTATGAATATAATTTATTAGAAATAGCATATTATTATCGATATCTTTTTGAAGTGTAAATAGTTTCTTTTATTTCATTGGGGGAACAGAAATTCAAACTTTGATCTTTAATCAGGAGAATTATGCATTAGTCAACGAATCAAATACTTAATTATATGAAAATAATTTTTTTTATGTAATTGATCAAAAATAATATATTATTATTGATAAATTTTTTTATCAAATTCATTTTTATTGAGACAAATTAGCGACGAATTTTTGGATGAATCCACCAATAAAACTTGTGATCAAAAGTATTAATTATATATCAGTTATCTACTTGCAGTTTGTGATAAATAACGAAACATATACCACTTTGAGTGTTAAATGTGAAGGCAACAGTTAGTACAACATTTGGCATGATAATTACTAACATGCACAGAGAGGAAAGAGAATTATATTATTACTATGAAAAGTTTCTCTAGTTATGAGATAAGTCCTTATGGTTTCATGTATCCTCTTACAACAATTAATGGAGTGTGGCAACCCTAAAGCAGCGGGGAAATTAAGGCCATAGGGCTGCCACTATCATATTTATAATATTCATATGTGCAAATACTTTTTGTTTGGTGGGGGACTAAGGGACCAAACTGACCTAATGAGAGTTGAGTGATACTTTCAACACGAAAGGATGCTTTCCTTCTGCACTTTTGCATCACAACTATCTCAGCATATGCCCACTTATCACCCAACAAATTAAAGGCAAGTACACTATACCGAATAAACAGTTAATACAAGTCAGGTTTCACAAAAGAGAAATATCCTTCTCCAAACATTATGATAATACTAACAATATATATATATATACACACACATACGATAATACGAATTATCTAGTGTAATTAATGCTAATGACCAATGAAGTATTACAATATTTAAAAAAAATACTAATGAAATACACATATGGAGCCTGAAAGCTTCATGATTTGCTCCCATAGAGGATCTCAAACTTAATTATCAGATGAGATACTAATTTTTCAGTGGATACATTTATACGATATGAGCTCAGCGTCCATACCAAATCCCTACCTACCAAATCTTGCATAAATCTGCCAAGTTTGACAAGTCATCACATGCATGGTTTCCTGTTGGAATCCCATCCCCTGGATTCTTATCAACAAGAGGATCCCACCAACTAATCATTCAAATCACAAACAATTGAGGGTATGTTTCTGATATCAGTAGCAACTTCCATCATGCATGCTTGCTTCTGCTTGAATCCAATCTTTGTCCAAAAGGAAGACCATAGTTTAATAATACTACTTGATAGTATATATTTACTTAATCATAACAGTTGGTGATATCATCATAATGATACTTTGATGTACATTCATAGGTAAATGGATTCATATTCGTGTGCCAAGTTTTCATAAAAATTAAAGAAGAACAAATATCGAGAGATCGAAAATATTTCATAAATTTATGAATATTGATATTTTAAAGGAAACCCTTAGTCATTAAGCAATAGGGACACTTGAGACACAAATGGGATTGGTTGGCAGGGTGTTGAACTTCGGCTTGGCTTTGAGCCTAGAGAGTGAGCTTTTCGAGTGGAGTCTGAGAAAAAACCCAGTGGGAAAAAATGGGGAAAGAGAAAGAATAGATGGGACTGAAAGGACAGAGTGGAGGTCACGTGGGAGAGGTGCATGAGTTCACGTGCAGCGTCATGTGGGTACTCGTCCACGTGTCAACACATGGTCCCATGATTGCACTCGTGCGTGTCACTTTGCCTCTCCACGACCAGACACCCACTTGTCTACAATCATTGGATACTCTCTGTCCTTTTCCGGGATTTCATGCTTTTTCACAAGTCAGCTTCCAACCTTCAAACTCGCCTCCCCGATTAACACCCTTTCTCACGCGCCGATTCCCAGCCTGCCGCCTGAGATTCGCCGCCATGGCCAACGGCTGCAGCCGATTATAACATTCTATTGGTAAGAAGTTAAGACAACTTAGATATAGTGTCGCATTAACCTTTAAATAATGAAAAAAATCTCCTAAAGCCTATGGCAAATAACATGATTGAGGTAGGGCTTGGAACTTGGCATAATGATTTGAGAATAAGGGAGATTGTCGGTTTTATGATTAAGTTTTAGCCTCACGTGTGCTTAGGAATGAGGCTAGCTGTCCCACGTGTTCTTCCTCCCAACTATGGATTCCACCACCAGCCGACAGTCCCCCACCATGCACCGCCTCTGGCCCGTACCAGGGGGGCTCTCCACGTGACCTGGTCCAAAACCCAAACTCCCATTTTTCTTTCCTTATCCACGCAAACAAGTGAAGCGAACCCCTTTCACCCTGGATTCACGATCAAAAGGAAAATTATCCACACTCATATCATTAGAATAAATAAAGCAAGTTGTTCAAAGCATCTGTCCTCCTTTTCTTTTTCTGGTAAAAGCTTTGAATCTTTTCTTGCAGGCTCCATATTTATCCTTGTTGTCTGTGTTGCTCAAACTTTCCTGACGGCTGGCCCCGGTTGGTTGGTTCGTGCTGATTTTCAATAACCCTGGGAGGAAAAAGGGTCAAAAAACTTCGTTGTCAATGATCATTTGTGAGCATCAGAAAGCAGAGTCGTGTGATACTCAAACTGTGTGTGAGGGGTCATATAGCAATAATGATGTTTCTTTGTAGGAGCATAAGCAATGATAACACCATTGATGAAGACCTTAAATTATTTGCTTTGCTCATTATCTTCTTTTACCTATTGCTGTTATCATTATCATCATCATTGAAATTCTTTCCCTGGGGTACGTAATGCAAGGAAAAAGCTCTAATGTCATATCATGGTTTTATTACTTTAACAGGTCGATCCAGTGAAGGAATTTTCGTGTGGTGTCGATTAGTATTTGTTTAAGTGGCTTCAAATTAAAGATGTAGTTATCATATATATAGCAGATGAGTGCACGATATTATTAAATGGAAACGTTCGTGCTTCTTAAGTATATTATATGCTATACTTTAAATTGAAGCCAACAACAGTATGATTACCAGGATTTCATTAACTTATACAATATCATTGTTTATTTAAACATCTTTATTTATAAATCTTAGGCTGGGCATTAATTAATAGGTTTATTGATTGAATTGATTTGATTTGTTTGATTTCAATTTTAGTAAGTTATTTAATTATTTTAATTGATTTCTTATATTCAAAGTTTAATATTGAATTTCAAATTTTAAAAATAAATCAAGAAATTAAAATGAATAAAATCGATTATTTTAGTTTTCAAATATAATTTAATAAAATCGATTTAATTACTTTTTTATACAAAATTTAAAACCGATCAAATACTCGATTAATAATTTTTTCTTCAAAAGTAACAAAACCATTCCAAAATGCAATGAAGAGAAATAGTAATTAGAGAAGTACTAATAAGGAATGAGATGAGCGAGCCAAAGCTAGAGCCGACTGACGTGGTGGTGAGTAGAGGCGGGGAACGAGCGCGAGTGAACGTCACGAGACTGGGAAGGGGAATAGGGAGGAAGCGAGACAGAGAGAGTGTTCACGTGCAAAAGCATGTGCTGCCTGCCACGTGTGAAGGGTCTAATTGGGGTAGGACACGTGGTCCACCTTTTGTAACATCGCCCACTGTCAGCTTGTTCCACTCTTACGAGACACCTCAATCATTAGATACCCCTCCTCCTTAACGACCCAAATTACCATACAACCCCTATATTCTATTTTTAATTTCTATCTATCCGTAACTTTATTACAAGAGTATATTAACAATTAGTAAAGAGGAAATTGTGAAGAATGTATTTTATTGGTAAAAATATTTTAAAAATAATTATTAAAATAAATTTAATTATTTTTAATCATATTTAATTATGATTTATCAAAAATATTTTTTAAATTATTTTAAATAAATTAAACCATTCATCATAATTTCTTTCGATTTGTGTTTCAGATTTCTCTCACTCATCATCCCACTCTCTCAAATTTTATCGATTTCTTTCTTCGACATACGTCTATTATGCTTCCGATTTCTCTCTTCGGCATTCTTCTACTATGCTATCGATTTTTTTTTCTCGCATTTTCAGATTTCTTTTTCTTGCGCTTTCAAGACACCAAGTAATCGTTTTGACGTGTTTGAGTGGATGAGTATTTGAAAATTTCGATTTTTAGGTATTTTGGATAAAATTAAAATGGTAGAAATAATCACAGATGTATGAAATAGCTTTTAGTTGAATCAATTTGGGACCTAGACACTAATAAATTTAAAATTTTAAAATTTATAAACTTAAATTTAAAATTTTTTTTTAATTTTTAGTCAAAGTAGGTGTTTTAGATAAAAAAGTTATATTTTGATTTATGAAAACATGTTGGAAACACTTTAAGCGGTGCCAAATTGTAAAAAAAAAAACAAAAAAAATGAAAAGAAATGAGAGGATTTTAGTATATCTGTTTAATTATGGTGTGAAACGTGTTTGTATACATGGTTTGTAATAACAATATTTTTTTCAACATAGCGTGTCACAACCTAACCATGACTTGTTACAGATTTTTGTACATGACGTGTCACAGGTTTTTGTATATGGCATGTCACAACCTAACAATGGCTTGTCACAGGTTTTTGTACATAGCGTGTCACAGGTTTTTGTACATGATGTGTCACAACCTAACCATGGCTTGTCACATATTTTTATATATGATGTGTCACAGATTTTTGCACATGGCGTATTACAACCTAACCATGACTTGTCACAGGTTTTTGTACATGACGTGTCATAAGTTTTTGTACATGACGTGTCACAAGTTTTTATACATAGCGTGTTACAACCTAACCATGACTTGTCACAGATTTTTGTACATGACGTGTTACAGGTTTTTGTACATGACGTGTCACAACCTAACCATGGTTTGTCATAGGTTTTTGTACATGGCGTATCACAGGTTTTTGTATATGGCGTGTCACAACCTAACCATGATTTGTTACAGATTTTTACACATGGCGTGTCACAACCTAACCATGACTTGTCACAGGTTTTTATACATAGTGTGTCACAGATTTTTGTACATGACATGTCACAACCTAATCATGGCTTGTCACAGGTATTTATACATGACGTGTCACATATTTTTGTACATGACGTGTCATATCATAGCATGTAATTTCATTAAGGGTATTTTTATCAAACTTGATTAAAAATAGTTAAAATTATAAAAAAGATTATTTTTGAAAACATCTTATCTTTAAAGGTTATTTTTTAAAATACCTCATTAGTAAATACATAATATTAACAAATACATAAATAAATACGAATGTGACATAACATGTTAAGAATTTAAATATATATGCATATTAAACATGTGACATTATACGATATAATGCGATTAATATATTAATATAATAACTTAACCAATCAACATGATTAAATGTTACATATAATGATTTTAGATCTAAATTTACATAATTGTTATAACATTGTCCTGAATCGGGTTTTGAATTAGTGCATCTAATAAATCCCTTTCATTGTTGCCAAATAAAGAAATGAATCATTCATTCCTTTGTTAATTCGGTCCGACATCCCCATCGTGCGACCGATCTCACACCGTACACAACTATATATTGCTGTCTTCCATGTGACATATGTGTATATACCTTTATACATTTTTCATTACATATTATTTAATTCCCAACTTTGCTAACAGTTTTGTTTTCTTTTCCCCACAAATACTTTGCAATACCATATTCAAAACGAAAAAAAGTTTTTTTTTAATTATACTCCCAAATATTTGAACTGGGAAGCTGAAAATTTAATTGAAAAAAAAAAGGGGATATTAATGGGAGAAATTTTGGTAGAAAGGGTGAAGGAAGGCGCACGTGTGACATCTTGTTCATGGAGGTTAGTCAATCAACACAAGGGTTGCACTAATCAATCCCTCCCCGCAATATCCACCATCGACACGCACGAGCTTCATTTCTTTACAAAATTTTACAAGCATAGGCCGGTGATGCACGTGCGGGGTGAGTACCTCTTAAGATTCATTTAATCCTAATAAATCCTATTTATTATGACCACTTGCGAATTCTATTTGCTCTCCTTACTTTTTGTACAGTAATATAATCACTATGAAATAATTTTACATAATATTTAAAATATAAATACATTAATAACTAAAATCCAATATCTACGAAAACCATGATTTATGATTATAATCTTGGATCCTATCGTATTGTGTACAAAAGAAAAAAGAAATACAAAGAAATCTTGGAATTTGGATATGATTCCTCCCTAGGTCATTGCATAATTCGTTTATTATTATTATATTTTAACAAAACATATTTATAAAAATACGAAACAAAGAACTATCTGTCCTTGTCTCCAATCGTTGTTGAGTTCGCGAAGGTGGGCAACAATGGGGATTTTCAGGCTTGTTAGCATCGGGGTCCCTTTGCTTTCTTGGCCAATATTGGCGTTTGGATAATGGGCTTTAGCAGGATGGATCTTCTATTCTCCTTGGGTGGACCTCATAACAGATTGTTAATACATTGGATCTCTTTTTCTGATAACAGTGAGCCATCGACGGTTTGTTCTTATTCTCTTCAGTTCATGCTAGAAAAGCCCAACTATCAGGAAAATCCATAGACCGTTAGGAACCTACCGTTAGAAGGAATATAATGCACACTTGTTTCAAGTTCAATTGATTTGTGTAGGTAGAGGGTATATAAAAGAAGCGATGTCAATAATGAATTATGATGTCCATGAAAATGACTGGTTCAGGGAGGGGCGCTATAATAAAGAAGAGAGGACTGAGTCACGGAGCAAATATAAGATGTGTTGGTGATGATGAGCTGAGTGAAATGCTGACAATGGAAGAGCATGATAATTCCCGTCATAATGTGATGGTGATTTTATGCTTGTCAATTGGTCCAAGCGTGACACGATTGAAATTCTCCTTAGTCACAACTTGGCAATTGGCATCATCCATGCCGGCGAATTTCAGGATCCAAGGCTAACATCCATCTGGATTGGGGCATTAAGGGAGAATTTCTTGGGCACATTTGGTTAAATGCAAAGGAAGATTTGGACCTTGCATCTCTAAGTTAGGGCCTCAACGATGAGCTTGGGGTGTCATCCCCATTAGAAAAACCCCAACACACTCTTATACATCAAATCAGTATCGATAAACAATTCAAATTTACAGTTTAATCATGGTTGTCAATTCAGTAGCTTTAATTAATCTTCAACCACCGCTTCTAGCTTCATTCATTAGTAGAATACAAGCCTATTCTATATGTGAAAACAACAAACTACAATCTGGCATATTACTAGTCCTTCCAAGGAGAAAAAAGCCACCAAACATAATGACTTGCAATCTTTAGCTACAGCGCTGGAGGTGCAAAACTGAGACAACAGTGACCCTGGAACTGTTAATGATTAAAAAGATAATTTTCCCTGCAGCTCCATCACATCTGCAAACTGAGACAAATTCATCTATGTTAGCTTCGTAAAGAACCAGAAGACTCGAGGATATGTATTTAGACAAGTCAACCAATCTAAAATATTTACACAATAAGGTTCAGTTATAGAGGGGACACTGTAACAAGCAAATTGTAGTGATGTATAAAAAATTTTATTAGACAATTAGGTGTTTATTTTGGCCAGAAGGTAAGGGCTAGTGCTGACAGTGGTTATAACTAGTTGATGGACAACAACAACAATGTTAAACAAACATCAGGCCTGTACACAAGCCGAGTTTTAGAAGATTATCATGTCAGAGATCTTTTGTTTGTGAAAAATAGTTATAATAACTCTAAATCAACACGTAACATATCTACTTGCAAAAACAGCAATGAGAAGTCAAGCAGAAGATCACAAATTATACATTCTAAATAATATACTCTCAAAATATGTTTTCAACTAGATGATGAGATGGAAAAGATAAAATTACCCTGGTTGTTGGGTACCAGCTTGTTGTATCATCTGAGAATATATGCATTCGTCAACCCTTTGCTTTGCTAAAGCAACCTAAGAAGTGCCCAAAATTGAAACATGAGAAAATATAAGAACCTCAACAAGACTATGATAAAGAATTCAGTAGAAGGCAAGCTTTTTCCTGCAAAGTTTTTTTAATATGTAATCTTCGTGTATCAACGATCTATCCATGTCATTATCAAACACAGAAAGTTTATCAAAAAGAAAAAGATATCACTTAAAACAAAACATTTTTCCAATATATCTACGGTAAAAAAACACTAAATAATTTCCATCCTTTAAACGAAAAAACTTACTTGCTGAGAACTACCGCTGAACTGAATATGCCTCACTTTTTGTTCTCCTTTCCCACCATAAACCTGCAACGGTAAAAATAATATGATTAGAATTCAGAAGTTGAGAAACACTTAAAGGTGGATGAATTGACCTAAAAGTTAAATCCAAGAATAGCTAAAGATTGAATCCACAATATAGGACCCAACAATTTGCCTACCTTTATAGTTGCTCCAGACTCAATTCTGATCCTTGAAATATTGGAGCCACATCTGCCGATCAATCCACCAATAAATGTCTCCGAAACCACCATCTCGAAAGTTACATAATCAGCTGCAAGAGTGGTTGTCCTAAAGATGATGTGGTTATAAGAAAAAATATTAAAACTTGATAGCCACAGAGTGCAGCAGTTGAAAGCTAGAAATAAATTTAATATGAAAAATATTGAATAACCTGAAGTTGGGTCCACATATGGCTGAGGCTGAGGTGGCCGAAGCAAGTTAAAATTATATGCTGGACTAATAGAAATCACTTGTCGTGGAGGGTTTACCCTAAACACGGAGCCAACATATCACATCTTCAAGTAAGCATGATAAATAGCTGATTCTACTATGAACTAAACTCAAGCAACACTCAACCTATACCTGAGTTGATAACCAATCTCAGCCAGAGCCTTCAATACTGCTGGAACATCACCAGATATCTGTGCTCAATAAGAATTTAATCATCATTCAGATATGGAAAGAAACAAACATTACAAAAACAAGATAAAGCTAAGTTTCAAAAAGTAATAAACAAAATTCCATGGAAAAAAAAGGGGAACAAAATCGGCATGTCCAGACATCTTATTAGGCCTTAACCATGTAAAATCTAACCTGAACAACTCGATCAGATTCGTGGGCAGATGCACACAAAGGCAGCTGGTTCGGAGCAAGAATTGTGACTGAGGCTCCTGAGGAACTCCTCAATTTCTCAATGTTTTGACCAGACATCCCAATTAGGCAGCCTGCTTGTGACCCGGCAATCAAAAGCCTTATCGTATTTGCAGCCACATGTCCCGCACTGACAGCTCCTACCTTTGCTGCCTCCGTACCACTATCATCTTCCTGTTAAGAAATACAATACAATACAGCATTTTGCTTGTTCTTATGTCTTGAAATTCATCGCCTTTGCTTATCACGACTGTCAAGCTAGCAATAAAATCGACAAAGAAATGTCCAATTGTGAGCTTAAAGAGAGAGAAAAAAGGGTTACCTTTAGGATTAAGGTAGCTATTTGCTGAAGTGCATTTTCCGCATCTGAAATCATGTTCTCGTTGTCTTTAGAGCTTATGATGATGACACGTTCTTCATGTCGCTGCGAAACATTATCAATAAATACACAATTAAAATGGACAAAAGGAAAAACTTCTTTAACAATAAAAGAGACCCCTAATCTCAACTTACGACGATGGCATCGGCAATCTTGATGGTGGCTTTGGTGTCTTCACGAATCTTCTGGATTCTATGGCCTGCTTTGCCGATGACTTTACCGATCTGCCTTGAGGGGACCACGATACGGAAAATGACGTCCTGGGATTTCGCCTGCCGTTTCGGAGCCGATTCTCCGGTATTCCCTGGCGCCGCGGGGTCTTCTTCCTCGCGACGGCGCTTGGCGGTGCGGAAAAGGTCCGTTTGCGGTTGAGGTTGGGGTTGGCCAGGCGGCGGAGGTTGAGATTGGATCTGGGCGGCGGGTGGCATTGGGGGGTTTATGGGAAATTCGCTTGTTTGAACCATCGCTGGTGGTTCGGTAAAACCAGAGAAGGAAACGAAAGAGGAGAGAAAGGCACAAAACTCGGAAGTCAAGGGCTTTTATTGTTGCAAAGTGGGGATTTACTTCTATACCCCTAAAGTAAAAGAGAAAGGAAACCAAAAGGGTCGAGAGCCAATATCCTATTTGGGTCAAGTTCGGGCGTCAGCAAAGACAAGACGGACGCTGTCACTGAAGGCACTTCACCTGCGATAATGGAAACTCCATAAACCCTAAACCATTTTAAGCCGACGATGCACCTTCTCAGCAAATTTCTCTACTCACATCTTTCCCGCCACTTTTCTACGCTACCCAAACTCCCTAGCCTCACGAAAATCCCTTCCAAGTATCGACCCCAAGCCATCCAAGACGCGCAACAGGCTCTCACAGATTACCTCCACGGCACCAGATACGTCCCTTTCGTCTACGCCGAACACATTGCTAAAAACTCTCTCTTTTCTCTCTCCGGTCTCATCTCCGACATCGACTTCTCTTCGACGAGTTTCACCAGGAACGTTCTCAAATTCCTCAGGTACCATCCCATCAACGAATTTGAGTTTTTCTTTGAAAGTATAGGCATTGATTATAAGGAAGTCAGTGGCTTTTTACCTGCCAAGAAGTTCTTTTTTTCGGAAGATGAGAGGGTCCTTGATGCAGCTTGTGCGCTTTCCGGATTTGGGTTTCCTTGGAACAAGTTGGGTAAGCTTTATAAAGAGGAAGTTTCGATTTTTAGGATAAGTTCTAGGGAGTTGAAAGCTAAGCTTTTTAGGATCAAAGAATGTGGCTTTAGTAATATTTCTGTTATTGGTGTTTGCTTGGCTTTTCCTTATGTGTTGCGTGGGGATGATGAATTGGATGGGGAAGTTGATGGTTTATTGGATGATTTGAAAAAGGTTTTTGTAGATTTTGATTTGGGAAGTTGTGTTGAGGCAAATGTAGACGCATGGTATGAGATTTGTAGGAAAATGAGAGTGTTTTATGATCTGGGATTTGAGAAAGGGAAGACAGGGGAACTGATGGGTAGAAGTAAGAATCTTTTTCTTCAGTATCCAGAGGAGGTTATGGTCCAGAAGGTTGAGTATTTTTGTCGATTTTCTGTTAGGAAGGAAGATGTTGGTTTGTTGATTCTTCAAAGGCCGGAGATTTTGAATTTTGATTTGGAAACACCAATGATTTCAGTAATGGGATTATTGAAACATTTTGGATTGAGTACAGAGGAAAGGAATGCCATTGGTCAAGAGTACCCCTATGTATTGGGGAGAAATAAAATGGCTAATTTACCTCATGTGATGAGAGCATTAAGGCTACATGAGTGGTTCTTTAATAGGATTAGGGATGGAAATCATAAATTGCTTGCTAATTATGCCATTAGTCATCCTGGTGAAGACTTGGATGAAGATTTCAGAGATTGTTTGGAGAGGATTCAGTTTTCAAGAACTCCTATCCATACAATGAGTAAGTTGAGTTTTTTGCATAGAATTGGGTTTGGAGAGAATTCTTTGACCGTGAAGGTTTTAGCTCATGTGCATGGTACTAGTTGTGAGTTGCAAGAAAGATTTGATTGTCTTCTTGGTACAGGGATTGAATTCTCAAAACTTTGTAAGATGATACAGATGACACCAAAAGTTCTAAACCAGAGCCCAGAAACTCTAGAGCAGAAGGTGAATTTCCTTTGTCATGAAATGGGTGTTTCTTTGGACTACCTTAATATATTCCCAGCCTTTCTGTGTTTTAACTTAGAGTACCGGATTAAGCCCAGGTACAGATTTCACAAGTGGCTTACGGAGAAAGGTTTGTGTACTAAAAACTACTCCATTGCAAGCATGGTTGCAACTAGTGAAAAGAGTTTTGTAGCCCGTCTTTATGGAATTCATCCAGACGCTCCAAAACAATGGTTTGAGAATTTCTCCTGCAGAAAACCCAGTGATAGTAGCTAAGACCATTGTAAATTGTCTAGGTATGGCTTTTGACAAATGATTTTTGGATAGATATCTAATCTCTAAGTGAGATAGATGTCTTTCTTCTCAGTTCATATCTTGCAACGATTAAGATGGTGTATAGATTTACTCATTCGTGATCAACCTTACCTCTGCATATCACACACAATGTATTGATGGAAAGAGTATTGAGGAAACGAGTCAAGGGAAGGGTGTGCTTATTAACCATTTCTAGGCATTTGCCCGTTGTAACATTCATATTTAAACTGCAGGACTTTGTATTTGTGGTTTACCTCTGATGTGAATTCATATTTATCTTGAAATGGTTGAATTAGTCAATTCATTGGGATGATGTGTAAGAACCTCTATGAGTGTTCATCTTTAAAATCATACCAATTAGGCAATAATCGATTTTCTTGGTTATATTGCATTTGCCAAATGTGATCGGTCCAATGTAGATTGTAAATGGCTTCCTTTTGACACCAAGGATGCTTGACAAGGTAATCTAATTAAGTGCAAGAGTTGAATCTGTCTTAACGTTCAAAAAGTTCATATGAATGAAAAGGCATTGCCAGAACAGAAGCAACCAAGCTGTCTCCTGGTTGTCTTGTTCTTCAAGTTTATGGAAGACCGGCCATTGATTGTGGAGAATGCCTGCATAACAATTTGTCCTATTTTACATATTATCGGGGTGTTTCTATTCTACTGAAGATTCCAGGTTTATGTGTTCAAAATCACTTGGTCCCCCTGATGGAAATAAGAAATGCATTCAGGATTTTGTTTTTCCTTTTAATGTTTTTGGTGAGGCAGCTATTTTCTGAGGTCCTAAACCAAAATCTAGTGCAAAATATTTGCCCCTATTCATGAACAAGAAAACCTTGTTAACTGTCTATACCCTACATAGATTGTAAGAGGCCAACATCGTTGCAACAGAGGCTCACGTTCATGAAGCGGATGGCTTTGTCTGTACGCAGATGGGTGGTGGCTGCTTCAGTCTTCTCCCAATAATGGGGATAAAATCACTGTCCCCCCCTCTCTCCTTGTAAACATTCCGTGTGTCCAATCCTATCATTTTGGTCCTTCTGCCCAAACGAGTGTAACGTTTTAGCTTTGAAGCTTCCGTTCAAGCCCATGTTCATACTATGATGACTCATCTCACATGTGATTGTTAAGCCAATCGCTGCTAATAATTTAAGGTTAAGCTTTTAAATGTTATATGGTTTCAGTATAAAAGATTGCTAAATTAATAATACTTGAATTTGAATCATTACAATTTGATTAATTAACATGTGTCAATTCAATATGGAGGACTTTTGCATTGCGCTAATGAAATTTTATTCCTAAGTGTTTGTTTGGCTTAGTTTTTTTTTAGCTTATCTACCTCTTAAAAGTAAAAACCAAGCCAAACATAAATTTTGAAAAGCTCTTAAAAAAAGTAGCTTTTTTTTAAAGAGTAAAATTTTTTAAAAAAGAGCTTAAAAAAAAGCTACTATGAGGAGCTTTTTCTTCTCTTCTTTTAAAAATACAAGAAAATTTTTTATTTTTGTTTCAAAAATATCCTTATCTATTAAAGATAATTACAATATTACCCTTTTAAAAAAAAATACTCTCTACAATAATTTTAACCAAAATTATAACTTATATAAATAAAAACTTATAAAAAAAATTTAATAAAACAACTTTAGCTTAATTTTAAAAGTTATTATTTTTCATAAGAGCTTCATAATAGCTTTTAAGTTAGAAAAAAGCTAGGCCAAACAGCTCCTAATAATGTGAAGTGAGGTGTTTCCATGTGGTCTTAAAAATGTAATTTGGAGAGCAATTAGGCAGTATTTACTTCACCATTTGAGCTTAAAGCTAGCAATCATTACCTACTAAAAAAGAATTAATAAGGAAGACATTCAAAAAGCAATATGCAGCACATACCCAACTTTAGATTTGACAAGGAAGATTTTTTCTTTCAAAATTCATAGCATCTCCCATGTCTTTTCTACTTTAGTCAATATTCTTGCTTCCTGGAAGAAGATCAAGGTACATGGTTTTGCCACTGCTGCTTCAATATGAGCTAAGAAAGGCAAGTTGATTCAGCAGATAAGCATAAAGTTGTACATATCTAATAATAAAATCATGCATGCATTGTCATTTAAAGTGATATGATTCTGTTTTTTATCTCTTTTTTCAAGTCTCTTTTGGTGAACACAGGTTGTTATCTTATTTCCCTTGCATCCCTTCCCAAGGACAAGACTTTCCCAATTTAATATGCCATGACATGCTTGATTGATTGTAGATAAATTTGAATGGGAAGAGTAAATATCTTGCCATAATTATTCCTATTGTCTTAAATTTTTAGATTGTATTGTTATTTATATTTTTTCTCGATAAATTTTTTCACACGTCATTTTGCAATCTTTATTTTCGTAAGAAATTAAATTATTAATTTCAATCGACAAATTTATTAGAATATTGAAATTGATAATGCTAATCTTATATAATTAACTTTAATTTGAAGATTATGAAAGATAAGTTAGAGGTTTCAAAGAATTGCAAACAAACAAATCTATTGATGGCAATAGCCACAGAAAAAGAGAGAAAAGGGTCATTAAAACACAAGCCACATAAATACCAAGGTGCACCAACTCAACATTTGCATAATGATGTTTTGCATGATGCACACGTGTCCTCTTTTAAGATCCCTCTTTGATTACATTCAATTCTGTCCACATTTTGGTAAATTTCCCTTTTTTTGATGGAGAAAACACTGCATTTTCCATTTTTTAGATAAAGCATAATTTAAGTAATATTAAATTTTCTTTTTCAATTATTCAATCATTTAAATTAAATTACCCTTTTTAGATTCTAGTAATTAAAAAAAAAATGGGTCTCTTGAATGCTAATTAGGGTTGGGAAAAGGGTATTTTTTCTAAGGTTGAAAGTCACATGGGGCACACAATTTTTCCCAAACAGCCCACAGTCAATAATTACATGGACCTAATGAGGGCTAGATTCTTAATAAATGATTATAATAATGGCCATTTATATCAACATGAACTGGATACCCAAAAAAATTAAAACTTGATGCCAAATTAGAGGTCTTACCATTCATTCTACCATTTTGTCTTTATCCTCTTTTTCTTTTATGTATCAACACAGCAAAGTACAACTTAACCCCAAATTTCTTCTTTGTTGTTTCTTATTTTCAATCAAATATTTCAATAATTAAAATTTAAAAACCCTACTTAAATTTTAAAAACGCTTTTAACGATCTCGTGTAAGGATAACGAATTTAACCGTCAAGTCGTTGGATAACAAAATCTATAATCTTGGAATTAAGATTCGATTGAACGAATCTAAACCATGCAAACGTTTATGTGTTTTTTGTAATTTAATTTTTTGATATTGTATTGATTGAGTAATGTTAATTAGATTAAATTATAAAGAAGTAAAATTTGAATAAACAAGTGATTATGTCATGAATTCACATTTTTAACTTAAAAATTTAAGTTTAAAATTCATATAATTTTTTTATTTATGTGGAATAGGTGAGAATTGTGAGTAGTTTAGTACCCCTTGAATCCAAACACGTCCTAAAGAAAGTGTGGCAAGCAGTTTAAGCTAGAAGAAAACAGTGAAAAAACAGAACAGCAGCACCCGGGACCGGACCGAGGTTTCAAAAACTGTCATAAAGGAAATAAAACGAGAGAACCAAGGGTAAAACCGTCATGAGGAAAAAAGAGAAAAGCTTTTGTTTCCTTCCATTCTGAGTTCAAGAGGATCATAACTGCTCTTTTTCTGTCTCTCCTCTACATAAGAAACTCAAAAACAAAAGCACCCTCACTTTGGTCTTCTTCCAATTCTCTCTCTCTCTCCCTCTCTCTCTCTGTCATTTGTCTTTGCTCACTCTCATGGGTTTAGATTCCTCTCTGTCCCTTAACTAGAGAGGGAAATACCCAGTTTTTGTTTGGCCTTGGTTTTTGGTTCCCATTGAAGGAACGGGGAGAACAATTTGTTTTCTCTGTTCTATCGATCAATGGTGTTTCATTCGATCTCAGAAAGAAGAAAGAACTTAAACAAGAGGGGACCCGAAACCGTCATGGCTTCTTCTTCGACCTTGAAATCTCATCCTCTTCATAACTTCCAATTACATGACCTTAAATGGGCCATGAACCACTCCAACAACCACCGCCTTCGCAAGCTCTCTGATTCCTCTCACAAATCTCCTCAACGCGGGGATACTGATTCTGACTCCGATGACAATCGGAAGGGGAATCCAGTGCGCGAAGGTGCTCACAAGAACGGAGCTTCTTCGGGTTCTTCTGCTGATCATAGGAGTGAAAAATCGGAGAAGAAAGTTATCAACGGTTCTGACGTTTTGGTTGATAATAACTCCGAGAAGAAAGCTACTCCATCGGAGGGTAGATCAAAGATCTATATACGTTTCCGAACGAAGAATCAGAAGCCTGCAGATGAGGTTGCGGATGCAGGAGATCAGAACTTGGATGCTGAATATGTTGATGAATTGGTTCCCAAGACGTGGAATCTGAGGCCGAGGAAGCCGATTACTAAGCCTCGTAATCAGAATGGAGCCGCCCCGAGGATCGGAGCTTCGGCGCACGAGAACAAAACTCATAGGCCGGAATCGACCCGGTCAAGGAATGTGACCGAGCCGAAAGCGGCTGAGAAGAAGGAGAAGAAAAAGAAGTTCTCTATTTCGCTTTCTAGAGAAGAAATTGAAGATGATATCTTTGCCATGACTGGGTCAAAGCCCTCTAGAAGGCCAAAGAAGCGTGCCAAGAATGTTCAGAAACAAGTCGATGTAAGCTTCTAAATTCCTTCATTGTTTATCTTTCGAAATTTGGATTTTCCTTTTCCTAATTCTCTTTAAATCGTTTTACAGTGCGTGTTTCCAGGCTTGTGGTTATCTTCGATAACGCCTGATTGCTACAGAGTCTCGGATGCTCCTGCGAAGGTCTGATGTTTTGGCTATTTCAAACGTTTGATCTTTTTAATTACATGGCCGAGTGATTTTGAATAAAGGTTATATTTTGGTGATTGCAGGGTTAGATTGGGGTGCTGCTAAAACTGTGAATTTGGAGGGTGGGGAAAAGGATGACTGCTAAACTTTTTTTTGCAGCTGTAGATGACCTTGTAGATGAAAGGGTAACAAATGTATCTTGTTCTTGTGCCTTTTTGTCTAATCCTTGACGAGGTTAAAGGATGGTGGGAGACAGTTATATTATAAATCTTGTTATGAGTAGTCACAGATGTAAATATGACTTATCAGTTTCATAAATAGGGTTTTAACCGTTTCAGTTTATGTAAAAGGAAGTCGTTTTTTCAGGTGATCGTTTGGATCCTTAGGTTATCGGTACTTGTTAGTTGTTCATGGAACTGGTTTAAAATTTTAGAGCATAATAACAGTTTGTTGATCCAAAAAGTTTGGGATACATACTTGTGTTTGATGTGCTTGTGTTTCTTTCTTAAATGATTAGTTTACTGGCTGTTGATTGATTTGAGAAACGTGTCAGTAGTTACCAGATTAAGTAGTTATGAGCATTTGTTAATAATTGACAATTAAGTAGTTATGAGCACGTGTTAGTAATTAACGGATTAAGTAGTTCTGAACATGTGAGCATGCTTGAGCTACTGTCCGTTATTGTAAGAGGTCTGTATTTTAAGTGGCAATGCAAAATGCTGGACAAGAATATAATTTATGGAATCCATATGGTTGGAGCATACTTTTATGATTGATTTGCATCAATGGAATCTCTATGTTCTTTCTCACTTCTTAAATTTACACTTGTTCAAGCAAAAGTGGTTAGTTTAGCGGCTTCAATTTGTTTAGGACAGTGTCATTATTTAATGAAGTAAGTAGTTTTGCTTCTTTTTTCTGTTCTATCTCTAGATAGCGTGAGTGACAAACATGTGTCCTTGGCCATTTAAGGCAAGATTGACATGTGCCTATGAATAGGCTGAAATGGTTGAGTGATACGTGTCATGGAAGCCAAATGGTTTGGAAAACACCCTTATAATTGGCTTGCATAAATTGTATCTTTTCATTTTTATATGCTATTGGAAAGCAAACTAGTGATATGAAAAACAGTTAGTTCGCTGGCTCGTGGTTGGTTTGTGATGAAGCGCAATTGTTAAATGAATCAAAATGTTTTTTCTCATGTGTCTTTCTTGTTTGAGAGATTGTCAGCTAAATGTGTCACCATCATTTCTTTAAGGCACATTTGATTGATCAGCAAGATTTATGTCACAGAAGCTGTGCGTTTTGTGATTGGGTTACATCTTTTATCAATGAGTTAACTCTTGCTTTGAAAATTGCATTTGTCAAAGTAAAAGTGGTTAGTTTATCACTATCAAATTGATTTAAGAAAAATGTCAGTCTCTGTTGGATTATTATTTTTGCCTGTTTATCTCCCCAACTCAGAAATGTATGAGTGAATGGATGCAGCAGCAACTTTTTATGCAAAGATGTGTGTTTCTGACCATGGCAAATTGGCAGAGCAGATTGCATGTATGGAAGCCATCAAGCCAAATAACCAGGTTCATGGTCTTATGAAATTTTGACATTCTCTAATTGACCAAGTAGTTTTCCCAAGTTTGCCTTTACTACTTGGAAGTGTACGAGCAATTTGTTTGTGTTATGGTTAATGACAAGATGTGAATGACTGAATAGGCTGGAATTTCATGGAGAATATCAGTGATGGAACCTAAAGACTGGGTTACACTATTGTGATTGACCTCCATGCTTTATATATGTGTGTGTTTTCCTTCTAAAGCAAAAACTGCTCTTGGCCATCTCACAACAAGCTTTTTATTTTCTCTTCTTTGCCGTTGTCTCTGCATCAATATGTGTCAATACTGGTGAAACTAGAAAAATTAAGTTCTCAGATTAGAGTGTAATCTCTGTCATGTGAATGATATCCATTTCCAGCAATATGATGGTGCAACTAATTTTACTTGATAGGGCTTTAAAATAAAAATGTGTTTACCATGCCAATTACATGATCCAAAGAACTAATTATTTTTATGTTTGACATTATTTAGCATTTTTTTGGTTAACCACTTTACTTACCTTATGTACAAATGTTGTTTCTACTTTGGTTAACATTCTTTGCTCTTGAGAAGGGTGCAAGAGAATATCAAAGCATATATAGAATATAGAGTGAATGGTGAAAGCATATATAGCATATACAGTGAATGGTATAAGCATATATAGCAAGCTTTCGCATTCAGGAATGTAGAGTTTGTATATATTTGGTAACTCTATAAATCTCAAATCTTGCAATAACCATATTTTCTGAAGCATAAACCATTTCGATTAGCTCATATTTGAAATGGGATATTATACAATTTTTTTTTTGGCTTGAGGAGGTTTTAAATGCATTACTATATTTTTTTAAATTTATCTGATTTGCTGTGTTGCAATTTGATTGCCAGCTGTACCAGCTGTTGTTTGCCTCTCAGCGCACCCGCAAGCATGTACGCACACACATACCATATTGGAGCATGGGCCTTAAATTTGTTAGGATGTACTTTTTCTGGGCTATTTGATGATTCCATCTTTATTAGTTGATATTTTTACTGGAAATCTCTGGTAAGCTATGACTGTATGTGGTTCTGATTGGGAACATTGAAAAAAGGCTGTTTCAGTTTAGATGCTTAGATCATGTGCTAGGAAGATCGTTTGGTACCGAAATATTCATGGTTTTACTGTGTTTGATTTCTAATTCAGTGTTCTGTAGAAAATGCTGGGTTGTTCTGTTTAAAGCTTCAGCCTAATGGGAGGGCTATATCAAGTACCCCAGGATTGTCACCATCTAGAAAATGTTTCATGAGCACATATTCTTTGAAGACAACATGGCAGTTTTTTCTTTTGGGTACTTATAGATTTTGTGTTTATTGCATTGAACTGTGTGAAAATTTCAGTTCCCAGCAGATCTAGGTTGATTGTAATGTTGTCAGACCAGGGAAGGTTCTGAACTGGATAATTATTGTCACTGAGGGGTGCTGCAAACTCAGAACCGCTCCATATTCCTTGGTGGCCATCAGGCTGGTTCCTGGAAAAGAACTGACCAAGCAAACCCTGTCCTGGATCTTTTAGTGAGCTTGCAGTCTGTAGATCTGATGCTGAAATTGCAGGGGGTATTCTGGTATAGATCGTCTCTATACTGCCCATTACCAAGTGGCTGCAGTTCAGAACCAGATGGAAATTGCCAGCACACTACATTCAGCATCTGCAGAATACAAAGGTAGTTTTCTGCCTGACATATTATGAAGGGTTTTAACATATTATATTGTATTTCTGGTAGCTGGGGAATTCTGCACAAGTTCTGAAATTTGGATTCCGTGTGCCATCTTAGAACTTTCGTCGTCCTGAAACTAGGAGCATTGAGATGATACTGTTTCCTGACAAGGACGGATGAAATGTGCCAACTGCCAAGTAATGTAGTTCATGTAAGTCCCCCATAAAAAATATCCATTTATTTCATTTTCGTGTTTCCTGTTCGACCTTCTTTTTAGTTTGAAGAATTCGTGGGAAATATTCCAGTGCGAAATAATCTTCATAGCAAATGATGTTAGGCAAAACCTGCAAGGCAAGCAAGCTCTTAATGATGCTTTTATTATTTGTTTTTTAGTAAATTTTTTTGTGTTTTACATTTTATTTATTTATCTGTCAAAAAAAAAAAAGTAAACAGAAAAAAGTATCAACTGAATGAAACTTAAGTTACTTGTTGCAAATATATCGGCTAAATTCAAAGCAGATATATAAATTAAATTCATAAGCGAGGTATGACTGATGGGTTAATGTGATTTTCTGCAAATAGCATTTTCCTTGTAGAACATACATTTATCATACTTAGAGTAGACAGAAAATGAAAAAAAGAATTAATTCAAAACTAAATAACTCTAGATTTTCAAATATACACGATATATATTGGAAAAATTTATACACCAGAAATTCCCACGTTAAACATCCTCTTAAAAAGCATAAAGAAAAAGACAGAAAAAACACTGATTTTGTACAAAGATTGATTCTTAGATGACCTATGCAATCAAAGAATTAAGAATGGAACTTGAGAAACAAGGTGGGCATTTTCTCTGTTATTTCTGAGAGAACCTTATTCACTATTCTCTGCTCTATAAAACTTGATAATCCAACTAAGTTGGTTCATCTCGCACTTTGAACCTTGAGCTGTTTCTACTGGTTTGATCATCCTCCTCTTCAGCATCAGAGGTATATACTTCTACTCTTATGAGGGTTTTGATTTTGTTTACTCTTTTATCTTTAGCTATTTGCTTCACTTTTGATGAAATTAATTTCTTTGAGTTGGATCTGATCTTAAGTTTTTTTGGGGTAAATCTATAGTTGGGGCTTGATATGGAAGTTGGGGTTTTATTAATTCTGCTGCTATTGCTAACTAGTGAGAAATATTGTCGTTTGTTTACCTGAGAAGGAAGTTGCATATATGGCAAACACCGGCCAAGAAATTGCTCCACTGATTGAAAACAACAACCAACCCCAAGATCTGGAAATTGATATTCCAGAAGGAGACTTGGAGCCTGCGCCTGAATGTGGTATTTACAAGGTCCCTAGACGTTTTCATGTAGCAAACAAAAATCAGTACACTCCTCAATTGATTTCAATAGGGCCATTTCATCATGTTAACACAAATTTGGCTCGAATGGAAAGGCAAAAGCTGAGATATTACAAAAATTTTTTATCAAGGACTTCCAAGGAGACATTGGAAACATTTGCGAGATTCATCAAAGAAAATGTACGACAGATATGTAGGTGTTATGATTTCGAATTTGTCTTTCAGACTGAGTTGGAGGCTTCCAAATTTACGAAGATGATGCTGTATGATGCAGTCTTTATCATTGAGGTCTTCTTAAGGAACTCTGAGAAAGAAGTAAAGGACTTCTTATTCGATAACGAATGGTTAAGACTGTTTTTAGAAGCCTTATGGCCTTCAAACAATGTCATTGTTCTAAAAAGGCTTATTTTATAATCATATCTAATTATTAGACGTTTTTCTCGACACTGATAAAGGTGTGAATTTATTGGTAAAAAAAAAAAAAGAATCTTTTTTAATAGATTGGGTAACGGTGCAGCTGGGATAAATATGATTAACAATCTTATGGTGGGAGTTACACACTTAAGTTCGTGTGTTATGGCAAAATTAGAAAGGATCTAAACGAGCATTGCGATAGTTCTTTTCACCGTGTAAAGGTAATTTTGAAGTATGTCTATTTCAACAATCTTTGAATAGGAGTTGCAACTCTTGTTGCTTTTATCGTGGGGTTACTCACTCTTATACAAACCATATTGACAATCTTAGAACGTGTAATGCTTACAAAATAATTACTCCCATTTTATTACATCATTCTATTCAATTGAAATAAAAGATCAATAATTTTATGTGTGTTAATTTACGTTTATTTTGCATTTTTAAGTTTATTTGCCTTTCACCCCAAGTGGAAGTGGGAGTTTGATTTCAAAGCTTGCTGCTCTTATCATGTACTGTTCCTATCAATGAACAATTGCCTGTTTATTAGATTTTATCATATTTTTATTGAATTGGCTTTCTCTTTGTATTAAAATAAATTCTTGAATTTATCAATTAATGTTGTAACTTGTAATAATTAAAAAAGCTTTAAACGGAATGTTAAAATAAATAAAAAAATCAATATCTCAATTTTTTTTTATATTTCTATCTATTAAAATAAATCAAAAGTTTTTATGATCAAAAGAAAAAAAAATAGAAAATGAATTGCTAATCTTTAGAGGTGAGCGGATTCCACGGACGTCTTCAAACCTTAAGCCTATCCACCCATTGAAGTTATATTTACTATTAAGTATTGAAAAAATATTTTTATATTAATATTTTAAAATTACAATTAAATATAAATAAAAATATAATGATATTTTGAAGTCGAACTAAATCGGACCAGAATTAAAAAATCATATCCAAACCCGACCAAATCACGTCAGGCCTGTGGACAGTAGGTAGCCTGGTTGAGTTGGGCTGATATTGAGCTGGTGTGGTAAGTGTTAGGTCCTACACAAGAAGGGTCCACAAATGATAATCCGCATGGCGCCGGCCAACCCAATCAAGGAAGCAGTGCGAAGTACAACAGCTTCGAAGGGGGGCAAACTGAAGGAGGGAGAGACAAGTGATCGAGGTGGAGGAGGGCGGTGGTGATGGAGATGGGATCCGCATCCAAAGCCACAGAGTTTACATTGTGTGGTTACTGTGTGTTGATTTCTAATTCAGTGTTATATAGAGAATGTTGGTTTGTTCTGTTTAATGCTTCAGTCTAATCGGAAGGCTGTGTAAAGTATCCCCAGGATTGTCACCATCTAAAAAATGTTTCGTGTGCAGACATTTGTTTGAAGACACCATGGCAGGTATCATCCTCAGTTCTGCTTCTTGTTTTTTAGTTATTGTGTTTATTGCATTTGACTGTGTGAAATTTTCAGTTCGCAGCAGATCAAGTTTGATCGTAATGTTGTCAGACCAAGGGAGATTCTGAACTAGATAATTGTTGTCACTTGAGGTGTGCTGGAAACTCGGAACTACTCCACTTTCCTCAGTTGCAATCTGGCTGGTTCCCGACAGAGAACTGACCAAGCAAACCCTGTCCTGGGTCTTCTGGTCGAGCTTGCAGTCCTTAGATCTGATGCTGAACTTGCAGGGGGAATTGTAGTATAGATGGTCTCTATACTGCCCATTACCGAATGGCTAAAGTTAAGAACCAGATGGAAATTGCGCCCAGCACCCTCCATTAAGCATGTGCAGAATACAAAGGTAGTTTTCTGCCTGACATGTTACGAATGGTTTTAACATATTTCATTGTATTCCCGGTAGGTGGGGAATCCTGCACAAGTTCTGAAATTTGGATTCCATGTGCCATTTTTTGAAACTTTTTTCGTCCTGAAACTAGGAGTGTTGAGAGGATGCCCTTTCCTGACAATGATGGGCGAAATGTGCCTACTGCCTAATAATGTAGTTCATGTAAGTCTCACATTAAAAATATCCATTTATGTCATTCTTGTGTTTCCTGTTCGACTTTCCTTTTAGTTTGAAGAATTTGAGATGGGACATATTCTGATGCGAAATAATCTTTATAGCAAATGATGTTATGCAAAACCTACATAGCAAGCAAGCTCTGTATGATGCTTTATTATTTGTACTTTTGTTTTTACAGTTTTATTAATTTTTTGTCAAAAACTTAAAAGTAAGCAGAAAAAAGTATCAACTAAAGAAACATAAGCTGTTGCAATATATTGCAAATAGATTGGTTCAATTTGAAAGCAGATACATAAATTAAATTCATAAGTGAGGAATGGATGATGGGTTACTGTGATTTTCTGCAAATAGCATTTTTCTTGTAGAGCATACACATCATACTTAGAGTAGACAGAAAATGAAAAAAAGAAAAATTCAAAACTAAATAGCTCTAGATTTTCAAACATGCATGATATATATTTGAAAAATTTATACACCAGAAATTCCCACGTTAAACATCCTCTTAAAAAGCATAAAGAAAAAAGACACAAAAAGCACTGATTTTGTACAAAGATTGATTCTTAGACGAACTGTGCAATCAAAGAATTAAAAATGGGACTTAAGAAACAAGGTGGGCATTTTCTTTATTCTGGGACAACCTTATTCACTACTCTCTGCTCTATAAAACTCGATAATCCAACTAAGTTGGTTCATCTCGCACTTTGAACCTTGAGCTGTTTCTACTGCTTTGATCCTTTTCTTCAGCATCAGAGGTATGTACTTCTATTCTTATGAGTGTTTTGATTTTATTTACTTTTTATCTTTACCTAATTGCCTCACTTTTGATGAAATTAAGTTCCTTCATCTGAATCTAACCTTATGTATTGTTGGGGTAAATCTAAAGTTGTGGCTTGATAAGGCTTTAATCTAAACGCGTGGCTTGATTAATTCTATTGCTATTGCTCACTGATGTTAATTGTCGTTTGTTTACATGAGAAGGAAGTTGCACATATGGCAGAAAACACCGACCAACCCATGGATTTGATGATTGATATCCATGGAGAAGACTTTGAGCCTGGGCCTGAGTGTTGTATTTACGAGGTCCCTAGTCGTTTTCGTGAAGCAAACCAAAAAGCCTTCACTCCGCAGTTGATTTCAATAGGGCCTATTCATCATGGAAACCCAAAATTGGCTCGAATGGAGAGGCAAAAGCAGAGATATTACAAAAAATTTTGTCAAAGGACTTCCAAGAAAACATTGGAAGAATTTGCCAGCTTCATCAAAGCGCATGTCCGTGATATATGCAGGTGTTATGATGTCGAATATGTCTTTGACACTGAGTTGGAGGTTTTTAAGTTTGTGAAGATGATATTATTGGACGCAACTTTTATCATTGAGTTCTTGAGGAACTTTGAAAAAGAAGTCAAGGACTACAACGATGATGAGGAGGATGACTACAACAACCACTTAAACCAAAATGCATTGTTAAGAGTTAAACTTCTGACAGATTTCACGTTACTTGAAAATCAACTTCCGTTCTTCGTCCTTGAAGATCTATATAAGCTAGCTTTCCTGGTCTCCTACAAACCCCCTTTTCTCGATCTTGCTTGCCTGTATTTCGGCATAAAAAAAGATCCATTGTTCGAGGAAAAGAAGATTAAACACTTTACGGATTTAATTAGATATCAAGTGCTGAGGGCTTATCCGTTGAACACTGACAGATTTCTAGGAAAGCACAACATGCACAGCGCAACGAAGTTGCATGAGGCTGGTGTTAAGTTTAAATGTTCTGAAATTAATAAGGGCTTTGGTGTTATGTTTAATGGTGTTTCATATAATTGTTTTAAGATTGGTGGGCTTGAGTTTGAAGGTTTTGAATTTGTGGATATAGTTAAGGATGATGTGCTCGAATGTGCTACGTACAGCTTGCTTCAGGTACAATTTGAGGAGGGAGTGCTAGAATTGTTAACTATTGATGTGGACTATGAGACTGAGATTCGTTTTAGAAACTTGATGACCTTCGAACAATATTATTATCCAAAAAAGGCTTATTTTTGTAATTATATTAAACTACTAGACTCTATTATTGACACTAGCGAAGATGTAGATTTACTGGTAAAGGAAAGGATTATTGTCAATAACTTGGGTAGTAGTGAAGCCGGCATTATAAAGATTCTTGTAACCGTAGATTGGTAATCTTGAAGCAGGTTTATTTCAAAGATCTTTGGACAGGAACTGCAACTGTGGCTGCTTTCATTGTGGTGATACTCACTCTCATACAAACCGTATTGGCAATCTTAGAAAGGGCAATGCCCACAAAATAAATACTCCAACTTGAATGCAGCCTTCAATTTAATGAAAAATAAAATTAATCTTTTTATGTTTATTAATTTGTGTGTGTTTTGCTCTTTTAAGTTTATTTGCCATTCCATTTTGAGTGGACGGGGAGTTTGTTGCTCTTATCATGCACTGCTACTGTCAATGAATAATTGTGTGCTTATTTAATTTTATTATATTTTTATTTGATTGGCTTGTTCCTTGTACGTTATTACTAACTAGTGGTAAGAATTTTTTACATACTATCACTCATTCTTTTTCTTGTCTGCTTTTATATTCAAAGGTCCCAACTTTTTGTATTAATTATTTTTTTTTCTTTTGTTCAAAGTAAAGTATTAAAATAAACACTTGAATTCATCAAACGTGTAACTTGTGATGATTAAAAAAGTTTTATATAAAATATTAAAATAATCAAAAATAATCAAGAACTCAATCTTTTTCAAACTTCATTCTTTTTAAAAAATATTTTTTTTAACTAAAAGAAAAAATAAAAATTGAATAGTCGGTCATTATAAGTGATCGGGTTTAATTGACACTTTGAAAATTTAAATCAAACTCACTCATTTAAGCTATATTTATTATTAAATATAAAAATAATTTTATATTAATATTTTTAAATATATTTTATAATTAAAATTAAAGAAAAATATAATATTTAAAAATGTATCAATATTATTAGCTTGAGCCCGGTCTGATTCGGGCAAAAAAAACTAAGTCCGCCCAAGTCGAGCCCATGGACGGCTCTATCAACCACCCTCCTGTGGTTGAGTTGGGCTGATATTATGTTGAGCTGGTGTGCTAAGTGTTAGCTCATCAAAATGAAGGGTCCAAATAATAGTTCGCATGCGCAGGCCAACCCAATTAAGGAAGTAGTGCTAACCGCGAAGAGAAACAGCTTAGATGGGGGGCAAACTGGAACGTCAATGAAAGTCCGAAGAAAGAAGGGACAAGACATGGAAGTGGAGGAGGGCGGCGGTGATGGAGATAGGACCCGCATCCAAAGCTACAGAGTTTACCTTCTGTGTATAGTGTGTTTTGATTTCTTTTTCTGGTAAGCTCTGTGTTTTGATTTCTAATTCAGTGTTATATAGAAAAATGTTGGGTTGTTCTGTTTAATGCTTCAGCCTAATCGGCAGGCTAAGTACCCCCGGAATCACCATCTAGAAAATGTTTAATGAGCACACAGTGTTTGAAGACACGGCAGAAATCATGCTTTGTTCTGGTTCCTGTTTTTTGCTTATTGTGTTTATTGAAATTTTCAGTTCGCAGCAGATCAAGATTGATTGTGATGTTGTCAGACCAAGGGACAATTCTGAGCTAGATAATTTTAGATTATTTGGAATGAAATCTGTGAACGTAGATTACTTCTGGAGCTCAAATTTCTTGGTCGTTGATGTTGTTGTTAACTGCGACATAAACTAGTGGAAGGAAAATGGGGAATTGTCAATGAAATATATGCAATTTTAGGCCATTTCTTTAGCTTGACATTTACTAGTTTCCTTTGAATTATTTATCTAATTTCTCATGGTGGGTGTAGGCCTGAGCTTTGGTCGGTTGCAACCGTGCAACCAACTGAAACCGTCGGTTAGTGTAACCGACGGTTACAAATAGCAACCGTCGATTGCTCCGATCCGTCGACGAGACCGATCGGCTGACCCTCGGGGGGGACTCCTTCCCCCCCAACCGACCGAATAATCAGTGTGGCTTTCTTTTTTTTTTTCTTTAAGAAAAGGGGGGAGGGGGGGAACCCCCCCTTCACTACCAGCTTTCTTGCCCATAAGGGTAATTTCGAGTGCAAAAAACCCTTTTGGCTTTTCTACCTTAAACTCCACCCGAAGCTTGCTAAATTTTTTCCTTTTTTCCACCGTTCGGTGCCCTCCCACTCATAGTCTCACTAAACCCTAAAGTTGTGCAGGACAATTTTAGATAATTTGCATATGCAAGATTATGTTGTCAGATCAACATAATTAAGTTTGCTGCCTGACATGTTGTGAAGGGTTTTAACATATTTCATTGTACTTTTGGCAGCAGAGGAATCCTGCACAAGTTCTGAAATTTGGATTCCATGTGCCATCTTAGGAACTTTCATCGTCCTGAAACTAGGAGCATTGAGATGATGCTGTTTCCTGACAATGATGGGTGAAACGTGCCTACTGCCTAGTAATGCAGTTGATGTAAGTCCCACATAAAAAATATCCATTTATTTCATTTTTGTGTTTCCTGTTCGACTTTCTTTTTAGTTTGAAGAATTTGTGATGGAAATATTCCGATGCGAAATAATCTTTATAGCAAATGATGTTTTGCAAAACCTACATAGTAAGCAAGCTCTGTATGATGCTTTATTATTTGTATTTTTATTTTTACAATTTATTAATTTTTTGTCAAAAAGTTAAAAGTAAACAGAAAAAAGTATCAACTAAATGAAACTTAAGTTACTCGTTTCAATATATTGCAAATAGATTGGTTAAATTTTAAAGCAGATATATAAATTAAATTCATAAGTAAGGTATGAATGATGGGTTATTGTGATTTTCTGCAAATAGCATTTTTCTTGTAGAACATACACATTATACTTAGAGTAGACAGAAAATGAAAAAAAAAATTGAAAACTAAATAGCTCTAGATTTTCAAATATACATGATATTTATTTGGAAAATTTATACACCAGAAATTCCCACGTTAAACATCCTCTTAAAAAGCATAAAGAAAAAAGACAGAAAAAACATGCATTTTGTACAAAGATTGATTCTTAGATGATCTGTGCAATCAAAGAACTAAAAATGGGACTTAAGAAACAAGGTAGGCATTTTCCTTTATTCTGGGAGAACCATAGTCGCTACTCTCTGCTCTATAAAACTTGATAATCCAACTAAGTTGGTTCATCTCGCAGTTTGAACCTTGAGTTGTTTCTACTGGTTTGATCCCTTTCTTCCGCATTAGAGGTATGTATTTCTATTCTTATGAGTGTTTGGATTTTATTTACATTTCAGCTTTAGCTAATTGCTTCACTTTTGATGAAATTAAGTTCCTTCATCTGAATCTAACCCTATGTTTTTTTGGGATATATCTAAAGTTGTGGTTTGATAAGGCTTTAATCTGAACTTGTGGCTTGATTAATTCTATTGCTATTGCTCACTGATGTTAGTTGTCGTTTGTTTACATGAGAAGGAAGTTGCATATATGGCAGCAAACACCGACCAAGAAATTGCTCCACTAAGTGAAACCAACGACCAACCCAGCGATTTGGTACTTGATATCTCTGAAGAAGACTGCGAGCCTGGGCCTGGGTGTTGTATTTACAAGGTCCCTAGATGTTTTCGTACAGGAAACGAAGAAGCCTACACTCCTCACTTGATTTCAATTGGGCCTACTCATCATGGTGACGAAAATTTGGCTCCAACGGAGTTTCAAAAGAAGAGATATTACGAGAAATTTCTATGAAAGACTTCGAAGAAAACATTGGAAGATTGTAAGAGCTACATTGAACGGAATGTAAAACATATACGCAGGTGTTATGACGCACAATTTATCTACAAGTTGGGGGATTCCCAGGTTGTTGAGATAATATTACATGATTTAGTTTTTATCATTACGCTCTTCTTTTGGGATTGGAGGGAAAAACAAGAATTCATCACTAATGAGGACTACAGTGATGATGAAGAGGAGGGTGACTACTATGACTTCTTAAACCAAAGTGCATTGTTAAGAGTTAAACTTCCAACAGACCTGATGTTAATTGAAATCAAATTCTGTTCTTCGTCCTTAAAAATCTATATAAGCTAGCTTTCCTTACCTCCTATAAACAGTGTTTTCTCGATCTTGCTTGCTCGCACTTTGGTGTCAAAAAGATCCATCATTCGAGAAAAAGAAAATTAAACATTTTGCGGATTTAATTAGATACCAAGTGCTGAGGGCTTGTCCGATGAAGATGCATACATATGTAGGAAACTACAACATGCATAGCGCAACAAGGTTGCGTGAGGCTGGTGTTAAGTTTAGATGTATTGCGCTTAAGGATGGTTTTGATGAAAGTATTGGTATTATGTTTAATGGTGTTTCATATAATTGTTATAAAATTGGTGGTCTTGAGTACGAAGATGTTGACTTTATAGATGATGTGCCTGAATCTGCTGCATATGGTTTAGTTCAGGTACAATTTGATAAGGGAGTGCTAAAATTATTAACTATTGATGTAAGGTACGAAGCTGAAATTTGTCAAAAGCAGCAGTGATGGAGGACAAAGAAGAGACGGCGCATGTAGCTGAGAAAAGGTATACGGTATTCTCTCATTCCTTTATCAGGGTATTACATGATAGTATTTATATGTACAGGTATGCAATTAGTGAAGAAAAATAAAGTTAAACATCAGCTAACTAACTAATTATTGCTTCCTAACTGAAATTTAGAAACAAAACAAAAACGTTGCGTATTGGTCTTCTTCCTTTATTTAAACGGTGAGTTTTGATCCTTCTTCTCCCTGTCTTCTTGCAGCCCTGATATACTCACTTTCTTTAGTCTGTGTTTCTTCATACTTCAAACACTCATTTGAATTACCAACATAAGAATAATGTCTAACACTCCTCCTCAAGATGAACTGTGAATGTCATGAACATTCATCTTGCTTAGAAGACTATAGAACTGCTTTGGTTGGAGTGCCTTGGTGAAGATGTCTGATAGCTGCGAATGTGTTGAAATATGCAAGGGATTAATTAATCCAGCTAATACCTTTTCTCTGATAAAGTGACAATCCATTTCTATATGTTTTGTCCTCTCATGAAGTACAGGATTCTTGCTTATCAGTATTGCTGATCGACTGTCTGAGTATAGGTTCACAGCTTCAGAATGATCAATTCCAAAATTAGTCATCAAAGACCTTAGCCAAATGATTTCGCAACAAGCTGCAGCCATCGATCTGTACTCTGCTTCTGCTGAACTTCTTGCCACCACAGACTGTTTCTTTGATTTCCAACTCACCAAGGAGTCGCCAATGAAGATGCAGTAGCCTGTAACTGATTTTCTGGTGTCAGGACACCCTGTCCAATCACTATATGAGTACCCAGATATTCTTAAATTGCATTTTGACTTCATTAATATCCCTTGGCCTGGTGCCTTTTTGATGTACTTCAGGACCCTGTGAGCTGCTGCAAGGTGATGAACTACTGGCTTTTCCATGAATTGTGAAAGTACCTGCACTGCATATGTGATGTTAGGTCTGCTAAATGTCAGGTACAGTAATTTTCCAACCAGTTGCCAGTAGCTTGTAGGTTCTGTCAACTTGTCCTCACCATTCGTTTTGGCTAATTTGTGATTGTAGTCAATTGGTGTACTCACGGGTTTAGCTCCAAGTAATCCTTGTTCTTCCAGAAGGTCCAAAAGCATATTTTCTTTGGCACATTGATATGCCTTCTGGTGATCTGGCAATCTCAAGTCCTAGGAAATATTTTACTTTGTCCAAGTCCTTGAGTTTAAATTCTGATCTTAAAAACTCATTGACATCAGACTCTGCCTTGATAGAATTGCTTGCAATTAATATATCATCAACATACACTAAGAGGGCTATAAAATCTCCATTGTATGTTTTCATGGTAAAGAGTGAGTAGTCTGAGATTGACTGTTTGAAGCCAAATTTTTGAAGTGATGTAGTAAGTTTGGAATTCCAAGCTCTTGATGCTTGCTTGAGGCCATAGAGGGACTTATGTAACTTACAAACCAACCTTGAATGACTAGGACACTCCCCCTTGACAGTGTAACCTTGTGGCAGTTCCATATATATATATCCTCTGTTAGTTCACCATTCAAAAAAGCATTATTCACATCAAGTTGTGATAAATGCCAATTGTGTGCAGTTGCTAATGCAAAAAAAACTCTTACTGTTGTTTGTCTAGCTACTGGGCTGAATGTGTCTTGGTAGTCAAAGCCTTCAAGTTGACTATAGCCCTTTGCCACCAAACGTGCCTTATACCTCTCTACATTACCATCAGCATTCAATTTTACCTTGTATACCCACTTGCAGCCTATTGCATGACAGTTTGAAGGTAGTGAAACAATGCTCCATGTACCATTATCTTCCAAAGCCTTCAATTCAATTGTCATGGCATCTTTCCAGTGAGAATGCTTGACTGCCTGTTGGTAAGAATTTGGTTCAAAGATTGCTGATAGGGAAGTGGTAAATGACTTGTGAGCAGGTGATAATTGGTGATAGGACAGATGTTTAGTGATTGGATGTGCAGTAACACTGTTAGTTTGAGAAGGTAAATCCAATTGGTAGGCTTCAAGGTACTTTTAGGTATGCTTTGGTCTAGAGCTTCTTCTAACTTGTGTTTGAATGTCACTAGTTATGATGGCTTTAGGTTCATTAGTACTGCTAACTGCAGAAGCACTAGCAGACTCATTGACCTCACCAGGGGCATTTTGGTCCAAATCATTCATAGATGATGTTGAAGGTTGGTCAACGGGTGAAACACATTCAGGTAAGTGTAATTCATTTGGTTGAAGGTTTTGGTGTTGAAAATTTTGTGAATTTTGTTCAAAAGGATCAAAGTATTTGTCAGGTAGTTGAGGTGTTTGATGAAATGCCTGTTCTTGCATATTATGCTGGTGAGTTTGGAAAGGAAAAATCTCCTCATGGAAAACCACATTTCTTGAAACCAGGACTCTTTGTGCATTCAGATCATATACTCTAAACCCTTTAACATTGTTTGGGTACCCTAGGAACACACATCTGCTGGCCCTTTCATCTAATTTTTTTCTGTTTCGAGTTAAGGTTGATACAAAACAAAGGCATCCAAAAACTCTAAAATGTGCATAGGATGGTGGTTTTTTATAGAGCAATTCACAAGGTGATTTATTTTTGAGGATTTTGGTAGGCATTCTGTTGATTACATGTATTGCAGTTAGGATTGCATCCCCCCAGAAATTGATTGGAACCTTTGAATGAAACATCAGACTCCTTGCAACCATCAATATGTGCTGATGTTTCCTTTCAACTGTTCCATTTTGCTGATGGTCCTCTACACAGGATAATTGATGGATTATGCCTGACTTAGCAAAGAAATCTGTCAGCCTAAACTCTTGACCATTATCTGTTCTTATGCACTTGATTTTCAAATCAAATTGTCTTTGAACAAAAGCATTGAATGCAGGTATTATGTTGGAAACATCTGTTTTACTTTTCATGAGAAATATCCATGTAAAACGACTATAATCGTCTACAATGGTAAGAAAATACCTCTGATTGAACAAAGTAGGCACCTCATAGGGTCCTCAGATGTCAATATGAATTAATTCAAAAACATTTTCTGTGTTCTGAATATGAATGGGAAAAGGTAATTTTTTTTTGTTTTGCCAAAGGGCAGATTTCACAAAGGAGATCATTTGAACATTTAATATTTGGAAACTGTTTGCTTATTACACTAATCCTTTCCAAAGGAGCATGTCCAAGTCTGAAATGCCATAAATCAAAGGTCCTATGCCTTGCATTGTAGGCTCTAACTGGTGAAATAAAAAGAAACTTGACAACTTTATCAAAACAGTAGCTAGACAGATCTTGCTGTTCTTTTCTATCTTCCATCAAATATAGTCCTGAAGAGGCCTTAGCTATCCCAATCACAGTCCATGAGGGTATGTCCTGAACAATACAATACATGTTAGTAAACAGAACACATGTTGATTTGGTGGTAGTTAGTTGACCAGTAGATATAAGGTTAAATCTGAAGCTTGGTACACAAAGCACATCATTCAAGGTTAATAATGGGGTGAGCCTAACAGTTCTTATATGAGTCACCACAGCTTTTCTATTGTTTGGTAGCTGTACAAAGCAATTAGTGACTGGTCTTGCATAAGTGAAACATTCTAAAGAGTATGAGACATGATCTGTTGCACCTGAGTCCATTATCCAACAATTGTGTTTCAACATGAAAGGATTCACATTTCTAAACTTAAGAGGCATATTGTTTGGGGTATTGAAACATAGATGCCCAGAGGTAATACCTGCAAAGGCTGAATTAGCTAGTGAATGCCTTGTCTGTTGGTTATTTGTAGAGGTGTTCTTACCTTCACTGCCGGTCAGTCCATTCTCACTCAAGATTTCCATTAACTTGTTGACTTGATGCTACAGGTTAAACATCTGGGACATGGGGCTTGTTCCACTAAAACCTTCCTCTTGTTCCATTTGAATTTCATCAACTGACAGATCATTTCCTGCTGAAACATTGTTCACAGCCCCTTTTCCTTTCTTCATATTATTCCTCCCTTTAGTGAATTTAAAGTCTTCAGGGAAACCAATGATCCTGTAACACTTCTCTTTGTTGTGCCCCTTCTTCCCACAATGGCTATAAATCAGTTCTTTCTTAAACTTCTTCCTTGTATCGACTGTAGTGAACATTGCAGAAGTTTCAAGTACTGGTTGGGTTTGAGATAGCATATTTCTTTGTGCCTCCTCCCTCAATATTGGACTATAAACCTTGTCAAGTGTTGGTATAGGGTCCATCAGAATGATTTGTGACCTTATAGCTGAAAAGGACTCATTTAATCCATTTAAAAAACCTGAAGACCATATCCTTTTGATATTGGTCTGTATGTTTCTTGAAACATTTTGGGTTACACCTCCCACATTCACAATGTGGCAGAGGTCTGTAGTTCCTCAACTCTTCCCAGATACCTTTAAGCTCAACAAAGTAAGTATCCACTGAGCGTGTTCCTTGACTAATATTTCCAAGTGTGCATAACAGATTGCAAATCCTTGTATCATCTAGCTAAGAATAGCTTTGTTTCAGAGTATTCCAGATCTCCATTGCAGACTCCATATAAAACACAGTTGATGCTATAGGAGGGCTGATGGAATCGAGTAGCCATGCTACTATGAGATTGTTGCATCTAATCCAAGAGGGGTATAATGTATTTGTGATTTCAGGTTTTGGAATGGTTCCGTTAATGAAGCCCAGCTTGTTTCTGATAGAGAGGGCTAGGAGAAATGATCTGCTCCATGCCACATAATTGCTTGTGGTGAGTTTTGGGTTGATAATGACTGATCTTGGGTGATCAGTATGATGAAGGTAATAAGGAGACATAGAGTCTGCTATTGCTGAAATTTGGGGAAAAGTTTCAGATCCTTGGGACCTTGATTGGTTGGAATCAGTAGACATGACTCAAGCTCGATGAGGATTAATGAAAGGATGATGCAAGTGCTACAGGTATGATGAAGTTAAACAACAAGCAATACCCAGCAAACACAAGGTGAAAAACAAAATTTTAGAAATTTTACTTTACTGGAAATGAGTCAAACAGAGTAGAGACAAATACCATCAACAGCTGCTATTCCATATACAGCAATATGCAGCAACTTTGTCTCCCTGCTCTGATACCATGTAAGAAGCAGCAGTGATGGAGGACAAAGAAGAGACGGCGCATGTAGCTGAGAAAAGGTATATGGTATTCTCTCATTCCTTTATCAGGGTATTACATGATAGTATTTATATGTACAGGTATGCAATTAGTGAAGAAAAATAAAGTTAAACATCAGCTAACTAACTAATGATTGCTTCCTAACTGAAATTTAAAAACAAAACGAAAACGTTGCGTATTGGTCTTCTTCCTTTATTTAAACGGTGAGTTTTGATCCTTATTCTCCCTGTCTTCTTGCAGCCTGATATACTCACTTTCTTTAGTCTGTGTTTCTTCATACTTCAAACACTCATTTGAATTACCAACATAAGAATAATGTCTAACAAAATTCGTTTTAGAAACTTGATGGCCTTTGAACAAAATTATTATCCAAAGCAAGCTTATTTTTGTAGTTATATTAAACTACTAAGCTCTCTTGTTGAAACTAGTGAAGATGCTGATATATTGATAGAGCAAGGGATTATTGTCAATAAATTGGGTAGCAGTGTTGCTGTGGCAAAAATGATTAACAACCTTGTGGTGGGAGTTGTACATTCAACTTTGCTCTATGGCGCAATCGGTATGCAACTAAACCAGCATTATAAAAGTTCTTGGAATCGTGAGGCTCGTGCCTGCTTCAACAATTTTTGGAGAGGAGCTGCGACTTTTGTTACCTTCTTCGTGATGATACTCACTGTCATACAAACTTTTTTTGCAATCTTAGAACGAGCAATGCCCATAAAATAAATACTCCAACTTGATTGCAGTCTGTCATTCAATGAAAAACAAAATCAGTCTTTTTATGTGTGCTATTTTGTGTTTTGTTTTGCATTTTGTAAGTGTATTTGCCTTTCCCCTTTGAGTGAAAGGGGAATTTGGTTTAATCATCTGTTGCTTTGATTGTAAAGTGCTACTAGCGATGAATAATTGTGTCTCATTTGATTTTATCATATTTTATTTGATTGGATTGTTCTTTGTATATAATTACAACTACTAGTAAGATATTTTTTATATACTATCACTCATTTCTTTTCTATTTGCATTTTATATTCAAAAGTCACAACTTTTTGTACTAATTATTCTTTTTTTTCTTTTGTTCAAAGAAAAGAATTAAAATAAACTCTTCAATTCATCACATGACTAACTTGTGACGATTAAAAAAATTTTATACGAAACATTAAAATAAATAAAATATCTCAAATGGTTTCTTTTCAAACTTTCATCTTTTAGAAAAAACTTTTTTTATGATTAAAAGAAAAAATAAAACTTAATAGTTGGTCACTAAGGGTATGTTTGGTTAACGGAATAAATAAGAATAGAATAGAATAGTTATTATGTGAGAATAGAATAATTATTATTTAGTTTGGTACAATGAATGATATAGGATATAAATAATTATTATTACTTTTTGTAATGTTTGGTTAGTAACAATAACTTTGAAATAAAAAAGGAATAGAAAATAAAAATTAAGACAAAAAATCTTTTATTATTTATATGACTATTTATTTTTATTAGATTTTTAAAATATTAATAAGTTAAAATTTAATTAAAATATTAATAATTAATTATTTAAATATTAATATTTTATTTAATTTAAATATTATTATGATTAATTTTTAATTAATTTTTTAAATATTAATAATTGACCATTTGAATATTAATATTTAATTTATAATTTAGTCATTAATATTTAAAATATTAATATTTTATTTAATTTAAATATTATTATGATTAATTATTTTATTTTTAAATATTAATAATTGATTTTTTATTTAAAATATTAATAATAGATAATTGTTGTGTTGAGAAACGTGGAAAATTCATTGTTGTTTTTTATAATATTATTTTTGTGTTTTCTGGAACAAAGTACCCAACAACCAACTTATACTTCTCTTCCATATTCATGGTACGTTTAACTTTTCAGGAGCACATGAGTGAGCCAAATGTGATATATTGGATCCTCGCCACAAGATTCAGTTTATGGATATGAATTACAAGAAGCTTTATGGGTGTGATTCAACTCAGTTTAAAAATGTTAGGATGCGTTTGTTTGCAGGGATGTAAAGTTACATTCCCTGCAAAGTGTTTAATTAAATTACATTGCAGCGTTTGTTTTGCAACAAACCACTGCAATGTCATAATGCAATGTAATCACATTGCAGCCATAGGCTGCAATGTGATTGCAGTCCAAACCGACTGCAATCTACATTACATTGTAGGCTGTAATGTGTTAAGGACGTTTTTACCCATCATAATTTAAAGAAATTACTCAAAATGCCCCAGCAATTCCCTGTTGTTTTTTGCCATCCTGCTGCTTCTTCCCCATTTTCCTAAGTCACTCCTCCTTCTTCAAGATCTGCTCCTTCATCGGCAATAGAGGTTGGATTTCTGGGCTCTTCAACAACAATCACAAGTAATCACGCTGGTTCCTCCGAGCGCATGCTTTTTTCTTTTTCCAAATTTTTTTCTTTTTCTGGAACTCTCCCATCGCCTCCCTTTCCTGCTGAGACCCCTTAATAACAGGGTCCCGTGACCAAGGGGAGAGCTTCCCGTGACATTTGAGCTCTTCCCCCCTCAACCTTTATTCTCTCTCTCCTCTTATACATTGACAATGTATTGGAATGCCTAAAAATTTCTAAGGCAAGTTACACTGCCTTTTTTCGTTTTTGTTTGGGTCAATTTTCACAGGATCTTATGCTCCATTTATGTGGTTACATTCAATGTGCAGCTGCATCTGGAGAAGCCATCAAATGAAGAATCTGCACTTGTCCTTGCCTAGAAAAGGAATAAAGATTCTGCTTCTAACATGTCTGGTTTAAGATATATGAAAGATGTTGTTCTTGGGAAACGAAATGACCACTGCTTCCGCATGGTTCTCACTGGGAATCCAAATCTAAAACTGTCTGAAATTGGTATACCATGTCATGTTGCGGAGAGGTTGCAAATTGCTGAGCAACTGAACAACTGGAATGAGGAAAGATTGAAAGCTTGTTGTGATTTGCGTCTTCTTGAGAAGGGTGAGATTCACGTTCGGAGAGAAGGTAGATTAGTCAGAATTCGCCATAATGAAAAGATCCAAGTGGGGGACACCATCTTTAGGCCCCTCAACAATGGGGATATTGTTCTTATAAACAGACCTCCTTCTATACATCAGCACTCTCTAATTGCTCTTTCTGTTAAAGTCCTGCCTGTCAGTTCAGTTGTTTCTATAAACCCACTTATTTGTTCCCCTTTTCGTGGAGATTTTGATGGTGATTGCCTTCATGGCTATGTTCCTCAGTCCATCACAGCAAGAGTTGGGCTTAGCGAGCTTGTTTCTTTGAACAGGCAGCTAATTAATGGCCAAAGTGGTCGGAATCTGCTCTCACTCAGTCATGATAGTTTAACTGCTGCTTATTTAGTCAAGGAGGATGGGGTTCTCTTGAACCTATTCCAAATGCAACAACTGGAAATGTTCTGTCCCAAGCATTCACCGTTTCCAGCAATTGTCAAAGCTCATTTACTGAGGAGTTCTGTTTGGACTGGAAAGCAGTTACTCAGCACGCTCTTCCCTCCGGAATTTGATTATGATTTTACTCCAAATGATGTTGTTATCCGTAATGGGGAGCTTATATCTTCATCTGAAGGGTCTACTTGGCTACGAGATGCTGATGGTAACCTTTTTCAAAGTCTTATTAAACATTATCAAGGAAAAGTCCTTGACTTTTTGTATGCTGCTCAGGAAGTTCTTTGTGAGTGGTTGTCAATGAGGGGTTTGAGTGTTTCACTCTTGGACCTATACCTATCTTCTGACTCAAATTCACAAAAGAACATGATGGATGAAATCTTTTGTGGTCTGCGAGAAATAGAGCAGACATGTAACTTTAAACAGTTAATGGTTGACTCTAATCATGATTTCCTTGTTGGACATGATGAAGAAGTTGATATTTTTATGGCTTTGGATGTTGAGCAGATGTGCTATGAGAAGCAAAGATCAGCGGCACTAAGCCAAGCTTCTGTTGATTCTTTTAAACAAGTTTTTCGAGATATTCAGAATTTACTCTACAAATATGCGAACAAAGATAATTCACTACTGACCATGTTCAAAGCAGGGAGCAAGGGTAACTTGCTGAAGTTAGTACAGCATAGCTTGTGTCTTGGATTGCAACATTCACTTGTTCCCTTATCATTCAGATTTCCTCATCAGCTCTCATGTGCTGCATGGAATAATCAAAAGTCTCATGGCTTAACGCAGAAGGTTGATGATACTGCTGAATCTGCTAAGAATTATATCCCCTATGCTGTCGTTGAAAGTTCTTTTATGACAGGTCTGAATCCATTAGAATCTTTTGTTCATTCAGTTACTAGTCGAGACAGTTCTTTCAGTGACAATGCTGACCTGCCTGGGACGCTGTCTCGAAGGCTTATGTTCTTCATGCGTGATCTATACACGGCATATGATGGAACTGTGAGGAATTCATATGGAGATCAGGTCGTTCAGTTCTGCTATGATATTGATAAGGATGCATCTAGTCCTTATTCTCAGACCCTGTACCTGAGAATTCAACTGATAGAATTCAACTGACTTCAGATGGAAATGGTTTAAGGTAAACAATAAATTTCTTAAACATTTATAGCTTACGTATAAGAATCTATTTAAAATACAATTGAAAGATAATTTTGTCATTATTCTATTGGAAACAATAGAATTGTTTAGGTGCTTTGTGAGTCTTATTTACCACTGTGCAATTATGGTAATCTCATATCAGTTTGAAAATTGTACAAAGAGTATCTGCATTTGATACAGCAAAGCAAGGCAGGGTTACTCTTGATCTGAACCAATTTGTCTACTGCGCTGCCAGCTGTAGAATATAATGTGCACTACACCAGGCAAACTGGATTTCTGCAATGCCTCTGTACATTCGAATGGGCAATGAGGACTGATATCATGATCTGTTTGGAAAACCTATGCCATTGATAACGTGCCAATAAATTTTCCTCCTTGACTGTGGATCAATATCCCCAGTTCTTATTACATCAACAAATGCTTATATTGTGTAGGTTTCCCCATGTATCTGACAGTGGATAAACTAGCCGATGCAAATTCTTCTGTAGTTTATTGCTTCAAAATTTGGTCAAATTAAGATGGTGTTTTGCGTTTCTTTCTCATATTTTTCTTCCATGTATGCTGATGTGAACAAAATTCAACTGTATTATCCAAAAGAAGGAAAAGAGGCAGTAATGCCCAATGGTGAAGGACCGGATTTTGATAATGTTAGTTTATAAGATTGGTAGGAACCCAAGATCAGAAGAAATCCATGGGGGCAAATTCAAGCAACTTTTTAGAACCACTCATGTAAATTTCCATCTAGCAAATTTTCATTGCATTGGCAATATTGTATTCAGGGTTTACGGTGACAAGAATAAGGCTCATTCCTTTATTTGCAAAAAAAAAAAAGCTATCACATTAATGTATAAATATAAAACCTATTAAGAAATGAAAATAAAATATTATTTTCTTAAGAAAAAATTTAAAATAAAATATACAATTTAAAAAATTATATTAAAAATAAAAATAAAAATAAAATATATATTTCTAATAAGAAATGAAAAATAAAATATATTTAATTAATAATATATTTAGAAAATAACATTATATAAAAATTAACAATAAAAAATTACATGTTAAACTTGTATTAATGTATAAGGGTAGTTTTGGAATTTAACATTACATTCCCTGTAAAGTACTTGTAAAACAAACACTGCAATGTTATCTTCCCTGCATTTTAATCATTACATTACTTATATACCAAACACTGCAATGTTATCTTCCCTGCAATCACATTACCTGCAATCACATTCCCTGCAATCACATTACCTGTAATCACATTGCATTGTAAAGTACCAAACGCCACCTTAGAGATAAATTATTTTATCATTTTAATGAATATGTTGCTAGGACTTCTCCTACTCCATCCTGTTTTAGAGATACTTCTAACGAGCAAACTTTGGATAAAAATCATTTAGCACGGGGACAAGAGATGCCTAAAAGGTTATTCCTATATCTTTGAAGTCTTAATTTGTTATTCAATGTTAACATCATTTATGTTGTTTTCTAATAAAAAAAATTAATACGTTTTTTTCAATTTCTATTTTTTAAAATTATTTTAATATATTCTTAGTTAGGAGTTTGATACTTATGAAAGTATTGAGTTTGGGCTGCCACACAAAAATCTCACTAAAATTGTATTTGGATGAACAATGGGTAAAACGAAATGGATATTTTACAATTTGAAAGCCACTCATATCTTGAGCTTGCTCTTATGGATAAGATGTCTTGCACATTCCTGTATCCAAAGTGCCATCTAAATCTGCTTTTAGTGTTGCCGGTAAAGTTCTTAGTCAATATCATAGCTCCCTAGCTCGAACCAAATATCATGAAGGGAATTGGTTGTTGCGAGGAGCGGTATTTGGGAAAACTATAGAATTTGCGACAAGTCGTTTTTGCTTCATGCTTCTGCTAGCTTTGAACATTATAAATACTTTTTGTCCTTAGTAAACCTTTTTTATTTTTTGTCCTTAGAAAAAATACCCACCCAAAAAAGAGCAAAACGACGCCGTTTTAGTGGAGTGAGGAGTTGAAGAGCCAAAACGGTGCCGTTTTGAGTGACTCCACATGCCCCAAAACGATACGTTTTGGACTCCCCACTGCAAGCCTGTCGGATCGGACTTGGTGCTGTGGGCTTGGACCTCCTACGGGCTCCTGGGCCTGTGAAGCTGGGCCAATCTCAGCCCAGAAAAGATCGAGCTAGCTAAGCAGATTTGGGATGTTGCACTTTGGGCCTTCCGCGGGCTTGCTGGTTCTGGGCCTAATCTAACCCAGATAGATATATTTTCTTGAGCTTTGTTTAAATCTGTTTTTACTTTATTTGTGTGTTTATTTTTCATTTCAATATATTTTAATTTAGTTTAAGTTTTATTACAAAAAATGAAAATATATAAAATCCTAGTGATAAGTACATAGGAAAAATAGGATAATAAGAAATAATAATAAAATAAAAATAATAATAAATAATAAAAAAAAATCAAAAATCAAAAAATATAAATATAAATATATATATATGTTTTCATTAAAGAGAATATGTAATAATAATATATATAGAAATCAATACTAATAATATTAAAGGGTATATTTTAAAGATTTCAAATCTAGCAGAAAAAAAATAAAAAATAATAAAAGAAAATAAAAAAATAATAAAAATAATGTAATAAATAGATAATAGTAATAAAAAATAAAATAAATAAATTTAAAATGTGCATAAACATATAAAATAATAAATTTGAATATCCGATGATGGAATTCGATCTAAAAAGAGGTAAAGAGTTACTTCTTTCGGGTCGATTTTCTAAGTGAGGAGTTTGAGACGGATTTTCACCGAAGCGTCGGGATAAATCCGAACTCTACACCTCAATATTCATTATTCAAATAAGTTGTTATTGAAAATATACATAAAAAGATAAGAAAATAAATTTACATAATTTACATAAAAAACTCAAATTAAAATAATTAGTTAATTAGTCTAATATCACCAAATAAAGTTAATTTCACAAAAAAAAGAAAGAAGGGTGAGAAAAAAAATAACAAATAAAAAAGAAAAATAATAATCAAATAGTAAAAAAATGAAAATGAAAAAAATGAAATGAATGAAAATAAAGAGATAAAAAAAATAAAAAAATAAAAAAATAAAATATAATGATAAGAATAAATTCAAAAAGAGGTAACAGATGATAATAAAGGCAAATAATGTAATAAATCACCTCGAACCATCAACCGTATAATTGAGTAAATTACGAATCACTTAAGTTAATAAACGCGTGCATATAGACATCATTATTCTTTCCTGTCATAGCATGCAACATTTATCCTGTAAATGAGGCGGGAATCCCGATGATGGGATTTCTCCGAAGAGCTTGTAGAGACGAGTTTCTTCGGAGATATCTCTAGGTGAGGAAAACGTCGAGACTTCACCAAAGCGTTGGGATGGTCTTCGAATGATTTTTCAATAAAAGATTTTCGACCTCATTATTTAAAATAAATAAATCATTACATCATTTTATGCTTGCATCACGTGCATACGTAAAATAAAAAAAAAAAAGAACTTGAAGGACCCATTCAATAAAACCTAGCTAATAAGCGAAGATTGAGGAAACATAATAATAAAATCAAAATTAGGTCGTAAAAAGAATGATTTAAGATTAAATGGTACCGTTCATGGAACGGGCGTCACGGAGGTGCTAATCTTTTTCCGTGCGTAATCGTACTCTCGAACCCAATTTTGAAAAAACGTAGACCAATTCTCGTTCTTTCGACGAACCTAAAATTAATTTAGGACTCCATCGATTAGAACCGAGTCAATAGGTGACCAATCGCACCTACAAGGAACGATTGGTGGCGACTCCTAATTTTCATTTATTTTTTGCCCGCGTCTGGCAGACGGGTTTCCAGACTCGCACGTTGCAACACTAGGGTGAATTACAAACTTTTCATCAATCAACATCCCCATATTAGTAATGAAATCCACAACTATATTACCCTATCTGAAGACCTGGTGAATTTGCACATCCCAATCTCTTAAACAAGTGGTGTATGGATTGTATGAAATCTGAATTTGAATAAGGGTGATTACTTGTGGATGATAGCGCATTTTTATTTGATTGGCTCATTTCTTGTATGAAATTATTAACTAGTAGTAAGATTTTTTTTATATACTATCATTCAGTCTTTTTGCTTTTTATATTCAAAGGTCATAACTTTTTGTATTAATTATTTTTTTTTTCCTTTTGTTCAAAGAAAAGTATTAAAATAAACACTTGAATTCATCAAACGTGTAATTTGAGATGATTAAAAAAGTTTCATAGGAAATATTAAAATAAACAAATGGTTCTTTTGACTAAAGTAATTAAGATCTCAAATGGTTCTTTTTCAAACTTTGGATAAAAATCATTTAGCATGGGGACAAGAGATGCCTAAAAGGTTATTCCTATATCTTTGAAGTCTTAATTTGTTATTCAATGTTAACATCATTTAAGTTTTTTTCTAATAAAAAAAAATTAATACGTTTTTTTCAATTTCTATTTTTTAAAATTATTTTAATATATTCTTAGTTAGGAGTTTGATACTTATGAAAGTATTGAGTTTGGGCTGCCACACAAAAATCTCACTAAAATTGTATTTGGATGAACAATGGGTAAAACGAAATGCATATTTTACAATTTGAAAGCCACTCATATCTTGAGCTTGCTCTTATGGATCAGATATCTTGCACATCTAAATCTGCTTTTAGTGTTGCTGGTAAAGTTCTTAGTCAATATCATAGCTCCCTAGCTCGAACCAAATATCATGGAGGGAATTGGTTGTTGCGAGGAGCGGAATTTGGGAAAACTATAGAATTTACTACAAGTCTTTTTTGCTTCATGCTTCTGCTAGCTTTGAACATTGTAAATACCTTTTGTCCTTGGTAAACCTTTTTTATTTTTTCTGAAAAGCTATAGAATTTGCAGACACGGATTGAAACGAGATTACAAAGGTTATTTTGAACTAGGATATTAGCTAGCAAGAAAGAAGTTATATTAGCTCAATGCTATAACACTTTCCAAGTTGATTAATCATAAATAAGAGGTTAATTAGTAGTGCCAAAACTAATTTTATTAAAATATTAATTATTTTTTATAAATAGGTTGAGACACGAGCGATTTGTGGCAATGACAAAGGAGTTTTAAATCTTTGTTTCTGGGATTTCATTATGCTGATACATTATTTGGATTTTATTAGAATTCTCTTATATTAATGTTGATTCTGATTTTTACCAATTATTATTCTTATGTTGATGGACTTATTTGGAGATTTCTAACATGCTTCATGGATATTATCATTTTGTTATAATTATTTTATGATTATAAGTTTTAAATTTTAATAATTTTTATAAGATTTATTAACAAAAAATCTTTTAACCTAAATAGGTTATTTTATTGAAAACAATTTTAAACAAGTTAATTGTATTATTCATGCTTATATAGATTATCAATTGTGTCCTATTATATAAAATTTAATTCAATATATTTAATAAATTTTTTATTCGTGTCGTGTCGTATACGACATTTTTAATAAATATATTTATATACGTGTTTAGATTTTTAACACATTAATTAATCGTATCATATTCATGTTTACTCATATAATAATTAATGTTTATATTCACATGATACAATTAAGATATAAAAACATGGATTGTTACGTTTAAAACCAAATTAACTATGTAAAAGCTTATAATAACTATTCATAATTGTAGTTTTGGCCGAGGAAAAAAAGTAAGTAGCAGCAATTAAATTGTTGTGCTTGAAAACCTTAAAGAGAATGCAGGAATATCTTACCCTTTATATCAAATCTGTTAAGAAAAGAATAAAAAAATAGATGCAAGTAAAATACTACCGTATAACAACAAAATTATAAGTATTTGTTGACATGTTAATACAAAACAAATATATATATATATATATATTAACCAATTTATCTTACAGTTTCTATTTAAAACCTTGATCAATATTATTTGGTAGAGATCAAATCACTGTACAATTTTTTCACACTATTAGCATATTATGTTATTATATTCAATGATTTAAGTTTGAAATTAAAAATATATATATAAGTAAAATTAAAAAATATGTATTTATTAAAAAATTAAAAACTATTATTTTAAAAAATAAAACAGAATGGAGGCTTTAAAACCATAAATCTTAAAGCTTTCTAATCTTTTACATGCTGAACTTGAATTATCAAAAATAAAAGTTTAAAAATTTAATTATCTTAATAAAGTTTGTGATAATATAGGGATAAAAAACCTACTAACTGTAAAAGTTTAACTTAAAAATCATCTATCATGAATGTATCAAATTAAAAAGTTGTAATTGTTTTGATATGTTAGACATAATTCGTTTTTGCTAATATATTATCAATAGATGAGTGTCATAAAAATAATGAATGTGAAGAAAAATAAATTTAGGTTTAGTGGTTACCTAATTTATTAATAAAAAATTTCAAAATTTTTTAGAAATTAATATAAATATATATATAATTTTCAAAATATTTAGGGGACTAATTTTCATAGGGATCCGCCATCGAGTAAGGTATAATTGAAGGTGTCCAATGGTTGGACTTGTCTATTTTAAAGACAAGTCCGAGCTTGTCTTGATCCATCCATTTTATATATTATTTTTATTATTTTAGTATTATATATATTAAAATTAAATAAAAATAAAAATAAATTATTGATAATAAAGTAATCTATTAAGACTGAGCTCGAGTTTAAAACTTTATATTCAAACTTAATCCAAACCTGAATAGATAACTTGATTTAATGTCAGGTAAGTATGATTTTATATCTTTTCTTTTTTAAAGATAAATAAAAACTTTTCAAATCACACATTTGTCACGTATTTGCAAGAACAATTGGAAGACGATAAAGAGGCTTGTAGAAGGCAAGGTCAACATTTATTTTGTAAAGGTAACAAAACTTTGCCATTCTTTTAACAAAGTAAACTTAGAGATTGACTAGTTGTTTTTAAGGATAAGTTCTACATGTGGTTTCAACTTCTTCAAATAACACATTGTACTTTTTTTCTTATTTTTTTCTCAATTATCATCATGTGCTTAAGGTCAATTCTTATAGAAAATTTGAGAGAGAGGAGAAATTGACCAGTTATGGGTATATTCCTCTGTGAATTGAAATTAAAACAGACTCATGGAGTTCAGACTTTAATCTAGTTACATATTGCCTATAGGTATATCCCTATCTTATAGGCAAATCAATTAATATGATCATATGCTATTCTAATTTTAGTCTACTCTAAACTCCCTTTCCCAAGTTTGTTTGGGTTCCTAAACCAATTTAATTGGTGGCTAAGCAATTAAAAGCATTAAGAACAAATTGGAATAAACAATTCAAATCCCATTAAAAATAAGTAAAAAAGAGATTAAAAATTCAGATTACATGTGAGTTCAATTACAATTCTAGAAAAAGAAAATTAACTAGTCATAATTGTAAAAACAAATAACATTGTATAAAATTCAACCATTAAGAGTAACAAGAAAAATAAAAGCCAAGGAAGAAAACAAAACAATATTTGCGGTCTTGATCTTCAAGTTTCAGTCTCAACTTCTAGTTTCTTGAATCTTCAAAGGTTGTCCCTTCCTAATGGTCTTAAAATATCCTCTTTATACTAATAGATTTAACCTAGAATTCTCTTAAGCTGATCTAGGGTTTAATTAGGCTTAAAAGTATAATGAGAGGCCCAACAAATCAATTGTCAGCCTTTACAATTTTTCATTCCCGATATAGTACATCTAGCAACTTTTCGATATAATTTTTTCTATCTTTGATGTAGGACTGGGTAAATTGAACTACATGAAAGTTGTAGCTCTGTCTCTTAGCTTTCTAATGATCTAAAAATCATAATATTTGGAGTTCTATAACTCGAGATATGACTAAAACACTGAAACATATGCAAGCAAACTATTGAATCTTTCAATACTTTACTTTTCAAAATTAAATCCAATTCTTTTAATTCCTACAAAAAATATAAAAACTAAAAAATATTAACCAAATTAAAAAAAATAACATAAAATTAAAATAACTCACTTAAAAATAAATTAATTATAAAAATAACTAAAAAATAAATAAATTATAAGTAAAAATTAAAAACTTAACTAATATTTAATAATAAAATTAAAATAAAATAATTTTATAAAATAAAATTATCAAGTCTTCTTAGATATATAGATATCCACCGTCGCCACTTTGGACACAATTGGCGCGTCTGAAGGGATTAATTTGGAACTTATTGGACCAAAACATTTCCGTGTAGGCCATGCTCTAAACCCCCGAAAGTTGCGCTGAGTTTCTTGAGTGAATATGTTTTTGAATGCACAAGTCGTGTTTCCAATTCTTAAATTCTATGCAGCTGTGTTGTTGACCATGAATGATCTTTCACTACAAAAAAAAAGCTTATTTCCAACGGAATTTTCCGTTGGAAATAGGTTAATTTCCGATGGAAATTAGTATTTCTAACGGATTTCCAACGGAAATTTCTGTTGGAAATTTCGTAGATAAAAGCCTTGTGGGTAATACTTTCCGTTGGAAATCCGTTAGAAATTTCCAACGGAAAATTCCGTTGGAAAATTTTGAATTATTTGCCAATCTAATTGAAATTCCGTTGGAAATTTCCAACGGATTTCCAACAAAAAATCCGTTGGAAATGATTAGTGGAAAAATTCCGTTGGAAATTTCCAACGGAATTTCCGTTGAAAAAATTAATTCCAACGGAATTTTTCCATCGGAAAATATGATATATATTTCCAACGAAATTTTTGTTGGAAAATCATTTCCAACGGAATTTTCCGTTGGAAATTTAATTACCTATTCTTTCATTAATAATTTTTTCAAAAATATTACCTATTTTCATTTTGATGATAAATTACTAATTCTCATCCACATTTGAGTATCAAAATATATAAAATAAACACACTTTAACAATCGAGATTCAAAGTCAAATTCATCTAATTACAAATTACCCTAAACACACAATATCTAATTAAAAATTTAAGTTCTAGCATAACAAAGGATAGTATCCCAAAATTTAGGTCTTTACCTTATAGAATTTGATAATACAACCACTGATACTCTAAAACCAAAAGAATACCTAAGTAAAAGCATATCACATAACAAAATGTAAAATTCCCTCTATAAGACAAGCTCATGAGGTTTCATGCCAGACTTAAGATAAAATCTTGCAATGAGGTAGGCCTTCAAGTCTGGGACACACTCAATGGCCTTTATTAATGCGGCATCAACTACTTTCTGGTCTTCTTTCTTCTCATCAGGCAGTTTCTTCTTATCCTACAATTTTTTAAGGGAAAGTAAAAGAATAGACAATAAGCACATCAATTGAGGCAAACCCAATTAGGACTACTTAATTTATATTAAAGAAGATTCTCAGTCCCATTAAACTTATGATTTAAGCATTTTGTCAACGACAAATTCAATGCAACAAACTTCAATGAAAACAAGGTAACATAGAGAACACTATTTGCACTAATGCATAGAGCAAACAGAAATGAAATTGAACATCATTATCCAATTACATAGAATCTGGGGCCTCTAGAAACAACTCAGTTTGTAAGCTTCATATGGACACCAACCTGAACATTTGGGGATATCCCAGACAACAATAGATGATGGCGTACAGTCTGGCTCACACAATGCTCGGTTATCCTCATGGTTAACATTCATTGCAAGCATCCATGCACCAAACATTCATTGCAAGCATCCATGCACCAATCGTAACATCCTCATTACTAAACATCCGAAAACTGCAACTCATACAAAAATGGCAAAACAACATAATAAATTAGAGATCTGAAGATAAAGCATCACTAGTAACATTACTTCATCTAATGTTCCACAAGGACTTATCAAGGATAAGAACCTCCTGCAAAGTGAACTCCAAAATATGCATTCCTCATACAATCCCACGTTTATTTTCAAACAAATACAATTTCCATTAAAAGAAATCTCCAATCTCCTTAATCACAACAAAAAGAGGAGGGGAAAAGATATAAAGCTGGATTAGTATACATAATGTTCAGTTTATATTAGATGTCTTGAGAAACAAGGCCAGCCATGACAAAATAATTCAAAACAAGGGTTTAAACACTTGAGGAACATTTCAAGCTAAGCATGCTGAGTTCAAAATAAGGGTTGGACTTGAGTGTTTAGGAAACAAACATACATTGTCTGCTAGTGAAAGTCCCCAATCCAAATATAGACAAGGATGGAACAAGAAATAATAAAAATAGAAAGAAATGGTTTAACAGATAATAATGTGAGTAGATCTGAAATCATTAAGAGTACCTGTTGTTTCTCAGAGCAACCAAACTTGCAACAACATCAGCTGAAAGAGAGTATATTGGACCATAGGCATGAAGAAAGTATTCCTTGCCAGGTAGATAGGATAGTGGCTCATACCTGCGTGAATTTAGTCAAATTTTATTACGTCACAATTGCATTAGCTGAGCATAAATTTATGATCCATGAAACACATTATTGAGGCAACATAGGTCTCATTGACATTCTAGTCTCCAAAAGAAAAACAGAAATGACTAACAAATTTTGTTTGATGCAAATTCTAGGTAACCCTTTAATGTAATTCTCAACGAAGCCCAAAATTATGGAAGACTTGGGAAGCCTAGTTTCAATTTTGAGACTTAATAGCAACCCACAAAACAAATAAATACAATTAAGAAATAAAATAAATAAAAATAAAATTGAAAATTACAGCAAGTGAGTTAAATAAAGATGACATAGCTTGTTGAGCTTTTGTCGCATCTTCCCGAGACAGCTTCAATCCAAATTGTTCACTCATGTTTGCCATCATGTCTGGGCTCATGCTTTTCATCATTGATGCAAACAACTGCCCAGTTCACAAGTAACAAGATATTAATCAACATTAACTTGCGGTAATGCACGCTTAATATCATGACGATACTCAGGCAATTGAGAAGGACAACATTCTATCAGCTATTGCATATATCAGCATTAAAAAGTAAAACTGATTCAATACTCTTGTCCCTTGCATCAGAAACTTATTCATTTTCCGCATTTATGTTCTTTCTTTCTTTCATTTTCTTTTTCTTTTTTTTTTAAACCTGCACATTTGTAATAATCTGAACAATTTCAAAAGCCAGGAAGTTGTTAGAAAGACTAATTTAACATGCTGCTAAGAAAAATAATAATAATAGCACCAAAGATCCAATAATGTAAAAAATATATTCTCACACCTGCCACATAGCTGGATCTTTCATTTGGTTTCTCATATGTTCTTGTAAATCAGCAGTTGATGTTGGAAATCACATCTCTGTTGGTTTCTCATTTAGTTTTTGTTGTCATTAAATTCCCATTTGTTTGCAGATTCTTACCTTGACCGGAGGAGAAAGCACATCTTTGACAATGACATGGGTTCTCTCTTTGCTATTGAATCATCCAAGCGTGCTGAAGGAGGCAAAGGGCAGTAACGGGCAAGGCAAGGCAACGCAAGAGGCGGCAAGGGGCAAGGGATGAGCCTAGGGCGGGAAAGATTTTGGGTCAGCAAAGGGCGGTAAGGGGCAAGGCAAGGCAAGAGGTAGCAAGGGGGCAAGGCAGGGCCAGGGGCTGCTAGGGGCAGGGGACAAGCCTAGGGCGGGAAAGATTGAAAATTTGGGGAAGGATTTGGGGAAAACATTAGGCATGAAGTTCTGGTTATATAATATTTGGTATGGGCTTCTTATTAGATAGTTATAGTTTTAATACCCTTCAAAGAAAACTATTGGTAAAGTTGGTAGAATTTTGAAATTTTTGTTTTTAATGTTAGAGTTTGAGTCTTACTACAATCATATATATATATATATTATTATTATTATTTAATGAACTATTGTATTAATATACTTATTATAATATAAAATAACATTTATAAGAAAACATAATATATTATATATTAATTAATATTATCAAATATATAATACTATTTTGTTGTCTACATAATATATAATGTTTATTAGTTATTAAATAAATATATCATTTGTTAAATACAAATTACTTAAATATCAATAAATATAAGTTATATATTTATATTATATAGTATATCAAATTAAAATATGCTATAATTTTATATGTTACAAAATTTGTATATATAATAATAACTACTAAACTCTCTCTCTCTCTCTCTCTATATATATATATATATATACATATATATTATAAACAAAGGAATTATAAATTTATAATGTATGAATCAATAAAGTTTAAAAAAATGTTCATAATTAACTCAACCAAGACATACTTCAACTTTAAAATTGGCATAAACTTTAATTTGTATGTACTTGCTTTTATTAATATTTATTTTTTAAAAAGTTTAAAGTATTGTTAGAAAAAATTAACAATTTATATTTCCAACGGAATTTTCCGTTGGAAAATTCCGTTGGAAAATTCTGTTGCAAATAAATGTTTCCAACGGAAATTTCCGTTGGAAACTTGACCAGACTTTCTATTTTTTTTTTCTTTCAATTTTTCAACGGAATTCCAACGGAAATTTTTCCGTTGGAAAATTCCAACAGAATTCCGTTGGAAATTCCGTCGGAAATAGTGATATTTTTTTTCAGAAAGTGTTTCCAACGGATTTCCAATGGAATTTTTCCGTTGAAAAATTTCCGTTGGAAATCCGTTGGAAAAATCAATTGAAATATTCAAACAATTTCCGTTGGAAATCCGTTGAAAATCCATTGGAAATTTCCAACGGAAATTTCCAACGGAATTTTTTCCGTTGGAAAAACTAAGTTTTTTTGTAGTGTTTGCTGTAAACTTTGTTCAACTTTACCTGCCTTCCATGACCAGCCTTGAGGCTGTAATGTAAACAAGGCTTGTCGGACATGCATTACTTTTTAATCTGTGCACCTGACTGACAGCAGTGCAGCAAGTCTAGTCTGTAGCAAAGCAACTTTACCTGCCTTGTTTACCAGCCTTGAGTCTGTAACATAAAGAAGCCTTGTGGGACATACATTATTTACTATTTAATTTGTAAATCTGACTGTCAGCAATGCAGCAAGTCAAGTCTTCTAAGCAGGTGGAGATTTATTGTCAGCTATAGTTTCTTACGTTAATGTTGTCACGCGTCTTTGAATTTATTGGTTATGGTTGAACGTATGCTTTGGTTTTGAGAGAACTATTATAGATATTGCAAGACATCCATGCAAGTCAAGTCGTCGTCAGTCTTTACTCTTCGCGGCAGCTTTAAAGGCCCTAAGAAGTGGATTAATTTGGAGCAAGTTTTCTTCTGGGTTTGGGACCGATTGTGTGCTTGTTGACCAACGGTTCTGGCCCTTGGGACCCATGTTTGTGGCATTCTCTATAACAACAAACGGTTTAAGTAAAAATTATAAATAAAATTGAAAATTAAATCCATAGATTAGTAAAACTTGATCAGCAAACCAATCCAATAATTAATATTTGAGTATATATATATATATACACACACCAAATTTAGCTAATAGTTCATGAGCACTAAAAATTGTCATAATTTTTGGTTAGAAAAACCATTGAAATAAATTATCAAAAGTTGTTGAATTTCTTTGAATTTTATGGATCAAAAAACTCATCTGGACTAGTGGTTTTATGAATCAAATATTTAGAAACTGGAAGTTTGAGTCCTATTGTGTGCAAATAAATTTTGAGGATTAATATTCCTGTCGCAACGTGTGGGTCCAGAAACCCGTCCGCCAGACGCAGGCGAAAATAAAAAAGATTGAGAGTCGCCACCAATCGTTCCTTGTAGGTGCGATTAGTCACCTATTGACTCGATTCTAATCGAATGAGTCCTAAATTAATTTTAGGTCCATCGAAAGAACGAGAACTAGTCTATATTTTTTCAAAATTGGGTTCGGGAGTACGGTTACGCACGGAGAAGGATTAGCACCTCTGTGACAGCCGTTCCATGAACGGTACCATTTAATCCTAAGTCATTCTTTTTACGGCCTGATTTTGATTTTATTGTTATGTTTTCTCAATCTTCGCTTATTAGCTAAGTTTTATTGAATTGGTCCTTCGAGTTCTCTTTTTTTGATTTTACGTATGCTCGTGATGCAAGCGTAAGATGATGTAATGATTTATTTATTTTAAATAATGAGGTCGAAAATCTTTTGTTGGAAAATCATTCGAAGACCATCCCAACGCTTTGGTGAAGTCTCGACGTTTTCCTCACCTAGAGATATCCCCGAAGAAATCCGTCTCTATAAGCTCTTCGGAGAGATCCCATCATCGGGATTCCCGCCTCATTTACAGGATGAATGTGGCATGCTATGACAGGATAGAATAATGATGTCTATATGCACGCATTTATTAACTTAGATGGTTCGTAATTTACCCAATTATGCGATTGATGGTTCGAGGTGATTTATCACATTATTTGCCTTTATTATCATCTGTTACCTCTTTTTAAATTTATTTTTTTATCATTATTATTTTTTTATCTCTTTATTTTCATTCATTTCATTTTTTTTACTATTTGATTATTATTTTTCTTTTTTATTTGTTATTTCTTTTCTCATTTTTTTGCCTTTTGTTTTCTGTTGAAATCTTTATTCTTTAACATTATTGATAAGTAATTTACTTAATTATATATTCTCCTGAATAAACAATCAAAGTTTTTTTTTTGTGAAATTAACTTTATTTGGTGATATTAGACTAATTAACTAATTATATTAATTTGAGTTTTTTATGTAAATTATGCAAATTTATTTTCTTATCTTTTTATGTATATTTTCAATAACAACTTATTTGAGTAATGAATATTGGGGTGTAGAGTTCGGATTTATCTCGACGCTTCGGTGAAAATCCGTCTCGTATTCCTCACCTAGAAAATCGACTCGAAAGAAGTAACTCTTTACCTCTTTTTAAATCGAATTCCATCATCGGATACTCAAAATTATTATTTTATACGTTTATGCACATTTTAAATTTATTCATTTTATTTTATTTATTTATTACATTATTTTTTATTTTTTTATTTTCTTTTATTATTTTTTATTTTTTTTGCTAGATTTGAAATCTTTAAAATATAAACTTTAATATTATTGATATTGATTTCTATATATATTATTATTACATATTTCCTTTAATGAAAACTTATATATATTTTTTGACTTTTTTTAATTTTTTTAATTTTTTTATTTTATGATTATTATTTCTTATTATCTTATTTTTTCTATGTTCTTATTACTAAGATTTTATATATTTTTATTTTTGTAATAAAATTTAAACTAAATTAAAATATATTGAAATGAAAAATAAACACACAAATAAAGTAAAAATAGATTTAAACAAAGTCCAAGTAAATATACCTATCTGGGCTAGATTTGGCCTAGAAGCAGCAAGCCCGCGAAAGCCCCAAAGTGCAGCACCTAAATTTGCTTAGCAAGCCCACGCTTTTCTGGGCTGAGATTGGCCCAGCTTCACAGGCCCAAGAGCCCACAGGAGGTCCAAGCCCGCAGCGCCAAGTCCGATCCGACAGGCCCGCAGTGGGGAGTCCAAAACGCACCGTTTTGGGGCCCGTGGAGTCACTCAAAATGGCACCGTTTTGGCTCTGGCTCTTCAACTCCTCCACTCCACTAAAACGGCGTCGTTTGGCTTTTTTTTTTGGGTGGGTATGAAAACCCTTTTTTTTTCTTTTTTCCTTCACTTTCCCTGTTGCCTTCTATCTCTAAATCGCAGACCCTCTGCCCTCTCTCTAAAAACCAGCCCTCCATCGGTGACCTCTCCCGTCCGATCTCCCTCTCTCCGGTGACCCTTGCTTTCCGGTCGTTCAGCCCTCCTTCGCACAGATCGGTCTCCACTGGTGCCCTCTCAGCCCACCGAATCCAGGCTCCCCTCTCTTTTCGCCGCCAACCTCTTCTCGTCGATCGCCTTAGCGTCGACGAACCTGGACAGCCTCTTCCTCTTCCCTTGTCGCAACCTCTCCCCTCTTACCTTCTCTTCTCCCTCAACTTTCCCTCACCAATTCGAAACCTAAACTTCAGATCTTCCTCCTTTTTTTTTTATTTTTGATTTGGTTGTTTTTTTTTCTATTGTGGGTATTTCTCTGGCTGTTAGAGGAACTAGGTTTTTTTGTTTTTGCTTTCTGTATTTTTTTGGTTTTAAAAAAAAAATGCCCTTTATTGTTTTCTGAAAATCCCCCGATTTCAAACTGCTCTCTTCTTTTTTCTTTTTTTTTTTTAAATTGCTCTCTGTTTGTTTTTTTTTTTTTTGGTTTGAAATCCTTCCCCCTTTGATTTCTGAAAATACCCCCTTTTAGCAGTGGGATTGTCCAATTTCTTGGACAATCCGGAATGGAAGGGGGCTGATCACCGGATTTGGGCAATCCCCCAAAATCCGATAATCTGCAGGGGGGTTTGGTAGCAGGGCCATACCTCCTTGCTTCTTGTTTTTTTTATTTGATTTTTTATTTATTATTTATTTATTTATTTTATTATTATTTTATTTAATTTTAGGTGTCAACAGCTGCCCCTCTTTGCACATTCTTGAGGATCAAGAATAGTGCAAAGACGTAGACACCATTTTCAAACCAAATTGAATCTTTTTTTTTAATAACATAACCAGAAAAGCTCCTCATCTCAAAACGAGGCTACGAAATTTTTAAAAAATCTTGAAGCTAATTACCCGGAGTTTTTGAAGAATGCACCTGGAGGTTTTGAAGATGTACCCGGAGGATATGAGAATGTACTCGGAGGTTTTATAAAGAAAAAGAGTTCCTCATCTCAAAATGAGGTTACACCACCCGAAGGTTTTGAAAATGTACCCGGAGGTTTTAAAGATGGACCCGGAGGTTTTAAAAGAAAAAGAGCGTTTCTCATCTCAAAATGAGGCTATACTACCCGGAGGTTTTGAAAATGTACCCGGAGGCTTTAAAAAGAAAATATACCTGGAGGATTTTAGAAGAAAGATTCCTTATCTCAAAACGAGGTTATATAGCTTAACTTCTCTCGTGCCAAGATAACTGAGCTTAAACATCTTGGATGCCAGCTAAATTGGGCTTGATTGTTTTTGTGCCAATATGACTGAGCTTAAACATCTTGGATGCTAGCTAAATTGGTCTTGAACTCACTCGTGCCAACATAACTGGGCTTAAACATCTTGGATGTTAGCTAAATTGGGCTTAAATCTCTCGTGCCAACGTAACTGGGCTTAAACATCTTGGATGCCAGCTGAATTGGGCTTAAATCTCTCGATGCCAATGTAACTGGGCTTAAACATCTTGGATGCCAGCTCAATTGGGCTTAAATCTCTCGTGCCAACGTAACTGGGCTTAAACATCTTAGATGCCAGCTGAATTGGGCTTAAATCTCTCGTGCCAACGTAACTGGGCTTAAACATCTTGATTGCTAGCTAAATTGGGCTTAAATCTCTCGGTGACAACGTAACTGGGCTTAAACATCTTGGATGCCAGTTGAATTGGGCTTAAATCTTTCGGTGCCGACGTAACTGGGCTTAAACATCTTGGATGCCAACTAAATTGGGCTTAAGGCTCAAATCTTTCTTCACTCAATTGCTTGAAAACTGCATTAGTCTTGACATTTGTTTGAAAATTTTCAATTTTGATGATGCATGGTCATGTGCATGATTGGATATGTATGCATGATTGAATGATGGACAAATGATGCATTGCTTTTTTTTATTTTGCACCATATATTCCTCATTTGAAAGATCATTTTCCTCGGCTTCGAATTTTTTAACAGTGCTCTTGTGCAACTGTCAATTTTCTTATCAACAAAAAGATCACCAATTCAAATTAGGTTTCAATGATTCCATGGATTTTGATTTTGAAAGTTTTCCCTTGCATTACTTTTTCTCATTTTTTCTTGAGAAATGAATTTGTCTTTTTCAAAAGTGTTTGTCTTATGTCACAATGATTGAAAAATTTTCCTCACAAAGAATGTAAAGACTCTTATTTTTCTTTTTTTTTCTTTTGTTTTTTTTAAAAACATCTTGATTTTGACAAAATCACAACAAAATTGCCCCACCATTATTTTCATGATCAAAGACAGTTGAATCTTGGAGTAAAAAATGTATCAATTCCACCTTTTTCTTATTAAAATGATAAAATATCCATTCTTGGAAAAACATGTGATATTTGAATCTCTTAAAAATTAGTGATTACTATTTTAAATGATTTAGGTGGGTCAAATCACAATTTGATCCCTGTAGATCGAAAGGTTTAACAATTTAAAGTCTTGCATAACAAAAAGATATCGTCAGAAGGACCGATGCTTCTTCGTCTAAGCTCACAAATGTTGCACTCAAAATTATACTTTTTGAAAATCAACTTTTCACAAAAACACTCATTTTAAGTTTCAATTGATTTTCACACTCTCCTAGTCTCATAATGTGTGGCATTTCGATAGATGTCAAGACCAACTTTGGAGACTTAAGATTTGCAAGGTTGTTTTGGAAAGGAAAAGTTCAAAGTTCAACATTGGTTTTATGATAGATTTTGAATTTTACATTCTTGAACATTTTTGAAGGTCTCTAATGCACTCTGGTTGCTTCGAAATGATCTCTCTATCGTGCTTCTTGTCAATCAATATCATGAGTGGTTTCGTGAGTTCTCATTATTGCTTTAGGCTGCCTTTTCAGGTTTTCACCCTAAAGCTCTTCTTTTTTTTTTCTTTCTTTCTTTTTTTTTTCCCTCTTCTCTTTTTTCATTGATTGTTCCACCATGCACTTGAGAAAATTCAAACTCTATCCAGAATGGGTTGACGGATTCACATGGACAATATTGGCAAGGAAAAAGAAGCCAAGGCCTCTTTGATTTTATGATATCTTTTTCTAGAAGAAGACTCTTCAATTAAGCATCCACACTTGATCAAAATGGACTTTTAAAGCACGTAATGTAGGCTACGGTTAAGGGCTTGGAAAGAATGGATAAAAAGGCCCAAAACATGTGTTTAAGGGTGATCAACCAAGGATCATTCATGTGAAAAATCTTCTAAGATATTTGTCCTTTCGATTTTTCAAAGCATGTCTTTCTATCAATTTTTTTTATTATTTTTTTTCATTTTTTTATGAGTTAAAACTCGAATTATTTTGCATTCTCCTCTTCATACAAGGTGTTTTCTTTCTCCAAATGGGATCTTATTCTCCATATTCCTGGACAATATTCTCATACACATTTGCTTCTCCAATATGAGAGGTGATCATTGGCTAAGGTGCATTTCAAAAATACTTGATAGGCTCAAAGGGGTAGCAAGCAGATAATTTCTTATTTATAAATGGGAAAATGAAACATGGCCATTTCTCATCTCAAATGTGGTTACTTGCCTTGAAAAGCAGTCCCTATAATGGATGAATTTTGAAATGAAAATTAATTTTTCTTTGTTTTTTTTTTTTAGCATTGTTTGAATGTCTCAAGTACATGATGTTACTATCAACTTTTCTCACTATTCTCTTTTTTTCTTTTCTTTTTTTTTCATTTTTTCATACCTTTATAATTCAAAACTTGACTCTCATTTTCCAAAATGCCCTTCCTCGATCAACCACTCAAACGAAGGCTTAAGTAAACTTTGCGTAATTATGACCCTTTCAAGATTTTCAAAGGTTTCATTTCAATCCTCAATTTCCCAAGTTGCTTTTGTTAGCATTTCTAAATGGAGGAGAACAAAGGTTTCTTTACAAGTCCATTGTCTTGAAAGTGTTGGAAAATTTTTCTCTTCTGACCGTCTTGCCTTTGGAGTATGGATAGAATACAATTTTAAGCAATGGGCGGAAAAGCTCACATTTTGGATCCAATCGAAAAAGGTTGAGTGGTTTCAATGCATTTGAAGCTCTAGCTAACCTTGACACTCATCAAATTGCCAAATTCAGATTTTTTTGCAAGAGTTAGATTTTCTTGATGATTTTTTTTTTTTGAAAAGCTGAATTTTATCTTGTCACAGCATTGATCATCGCTTAGATGAAAACTATCGTCCTTGGGTGTGAAAGGAGGGTGTGAAAGGATAAGATTGATGAAGTTTCAGAGCTTTTGCTCCCTTTCAGGTCATTGAATGGCCTTTATTTATTTGGTGAAGGCACTGGAAGTGTTTAAAAATGAGTTCATTTGTAAATAGCAAACACTAATTCTTTCGAGATTCTTTTCACCATTTATTTTATAAGAATCTTTGATCCTTTTTTCATGTATGAATTTGGAAACAAGCAACATGGGGTCTTATTTTTAAATTCTAAAGTCCTCTTTTTTCTTTCTTTCTCTATCTTTTTTTCTTTTTTTTAAAAAAATAAATAAATAAGTAAATAAGTGAGAATCAAAAGAAATTTGTGCAATTTACAAACTTGATTCAACTCATGACAACATGTGATAATGGAGACTAAACATACATTCATCTCAAGTTACATGATCATGCATGACAGACAGAAATCCATATTCTGAAGAGTTTTTGACCTCAAAACAAGTACATGACTAGAAAGTGATCAAGGATTGCCCCCCGAATTGGCATATCACTCAATTGTTCCAAAACCCAAGCCTTGCATCCGTCATCCCCGATTTCTATAGTTGTTGACAAGTTCTTTGAATTTGGTTGGGTCTGCATCGATTAAAGCTTGAACTTTGTTCTTGAATGCAATACAATTCTCCGTGGAATGTCCTTCCACCCCAGAATGGTAATCACATTTGACATTTGGGTTATACCAACTTGGGTAATGAGGTTTTCGAGGCTTAGCAGGAATAATGGAGATCTTATGATTCTGCACCAACAAAGGGAGAAGCTCTGCATAAGACATTGGTAATAAATGATACACTTTGGCTTTCTTCCTCTTGTTGCTTTGAAGGTATTCCAAATTGATTCCTTGGTCACTTTGGACATGTAAGGTGGAGGAACTTGTGTGAGTAATGACTGAGTGAAAGGTCGAGGTAGGTTATGAACATATGATAATGGGTGTGAATGAGCGCCCATAGGATCTCCTTGTATGTCACAAAATTTCCTTTTGTTGCTCTTTTCCAAAGTCATTGCTTGAACTCTTTTATCAAAAACAACACATTCTTGCTTGACAAGACCATTTGCTCGAGAGTCTACAATCTTTCTCTTTTTTATTCCATCTTCAATCCTTCCCACAGAGAATACCAAGTCTGCAAAATCTGAAGAAGCATTACCCACCAGTTTGTTATAATATAGAGGAGGAAGAGTATCAACAAATAGAGAATTGAATTCTTTATTAGTAAGGGGTGGTTGAACTTGTGATGCTATTTTTGTCCACCTACAAGCATACTCCTTGAAACTTTCAGAAAGGTTTCTTTTCATGTTTTGGAAGGTCATTCGATCAGGAATTGTTTCTAGCCTATGCATGTATTGTTCCAAAAATGCTCTTGCCAAACCTTTCCATGTGCGAATGCAATCTTTTTCCCATTTGAAGTACCATGTAACTGCGGATCCTTCCAAACTATTTTGAAAAAAATGAATGACCAATTTCTCATCATGGACATATGGAGCTATCTTATTGCAATACATGATCAAATGTGCCTTAGGGCATTTGGTTCCATCAAACTTTTCAAACTCCGGGACTTTAAACTTGGGTGGAATAACCACATTGAGCTCCAAACTTAATTCTTTTGCCTTATCAGCAGCATAGAAATCTGTTCCCTCTATGGCTTTAAAGCGTTCTTCTAAAAGATCATACTTTTGTTGCATTCTCGATTTCTCTCTTGATCTTGATATGTCCACTTTTATTTTTTCTTATTCCTTAAAGTCATTCAAAATAAGTGTAGGATCCTGGTTAGAAAGATTTGCCCCTGGAACTTGCATAGTTTGCCTTTGTGTTGACGATTGGCTTAATCTTTGAAAACTTGAAGATCCTTCAACAGCCCCCCTCATTTTATTGGCATTCCCCATCTCCAGTAGCTTTGCCAACTGTTTTCTCATCTCTTCTTGAGTTTTCTCCATCTTGTCGATGAAATTTGATTGTTTGTCTCCCATGATTCTAGCTTGAGCCCCTATATTATGCCAATTGTAAGTGGGCTCCCTCGAGTTTTTTTTTCTTCAATTTAGAAAAAACGTTTTATTCATGAAAATCAAAAACAATCTCGCTTCTTTCATGGAATGTGGTCAAGTCTAATGATGCAACTTGTAATAAAGGAAGATGAATAATGAAAGCATGTATGTCGAAATCAAAGGATGTTTGAGCGCATACTGGGATGATTGAATGTATGATGAGTGATTTGAAGCACAAAGACACTCGATTATAAACAATGCACCAACATGATTACATTTCAAATAAAAAATTTTCATTTTTTGTTTTTTTGTTTTTTTTGTTTTTTGTTTTGTTTTTTTTTTTTTTTATAAAATAACATTTAGAAAAGTTGAACAAGACCTCAAAAGTCAACATAATTCTTCACAAACATAAACCCATTCTTACAAGATTCAAAAAAGTCAAAGATTGAAATGTCTTAAGGTCTTAACAAAAACTTTTCTAGAGAACGATCAGCACAGTCAATCATTCTTTCATCTTGACCCTTAATTATGCTCTCTGCAACCATGCCCCATCATCTTGGTTGGATCAAACCATTTGGCATCTATCAATGTTTGCACCCGATACTTGAAGGCATCACAATCTTCGATGGAATGTCCCATAGCTCCACCATGATAATCACATCTTGCATCTGTCTTGAACCATTTTGGGTATGGAGGTCGTAAGGTTCCAAAGGCACGGGGACAATAAGGTGATCATGAACTAATTGATAAAAAAGTTCTTTGTTGGTAACGAGTATAGGGTCAAATTGTTTTTTCATTTTGGACTGTTTTTTAAGGGTGTTTAGGCTCGGAATTGAGGTGATTGATGATTGTGCCCGCGGTTGGCTTTGAAAAGCCTATTGAAAGAGGGGTTGAAAAGTGCTCGGACAAGAGTATAAATTTGGTTGCACATTGATTCTTGTGGGCTGAAAAGTAGTGGGTTGAGAATGTGCCTTTAGTTGTAACTCATTGTTTGGGGGTTGTGTAGCATTTGGAGACCCCATCTTGGTCATGAAACATTTCAGCTCGATCATTTGCGTATTCAACACATCCATCCCTTTTGCAATTTTTTCTAAACCTTGATCTTTACATGAGCCACTGAGCAATGTGTTGGGTTTGTCAAGGACAAATTATTTTTTATTCAGTGATTGCTTTTGATCTGGTTCGATTTGAAATGATGGGGATTCTTGAGGGTGCTTTCCTTTAGCTTAATTGAGACGTTCAACGATTTCCATCAATTTAACCATCTGTCCTTTGATCTTTCGAAGGTCATGTCCAAATTCTTCTTGATTGCGTTCCAATGCACTTATTCTTTCCTCCAATTGATGTTCCATATTGTTCAATCCTTTTGACCAAAATAAATCAGCAAAAAGAAATTTTACTAAAAAAAAATTCAAAAGGGAGTTTTATTTCTTTCCTACAAAACTAACAACACTGTAAGGTTCTTCTTTATTAACACAAACATGAAATTATTACATGTAGATGAAAATATGATATTTACATGTATGCATGAAATGCTATGATGCCTTGATGCATGGATGATATGAAATGAAATGGAAGACCACATTATTGAAAATCATGAATAGTGTGGGAGGTAAAAAATTTTATTTAGAACTACAATCTCTCTTTTTTTGTGATTGTCTTGAAAAAAATTAGAAGAAATAAAAAACCCTTTTTTTGTCTCTCTCTTTTCTTGCCACTTAAATGGAAAACTATTTTCTCCTCCTTTTTTTTTATTTATTTATTTTTTTTTACAAACTCAAGAAACATCATTTTCTCTTTTGACCTTTCTTTATTTATTTCTGTAAAAGAAACCTCTCTATCTTTTTTTCTTTTTTTTTTTGTTTCGGACAAATAGAACTAAAGACCTTTTCGCCCTTTTTTTTTTCGAGAAGACCTCACTTAAAATAAACACTTCTTTTTTTCTTTTTTTTTTGTATTTTTTTCGAAAGGAAGAAAGAAAAAAAATCATATCTCTTTTTCATGTATATCTTTTATTTTCGGAAGAAAATAGAAAAAGCTATTCTTTTGAGATGCTTAAAGTAGAAGTAGAAAAAAAGTATTCTAAAAATAATAAATGCCAAAAATCTTGCTCTTCTTTTTTTTTCTTTTTAAAATGGAAAAAGAAAGAAATCACTTTGACACGTGTTATTTAAAAAAAAATTTATTAGGACAAATTCGTTCCTTCACATGTCCTAAATTAGGGTCATATTCTTTATTGCGTGGGTAAGGCTCTACCTAGGGAAAAGGCTCTTACGGCATTCTATATGCTGAGTTCGGGTCGAAAATGGCACTAAAAGTTCCCAAATTGTTCCTCACTGTCGTCCACTCGGACTAGTAAGGCACCCCGGTCTTCACCCATTATAGGCTTCAAACGGACTAGATTCAATTTGAGTGGGAGTGTTCACTAGCCCATGCAGAGGTTATCACCTCACGAGAGTGTAGCTACTTAACCCTTTTCCTAATTAAAGACAAAGCCCGGGTAGAAGGCTTATGCATGAATGCAAAAGGTGTCGTATGTGTGAAGGAACACATCGATTTTCGAACAATAAATCTAATGTCCCTCTATCCTAAATTCCCCTCAATTAAATGGCAATAATAAGAATTAAAACAATAAATACAACAAATGGTAGTAAAAACAAATGCACAAGATTAAGGGAAACATTAAATTATTTAAGGCCTTGAATGACTTATGATTAGTTAATGGCTTGACTCGTTAGTCCCCAGTGGAGTCGCCAAGCTGTCGTAGCGTGCAGGTCCGGGAACCCGTCCACCAGACGCGGGCGAAAATAAAAAAGATTGGGAGTCGCCACCAATTGTTCCTTGTAGGTGCGATTGGTCACCTATTGACTCGGTTCTAATCGAAGGAGTCCTAAATTAATTTTAGGTCCATCGAAAGAATGAGAACTGGTCTACGTTTTTTCAAAATTGGGTTCAGGAGTGCGGTTACGCACGGAGAAGGATTAGCACCTTTGTGACGCCCGTTCCATGAACGATACCATTTAATCCTAAGTCATTCTTTTTACGGCCTGATTTTGATTTTATTGTTATGTTTCCTCAATCTTCGCTTATTAGCTAAGTTTTATTGAATTGGTCTTTCGAGTTCTATTTTTTTGATTTTACGTATGCTCGTGATGCAAGCGTAAGATGATGTAATGATTTATTTATTTTAAATAATGAGGTCGAAAATCTTTTGTTGGAAAATCATTCGAAGACCATCCCAACGCTTTGGTGAAGTCTCGACATTTTCTTCACCTAGAGATATCTCCGAAGAAACCCGTCTCTATAAGCTCTTCGGAGAGATCCCATCATCGAGATTCCCGCCTCATTTACAGGATGAATGTGGCATGCTATGACAGGATAGAATAATGATGTCTATATGCATGCGTTTATTAACTTAGATGGTTCGTAATTTACCCAATTATGCGATTGATGGTTCGAGGTGATTTATCACATTATTTGCCTTTATTATCATCTGTTACCTCTTTTTAAATTTATTTTTTTATCATTATTATTTTTTTATCTCTTTATTTTCATTCATTTCATTTTTTTTTACTATTTGATTATTATTTTTCTTTTTTATTTGTTATTTCTTTTCTCATTTTTTTGCCTTTTGTTTTCTGTTGAAATCTTTATTCTTTAACATTATTGATAAGTAATTTACTTAATTATATATTCTCCTGAATAAACAATCAAAGTTTTTTTTTTGTGAAATTAACTTTATTTGGTGATATTAGACTAATTAACTAATTATATTAATTTGAGTTTTTTATGAAAATTATGCAAATTTATTTTCTTATCTTTTTATGTATATTTTCAATAACGACTTATTTGAGTAATGAATATTGGGGTGTAGAGTTCGGATTTATCTCGACGCTTCGGTGAAAATCCGTCTCGTATTCCTCACCTAGAAAATCGACTCGAAAGAAGTAACTCTTTACCTCTTTTTAAATCGAATTCCATCATCGGATACTCAAAATTATTATTTTATATGTTTATGCACATTTTAAATTTATTCATTTTATTTTTTTATTATTTATTTATTACATTATTTTTATTTTTTTTATTTTTTATTTGTTTTTGCTAGATTTGAAATCTTTAAAATATAAACTTTAATATTATTGATATTGATTTCTATATATATTATTATTACATATTTCCTTTAATGAAAACTTATATATATTTTTTATATTTTTTGACTTTTTTTATTTTTTTTAATTTTTTTATTTTATGATTATTATTTCTTATTATCCTATTTTTTTCTATGTGCTTATTACTAAGATTTTATATATTTTCATTTTGTAATAAATTTTAAACTAAATTAAAATATATTGAAATGAAAAATAAACACACAAATAAAGTAAAAACAGATTTAAACAAAGTCCAAGTAAATATACCTATCTGGGCTAGATTAGGCCCAGAAGCAGCAAGCCCGCGAAAGCCCCAAAGTGCAGTACCTAAATTTGCTTAGCAAGCCCACGCTTTTCTGGGTTGAGATTGGCCCAGCTTCACAGGCCCAGGAGCCCATAGGAGGTCCAAGCCCGCAACGCCAAGTCCGATCCGACAGGCTCGCAGTAGGGAGTCCAAAACGCACCGTTTTGGGGCCCGTGGAGTCACTCAAAACGGCACCGTTTTGGCTCTGGCTCTTCAACTCCTCCACTCCACTAAAACGGCGTCGTTTGGCTTTTTTTTGGGTGGGTATGAAAAATTGAAAACCCTTTTTTTTCTTTTTTCCTTCACTTTCCCTGCTGCCTTCTCTTTCTAAACCGTAGACCCTCTGCCCTCTCTCTAAAAACCAGCCCTCCACCGGTGACCTCTCCCGTCCGATCTCCCTCTCTCCGGCGACCCTTGCTTTCTGATCGTTCAGCCTTCCTTCGCACCGATCAGTCTCCACCGGTGCCTTCTCAGCCCACCGAATCCAGGCTCCCCTCTCTTTCCGCCGCCGACCTCTTCTCGTCGATTGCCTTAGCGTCGACGAACCTGGACAGCCTCTTCCTCTTCCCTCGTCGCAACCTCTCCCCTCTTACCTTCTCTTCTCCCTCAGCCTTCCCTCACCAATCCGAAACCTAACCTTCAGATCTTCTTCTTTTTTTTTTATTTTTGATTTGGTTGTTTTTTTTTTTTCTATTGTGGGTATTTCTCTGGCTGTTAGAGGAACTAGGTTTTTTTGTTTTTGCTCTCTATATTTTTTTGGTTTTCAAAAAAAATGCCTTCTATTGTTTTTTGAAAATCCCCCGGTTCAAACTGCTCTCTTCTTTTTTCTTTTTTTTTTTTTGAAATTGCTCTCTGTTTGTTTTTTGTTTTTGGTTTGAAATCCTTCCCCATTTGATTTCTGAAAATACCCCCTTTTAGCAGTGGGATTGTCCAATTTCTTGGACAATCCGGAATGGAGGGGGGCTGATCACCGGATTTGGGCAATCCCCCAAAATTCGATGATCTGCAGGGGGTTTGGTAGCAGGGACATACCTCCCTGCTTCCTGCATTTTTTTATTTGATTTTTTATTTTTTATTTTTTATTTATTTTATTATTTTTTATTTAATTTTAGGTGTCTACAATTCCATACATTGATAATAAAATTAAAAAATTACATAATTGAGTTTACATACTTGAGGTGTATCCATTTAACTAATATGTTAAGTTTTTTTTTTTTGAAAAGAAACTAATATGTCAACTTAATAATTGATAAATATATAAATCCGTTATGAAATTTTTAAATTTCATTGTCAATAATATGAAATAATGGTAAAAAATTTAGTAGAGCAATATGCAACAATAAGAAAAAGAATTAAGAACGGAACTTGAGAAAAAAGGTGAGCATGTTCTCTGTTAGTTGTGAGAGAGCCTTTTTCGCTACTCTCTGCTCTATTAAACTCGATAATCCAACTTATCTGTTAACTTTAAAAACAATAAATTTTAAAAGCAACAATGGTAAGTAGAGTCAAAGAAATGAAGAAGATCACAGAGTAAAACTGAAAATGTCTCATTCATATCTCACGATACAATAAACTACCAACCTCATACAACCAATTTGATGCATTACCTAAAAACAAGGAAATAGGCCGCGTGGTCATTACATCTACTGAAGCTAACAGTCAAAGTAAAATAACAAACAACAAGAAAATAAAATGAAATATGAACACGTGCATAGCACGTTGGATCAGATAACTAAAGAGAGCATATATGCCTATTACATCTACTGAAGCTAACAGTCAAAGTAAAATAACAAACAACAAGAAAATAAAATGAAATATGAACACGTGCATAGCACGTTGGATCAGATAACTAAAGAGAGCATATAACAACCACATGATTGTCACTTTACCAATCGGTTTAAGAAAGCTCTGCACCATACTGCAAATCAGGCTTCCACCTCTAACAATATCGCACTTTGATTTGATCTTCAGCATCAGAGGTATGCACTTGTATTCTTTTTGAGGGTATTGATTTTATATAACTTTTTATCTATTGCTAATTGGTTCACTTTTATTAAATTAAGTTCTTTCATTCGATTCTGATCCTAAGTTTTTTGGCGGAAATATAAAGTTGGGGTTTGATTAATTCTGTTTCTATTTTCCTCCAGTGATCATTGTTCTTTGTTTAAATAAGAAGGAAGCTGCATATATGGCAAACACCGATCAAGAAAGTGCTCCACTAATTAAAAAGAACGACCGGCTTAAAGATTGGGAAATTAATTTAGAAGACTTGAAGCCTTCGCCCGAGTGTTGTATTTACAAGGTCCCTAGACGTTTTCGTGAAGGAAACGAAAAAGCCTACACTCCTCACTTGGTTTCAATAGGGCCTATTCATCATGGTCGACAAAATTTGGTTCCAATGGAGTTACAAAAAAAGAGATGTTACCAGGAATTTTTGCGACTCTTTTCCGCAGAGACTTTGGAAAATTTTAAAAGCTACATCAAAGAGAATGAAGGACGTATACGCAGGTGTTATGAATTCCAATTTCTCCGTGAGTGGAAGCTTTCCAAGTTTACTGATATAATATTATATGATGCAGTTTTTATCTTTATGCTCTTCTTAACGGATTTTGGAAAAGAACATATATTTGGAAAAGACAAGGATGATGACTTCTTCAAACATAGTACATTAGTAAGAGTTGAACTTCAAACGGATTTTATGTTACTTGAAAATCAACTCCCCTTCTTTGTCCTTGAAGACCTATGTAAGCTAGCTTTTCCTATCTCCCCTGGTATTCCTTTTCTCGAGCTTGCGCGCTCGTACTTTGGTGCCAAAAACCCTCCATCATCTATTTTCATAGGGATTGAACACTTTACGAGTTTAATTAGATGTCGACTACAGGGTTCTTGTGCAAAATCTAAAAATGTGGGAAATCGTAACATGTTCAGCGCAACAACGTTGCATCAGGCTGGTGTTAAATTTACTAGTTCTGCCGTGTTAAATGGTATTTTTTTGTTTAATGGTGTTTCGTATAATTGGTGTAACGTTTGTGATTCTAAGTTAGACTGTTTTCAGTTTATAAGAGGTGTGTCTGGACCTTCTAAAAGGAGCTTGCTTGATGTAAAATTTGAGGAGGGAGTACTAACATTGCCAGCTATTGATGTGGAGTACGGAACTGAGACTCGTTTCAGAAACTTGATAGCCTTCGAACAATGTCACTGTCCAGAAGAGGCTTATTTTTGTGGTTATATTCAACTACTGGACTCTCTTATTGATACTGCTGAAGATGTAGATTTACTAGCAAAAGAAGGGATTATTGTCAATAGATTGGGTAGCAATGTGGCTGTGGCAAATATGATTAACAATCTTGGAGTGGGACTCGTATATTCAACTTTGTTCTATGGTGACATCGGATGGAAATTAAACAAGTATTATAAAAATTCTTGGAATCGTAGATGCGCAATCTTGAAGCAGGTCTATTTCAACAATATTTGGAGAGGAACTGCGACTGTTGCTGCTTCTATCGTGTTGCTACTCACTTTCTCACAAACCATATTCGCAATCTTGGATCGAGTAATGCCCCTGAAATAAATACTCTCATTTGATTACAGTATTCTATTCCATTAAATAAGTAGATTAATCTTTGGATGTGTGTTAATTTATGTTTGTTTCACATTTTAAAATTTATTTGCTTTACCACACTCAGTAGAAAGACAGTTTAGTTTGAAGTATTGTTGCTTTAATCGCGTATTGCTACTATTAATGAATAATTGTGTTGTCTATTAGATTTTATCATATTTTTATAAAATTGGTTTGTTTTTTGTGTGTTGCTTCTATCACCATTTTTTTTTTCTCTTTTTCTATTCAAAAACCTCAACTTTCCTTACTAATTATTTATTCCCTTTTTCTTTTGTTCAAAGTAAATTACTAAAGTAAACTCTTGGATTCATTAAGCGCGTGTAACTCGTAATAACTAAAGAAATTTTGCACATGTTAAAATAAACAAAAAAAAATAATGATCTGAAAGGTTTTTCTTTTTCAAACTTTTATCTTTTAAAATAAGTAAAAAAAATCTTATGATTAAAAGAAAATGAAAAAATGAATTGCTTGCCACCGGAGGTGAACGGGTGCAATTGACAATAAAAAACATTAGGCCTAATCTATCCATTTAAGTTATATTTAATAACCTGTTTGCCTTAAATTTTTATTTTTAACTTAACAACTCTTATAAAAAATAATAAATTTTAAAATTGAACTAAAACTGTTTGATCAGTTATTTGATAAAATAAATTGAAAAGCTTTTAAAAAAATAGTTCTTTTTAAAAAAAATTAAAAACAAAAAAATTTAAAGAAAAAATTCAAAGAATATAAATCACCATTCTCCAACAAAATCAACAAAAATCTAATATTATTATTACTATACAAGTTTAAAAGTTATTCGTGTTATGAATTTATTTGATTTTAATATATGAAATCGTATATAAATTTGAAACAGAATTATTACGTTTTGGTTTATTAAATAATTGAAGATAACATTACTACCTTTTATGATAATTTTAATTAAAATTAAAACTTTTATTTGACTTGACTTTTATTTTTAAAAGGTAAATAAGCTGAAAAAAAATCAAGTCAAACAAGTACTAATTATTAAGTAATAAGTTAATATTAATATTTTAAATATATTTTAAAATTAAAATTAACAAAAAAATATAATATTTTGGGATCAAGCAGATGAGGCCGGGCTTAGAAAATTATGTCCGGGCCTGCGGGTTGGAGCTGATAACATGGCTTGTGGACAGCTCTACAGGGCAACCCCCTTGGGTTGGGTTGTTATGAAGTTAAGATGGTAAGTGTTAGCCCATAAACAAGAAGGGTCCATATATTAATTCGCATGGCACCGGCCAACCCAATCAAGGAGGCAATGCGAAGAGCAGCGGCTTAGAAGGGGGGCAAACCGCAAAGTCGATGAAAGTTTGAAGGAGTAAGGGACAAGTCTTGGAGGTGGAGGAGAACGGTGGTGATGGAGATAGGGCCCACACCAAAGCCACTAGTGTTGGGCCACAGTAACCGTGGCCCAGTTTCGGTTGGGCTTTATCTTCTTATCGTACAGGTGACACCGGTGATCATCGTTTGATGCCCTTCAAAAATTTCCGTCGCTTCTCAATTCCTCGGCTCCCGGTCCGTGGATTGGTTATCCCAGAAAAACAATACAAAATTTCAATATGACTAATGTTCCATATCCTCTTCCCTGCATGTTCGGCGTAATAAGATTGGTGATTTAGACCTTGCAGGTTTTGGGAGGATTAATAATGTTACGGATATTGTGCTCGAAACTAATAAGTATAGCTTGCTTGAGGTAGAATTTAAGAAGGGAGTGCTAAAATTGTTAACTATTGATGTGGAGTATGAGACTGAGATTCGTTTTAGAAACTTGATGGCTTTTGAACAATATTACTATCCAAAAAGGGTTTATTTTTGTAGTTATATTAAATTACTAGATTCTCTTGTTGACACTAGTGAAGATGTAGATATTTTGGTAAAAGAAGGGATTATTGTCAATAGATTGGGTAGTAGTGCAGCTGTGGCAGAAATGATTACCAAGCTTGCGGTGGGAGTTGTACATTCAACTTTGCTCTATGGTAAAATCGGTATGGAACTACGCTGGCATTATAAAATTTCTTGGAGCCGTAGATGGCCATCCTTGAAGCAGGTTTATTTCAAAGATCCTCGGACAGGAACTGCAAGTGTTGCTGCTTTCGTTGTGGTGATACTCACTCTCATACAAACCGTATTGGCAATCTTAGAAAGGGCAATGCCCACAAAATAAATACTCCAACTTGAATGCAGCCTTCAATTTAATGAAAAATAAAATTAATCTTTTTATGTGTGTTAATTTGTGTGTGTTTTACTCTTTTAAGTTTATTTGCCTTTCCACTTTAAGTGGACGGAGAGTTTGCTGCTCTTATCATGTACTGCATGTTTATTTGATTTGATTTTATTTTTATTTGATTGGCTTGTTCTTTGTACATAATTACTAACTAATAGTAAGAATTTTTTACATACTATCACTTATTCTTTTTCCTGTCTGCTTTTTATATTCAAAGGTTCCAGTTTTTTGTATTAATTATTCTTTTATTTTTTCTTTCGTTCAAAGTACAATATTAAAATAAACATTTAAATTCATCAAACGTGTAACTTGTGATGATTAAAAAAGTTTTATAAAAAATATTAAAATAAACAAAAATAATCAAGATCTCAATCTTTTTCAAACTTCTTTCTTTAAAAAAATTTTTTTTGACTAAAAGAAAAAATAAAAAATGAATAGTAGGTCATTATAAGTGATTGGGTTTAATTGACACTTTGAAAACTTAAATAGAACTCACTCATTTAAGTTATATTTATTATTAAATATAAAAACAATTTTATATTAATATTTATAAATATATTTTATAATTAAAATTAAAGAAAAATATAATATTTATAAATATAACAATATTATTCGGTTGAGCAGGGTCGGATTCGGGCTAAAAAAACTAAGTCCGCCCAAGTCGGGCCCATGGACGGCTCTATCAACCACCCTCCTGTGGTTGAGTTGGGCTGATATTATGTTGAGCTGGTGTGGTAAGTGTTAGCTCATCTAAAAGAAGGGTCCAAAAAATAGTTCGCATGCGCAGGCCAACCCAATTAAGGAAGTAGTGCGAACTGCGAAGAGAAACAGCTTAGATGGGGGGCTAACTGGAACGTCAATGAAAGTCCGAAGAAAGATGGGACAAGACATGGAGGTGAAGGAGGGCGGTGGTGATGGAGATAGGACCCGCATCCAAAGCCACATAGTTTACATTCTGTGCATACTGTGTTTGGATTTCTTTTTCTGGTAAGCTCTGTGTTTTGATTTCTAATTCAGTGTAATATGGAAAAATGTTGGGTTGTTCTGTTTAATGCTTCAGCCTAATCGGAAGGCTAAGTAAAGTACCCCCGAAATCACCATCTAGAAAATGTTTAGTGAGCACACATTGTTTGAAGACAACTTGGCAGAAATCATGCATTTAACTGTGTGAAATTTTCAGTTCGCAGCAGATCAAGATTGATTGTGATGTTGTCAGACCAAGGGACAATTCTGAACAAGATAATTGTTGTCACTGAGATGTGGTGCAAACTCAAAAAAGCCCCATATTCCTCGGTTACCATCTGGCTGGTCCCCGGCAAAGAACTGTCCAAGCAAACACTGTCCAGGATCTTCTAGTTGAGCTTGCAGTCGGTAGATCTGATGCTGGACTTGCAGGGGTATTCTGGTATAGATCGTCTCTATACTGCCAATCATACCGAATGGCTGCAGTTAAGAACCAGATGAAAATGGCGGCCAGTGCCCTCCATTAAGCATCTGCAGAATACAAAGGTGGTTTGCTGCCTGAAATGTTATGAAGGGTTTTAACATATTTCATTGTATTTCCAGTAGCTGGGGATTGGGGAATCCTGCACAAGTTTTGAAATTTGGATTCCATGTGCCATCTGCAAATACACATATGACATATCATACTTTTAGAGTAGATAGAAAATGAAAAAAATAATAATTCAAAGCTAACCAGTCTCGTGACGTTGTCACTTTAATCAACATCTTAAAAAGCAATGATTCTTTGTCACTTCAAACAGAAAGAAAGAGAAAAACAATGAAGATGTGCAATTGAAAGTTGGGATTTAATAGAAACATGTGCAATCTAAGCCAAATAATAATGATTTAGGATTGACTATTAATTAAAAGACATGTGCAATCAAAGTACAGGACTTAACAATTTTTCAAAAAAAGTATAGGACTTAAAGAAACGTGGTGGGCATTTTCCTCTATTAGATATGAGAGAACCTTGTTCATTACTCTCGGTTCGTGCAAAACTGCAACGCCAAGAATTGCTGGATCCGGTTGTACTCAATAATCCAACTAAGTTGGTTCATTTTACACTTTGAATCTCGAGCTGTTTCTCTTGCTTTGATCCCCCTCCTCTTCAGCATCAGAGGTACGTACTTCTATTCTTACGACGGTTTTGATTTTCTTTACTTTTATCTTTAGCTAATTGCGTCGTTTTTTATGAAATTAAGTTGCTTCATCTACATCTGACGCTAAGCTTTTTTTTGAGTAAATCTAAAGTTGGGGCTTTATAAGTGTCCCAAAAGTAAAGTTCGAACACTTTATTAGACTTAATAAGGCTTAGATCTTGGTTAATTCTGTTGCTATTGCTAACCAGTGAAAGTTGCAAATATGGCAAACTCCGACCAAGAAATTGCTCCACTTATTGAAAACAACCACCAACCCCAAGATTGGGAAATTGATATCCCTGAAGAAGACTTTGAGCTCGCGCCTGAGTGTTGTATTTACAAGGTCCGTAGTCGTTTTCGTGAAGCAAACCAAAAAGCCTTCACTCCGCAGTTGATTTCAATAGGGCCTATTCATCATAATAACACAAATTTGGCTCAAATGGAGAGGCAAAAGCAGAGATATTACAACAAATTTTGTCAAAGGACTTCCAAGAAGACATTGGAATATGCCAGCTTCATCAAAGCGCATGTACGTGATATATGCAGGTGTTATGATGTCGAATTTGTCTTTGACACTGAGTTGGAGGTTTCCAAGTTTGTGAAGATGATATTATTTGACTCAATTTTTATCATCGAGTTGTTCTTGAGAAACTCTGAAAATAAAGTCAATGACTTTTTATTCGATGAGGAATGGTTAAGAGTTGAACTTGAAATGGATTTGTTATTACTTGAAAATCAACTCTCGTTTTTTATCCTTGAAGCTCTATAAAACCTAGCTTTTGCTACCTCTGGTAAACCCTCGTTTCCCCGACTTGCTTGCTTGTACTTCAACGCAAACGAAGATCATTTATTCAACAAAAAGGGGATTAAACACTTTATGGATTTAACTAGAAGCATTCTAATGAGAACTTACCCTTCAAACTCAATTGAGAGAATCGACAACATGTACAACACAATGATGTTGCGTGAGGTTGGTGTTAAGTTTAAAGCTATTAGAGATGACTTTGATGTAAGTAAGTTGTATGTGAAATTTGAAAAAGGAGTTCTACAAATCCCATATTTTTATGTGAACTACCAAAGTGAAATTTGGATTAGAAACCTGATTGCCTTCAAACAATATCACTATTCAGGAGAAGCGTATTTTTGTAATTATATTCAACTTCTAGATAATTTTGTTAACACAGATAAAGATGTAGATATAGTGATAAAGGAGGGGATTTTTGTTAATGATATGGGAAGCAGTGCAGCTGTGGCAAATATGATTAACAATTTCATGATAGGAGTTGTAGCATTTAGTTCGTGTTATCACAAAATCTAAAAGGATTTAAATGAGTATTATGATAATTCTTGGAACCGTACAAAGGCAACCTTGAAGTATGTCTATTTCAACAATCTTTGGAGAAGAACTGCTACTGTTGCTGCTTTGATCGTGGTGGTACTAACTCTCACACAAACCGTATTGGTAATCTTAGATCGAGCAATGCCTACAAAATAAATACTCTTACTTGTAGTATTTGATCCAATGAAAAATAAAATCAATATTTTTATTTGTGTTAGTTTATGTTTGTTTTGCACTTTTTAAGTTTATTTGTCTTCCCACCTTGAATGGAAAAAGAATTTGATTTCAAGCTTTGTTGCCCTTATCATGTACTGTTCTTATTAATGAACAATTATGTGCCTATTAGATTTTGTCATATATTTATGGGATTAACTTGTTCCTTGTATGAAACTACTAACTAGTAGTAAAACCATGACTCATTTCTTTATTTTTCTTTTTATATTCAAAGGCCACAGCTTGTTTTACTAATTGTTCTTTATTTCCTTTGTTCTAACTAAAGTATAAAAATTAAATTCATGAATTTATTAAATGTGTAATTTGTAACAACTAAAATTTTTTTTCATGAAATGTTAAATTAAAAAAAAAAACCAAGATCTCAAATGGTTTCAAACTTCTAAAGAATAAAAAATGGATAGTTGGTCACTAGAAATGATGGGATGCGATTGACATCTTGAAAACTTAGATCCAAACTCTCCCGTTGAAGTTATATTTATTATTAAATATCACAAAATTATTAATATTTTAAAATTATAATTAAAGTAAAATAAAATATTTATTAATGCAAAAATATTTTTGGATTGAGCTGGTCGGGCCTGGGTCTAAAAAATCATGCCCAAGTCTGAAATGGTTGAGTGATACGTGTCATGGAAGCCAAATGGTTTGGAAAACACCCTTATATTTGGCTTGTATAAATTGTATCTTTTCATTTTTATATGCCATTGGAAAGAAAACTATGAAAAACAGTTGGCTCGCTGGCTCTTGATTGGTTTGAGATGAAGCGCAATTGTTAAATGAATCAAAAAGTTTTGCCGTGTGTCTTTCTTTTTTGAGAGATGGTCGGCTAGATGCATCACCATCATTTCTATAAGACACATTTGATTGATCAGCAAGATTTATGTGTCACAGAAGCTGTGCATTTTGTGATTGAGTTACGTCTTTTATCAATGAGTTAAATCTTGCTTTGAAAATTGCATTTGTCAAAGTAAAGGTGGTTAGTTTATCACTATCGAACATATTTAAGAAAAATGTCAATCTCTATTGGGTTAATTATTTTGCTTGTTTATCTCCCCATCTTGGAAATGTATGAGTGAATGGATGCAGCAGCAACTGTTTATGCAAAGACGTGTGTTTCTAATCATGGCAAATTGGCAGAGCAGATTGCATGTATAGAAGCCATCAAGCCAAATAATCAGGCTCATGGTCTTATGAAATATTGACATTCTTTAATTGACCAAGTAGTTTTCCCAAGTTCGCGTTTACTAGTTGAAGTGTATGAGCAATTTGTTTGTGTTATTGTTAATGACAAGATGTGAATGACTGAATAAGCTGGAATTTCATTGAGAATATCAGTGATGGAGCCTAAAGGTTGGGTTACACTATTGTGATTGGCCTCCATGCTTGATATATGTGTGTGTTTTCCTTCTAAAGAAAAACCTGCTCTTGGTCATCTCACAACAAGCTTTTTATTTTCTCTTCATTGCCGTTGTGTCTGCATCAATATGTGTAAATACTGGTGAAACTAGAAAAATTAAGTTCTCAGATTCGAGTCTAATCTCTGTCATGTGAATGATATCCATTTCTAGCAACATGATGTGCATCTAATATTACTTGATAGGACTTTAAAATAAAAATTTGTTTACCATGCCAATTACATGATCCAAAGAACTAATTATCTTTATATTTGACATTATTTAGCATTTTTTTGGTTAACCACATTACTTACCTTATGTACAAATGTTGTTTCTACTTTGGTTAACATTCTTTGCTTTTGAGAAGGGTGCAACAGAATATCAAAGCATATATAGAATATAGTGAATGGTGAAAGCATATATGGCATATACAGTGAATGGTATAAGCATATATAGCAAGCTTTCGCATTCAGGAATGTAGAGTTTGTATATATTTGGTAACTCTATAAATCTCAAATCTTGCAATAACCGTATTTTCTGAAGCATAAACCATTTCGATTAGCTCATATTTGAAATGGGATATTATACAATTTTTTTTTTTTGGCTTGAGGAGGTTTTAAATGCATTACTATATTTTTTAAAATTTATCTGATTTGCTATGTTGCAATTTGATTGTGTAACGACCGTTCCCCGGTCACTACCGGCGTCTGAAACTTTCGAAAAAGACCCGTCAAGTCCCGAACAAGCCTGACCAAAATTGCTCGATGATTCACCATATTCAATAATCAGATAATATTTATAATTTCATATATCAAATTAATTCATAAATATAAAAATCAATAATAACTTTTTCTTTATTTATCCACAATTATATATACGCCAAAATCTATAATTTCAAACTAATGCTTATATACAAATTTAAAATTTATTTACAACTTAATAAGTAGAATACTAGGACTTGACTTCTAACATAACAAGTACAGGACACAGCAGAGCGACTCGGAACAAAGTGCTAGGAGATGCCTTTACTTATTCACGATGAACTGAACACGAACGCGTCGATGACTTCACCCTAAAACGATCCATGTCTGCAAAAGGGAAATAAAATAGGGTGTGAGTCTCATAGACTCAGTGAATATCACTGATTCAACGAATATCACTGATTCAGCGAATATCATTGACTTAGTGAATAGGGAGTAGATAGGAAACAAGCAAGCGAAAAATCAGTTGACTATAAAACATAGGATCATAAAAGCAATTTATTTCAAACAGGGATTTTGTGCCTTATAACCATTTTTCGTATCAAATCGATAAAATCGAGCCAACTCCTGTGAAACCAAATATTATTCAAAATTTTATACAAATTATAGCTCATCTTTCCGCGAGGAATTTCAAATCCATTTCATAGAAAACAAATAAGGGAACTGCAAAAATTCCTTTAATTCTATTCTCACAATACAGAGAAATATAATTCGTAATATTAAAACTCATTTCAATCCATGTAAAATGATTACATTTTATCAAAATTAATCAATAAGGCTTATGACTTTATAAAAACTTGGCTGGTGCTAAAAACTCATATTCGATGGTACTTTGCGCCAGGGCACCCAACCGAATCCGTCAAGGTTGTTAAAAATTTTATGTACTCATAAAACATATTTTTCTGTTTAGAAACCACAGCCGTTTCTTGGCGTTAGCGAAGTTCACCTTCCCGTGATGGGTCGACCGAAGGGAACTCTAACCATACCTTAGGAGATACCCTCCGCGCCTCTACTACCGAGGTATGAAACAAACAAGTTTACCGTGCTCCTCATAAAGGCAGTCCACGGAAACCTCCATTACTGCAGTGACTATCCTATAACCTACCAATTTATAAAAACTTAACAGCATGATATGACAATCGTATTTCTATCCCGCCTATCAAGGCGAATTAAATAATTCATATATTCAACAAGTCATAAAACTAGCCATTCATGCGAATATATGCCATAAGCCAATCAATTCAAAACAAATTAGAAATCTTATTTCGTTTATAAAAATTGTTTTAAAAATCATTTATGCCCTTAAAGTCTCATTCTAATTTATTCCTAAATATTCGATATAAAAGTCATAAAAATTCATCGTATATTCACAAAATAATTTAATACATGATTCGTAAAATACCATATGTAGAGAATTTAAATCTCTAAATCACATATGCACATCACACAATTATATAAGGCACAATTTCGAGACTAAATCAGGTTGAAAAACTTATTTCTCATTTTTCAAAATACTTTACGTATACTTTATATATATATATATATATTTTGAACGATTTTTTTAAAAATAATTTGCACTCACAATTTCATAAATTAGCATCGATTCAAACCTCAAACAATTTATACGTAAATTAATTCATACATAGACATACATATATAATTAGAAATATTTTAAAATTGACACCCCCTACTCACATCGAAATAGCGAGATTTTACATCGCTATTTTCGTACGCATATATATATTTATTTCTATTTTTCGATCGCGTGTCTCGTTCAGCACGCCTTCGCGACAACGTTCCATTTGGGCTTGGGCCTTTTCTATTCCTCCTAACTATTGGACCTTGTCCAAGAACCTCTCTAATTTTCTTATTGGGCCAAGCCCAATTTTATCTTCCACTTGGGCCTTGCCCAATTTTATCTTCCACTTGGGCCTTGCCCAATTTCATTTTTCTATTGGGCCTTGCCCATCTAATTACCATTGGGCCATGCCCATTTTATTTTTCCTATCATCATTTTTATTTTTCTTTTTCTCTTTTCTTTTTTTTTTCTTCTTCTTCACGGTTTCTCCTCCAACCTGTGGCTTCCTCACCATCATGGCTTCTTGTTCTCTCCACCACCGTCAGTGGTAACATCCCCTTTCTCCTTCCTCCTTTCTCCTTCCTTTTTCCTCATCGTAATAGCTCAATTTCAGCTCTTTTTCATCTTCAAATCAGCAGCTAAAAGATGCCCATTTTCCATCTGAAAATTCAGCAATAAATCCACAATTTTTCAGCTACAAAACCTCAAACTTTCAGCTCAATTTTCTGCTCACAAATCAGCCATCAACATGTAGAATTTTCAACCAAAAATCAGCTCTAAAATCACTCCAAGAAAACACTAAATTTTCTCTCAAAGTGTAGCCAAAATTTAGCTTCTTACCTCAACCATTTTCAGCTCTCTCTTCCTTCAAAAACTTGCAGCAAAACCGCACCATGAAGAGCAGATTTTTCATCCTTCCTTCTCTCCTCTTTCACGATTCTTCTTGCTTATTTTCTTTGGCTTTTTCCTCCCCTCCTTGGTTCGGGTTTTTCCTCTATTTCTTCCTGCCTTCCTATTCTCCTTTCCTTCTTTTGTTTTTCTTGCCTTTCTTTTTGTTTGACCGAACATTGCTTTCTTTCTTAATTTCTTCCTTTTTCTAGACTCTTCTCTCTTCTTTTACTCTTTAATTCAATGACCGACCCCCACCTATAAATTGCTTGACTCTTCTTTTCTTCCTTTGTTTCTTTCTTTGACTTTTCTTTGTTCCCTTTTTCATTTGTTGTGACCGGCCCCATCTTACACACTTAAAAAGTTTTGTTTGCTTTGTCCTTAAGTATGCATGCATTCACATCAAAATTATTTTGACTTTTCCACCACCTTTCTTTATTATTTCTTTTATTTTCTTTATGCTTATCTTATTCCATCATTTCACCTTCTAAATATTCATTTAAGCTTTTAATTATCTTAAGATTTAATTAGGCTTAAAAGTGTACTAAGAGACTCCAAAAATTTAATTGTCAATCTTTAAAATTTTCACTCCCGACATATGACATCTTGTTACTTTCCAACGAAATTTTCTCTATTGTAGAGACAGAACTGGGTGAAGTGATTTTCATTAAAGTTGTAGTTTTGTCTCTTAACTTTCCAATGGTCTAAGAATTTCTACAATTGGAGTTCTGTAACTCGAGATATGGTCAAAATACTCAAGCATGTACAAAAAATTTTTAAGTTTTTCAACATTGTTCTTCAAAAATTAAGTCCAATATTTTTTTTATTCCTATCCACACTTATTAAATTTCAATTTCCTTCAAAATTATTTTTTATTTTTTCTCCCCCACTTGAATTAGTCACAGTCTCATTTTTCATGACTAATTTTGACCTTTAATAAAATATTATTTTATTTTAAAAATTTTCACTTACCTTCTTTAGTCCCGAAACACATTATTATGTGTCAGTTTACCTCCGAATCATCATTTAACTCACTAATTTATTTTCGACAAAAATATTATTATTTAATTGTGAGTCATGTGCGTGCGATACATTTTATTCTGAAGCGTTCCTTAGCATGCTAATTCGCATCAAATGATCATTCATTTTGTAACACCTGACCCTAATTTATCTGTGATATGTCATCCACATGCAATGGAAAGCATGTTTGTATATTGAATTGCTCCGGGAAACAAGTTAAATGACAATATTACCCCTAAGGGTATGATCAAGTTAAATAAGTCTTGAACCAGTTTAAACAGAGAATTGAGGTTGAATTTGAGAAAACTAAAACCCATGGATTGGTTTAAAATGAGAATTTGGAGTTCGAGGTTTAATTTGGAGTTAATCGGGAAAATTGACCGATTAGGGACAAAACGGTCATTTTTTAATTTCAGGACAAAATGGAAATTTTTAATAAAGATTTTGATTTTAATGACCAAGAATGATTATATGGAATATAAAATGATGTTTGGAACATAAAGTGAAGTTTAGCAGTGAAAAAGTGCAATTCTCGGTATTTTTGGGACACAAGGGCAAAATAGTAATTTTACCATTAAAGGATGAATTTGGAAATTTTGAAAAAGATTTTTTTGATCCCATTTGATTTAGATTGACCATATTAATCAATTGAAGTGTTATTTGAGGTTGAAAAGTGGAAAAAGAAGAAATTCCGGTGATTTCTGTAGTGCAGGGGTAAAATCGTAATTTTACCACCGGAAGGCCAAATTTAATTTTTCGAGAGGATTTAGATCAAATTTGACAAATTGGAGTATGGTATGAGTTTGAGGAGTGAAAAATATGCCTTGTGGCAATTTTTCAATTTTTGGAGCAAAAATGTAATTTTTGACTTTTACGGGGGTAAAAGTGTAATTTTTAAAAATTGCATCACCAAGACTTTGGATAAGTCTGAAAAATTTTTCTGAGCTGTGTATAAGAGAGATAGACACCTGGAAGAAAATTTAGAATAAACTAATGGCTAGAAAGTAAAGAAATAATAAAACATTAAAAAAATGAATAAAATAATAATATTTTATGTTGCCTTTAAATAGGCTGAATTTTCAGCCAATAACCCTTATGAGGGTCGGGTAGAACCTGGAGAAAGGGGGAAAGAAGAAAAATCAAGAACCCTAAGAGCAATTCAAAGGAGAAAAGAGTAGAAATCAAAAATTCATCAAGTAAAAGGTAAAATTTCTTTAAATTTCTTCTTGATCTACACTACCCATATGTTCTTTTCTATTTTCCATGCATTGAACATGAGCTTGCACAATGAATCCTATGCTGGCCGAACCTAGGGGAGGGATTTTTGAGTTTGATTTGATTGGATTTTAGGTTAATTGGTAGTTGTTAGTTAGGCAGAAATGGAAAATGACAAAAACTAGTGAGAGAAATTATTTTTCTCCATTGAACCCGATTATGCTGAATTTTCCAGGAGAAAATTGGTTGCTGAAATGATGTTTATTTGTGGTAATTAAGTGAATTATGTTGAATTATGGATATAGGAAATTAATGGGAATTTTTGGAGCAAAAATTGAATTTTTACCCTTTAGGGGTAAAATCGTAATTTTCAATCTAGGACTGGTAAATGGACCCGTAGATGCTAACATTGAGGAATTGGAATATAATCGAACAATTAGAAATTGAAACGGGTCAAATCGGAGTTAAAATGGAGATTTTAGTAAGTTAGACGCGTGTAGGCGAATTAAGTCGAAAACCATGTTTAGACGGTTATTCGGATAGTTTGTAGGACATTCCATGCATTTAGAGCCTGAAATAATTTATGATGAATTGACACAATTTATTTAATTTTGTGTCATGAATTATGGATAGGTGGTGAGTAAATTGATTCGGGTAAGAGACTGCACCCGAGGACGGAGAGTAGGAGTATCTCTACTCCTAGAACCGTGAGTGGACAATTTATCGCCCTAATTATCTAAAGGGATTTTATTCAGTTTGATGATCTGATGATTTTATGAAAATTATTTTAAAAATGGAAAATTTCTTGTGTATGGAGAAAAATACGAAATTATGAAATAAATGGAATTTATCAAATAAATCAGATTTCTATCAAATGACTTGAAAATCGAATGTTGGATTTGAAATTAGAGTAATTGGAGACCCGTGATTTATTGTGAATTATGCTTTAAATTATTATGGCTTATGAAAATGTGTTATGACTGGCTGTTGGTTTATTGTGTTGAAATTTATATGAACTGTTGTTTGCCGTGCAGGCTGGTTAGTAATAAAATAGCCTAGTCATATTGTTAAAATTTTATTAATTGGTGGATTGATATCTGCTGCAGTAGATGGGTTTCCGTGGACCGGCCTAATTAGAGGTGGCACGGTAAAACCCCTATATACCGATATCTCAGTTGTAGAGGAGTACAGGGTTATTTGATTTTCCTGAGATATGACAGAGTCACTTCACGTAAACCACCACGTGAAGGCGAACTCAGCTAACGCCAAGGAATGGCTGATTTTGAACAATTATGAGAATTTTGACAGCCTTGGCGGGTTTGGTTGACTACCTCTGATCAAGGTGTCACCAAGCATGAAATTTTATGGCACAAGCCACGATTTTGCGAATTATCATAAGCCATATAAATTTTCAAGTGAAACGAAATTAATTTACTCAGTGAAAGGAAATAAAGTGTTACGAACATTTTACAGTAGTTTATGATAATTGTCTCCTATTACTCGACTTTAGATAGCTTCGATGGTAAATGTTTACTCACTGAGATTTTATAATCTCACCCTTTTTTTTCCATACCTTACAGGCTCAGAGCATCCATAGTTAATTGATTCGATCAAGGACCACAGTGGACTTGAATCGACGAGAATTGTAGGTTCACAGTTCCCGAGATACTCTGGTTAGTTTTGGAGCCCACGTGTTGTTGTAATTTAATTTTAATATTATAGTATGTAAAAACATAATTAATTTTTACGCTGCGAAAATTGTTTATCAATAGTTTTATAAAATTTGTTTTATGAGAAAATATATTATTTTATTAAATATTTTATTATATTCAAATAATTAAATTTCATTTCTAAATAAATATTTTAGATACTTACATTTATTTTGTCATGATAAAGGTGTTTTCTACGCATTTACGATAGTTTTATAAATTTTGAGATTTTCGGTGAAAAACGACGAAAACGCTCCTGTGAGCCAGATGAAATTATTCTAACATTTTTGAATTGAAAATGACCTGAGGTGTTCGAAATATGACATTTCGTAATCGTTGCTCACTAGGGAAGCGTGGAAGCTGATACGAAAGCCTTGCGGGGTTTCGGTCGGTATTCGGGGTTTGAATATCTATCGAGACTTCGCGGCGGTTGTCATGGGCCCGATGGGGAGTTCCGAGTCGTGACACATTTAATCAATAAAGTCTTATTTATATTTAACGAAAGTACGGGGTATTACAGATTGCCAGCTGTACCAGCTATTGTTTGCCTCTCAGCGCACACGCAAGCACATACACACACACACACATACTATATTGGAGCATCGGCCTTAAATCCGTTAGGATGTACTTTTTCTGAGCTATATGATGATGCCATCTTTATCAGTTGCTATTTTTACTGGAAACCTCTGGTAAGCTATGACTGCATATGGATCTGATTGGGAACATTAAAACAAAGCTGTTTCAGTTTACATGCTTAGATCATGTGCAAGGAAGTCCCACATAAAAAGTATCCATTTATTTTATTTTTTGTGTTTCCTGTTCGACCTTCTTTTTCGTTTGAAGAATTCGTGGGAATTATTCCAATGCGAAATAATCATTATAGCAAATGATGTTAGGCAAAACCTGCATGGCAAGCAAGCTCTTAATGATGCTTTTATTATTTGTTTTTTAGTAAATTTTTTTGTTTTTTACATTTTATTTATTTATTTGTCAAAAAAAAAGTAAACGGAAAAAAATATCAACTGAATGAAACTTAAGTTACTTGTTGCAAATGTATCGGCTAAATTCAAAGCAGATATATAAATTAAATTCATAAGCGAGGTATGAATGATGGGTAATGTGATTTTCTGCAAAATAGCATTTTCCTTGTAGAACATACATTTATCATACTTAAGAGTAGACAGAAAATGAAAAAAAGAGTAATTCAAAACTAAATAGCTCTAGATTTTCAAATATACATGATTATACACCAGAAATTCCCACGTTAAACAACCTCTTAAAAGGCATAAAGAAAAAAGTCAGAAAAAACACTGATTTTGTACAAAGATTGATTCTTAGACGATCTGTGCAATCAAAGATTTAAAAATGGGACTTAACAAACAAGGTGGGCGTTTTCCTTTATTTTGGGAGAACCTTGTTCACTGCTCTCTGCTCTATAAAGCTCGATAATCCAACTAAGTAGGTTCATCTCGCACTTTGAACCTTGAGCTGTTTCCACTGGTTTGATCCTTTTCTTCAGAATCAGAGGTATGTACTTCTATTCTTATGAGTGTTTTGATTTTATTTACTTTTTATCTTTAGGTATTGCTTCACTTTTGATGATATTAAGTTCCTTCATCTGAATCTAACCTTGTGCATTGTTGGGGTAAATCTAAAGTTGTGGCTTGATAAGGCTTTAATCTAAACGTGTGGCTTGATTAATTCTATTGCTATTGCTCACTGATGTTAATTGTCGTCTGTTTACATGAGAAGGAAGTTGCATATATGGCAGCAAACACCGACCAAGAAAGTGCTCTACTAAATGAAAACAACGACCAACCCAAAGATTCGGCAATTGATGTCCCTGAAGAAGAGTCAAAGACTGCGCCTGACTGTTGTATCTACAATGTCTCTAGACGTTTTCGTGCAGGAAACGAAGAAGCCTACACTCCTCAATTGATTTCAATAGGGCCTATTCATCATGGTGACCAAAATTTGGCTCAAACGGAGTCTCGAAAGCAGAGCTGTTACAAGAAATTTTTGGAAACCACTTCTCCGGAGAGATTGAGTGAATTTCATGAATACGTCAAAAGGCATGTAGAACGTGTATGCAGGTGTTATGACGACCAATTTATCTATAAGTTGGGGGCTCTCCGGCTGATGGAGATAATATCATGTGATGCAGTTTTTATCATTACGCACTTCGTGAGGGATTGGGTGCAAAAACAAGAATCCACCGACGAGGACTACAACGGTGATGAAGAGGACGTCTACCGCGACCTCTTAAACCAAAGTGATGACAAGGAGGATGACTACTACAATTACTTAAACCAAAGTCCATTGTTAAGAGTTAAACTTCTGACAGATTTCACGTTACTTGAAAATCAACTACCGTTCTTCGTTCTTGAAGATCTATATAAGATAGCTTTCCTTTGTCTCCAACAAATTCTCTTTTCTAGATCTTGCTTTCTCGTACTTCGGTATCAAAAAGAATCCATTATTTGAGAAAAAGAAGATTAAACATTTTACGGATTTAATTAGATATCAAGTGCTGAGGGTTTATCCGTTGAACACTATTAAATTTGCAGGAAACCACAACATGCACAGCGCAACAAAGTTACGTGAAGCTGGTGTTAAGTTTAAATGTACTGCAGTTAATGCTGATTTTGGTGTTATGTTTAATGGTGTTTCATATAATTGTTTTAAGATTCATGGGCATGAGTTTGAAGGTTTTTGGTTGATGGATATGTTTAAAGATGATGTGCTCGAATCTACCGAGTACAGCTTGCTTAAGGTACAATTTGAGAAGGGAGTGCTAGAATTGTCAACTATTGAAGTGGAGTACGAGACTGAGATTTGTTTTAGAAATTTGATGGCCTTCGAACAATATTATTATTCAAAAGAGGCTTATTTTTGTAGTTATATTAAACTATTAAGCTCTCTTGTTGAAACTCGTGGAGATGTAGATATATTAATAGAGAAAGGGATTATTGTCAATAAATTGGGTAGCAGTGTTGCTGTGGCAAATATGATTAACAACCTTGCTCTGGGAGTTGTACATTCAACTCGGCTCTATGGCGAAATCGGTTGGAAACTAAACAGGTATTACAAAAATTCTTGGAACCGTAAGGCACGTGTTTGTTTCAACAATTTTTGGAGAGGAGCTGCGACTTTTGTTACCTTCTTCATGATGCTACTCACTGTCATGCAAACAGTGCCGGCCCTTGGGTAAAGCCACCCAAGCAATGGCTTTAGGCCCCCAATTTAAGGAGGCCTCAATTTTAAAAAAAATTTATAATTTTATAATAATTATAATATAATTAATTATATTAAAAAATATATAAAAATAAAAAATAATTATTAAAATTATATTTTTATTTTTTTAATTATGTGCCTAGTAATTTTAATTTTTTATTACTTTTTTTTTCTAAAATGTTATTAATTCTCAACTATATTATCTTATTTTCAATAAATCAACAGTCATATGTATTTACTTATCTCCAACAGCTATTTTTTTCTCTTATTTTTCTTTTTTCTAATTAATGCATTTAATGATCTCCAACCGCTATTTTTTTCCTATGCATAAAACTAATTTTTTTTTCAATGTATAATATCTACTTTTGAAATTTTCTTTTCTCATTTGCTCTTTCTTCCTTTAACTTCAATTTTTTACTAAAAAATACACAAGAAGTCTGTTCTTTTATTATCTTCATAAAGCTGTGAGCCTCATTTGCGGTTTGTAATAAGTATTCAACAATTAGGTACTATTATTATAATATTTACAGATTTTTTAACTTTAATTTATAATTTATATTATATTGTTATATTATTTTTATTTCATGTGATAGTTGATTTGTTTGAATTAGAAATTTTGATTGTTGATTTTATATTAGTTATTTAGAAAAAATAAGATAATTATAATAGTTGATTATAAAATGTCTTATTTAAATGGATTAAATTGATTAAACTAAAATTAATAAAATCTTATTTAAGATCGACAATGTCTTAAGAAAGATTAAATAGATTAGTTATATTATCAATTGAAAAAGAATATATTAGAAGAATTTGATTATAAAAGTTTAATTAAAAATTTTACATCTCAAAAAGCTAAAAGAATAAAATTTTAATAATTTTTTTTAATTTTAATAAAAAAAGCCTCATTTGAATATTTGGCTTTAGGCCTTTGAACTTGTTGGGCCGCCTCTGCATGCAAACTTTGTTTGCAATCTTGGAACGAGAAATGCCCATAAAATAAATGCTCCAACTTGATTGCAGTCTGTCATTCAATGAAAAACAAAATCAGTCGTTTTATGTGTGCTATTTTGTGTTTTGTTTTGTACTTTTTAAGTGTACTAGGATTGAACCCTCCGTTACGTTGGAGTAAAATAAAAGATTATTTATTTGATTGGAGAGAAAATTGAATTAGACTTATTACTGCTCAAAGCAAAGTTATGTATAGACAAAATTTTATGTAATGTTGAGCTCAAAGCGGAATATTATTACATGGATGTTGAGAAATTTGGATTTCTTTTTAATTAGGTTATAATAAGTTAATGTTTATGAGCATAATTAAAATAAGGTCTGAATTATTATGAGTTAGATTAAAATAAGTTAAAGTTTGAATTGGTTTTAAACTTCTCATTCTAATTTTTTTTATATAATTTAAGATGTTTTTCTCAAAAATTTATATTAATTTTTTCAAGGAAAAAAACCAAATTTCAATGTAGATTCATTATTCCCTTAAAATTGTAAAATTAATAAAGAAAGAAATATCATTCTATTTATACTGATTTATCATCTCTAATTCTTCCTCTCTCTCAACAATTAAAAAAATATTTTAAGGAAAATATTGATAGCTTTTGTTAGATGAAAGTAAAATATGACATGAAATTTATAAAAGCTTGGAAAGACAATAATACCAAGACTTAAGTAGGAAAAGAAATTAATAAATGAAAACAATAAAGCAAAAAATAAAAGATTGTAACTAAAACTTGACGTGATCAGAAGACATTACGCTTTCCTAGAGCAGTTTGTACGAACAGAGAATTTGATATTGACAAACGTGCTGCAAGGTGAAAACCAAAAGACAAAAACACAACATTAATTTGAAGTCAATATGAGAGTTCAATAACAACTGATAAAATGATTCCTATGTTGTTTAACATCGATTATGATTACATAGACATAAAATAAAAAATAGAATAAATTCAATTATCAAATCACAATAGAAATTTTAAAAACAAAACTCACACTAAATTAAACAAAAGGCAAAACATAGTCTGACAAAAAAAAATATGAACAATATTTCAAATTAAAGCAGAAGGGTTAACAATTACTCAAAACTCAAAACTCAAAACTTGCTTAAATGTAAGAAATCATAAAAACTCAGTTGAAAAAAACAAAAGCAGAAAGGTGCAAAAAGCAGAAAAGAAATCAAAATGAGCAGTTAAGAATCAATGATCTCCATAGAGTAATGATAAAAGTAAAAATGAACAACGATCAAATTAAAGCAGTAAAAAAAGAAAGGCAGATATGGGAAAGGACCCTAAACTAAAAGCTTTGTTCTAACCTGTGCCAATAGTGAAATGAAGAATAAAAAGCTAGATAAAACAAAAAAACAAAATAGAGATATGGCAGGAACCAATAAGCTAGACACGGCACCCATCTCACACCACACACGTCAACACAACGTAAAAAATCCAAAGCCGAAAATGAAGCCCCAAAAAGCAAACACAGCATTAAATCCCAAAAACTGAAACTCTTTGACCGAAATATAGGACAAAATATTAAAAATTGATGATTTCTTGTGGTTGCCCGAGCTGATCGAACAAGAAGCTTGAAGTATAGCATAGACCCAAGCGGAAGCCGACAATGGGGGAAGCTGAAAAGATGAAAACAATCGATTAAATCTAAGCCAACCGAGGAGTCAAAGAACGAGGGATAAGAATGGAGAGAGAAACACGAAGGCGGTCAAATGACTTACTGGGCAATTCGGGTTTTGTCTCAGAACCTATGGTAGAGATTTCAAACTCCTTCCTTCAAGTTTGACAGGTTCAAAACTCTATCTTAGAAACTGTAGCTCTTCAGGCTATGGAGAAAAGAGATATGAATTTGACTAGAGAAACATGGTTGACTTGTTCTGTTGTAAAGTACGATTTCTAAATGAGTTTAGAGATTGAAAACGTGGGCATTGCTTGAGTGGACACGTGGGTAAATAAGGAAGCCCTTTGGGGCTTCCTTTTAATTATGTTATAGATTTGCCTTTCCCTTTTGAGTGAAAGGGCAATTTGGTTTAATCCTCTGTTGCTTTGATTGTAAAGTGCTACTAGCGATGAATAATTGTGTACTTATTTGATTTTATCATATTTTATTTGATTGGCTTGCTCTTTGTATATAATTACAAAGTGCTAGTGGTAATTCTATTTTATAGAGTGATTTTATTCCAATTTTGTTATTAAATATTAGTTAAGTCCTTAATTTTCAATTATAATTTACTTATTTTTAGTTATTTTTATATTTAGTTTATTTTTAAGTGAGTTATTTTAATTTTATGTTATTTCTTTTAATTTGGTTAATATTTATTAGTTTTTATATTTTTGGTAAGAACTAAAGTAATTGGGCTTAATTTTGGAAAGTAAAGTGCTAAAAGACTTAAAAGTCTGCTTGTATATGCTTCAGTGTTTTAGTCATATCTCGAGGTACAGAACTCCAATTTCTGTGATTCTTAAACCATTGGAAAGATAAGAGATAGAACTACAACTTTCATGAAGATCACTTTACCCAGTTCTGCTTTGAAGATAGAGAAAATTGCATTGGAAAGTTACTAGACGTACTGTGCCAGGAAAAACAATTTGTAAAGACTGTCAAGTGATTTTTTGGGCCTCTCATTATGTTTTTAAGCCCAATTACACCCTAGGTCAACTTGAGGAAGTTTATGTTAAGTTTGTTAGTATAAATAGGATATTTTTCAAGAACATTAAGGGAGAGGATTTAGGGAGAAACTTTTGGAGATTCAAGAAACTAGAAGTTGAGGCTGAAATTTGGAGATCAAGACGGCAATTATTTTGTTTTCTTCCTCAGCTTTTATTTTTCTTGATACTTTCAATGGTTATTTTTTTTTACAATTATGACTAGCTAATTTTGTTTTTCTAAGATTGCAATTGAACTCACATGTAGTTTAAGTTTTTAATCTCTTTCTTACTTATTTTCAATGGGAATTGAATTGTTTATTCCAATTTATTTTTAATGCTTTTAATTGCCTGATCAACAATTAAATTGATTTAGGAACCTAAACAAACTTGGGAAAGGGAGTTTAGAGTAGATTAAAATTAGGATAACATATGATCAATTTAATTGATTTACGTATAGGATAGAGATATACCTATAGGCCATATGTAACTAGATTAGAACCTGAACTTAATGAATTTGTTTTAATTTCAAATCACATAGGGATATAGTGTTTTGGTTAAAATAAATATTTTTATAGGACGAGTCGGGAGACCCTTATAAATAATTTAGGACTCTAGTTTAGCAATTTAACCCATTGAAAATAAGTTAAGGAGAAGAGGTAAAATTTAGATGAAGTGTGAGGGATATTGTAATCCTAAACTTGTTTAATCTGATATTTTCTCCAGTTGTTATTATTTTGATTTTTCTTGTTATTTTAAATCTTAGTTTATTAGTTTTAATTAATTAATTAATTTGAATTTTTTGGATAAAATTAAATTATTTTAATTTTAGTAATTAGTAAAGTTTTAGATCAATTCTCCGTGAGAACGATACTCTACTTGCTAATATACTGTCTATTCGATACGTATACTTACGTAATAGATTTTTAACTGACAACTAGTAAGATATTTTTTATATACTATCACTCATTTCTTTTCTATTTGCTTTTTATATTCAAAGGTCACAACTTTTTGTACTAATTATTCTTTTGTTTTTCTTTTGTTCAAAGAAAAGAATTAAAATAAACTCTTGAATTCATCACACATGTAACTTGTGACGATTAAAAACATTTTATATGAAATATTAAAATAAATAAAATATCTCAAATGGTTTCTTTTCAAACTTCTATCTTTTAGAAAAAAAAATTCTTAGGATTAAAAGAAAAAATAAAACCTAATAGCCGGTCACTAAAGTGAATGTGTTTGGTTGACACTTTGAAAATTTAAGTCCAACTCAACTATTTAAGTCATATTTATTATTAAATATAAATACATTTTTATATTAATATTTTTAAAAGATATTTTATATTACAATTAAATATAGTATAATATTAACTAATATAACAATATTCTTTGGTCGGGCCGGGGCAGATTCGGGCTTAAAAATGCCTAAGTCGGGTCGGGTCTAGGCGGGTAACCCGGCCCATAGACAGCTCTATTAACCATCCTCTAAAGGTTTGAGTTGGGCTGATATAGTTGAGCTGGAGTGGTAAGTTTTAGGTCGAAAACAAGAAGGGTCCAAATAATACTTCGCACGCACAGGCCGAACCAATTAAGGAAGTTGTGTGAAGAGAAGCAGTTGGTGTGGTGCAAACTGGAAAGTCAATGAAAGTCTGGAAAAGGAAGAGACAAGTCATGGAGGTGGAGGAGGGCGGTGGTGATGGAGATAGGAGCCGCATCCAAAGCCACAGAGTTTACCTTCTGCGTATACTGTGTTTTGATTTCTTTTTCTGGTAAGCTCTGTGTTTTGATTTCTAATTCAGTGTTATATAGAAAAATGTTGGGTTGTTCTGTTTAATGCTTCAGCCTAATTGGAAGGCTAGGTGAAGTACCCGCGGAATCACCTTGTAGAAAATGTTTAATGAGCACACATTGTTTGAAGACAACATGGAAGAAATCATGCTTTGTTCTGGTTCCTGTTTTTTACTTATTGTGTTTATTGCATTTAACTCTGAAATTTTCAGTTCGCAGCAGATCAAGATTGATTGTGATGTTGTCAGACTAAGGGACAATTCTGAACTAGATAATTGTTGTCACTGAGACGTGGTGCAAACTCAAAAAAGCTCCATATTCCTCGGTTACCATCTGGCTGGTTTCCGGCAAAGTACTGACCAAGCCCCCTGGTTTTTCTTGAAACGTTTTTCTCCCTTTTAAAAGTTAGATTGTCCAAAATTTTAGACAATCCAAGTTAAATCTTGTCACTAGGTTTTGGCAAAGGAGGGGGTGGCTGCCGGAAATCTGTCTTTACCTAAAATCCGGTGCTTTGCAGGGGCATTCAATGCCCGATCATGATGAATCAGGGAAGAAAGACTGAGCTAGTCTCAGTCTTTTCCCCATTTTCTCTCTTTTTTATTTTTTAATATTATTTAAATTTTATTTTTTTTATTTTTTAAAAATTAGATGTCTACACATTTGTGGTTTGTTTTGTCCTTGAACATTTCGGTAAAAACTTTCCCAGCTCCATGGGGCCCAGGAATATAGAAATTAACCTGGCTGGAATTGGTAAAGAAGCAATCACAAATCAAAGTTTCAACATGAGAGATCTAAGACTCAACAATCTTTTCTTTTGTTTAAGGGGAGCCTGCTCTGTGGAGTGGTTATCTCAGAAAAACACTACAAAATTTCGATATGACAAATGTGGGCCTGCGTATGCTTTTACCCTTGGCCTTTGTGGCCAGGTACATTGAATTTAAGGCATGTAGTTCCTGGAGTAATTCAATTATGCAATGATCAACCAACTGCTCCCCTGGTAAAAAAAAAAGGGTTGGAATTGAATGAAAGAAATTGTTTTTCCACATGTTTTGATGATGCGAGGGTGGAAGAACTCCTCCTGTTAGGCTAGTATGGACCCATGCTTTCACTCAGCCAGGTCTAGCGAGTCCCACAGACGATTGTGATTCACGAGTGCGTGGGACCGACCCGGGATGGAGATTGGACCCACATCCAAAGCCACAGACCGGACAACTACCAGCTAACAAGCAATAAGTTTTGACAAAATTGTGAGAAATACCCTTCCGTAGTAAGGGCATTTCAAAAATGACCGTCTTTATAATTTTAACTATTTTTACACAATTTTTGACAGACTTGACAAGAATACCCTTTAAACAATTTCAGACAAATTAAAACAGTTTCAGTTTTCTCTATCCCACCATCTAGACAAAAATTTCAAAATTAAATCTGGCTTTCTCTCTTCTCAAACACCATAAGGCACAGAAAAACAACTCCAAAAATGATCAGCTAAAACTCCCTGAATGATCAAGTAGAGAAGTCAAGCATAAAGGAATCCAAACACCATAAACCAACGCAAAAAAGAAGAAAAACTCAATAATTTGACTCGTTGTCAAGGGAAAGAAAGATTAACCCAATTGCATCACATCCCAGATCGGTGAAGGGTAGAAGCAAGATCATCACCGAAGAAAACAACATCAGATACAAATTTCTCCCACCACCAAGGTAGAGGCAGATCGTCACGTGGGAAGAATTTTTGACTCAGAGGTAAGGAAAAACACGTAAATCAGTAACCAAAGACAAAGGAGTAGGGGAAGCCCTCAAAACTCACCACGAGAAAAACAAGATATTAACACAAACAAGAACTCTGAGGGAACAAAACATAACCAGAAAAAAAAAACTCTTAAGACCCAACCAGAAACCAAAGTCACGCAATGCCTATCCACTAGTCACGCAATGCTTTACTAAAAATTAGTGATATAATGCTTAAACACTAGTCACGCAACTCAAAGTCAGTCACGCTTGCTTGACGTACACTTTGAGAAGGGAGTGCTAAAACTCCCAGTTATTGATGTGGCGTATGAAACTGAGACTCGTTTTAGAAATCTGATTGCTTTTGAGCAATGTCACTATCCACATAAGGCTCATTTTTGTAGTTATATTTAATTACTAGACTCTCTTGTCGAAACTAGTGTAGATGTAGATTGGGTAGTAGTGCAGCTGTGGTAGATATGATTAACAATCTTGCGGTGGGAATTGGACATTCAACTACGCTTTATGGCAAAATCGGACATGATCTAAACCGGTACAATGATAATTCTTGGAATTGTAGACACCTAAAATAAAATTAAAAAAATAATAAAATAAATAATAAATAAATAAATAAATAAAAAATCAAATAAAAAAAAAGCAGGAAGCAGGGAGGTATGGCCATGATACCAAACCCCCTGCAGATCACCGGATTTTGGGGGATTGCCCAAATCCGGTGATCAGCCCCCCCTATTCCGGATTGTCCATGAAATTGGACAATCCCATTGCTAAAAGGAGGAAACCGAGCTTCAAACAAAGAGGGGGGGATTCAAAAAAAAAGAGAGCAGTTTGAAACCAGGGAAGGATTTCAAACCAAAAAAAAACAAACAGAGAGCAATTTAAAAAAAAAGAAAAAAAAAAAGAAGCAGTTTTCAAACCAAAAAAACAACAAAAAAAATTTTTTTTCCTTTCCTGCAACCGAAAAAAGAAAACCATCACAATCCAAACCAACGAAAAAAATCCCTAATCCTCCTACCAGCCAATAGGATACCCAAATCAAGCAAAACAGCAACCAAAAACCACAAAAGATCAACCAAAAAAAATCAAAACAGAAAGCAATAAAAAAAAGGAGTTGTTTGGTTCGGAAAAGGGGGTGTTTGGGTGAAGAGAGAAGGAGATCTGGGAGAGGGAAGGCGATCGGAGGTGATCGGGGAAGAGAGAGCTGCGAGAAGGAAACGCAGATCCGGTGATTAGCGCTGGATAGAAGGAAAGAGAGAGGGAGATCGGAGAGGGAGAGAGGTGCTGGGAATCTGAAAGGGCACCGGCGGAAGACCGACCGAGGAGAGATTGCTCCCGGTGATCGGACAAATAAAAGGAAGGGTCACCGGTGGAGGTTTTTTTTTAGAGAGAAGGCAGAGCCTTCGGGTTTAGAGAGAGAAAACAGAAAGGTGAAAATAAGGAAGAAAGAAAAAAGGAAGGCTTTTATACTGGGCGAAAAAGGGAAAACGGCGTCGTTTCAAAGGAGTGAGGGAAGCTGAAGCGTTTTGCCCAAAATGACGTCGTTTTGAGCGGGTACCAGCACCAAAACGGTGCGTTTTGGACCTCTCCGTTGCAGGCCTGTTGAGCGGACCATCCGGAGCAGCCTCGGGCCTCTTATGGGGCCGCAGATCTAGGCCAACCCAAGCCCAGATAGGTACATTTTTTTATTTGGGCTTTGTTTTGAATTTGTTTGTGTTTATTTTTTTATTTCAAAGTATTTTAATTTAGTTTAAATATTGTTTAAAAAAAATCAAATCAAATTAAAAACATATAAAATATGAGTACTTATTTTAGTAATAAGCACAAAAAAAATAAATAAATAATGAAAAAAATGAAATATAAAATAAATAAATAAATAATAATAAATAAAATATACATAAATATATAATAATAAATAATGGCAAAAAAATGATTTTGAAAAATTAAACAACCATTTTAGAATCGAGACCGATGATGGGATTTTCATCCGGAGCGCGAAAAGTCGCAATTCCAAGTGAATTTCCTTAGGTTATGAGTTTTAATTAAGATCCCACCAGTATGATGGGAGGGTCCTAATTCAAAATTCCAATGGTTCTAATAAAAAAATAAAATAAAAAATATGAATAAAAATATATATATAAATAAATAAATAAATAATCTTCAAACATATGTAATCATAAAAAGAAACCATAAATAAAATAAATAAATAAAAATCAATAAGTGACAATAATAAATTTATCAAGTCATAATAACATAGAATAAATATGCACAAACTAATATTGATCCCAAAAGTCGTGACTATAGGAAAGTTTCATGTGATGATAACTAAGTACCTACGTTCTAAAATATACGAAGAAATCAAAACGATTGTAAAAACAATAAATAAACAAAGAAATTTCACAAAAAAATAATAATAAGCGAGGAATTTACAAGTGTATTGCGTATCATGCTTGCATTGTTAACTGTCATGGCATATAGACCTATTTTGTATACGGATATAAACCTCGATGATGGGACTTTTCGAGAAAGCTTGTGAAGGCGAGTTTCATTGGTAAACTCTCTAGGTGCGAGGATACTTCCGGATCCCACCAGTATGATGGGCGGATTCGGAAAGTACACTCAATAAAAGGTTTTCGTTTGGTGCTATTTTGATTTTATGCCACGCATTTCATAATTGCATCACGTGTACGCTAAGGTCGTAAAATATTCGATCAACAGAAGAAAAGATAAATCAAACAAATGATAGCAAAAGAAACACAAAAACAAAATAAATGGGTTAAGACAATAAGTGATTAAATAGTACCGTTCGTGGAATGGGCATCACGGGGGTGCTAATCCTTCCTCGTGCGTAACCGTACTCCCGAACCCAAACTCTAAAAAAACACGTAGACTAGTTTATCGTTCTTTCGACGGACCTAAAATTAATTTAGTACTTCATCGAATAGAACAAATTTGATCTGGTGGCCAATCACACCTAAACAAAAAAGATTGGTGGCGACTCCCCAAGTTAATCACGTCTAGCAGACGGGTTCCCGGACCTGCACGTTGCGATAGCTTGGCGACTCCGCTGGGGAAGATAAGAGAGTCGAGCCATAATTAATCATAGATTGTCTTAAGCCTTAAATAATTTAGTGTCTTTTTCAAATTTGAGCATTTGTTTTGTGCATTGTAATTTGTGCAATAATCATTTTATAATCATTAATTTATTGTATTTGAATTGTGGGGAATTTAGGATAGAGGAATGTGAGAGTGTCTGTAAAAGGTTGGTATGTTTCCTTCGCACACACAACACGTGCTGCATTCATGCATAAGCCTTCTACTCGGGCTTTGTCCTTTGATAGAAGGGAGTTTAGTAGCTACGCTCTCGTGAGGTGTTAACCTCCGCATGGGCTAATGAACACTCCCACTCAAATTGAACCTAGTTCGTTTGAAGCCTGTAGTGGGTGAGGACCGAGGTGCCTTACTAGTCCGTGTGGACGACAGTGAGGAACGATTTGGGAACTTTTAGCTCCACTTTTAACCCGAACTCAGCATATAAAGTACCGTGAGTAACTTTGGCCTAGGTAAAGCTTCACCCATGAGAGAATACCCTTTGACTAGGTACACATGAAAGAACTTCTTCATATCCCCTTGCTCTAAATTTTACTCACAAAATAATAAAGTATCATGCATACCCATTTTATTAATTATTTTCATTCATTTTTGACTCTTGAACATTTTTTTTGTACTAATTTGAACCTCTTATCATTTTTATTTTGCATACGCACATTTGCATCACAATTTTGCATATAGGAATAGTATTTGTCACTTGACAGCCATTGACGGAGTAGATGTAAAATATAACTGTTGAAATTGCAGTCAAAGACAATATCTTATGCAATAGATCACTTTGTTGATGGGTGTTATGTGACAAATACTCTTAGTACATCATTAATGCATGCATTTCATGAATAAGTTTTTTCATCTGAAAATAAAAATAATGTGTTCATTTTCATTCATGCATACATCTAATTCATGTTTATGATTTTAAAAATAAAGATTCCAAGATAGCTCCACAACCCAAAGTCGATGACCAACGTGTTCATAATACTCGTTGACAGGCAAGGATCATGGAAGAGGAACAAAGGGAACGAATGGATAAAATGGAAAGAGCTCAAGAGGAAATGAGAGAATAGCTAGCAAAGGCGATGGAATTGATGATGAGTTTAAGCAAAGCAAAAAGAGTGGTTGAAGAGTCAGCTCCGTCAAAAAACCCACAAATACAAGACACCAACAACCTAAGAAATGATCCGCTTTGTCCCCCGGGGTCCACTCCACCCCATGCCCAAACTTTTCAAAGAGTCCACCCGCAAATGACACCACCTGCTTATTACAACGTGCCACCTCCAATAGGCCATCAATCTGTTCAAGGGCAATGTGGGTCAAATTTCGAAGCAAATCCTGCCGAATCAATTCATGTTTCGGATTTAGACGATCCAAAAGAGCAAGAGAAATTAAGACAGGATTCATCTCAAACGAGAGAGAATGAAAAAGTTGAGAAAAAGTGCAATTTGTTGGAAGAGCGCCTACGTGCTATCGAAGGAGTTGATAGGTTCGGTACCATGGATGCAACCGAACTATGCTTAGTGCCTGATGTGATAATCCCTCCTAAATTTAAGGTACCAGAATTTGAAAAATATGATGAGACAAGATGCCCAATGGCACACATCACCATGTATTGTCGAAAGATGGTCGCACAGTCTCATGATGACAAGTTGCTTATCCATTTCTTCCAAGATAGTTTGATTGGGTCAGCTGCCCGATGGTATATACAGCTAGATCGAAACCATGTTAAGACTTGGAAAGATCTAGCAGGAGCCTTCGTAACACAATACAAACATGTCACTAAATTAGCTCCCGATCGGTTGTCATTGCAGACTATGGAAAAGAAACAAAGTGAGAGCTTCAAAGAGTACGCCCAACGATGGAGGGATATAGCAGGGCAAGTTCAACCACCTCTCACTAACAAGGAAATGACTGTGTTGTTCGTAAACACACTCCAAGCTCCATTCTATGAGCGCTTAATTGGCAATGTCACAAAAAACTTTACGAATTTGGTCTTATCTGGAGAAATAATAGAATGAGCTATCCAAAGTCGGAAGATTGAAGGACATGAAGTTATTAGCTCAGAGAAAGGGAGTATGCCCAAGAGAGAAGAAGGGGATGTACAGGCAATTGCTTATGTTGGTCCACAAACCCATAATTTCAATCCATACCATTTTTATCCCACATACCAACCTTCTTACCCCACTCTGAATCATATTTCCCATAACTTATATCCCCATCAATTGGTTTCACAACCAATTTCCCATTCGAGAGCAACCACACTTCCACTTACGCTTCAATCATGGCAAAGACTCAACCTTTACCAACTGCCCATGCCAATCTCTAAGCTTTTGCCTCTATTAATTGAGAATCAAAACCTCAGTCTTGTGCCAATGAAAACAATTCCAAACCCATCGGTAAGGAATTATGACCCTAATGCTAAATGTGACTATCACATGAGGGCAATCGGACACTTAACGGAGAACTATAGGCAATTGAAAGAGAAAATTGAAAATCTCATCAAGGATGGCACTTTGACTTTTGAGCTTATGGAACATTGGAAATCGACTTTGTCATAGATTGGGCTCTTAGAAATGCCTTGAGTCTCGAACAAATTGCTTGCAAGAAAAATGGTTGATTTGGAGCCTTTCAGAGGCATGGCAGAAGTAGGATTTTGCTAAGGAACATAAACTTTGGAAGCTGTAATTGAGCCTTAATGTTTTGTTGGATGAAAATCTCTGAACCTTTGTGTTTAATTTGGAAAAGGATGTAATACAATTGATTTATTCAAGGTTTCTATAACATGTTTCCAAGATTAAAAAAAAGAAAAGAAAGGTTTAGGCAATAAAGTGCACACATGTTCTCGAAAGAATTGATGGTTACTGTTTGGAATGAACTTGTCCTTGCAAACATTCTCTAACCATTTCTCCAAACACTTGGGAACCCAAAATCTTTCAAATAAAGGCTATTCAAGAATTCAAAATCCAAAAAGAAGCAAAGTTCTGAAAGTGCATCAACCTTATCTTGTGATACCCAAGGACAATGATCTTTGTCTAGGCAATGATCAATGTTAATTGATTGTTTTGCAAAATTCTTCCTTTAGAAAGCAATCAAATGAAACAGTCTTATAAAGACTCTGAATGGGGTAGGTTAATAAATGTCAAGACTATACTGAAGTCTCAAACACCTCAATACCTTTCAAATTCTTTCAATTTGGATACCAAGTGTGAACCTTGAATCCATTGTCTAAAGCTTTTCTTTACCCATATTCTAGGGCATGATGACCAAGAAAAAAAAGAAAAAAGAAAAAAAAAACAAGTTTGCCCAATTCCTCCAAGACACATTGGTTTCAAAATAACCCTTTTTCCTCTCTTATTTCTTATTATAAAGAGTTAATCATGACAAGATATTCTTATCTTTGAAGGCTTCTAATCTTGAGTTGTGAAGAAAAAAAAAAGAAGAAATAAGAAAGTGACATTATGCACTTGAGATATTCCAATGATACTAAAAGTAAAAAAAAATAAAAAAAAGTCAACTTTTGATCTTAAATTCTTCCTTTCTAGGGATTGCTCTTCAAATATAAGTAACCGTAGTTGAGAGGATAAATGGCTATGTTTCGCTTTCCTTTCACAAATGAAAAATTATCCACTTGCTACCCCTTTGAGCTTATCGAATATTTTTTTTAAATGCACCTCAACCAAGGATCACCTCCCACATTGGGGGGCAATTATGAAGAAAAATTTTTGTCAAAAGCACAGAGGAGGGAAGATTCATTCCAAATGACAAGTGAACATCTGATATACTATGGGGGTAGAAGTAAATTTGAGTTGAACATTTCGAACTCAATCGATCAATATGAAAATTTGAAAAAAAAAAGAAGAAAAAAAAAAGAAAAAGGCATAGGAGGAAAAATGAAAAAGCATGCTTTGAAAAAAAGACAAATCTCTTTAAAGAGTCTTTTAGGCTGCAATAAATGATCCTTGGTTTAATCACCTTTAAATACATGTTTTGAGCCTTTATATCTATTTTTTCAGAACCCTTAACCATAGCCTACATTACGCGTTTAAAAAGTCCATTTTGATCAAATATGGATACTTAAATTGAAGAGCTATCTTATAGAGAAAGATCATCACATAGAGAATGAGACTTTGACCTCTTTTCTTTGTCAAAATTACATTTTTGAATCCTTCAATCCATTTTGGATGGAGTTTGAATTTTCTCAAGTGCATGATGGAATAATCAATGAAAAAAGAAGAAAAAAGAAAAGAAGAAAGGTGAGTGAAAAAGATGAAGCTCTAGGGTGAAAACCCAAAAGGGCAGTCTAGAGCAAAGATGAGAATTTATGAAGCCACTCATGATTTTAACTAAGGTGATAACAAGAAGCACCAGAGAGAGACCATTTCAAGATAGATAGAGTTTATTAGACACTTTTCAAGTGCATAAGACTCTCAAGCACCTTAAAGATTCAAGATCTATCAGAAAAATTCATATTAAATTTTGAGCCTATCTCTTTTAAAATAACCTTCTGCAATGCAAAACCTGTAATGGCTGGTCTTGACATTTATCATCTTGCCACACGTCATGAGGCTTAGAAAATGTCAAATTTGATTGTGATTTAAAAGAAATCATTTTGCAAAATTTGATTTTAAATCACCATACATTTGTAAGCTTAGACAAGGAAATTTCAACTCTTTCTTTTCCCATGAAATGGTAAGAGACCTTTATTGTTGACCAAGACCTTGATGAGTTAAACTATCTTATCTATTTGAAAGGCCAGATTGTTATTTAGCTCATCCAAAATCATTTCAAACGGTAATCATCAATTTTCAAGAGATTCAAATGTCACATGTTTTTCTAACTTGGATGTTTTATCACTTTAACAAGAAAAGTGTAGAATAGATACATTTTTGCTCCAAGATTCAACTGTCTTTGTTCATGAAAATAATGGTGTGGGGCAGTTTTGCTGTGATTTTATCAAAATCTAGATGTTTTTGAAAACAAAAAGAAAAAGAAAAAATGAAAGTTTTTACGATCTTTGTGAGGAAAATTCTTTAATCACTGAGAGATAAGACAAGCACTTTTGAAAAAAACAAATTCATTTCTCAAGAAAAAGTGAGAAAAAACAATGTGAATAAGAGCTTTCAGGATCAAAGGCATCAATGCATTGAAACCTAATTTGAATCGGTGGTCTTTGATTGACAAAGAAATTGGCAGCTGCACAAGAACACTGTTAAAAAATTTGAAGCCGAGGAAAATGATCTTTCAAATGAGGAATATATGGTGCAAAATAAAAGGAAGCAATGCATCATTTGTCCATCATTCAATCATGCATACATGTCTAATCATGCACATGACCATGCATCATCAAAATTGAAAATTTTCAAACAAATGTCAAGACTAATGCAGTTTTCAAGCAATTGAGTGAAAAAAGATTTGAGTCTTAAGCCCAATTTAGCTGGCATCCAAGATGTTTAAACCCAGTTACGTTGGCACCGAGAGATTTAAGCCCAATTCAGCTGGCATCCAAGATGTTTAAGCCCAGTTACATTGGCACCGAGAGATTTAAGCCCAATTTAGCTGGCATCCAAGATGTTTAAGCCTAGTTACGTTGGCACCGAAAGATTTAAGCCCAATTTAGCTAGCATCCAAGATGTTTAAGCCCAGTTACGTTGGCACCGAGAGATTTAAGCCCAATTTAGCTGGCATCCAAGATGTATAAGTCCAGTTACGTTGGCACAAGTAAGTTTAAGCCCATTTTAGCTGGCATCCAAGATGTTTAAGTTCAGTTACGTTGGCACAAAAAGATTTAAGCCCAATTTACGCTGGCATCCAAGATGTATAAGTCTAGTTACGTTGGCACAAGTGAGTTTAAGCCCAATTTACGCTGGCATCCAAGATGTATAAGTCTAGTTACGTTGGCACAAGTGAGTTTAAGTCCAATTTAGCTGGCATCCAAGATGTTTAAGCTCAATTATCTTGGCATGAGAGAAGTTAAGCTACATAACCTCGTTTTGAGATGAGGAGTCTTTTATTCTAAAAACCTCTGAGTACATCTTCAAAACCTCCGGGTACATTTTCAAAACCTCCAGGTAGTGTAACCTCATTTTGAGATGAGGAACACTCTTTTTCTTTATAAAACCTCCGGGTATATTTTCAAAACCTTCGGGTAGTGTAACCTCATTTTGAGATGAAGAACACTCTTTTTCTTTATAAAACCTCCGGGTACATTCTCAAATCCTCCGAGTACATTTTCTAAAATCTCCGGGTACATTTTCAAAACCTCCGGGTAGTGTAACCTCATTTTGAGATGAGGAACACTCTTTTTCTTTATAAAATTTCTGAGTACATTCTCAAATCCTCCGGGTACATTTTTTAAAACCTCCGGGTGCATTCTTTAAAAACTCCGGGTAATTAGCTTCAAGATTTTTTAAAAATTCCGTAGCCTCGTTTTGAGATGAGGAGCTTTTCTGGTTATGTTATTAAAAAAATAAAGAGGGATTCAATTTGGTTTGAAAGCGGTGTCTACGTCTTTGCACTATTCTTGATCCTCAAGAATGTGCAAAGAGGGGCAGCTGTAGACACCTAAAATAAAATTAAAAAAATAATAAAATAAATAAATAATAAATAAAAAATCAAATAAAAAAAAGCAAGAAGTAGGGAGGTATGGCCCTGCTACCAAACCCTCTGCAGATCATCGGATTTTTGGGGATTGCCCAAATCTGGTGATCAGCCCCCCCCATTCCGGATTGTCCAAGAAATTGGACAATCCCACTGCTAAAAGGAGGAAACTGAGCTTCAAACAAAATGGGGGGATTCAAAAAAAAAGAGAGCAGTTTGAAACTGGGGAAGGATTTCAAACCAAAAAAAAACAAACAGAGAGCAATTTAAAAAAAAAAAAGAAAAAAAAGAAGCAGTTTTCAAACCAAAAAAACAACAAAAAAAATTTTTTATCCTTTCCTGCAATCGAAAAAAGGAAACCATCACAATCCAAACCAACGAAAAAAAATCCCTAATCCTCCTACCAGCCAATAGGATACCCAAATCAAGCAAAACAGCAACCAAAAACCACAAAAGATCAACCAAAAAAAATCAAAACAGAAAGCAATAAAAAAAAAAGAGTTGTTTGGTTCGGAAGAGGGGGTGTTTGGGTTTGTGTTTGGGTGAAGAGAGAAGGAGATCTGGGAGAGGGAAGGGGATCGGAGGTGATCGAGGAAGGGAGAGCTGCGAGAAGGAAACGCAGATCTGGTGATCGACGCCGAATAGAAGGAAAGAGAGAGGGAGATCGGAGAGGGAGAGAGGTGCTGAGAATCTGAAAGGGCACCGGCGGAAGACCGACCGGGGAGAGATTACTCCCGGTGATCGGACAAATAAAAGGAAGGGTCATCGGTGGAGGCTTTTTTTTAGAGAGAAGGCAGAGCCTTCAGGTTTAGAGAGAGAAAACAGAAAGGGGAAAATAAGAAAGAAAGAAAAAAGGAAGGCTTTTACACTGGGCGAAAAAGGGAAAATGACATCGTTTCAAAGGAGTGAGGGAAGCTAAAGCGTTTTGCCCAAAACGACGTCATTTTGAGCGGGTACCAGCACGAAAACGGTGCGTTTTGGACCTCTCCGTTGCGAGCCTGTTGAGCGGACCATCCGGAGCAGCCTCGGGCGTCTTGTGGGGCCGCGGATTTAGGCCAACCCAAGCCCAGATAGGTACATTTCTTTATTTGGGCTTTGTTTTGAATTTGTTTGTGTTTATTTTTTATTTCAAGGTATTTTAATTTAGTTTAAATATTGTTTTAAAAAAATCAAATCAAATTAAAAACATATAAAATATGAGTACTTATTTTAGTAATAAACACAAAAATAAATAAATAAATAATGAAAAAAATAAAAAATGAAATATAAAATAAATAAATAATAATAATAAATAAAATATACATAAATATATAATAATAAATAATGGCAAAAAAATGATTTTGAAAAATTAAACAACCATTTTAGAATCAAGACCGATGATGGGATTTTCATCCGGAACGTGAGAAGTCGCAATTTCAAGTGAATTTCCTTAGGTTAGGAGTTTTAATTAAGATCCCACCAGTATGATGGGAGGGTCCTAATTCAAAATTCCAATGGTTCTGATAAAAAAATAAAATAAAAAATATGAATAAAAAATATATATATAAATAAATAAATAATCTTTAAACATATGTAATCATAAAAAGAAACCATAAATAAAATAAATAAATAAAAATCAATAAGTGACAATAATAAATTTATCAAGTCATAATAACATAGAATATATATGCACAAAATAATTTTGATCCCAAAAGTCGTGACTATAGGAAAGTTTCATGTGATGATAACTAAGTACCTACGTTCTAAAATATACGAAGAAATCAAAACGATTGTAAAAACAATAAATAAACAAAGAAATTTCACAAAAGAAAAATAATAAGCGAGGAATTTACAAGTGTATTGCGTATCATGCTTGCATTGTTAACTGTCATGGCATATAGACCTATTTTGTATACGGATATAAACCTCGATGATGGGACTTTTCGAGAAAGCTTGCGAAGACGAGTTTTCATTGGTAAACTCCCTAGGTGAAAAGATACTTCTGAGCTCCACCAGTATGATGGGAGGGTTCGGAGAGATATCTTTAATAAAAGGTTTTTACCCGTATTAGGATTTTTGCATTCACAAAAACACTGCTTTCTTTCACAAGCGATTACCTCGATGATGGGACTTTTTCGAGGAAGCTTGCGAAGGTGAGTTTCATTGGTAAACTCTCTAGGTGCGAGGATACTCCCGGATCCCACCAATATGATGGGCGGATTCGGAAAGTACACTCAATAAAAGGTTTTCGTTTGGTGCTATTTCAATTTTATGCCACGCATTTCATAATTGCATCACATGTACACTAAGGTCGTAAAATATTCGATCAACAGAATAAAAGATAAATCAAACAAATGATAGCAAAAGAAACACAAAAACAAAATAAATGGGTTAAGACAATAAGTGATTAAATGGTACCGTTCGTGGAACGGACGTCACAGGGGGTGCTAATCCTTCCTCGTGCGTAACCGTACTCCCGAACCCAAACTCTAAAAAAACACGTAGACTAGTTTATCGTTCTTTCGACAAACCTAAAATTAATTTAGTACTTCGTCGAATAGAACAAATTTGATCTGGTGGCCAATCACACCTAAACAAAAAAGATTGATGGCGACTCTCCAAGTTAATCAGGTCTAGCAGACGGGTTCCCAGACCCGCACGTTGCGACAGGAATCATAGATGGGCAGCCTTGAAGCATGTCTATTTCAACAATCTTTGGAGAGGAACTGCGACTGTTGCTGCTTTTATCGTGGTGATACTCACTCTTACGCAACCTATATTAGCAATCTTGGAACGAGTAACGCACCCAAAATAAAATCAGTCCTTTTATTTGTACTAATTTTTGTTTATTTCACACTTCTAAATTTATTTGCTTGACAGTTTGAGTAGTAGGGTGGCTTGGTTTCAAACTTTGTTGTTTTTAACATGGAACAATTGTATTTTTATTAGATTTTATCATATTTTTTTGAGATTGTATTGTTTTTATTCAAAACCCACATCTTTCCTTATTAATTACTCTCTTTTTGTTCAAAGTAATCGTATTAAAATAAAATTTTAGAATCCATCAAATGCTAAACTTGTAATAACTAAGAAAATTTACCCAAAATTTTAAAATAAAAAAAATTAAAATCTCAAATGGCTTTTTCCAAACTTATATCACCAAAAAAGCAAGTCTCATAATTAAAAAAGAGAATAAAAAATAAACAATCGATCACTAAAGGTAATTGAGTCTGGTTGATTCCTTGAAAAACTTAAGCTCAACTCACCCATTATATATATATTTTATTAAATATAAAAAATATTTTTATATTAGTATTTTAAAATATATTTTAAAATTAAAATGAAATAAAATATAATATTTATTAATAAAAATAACAGTATTCTTGGTCAAGTCGGTGTAGAACCTGAGCCTAGAAAATCATATCCGGGCCCGCCTGTAGGATCAAGCCTGCAGGCTTTGGCAGATAACTCAGCCCATGGAGAGCTCCACCAGCCACCCTCTTGTGGTTGGGTTGGGCTGATATGAACTTAAGCTGCTAAGTGCTAGGCCATTAAAAAGAAGGGTCCAAATAATAATCCGCGTGGCGCTGGTCAACCCAATCAAGGAAGCAGCGCAAAGTGCAGCAGCTTCGCAGAAAGTCTGAAGGAGGAAGAGACAATTCATGGTGGTGGAGAATTGATTCTGCTGGGGAAGGTGAGTTACTCTGAACAATCAAGTAGGTAAACTTCCATTTCTGATCTGTTTTGTCCTTGAACGTTTGGTGAAAGGTTTCCTTGCTTCATGTGGTCAACGAATATAGAAATTAACCTGTTTTGAATTGGTTAAGAGAAAATCACTAATCAAAATTTCAACATGGGAGATCTATGACTCAACAATCTTTTTTTTCTTTTGTTCAGTTGGAGCCTGGTCTGTGGAGTGGTTATCTCAGAAAAACCCTACAAAATTGCAATATTGACTATGTTCCATGGCCTCTTCGCTGCACGTTCCATACAATAATCTGCAGGATTCCTGGCCTCTTCCCTGTTCCACCGTTGACAACAACATATACCACCATGCAATGTAGATTTAACAAATATATGCTGTACATGTGAGTATTTTCAGGAGTAAGAAAGCGGAATGAGAGCACATGATCTGTGCTCTTTTTCCAAAGTTGCACAGAATGGGTCCTTGTTGGCAGGGGCGGAGCCTCCTTATCTAATGGCCCCCCCAAAACTTTAAAATTTTTTTTATAATATATAAAATTTTAAAATTTTTTTATATATTATATGAATGGCCACTTTAAAATAATTTTTTATTTAATAATTAATATAAATAATAAAATAATAAAATAATTTTACATATGACACTTAATTTTAATTTTTTTTCAATTTATATTTATTTATTTTTTTATTTTTATTCTATTTGTTCATATGTTATAAGTTTTTATAAATTTTCTTTTCAAATTTCTACAAATCATTAACCATATTTTTTTTCTTTTTTATTATGTAATATGTAATACTTACTTTTTACTTGTCATGTTCTTTTTTTTAATGTTAAGTAGATTTTATTTTTTATGATTTTAATTTTTAAAAATTAATAAATTATTATGTAATTTTTAAATATAAATTATAGTGTTACATTATTACTTAAAATTTTATCGATGTATCAGTTTTTCATTAATCCTAATATACAAGAGACAATTAACTTGAGTATATTCTTTTATATATTTTACATTTTATATTTAATTAAAATGAAATTATTTTAAATATATAGTATTTAAATAATATTAATTATATAAAAAATTATTAATTATATATATATATTTTTAACTATTTATATTTTTATTATTAATTAAATTTAATATATTAATTTTTAAAAATTTTTAATTTTATGTGTTTGATCTCTCTAATAAAATTTAACTAGCTCGGTCCTGCTTGTTGATTGAGGGGGCAAGCCTTTTTATGCTGTTTGAGGGCTGTATTCTGTTTGATGCTGTAAAGAAAGGGGCTGTGATGTTTTTCTGACGTCCGAGATATGTTTTGCACATGGTGATTTCGTTTCTGACAATATAGGGTTGTTAATTCCCTGTTGGTGGTTGCAATTTTTTATAACCCCCAATTGTTATCAAAAAAGAAGTGACTCGAGAAGTGTGCCTCGTGATGTCAAATCTCCATATAAAGTATTGAACAAGGAATAACTTTTTGTCGCGTGCAAAACAAGACAAGGAAAACGCAATAATTTTGTTCGAAGATTGACCGGTAGACGACTTGTGCAGTCAAAGGATGGGTCTTAAAATAAGGTGGCCATTTTCTTCTGTTAAATTTGAGAGAAGGTTGTTCGTTACTCTCCGCCGTATAAAACTAAAACGCCAAGATTGACCGGATCCAGTTGTACTCAATACTTTGCAACTAAGTTGGCTCATTTTGCACTTTGAACCTTGAGCTGTTTCTTCTGGTTTGATCCTCCTCTACAGCATCGGAGCTATGACTTCGCTTCTTAATTTAGAGGGTATTGATTTTATTAATTTTTTTTATCTATAACAAATTGCTTCACTTTTGATGAAATTAAGATTTTTCAACTGGAACTGATCCCAAGTTTTTGTGGTAAATCTAAAGTTGAACCATAGCAAGTGTCCCAAAACCAAGGTTGGGGCATGATTACTTCTGTTGCTATTGCTCACTAGTGAGACTGTCGCTTGTTTCACATGAAAAAGATGTTGCAAATATGGCGAAAACCATCAAAAAAGTGCTCCACTAATTGAAAACAACTGCCAACCCCAAGATTTGGAAATTGAAATTCCTATAGAAGTCTTAGAGCTTGTGCCCCCAAGTGTTGTATTTAAAGGTCCTAGTCATTTTCATGAAGAAAACCAACAAAGCCTACACTCCTCAATTGACTTCAGTAGGGCCTATTCATCATGGAAATGAAAATTTGGCTCAGATGGAACCGCAAAAGCTAAGGTATTACAATAAAGTTTTGGAAAAGACTTCCGAGGAGACATTGAAAGAATTTGCCAGCTACATCGAAAATCATTAGATGATGCAGTTTTTATCATTGAGCTCTTCTTGAAGGAAAGTGAAAAAAATTCCAACGACGACTTCTTCTTAAGCCACAAAGCACTGTTAAGAGTTGAACTTTCAATAGATTTGATGTTACATTCTTTGTCCTTAAAGAACTATATAACCTAGCATTTCCTAAGTTTGATACCTCTTTTCTCGAACTTGCTTGCTGGTACTTTAATGTCCATATAAATTGATCATCGAAGGAAAAGGAGATTAAATGCTTTATGGATTTAATTAAACATCAAGTAGAGAGTAATTGATTACGAAATGTTGATTCGTCAAGAATTTATAACATTTAAAATATATCGATGTTGCGTGAAATTGGTGTTAAGTTTATTAATGTTAAAAATAGTATGTTTAAGATTAATAAGAGTACAATTAATAATAATATAAACAGCTTGCTTAATGTAGAATTTGAACAAGGAATGCTAAAACTCTCAATTATTGATGTGGTGTACGAAATTGAAACTCGTTTTAGACACTTGATGACCTTCAAATAATGTCACTATCCACATAAGATTTTTTTTTATAGTTATATTCAATTATTAGATTTTCTAGTCGATATTGATAAAAATGTAAATTTATTGATAAAAGAAGAGATTATTGTCAATAGATTGGGTTGCAATGCAACTGTGGTAAATATGATTAACAATCTTGCGGTGGGAGTCGTACAATCAAGTTTTCTCTATGGAAAAATTGGAATGCATCTAAACTAGTATTATGATAATTCTTGTAATTGTAGAATGGTAACTTCGAAGCATGTTTATTTCAACTATTTTTGAAGAGGATTTGCAACTATTGTTGCTTTCATCGTGGTGGTACTCACTCTCACACAAACCATATTGACAATCTTAGCTTGAGCAAAGCCCAGAAAATAAAATATTCTCACTTGATTGCACTTTTCTATTCAATTAAAGTGAAAATCAGCTTTTTCATGCGTGTTAATTTGTGTTTGTTTCACACTTTTAAGTGTATTTACCTTACCACTTTGAGTAGTAGGAGAGTTTGCTTTCAAACTTCGTAGCTTTTATCATGCAGTGCCACTACCGATGAACAATTGCGTGCCTATTAGATTTTATCATATTTTTATAGAATTGGCTTGTTTTTTGTATGTGGCTATTATCACTCTTCTTTTATTTTTTTTTTCATTAAAAAAAATCATAACTTTCCTTACTAATTATTCCTTTTTTCTTTAGTTAAAGTATTAAAATTAACAATTAAGAAACTTTTACACGAAATGTTAAAATAAACAAATAAAAAAAAAAAAACCCAACCTCATACTCTGTGTGGTGCATAAACATTTGTCTGCTACATTTTCTTCTTCAAGCTTTTTACTCTTTGAAGCTAAGGTTGTATCACTGTGATATTGGTTTCTTCTGCAGTGATATTCTGATAATTCAAGTTTATATCAATGCATATTTTAGGTCTAGCTTGCATATTGAAATGTAGGACATGTAATATAGTTTAATTAGTTTCCTCTGCTGCAAAGTCCTCTTTGGCGCTCCAAGACGAGAGATGACCCAACACCCAAGAGTGGAGGGTAGTTTGTTTATGGGGCTGTGACCTCCCAAAAAATTTTAAAATGTTGTATATATTACATATTTTTGGTTCTTTTTTAAAGGTATATATATATTTATCTTAATACCTTTTCAAAAATTTTTAATTTTTAATTTTTTAATTTTAACTTCTAATAAAAATTGATTAACTCTGCCCCTGAATTGAATTATAATACGAAAACTTAAATTCGCAACTTCTTCCTCTGTTTCTTTTATCTTCGCAACTTCTTTGCATCCTTATCTGCATAATTATCAAACAATTAGCATTTGCATTACATAAAGGGTTTATATATGGCAGGTGGTGTTTGGGCCACGGTTCAACAAAATGTCAGTTAGGATTTTGTGAAGGAGTTTCTGCTGGAGAAGGTGAGATAATCTGAACAATCAAGTAGGTATAACTACATTTGTGGTCTGTTTTGTCCTTGAACATTTTGGTAAAAACTTTCCCCGCTCCATGTGGCTCACGAATATAGAAATTAACCTGGCTGGAATTGGTAAAGAGGCAATCACAAATCAAAGTTTCAACGTGAGAGATCTAGGACTCAACAATCTTTTCTTTTGTTAAAGGAGAGGCTGCTCTGTGGAGTGGTTATCTCAGAAAAACACTATAAAATTTCGATACGACAAATGTGGGGCTGCGTATGCTTTTGCCCTTGGCCTTTGTGGCCAGGTACATTGAATTTAGGGCATGTAGTTCCTGGAGTAAATCAATTATGCAATGATCAACCACCTGCTTCCCTGGTAACAAAAAAAAAAAGGGTTGGAATTGAATGAAAGAAATTGTTTTTCCACATGTTTTGATGATGCGAGGGTGGAAGAACTCCTCCTGTTAGGCTAGTATTAATTCGCATGGAGAGGCAAGTGTAGATGGAACTTGGGTAGGACCCATGTGTTCACTCAGCCAGGTCTAGCGAGTCCCACAGACGATTGTGATTCACGGGTGCGTGGGACCGACTCGGGATTGAGATTTGACCCGCATCCAAATCCACAGACCTGACAACTAACAGTTAACAAGGAATAAGTTTTTGTACTAAAAATTGACTCGTAGACGACTTGTGCAATCCAAGGATGGGACTTAAGAAACAAGGTGGGCATTTTCCCCTATAAATGTCAGAGAACTTTGCTCATTACTCTCGCCAAGACTTGCCGGAACCAGTTGTATTCAACAACGAAACCAAGTTGGTTCATCTCGCACTTTGAACCTTGAGCTGTTTCTGCTGGTTTGATCCTTTTCTTCAGCATCAGAGGTATGTATTTCTATTCTTAAGAGGGTTTTGATTTTATTTATTTTTTATTTTTAGTTAATTGTTTCACTTTTGATGAAATTAAGTTCCTTTATCTGAATCTAACTCTATGATTTTTTGGGGTAAATCTAAAGTTGTGGCTTGATAAGGCTTTAATCTAAACGTGTGGCTTGATTAATTTTATTGCTATTGCTCACTAGTTTAATTGTCGTTTGTTTACATGAGAAGGAAGTTGCATATATGGCAGCAAACACCGACCAAGAAATTGCTCCACTAAATGAAAACAACGACCAACCCAAAGACTCAGCAATTGATATCCCTGAAGAAGGCTTAAAGCCTGGGCCTGAGTGTTGTATTTACAAGGTCCCTATACGTTTTCGTGCAGGAAACGAAAAAGCCTACACTCCTCACTTGATTTCAATAGGGCCTATTCATCATGGTGACCCAAATTTGACTGACACGAAGTTGCAAAAGCGAAGATGTTTCGACGAATTTTTGGAAACCACTTCTCCGGAGACATTGAAAGACCTTCATGTATACGTTAAAGAGCATTTAAAGCGTATATGCAGGTGTTATGCCGCCCAATTTATGTATGAGTTGAAGCCTTCCGAACTTATTGACATAATATTACATGATGCAGTTTTTATCATTAGACTCTTCTTGAGGGATTGGACAGAAAAGCAAGGATCCATCAGCAAGGACGACAACGATCATGAGGAGGACGACTACTACGACTTCTTAAACCAAAGAGATGACAAGGAGGATGACTACTTGGGCTTCTTAAACAAAAATGCATTGTCAAGAGTTAAACTTCTAACGGATTTGACGTTACTTGAAAATCAACTTCCGTTCTTTGTTCTTGAAGATCTATACAAGTTCGCTTTCCTTAAATCTGAGGAACTCTCTTTTCTCAATCTTGCTTGTGCGTATTTTGGTATAAAAAACGATCCATCATTGGAAAAAAAGAAGATTAAACACTTTACCGATTTAATTAGATATCAGGTGCTGAGGGCTTGTTCGTTGAACACTGGTATACGTAGAGGAAACCACAATGTGCACAGCGCAACGAAATTGCATGAGGCTGGTGTTAAGTTTAAATGTACTACAGTTAAAGATAAATGTGGTGTTATGTTTAATGGTGTTTCATATAATTGTTTTGAGATTGGTGGGCTTGAGTATGAAGATATTAAGTTTATGAATTGGATTATGGATGATGTGCTCGAATCTCCTAAATGCGGCTTGCTTGAGGTACAATTTACGAAGGGAGTGCTAAAATTGTTAACTATTGATGTGGAGTACGAGACTGAGATTCGTTTTAGAAATTTGATGGCCTTCGAACAGTATTATTATCCAGAAGAAGAAGCTTATTTTTGTAGTTATATTAAACTGCTAGACTCTCTTGTTAATACTAGTGAAGATGTAGATTTATTGATAAAGGAAGGAATTATTGTCAATAAATTGGGTAGCAGTGAAGCTGTGGCAATTATGATTAACAATCTTGCAGTAGGAGTTGTACATTCAACTTTGCTCTATGGTGGAATCGGTCAGGAACTAAACAAGCATTATAAAAGTTCTTGGAACCGGAGAGTGACCTCCTTGAAGCATGTCTATTTCAATAATCTCTGGAGAGGAACTGCGACTGTTGCTGCTTTCATCGTGGTGATGCTCACTCTCATACAAACCGTATTGGCAATCTTAGAAAGAGCAATGCCCACAAAATAGATTCTCCTACTTGAATGCAGTCTTCGATTCAATGAAAAATCAAATTAGTCTTTTTATGTCTGTTAATTTGTGTGTGTTTTGCTCTTTTAAGTTTATTTGCGTCTCCACTTTGAGTGAAAGAGGAGTTTGTTGTTCTTATCATGTACTGCTACTATCAATGAATAATTGTGTGCTTATTTCATTTTAGCATATCTTTATTTGATTGGCTTGTTCCTTTACTAACTAGTAGTAAGATTTGTTTATATACTATCTCTCATTCTTTTTCTTTTTACTTTTTATATTCAAAAGACCCAACTTTTTGTACTAATTATTTTTTTTTCTTTTGTTCAAAGCAAAGTATTAAAATAAACACCTAAATTCATCAAACATGTAACTTGTGACTAACTTTGTGACGATTAATAAACTTTTATACAAAATATTAAAATAAACAAAAATAATCAAAATCTCAATCCTTTTTCTTTTAGAAAATCTTTTTAGCTAAAAGAAAAAAAAATGAATAGTCCATCATTCAAAGTGATTGGGTTTAATTGACACTTTGAAAATTTAAGTTGAACTCACTCATTTAAGTTATATCTATTTTTAAATATCAAAACAAATTTATATTAATATTTTGAAATATATTTTATAATTTAAATAAATAAAAATATAATATTTATTAATATAACAATATTTTTTGGTTGAGCCAGGTTAGATTTGGGCTTAAAAATCTAGTAGGGTCTGATCAAGGCTGGTAGCCCAGCCCACGAACAGCTCTCTCAATCACCCTCCCGGTGGTTGAGTTGGGCTGATATTAAGTTGAGCTCGTGTAGTAAGTGTTAGCCCATAAACAAGAAGAGTCCAAATAATAATTCGCATTAGCAGGCCAACCCAATTATGGAAGTAGTGCGAAGAGACGCAGCTTGGAAGGGGGGAAAACTGGAAAGTCAATGGAAGTCTGAAGAAGGAAGAGACAAGTCATGGAGTTGGAGGAGGGCGGTGGTGATGAAGATAGGACCCGCATCCAAAGCCACAGAGCTTACCTTGTGTAGACACTGTGTTTTGATTTCTAATTCAGTGTTATGTGGAAAATGTTGGGTTGTTCTGTTAAAAGCTTCAGCCTAATAGAAAGGCTATGTAAAGTACCCCCAGGGTTGTCACCATCTAGAAAATGTTTCATGAGCGCACATTCTTTGAAGACAACATGGCAAGTACCATGCTCAGTTCTGGTTCCTATTTTTTAGTTATTGTATTTATTGCATTAAACTGTGTGAAATTTTCAGTTGGCAGCAGATCAAGTTGATTGTAATGTTGTCAGGCCAAGGGAGATTCTGAACTGGATAATTATTGTCTTTGAGTTGTGCTGCAAACTCAGAACAGCTCCATATTCCTCGGCTGCCATCTGTCTGGTTCCCGACAGGAAACTGACCAAGCAAACCCTGTCCTGGATCTTTTAGTGAGCTTGCAGTCCGTAGATATGATTCTGAACTTGCAGGCTGTATTCTGGTGGAGATCGTCTCTAGACTACCCATTACCAAATAGCTGCAGTTAAGAACCAGATGAAAATGGCAACCCAGCACACTCCATTAAGGATTTGCAGAATACAAAGGTAGTTTGCTGCCTGACATGTTATGAAGGGTTTTAACATATTTCATTGTATTTCCGGTAGCTGGGGAATCCTGCACAAGTTTTGAATGTGGATTCCAACAGCCATGTGCCCTCTGCAAATAGCATTCTCCTTGTAGAACATACACATACATATTAGAGTATACAGAAATGAAAAAAAAATAATTCAAAACTAAACAATCACGTGACTTTGTCTCTTTAAACAACCTCTTAAAAAACAATGATTCTTTGTCACTTCAAACAAAACGAAAAAGAAAAAACAACGACGATGTGCAATCGAAGGTTGGGACTTAATAGAAAGATGTGCAATCTAAACTAAATAATAATAATAATAATAATAATAATATAGGGTTGAGTCTTAATTAGAAGACATGTGCAATCGAAATATGGGGCTTAAAAAAATGTGGTGGGCATTTTCCTCTGTTAGATCTGACACAACCTTGTTCATTACTCTCGGTTCGTACAAAACTGCAATGCCAAGAATTGCTGGATCCTGTTGTACTCAATAATCCAACTAAGTTGGTTCATTTTGCATTTTGAACTTCCAGCTTTTTCTCTTGGTTTGATCCTCCTCTTCAGCATCAGAGGTACGTACCTCTATTCTTAGTTCTTATGTCGGTATTGATTTCCTTTACTTTTATCTTTAGCTAATTATTTCACTTTTGATGAAATTAAGTAGCTTCATCTACATCTGACCCCAAGTTCTTTTTGGAGTAAATCTAAAGTTGGGGCTTAATAAGTGTCCCAAATCTAAAGTTTGAACACTTTGTTGGACTTAATAAAGCTTAAAGCTTACTATTCAAAAAAAAAAAAAAATAAAGCTTAAATCTTGATTAATTATGCTGCTATTGCTAACTAGTGAGAAATATTGTCATTTGTTTCCATGATTGTTTCCATGAGAAGGAAAGTTGCAAATATGGCAAACACCGACCAAGAAATTGCTCCACTTATTGAAAAAAACCAGCAACGCCAAGATTTGGCAATTGATATCCCTGAAGAAGACTTAGAGCCCGCACCTGAGTGTTGCATTTACAAAGTCCCTAGACGTTTTCGTGAAGCAAAAGAAAATGCCTACACTCCAACTTTGATTTCAATAGGGCCTCTTCAACGTGGTAAAACGAATTTGGCTCGAATGGAGAGGCAAAAGCAGAGATATACAAAAAAATTTTGTCAAAGGACTTCCAAGAAGACCTTGGAAGAATTTGTGAGCTTCATCCAAGAGCATTTAAATCGTACATGCAAGTGTTATCAAGTCCAATTTGTCTTTAAGACTGAGTCGGAGGCTTCCAAGTTTACAGAGATGATACTATATGATGCAGTTTTTATCATTGAGTATTTATTGAGGAACTTTGAAAGAGAAGGCAATGACTTCTTATTCCATAGAGAATGGTTTAAGTATTGAACTTCAAACGGATTTAACGTTACTTGAAAATCAATTACTGTTCTTCGTCCTTGAAGATCTATATAACCTAGCTTTTGCTACTTCTGATAAGCCCTCTTTTCTCCATCTTGCTCACCTGTACTTCAAAGTCGATGAAGATCAAACATTAGACCAAAAGGGCATTAAACATTTTACAGATTTGATTAGACGCCATAAAGTGAGAACTCACCCTTCAAACTTAGTTGAGAAAACCAACAACAGATACAGTGCAACGATGTTGTGTGCCATTGGTGTTTGGTTTAAATTTGTAAAAGACTGCTTGCTTAATATCAAATTTAAAGGAGTGCTACAAATCCCATCTTGTCGTGTGGAGTATGAAACTGAGACTATTTTTAGAAACTTGATAACCTTTGAGCAATGTTATTATTCAAAAAAGACTTATTTTTGTAATTATATTTAACTACGAGATTTATTCATTGATATTGTTAAAGATGTAAATTTGCTAGTTAAAAATAAGACTATTTTCATAAAATGGGAAGCAGTGCAGCTGTGGTAAATATGATTAACAATCTTATGGTGGGAGTTACAAGTTTGTGCTATTATAAAATCGGTGAGGATCTAAAGCAGTATTATCCCGTGCTTGTGAAAATCCTTTGAGAGTGATAACTGTTTATTTCGGGATCTTCACTGTCATACAAACCATAGTGGCAATCTTGTAAAGCCCCAAAAATAAATACTCCTCTTTGATTGCAGGTTTTCATTCCATCTTTTTTACGTGTGTTAATTCTATTTGTTTCGCACTTTTATTTGTTTGCCTTTCCACTTTATAAGTAGGAGAGTTTGGTTTCAAATTTTGTTGCTTTTCATATTTTTCTTGGTTTGACTTTGTTCCTTTACCTAGCTACTAATCACTCTTTTTTTTTATTCAAAGGCCACAACTTTTCTTATTGATAATTCATTTCAATGAACGTCTAACTTATAACAATTAAAAAAGGTATACATAAAATATTAAAATAAATAAAAATAAAGATATTTCTTCCAAACTTTAATCTTTGAAAAAAACAAATTTCATAATTAAAAGAAAAAATAAAAAAATAAGTTGTCAATTGCTAGAGGTGATTAGATCCGATACACACCTTGAAAACTTAGACTTATCCATCTATTTAAGTTATATTTATCATTAAGTATTAAAAAATTAATTTTTATATCAATAGTGTAAAATATATTTTTAAATTTAAATTAAATAAAAATAATAATAATATTTTTGAATCGAACTAAATTAGATCCAAATTTAAAAAATCATATCCAAATCCGACTGAAATCATGTGAGGCCTGCCAATTGGGCTGGTAACCCGGCCCGTGGACGGCTCTACTTGCCACCCTCCTTTAGTTGGGTTGAGAAGCAGCTAAGAAGTGGGGTTAAATTGCCAGGTCAGTGAAAGTGTGAAACAGGAAGAGACAAGTCTTGGTGGTGGGGAATTGATTCTGCTGGGGTCATGGTGGTGGGGAATTGATTCTGCTGGGGAAGGTGAGTTACTCTGAACAATCAAGTAGCTTGTTCATTACTCTCTGCCGTCTAAACTGAAACGCCAAGACTTGCTAGATCCAGCTGTTCTTGCAACTAACTGGGTTCATTTTGCACTTCGAACCTTGAGCCGTTTCTTCTGGTTTGATCCTCTTCCTTTGCGTCATCAGAGGTACGTACTTCTATTCTCAATTTAGAGGGTATTGATTTTATTTATTTATTTATTATCTTTAGCAAATTGCTTCACTTTTGATGACATAAAGTTCCTTCATCTAGATCTGATCCTAAGTTTTTGTGGTAAATCTAAAGTTGAACCCTTATAAGCGCCCCAAAACGAAAATTTGGGGCTTGACTTGATTAGTTCTGTTCCTATTGCTCACTAGTGAGAATTGTGGTTTGTTTTACATGAGAAGGAAGTTGCAAATATGGCAAACACCGACCAAGAAAGTGCTCCACTAATTGAAAACAACCACCAACCCCAAGATTTGGTAATTGAAATCCCTGTAGAAGTCTTAGAGCTTGCTCCTGAGTGTTGTATTTACAAGGTCCCTAGTCGTTTTCGTGAAGCAAACCAAAAAGCCTACACTCCTCAGTTGATTTCAATAGGGCCTCTTCATCATGGTAACGAAAATTTGGCTATAATGGAACGGCAAAAGCTGAGATATTACAAGAAATTTTCAGAAAGAACTTCCGAGGAGACATTGGAACAATTTGCGAGCTACATGCAGAACGTATATGTAAGTGTTATGAAATCCAGTTTATCCTTTTGTTAGAGGCTCCCAAGTTTAAGAAGATAATATTACATGATGCAGTTTTTATCATTGAGCTCTTCTTGAAGGAAAGCAAAAAAAATTCTGACGATGACTTCTTAAGCCGCAAAGCATTGTTAAGTGTCGAACTTCCAACAGATTTGATGTTACTTGAAAATCAACTCCCGTTCTTTGTTCTTAAAGAACTATATAACGTAGCATTTCCTAACTCCGATATCTCTTTTCTCGAACTTGCTTGTTGGTACTTCGACATACATATTGATCGATCACTGAAAGAAAAAGAGATTTAACACTTTACGGATTTAATTAGATACCAAGTAGTGAGTAATCGCCCGCAAAACATTGGTCCGTCGAGGATCTACAATATCTACCAAGTAATGAGTACTCGTCCACGAAATATTGATCGGTCGAGAATCCACAATATCTACAATGCATCGATGTTGCATGAGGTTGGGGTGAAGTTTGTTGGTGTTAAAAGTGGTATATTTAAGATTGGTAAGAGTACAATTAATAATACTATAAACAGCTTGCTTGACGTAGACTTTGAGAAGGGAGTGCTAAAAATCCCAGTTATTGATGTGGGGTATGAAATGGAGACTCGTTTTAGAAATCTGATGGCTTTCGAACAATGTCACTATCCACATAAGGCTCACTTTTGTAGTTATATTCAATTACTAGACTCTCTTGTTGATACTAGTGAAGATGTAGATTTATTGGTAAAGGAAAGAATTATTGTCAATAGATTGGATAGTAGTGCAGTTGTGGCAGATATGATAAACAATCTTGCGGTGGGAATTGTACATTCAAGTATGCTCTATGGCAAAATCGGACATGATCTAAACCAGTACAATGATAATTCTTGGAATCATAGATGGGCAGCTTTGAAGCATGTCTATTTCAACAATCTTTGGAGAGGAACTGCGACTGTTGCTGCTTTTATTGTGGTGGTACTCACTCTTACACAGACTATATTAGCAATCTTGGAACGAGCAAAGCCTACAAAATAAAATCAGTCTTTTTATTTGTACTAATTTGTATTTATTTCGCACTTCTACGTTTATTTGCTTGACCGTTTGAGTAGTAGGGTGGTTTGGTTTCAAACTTTGTAGCTTTTATCAGGGAACAATTGTATTCTTATTAGATTTTATCATATTTTTATGGGATTGGATTGTTTTTATTCAAAACCTACATCTTTATTAATTATTCTCTTTTTCTTTAAAGTAATCGTATTAAAATAAAATTTTAGAATCCATCAAACATCAAACTCGTAATAACTAAGAAAGTTTACACGAAATTTTAAAATAAAAAAAATCAAGATCTCAAATGGTTTTTTCCAAACTTATATCACTAAAAAAGCAAGTCATAATTAAAAAGGAAAATAAAAAATAAACAACCGATCACTAGAGGTAATTGGGTCTGGTTGATTTCTTGAAAACTTAAACTCAACTCACCTATTATATATATATATATATATTATTAAATATAAAAAAATTTTACATTAGTATTTTAAAATATATTTTAAAATTAAAATGAAATAAAATATAATATTTATTAATTAAAATAACAGTATTCTTGGGTCAAGCCGTGTAGAACCTGAGCCTAGAAAATTGTATCCGGGCCAGCCTGTCGGATCAAGCCTGCAGGCTTGGGCTGATAACTCGGCCCATGGAGAGCTCCACCAGCCACTCTCTTGAGGATGGGTTGGGCTGATATGAACTTAAGCTGGCAAGTGTTAGCCCATTAAAAAGAAGGGTCCAAATAATAATCCGCATGGTGCTGGTCAACCCAATGAAGGAAGCAGTGCGAAGTGCAGCAGCTCCGCAGGGGGGCAAACTTCGTCGTCAGTGAAAGTCTGAAGGAGGAAGAGACAATTCATGGTGGTGGAGAATTGATTCTGCTGGGAAAGGTGAGTTACTCTGAACAATCAAGTAGGTAAACTTCCATTTCTGGTCTGTTTTGTCCTTGAACGTTTGGTGAAAGGTTTCCTAGCTTCATGTGGTCAACGAATATAGAAATTAACCTGTTTGAATTGGTTAAGTGAAAATCACTAATCAAAATTTCAACATGGGAGATCTATGACTCAACAATCTTTTTTTTCTTTTGTTGAGTTGGAGCCTGGTCTGTGGAGTGGTTTTCTCAGAAAAACGCTTCAAAATTGCAATATTGACTAATTCCATGGCCCCCTCTCTGCACGTTCCATACAATTATCTGCAGGATTCATGGCCTCTTCCCTGTTCTACTGGTGACAACAACATATACCATGCAATGTAGATTTAACAAATATATGCTGTACATGTGACTATTTTCAGGAGTAAGAAAGCAGAAAGGGAGCACACGATTTGGGCTCTTTTTCCAAAGTTGCACAGAATGGGTACTTGTTGGATGAGGGGGCAAGCCTCTTTGTGCTGTTTGAGGGCTGTTTTCTATTGGATGCTGTAAAGGAAGGGCCTGTGATGTCTTTCTGACTTCTGAGATATGTTTTGTACATGGTGATTCATTTCTGACTACGTAGGGTTGTTAATTCCCTGTTGGTGGTTTACAATTTTTGATAAGCCCCAATTATTATCAAAAAGGCAATGACAGGCGATGTGTGCCTAGTGATGTGAAATCTCCATATAAAGTATTGAGTGCCTAGTGATGTGAAATCTCCATATAAAGTATTAAAAGAGCAACAACTTTTTATCACATGCAAAAAAAGACAAGGAAAACGCAATAATTTTGCTCGAAGATTGAGTGGTAGACGACTTGTGCAACCAAAGGATGGTATATTTAAGATTCATGAGAGTATAATTAATAATATTATAAACAGCTTGCTTAATATAGAATTTGAAAAAGGATGTTAAAATTCTCAATTATTGATATGGCGTGCGAGATTGAAACTCGTTTTAAAAACTTGATAGTTTTCGAATAATGTCACTATCCATATAAAGTTCATTTTTATAATTATATTCAATTATTAGACTCTCTAGTTAATATTGTTAAAGATGTAGATTTATTGGTAAAAGAAGAGATTATTGCCAATAGATTGGGTTGCACTACAACTGTGGCAAATATGATTAACAATCTTGCTGTGGGAGTCGTACATTCAAGTTTTCTCTACGGCAAAATTGGGATGTGTCTAAATTAGTATCATGATAATTCTTGTAATTGTAGAATGGTAACTTTAAAGCATATTTATTTCAACAATTTTTGAAGAGGAACTGCAATTATTGTTGCTTTTATTGTGGTGTTACTCACTCTCACACAAACCATACTGACAATCTTAGCTCGAGCAAAGTCCATAAAATAAAATACTCTTACTTGATTGCAATTTTCTATCCAATTAAAGTGAAAATCAGCTTTTTCATGTGTGTTAATTTGTGTTTGTTTCACACTTTTAAGTTTATTTACCTTACCACTTTGAGTAGAAAGGGAGTTTGTTTTCAAACTTCGTAGCTTTTAACATGTAGTGTTACTACCGATGAACAATTGCGTACTTATTAGATTTTATCTCATTTTTATGAGATTGACTTGTTTCTTGTCGTGACTATTATTACTCTTCTTTTATTTTTTTTCTTTTTCCATTAAAAAAATCATAACTTTCCTTACTAATTATTCCTTTTTTCTTTAGTTAAAGTATTAAAATTAACAATTAAGAAACTTTTACACGAAATGTTAAAATAAACAAAAAAAAAAAAAACGCAACTTCATACTCTGTGTGGTGCATAAGCATTTGTCTGCTACATTTTTTTCTTCAAGCTTTCTAGTCTTTGAAGCTAAGGTTGTATCACTGTGATATTGGTTTCTTCTGCAGTGATATTCTGATAATTCAAGTTTACATCAATGTATATTTTAGGTCTAGCTTGCATATTGAAATGTAGGACATGTAATATACTTTAATTAGTTTCCTCTGCTGTGAAGTCCTCTTTGGCACTCAAAGACGAGAGATGACCCAAGGGTGGAGGGTAGTTTGTTTATGGGGCTGTGACCTCTCAAAAAATTTTAAAATGTTGTATATATTACATATTTTTGGTTTTTTTTAAAGGTATATATATTTTTATCTTAATGCTTTTTCAAAAATTTTTAATCTTTATTTTTTATACTTTAACTTCTAACAAAAATTGATTAACTCTGCCCCTGAATTATAATACGAAAACTTAAATTCGCAACTTCTTCCTCTGTTTTTCTTTTATCTTCGCAACTTCTTTGCATCTTTATCTGCATAATTATCAAACAATTAGCATTTGCATTGCGTAAAGGGTTTATATATGGCAGGTGCTGTTTGGGCCACGGTTCAACAAAATGTCAGGATTTTGTGAAGGAGTTTCTGCTGGAGAAGGTGAGATAATCTGAACAATCAAGTAGGTATAACTCCATTTGTGGTCTGTTTTGTCCTCGAACATTTTGGTAAAAACTTTCCCAGCTCCATGTGGCCCACGAATATAGAAATTAACCTGGCTGGAGTTGGTAAAGAGGCAATCACAAATCAAAGTTTCAACACGAGAGATCTAGGACTCAACAATCTTTTCTTTTGTTGAAGGAGAGCCTGCTCTGTGGGGTGGTTATCTCAGAAAAACACTACAAAATTTCGATACGACAAATGTGGGGCTGCGTATGCTTTTGCCCTTGGCCTTTGTGGCCAGGTACATTGAATTTAAGGCATGTAGTTCCTGGAGTAAATCAATTATGCAATGATCAACCACCTGCTTCCCTGGTAACAAACAAAATGGGTTGGAATTGAATGGAAGAAATTGTTTTTCCACATGTTTTGATGATGCGAGGGTGGAAGAACTCCTCCTGTTAGGCTAGTATTAATTCGCATGGAGAGGCAAATGTAGATAGAATTTGGGTAGGACCCATGCTTTCACTCAGCCAGGTCCAGCGAGTCCCACAGACGATTATGATTCACGGGTGCGTAAGACCGACTCAGGATGGAGATTTGACCCGCATCCAAATCCACAGACCTGACTACTAACAGTTAACAAGGAATAAGTTTTTGTACGAAAAATTGACTCGTAGACGACTTGTGCAATCCAAGGATGGGACTTGAGAAACAAGGTGGGCATTTTCCCCTATAAATGTGAGAGAACTTTGCTTATTACTCTCGCCAAGACTTACCGGAACCAGTTGTATTCAATAACGAAACCAAGTTGGTTCATCTCGCACTTTGAACCTTGAGCTGTTTCTGCTGGTTTGATCCTTTTCTTCAGCATCAGAGGTATGTATTTCTATTCTTAAGAGGGTTTTGATTTTATTTATTTGTTATTTTTAGTTAATTGTTTCACTTTTGATGAAATTAAGTTCCTTTATCTGATTCTAATCCTATGATTTTCGGGGGTAAATCTAAAGTTGTGGCTTGATAAGGCTTTAATCTAAACGTGTGGCTTGATTAATTTTATTGCTATTGCTCACTAGTTTAATTGTCGTTTGTTTACATGAGAAGGAAGTTGCATATATGGCAGCAAACACCGACCAAGAAATTGCTCCACTTATTGAAAACAACCACCAACCCCAAGATTTGGAAAGCGGTATCCCTGAAGGAGACTTTGAGCTTGCGCCTGAGTGTTGCATTTACAAGGTCCCTAGTCGTTTTCGTGAAGCAAACCAGAAAGCCTTCGCTCCGCAGTTGATTTCAATAGGGCCTATTCATCATGGTAACACAAATTTGGCACGAATGGAGAGGCAAAAGCAGAGATATTACGACAAATTTTGTCAAAGGACTTCCAAAAAAACATTGGAACAATTTGCCATTTCCATCAAAGCGCAAGTAAGTGATATATGCAGGTGTTATGATGTCGAATTTGTCTTGGACACTGAGTTGGAGGTTTCCAAGTTTGTGAAGATAATATTATTTGACGCAGTTTTTATCATTGAGTTGTTCTGGAGGAACTTTGAAAAAGAAGTCATCGACTTCTTAGTCAATAAGGTATGGTTAAGAGTTGAACTAGAAATGGATTTGTTATTACTTGAAAATCAACTCCCGTTCTTTATCCTTGAAGCTCTATATAACCTAGCTTTTGCCGCCTCTGATAAACCCTCTTTACCCCGACTTGCTTGCTTGTTCTTCAACGAGAACGAAGATCATTTAGTCAACGAAAAGGGGATTAAACACTTTATAGATTTAAATAGAAGAATTCTAGTGAAAACTTGTCCTTCAAACTCAGTTGAGTGTATTGACAACATATACAGCGCAATGATGTTGCATGAGGCCGGTATTAAGTTTGAAGGTATTAAAGATAACTTTGATGGAGGTGACTTGTACGTAAAATTTGAAAAGGGAGTGCTACAAATCCCATATTTTTATTGGAATGACCAAAGTGAAATTTGGATTAGAAACCTGATTGCCTTTGAACAATGTCACTATTCAAGAGAGGCTTATTTTTGTAGTTATATGCAACTGCTAGATTATCTTGTTGACACAGATAAAGATGTGGATTTGTTGGTAAAGGAGGGAATTTTTGTTAATGATATGGGAAGCAGTGCAGCTTTGGCAAATATGATTAACAATCTCATGACAGGAGTTGTAGAAATTAGTCTATGTTATGACAAAATAGGAAAGGATTTGAACGAGTATTATGATAATTCTTGGAACCGTACAAAAACAACCTTGAAACATGTCTATTTCAACAATCTTTGGAGAGGAACTGCTACTGTTGCTGCTTTCATCGTGGTGGTAATAACTCTCACACAAACCGTATTGGGAATCTTGGATCGAGTAATGCCTACAAAATAAATACTCTTACTTGATTGGTAGTATTCAATTCAAAGAAAAATAAAATCAATCTTTTTATTTGTGTTAGTTTGCTTTTGTTTTGCACTTTTTTAAGTTTATTTGCCTTTCCACTTTGAGTGGAAGGAGAATTTGTTTTCAAGCTTTGTTGCACTTATCATGTAATGTACTGTTACTATTAATGAAGAATTGTGTCTATTAGATTTTGTCATTTTTTTATGGGATTGGCTTTTTCGTTTGTACATAACTAACTAGTAGTAAAAGCATGACTCATTCTCTTTCTTTTTTCTTTTTATATTCAAAGGCCACAACATTTTTTACCAATTATTCTTTCTTTCCTTTGTTCAAACTAAAGTATTAAAATTAATTTGTGACTTCATTAAATGTGTAAATTATGACAATTAAAAAAGTTTTTCATGAAATGTTAAATTAAAAACAAAAAAACTAAGATCTCAAATGATTTTTCAAACTTCTATCTTTCTAAGGAAAAAGAAAATTTCTCTCAATTAAAATAGAGAATAACAAATAAATAGTTGATCGGATGCAATTGACATCTTAAAAACTTAGATCCAAACTCACCCATTTAAGTTATATTTATTTTAAAATATAAAAAAATTTATTACTATTTTAAATTTATAATTAAATAAAAATATAATATTTATTATTAAAAAAATATTTTTAGATTGAACTGGTCGGGCCTGGGTCTTAAAAATCATGTCTAAGTTTGGCTCAAGTTAGGCCAATCCCATCAAGGAAGCAATACGAAGAGCAGCTAAGGATGTTAATGGGTACCCTTTTATAGGGTACCCACGGGTATTCGATCCGGTTACATCAAGTTAAGGTACTCCATAAACGGGTTTGGGTAGGATTAGAGTAGCGATTTTACTATCGGAATTTTAATAGGGTAGGGTTCGGGTACCACCCCTTGGGTACCCGTTACTCAAACCCGATTACTATTTATAAACATTTTATTATTATTTTAATAATTAAATTAAAAATTTACAATTTGTACCAACTTTACAAGTAATTTTTTTTGTTAAAAACTAACAAATATATAAAAAGTATAGTTACTCTAATTATTAATATGATGACATTAATATTTTTAAATTAAAAAATTATTAGATTGTTAATTATGTTAAATAATTTGAATATTATATCATATTATAAAGGAATATAATTACTATTACATAAATATACTTTTAATATAAGTATATTTACTTTCTCTTTTATGTTAACATTACAAAAATTATGACTTATAAAATTATTAATTATAATATATATACTTAAAAGAAAGTTTTTGAGATTAGAATAGTTTTGGAACCTAAATGTTTTTTTTTAATTTCATGAAATTAAGAAAAAATATCTTTATAATTAATTAAATTAATTCGTCAAACTATTATCATTAATTAACTTGTAATGTCTTTTAATATATATAGTTTATATATTGTGTTAATTTATAAGGAATATAATTACTATTTTATATATTAAAATAATTTTTATGTATGCGTGTGTGTATATATATACTTTAAATATAAATATATTTACTTTTTATTTTGTATTAACATTATAAAAATTATAACTCATAAAATTATTAATTACAATATATATACCTTTATTTATATAAACTTATAACATATAAATCTTGTAATACCCCGTACTCTCGTTGGACACGAATAAGATTTTATTGATAAAAGGAATGATTATTTGATGCGAATTGGCGTGCTAAGGAATGTGTAAGAACAAAATGTTTTGCATGCGCAGTAACGATAATTAAATATAATATTTTTGTCTGAGATAAATTAGTGAGTTAAAAGATGAATCGGAGGCAAATTGACATATAATAACGTGTTTCGAGACCAAAAAAGACAAGTAAAAAATTTTGGAGTAAAATAATATTTTATTTAATAAAATAATATTAAAATATTAATAATTTATATGTTGTCGAAATTAGTCATGAAAAATGAAATATAACTAATTTAAATGGGGGAGAAAAAGTAAGAATGAAATTTTGAAAAGAAATGTCGTAAGTGAGATCGTGTGAATTTTATTAAATCGAATTAACACGATAAGTAAATATTTAAATATTATGGTAATACCGCATTAGAATGTGATCTCAATATTTTCATATATATATATATATATATGTGAAGGAAGAAGAATAGAAGAAATTGAAATTTAATAAGTGTGAATAGGAATTAAAAATATTAGACTTAATTTTTGGAGAGCAAAGTGTTGAAGAACTCAGAAACTTTCTTGTACATACTTTAGAATTTTGGCCATGTCTTAAGCTACAGAACTCCAATTGCTGAAATTCTTAGACCATTGGAAAGTTAAGAGACATAGCTACAACTTTGATGAAGATCACTTCACTCAGTTCTGTCTCTAAAATAAAGAAAATTATATTGAAAAGTGGTTGGATGTGATATATCGGGAATGGAAATTGTAAGGATGGACAATTAAATTTTTGTGTCTTTTATTATATTTTTAAGCCTAATTAAATCCTAGGTTAATTAAATTCTAAATGAATATTTAGAAGGTGAAATGAGGGAATAAGATAAGTATAAAAAAAATAATAAAAGAAATAAACATGAAATCAAGACAAAAAAAGAAAGAAAGTAGCCATGGTTGGCTAAGCATGTAAAATGATAGTCAAACAAATATTTTTATGTGGAGGAGAGACATGACATGTAAAGTAAAAAGAAGAAGGAAAAGTCAATAAAAGACAAAAGCAAATAAAAGAAATCAAGGGAGAGAGGAGTAAGGGCCGGCCATACAAAATGGAAAAAGGAAAACAAAAGAAATGAAGAGAGAAATGATAGGTAAAAGAGATAAGAAGAGAAAACCGATCAAATAAGGAGGCAAAGAAATAAAAATAAAATTGAAGAAGGACCTAGAAGGGGTCAGCTAAGGAGTGAATAAAAGACAAGAAAAAACGGAGAGAAGATAAAAGAAAGAACGGTGGAAGAAACAAAGAAAAACCAAGAGAAAGGGAGAGAAAGAAAATGGCGTGATGGAGGGAAAAAGAGAGAGGAAAAATTTGGTCAATTTTTGTGGGAAGAGAAGGTTGATTTTGCTGCACTTTTGGAGAAGAACAAGAGCTGATTCAAGCACAAAAAATTGGCAGTAAAAAGAAAAAAATTCGGTTATTGAAGAAGGTGAGAAAATTTGAAAATTTTGCACTATGTTTGGGGGCTGTTTTGGCTGAATTTTGAAGGAATTTTGGTGCTAAAAAATTCAGGTTATTGATGCTGAAAATTGAGCTTGAAGTGGCTGAAAATTTGAGAGTTTTAATGGCTGAAAATGAGGATGTTTGGCTGCTGAAAACCTGAGTTAAAGTGAGCAGCATAGCTGCTGAAATTTTCAGGTTTCATGCCATGAAATATGAGCTATGTGGTGACCAATTTTGGGAGGAAGAAAGGGAGGAGACCACGGTGGTGAAGGGAGGAGGCCACGATGGTGAAGGGAGGAGGAGGAAGAAAGAGAAATGGGCTGAAAATGAAGAAGAAAGAAACGTAGAAGAAGAAAGAAAGAGAGAAAAAAAAAGAAAAAGAAAAAAAATGAGTGGGCATGACCCATGAAAAAATTAATTGGGCATGGCCCAATAAGAACTAAACTTGGGCATGGCCCAATAGGAGAAAAAGTGAATGGACTTAACCCAATGAAAAGAAAATTTGAGAAGCTATGGAGAGGTCCAAGGTCACAAAGAAATGGCAAAGGTCCATTGGTAAGTAAATGTAAAATTTTAAGGTTATGGGTAGTTTATTAATATTGTGTATATTTTAGATGAAAAATATACAAATTGATTTAAGAAATTTAATTAAGTTACTACCCATATAATTGTGCGATTAAGTATGTTGAATTTAAATTTGATGTTAGGAAAAATTATCGTGAAGGCGTGCTGAACGAGACATGCGATCGAGAAATAGAAATAAGTATATACGTGTACGAAAATAACGATGTAAAATTCCACTATTTAGAGATGAGTAGGGGGTGTCGATTTTAAAATATTCATAATCATATATATGTATGAACATATATATGATTTAATTTGCCAATGAATTGTGAAGAGCATGAATTAGTAGAAATTTATAAAATTGTGAATGTAAATTGTTTTTAGAAATCGTTTGAAAAATATATATGATATATATAAAGCATTTTAAAAGAAATGGGAAACAAGCTTTTTAATATGATTTAGTCTCGAAATTGTGCCTTATATAATTGTGTGATGTGCATATGCGATTTAGAGATTTAAATTCTTTATGTACGGTATTTTATGAATCATATGTTAAATTTCATTTTTATAAACATATGATGAATTTTTATGACTTTTATATTGGATATTTAGCAATAAATTTTAGAATGAAACTTCAAGGGTATAAATGATTTTTAAGGCAGTTTTTATAAATGAAATGATATTTCTAACTTATTTGGAAATCGAATGGTTTATGACATTGGGAAGCATGCTGGCTGAATTCTATATTTTTATGAATGATATAAATTGTCCATTTATTTTGGTGACTGGACATAATTTATTGGTCATGCTATGCTGCTAGATAGTTACAAATTTGGTGGATTACGAGTAATAAAACACTGCAGTGAAAGTTGCCGTTGACTGCCTTTAGGAGGGGCACGGTAAACCTGATTAATTATTACCTCGATCGGAAAGGCGAGTAAGGTAACTCCCGAGGTAATGTTAAAAATTCACTTCACGTTAAACTACCACGTGAAGATGAGTTGGGCCAACGCCAAATAGCGACTATATTTTCCAAATATAATATAACTAGTAATAACTTTGGCAGACTTGTTGGGATGCTCTGATCAAGTATCCATGAGTACGTGATTTGGCCTGAACCTAGTTTTTACGAAAGATATCATAAACCTTATGGTTTATTCTCGATAAAATATAATTATTTTATATGGATTGAATTAAGTTTTAACGTTTGAAATTATGTTTCTTGGCATAGTGGGAAAATGGAATTAAATGGCTTTGCGCAGCTCCCCTACTTGTTTATCTGTGAAACGAATTTGTAATTCCTTGCATATGAGGCGAATTACGATTTGTACGTGATATTAAATAATATTTAATTTCTTGGGAGCTTGCTCAATTTTATTGATTTGATTCGAAAATGACTATTAATGTATTTCGATACGGAAAATTTTATTTCATCGATTGTCGATGCTTTTATAAGAAATACTCGACTTTTTAAATAAGGCACAAAACCCCTGTTGGAGATAAATTATTTTTATATTACTGCTATTTATTTTCAACTGATCTGTTATATGCTTGTTTTCTATCTACGCCCTACTCACTGGGTCGATGATATTCACTGAGTCTATGAGACTCACACCCCGTTTTATTTCCCTTTTTGCAGACAGAGATCGATTTAACGTAAAATCATCGACGTGTTGGTCTACCGTGAATAGGTAAAGGCATCTCCTAGCGTACTACCCTGAGTCGCTCCACTGTATCTGTTCTATTAGAGGTCAAGTCGTAGTGCTATATTTATTAAGTTGCAACATATTCTAAATTTTATATAAGCATAAATTTGAAAATTTTAGATTTTAGAGCATTTCAAATGCAAATAAAATGTGAAAAGCTTATTTTAATTTTTATATTCACGATTTAATTTAGAATATGGGAATATCAATATCATGCGGTGATTAAATGTAGTGAATTGACGAGAAATTGTAAAAAAGCTTGTTCGGGAATTGGTGGGATCTCCGGGAGGTCTCGGACATCGGTAGCAATCGGAGAGTGGTTGCTACAAATCTAAAGGGAAGTTACGAGATTAGAAAAGTTAATTGGGTAATTGGATATTCATGAAGAAGATTTTAATATTTTTTTATTTAATTGGATATTTAAACGGGTTAGGATAATTATAAGATAATGGGAATATATTAGGGTTAAAGTTAGGGTAATAATTTTCAAATTATTTAGATAGTTAATAAAATTAAGATATTTGATTTTTAATAAAATTAAAATTCGGATATCTCGAAATTAACATATATCTTACCCGTTGACATTCACAAGAGCAGCAGCATAGAACAAGATCAAACTGCAAAGTCAGTGAAAGTCTGAAGAAGGAAGAGACAAGTCATGGAGGTGGGGGAGAGTGGCGGTGAAGGAGATAGTACCAACGTCCAAAGCCACTGGTATTGGGCAACAGCAAGCATTGCCCAGTTTGGATGGGCTGTATCTTCGTATCGTAAAGGTTATGCTGGTGATCATCGTTTGATGCCCTTGAAAGCTTTTGCCGTCGCTTCTCTGTTCCTCGGCGCCTCTGCCTCCACATCCGTCGCTTTCCTAAACGCTTCCGATGTTCACAAGGTGGTTTAAACAGGTAGAACTATTGGTTCCTGTGTTTTCAAATTTTCACCTTGAACATTACAATTTTCTTTTAATAATTTCATTTGAACAGGTGGAAGATTTGATAGAAGTGGGTGCAAGTAAAAGAACTGGACTTGGAATTCGTCCCAGGGCAGGGCTTTCATTTTTCTTTCCTTTTCAGTGCCTTGTGTTACCTTAATGCAATGAGTTTTGTGGTTCAGCTCTGCATCTTTCTCTGCATAATTATCAAACTATTAGTATTTGCATTACGCAAAGGGTCTATATATGGCAGGTGGTGTTTTGGGCCACGGTTCAACAAAAAGTCAGTTAGGATTTTGTGGAGTTGTAAGTTGATAACAAACACTTGAAGCTGAAAAAAATCTAGTATTCAATTTTCCAACACTCCAATTTTTTTTTTTTTTTGTGGGGAAGTTTTGCGGCTACCAACCCATGATTGCAGGCGAAATTCTGGTATAGATGGTCGGTATACTGCCCATTACCGAATGGCTGCAGTTAAGAAACCAGATGGAAATTGCGCCCAGCACCCCCCATTAAGCATCTGCAGAATACGAAGGTAGTTTTCTGCCTGAAATCTTATGAATGGTTTTAACATATTTCATTGTATTCTGCTCATCACTTTCGCCAAGACCTCCCGGAACCAGTTGTATCCAATAACGAAACTAAGTTAGTTCACTTCGCACTTTGAACCTTGAGTTGTTTTTCCTGATTTGATCCCCCTCCTCTTCAACATCAAAGGTACGTACTTATATTCTTATGAGGGTTTTGGTTTTATTTACATTTATGCATCATGGTAACACAAATTTGGCTCTAATGGAGAGGCAAAGCAGAGATATTACAAAAAATTTCGTCGAAAGACTTCCAAGAAGACACTGGAAGAATTTGCGAGCTTCATCATAGAGCATGTAAGTGGTATGTGCAAGTGTTATGATGTCGAATTTGTCTTTGACACTGAGTTGGAGGTTTCTAAGTTTGTGAAGATGATATTATTTGATGCAATTTTTATCATTGAGTTATTCTTGAGGAACTCTGAAAAAGAAGTAAACGACTGCTTATTTCGCAGAAAATGGTTTAAGAGTTGAAATTCAAACGGATTTGATATTACTTGAAAATCAACTTCCGTTATTTGTCCTTGAAGATTTATATAATCTAGCTTTTCTTACCTCTGATAAACCCACTTTTCTCCATCTTGCTTGATTGTATTTTTATGTCGATGATGATCAAACATTCGACCGAAAGGGGATAAACACTTCACAGATTTAATTAAATGCGATGCAGTGAGAACTCGTCCCTTAAATTCAGATGAGAAAAATTGACAGTAAGAACATGTACAACGCAACGGAGTTGCATGACGTTGGTGTTAAGTTTAAAGTCATAGATGACGACTTGCTTAATGTAAAATTTGAGAAGGGAGTGCTACAGATCCCATATTTTCATGTGGCGAATCAACTAAGACTATTTTTAGAAACCTGATGGTCTTCGAACAATGTCATTATCCAGGAGAAGCTTATATTTGTAGTTATATTCAACTATTGAATTATCTCATTGACACTGATAAAGATGTAGATTTATTGGTAAAGGAAAGGATTTTTGAAAATGAAACAGGTATCAGCGCAGCTGTAGCAAATATGATTAACAATCTTCATATGGGAGCTGTAGATTTTAGTTTTTGCTTTGACAAAATCGAAAAGGATTTAAACCAGTATTATGTGACTTTTGGAACCGTACAAAGGCAACCATGAAGCATATCTATTTCAACAATCTTTGGAAAGAAACTGCAATTGTTGCTGCTGCTTTCATTGTAGTTTTGGAACGAGCCATACCCGCAAAATAAATATTCTTATTTGATAGCAGTTTTCTATTCAATGAAAAATAAAATTACTTTTTATTCATACTAATGTTTGTTTCGCACTTTTAAGTTTATTTGCTTGACCGTTTGCGTAGAAGGGTAGTTTGGTTTCGAGCTTTGTTGTTGTTATAAGGGAAAAATTGTATGCTTATTAGATTTTATCATATTTTTATGAAATTGGATTGTATCTGGTATCTAACTACTAACTTCTAGTAGGATTTTATGAATTGACTCATTCTCTTGCTTTTTTTTTCTTTTTCTATTCACAAGCCACCTCTTTCCTTACTAAGTACTCTCTTCTTTTGTTCAAAGTAATCGTATTAAAATAAATTCTTGAAGCCATCAAATGGAAAACTTATAACAACTACGAAAATTTTACACGAAAATTTCAAATAAACAAAATGTCTCATATGTAGGAATGTCAACGGGTCGGGTACCCTATAATTTCGAGGTACTCGAACCCTAACCTTATAAAAAATTAATTACCCTAACCTTATTAACTATCAATTTAATTTTAAAATTACTACTCTAACCCTAACCCTAATGCATTTCCACTACCCTATAATTACCCTAACCCGTTTAAATACCCGATTAAATAAAAAAATTATTAAAATTTTTTCATGGGTACCCAATTACCCAATTAACTTTTCTAAACTCATAACTTACTTTTAGATTTATATGTTATATGTTTATATAAATAAACATATATATACTGTAATTAATAATTTTATGAGTTATAATTTTTACAATATTAATACAAAATAAAAAATAAATATATTTATATTTGAAATACATAATATATATACACACGCATTCATAAAAGTATTAATGTTATCATATTAATAATTAGAGTAACCATACTTAAACATAAATAACAATCTAATAATTTTTTAATTCAAATATATTAATGTCATTATATTAATAATTAAAGTAATCATACTTTTCATATATTTATTAATTTTTAACAAAAAAATTTACTTGTAAAGTTGGTAAAAATTATAAATTTTTAATTTAATTATTAAAATAATAATAATAATATTTATAAATAATAATCGGGTTCGGATAACAGATACCCAATGGGTGATACTCTAATCTTACCCTATTAAAATTCAAATAGTGAAATCACTACCCTAACCCTACCTGAACCCGTTTATGAGTACCCTAATCCTATATAACCGGGTCGGATACTTGCGGGTATCCTATAATAAAATATTCGTTGACATCCCTACTCATATGATTTTTCCAAACTTATATCTTTAAAAAATAATTCTCTAATTCTCTAATTCATGGCTTCCTCCCTGTTCTACCGGTGACAACAACATATAGCACGCGAAGCAGATTTACCAAATATGTGCTGAACATGTGAATATTTTCAGGAGTACGAGAGCAGAAGTAGAGCACATGGTCTTGTAACAGCTGATGACTGCATGCTTCAATGTTGACTATATATAAATTAAATTCTTAAGTACTGAGGTATGAATGATGGTTTGATGTGATTTTCTGCAGATAGCATTTTCCTTGTAAAACAAACACACATGATCATATAGAAAATGGAAAAAAAAAAGATAATAATTCAAAACTAAATATATAGCTCCAGATTCTCTTTTTTTTTTTTTGGTCTCTAAACGTGATAGTTTCCAGTATAAATATATATTTGAAAATTTATACACAAGGAATTTCCACTTTAAACATCTTAAAAAGCATAAAGAAAAAGACACAGAAAAAACACCGATTTTATACAAAGTTTGATTCTTAGACGACCTGTGCAATCAAAGAATTAAGAATGGGACTTCAGTAACAAGGTGGGCACTCTCCTCTGTTGGTTCTGGGAGAACCTCATTCATTACACTCTGCCCTATAAAACTCGACAACCCAACTAAGTTGGTTCATTTCTCACTTTGAACCTTGAGCTGTTTCTCCTGGTTATATCCTCCTCCTCTTCAGCATCTGAGGCATGTACTTCTATATTCTTTTGAGGGTTTTGATTTTATTTACATTTTATCTTTAGCTAATTGCCTCAATTTTGATGAAATTAAATTCCTTTATCTGAATCTGACTCCATGTTTTTTGGGGTAAATCCAAAGTTTGGGCTTTTATTAAGCTCCAAAACCAAATTTTGAACACTTTGTTGGACTTAATAAGGTTGATTAATTCTGGTTCTATTGCTAACTAGTGAGAATTGTCATTTGTTTGCATGAGAAGAAAGTTACAAATATGGAAAGCCTCGAGCAAGAAATTGCTGGCTAGATGAAAACAACGACCGACCCAAAGATGTGGATAGTAATATCTCTGAAAAAAGCTTAGAGCTTCAGGATGAGCGTTGTATTTACAAGGTCTCCAGACGTATTCGTGCAGCTAATGAAGAATCCTACACTCCTCGATTGATCTCAATAGGGCCTGTTCATCATGGTAACAAAATTTTGGCTCCAATGGAGAGGCAAAAGGAGAGATATTACGAGAAATTTTTGGAAAGGATTTCCGAGGAGACAGAGAAAAAATTTGAGAGCTACATGGAAAAGGAAGTACAACGTAAATACAGGTGTTATGACATCCAGTTTGTCTTTGAGTTGGAGGCTCCCAAGTTTAAGAAGATAATATTACGTGATGCAATTTTTATCATTGTGCTCTTCTTGGTGAAAGTTGGATAACATATCATTGACGAGGACGACATCTTAATCCGTGGAGTACTGTTAACAGTTGAACTTTCAACAGATTTGACGTTACTTGAAAATCAACTCCTGTTCTTTGTCCTTGAAGATTTATATTACTTAGCTTTTGGTAATAGGGATAGACCCTTTCTCGATCTTGCTTGTGACTTCTTCAGAGTCTATCATCTATCATTTAAGAAAAAGAAGGTTGCAGACTTTATGGATTTAATTAGATATGATAAAGTTAAAAATTGCCCATCATTCCCATATGATGTAGTTGAAAAGTACCCATCAATCTTATATCTGGAACTGCAAAACACGTACAATGCAACGATGTTACGTAAGGCTGGTGTCAAGTTTAGGAGTACAGGCAGCCTTGGTAACATTAAATTTGAAAAAAGGTGTGCTAGAATTTCCATTTATTTATGTGACGTACGAAACTGACATTACCTTTAGAAACGTGATAACCTTCGAACAATGTCACTATCCAAATGGTGCTCATTTTGCTAGTTACGTTCAACTACTAGACTCTCTTATTGACACTGAAGAAGAAGTAGATATACTAGGAAAGGAAGGGATTATTAAGAATAATTTGAGTAGTAGTGCCGCTTTGGCAAATATGATAAACAATCTTGCAGTGGGAATTGTAAATACAAGTTTTGTCTATGGCGATATTGGATGGAAACTAAACAACTATTATGCTAATTCTTGGAATCGTAGAATGGCAACTCTGAAGCATGTTTGTTTCAACAATCTTTGGAGAGGAACTGCAACTGTTGCTGCTTTTATTGTAGTGCTACTCACTCTTACACAAACTTTATTGGCAATTTTGGATCGAGCAATGCCCACAAAATAGATACTCTTACTTGATTGTAGTAATTGATTCAATGAAAAATAAAATCAATATTTTTATGTGTGTTAATTTGTATTTGTTTTGAACTTTTAAATTTATTTGCCTTTTCACTTTTAAATGGAAGGAGAATTTGGTTTTAAGCTTGGTTGCCCATATCAAGTATATTGTTACTATCATCTTTTTATGGGATTGACTTGTTTCTTGTATGTAACTAGGCCTGTTAATATGGGTCAGCCTGACTTCAGTTCTTGTGGGTTAAAACAATATGAGATGGGTCGGGTAAGCCCATTTTTTATATGAATCATCAAAACCTCAATTCAGCCCACCTCTTGTTAATCCATGGGCTAAGTTGGATCAGCTCATTTTTTTAAAAAAATTATTTTTATATTTTTTACTTAATAAATTTTATATTAATAAAATTATTTTATGATTTAATCCATAAATTAAAATTATTAATTTGATAAGTCAAGATTAAACATATTAAAATATATAATATAAGTAATATTATTGTTAATTAAATTATTAATTTTATATAATTAAATATATAAAAGTATTAAATTAATTAAAATAATTAACTTTATTAGCCCATGGGTTTGGCCCGTCTCAACCCACTCTAACTCATTGATTTGGTGAGTTGACCCATCCAAGCTCGATTTTAATATGAACCATTAAAACCTCAACTCAACCCATCTCATATTCAATACAAAATAAACTGACCCAATGAGCCAAGCCCATTTTGACAAGTATATATTTAACTACTAACTAGTAGTAGGAGCATGATTCATTCTTTTTTTTTTCCTATGAATATTCGAAGGCCACAACTTTTTTTATTAATTATTCTTTTTTTCTTTCTTTTCCAACTATTCGTGAATTCATTAAACGTGTAATTTGAGACAATTAAAAAAGTTTTACATGAAATGTTAAATTAAATTAAAAAAAATCAAAATCTCCAATGATTTTTCAAATTTCTATTTTTTAAGAAAAAGAAAAAAATTCTCACAATTAAAGAAAAGAATAAAAGATAGATAGTCGGCCACTAAAAGTGATTGAGCGCGATTGACATATTGAAAACTTAAACCCAACTCACAATTTAAGTTATATTTATTATTATAAATAAAAATATTTTAAAATTAAAAAATAATATTTATTAATACTAATATTTAAGGATAAAGCTGGTCGGGCCTGGGTCTAAAAAATCATATGTCCTGTGGTTAGGATGGGCTGATGTGAAGTTAAGCTGGGAAGTGGTACGTCTTTTGCCCTTAAAAAAGAAGGGTCCAAACAATGATCCTCATGGCGCCGGTCAACCCAATCAAGGAACAGCGGCAGCTTAGAACGGGGACAAACTGCAAAGTCAGTAAAGTCTAGAGGAGGAAGAGATAAGTCATGGAGGTGGCGGTGGGCGGTGGTGATAGGGATAGGATCGGCTTTATCTTCGTATCGTAAAGTTTTCGCCGGTGATCATCGTTTGATGCCCGTCAAAGATTTCCCCGTCGCTTCTCTGTTCCTCGGCGCCCGGTCTGTGAAGTGGTTATCTCGGAAAAACACTACAAAATTTCAATATGACTAATGTTCCATGGCCTCTTCCCTGCATGTTCCGTGGATGCGCCTTTGCTTCCAAACAATTATCTGCAGTATTCAAGGCCTCTTCCCTCTTCTACTGGACAACAACATATAACATGCAAAGCAGATATAACGAATATATGCTATACATCTGAATATTTTCAGAAGTACGAAAGCAGAACTAGAACACATGGTCTTGTAACGGCTGGTGACTACATGATTCAATGTTGATGCTCTTGGCAATCCTTTCTTTTGATACTTTCTGCTTCATGCACATAAAATTTTGAATTCGATTGATTGACATGATTTGATGGAAGTGGGTGCAAGTACAGGAACTGGACTTGGAATTCGTCCAAGTCAGGGGATGAATTGAGTTTTATTCTCCTTGGTTTAAACCCATTTTTCTTTGCTTTTCAGTGGCTTATGTTACGTTAATGCAATGAGTTTTGTGGTTCAGCTCTGCACCTTTACCTGCATATATAATTATCAAACAGGTAACTCTACTCCCAGTCTCTGTCATTCATTTTTCTTAAGAAAGATGAACTTTACTCTCTGTCATTCATTTATCATAAGTTTAAGTAATCTAAAAACACATTGCCATTGATTTTCAATGACCATACTCTCCTACTTTTGTTAATGTAGATACGGTGACAATTTTGCACTACTTGAATCCATTTCTTCCTTGTCTTTTCGTTACTTTCAAAAAATGTTGTGAGATCCGCAAATAAAAAACCAAGAAAAACGTTGTATTCTTTAATAAAAGTCTTTTTTAATGTGAAAAGAGAGAATGTCAAAAATTTTAAATCAAAATTTAAACATTTTTCATTAGTTTTTAATTTGTTAAAAATATTGCCTGTTAGTGACCCTTATATTTACCTACACCAAAGAAATAGAATAATGTACTACCTCATAATGTGAACTGAGAAGGAGCCGAAAAATAATATTTTTCTCGCAAAATTGACCTTTTGAATCACTTCTTCTCTTTCTCCTTTGAGTGTTAATCCTAATCTCTTTGTTAGTTCCCATATTTCTTCCACTTCTTGTCTGATTACCGTACTCGTTTTTCTGATATCCACATCATAAACGGACTCTCTTTCCTGTATATCATTCTCCCGGCCCCTTAATCTCTTTTCTTCTTCAATCTGCTCTCTTACCACCCTTCTCCTTCTACTGGATGAACTTGCCTTCGGTCTCAATGCTATATTTTTCTTCTTCCCATTCCTCTTATTTGAGTTGCTTTGCCCTCTGCTTGCATTTAACTGTGTGATATTTTCAGTTCGCAGCAGATCAAGTTTGCTTGTAATGTTGTCAGACCAAGGGAGATTCTGAACTGGATAATTGTTGTCACTGAGGTGTCCTGTAAACTCAGAACTGCTCCATGTTCCTCGGTTGCCATCTAGATGGCTCCCTGCAAAGAACTGACCAAGCAAACCCTGTCCTGGATATACTAGTCGAGCTTGCGGTCCGCAGATTTGATGCTGAACTTGCAGGGGTATTCTGGTATAGATTGTCTCTATACTGCCAATTATACCGAATGGCTGCAGTTAAGAACCAGACGGAAATGGTGCCCAGCATCCTCCATTAAGCATCTGCAAAATACAAAGGTAGTTTGCTGCCTGACATGGTATGAAGGGTTTTAACATATTTCATTGTATTTCCAGTAGCTGGGCAATCCTTCAGTTGGGTTGAGAAGCAGCTAAGAAGTGGGGTTAAACTGCCAGGTCAGTGAAAGTGTGAAGCAGGAAGAGACAAGTCATGGTGGTGGGGAATTGATTCTGCTGGGGAAGGTGAGTTACTCTGAACGATCAAGTAGCTTGTTCATTACTCTCTGCCGTCTAAACTAAAACGCCAAGACTTGCTAGATCCAGCTGTTCTTGCAACTAACTGGGTTCATTTTGCACTTCGAACCTTGAGCCGTTTCTTCTGGTTTGATCCTCTTCCTTTGCGTCATCAGAGGTACGTACTTCTATTCTCAATTTAGAGGGTATTGATTTTATTTATTTATTTATTATCTTTAGCAAATTGCTTCACTTTTGATGACATAAAGTTCCTTCATCTAGATCTGATCCTAAGTTTTTGTGGTAAATCTAAAGTTGAACCCTTATAAGCGCCCCAAAACGAAAATTTGGGGCTTGACTTGATTAGTTATGTTCCTATTGCTCACTAGTGCGAATTGTGGTTTGTTTTACATGAGAAGGAAGTTGCAAATATGGCAAACACCGACCAAGAAAGTGCTCCACTAATTGAAAACAACTACCAACCCCAAAATTTGGTAATTGAAATCCCTGTAGAAGTCTTAGAGCTTGCTCCTGAGTGTTGTATTTACAAGGTCCCTAGTCGTTTTCGTGAAGCAAACCAAAAAGCCTACACTCCTCAGTTGATTTCAATAGGGCATCTTCATCATGGTAACGAAAATTTGGCTATAATGGAACGGCAAAAGCTGAGATATTACAAGAAATTTTCAGAAAGGACTTCCGAGAAGACATTGAAAGAATTTGCGAGCTACATTGAAAATCATGCAGAAGGTATATGAAGGTGTTATGAAATCCAGTTTATCCTTCTGTTGGACGCTCCCAAGTTTAAGAAAATAATATTACATGATGCAGTTTTTATCATTGAGCTCTTCTTGAGGGAAAGTGAAAAAAACTCCAACGATCTTTGGAGAGGAACTGCGACTGTTGCTGCCTTCATCGTGGTGATACTCACTCTCATACAAACCGTACTGGCAATCTTAGAAAAAGCAATGCCCACAAAATAAATACTCCTACTTGAATGCAGTCTTCGATTCAATGGAAAAAAAGAGTCAATTTTTTATATATGTTGATTTGTGTGTGTTTTACTTTTTTTTTTAGTTTATTTGCTTTTCTACTAAGTGGAAGGGGAGTTTGCTGCTCTTATCATGTACTGTTACTATCAATGAATAATTGTGTGCTTATTTCATTTTATCATATCTTTATTCGATTGGCTTGTTCTTTGTATGTAATTAGTAACTAGTAGTAAGATTTTTTTATATACTATCATTCATTCTTTTTCTTTTTGCTTTTTACATTCACAGGTCTTAACTTTTTGTACTAATTATTCCGTTATTTTTTCTTTTGTTCAAGGTAAAGTATTAAACACCTGAATTCATTAAACGTGTTAAACAAGTTTTATACAAAATATTAAAATAAATAAACATAATCAAGATCTCAAATTTTTTCAAAATTTTTTCTTTTAAAAATTTTTTTGACTTAAAAAAATAAAAAATGAATAGTTGGTCATTAAAAGTGATTAGGTTTAATTGATACTTTGAAAATTTAAGTCAAACTCATTCACTTAAGTTATATTTATTATTAAATATAAAAATAATTTTATACTAATATTTTTAAATATATTTTATAATTAAAATTAAATAAAAATATAATATATTAACATAGAAATGTGCAATCTAAACGTTGTAATTTTGTTTTTATAATTTCATTTGAACAGGTGGAAGATTTGATGGAAGTGGGTGCAAGTATAAGAACTGGACCTGGAATTGGTCCAAGGGTAGGGGATGAATGAGTTTTATTACCCTTGGTTTAAGCCCATTTTTCTTTCCTTTTCAGTGTCTTATATGACCTCAATGCAACGAGCACTGAGGTTCAGCTCTGCATCTTTATCTGCATAATTATGAAGCAGTTGACTCTACTCCCAGTCTCTGCCATTCATTTTTCTTAAGAAAGATGAACTTTAGTCTCTGTCATTCATTTATCATACGTTAAGACCCTACTTTCCTACTCTTTTTTTTTTAGAGTGATTACTTTCCTACTTTTGTTAATATAAAAACTGTGACAATTTGACACTACTTGAATCCATTTTTTCGGTGTCTCATAATTACTTTCAAAATATATTGTGAGATCCACAAATGAAAAACAAAAGGAAACGTTGTCATTCTTTAATGAAAGTTTTTTTTGGTGTGAAAAGAGAGAATTATGTCAAAAATTCTAAATCAAAATTCAAACATTTTTCATTAGTTTTTAATTTGTTAAAAATATTGGCTGTTAGTCACCCTTATATTTACCTAAACCAAAGAAATAGAATAATGTACGGCCTCATAATGTGAACTAGAAGGAGACGAAAAATAATATTTTCCTTGCAAAATTGTCCGTTTTCAATGAATAATATTTTATGGTAAAGAGAACAAAGAGCATATATTCCTCCTTGAAAGAGACCTGACTAGCATTCAACATTCTCGGTTAATGTGAGCAATAAAGTTTCTAAGTTGCATGTAGCTGCTAACTACCAAGTATTGTGAAGATGTACAATGTAAATAAATAATAATTTAGGGTAGTTAGAAGACTTGTGTAATCAAAGGACAATATTTAAAGAAACAAGGGGGGCGCTTTCCTCTGCTAGATTTGAGAGAACCTTGTTCAATACTCTCGGTTCGTACAAAATTACAACACCAAGAATTTTCGGATCCTGTTGTACTCAATAATCCAATTAAGCTGGTTCATTTCGCACTTTGAACCTCGAGCTGTTTCTCTTGATCCTCCTCCGCTTCAGCATCAGTGGTATGTACTTATATTCTTATGACGGTATTGATTTTCTTTACTGTTTTCTTTAACTAATTGCTTCACTTTTGATGAAATTAAGTTGCTACATCTATATTTGACCTTAAGTTTTTTTTGAAATAAATCGAAAGTTGGGGCTTAACAAGTGTCCCAAAATTAAAGTTTGAGCACTCTGTCGGACTTAATCAGGCTTAAATCTTTGATTAATTCTACTGCTATTGCTAACTAGTGAGAAATATTGTCATTTGTTTACATAAGAAGGAAAGCTGCAAATATGGCAAACACTCACCAAAGCATGCAATTTTGCAATTAAAATACCATAATCTTTAAATCCCATATAAAACATAAAATTACTGAAGTAATCTTTTAATAGAATCGTGCCTTTATTGCAATCAAAACATTCTAATTTTTAAATTAAAAGTCCATACAATGAGGCATCGAAATTCCAAAACATGCCATATATAGCATACCATATCAAAATACCCCAAAACGAAAAAATTATTGTTTTAAGAAAATTGTAATTTCTTTGTTTCACCTGATGTCATTATAGTTTTTTTATTTGATATGTTATGGTAAGTGCCAATTTTTATTGATATTTAATAAAATTTTAATTCGATCCAGAAAAAAAAAAATCAAACAAGTCTTCTTCATCATACCAAAAAATTTGGTGGTAGTTCTCGTGGTACATTCTGGGATCGAGCACTCCCTTAAGAGCTTGCCGTCTTTGACTTGTTAAGCATAGATTTTGTTAAACTTCATAGCACTCCAGCCGTTCCTTCAGGCTCTCGTTCTTCCTCTCACTATATATAAAATTTCTTGCTACAATCTTACATATACTGTTGTATTGCCAAGGTTAAGAAAGTGAAAAAGAAGAAAAACGCTGCCATATCAAACCCTTGAAGAAGCAGCGCTGGCTCTAGGAAGAAACCTAACCCTGGCGGAGAGACTATGGTACAACTATTTCAGCTCAGAAATCGGACTTCCTCCTTTACAGTCACAATACTCTTTTCATGATCTTGGTGTTCTCCTTGGTCCCTCTCCCCTGTGCGTTCATGGAGCTGAGTCAGTCAAAGAGAATGGCCAAGTTCAAGATTCAACCCAACATCAAAATATCATTCTCCGACATGTTTAATTGTTATAAACATGTTATGAAGATGTTTGCTTTTGTGGTGTGTCCTCTTCAATTCGTTTCCTTCCCTGCCATTAAGGTATGACGAACTGTAGATTGAAGCGACATGGGACAGTCAACGCTTTCTCTCGTACCAACACAGAATCTTTCTCGTTGTTGTTGTTCTTTTTTTTTTTTTTTCTGTTCATTTGCGTTTCTGGGTGTTTATGCAGTGGGTTGGGATTCATACAAGCTTGCCATTACCGTCGCTGTGGGAGGTTTTAGGTCAATTGTTGGTTTACTTCCTTATCGAAGACTACGCTAGTTACTGGCTTCATCGGCTGCTGCATACCAAATGGGGCTACAATAAAATCCACTACATGCACCATGAATACCGAGCTTCGTTTGGATTTACAGCTCTTTATGCCCACTGGGCCGAAATTTTGATATTTGGTATTCCAACATTTCTTGGTCCGGTCATGGATATGATAGTAAAATGGAGTATCGATAAGGTGTTCCCCAAAGGAGGGGAGAACCTTTGGGAGCATGGATCTAGTGCTCCCCTACCTTGAATTTTTTATTTTGCAAATATATATATAATAGTAATTTTTAAAATTAATGAAATGTAAAATTATCCTTTTAATATTATCACATTATCAAATTAACTTAAACACTAATAATTAATTAACAATTAGACCTATGTGTCTAGTAGAAAATATTTTTTTAAATGTAGTATCTATTTTAAAAATTAATGAACTTATTTAGAATTTCGATAAAAATTTAAAGAGATCTAAGTATTTTAACTTAATAAACATAGAAATAGAACTTTTGCCCTTTCCTTCTATTACTAAAGGTTTGACTATGATTTTTGTCAATTAAGAATTTCACAGAAATTTGAGTTAGAGAATAGTGAATTTCAGAGTTTCTTTTCGATAGGATACAAGCGATTTTGTGTGTGGCAGGCACACTAGGCAATTGCAGGACCTTCTTTCTCAAGGATAAAGGAGCAATCGTGGGACCTTTTAGGAATGTTGAGGTGACCTCAAGGAATAGAAAGTGTTCATATTTCATAACCTTTAAGCTAGCTTTGGCAACGATTATAGTAATATTCTTGACTTACTACCCATTCTTCTCTGACCAAAGTGGTTGGTGATGAAAACGCTCGAACATATTTGTCATGACTCGGGCCCAAGTTAAGTACTCTAAAAACACATTGCCATTGATTTTCAAAGACCTTACTTTCTTATTTTTTTTTAATATAGATATTGTGACAATTTTGCACTACTTTAATCCATTTCTTCGATATCTCTTAATTACTTTCAAAAAATGCTGTGAGATCCACAAATGAAAAACAAAGATAAATGTTGTCATTCTTCAATGAAAGTCTTTTTTTAATGAAAAAAGAGAGAATGTTAAGAATTCTAAATCAAAATTCAAACATTTTTCATTAGTTTTTCATTTGTTAAAAAAATTGCCTGATAGTCACCCTTATATTTACCGACACCAAAGAAATAGAATAATGTACTACCTCGTAATGTGAACCGAGAAGGAGCCGAAAAATAATATTTTCCTCGCAAGATTGACCCTTTTTAATGAATAATATTTTATGGTAAAGAGAACAATGAGCTATGGTATTCCTTCCTAGAAAGAGACCCGGCTAGCATTCAATATTCTAGATTAATGCGACCAATAAAGTTTCTAAGGTGCATGTAACTACTAACTACTAGCTATTAATGAAGATGTGCAATCTAAACTAAATAATAATTTAGGGTTGACTCCTAATTAGGAGACTTGTGCAATCAAAGGATAAGACTTACAGAAACAAGGTTGGCGTTTTCCTTCGTTAGATATGAGAGAACATTGTTCATTGCTCTCGGTTTGTACAAAACTGCAACACCAAGAATTTCCGGATCTTGTTGTACTAAATAATCCAACTAAGCTGGCTCATTACGCACTTTGAACCTCGAGCTGTTTCTCTTGGTTTGATCCTCCTCCTCTTCAGCATCAGTGGTATGTACTTCTATTCATATAACGATTTTGATTTTCTTTACTTTTATCTTTAGCTAAATGCTTCACGTTTGATGAATTAAGTTGCTTACATCTGACTTTAAGTTTTTTTTTTTGGAGTAAATCTAAAGTTGGTGCTTAATAAGTGTCCCAAAACTAAAGTTTGAACACTCTGCTAGACTTAATAAGGCTTAAATATTAAATTAAATAAAATATAATTTTTCAAAAAAAAAAAATAAGGCTTAAATATTGATTAACTCTGCTGCCACTGCTAACTAGTGAGATGTATTGTCGTTTGTTTACATGAGAAGGAAGTTGCAAATGTGGCAAACACCGGCCAAGAAATTGATCCACTAAATTGAAAACAACCACCACCCCAAGATTTGGCAATTTATAAATATTAATATTTTATAATTTATTTAAAATATTAATAAATTATAATTTAAATATTAATATTTTATTTATAATTTAAATGTTATTATGATTAAAATATTAATACTTTTAATTAATTTTTAATCTCAAATATAATTAATTAAACTTTTTATTATAATAAGATTTATTTTTTCTTTATTTGCATTTTTTTATTTATATTTTACTTAATAATTTAAAATTTTATATTTTTAAATATTAATATTTTATTTATAATTTAAATATAATAATAATAAAATATTAATTTTATAAGTTTAAATTTATAATTCTTGAAAGTAAGAAAGGATATTTTAATCCGAGATATTTGGACTCTATTTAGATGGGTGTTAACTAGCTAATACCTGGGGGAGGTTATATTAGTTATTTAAAGTTTTGTCAAGCTTTGACTTCCTTCGAAACCAAACCAAACGGAGGTAAAATTTTTTTTGAGGAATAAAAGATCATTTCCGCAATCAAACATGTCATATATGTAAGTAGCAACTAGTAGTGAGACCATGACTCGTTTTCTTTCTTTTCCCTTTTTATGTTAAAAAGGCCACAACTTTTTTTCATTAATTATTCTTTATTTCATTTGTTCTAACTAAAGTATTAAACTAAATTCGTGAATTCATTAAATGTGTAATATGTAATGATTACAAAATTTTTCATGAGATGTTAAATTAAAAAAAAAAAGATCTCAAATGATTTTTTAAAGAGGAAATTGTGAGAAATGATTTTTTTTTAATAAAGATATTTTAAAAATAACCATTAAAATGAATTTTAGCCATATTTTACTATGACTTGACAAAAACACCATTTAACTAGATTTAGTCAGATTTCTCTATCACCATCCCACTCTCTCATATTTTATCGATTTCTCTCTTCGATATTCGTCTGCTATGCTTCCGATTTCTCTCTTCGGCATTCGTCTGCTATGCTTTCGATTTCTCTATCTAGTGTTTTTAGATTTTTTTTTTCTTGCGCTTTCAAGACACCAAGCAATGATTTTGATGTGCTAGGGTGGGTGGGTATTTGAAAATTTTGATTTTTAGGTATTTTAGATAAAATAAAAACAGTAAAAATAATCACAGATGTATGAAATAGCTTTTAATTGAATCAATTCTGGACCTAGACACCAATAAACTTAAAATTTTGAAATTTATAAATCTAGGTTTTCAAAGAATTTTTTTTAAAACTTTAGTCAAAGTAGGTGTTTTAGATAAAAAAAATTGTATTTTGATTTATGAAAACATGTTGGAAATACTTTAATTGGTGCCAAATTGTCAAAAAAAAAAAATGAAAAGAGTTGAAAAAATTTGAAGTTTTTGTTCGTAAGTAACAAAATGTTCTTGATTATGTTGTGTAACAATAATTTTTTTCAACATAGCGTGTAACAATCTAACCATAGCATATAACAACAGTATTTTTTTCAACATGGCGTGTAACAAGCTAACCATGGCTTGTCATAGATTTTTGTATATGGCGTGTAACAACATAATCATAACTTGTCACATATTTTTGTACATAGCGTGTCACAGGTTTTTGTTCATGACATGTCATAGGTTTTTGTACATGGTGTGTCACATGTTTTTGTATATAGTATGTCACAGGTTTTTGTACATGACGTGTAACAACCTAATCATGACTTATTACATATTTTTGTACATGACGTGTCACAGGTTTTTGTACATAGTTTGTTACAGATTTTTGTACATAGCGTGTAACAACCTAACCATGACTTGTTACATATTTTTGTACATGACGTGTCACATGTTTTTATACATGGCGTGTAACATCATAACGTGTAATTTTATTAAGGATATTTTTATCCAACTTGATTAAAAATAGTTAAAATTATAAAGAGGGTTATTTTTTTTAAAAATTATTTTTTAAAATATCTCTATTTTAAATTTCTATCTTTTAAGAAAAAAAAATTCGATTGATTAAAATAAAAAAATAAAAAATCGATTGCCATCGGATTCGATTGAGATCTTGACAGCTTAAGATCTGACAGCTTATGTCCGATCTCACCTATTTAAGTTATATTTATTATTAAATATCAAAAAATTTTATTACAATTTTAAAATTATAATTAAAGTAAAAATATAATATTTATCAATACAATAATATTTTTGGATCGAGCTGGTGGCGCCTGGTTCCAAAAATCATGTCCAAGTCAGGCCAATCCCATCAAGGAAGCAGTGCGAAGAGCCGCAGCTTTGAAGGGGAGCAACCTGCGAACTCAGTCAAAGTCCGAAGAACGCAGAGACAAGTCGCGGACGTGGAGGGGAGCGGTGGTGTGCAGATAAGATTCGCATCTGCAGCCCCTAGTATTGGGTCACATCAAGTGTGGCCCAGTATGGATGGGTTGTGTCTTCCTATCGTGGAGGGGAGCGGTGGTGTGCAGATAAGATTCGCATCCGCAGCCCCTAGTATTGGGTCACATCGTGTGGCCCAGTATGGATGGGTTGCGTCTTCCTATCGTAAAGGTTATGTCGGTGATGATCATTTTTTTAATATATTTTTTAATTATTTTTAATAATTTTTTATTTAATAATTAATACAAATAAAAAATAATAAAAAATACCTCACATGTTTTATTTAATTTTAAAGTTTTTTTATTTTTTAATGTATATTATTTTTTTATTTATATTTTTTATACTATTTATTCATATGTTCTAAGATTTTATAAATTTATTTTTTAAAATTTCTACAAACTATCAATCATATTTTTTTTTTCTTTTGTTATGTTATATGTGAATTCCATATTCTACTTGTCATATTTATCTTTTTTTTGTTATGTGAATTTTATATTTTATTTTTTAATATTTAAAAATTAATAAATTATTATATAATTTTTAAATATAAATGATAGTGTTGCACTGTTACTTAAAATTTTATCAATGTATTATTTTTAATTAATCCTGAGTCTATAAGAAGAAATTATTTTTAATATATCTTTTTTATATATTTTATGTTTTATATTTAGTTGAAGGACATTATCTTAAATATATAGTCTTTAAATAATCTTAATTATATAAGCAGAAAATATCAATATTGTATATCGCATTTAACTATTTATATTTTATATACTATAGTTTTATATTTAGTATTATAAATTTAAATAGAGATAAAATAAGAATATTAGATATTGAATGCATTATTTTTTTTTCAAGTTTAATTAAAGTATGAGTAGGTTGAAAACAATTAACAAATTCTTTAAAAAAAAAAATACACATCGTCTAAATGATTCTCCTACACTTGAACCATCAAGCCTCAATGCTTCAACTTATGAACAAAAGTAATGTGAATCAAAATGTCCAATATTCAATCCTAAAGAAATAGATTTTTTCAATACATAATTTTTAATTGATAAATTTAAATTCAGAAAATATAATCGAACACAACTTTCTTAAAAAACTATTGTAAGTCTTTCTTTTTTTGATTTGCATATTATATAAAATTATATGTTATTAACAATCTTTTGATTATTGATTAAATTCAATATATTAGTTTTTAAAATTTTTAACTTTTATTCATTTGTCTCTAATCCCTTTAATAAAAATTGATTAACTCCATTATTACTTTTGCCGTTGCTTCCCTGTTCCTTGACGCCTCCACCTCAGCATCCGTCACTTTCCTTAACGCTTCCGGTATTCATAAGGTTGTTTAAGGCCATTTTTTCTTTCTGGGTTTTCATTTTTCCTTCATTTTCCGTGCCTTGTGTTACCTCAATACAATGAGTTTTGTGGTTCAGCTCTGCATCTTTATCTGCGTAATTATCAAACAATTAGCATTTGCATTACGCAAAGGGTTTATAGATGGCAGGTGTTGTTGAGGCCAAGGTTCAACAAAAAGTCAGTTAGGGTTTTGTGAAGGAGTTGTAAGTGGATAACAAACACTTGAAGCTTAAAAAATATAGTAGTCAATTTTCCAACACTTATAATTTCTTTTTGTGGGGGAGTTTTTCGGCAACCAACCCATGATTGCAGGAAGAATTTTGGTATAAATCGATCGCCTCTATGCCGCTCATTACCCAAAGGCTGCAGAAAATTACCTAATAATAATAATTTAGTTCACGTAAAAAAGAGTCCATGTATTTCTTTTTTGTTTTTCCTGTTCCACTTGCCTTTTTTTAATTTAAAGAATTCGCAGTGGGAAACGTTCTTTAACGTAAATGACGGTGGGGTGCGCAATTCCACTTTTTCTTGTATTTTCTTTGAAACGAGGTATGAATGGTGGGTTAAGGTATGAAAAAAAAAGTTAATAATTCAAGACTAAATGACAAATTAACTTTGTCACTTTTAAACAACCTCTTAAAAAACTACTTTTTGTCACTTCAAACAAAAGGAAAATGAAAAAACAATGACTTTGTACTAGGATTGACTTCTAATTAGACGACTTGTGAAATCAAAACATGGGACTTAGAAACAAGGTGGGTAATTTCTCTCTGTTACATCTGAGAGCTCAGTTAGTATAAAACTGAACTCCAAGACTTACCCAAACCACTTGTACTCTAATAAGTTGGTTCATTTCGCACTTCTAACCTTGAGCTGTTTTTCCTACTTTGACGGATTCCTCCTCTTCAGCATTAGGGTACGTACTTCTATTCTTACTACGGTTTTGATTTTCTTTATTTTTATCTTTAGCTAATTGCATCGTTTTTGATGAAATTAAGTTGCTTCTTCTACATCTGATGCCAAGTTATTTTTGGAGTAAATCTAAAGTTGAGGCTTAATAAGTATTCCAAAACTTAAGTACGAACACTTTGTTAAACTTAATAAGGCTTAGATCTTGATTAATTCTGCTGCTATTGCTAACTAGTGAGAAATATTGTCGTTTGTTTACATGAGAAGGAAAGTTGCAAATATGGCAAACACCGACCAAGAAATTGCTCCACTTACTGAGAACAACCACCAACCCCAAGATTTGGAAATTGATATCCCTGAAGAAGACTTTGAGCTTGCGCCTGAGTGTTGTATTTACAAGGTCCCCAGTCGTTTTCGTGAAGCAAACCAAAAAGCCTTCACTCCGCAGTTGATTTCAATAGGGCCTATTCATCATGGGAAACAAAATTTGGCTCAAATGGAGAGGCAAAAGCAGAGATATTGCAACAAATTTTGTCAAAGGACTTCCAAGAAAACATTGGAAGAATTTGCCAGCTTCATCAAAGCGCATGTAAGTGATATATGCAGGTGTTATGATGTCGAATATGTCTTTGACACTGAGTTGGAGGTTTCTAAGTTTGTGAAGATGATATTATTTGACGCAGTTTTTATCATTGAGTTGTTCTTGAGGAACTTTGAAAAAAAAGTCAACGACTTCTTATTCGATAAGGTATGGTTAAGAGTTGAACTGCAAATAGATTTGTTATTACTTGAAAATCAACTCCCGTTCTTTATCCTTGAAGCTCTATATAACCTAGCTTTTGCTACCTCTGATAAACCCTCTTTTCCCCGACTTGCTTGCTTGTACTTCAATGCGGACGAAGATCATTTATTCAACAAAAAGGGGATTAAACACTTTATGGATTTAGCTAGAAGCATTATAGTAAGAAGTTGCCCTTCAAACTCAACTGAGAGCATTGACAACATGTACAACGCAATGATGCTGCATGAAGCTGGTGTTAAGTTTAAAGCTGTCAAAGATGACTTTACTGTAAGTAATTTGTGCGTAAAATTTGAGAAGGGAGTGCTACAAATCCCATATCTTTATGTGAACTACTACAGTGAAATTTGGATTAGAAACCTGATTGCCTTTGAACAATGTCACTATTCAGAAGAGACTTATTTTTGTAGTTATGTTCAACTGCTAGACTATCTTATTGACACAGATAAAGATGTGGATTTATTGATAAAAAAGGGGATTTTTGTTAATGATATGGGAAGCAGTGCAGCTGTGGCAAATATGATTAACAATCTTATGACAGGAGTTGTACCACCTAGTTCGTGTTATCACAAAATAGGAAAGGATTTAAACGAGTATTATGATAGTTCTTGGAACCGTACAAAGGCAACCTTGAAGCATGTCTATTTCAACGATCTTTGGAGAGGAACTGCTACTGTTGCTGCTTTCATCGTGGTGGCACTAACTCTCATACAAACCGTATTGACAATCTTGGATCGAGCAATGCCTACAAAATAAATACTTTTACTTGATTGTAGTATTCGATTCAACAAAAAATAAATAAATCTTTTTATTTGTGTTAGTTTGTGTTTGTTTTGCACTTTTTAAGTTTATTTGTCTTTCCACTTTGAGTGGAAAGAGAATTTGTTTTCAAGCTTTGTTGCCCTTATCATGTACTATTACTATTAATGAAGAATTGTGTGCTTGTTAGAGTTTGTCATATTTTTATGGAATTGGCTTGTTCCTTGTATATAACTAACTAGTTGTAAGACCTAGGGATGTCAACGGGTCGGGTACCCTATAATTTCGAGGTACCCGAACCCTAACCCTATAAAAAATCAATTACCCTAACCCTATTAACTACCCATTTAATTTTAAAATTACTACCCTAACCCTAACCCTAATACATTCCCACTACCCTATAATTACCCTAACCCGTTTAAATACCCGATTAAATAAAAAATTATTAAAATTTTCTTCATGGGAACCCAATTACTCAATTAACTTTTCTAATCTCATAAATAAACATATATATACTGTAATTAATAATTTTATAAATTATAATTTTTATAATGTTAATACAAAATAAAAAGTAAATATATTTATATTTAAAATATATAATATATACACACACGTATTCATAAAAGTGTTAATGTCATCATATTAATAATTAGAGTAATTATACTTAAACATAAATAACAATCTAATAATTTTTTAATTTAAATATAATAATGTCAACATATTAATAATGAAAGTAACCATACTTTTTATATATTTGTTAGTTTTTAACAAAAAATTTACTTGTAAAGTTGGTAAAAATTATAAATTTTTAATTTAATTATTAAAATAATAATAAAATATTTATAAATAGTAATCGGGTTCGGGTAACGGGTACCCGGTACCCAATAGGTGGTACCCTAACCCTACCCTATTAATATTCGGATAGTGAAATCACTACCCTAACCCTACCCGAACCCGTTTATGAGTACCCTAACCCTGTATAATCGGATCGGATACCCGCGGATACCCTATAATAGGGTACCCGTTGACATCCCTAGTAAGACCATGACTTATTCTCTCTCTTTTTTCTTTTTAGATTCAAAGGCCACAGCTTTTTTTACTAATTATACTTTCTTTCCTTTGTTCATACTAAAGTATTAAAATTAATTCGTGAATTCATTAAATGTGTAACTTATGACAACTAAAAAAGTTTTTCATGAAATGTTAAATTAAGAAAAAAACCTAATATCTCAAATGATTTTTCAACTTTCTATCTTTTAAGGAAAAAGAAAATTTCTCATGTGCAACGACTGCTCCCTGGTCGATGCCGGCGTCCGAAACCTCCGGGAAAGTCCCGCCAAGTCCCGAACAAGCTTTTCTCGAATTACTCACTAATTCACATTTTTCACTCTTCATATAATATTATTATTCTCTTGTACTAAATTAAATCATAAACATAAAAATCACTATAAACATTTTCCTTTTTATTTGTTCACAAACATATACACGAAAATATAAAATTTTTAAATTCATGCTGTATATAAAAAGAAATTTGAACTCGTTTACAATTTAACAAATAAAATATTATGACTCGACCTCTAACAGAAACAGATACAGCGGAGCAACTCATGGTAGTACACTAGGAGATGCCTTTACCTATTCACGGCAGACCAACAAGTCGATGACTTCACGCCAAACCGATCCCTGTCTGCAAAAAGAGAATAAAATGGGATGTGAGTCTCATAGACTCAGTGAATATCATCGACCCAGTGAGTAGGGCGTAGATAGGAAACAAGCATACGGCAGATCAGTTGAAGATAAAAACACAGGATCATAAAAGCAAGTTATTTCAAACAGGAGTTTTGTGCCTTATATCGAAATTTGAGAATTTTTGAAAGTATAATCAATTGAAATAATAATATTTTCTCATCAAAATATGTTGATAACAAATTTTGAACCAAATTGATAAAATCAAGCTAGCTCCTGCGAGACCAACATTGTTTAAAGTCATGCAATAATCATAGCTCGCCTTTACGCGAGGAATTTTAAATCTATTTCATAGAAAAACAAATAAAGGAGCTGAAAAAAATCTGTTTAAATCAAATTTCATCATGCAAGGAAATACAACTCATAATATTAAAACTTATTTCAATCCATGTAAAATGATTACTTTTTATCAAAAATAATTAGTAAGGCTTATGATATTCTAAAAAAACATGGCTTGTGCCATAAAAACTCATATTCGGTGATACCTTGCGCTGGGGTATCCAACTGAATCCGCCAAGGCTGTTAAAATCTCATTTACATGTAAAACAAACTTTTATTTTAGAAAACACAGCCATTCCTTGGCGTTAGCGGAGTTCACCTTCCCGTGATGGGTCGGTCGAAGGAAACTCTAACCATACCTCAGGAGATACCCTCCGCGCCTCTACTACCGAGGTATGAATAAAACTGGGTAACCGTGCCCCTCCTAAAGGCAGTCCATGGCACCCGCCACTGCAGTGACTATCCTATAACCCACAAATCAATAAAGTTTAAAAAACATGATATGAAAATCAAATTATTACCGGGCTAATCCAGGCAAAACTATCAGTTCATATAATTTCAACATCTTGTTAGACTAGCCATTCATGCTATCATAATCATAAGCCATTTATATTCGAAATAAATTTAGAAATCTCATTTCGAATTTATTGCTAAATGTCCAATATAAAAATCATAAAAATATAACATTTGTTCACAAAATAAAGTTCAATGCACGATTCATGAAACATCGAGCATAGAGAAATTTAAATCTCATACTCACGTATGTACATTACACAAACATACAAGGCACAATTTCTTTGATGTGAATCATTTTGAAAAGCTTGTTTCCCGGTTTGAAAACACTTTATGTATAATATACATATATATATTTCAAATTATTTCTAAAATAGCTTACACCCACAATTTCTTAAAATTTCACCAACGTATACTTTTCATAAATTTGCACTTCACAATTTCATAAATTTTCACCAATTCATACTTCTCGCAATTTATGCGCAAATTAAATTATATATATATATCTATATATATATAATTAGGAATAATTTAAAATCGGCACCCCCTACTCACCTCGAAATAACGAGATATTACATCGCTATTTTTGTACGTGTGTATGATTATTTCTATTTGTCAGTCGCGTGTCTCATTCAGCACGTCTTCGCAACATGTTCCATTAGGCTTTTCTATTTTTCCTTGTCATTGGGCTTTTCTATTTTTCCTTGTCATTGGGCCTTTTCTTTCCCCTTAGCTATTGGATCTTATCCATGGGTTTCTCAAATTTTCCTATTGGGCCAAGACCATTTAATTTTTTTTTTCCTATTGGGCTTTGCCCAAATTTTATTTTCTTCATTGGGCTTTGCCAAATTTTGTTTTTCTATTTGGCCCACTTTTATTCTTTTTTTTTCTTCCCTTTTTTTTTTCAGCCAAGTTTTCTTCTTCATCTACCCGTCACCCACTGACCACCGTGACAGCTCTCCTCCACCGGTGGTGGCTCCTTCGTCCTCTCCACCATGGCAGCTCATTTCCTCCTCTTTTCTCACCATTTGGTTAGCAAAATTCTGCCCTTTTTCATCTTCAAAATCAGCAACTAAAAGCTGCTCATTTCACCCAAAAATTCCAACAACTTTCAGCTCTCAAAAACCACAAATTTTCAGCTCAAATTTTCTGCACAAAGTCAGCCATCAAACCGCACCTTCAATCCTCCAAAATCAACCAATTTTTAGCTCCCATTCTGCCCAAATTTTGAGCAGCCAAGAATCTTCAAAAATTCAACAACAAATCTCCAAAATTTCCAGTTATAAAAGCTTAAATAAAACTAACTTTTCTTTCCTCAAAATTGTAACAAAACTACTCCAAGAAAATGCAAAAATTTTCGGTCTTCTTGCCTCACCCTTCCACGGTTTTTCTTGTTCATTTTCTTTGGCTTTTTCCTCCTCTTTTTTCTGTCCGTCCTTTGCTCTAAATATTTCCTTTTGTTTCTGTCTTTTATCTCTTCCTTGCTTAAATGACTTCATCTCTCTTCTAGACTCATCTTTTGTTTGCTTTTGTCTTTTCTCCTTTATTTCATTTCTTTATGTTGCATGGCCGGCCCCTACCTTATGTTTTCATTTCCTTTACTTTGACTTTTCTTCTTGTCTCCTTATTTCCTTTTTCATTTGTTGTGGCCGGCCCCATCTTGCACACTTAAAAGAAATTTGTTTGCCTTGTCTTTATGTGAGCATGCATCACACCACAATTATTTTGATTTTTTTTTCACCACATTTCTTTTTTTATTTTCGTGCATATCTTATTCTCCCTCATTTCACCTTCTAAATATTCATTTAAGTCTTTAATTAACCTAAGATTTAATTAGGCTCAAAATTGTACTAAGAGACTCCAAAAATTTAATTATCAATCCTTGAAATTTTTATTCTTGAGATATGACGCCTCATCATTTTCCAACATTATTTTCTCTATTTTAGAGACAAAACTGGGTGAAGTAATCTTCACCAAAGTTGTAGCTTTGTCTCTTAGCTTTCCAATGGTCTAAGAATTGCTTCAATTGGAGTTCTGTAACTCGAGATATAGCTAAAATACTCAAGTATGTACAAGAACATTTTTGTGTTCTTCAACACTTTGCTCTCTAAAAATTAAGTCCAATATTTTTCATTCCTATCCACACTTATTAAATTTCAATTTCCTTCAAAATTATTCTTCCTTCACATATATAAAATCAAATTATTGAGATCGTATTCTAACGCGGTGTCTTCATAATATTTAAATATTTACTTACCGCGTTAACTCGATTTAATAAAAATTGCGCGGTCTCACTTACGGCATTTCCTTCTAAAATTTTATTCTTAATTCTTCTTCCCCACTTAAATTAGTCATATTCTATTTTTCATGACTAATTTTGACCTCCAATAAAATATTAATATTTTAATATTATTTTATTAATAAAATATTATTTTATTCTAAAAATTTTCACTTGCCTTCTTTGGTCCTGAAACACATTATTATATGTCGGTTTACCTCCGAATCATCCTTTAACTCACTAATTTGACTTCGACAAAAATATTATTATTTAATTATGAGTTCTGCGCGTGCGATACATTTTATTCTTAAGTGTTCCTTAGCACTCCGATTCGTATTAAATGATCATTCCTTTGATCAATAAAATCTTATTTGTGTCCAACCAATGTACGGGGTGTTACATCATGATTAAAATAAAGAATAACAAATAAATAGTTGATTGGATGAGATTGACATATTCAAAACATAGATAGCGTTTGGTATAAGAGAAGTGAGAGTATATTTCCTGTAATATATTCAATTAAATTATATTACAGTGTTTGTTTTATAACAGACCATTGCAATATAAGATTGTAATGCAATCACATTACAGTCAAGAGATGTAATGTGATTGCAATCTAAAACCAATATAATCACATTAGATTGCACTTTGTAATGTTATTAAAGACATTTTTACCATTCAACTTTATTACTTTATTAAAAATATTTATAATATTATAATTAAAATAAAAAATATTAAAATAAAATATATAATATAAGAATTAGAAATTAAATAAAATTAAAATTAAAAATTAAAATTTATATAATATAGGTAAAAGAAATAAAAATAAAATATATAATATAAAAAATAAAAAAAATATATAATATTATAATAAAAATAAAAAATAAAAAATAAAATATATGACATTAAAAATATATTTAAAAGATGATATTATATAAAACTTAATAATAAAAGATACAAGTATATTAAACTTGTATTTTAATAAATATGGATAATTTTAAAAATTAAAATTACATTTTCAGCAACGTACTTGTAAACCAAATGCCGTAATATTTTTTTTCTGCATTTTAATCATTATTTTGTTTATATACCAAATACTGTAATATTATTTTCCCTATAATTACATTACTTGCAATCACAATTTCAAAAAAAAAAAAAAACATGCAATCATGTTACCTATAATCATATTGCATTATAAAGTACCAAACGCCACCTTAGATCCGAACTCACTCATTTAAGTTATATTTATTTTAAATATAAAAATTTTTATTACTATTTTAAATTTATAATTAAATAAAAATATAATATTTGTTATTACAAAAATATTTTTGAATTGAGCTGGTCGAGCCTGGGTCTAAAAAATCATGTCCAAGTCTGGCCCAAGTCGGGGCAATCCAATCAAGGAAGCAGTACGAAGAGCAGCAGCTTAGAAAAGGATCAAACTGCGAAGTCAGTGAAAGTCTGAAGAAGGTAGAGACAAGTCGTGGAGGTGGAGGAGAGCGTTGGTGATGGACATAGGACCCGCGTCCAAAGCCACCGGTATTGGACCACAGCAAACGTTGCCCAGTTTGGATGGGCTGTATCTTCGTATCGTAAAGGTTATGCTGGTGATCATCGTTTGATGCCCTTGAAAGCTTTAGCCGTCGCTTCTCTGTTCCTCGGAGCCTCTGCCTCCACCTCCGTCGCTTTCCTTAGCGCTTCCGGTATTCACAAGGTGGTTTGAACAGGTAGAACTATTGGTTCCTGTATTTTCGAATTTTCACCTTCAACATTTGTAATTTTCTTTTAATAATTTCATTTGAACAGGTGGAAGATTTGATGGAAGTGGGTGCAAGTAAAAGAACTGGACTGGGAATTCGTCCCAGGAAAGCGGATGAAAGAGTGCTTTAGCCTTGGTTTAAGGACATTTTTTCTTCCTGGGTTTTCATTTTTCTTTCCTTTTCAGTGCCTTGTGTTACCTTAATGCAATGAGTTTTGTGGTTCAGCTCTGCATCTTTCTCTGCATAATTATCAAAAAATTAGCATTTGCATTGCGCAAAGGGTGTATATATGGCAGGTGGTGTTTTTTTTTTTTTTTTTTTTGGGTGGTGTTTGGGCCACGGTTCAACAAAAAGTCAGTTAGGATTTTGTGAAGGAGTTGTAAGTTTTTTTTTTTTTTTTTTGTGAAGGAGTTGTAAGTTGATAACAAACACTTGAAGCTGAAAAAAATATAGTATTCAATTTTCCAACACTTATAAAAAAAATTTTTTGTGGGGAAGTTCTTCGGCTACCAACCCATGATTGCAGGGGGAATTCTGGTATAGATGGTCGCTATGCTGCCCATTACCGAATGGCTGCAGTTAAGAACCAGATGGAAACGACGCCCAGCACCCTCCATTAAGCATCTGCAGAATACAAAGGTAGTTTTCTGCCTGACATGTTATGAATGGTTTTAACATCTATCATTCAAGGAAAAGCAGGTTGCACACTTTGCAGATTTAATTAGATACCACTTAGTTAAAAATTGCCCATCAATCCCATATCCGGGATTACAGAATACGGTAAATGCAACGATGTTGCATGAGGCTAGTGTCAAGTTTAAAGGTGAATACAGTTTCCGTAACGTAAAATTTGAGAAGGGAGTGCTAGAATTCCCATCTATTTGTGTGACATACGAAACTGACATTACCTTTAGAAACCTGATAGCCTTCGAACAATGTCACTATCCAAATGATGCTCATTTTGCTAGTTATGTTCAACTACTTGACTCTCTTATGGACACTGAAGAAGATGTAGATATATTGGTAAAGGAAGGGATTATTGAGAATAAATTGAGTAGTAGTGCAGCTTTGGCAAATATGATAAACAATCTTGCAGTGGGAATTGTAAATACAAGTTTTGTCTATGGCGGTATTGGAAGGAAACTAAACAACTATTATGCTAATTCTTGGAATCGTAGAATGGCAATTTTGAAGCATGTCTATTTCAACGATCTTTGGAGAGGAACTGCAACTGTTGCCGCTTTCATTATAGTGTTACTCACTCTCACACAAACTTTATTGGCAATTTTGGATCGAGCAATGCCCACAAAATAGATACTCTTACTTGATTGTAGTAATTGATTCAATGAAAAATAAAATCAATATTTTTATGTGTGTTAATTTGTATTTGTTTTGAACTTTTAAATTTATTTGCCTTTTCACTTTTGAATGGAAGGAGAATATGGTTTCAAGCTTGGTTGCCCATATCAAGTATTTTGTTATTATCATTTTTTTTATGGGATTGGCTTCTTTCTTGTATGTAATTACTAACTAGTAGTAGGACCATGACTCATTCTCTTTCTTTTTTTCTTTTAATATTCAAAGACCACAACTTTTTTTATTAATTATTCTTTTCTTTCTTTTCAAACTATTCGTGTATTCATTAAATGTGTAATTTGAGACAATTAAAAGAGTTTTACATGAAATGTTAAATTAAATAAAAAAATCAAAATCTCAAATGATTTTTCAAATTTTTATCTTTTAAAAAAAAGAAAAAAATTCTCACGATTAAAAGAAAGAATAAAAGATAGATAGTCGGCCACTAAAAGTGATTGGGCGCGATTGACATCTTGAAAACTTAGACCTAACTCACCATTTAAGTTATATTTATTATTATAAATAAAAATATTTTAAAATTAAAATATAGTATTAATAGGATAAAGCTGGTCGGGCCTGGGTCTAAAAAATCATATTTCCTGTGGTTAGGTTGGGCTGATGTGAGGTTAAGCTGGGAAGAGGTACGTCTTTAGCCCATAAAAAAGAAGGGTCCAAACAATGATCCTCATGGCGCCGGTCAACCCAATCAAGGAACAGCGGCAGCTTAGAACGGGGACAAACTGCAGAGTCAGTAAAGTCTAGAGGAGGAAGAGATAGGTCATGGAGGTGGCGGTGAGTGGTGGTGATAGGGATAGGACCGGCTTTATCTTCGTATCGTAAAGTTTTTTCCGGTGATCATCGTTTGATGCCCGTCAAAGATTTCCCCGTCGCTTCTCTGTTCCTCGGCGCCCGGTCTGTGGAGTGGTTATCTCAGAAAAACACTACAAAATTTCAATATGACTAACGTTCCATGGCCTCTTAATTCCCTGCATGTTCCGTGGCTGCGCCTTTGCTTCCAAACAATTATCTGCAGTATTCATGGCCTCTTCCCTCTTCTACTGGTGACAACAACATATAACATGCAAAGCAGATATAACGAATATATGCCATACATCTGAATATTTTCAGAAGTACGAAAGCAGAACTAGAACACATGGTCTTGTAACGGCTGGTGACTACATGATTCAATGTTGATGCTCTTGGCAATCCTTTCTTTTGATACTTTTCTGCTTCATGCACATAAAATTTTGAATTCGATTGATTGACATGATTTGATGGAAGTGGGTGCAAGTACAAGAACTGGACTTGGAATTCGTCCAAGTCAGGGGATGAATTGAGTTTTATTATCCTTGGTTTAAGCCCATTTTTCTTTGCTTTTCAGTGGCTTATGTTACGTTAATGCAATGACTTTGTGGTTCAGCTCTGCATCTTTACCTGCATATATAATTATCAAACAGGTAACTCTACTCCCAGTCTCTGTCATTCATTTTTCTTAAGAAAGATGAACTTTACTCTCTGTCATTCATTTATCATAAGTTTAAGTAATCTAAAAACACATTGCCATTGATTTTCAATGACCATACTCTCCTACTTTTGTTAATGTAGATACTGTGACAAATTTGCACTACTTGAATCCATTTCTTCCTTGTCTTTTCGTTACTTTCAAAAAATGTTGTGAGATCCACAAATAAAAAACCAAGAAAAACGTTGTATTCTTTAACAAAAGTCTTTTTTAATGTGAAAAGAGAGAATGTCAAAAATTTTAAATCAAAATTTAAACATTTTTCATTAGTTTTTAATTTGTTAAAAATATTGCCTGTTAGTGACCCTTATATTTACCTACACCAAAGAAATAGAATAACGTACTACCTCATAATGTGAATTGAGAAGGAGCCGAAAAATAATATTTTTTTCGCAAAATTGACCTTTTCTAATAAATAATATTTTATGGTTAAGCGAGCGATGAGCACATGGTGATAGGAATTAATGCTAGAAAAGTAAAGTCTATTCATTGCCTAATCGAAAGGCTACGTTAAGTACCACAGGGTTGTCACCATCTAGGAAATGTTTCATGAGCGCACATTCTTTGAAGACAACATGGCAACTATCATGCTCAGTTCTGATTCCTGTTTTATAGTTATTGTGTTTATTGCATTTTTTTTTTTTGAAAAGTGATAATATTATTGAACCAAAAGCTAAAATGCCATAGTAAGTCTTGATCCGAATTAGAAAAAGACTCCTCTGGACATAAGAAGACTAGCTTTGGTAAAGATGTAACACGGTACACAAACAAAAGTGAGCAGGCTGCTCAAAAAGTAATTGGCAGCACAGACATAACTACTAAGCCCATGAAGCACCTATGCTAATGCATCGGAAACAAAAAGAGTTCAGTCCCTCAAAACCACGGGTACAAACAAACCCAAAACTAACAAAAACAAGCAGCCGCACAATCGTAAGCCTCTTGCACCTGTTGGTTACCTCTGTCACTCCATTGGCCCCTGGTCCTTCACTACCCTATCTGTTGCCTCTAATTCCACAATCTTTTGAATCACTTCTTCTCTTTCTCCTTTGAGTGTTAACCCTAATCTCTTTGTTAGTTCCCATATTTCTTCCACTTCTTGTCTGATTACCGTATTCGTTTTTCTGATATCCATATCATAAACCGACTCTCTTTCCTGTATATCATTCTCCCGGCCCTTTAATCTCTTTTCTTCTTCAATCTGCTCTCTTACCACCCTTCTCCTTCTACTGGATGAACTTGCCTTCGGTCTCAATGCCATATTTTTCTTCTTCCCATTCCTCTTATTTGAGTTGCTTTGCCCTCTGCTTGCATTTAACTGTGTGATATTTTCAGTTCGCAGCAGATCAAGTTTGCTTATAATGTTGTCAGACCAAGGGAGATTCTGAACTGGATAATTGTTGTCACTGAGGTGTCCTGTAAACTCAGAACTGCTCCATGTTCCTCGGTTGCCATCCAGATGGCTCCCTGCAAAGAACTGACCAAGCAAACCCTGTCCTGGATATACTAGTTGAGCTTGCGGTCCGCAGATTTGATGCTGAACTTGCCGGGGTATTCTGGTAGAGATTGTCTCTATACTGCCAATTATACCGAATGGCTGCAGTTAAGAACCAGACGGAAATGGTGCCCAGCATCCTCCATTAAGCATCTGCAAAATACAAAGGTAGTTTGCTGCCTGACATGCTATGAAGGTTTTTTAACATATTTCATTGTATTTCGAGTAGCTGGGCAATCCTGCACAAGTTTGAAATTTGGATTCCAGGTGCCATCTGCAAATACACATATCATACTTCTAGAGTAGACAGAAAATGGAAAAAAAAAAATCAAAACTAACCAATCACGTGACTTTGTCACTTTAATCAACATCTTAGAAAACAAACAATGATTCTTTGTCACTCAAAACAAAAAAGAAAGAGAAGAAACAATGAAGATAAGCAATTGAAAGTTGGGATTTAATAGAAACATGTGCAATCTAAAACTAAATAATAATAATCTAAGATTAACTATTAATTAAAAGACATGTGCAATCGAAGGTTGGAACTTAATAGAAAGATGTGCAACCTCAACTAAATAATAATAATAATAATAATAATTTAGAGTTGACTCTTAATTAGAAAGATGTGCAATCTAAATTAAATAATAATAATAATAATTTGGAGTGGGCCCTTAATTAAAAGACGTGCGATCGATGTATGAGACTTAAGAAACATGGTGGGCACTTTCCTCTGTTAGATATGAGAGAACCCTTGTTCATTAGTCTTGGTTCGTACCAAACTGCAACGTCAAGAATTGCTGGATCCGGTTGTACTCAATAATCCAACTATGTTTTTTCATTTTGCACTTTGAACCTCCAGCTGTTTTTCTCTTGTGTCTATTAGATTTTTTTTTTTCATATTTTTCTTTGATTGACTTTGTTCCTTGACCTTGCTACTGTCACTCTTATTTTTTTATTCAAAACCACAACTTTTCCTATTAATTATTCATTTCATTGAACGTAACTTAAGACAACTAAAAAAGATTTAGACAAAATATTAAAATAAATAAAAAATAAAGATATTTCTTTCAAACTTTGACCTTTTAAAATAAATAAAAAATTTTCACAATTAAAAGAAAGAATAAAAATATAAATTGTCAACCGTTAGAGGTGATCGAATTCAATAGATACCTTGAAAACTTAGACTTATCCATCTATTTAAGTTATATTTGTTATTAAATATTAAAAAATTAATTTTTATATTAATATTGTGAAATATATTTTTAAATTTAAGTTAAATAAAAATAATAATACTATTTTTGAATCGGACTGAATTAAATCTAAATTTAAAAAATCATATTCAACCCCGACTGAAATCACGTGACGACTGGGAATTGGGCTGGTAACCTAGCCCGTGGACGGCCCTACTTGCCACCCACCTTCAGTTGGGGTGAGAAGCAGCTAAGAAGTGGCGTTAAACTGCCAGGTCAGTGAAAGTGTGAAGCAGGAAGAGACAAGTCATGGTGGTGGGGAATTGATTCTGCTGGGGAAGGTGAGTTACTCTGAACGATCAAGTAGCTTGTTCATTACTCTCTGCCGTCTAAACTGAAACGCCAAGACTTGCTAGATCCAGCTGTTCTTGCAACTAACTGGGTTCATTTTGCACTTCGAACCTTGAACTGTTTCTTCTGGTTTGATCCTCTTCCTTTGCGTCATCAGAGGTACGTACTTCTATTCTCAATTTAGAGGGTATTGATTTTATTTATTTATTTATTATCTTTAGCAAATTGCTTCACTTTTGATGACATAAAGTTCCTTCATCTAGATCTGATCCTAAGTTTTTGTGGTAAATCTAAAGTTGAACCCTTATAAGCGCCCCAAAACGAAAATTTGGGGCTTGACTTGATTAGTTATGTTCCTATTGCTCACTAGTGCGAATTGTGGTTTGTTTTACATGAGAAGGAAGTTGCAAATATGGCAAACACCGACCAAGAAAGTGCTCCACTAATTGAAAACAACCAACAACCCCAAGATTTGGTAATTGAAATCCCTGTAGAAGTCTTAGAGCTTGCTCCTGAGTGTTGTATTTACAAGGTCCCTAGTCGTTTTCGTGAAGCAAACCAAAAAGCCTACACTCCTCAGTTGATTTCAATAGGGCCTCTTCATCATGGTAACTAAAATTTGGCTATAATGGAACGGCAAAAGCTGAGATATTACAAGAAATTTTCAGAAAGGACTTCCGAGAAGACATTGAAAGAATTTGCGAGCTACATTGAAAATCATGCAGAAGGTATATGTAGGTGTTATGAAATCCAGTTTATCCTTCTGTTGGACGCTCCCAAGTTTAAGAAGATAATATTACATGATGCAGTTTTTATCATTGAGCTCTTCTTGAGGGAAAGTGAAAAAAATTCCAACAATGACTTCTTAAGCCGCAAAGCATTGTTAAGAGTTGAACTTCCAACAGATTTGATATTACTTGAAAATCAACTCCCGTTCTTTGTCCTTAAAGAACTATATAACCTAGCATTTCCTAACGCAGATATCTCTTTTCTCGAACTTGCTTGTTGGTACTTCGATACCCATATTGATCGATCACTGAAAGAAAAAGAGATGAAACACTTTACGGATTTAGTTAGATACCAAGTACTGGGTAATCGAAATATTGGCTTTTTGAGAATCCACACTTTCCCCAAAGTTCTGAGTAAAAGCCCACGAAATATCAATCGGTCGAGAATCCACAATATCTACAATGCATCGATGTTGCATGAGGTTGGTGTGAAGTTTGTTGGTGTTAAAAGTGGTATATTTAAGATTGGTAAGAGTACAATTACTAATACTATAAACAGCTTGCTTGACGTACACTTTGAGAAGGGAGTGCTAAAACTCCCAGTTATTGATGTGGCGTATGAAACTGAGACTCGTTTTAGAAATCTGATGGCTTTTGAACAATGTCACTATCCACATAAGGCTCATTTTTGTTGTTATATTCAATTATTAGACTCTCTTATTGATACTAGTGAAGATGTAGATTTATTGGTAAATGAAAGAATTATTGTCAATAGATTGGGTAGTGGTGCAGCTGTGGCAGATATGATTAACAATCTTGCGGTTGGAATTGTACATTCAAGTATGCTCTATGGCCAAATCGAATGTGATCTAAACCAGTACAATGATAATTCTTGGAATCATAGATGGGCAGCCTTGAAGCATGTCTATTTCAACAATCTCTGGAGAAGAACTGCGACTGTTGCTGCTTTTATTGTGGTGGTACTCACTCTCACACAAACTATATTAGCAATCTTGGAACGGGTAATGCCCACAAAATAAAATCAGTCTTTTTATTTGTACTAATTTGTATTTATTTAGCACTTCTAAGTTTATTTGCTTGACCGTTTGAGTAGTAGGGTGGTTTGGTTTCGAACTTTGTTGCTTTTATCACAGAATAATTGTATTCCTATTGGATTTTATCATATTTTTATGAGATTGGATTGTTTCTATTCAAAACCCACATCTTTCCTTATTATTTAATCTCTTTTTGTTCAAAGTAATCGTATTAAAATAAAATTTTAGAATTCATCAAACGTTTAACTTGTAATAATTAAGAAAGTTTACACGAAATTTTAAAATAAAAAAACCAATATCTCAAATGGTTTTTTCCAAACTTATATCACTAAAAAAATAAGTCTCATAATTGAAAGAGAGAATAAAAAAAAAACAACCAATCACTAAAGGTAATTGGGTCTGGTTGATTCTTTGAAAACTTAAGCCCAACTGACCTATTATATATATATATATATTTTATTATTAAATATAAAAAATACTTTTACATTAGAATTTTAAAATATATTTTAGAATTAACATGAAATAAAATAAAATATTTATTAATAAAAATAACAGTATTCTTGGGTCAAGACCTGTAGAACCTTAGATTAGAAAATGATATCCAGGCCCTCCTGTTGGATCAGGCCTGCAGGCTTTGGTTGATAACTCGGCCCATCGAGAGTCCACCAGCCACTGCTTTGTGGTTGGGTTGGGCTGATATGAACTTAAGTAGGTCAGTGTTAGCCCATTAAAAGTAGGGTCCAAATAATAATCCGCATGGCGCTGGTCAACCCAATCAGGGAAGCAGTGTGAAATGCCGCAGCTTAGCATGGGGGCAAACTGCGAAGTCAGTGAAAGTCTGAAAGAGGAAGAGACAATTCATGGTGGTGGAGAATTGATTCTGCTCGGGAAGGTGAGTTACTCTGAACAATCAAGTAGGTAAACTTCCATTTCTGGTCTGTTTTGTCCTTGAACGTTTGGTGAAAGGTTTCATAGCTTCATGTGGTCAACGAATATAGAAATTAACCTGTTTTGAATTGGTTGAGAGAAAATCACTAATCAAAATTTCAACATGGGAGATCTATGGCTCAACAATCTTTTTTTTCTTTTGTTCAGTTGGAGCCTGGTCTGTGGAGTGGTTATCTCAGAAAAACCCTACAAAATTGCAATATTGACTAATTCCATGGCCTCTTCGCTGCACGTTCCAAACAATTATCTGCAGGATTCATGGCCTCTTCCCTGTTCTACTGGTGACAACAACATATACCATGCAATGTAGATTTAACAAATGTATGCTGCACATGTGAGTATTTTCAGGACTAAGAAAACAGAATGAGAGAACATGATTTGAGCTCTTTTTCCAAAGCCTCTTTATGCTGTTTGAGGGCTGTTTTCTATTTGATGCTGTAAAGGAAGGGGCTGTGATGTTTTACTCACTTGTGAGGTATGTTTTGTACGTGGTGACTTCATTTCTGACTATGTAGGGTTGTAATTCCCTGCTGGTGGGTTACAATTTTTGATAACCCCCAATTATTATCCGAAAAGAAATGGCTGGAGAAGTGTGCCTAGTGATGTCAAATCACCATATAAAGTATTGAAAGAGCAATAACTTTTTGTCACATGCAAAAAAAGACAAGGAAAACCCAATAATTTTGTTCGAAGATTGACTGATAGACTCGTGCAATCGAAGGATGGGTCTTAAAAATAAGGTGGACATTTTCCTCTATTAAATTTGAGAGAAGGTTGTTCGTTACTCTCTACCGTATAAAACTGAAACGCCAGGACTTACCGGATCCAGTTGTACTCAATACTCTGCAACTAAGATGGCTTATTTTGCACTTTGAACCTTGAGCTGTTTCTACTGGTTTGATCCTCCTCCGCAGCATCAGAGCTGCGTACTTCTCTTCTTAATTTAGAGGGTATTGATTTTATTAATTTTTTTTTATCTATAACAAATTGCTTCACTTTTGATGAAATTAAGATCTTTCATCTGGATCTGATCTCAAGTTTTTGTGGTAAATCTAAAGTTGAACCTTAGTAAGTGTCCCAAAACCAAAGTTGGGGCATGATTAATTTTGTTGCTATTGCTCACTAGTGAGACTTGTCGTTTGTTTTACATGAAAAGGATGTTGCAAATATGGCGAACACTGATAAAAAAAGTGATCCACTAATTGAAAACAACTGCAAACCCCAAGATTTGGAAATTGAAATCCCTGTAGAAGTCTTAGAGCTTGTGCCCGATTGTTGTATTTAAAGGTCCTAGTCGTTTTCATGAAGCAAAACAACAAAGCCTACACTCAATTGATTTCAATAGGGCCTATTCATCATGGAAATGAAATTTTGGCTCAAATGGAACGGTAAAAGCTGAGGTATTACAAGAAATTTTTGAAAAGGACTTCCAAGGAGATATTGAAAGAATTTGCCAGCTACATCGAAAATCATGGTATATTTAAGATTGATAAGAGAACAATTAATAATACTATAAACAGCTTGCTTAATGTAGAATTTGGGAAAAGGGTGCTAAAACTCTCAATTATTAATGTGGCGTACGAAATTGAAATTCATTTTAGAAACTTGATGGCCTTCGAATAATGTCACTATCTATATAAGGTTCACTTTTGTAGTCATATTCAATTATTAGACTCTCCAATTGATACTGATAAAAATATAGATTCATTGGTAAAAGAAGAGATTATTGTCAATGGATTGGGTTGCAGTGCAGCAGTGGCAAATATGTTTAACAATCTTGCGGTGGGAGTTGTACACTCAAGTTTTCTCTATGGCAAAATTGGAATGCGTCTAAACTAGTATTATGCTAATTCTTGTAATTGTAGAATGGTAACTTAAAGCATGTTTATTTCAACAACTTTTGAAGAGGAATTGCAACTGTTGCTGGTTTCATCTTGGTGGTACTCACTCTCACACAAACCATACTGACAATCTTAGCTCGAGCAAAGCCCATAAAATAAAGTACTCTTACTTGATTGCAGTTTTCTATTCAATTAAAGTGAAAATCAGCCTTTTCATAAGTGTTAATTTGTGTTTAATTCACATTTTTAAGGTTATTTACCTTATCACTTTGAGTAGAAGGAGAGTTTGTTTTCAACTTTCAACTTTTATCATGTACTGTTACTATCAATGAACAATTGTGTGGCTATTAGATTTTATCATATGTTGATGGGATTGACTTGTTTCTTGTATATGGCTATTATCACTCTTCTTTTAATTTTTTTTTTCATAAAAAAATCATAACTTTCCATAGTAATTATTCCTTTTTTCTTTTGTTAAAGTATTAAAATTAACAATTAAGAAACTTTACACGAAATGTTAAAATAAACAAAAAAAAAAAATCAACTTCATACTCTGTGTGGTGCATAAACATTTGTCTACTACATTTTTTTCTTCAAGCTTCCTACTCTTTGAAGCTAAGGTTGTACAACTTCTTCCTCTGTTTTTCTTTTATATTCGCAACTTCTTTGCATCCTTATCTGCATAATATCTGTAGACACCTAAATAATAATAATAATAAAAAAAATAAAATAAAAATTAAAAAATTAAAAAAATTATTAAAAAAAAGAGAGAGAAAAGATAGGTCGGGAAGAAGACTGAGCTTGCTCAGTTCTCTTCCCCGACCATCATTGCAAGGGGGCATTAAATGCCCCTGCAAATCACCGGATTTTGGGGGATTGCCCCAAATCCGGTGACCGGACCCCTCAGGCAACTAAGCCTAGGTGAAATCATGCTCTTTGGGCATGATTTCACCTACAGGATTGTCCAAAATTTTGGACAATCCCGTTGTTTAAAAACGGGGCATTCAGAAATCAAAAGGGGGGGGGGGGGGGGGTTTGAAACAAAAAAGAGCAAGTTGAAACCAGAGCAAAAACAAGTTTTCGAACAAAAAAAAAAAACAGAGCAAAAAACAAAGCAGGCAACCAAAAAACCAAAATCTCTCTAAACAGCCGGTGAAATACCAAATCCAAAAAATCATCCTAAAAACTCTCTAGCAACCGAAGCCTCAAAAACAAAAAAAACCAAAAAAAAACACAAAAAAGGAGGGCTGATCGGCCTGCGATTCGGAGAAGAAGGGTTTGTGTTTGGGCTGTGGGAGTAGGCACCGGTGAAGAGAGAGGGAGATCTGTGACGGGGAAGGTTGATCGGGAGTCCGATCGATGCGAGGGTGGCCGATCGACGACGGAGGAATCACCAGAGAAGGGAGAGGTCACCGGTGGAGGGAAGGCTTTTTTTAGAGAGAGGGCAGAGTATTTGGAGTCCTAGAGAGAGAAACAGAAAGGGGAAAATAAGAAAAAAAAAGAACATTTTTATACCCAAGGTGGAATAGCCAAAACGACGCCGTTTGGTGGAGTAGAGAAGCTGAAGGGGCAAGGACCAAACAACGCCGTTTCAAAGGGGTTCTACAGCCACCAAACGGTGCGTTTTGGAGACCCTGTGTGGGCCTGTTTGAGCGGACCCCCTGCAGCAGATTTGGGCCTCCTGTGGGCCACGGATCTGGGCTGACCCAAGCCCAGATAGGTATGCTTCTTTGGGCCTTATTTAAATCTGTTTTGTCTATGTGTTTATTTTTTTATTTTAATGTACTTTAATTTAGTTTAAATTTTATTACAAAAATGAAAATATATGAAATCTTAGTAAAAAAATAGGATAATAAAAAATAATAATAATAAACAAAAAATAATAAAACAATAAAAAATAAAAAAAATATAAAAATATAAAAATAAACAAACAAATAATAAATAAAATACACATAAAAATATAAAATAATAAATAATGATTTTGAAGAATTAAACAATTATTTTAAACCAAGATCGATGATGGGATTTTCATCCGGAACGCGAGAAGTCGCAATTCCAAGTGAATTTCCTTAGGTTAGGAGTTTTAATTAAGATCCCACCAGTATGATGGGAGGGTCCTAATTCAAAATTCCAAATGGTTCTAATAAAAAATAAAATAAAAAAATATGAATAAAAAATATAAAATAAATAAATAAATAACCTTTAAACATATGTAATATGAAAAGAAACCACGAATAAAAATAAATAAGATAAATAAAAATTAATAAATGGCAATAACAAATTCATCAAGTCATAATAATATAAAAACAATAAGTAAAGGAATTCCATTCACAAAAAGTAAGCATAAAAGAAAAATAATAAATATGGAATAAAGACGGAATTTACGTGTATCATGCTTGCATTGTTAAATGTCATGGCATATAGATCTGTCTTGTATACGGATATAAACCCCGATGATGGGACTTTCCGAGGAAGCTTGCGAAGGCGAGTTTCATTGGTAAACTCCCTAGGTGAAAAGATACTTCCGAACTCCACCAGTATGATGGGAGGGTTCGGAGAGATATCTTTAATAAAAGGTTTTTACCCGTATTAGGATTTTGCATTCACGAAAACACTGTTTTTTCTCACAAGCGATTACCCCGATGATGGGACTTTCCGAGGAAGCTTGCGAAGGCGAGTTTCATTGGTAAACTCTCTAGGTGCGAGGATACTCTCGGATCCCACCAGTATGATGGGCGGATTCGGAAAGTACACTCAATAAAAGGTTTTCGTTTGGTGCTATTTCGATTTTATGCCACGCATTTCATAATTGCATCACATGTACGCTAAAGTCGTAAAATATTCGATCAACAGAATAAAAGATAAATCAAAAAACACAAAAACAAAATAAAAGGGTTAAGACAATAAGGATTAAATGGTACCGTTCGTGGAACGGGCGTCACGGGGGTGCTAATCCTTCCTCGTGCGTAACCGTACTCCCGAACCCAAACTCTAAAAAATGCGTAGACCAGTTTATCGTTCTTTCGACGAACCTAAAGTCAATTTAGTACTTCGTCGAATAGAACAAATTTTCTGGTGGCCAATCACACCTAAACAAAAAAGATTGGTGGCGACTCCCCAAGTTAACCACGTCTAAGCGGACGGGTTCCCGGACCCGCACGTTGCGACAGCTTGGCGACTCCACTGGGGACAAAAAGAGAGTCGAGCCATAATTAATCATAGATCGTCTTAAGCCCTAAATAATTTAATGTCTTTTTTTTTCAATTTTGAGCATTTGTTTTGTGCATTGTAATTTGTGCAATAATCATTTTATAATCATTTTGTATTTGAATTGTGGGGGATTTAGGATAGAGGGATGTGAGAGTGTTCGTAAAAGGTTCGTATGTTTCCTTCACACACACAACACGTACTGCATTCATGCATAAGCCTTCTACCCGGGCTTTGTCCTTGATAGGAGGGAGTTTAGTAGCTACGCTCTCGTGAGGTGTTAACCTCCGCATGGGCTAGTGAACACTCCCACTCAGATTGAACCTAGTCCGTTTGAAGCCTGTAATGGGTGAGGACCGGGGTGCCTTACTAGTCCAAGTGGACGACAGTGAGGAACAATTTGGGAACCTTTAGCGCCACTTTCGACCCGAACTCAGCATATAGAATGCCGTAAGAGCCTCTTCCCTAGGTAGAGCCTTACCCACGCAATAAACAATATGACCCTAATTTAGGACACATGATGGAACAAATTTGTCCTAATAATTTTTTTTTTAACGCGTGTCAGTTTTTTTTTATTATTAAAAAAAAACAACAAAAGCAAAGAATTTCTTTCTTTTTCCATTTTAAAAAGAAAAAAGAGAGAGCAAGATTTTTGGCCTTTATTATTTTTAGAATACTTTTTTTTTCTTTTTTTTTTTTCTACTTCTACTTTAAGCATCTCAAAAGAATAACTTTTTCTATTCTCTCCCGAAAATAAAAGATATACATGAAAAAGAGATATGATTTTTTTTTCTTCCTTTCGAAAAAAAATACAAAAAAAAAAGAGAAAAAAATGTGTTTATTTTAAGTGAGGTCTTCTCAAAAAAAAAAAAAGAAAAAGGGCGAAAAGGTCTTTAGCTCTGTTTGTCCGAAACAAAAAAAAAAGAAGAAAAGAAAAAAGATAGAGAGGTTTCTTTTACAAAAATGAATAAAGAAAGGTCAAAAGAGAAAATGATGTTTCTTGAGTTTGTAAAAAATAAAAAATAAAAAAAAAGGAGGAGAAAATAGTTCTCCATTTAAGTGGCAAGAAAAAAAAAGAGAAGAGAAAGAAGGGTTTTTTTTATTTCTTTTAATTTTTTCAAGACAATCACAAAAAAAGAGAGATTTTAGTTCTGAATAAATTTTTTTTTACTTCCCACACTATTCATGATTTTCAATAATGTGGTCTTCCATTTCATTTCATATCATCCATGCATCAAGGCATCATAGCATTTCATGCATACATGTAAATATCATATTTTCATCTACATGTAATCATTTCATGTTTGTGTTAATAAAGAAGAACCTTACAGTGTTGTTAGTTTTGTAGGAAAGAAATAAAATTCCCTTTTGCAAATTTTTTGTAAAATTTCTTTTTGCTGATTTATTTTGGTCAAAAGGATTGAACAATATGGAACATCAATTGGAGGAAAGGATAAGTGCGTTGGAACGCAATCAAGAAGAATTTGGACATGACCTTCGAGAGATCAAAGGACAGATGGTCAAATTGATGGAAATCGTTGAACGTCTCAATGAAGCTAAAGGAAAGCACCCTCAAGAATTTCCATCATTTCAAATCGAACCAGATCAAAAGCAATCACTGAATAAAAAACAATTTGTCCTTGACAAACCCAACACATTGCTCAGTGGCTCCAATAAAGATCAAAGTCTAGAAAAAATTGCAAAAGGGATGGATGAGTTGAATGCGCAAATGATCATGCTGAAAAGTTTCATAACCAAGATGGGGTCTTCAAATGCTACACAACCCCCAAACAATGGGTTACAACTAAGGGCACATTCTCAACCTACTACTTTTCAGCCCGCAAGAATCAATGTGCAACCAAATTCATACTCTTGTCCGAGCACTTTTCGACTCCCTTTTCAACAGGCCTTTCAAAGCCAACCACGGGTACAATTATCAATCACTCCCATTCCTAGCCCAAGCATCCCTCAAAAACAGTCCAAAATGAAAAAACAATTTGACCCTATACCCGTTACCTACAAAGAACTCTTTTATCAATTAGTTCGTGATCACCTTATTGTCCCCGTGCCTTTGGAACCCTTGCGACCTCCATACCCAAAGTGGTTCAAGACAGATGCAAGATGTGATTATCATGGTGGAGCTATGGGACATTCCATCGAAGATTGTGACGCCTTCAAGTATCGGGTACAAACATTGATAGATGCCAAATGGTTCGATCCAACAAAGATGATGGGGCATGGTTGTGGGGAGCACAATTAAGAGTCAAGATGAAATAAGGATTGACCGTGCTTATATTTTTTAGAAAAGTTTTTGTTAAGACCTTAGGACATTTCAATTTTTGACTTTTTTTTTTTTTTGAATCTTGTAAGAATGGGTTTGTGTTTGTGAAGAATTATGTTGACTTTTGAGGTCTTGTTTAACTTTTCTAAATGTTATTTGTTTGAAATGTGATCATGTTGGTGCACCGTTTATAATCGAGTGTCTTTGTGTTTCAAATCATACGTTCAATCATCCCAGCATGCACTCAAACATCTTTTGATTTTGACATACATGCTCTCATTATTGCAAGTTGCATAATTAGACTTGACTACATTCCATAAAAAAAGCAAGATTGTTGTTGATTTTCATGAATAAAAAGTTTTTCTAAATTGAAGAAAAGAAAACTCGAGGGAGCCCACTTACAATTGGCATAATACAGGGGCTCAAGCTAGAATCATGAGAGATGAACAATCAAATTTCATAGACAAGATGGAGAAAACTCAAGAAGAGATGAGAAAACAGTTGGCGAAACTACTGCAGACAGTGAATGCCAATACAATGAAGGGGGCTGTTGAAGGATCTTCAAGTTTTCAAAGAATAAGCCAATCGTCAAGACAAAGGCAAACTATGCAATTTCCAGGGGCAAATCTTTCTAACCAGGATCCTACACTTGTTTTGAATGACTTTAAGGAACAAGGAAAAATAAAAGTGGACATATCAAGATCAAGAGAGAAATCGAGAATGCAACAAAAGTATGATCTTTTAGAAGAGCGCTTTAAAGCCATAGAGGGAACGAATTTCTATGCTGCCGATAAGGCAAAAGAATTAAGTTTGGAGCTCAATGTGGTTATTCCACCCAAGTTTAAAGTCCCGGAGTTTGAAAAGTTTGATGGAACCAAATGCCCTAAGGCACATTTGATCATGTATTGCAATAAGATGGCTCCATATGTCCATGATGAGAAATTGCTCATTCATTTTTTTCAAAATAGTTTGGAAGGATCCGCGGTTACATGGTACCTCAAATTGGAAAAAGATTGCATTCGCACATGGAGAGGTTTGGCAAGAGCATTTTTGGAACAATACATGCATAGGCTAGAAGCAATTCCTGATCGAATAACCCTCCAAAACATGAAAAGAAACCCTTCTGAAAGTTTCAAGGAGTATGCTTGTAGGTGGAAGGAAATAGCATCGCAAGTCCAACCACCCCTTACTAATAGAGAATTAAATTCTCTATTTGTTGATACTCTTCCTCCTCCATATTATAACAGATTGGTGGGTAATGCTTCTTCAGATTTTGCGGACTTGGTATTCTCTGTGGGAAGGATTGAAGATGGAATAAAAAAGGGAAAGATTGTAGACTCTCGAGCAGATGGTCTTGTCAAGCAAGAATGTGTTGCTTTTGATAAAGGAGTTCAAGCAATGACTTTGGAAAAGAGCAACAAAAGGAAATTTTGTGACATACAAAGAGATCCTATGGGCGCTCATACACACCCATTACCATATGTCCATAACCTACCTCAACCCTTCACTCAGTCATCACTCACACAAGTTCCTCCACCCTACATGTCCACTTTGAGTGACCAAGGAATCAGTTTGGAATACCTTCAAAGCAACAAGAGGAAGAAAGCCAAAGTGTATCATTCATTGCCAATGTCTTATGCAGAGCTTCTCCCTTTATTGGTACAGAATCATAAGATCTCCATTATTCCTGCGAAGCCTCGGAAACCTCCTTACCCAAGTTGGTATAACCCAAATGTCAAATGTGATTACCATTCTGGGGTTGAAGGTCATTCCACGGAGAATTGCATTGCATTCAAGAACAAAGTTCAAGCTTTAATCGATGCAGACCCAACCAAATTCAAAGAACTTGTCAATAATCAGGGATGATGGAAGCAAGGCTTGGGTTTTGGAACAATTGAGTGATATGCCAATTCAGGGGGGCAATCCTTGATCACTTTCTAGTCATGTATTTGTTTTGAGGCTGAAAACTCTTCGAAATATGGATTTCTGTCTGTCATGCATGATCATGTAACTTGAGATGAGTGTATGTTTAGTCTCCATTATCACATGCTGTCATGAGTTGAATCAAGTTTGTAAATTGCACAAATTTCTTTTGATTCTCACTTATTTATTTATTTATTTATTTGTTTGTTTGTTTTTTTTTTTTAAAGAAGACATTAGAATTTTAAAAAAAAGGGCCCCATGTTGCTTGTTTCCAAATTCATACATGAAAAAGGGATCAAAGATTTTTATAAAATAAATGGTGAAGAGAATCTCGAAAGAATTAGTGTTTGCTATTTACAAATGAACTCATTTTTAAAAAAACACTCTCAGTGCCTTCACCAAATAAATAAAGGCCATTCAATGACCTGAAAGGAAGCAAAAGCTCTGAAACTTCATCAATCTTATCCTTTCACACCCTCCTTTCACACCCAAGGACGATGGTTTTCATCTAAGTGATGACCAATGTTGTGACAAGATAAAATTCATCTTTTTCAAAAAAAAAAAAAATCAAATCAAGAAAATCTCACACTCTTGCAAAAAATTTTGAATTTGGCAATTTGATGAGTGTCAAGATTAGCTAGAGCTTCAGATGCATCGAAACCGCTTAACCTTTTTCGATTGGATCCAAAATGTGAGCTTTTCCACCTATTGCTTAAAGTTGTCTTCTATCCATACTCCAAAGATAAGACGGTCAGAAGAGGAAAAATTTCCCAATACTTCAAGACAATGGACTTGTAAAGAAACATTTGTTCTCCTTCATTTAGAAATGCTAACAAGAGCAATTTGGGAAATTGAGGATTGAAATGAAACCTCTGAAGGTTTTGAAAGGGGCATGATTACGCAAAGTTTGCTTAAGCCTCCGTTTGAGTGGTTGATAGAGGAAGGGCAAATGAGAGTCAAGTTTTGAATTATAAAAGAAAAAAAAGAGAAAAGAAAAAAAAAATAAGAGAATGGTGAGAAAAGTTGATAGTAACATCATGTACTTGAAACATTCAATGGCAAAGAAAGAAAAAAAAATTAATTAATTTTTGTTTCAAATTTGTCCGTTATAGGGACTGCTTTTCAAGGCAAGTAACCACATTTGAGATGAGAAATGGCCATGTTTCATTCTTCCATTCACAAATAAGAAATTATCCACTTGCTACCCCTTTGAGCCTATTAAATATTTTTGAAATACACCTTAACCAAGGATCACCTCTCATATTGGAGGAGCAAATGTGTATGAGAATCTTGTCCAGGAATATGGATCCCATTTTGGGGAAAGAAAACACCTTGTATGAAGAAGTGAATGCAAAAGAATTCGAGTTTTAACTCATCAAAAAAATAAAAAAAAAGAAAAGAAAGTGACGGAAAGACATGCTTTGAAAAATCAAAAGGACAAATGTCTTGGAAGATTTTCACATGAATGATCCTTGGTTGATCACCCTTAAACACATGTTTTGGGCCTTTTTATCCATTCTTTCCAAGCCCCTAACCCTAACCTACATTACGTGCTTTAAAAGTCCATTTTAATCAAGTGTGGATGCTAAATTGAAGAGCCTTCTTCTAGAAAAAGACATCATAAAATCAAAGAGGCCTTGGTTTCTTTTTCTTTGCCAAGATTGTCCATGTGAATCTGTCAATCCATTATGGAGAGAGTTTGAATTTTCTCAAGTGCATTTTGGAACAATCAATGAAAAAAAAGAGAAGAGATAGAGACGAAAAAAAGAGGAACATGAAAAGAAGAAAAAAAAAGAGAGAGCTTTAGGATGAAAACCTGAAAAGGCATCATAAAGCAATAATGAGAACTCACAAAACCACTCATGATATTGATTGACAAGAAGCACGATAGAGGGATCATTTCAAAACAACCAGAGTGCATTAGAGACCTTCAAAAATGTTCAAGAATGTAAAATTCAAAATCTGTCATAAAACCAATGTTGAACTTTGAACCTTTCCTTTCCAAAACGACCTTGCAAATCTTAAGTCTCCAAAGTTGATCTTGACATCTATCGAAATGCCACACATCATGAGACTAGGAGAGTGTGAAAATCAATTGGAACTTAAAATGAGTGTTTTTGTGAAAAGTTGATTTTCAAAGAGTATAAATTTGAGTGCAACATTTGTGAGCTTAGACGAAGAAGCATCGGTCCTTCTGACGATGCCTTTTTGTCATGATTGTTGAACCTTTCGATCTATAAGGATCAAATTGTGATTTGACCCACCTGAGTCATTTAAAATAGTAATCACTAATTTTTAAGAGATTCGAATATCACATGTCTTTCCAAGAATGGATATTTTATCACTTTAATAAAAAAAGTGTGGAATTGATACATTTTTTACTCCAAGATCCAGCTATCTCTGATCATGAAAATAACTATGTGGGGTAATTTTGTTTTGGTTTTGTCAAAATCAAGAGAAAAAAATGAGAGTCTTTACATTCTTTGTGAGGAAAATTCTTCAATCATTATGACATAAGACAAACACTTTTGAAAAAAGACAAATTCATTTCTCAAAAAAGTGAGAAAAAGTAATGCAAGGGAAAACTTTCAAGATCAAAATCCATGAAATCATTGAAACCTAATTTGAATTGGTGATCTTTTGTTGATAAGAAAATTGACAGTTGCACAAGAACACTGTTAAAAATTCAAAGTCGAGGAAAATGATCTTTCAAACGAGGAATATATGAGGCAGAATAAAAGGAAGCAATGCATCATTTGTCCATCATTCAATCATGCATACATGTCCAATCATGCACATGACCATGCATCATCAAAATTGAAAATTTTCAAACAACTGTCAAGACTAATGCAGTTTTCAAGTAATTGAGGGAAGAAAGATTTGAGCCTTAAGCCCAATTTAGCTGGCATCCAAGATGTCTAAGCCCAGTTACGTTGGCACAAAAAGAGTTAAGCCCAATTTAGCTGGCATCCAAGATGTTTAAGACCAGTTACGTTGGCACCGAGAGGTTTAAGCCCAATTTAGCTGGCATCCAAGATGTTTAAGCCCAGTTACGTTGGCACGGGTGAGTTTAAGCCCAATTTAGCTGGCATCCAAGATGTTTAAGCCCAGTTACGTTGGCACCGAGAGATTTAAGCCCAATTTAGCTGGCATCCAAGATGTTTAAGCCCAGTTACGTTGGCACCGAGAGATTTAAGCCCAATTTAGCTGGCATCCAAGATGTTTAAGCCCAGTTACGTTGGCACCGAGAGATTTAAGCCCAATTTAGCTGGCATCCAAGATGTTTAAGCCCAGTTACGTTGGCACCGAGTGAGTTTAAGCCCAATTTAGCTGGCATCCAAGATGTTTAAGCCCAGTTACGTTGGCACCGAGAGATTTAAGCCCAATTTAGCTGGCATCCAAGATGTTTAAGCCCAGTTACGTTGGCACCGAGAGATTTAAGCCCAATTTAGCTGGCATCCAAGATGTTTAAGCCCAGTTACGTTGGCACCGAAAGATGTTTAAGCCCAATTTAGCTGGCATCCAAGATGTTTAAGCCCAGTTACGTTGGCACCGAGTGAGTTTAAGCCCAATTTAGCTGGCATCCAAGATGTTTAAGCCCAGTTACGTTGGCACCGAGAGTTTAAGCCCAATTTAGCTGGCATCCAAGAAGTTTAAGCCCAGTTACGTTGGCACAAAAAGATTTAAGCCCAATTTAGCTGGCATCCAAGATGTTTAAGCCCAGTTACGTTGGCACAAAAAGATTTAAGCCCAATTTAGCTGGCATCCAAGATGTTTAAGCCCAGTTACGTTGGCACGAGTGAGTTTAAGCCTAATTTAGCTGGCATCCAAGATGTTTAAGCCCAGTTACGTTGGCACTGAGTAGATTTAAGCCCAATTTAGCTGGCATCCAAGATGTTTAAGCCTAGTTACGTTGGCACGAGTGAGTTTAAGCCCAATTTAGCTGGCATCCAAGATGTTTAAGTCCAGTTACGTTGGCACGAGTGAGTTTAAGCTCAATTTAGCTGGCATCCAAGATGTTTAAGCCCAGTTACGTTGGCACTGAGTGAGTTTGAGCCCAATTTGGTTTGAAAGCGGTGTCTACGTCTTTGCACTATTCTTGATTCTCAAGAATGTGCAAAGAGGGGCAACTGTAGACACCTAAATAATAATAATAATAAAAAAAATAAAATAAAAATTAAAAAATTAAAAAAATTATTAAAAAAAAGAGAGAGAAAAGATAGGTCGGGAAGATGACTGAGCTTGCTCAGTCCTCTTCCCCGACCATCATTGCAAGGGGGCATTAAATGCCCCTGCAAATCACCGGATTTTGGGGGATTGCCCCAAATCCGGTGACCGGACCCCTCAGGCAACTAAGCCTAGGTGAAATCATGCTCTTTGGGCATGATTTCACCTACAGGATTGTCCAAAATTTTGGACAATCCCGTTGTTTAAAAACGGGGCATTCAGAAATCAAAAGGGGGGGGGGTTTTGAAACAAAAAAGAGCAAGTTGAAACCAGAGCAAAAACAAGTTTTCGAACCAAAAAAAAAACAGAGCAAAAAACAAAGCAGGCAACCAAAAAACCAAAATCTCTCTAAACAGCCGGTGAAATACCAAATCCAAAAAATCATCCTAAAAACTCTCTAGCAACCGAAGCCTCAAAAACAAAAAAAAACAAAAAAAAACACAAAAAAGGAGGGCTGATCGGCCTGCGATTCGGAGAAGAAGGGTTTGTGTTTGGGCTGTGGGAGTAGGCACCGGTGAAGAGAGAGGGAGATCTGTGACGGGGAAGGTTGATCGGGAGTCCAATCGATGCGAGGGTGGCCGATCGACGACGGAGGAATCACCAGAGAAGGGAGAGGTCACCGGTGGAGGGAAGGCTTTTTTTAGAGAGAGGGCAGAGTATTTGGAGTCCTAGAGAGAGAAACAAAAAGGGGAAAATAAGAAAAAAAAAGAACATTTTTATACCCAAGGTGGAATAGCCAAAACGACGCCGTTTGGTGGAGTAGAGAAGCTGAAGGGGCAAGGACCAAACAACGCCGTTTCAAAGGGGTTCTACAGCCACCAAACGGTGCGTTTTGGAGACCCTGTGTGGGCCTGTTTGAGCGGACCCCCTGCAGCAGATTTGGGCCTCCTGTGGGCCACGGATCTGGGCTGACCCAAGCCCAGATAGGTATGCTTCTTTGGGCCTTATTTAAATCTGTTTTGTCTATGTGTTTATTTTTTTATTTTAATGTACTTTAATTTAGTTTAAATTTTATTACAAAAATGAAAATATATGAAATCTTAGTAAAAAAATAGGATAATAAAAAATAATAATAATAAACAAAAAATAATAAAACAATAAAAAATAAAAAAAATATAAAAATATAAAAATAAACAAACAAATAATAAATAAAATACACATAAAAATATAAAATAATAAATAATGATTTTGAAGAATTAAACAATTATTTTAAACCAAGATCGATGATGGGATTTTCATCCGGAACGCGAGAAGTCGCAATTCCAAGTGAATTTCCTTAGGTTAGGAGTTTTAATTAAGATCCCACCAGTATGATGGGAGGGTCCTAATTCAAAATTCCAAATGGTTCTAATAAAAAATAAAATAAAAAAATATGAATAAAAAATATAAAATAAATAAATAAATAACCTTTAAACATATGTAATATGAAAAGAAACCACGAATAAAAATAAATAAGATAAATAAAAATTAATAAATGGCAATAACAAATTCATCAAGTCATAATAATATAAAAACAATAAGTAAAGGAATTCCATTCACAAAAAGTAAGCATAAAAGAAAAATAATAAATATGGAATAAAGACGGAATTTACGTGTATCATGCTTGCATTGTTAAATGTCATGGCATATAGATCTGTCTTGTATACGGATATAAACCCCGATGATGGGACTTTCCGAGGAAGCTTGCGAAGGCGAGTTTCATTGGTAAACTCCCTAGGTGAAAAGATACTTCCGAACTCCACCAGTATGATGGGAGGGTTCGGAGAGATATCTTTAATAAAAGGTTTTTACCCGTATTAGGATTTTGCATTCACGAAAACACTGTTTTTTCTCACAAGCGATTACCCCGATGATGGGACTTTCCGAGGAAGCTTGCGAAGGCGAGTTTCATTGGTAAACTCTCTAGGTGCGAGGATACTCTCGGATCCCACCAGTATGATGGGCGGATTCGGAAAGTACACTCAATAAAAGGTTTTCGTTTGGTGCTATTTCGATTTTATGCCACGCATTTCATAATTGCATCACATGTACGCTAAAGTCGTAAAATATTCGATCAACAGAATAAAAGATAAATCAAAAAACACAAAAACAAAATAAAAGGGTTAAGACAATAAGGATTAAATGGTACCGTTCGTGGAACGGGCGTCACGGGGGTGCTAATCCTTCCTCGTGCGTAACCGTACTCCCGAACCCAAACTCTAAAAAACGCGTAGACCAGTTTATCGTTCTTTCGACGAACCTAAAGTCAATTTAGTACTTCGTCGAATAGAACAAATTTTTGGGTGGCCAATCACACCTAAACAAAAAAGATTGGTGGCGACTCCCCAAGTTAACCACGTCTAAGCGGACGGGTTCCCGGACCCGCACGTTGCGACAATATCAAACAATTAGCATTTGCATTGCGCAAAGTTATATATGGCAGGTAGTGCTTGGGCCACGGTTCAACAAAATGTCAGTTAGGATTTTGAGGAGTTTTGATTCTGCTGGAGAAGGTGAGTTAATCTGAACAAACAAGTAGGTACACTTCCATTTGTGGGCTGTTTTGTCCTTGAACATTTAGGTAAAAACTTTCCCAGCTCCATGTGGTCCACGAATATAGAAATTAACCTGTCTGGAATTGGTAAAGAAGCAATCACAAATCAAAGTTTCAACATGAGAGATCTAGGACTCAACCATCTTTTCTTTTGTTGAAGGGAAGCCTGCTCTGTAGGGTGGTTATCTCAGAAAAACACTACAAAAATTCACTATGAAAAATGTGGGGCTGCTTATGCTTTTACCCTTGGCCTTTGTGGCAAGGTACGTACATTGAATTTTAGGCACGTAGTTCCTGGAGTAATTCAATTATGCAATGATCAACCAGCTGCTCCCCTGATAAAAAAAAATGAGTTGGAATTTTTTTTGAAAAGTAAAAGATACATTTCATTAAATATGTTTACAAAAACTACCATTCTATGGTGGTAGTGCAGCCAATGAGCCGAAACATGTGGGACATTGATTTCTCCACTATGGCTAGCAAAAATGGATTGGAATTGAATGAAATAAATTGTTTCGCCACATGTTTTGTTGATACGAGGGTGGAAGAACTCCTGTTAGGCTAGTATTAATTAGCATGGAGAGCCAAGTGTAGGTAGAATTTGGGTCGGACCCATGCTTTCACTCAGCCAGGTCTAGCGAGTCCCACAGACGATTGTGATTCACGGGTGCATGGGACCGATCCAGGGTGGAGATAGGACCCGCATCCAAAGCCACGGACCTGATAACTAACAACTAGCAAGCAATAATTTTTCGTACGAAAGATGGACCCGTAGACGACTTGTTCGATCCAAGGATGGTACTTAAGATATAAGGTGGGATATTCCTGTATTACATTTGAGAGAACTTTGCTCACTACTCTCATCAAGACTAACCGGAACCAGTTGTACTTGTATTCAATACCGAAACCAAGTTGGTTCATCTCGCACTTTGAACCTTGAGCTGTTTCTACTGGTTTGATTTTTTTTACAGCATCAGAGGTATGTACGTCTATGCTTATGGGGGTTTTCATTTTCTTTATATTTTATCTTTAGCTAATTGCTTCACTTTTAATAAAATTAAGTTCTTTAATCTGAATCTAATCTTATGTTTTTTTGGGGTAAATCTAAAGTTGTGGCTTGATAAGGCTTTAATCTAAACTCGAGGCTTGATTAATTCTATTGTTATTGCTCACTGGTGTTAATTGTCGTTTGTTTACATGAGAAGGAAGTTGCATATATGGCAGCAAACACGGACCAAGAAATTGCTCCACTGAATGAAAACAACGACCAACCCAAAGATTTGGCAATTGATATCCCTGAAGGAGACTTAGAGCCTGGGCCTGAGCGTTGTATTTTCAAGGTCCCTAGACGTTTTCGTGCAGGAAACGAAGAAGCCTACACTCCTCACTTGATTTCAATAGGGCCTATGCATCATGGTAACAAAACTTTGGCTCAAATGGAGTTTCAGAAGAAGAGATATTATGATAAATTTTTGCTATCCGTTTCTCGGGAGAGATTGACAGAATTTCATGGATACGTCAAATGGAATTTAAGACGTATACGCAGGTGTTATGACATCCAATCTATCTATAAGTTGGAGGCTTCCCAGCTTATTGAGATAATATTATGTGATGCAGTTTTTATCATTACCCTCTTCTTGAGGGATTTGACGAAAAAACAAGAATCCACCAAGGAGGACTGCGAGGATGATGAGGAGGATGTCTACTTCGACTTCTTAAACCAAAGTGCATTGTTAAGAGTAAAACTTCTAACAGATTTAATGTTACTTGAAAATCAACTTCCGTTCTTCGTCCTTGAAGATCTATATAAGCTAGCTTTCCTTACCTCCAATGAACCCTCTTTTCTCGATCTTGTTTGCTTGTACTTCGGTGTCAATAAAGATCCATCATTCGAGAAAAAGAAGATTAAACACTTCACGGATTTAATTAGATATCAAGTGCTAAGGGCTTGTCCGTTGAACACAGGTCCTGCAGGAAGCCATTTTCGTGTAGGAAGCCACAACATGCACAGCGCAACAAGGTTGCATGAGGCTGGTGTTGAGTTTAAATGTGCTGCAGTTAATGATGATTTTGGTGTTATGTTTAATGGTATTGCATATAATTGTTACAAGATTGGTGGTCTTGAATATGAAGGTGTTGAGCTTATAGATATGCTTATGGATGATATGCTCAAGTGTACTACGTACGGATTGCTTCAGGTACGCTTTGAGAAAGGAGTGCTAAAATTGTTAACTATTGATGTAGAGTATGAGACTGAAATTCGTTTTAGAAACTTGATGGCTTTCGAACAATATTATTATCCAAAAAGGGCTTATTTTTGTAGTTATATTAAACTACTAGATTCTCTTATTGACACAAGTGAAGATGTAGATTTACTAGTAAAGGAAGGGATTATTATCAATAGATTGGGAAGCAGTGTTGCTGTGGCAAATATGATTAACAATCTTGCGGTGGGAGTTGTACATTCAACTCTGCTCTATGGTGAAATCGGTATGGAACTAGGCTGTCATTATAAAAATTCTTGGAATCGTAGATGGGCAACCTTGAAGTATGTCTATTTCAACGATCTTTGGAGAGGAACTGCGACTGTTGCTGCCTTCATCGTGGTGATACTCACATTCATACAAACCGTACTGGCAATCTTAGAAAAAGCAATGCCCACAAAATAAATACTCCTACTTGAATGCAGTCTTCGATTCAATGGGAAAAAAAGAGTCAATTTTTTATATATGTTGATTTGTGTGTGTTTTACTTTTTTTTTTAGTTTATTTGCTTTTCTACTAAGTGGAAGGGGAGTTTGCTGCTCTTATCATGTACTGTTACTATCAATGAATAATTGTGTGCTTATTTCATTTTATTATATCTTTATTCGATTGGCTTGTTCTTTGTATGTAATTAGTAACTAGTAGTGAGATTTTTTTATATACTATCGTTCATTCTTTTTCTTTTTGCTTTTTACATTCACAGGTCTTAACTTTTTGTACTAATTATTCCGTTATTTTTTCTTTTGTTCAAGGTAAAGTATTAAACACCTGAATTCATTAAACGTGTTAAACAAGTTTTATACAAAATATTAAAATAAATAAACATAATCAAGATCTCAAATTTTTTCAAATTTTTTTCTTTTAAAAATTTTTTTGACTTAAAAAAATAAAAAATGAATAGTTGGTCATTAAAAGTGATTAGGTTTAATTGATACTTTGAAAATTTAAGTCAAACTCATTCATTTAAGTTATATTTATTATTAAATATAAAAATAATTTTATATTAATATTTTTAAATATATTTTATAATTAAAATTAAATAAAAATATAATATATTAACATAGAAATGTGCAATCTAAACGTTGTAATTTTGTTTTTATAATTTCATTTGAACAGGTGGAAGATTTGATGGAAGTGGGTGCAAGTATAAGAACTGGACCTGGAATTGGTCCAAGGGTAGGGGATGAATGAGTTTTATTACCCTTGGTTTAAGCCCATTTTTCTTTCCTTTTCAGTGTCTTATATGACCTCAATGCAATAAGCACTGAGGTTCAGCTCTGCATCTTTATCAGCATAATTGTGAAGCAGTTGACTCTACTCCCTGTCTCTGCCATTCATTTTTCTTAAGAAAGATAAACTTTAGTCTCTGTCATTCATTTATCATACGTTAAGACCCTACTTTCCTACTTTTTTTTTTTTAGAGTGATTACTCTCCTACTTTTGTTAATATAAAAACTGTGACAATTTGACACTACTTGAATCCATTTTTTCGGTGTCTCATAATTACTTTCAAAATATATTGTGAGATACACAAATGAAAAACAAAGGGAAACGTTGTCATTCTTTAATGAAAGTCTTTTTTGGTGTGAAAAGAGAGAATTATGTCAAAAATTCTAAATCAAAATTCAAACATTTTTCATTAATTTTTAATTTGTTAATAAAAATATTGGCTGTTAGTCACCCTTATATTTACCTAAACCAAAGAAACAGAATAATGTACTGCCTCATAATGTGAACTAGAAGGAGACGAAAAATAATATTTTCCTTGCAAAATTGACGCTTTTCAATGAATAATATTTTGTGGTACAGAGAACAAAGAGCATATATATAGTCCTCCTTGAAAGAGACCTGACTAGCATTCAACATTCGAGATTAATGTGAGCAATAAAGTTTCTAAGTTGCGTGTAGCTACTAACTACCAAGTGTTATGAAGATGAACAATGTACACTAAATAATAATTTAGGGTAGTTAGAAGACTTGTGTAATCAAAGGACAAGATTTAAAGAAACAAAGGCGGTGCTTTCCTCTGTTAGATTTGAGGGAACCTTGTTCAATACTCTCCGTTCGTACAAAATTGCAACACCAAGAATTCTGTGATCCTGTTGTACTCAATAATCCAACTAAGCTGGTTCATTTCGCACTTTGAACCTCGAGCTGTTTCTCCAGATCCTCCTCCTTTTCAGCATCAGTGGTACGTACCTATATTTTTATGACGGTATTGATTTTGTTTTCTTTTATCTTTTAATTGATTGTTTCTTTTTTGATGAAATTAAGTTTAGGGTTTAGGGTACGTACCTATATCTGACCTTATGTTTTGTTTGAAATAAATCTAAAGTTGGGACTTAAACAAGTGTCCCGAAATTAAAGTTTGAACATTCTGTCGGACTTAATAAGGCTTAAATCTTTGATTAATTCTACTGCTACTGCTAACTACTGAGAAATATTGTCGTTTGTTTACATAAAAAGGAAAGTTGCAAATATGGCATAAACCGACCAAAGCATGCAATTTTGCAATCAAAATACCCTAATCTTTAAATCCCATATAAAACATAAAATTACTGAAGTGATCTTTTAATAGAATCGTGCCTTTATTGCAATCAAAACGTCTTAGTTTTTAATTAAAAATCCATACAATGAGGCATCGAAATTCCAAAACATACCCCATATATAATTTTTTTGTTTCACTTAATGTTATTATAGTTTGTTTTATTTGATATGTTATGGTAAGTGTCAATTTTTATTCGATCCAGAAAAAAATAAAATCAAACAAGTGTTCTTCATCATACCAAAAGACTTGGTGGTAGTTCTCGTGGTACAGTCTGGGATCGAGCACACCCTTAAGAGCTTGCCGTCTTTGAATTGTTAAGCATAGATTTTGTCTAAACTTCAAAGGACCCCAGCCGTTCCTTCAATCTCTCTTTCTTTCTCGCAGTATATATAATATTTCTTGCTACAATAATCTTACATACACTGTTGTATTGCCAAGGTTAAGAAAGTCAAAAAGAAGAAAAATGCTGCCATATCAAAACCTCGAAGAAGCAGCGTTGGCTCTGGGAAGAAACCTAACCCTGGCGGAGAGACTATGGTTCAACTATTCAGCTCAGAAATCGGACTTCCTCCTTTACAGTCACAATATTCTTTTCATGATCTTGGTGTTCTCCTTGGTCCCTCTCCCCTGTGCGTTCATGGAGCTGAGTCAGTCAAAGAGAATGGCCAAGTTCAAGATTCAACCCAATGTCAAAATATCATTCTCCGACATGTTTAATTGTTATAAACATGTTATGAAGATGTTTGCTTTTGTGGTGTGTCCTCTTCAATTTGGTTCTTTCCCTGCCATTAAGGTATGACGAACTGTAGATTGAAGCGACATGGGACAGTCAACGCTTTCTCTAGTACCAACACAGAATCTTTCTCGTTGTTGTTGTTCTTTTTTCTTTTTTTGTTCATTTACGTTTCCAGGTGTTTATGCAGTGGGTTGGGATTCATACTAGCTTGCGATTGCCGTCGTCGTGGGAGGTTTTAAGTCAATTGTTGATTTACTTCCTTATCGAAGACTACGCCAGCTACTGGCTCCATCGGCTGCTTCTCCATAGCCAATGGGGCTACGATAGAATCCACTACATGCACCATGAATACCGAGCTTCGTTTGGATTTACAGCTCTTTATACCCACTGGGCCGAAATTTTGATATTTGGTATTCCGACCTTTCTTGGTCCGGTCATGGTTCCATGCCACATGATCACACTCTACCTTTGGACCAGTTTGCGCCTTGTCGAGGCCATCGAGGCACACAACGGGTAAATTTATATAATATATACGAAGCCGACATCACTTTTTTCATAAATTCATCAACACCCTTTCATATGTACGTGATTTTATCATTGATTGTACATTTTCATATAAGTAAAAGTAATTGAAAAAAATTTTAATTGGGTGGAGACTAACTAAACCCACTTTATACTTAGCTTATACCCTCTCCTTTTGATAAACATTTCATTAATTTGACTTTTTTATCAAATATTTTGAACTATGACTTTAATTGTTTTCAAATATTGTGTCATTAAATAAATTTGATCAATTTATCATTCCTTTTGTCTTTTTTTCTTTGTTCATTTTCTTTTTGGAATGTTTCGAAATGATTTATTTCCTTTTCTTCGGACACTTAGTATTTTTACTTTTTTTATTATAAAATAAACATATTTTCATGATACAAAAATTAACGAGAGATATTTTAATTAATGACAGTCAATCAATTGTTAGTCATAAAAATCTATATAATTTAAAATAAAAATACATAAATTTGATCAAACATAACAAAAAATAAAAATTTATTTAAAATTTTCTAAATAGTTCAAAGAATTTTTAAAAGCATTAAGCTAAAAGCTTTTCAAATTGTAATATTAAGTACATCAAAAATCAAAATTTTATCTTAATCTTGATGAAAGTCAAAAAGAGACAAATATTTAAAGATGAACAGAGTACTTTTATAAAATAGATGAACTGAGTATTTTTATAAAATTATATTTCTGTATAAATTTTGTAATAGCTGAGTTCCCTTTATTTTCCTTCCTTTTTGTATTGTGCATGTATATGAACCATAATGATACAAGGTTTGAGTTTTCTGGGAGTCCGACCAAATTCATACCATTTTACGTTGGTGCGGAGTACCATGATTATCATCACTATGTTGGAGGACAAAGTCAGAGCAATTTTGCTTCGGTTTTCACCTATTGCGATTTTATCTATGGAACTAATAAGGTCTGTCTGTATATATACAAATTATAATTAACATTTACTTTTTGATTCATTTACCTATGATAAATCTGACTTCTTTTTACTAATTTATGAATTGAATTCAGGGATACCGCCATCGCAAGCAAGCCCATGAAAAGGTATTCCATAACCACAATATGCATATATAGTAAGCAAATTGTTAATGAAAGATTTGGGATTGCAGATTTATGTTGATAAATTAATCCTAAAAGGTTCGAGTAATATGCTTATCTTGACTTACTTTGTTTGGTTTTACGTGTAATTTGATAAAATAATTATTTCATATATCAAAGATTTAATAGGATTTAAAGATTAAATTTAAATTACTTATAACAAATTGACATGTATTAACTATAAAGCGGTAAAGGCATATATGCTAGTACAAAGAAAACAAGAATAATTTTAAGAATTTTCAATTATAATATTTTTAACAGATGGTAATTTGCAGATATTCATGATATCTAAAAGTGAAATAGCTAGCTAGCTATGAGGAAACTGTGTAACTTAATATTGCAGAACAATTAAATGCAATATAATTAGAGTAAATTTTGTCCACTTTCAAATTAATGATTCTATATATACTTCTAGAATCTAATTTACTCTGTGCAGTTGAAGGGCAAGTGAGGAAGTGGCAGTGAACATGGTGGAAATACTTAAGGACATCTCTTCGTTGAAAGGCTTCAAGTGAGAGTAGCAGTCAGGGTTCATTGGATAAATACGGACTCTCTCACCTAAATTATAGTTAGATCATATACTTTTTATTTTTTATTTTGAAAAAAAGATTATTACTCCAACATTTCTATATCTCAATATGTATATACCTTTTCTTTTTTTATTTACTAGTTGTTATTTGCGATCATTATTAAAAAACTGTACCAAACAATGACTTTGGTTTATGACATCAACCTATCTAGCTCAGTAGGTAGAACGCAAGGCTCTTATATCTTGTGGACGTGGCTTAAGCTCCACCGTGGGCGTTTGAGTTTAATATATGATTGATGACCCAACTAAGCAAATTTAATAACGTGGAAAATTTTTTTTTATCACCTTAGTTGTTATGGGCTTCTGATTTATAAGTTTATTTAAATTTTATTTATACAATTAAAAACTGCACATAATTAGGTTTTAGATCCAATCCATGACATTTGGTATAAGAAGAAACCTAGATCTTCATTGATATGGGTTCTTCATAAAAGATATCAAAATCGAGATAGACTCAAATTAGTATAAGAGTTCCTCTCATCTACGAGTAAAGAAATAGTGCAACGAGGGTATTGTATAATTAGATAGAGTAGAATGTCATAAATCTCACATCAATAAGAAATAGGGTGGATATTGGATATATAAATATAGATCTTCCATCACCTATCAAGGATGTTTTTAGAGTTGGGAAGTTGGCCCTGTGATTTATCGATTACACGAGGATGGATTTAAGTTTCAACTCGTGGCAAATTTAATAATGTGAGAAAGCCTTTTTCTTCATGAATATGATTATAAATCTTTTAAGATTCTTTTGATATTATTATCAATTTTTTTAATATATATAGAAGATATGCATAAACATGGTTTTTTTTTTTGGATTGAAATATGATTTCATTAACACAACAAAATATAAACAACCGACGAATAAATTTTGGACCAAATTGTCCAGATACATTCTCCTCATCTCTACTAATCTCCTCCAACCAAGCTTTCAGCCTCTTTAATGATAGTTTGTTGAATATCCTTCAACATTTGAGAAAGATAAAAACAGGCAATCGCCTCCTCTCTGATTTCTTTTGCCTTTTTAGCTAGCATATGCACCACTTTATTACCTTCTCTTGGGCAATGGAAGATTGCTACGCAATTAGTACTCTTCATCAATTTGAGGCAATCTTTTACAATATGACCCAGAGTGCTAGACAATTGTCTTCCTTTTATCCATTCGACCACCACCTTACAATCCATTTCAGTTTCCTTGACCAAGATGTTCTCCCTTTGGCAGCAGTGAAGAGCCCAAACTAAAGCAGATAATTCTGCTTCCTCCACTGTTCGACCCATAATCGTTCTTCTTACTCCAACCAATTCAACTTCTATTGTTGCGTTTCGAACAATAAATCTAGCACCCATTCTCTTTGTTGGTGTTGAGTGGGGTTTATGAGATTTATGAAGTATTCAAGAATAGGCAAAATCGGCTTCAAGGCGAGTCTTTTAAATAGGCGTCTATCTTTAAGACTTAATTCGCCCCCACCACTAGGTATGCAAAGAGGAATGATGCGACTAGTCTCAAGGATACAATGAAGCCAACGTCTAACTTTCGTATTGCACTTTACGAAACTAGACCGCTAGATACACTCAAAGGTTTGCAAAATTGTTTGGCCTTAAAACCAACTTTCTGCAGCAAGTAGATAATAAGGAATTTGAAATCTTTTGTAGATGGTGGAAACTAAAGTGTTTTGTTCTTCTAACACAAACACTTTCTCTTGCTCTTTTGCACTTGCTTGTTGTGTCTAAAATTTTGTGTCTTGTTGTTGTTTCAAAATGGATAACAACAAGCCCTTTATATAGGCTTTAAAGTATCTCTTTTTCAAGGACACTTCTTTTTCATAAAGACATCTCTTTGTCTAATAAGTATTTTTATGTTCCAAGGTCACAACCTTTTCATAAAGATCTCTTTCATCCAAAAAGTATCTCTATACTTTTGCCAACACAACTTTTGAGCAAAAGATATTGTTTCAACAAACATCTAATAAATAGATAACTATTCATTCCATAAATCACACTCTTTGATTTATACCTTGAAACAATATCTATTCACATATAACCTTTCACATGTTACTTTACAATTGTAACTTTTCACATGTAGCATTTCACATATTACTTTACAATGGTAACTTTTCACATGTAACTTTCTATTGGTGTCTTTTCAACATGTATTTTCAATAAACATAATTATTCACACGAAAACTTGTCTATATTCCAATAGATATATTGTGTCACTTTTTGTGACATAACTATTGAGCTAATGATAGCTCTCCATCATGTGACTTAACCTTTAATTTTGAAAATACACCAACAATCCCCCACCATTTTCAAAATTTCCAAATACCAACAACTTTGGGAAATCCTATGCATCAATGAAGGTATCCCGCAAATTTGAACCTTCACCTAGTGAGTGTGGTTGGTTCTAGTTTGAATAAAGTGGTTGACCAAGCATTGAACCACTGATTTTGCATTTGACTAGTCGGGCCACTAAACACGCACAAGCTTCCTTGCTCATATTGTATCTAGTTTTGCCAACACAGTTTATGGCCTTGTGTTGTGCATCCATTCATGAGTGCTGTCAGAGTCAAGCTTTTAGCTCACAGAAGCGGCCGCACTTCCACTCATATAGGTAGCCCTCATCAGAAGTACCCCATAATTATTGTACTTCAACATTTACATGTTATGGGTCTATTAAGAACTTTTTGTTCATCCTTATTGAACACATTACGGGAACCAAGCAGTATACACCTTGGGATGGAATTTAGAATTTTAGTGCTTGCAATCTCCATGTGTTGGAATGGTCAGTACTTAAGACCTACAGGTCAACCGTAAGCGTCGAGGTGAGCTCCCACCATTGGAGATTTAATTAATAGGCTTGAGTCCCATCCTTCTTGAGGTCTTTAATACAAGGCCCCTTTTTAGACCTTTAGTAAACGGATCCGCTAAATTTTCATCAGACCTCACATAATTTATAGTGACTATACCGTCACTAATCATTTGCCTTACAATGCTATGTCAAAGTCCAATATATCGACTTTTCCCATTGTAAGCTTGATTATAAGCCTTTGATACAGTTGCTTCATTGTCACAATGTATCAAGATTGGTGCCATCGGTTTTGGCCACAACGAAATTTCATAGAGTAAGTCTCTCAACCATTCCGCTTCTTGAGTTACAGATGCTAAGGCTATAAATTCAACCGCCATGGTGGAATCCGCTTGACAAGATTGTTTCTTGGAACCCCAAGAAACAACACCCCCACCAATTGTAAAAATCCATCCAGTCGTAGATGTGTAATCTGATCTATTTGAGTTCCAACTTGCATCCGTATATCCTTCTAAAACTGAAGGAAAATCGAAATAGCAAATGCCATAATTCTTAGTACTCTTTAGATACCTTAGAACTCTATGAACAGCATACCAATGATTTTTACTCGGATTACTTGTAAATCGACTTAGTATCCCAGCCGCAAATGCAATATTCGGTCTTGTATAGATCATTGCATACATAAGGCAACTAATCACCTTTGCATACTTATGTTGTGCTATTGGTTTGTCTTCATTGGGTATGAGCCTTTGATTAGAATTATAAGACGTTGTCATCGGCTTACAATCTGACTTGCCATACTTCATTACGATTTTTTCGATGTAATTAGATTGAGACAATGTTAGGCCATTATTGTCTCTTATTATTCTTATGCCAAGAATAACGTCCGCCATACCTATATCTTTCATGTCAAAATTCTTTGACTAGAACCTCTTTGTGTCTTCCACTTGTTCTAAGTTTGTTCCAAAGATTAACATGTCATCCACATATAAGCAAATGATGACACCCTTCCCATTTTGGAACTTACTATAGACACACTTGTCAACTTGATTGATCTTGTAGCCATTAGTTAGCACAACCTTATCAAACTTTTGATGCCATTGTTTAGGCGCTTGTTTTAATCCGTACAAGGACTTTACAAGCTTGCACACTTTCTTTTCTTAACCCGAAATGACAAACCCTTCAAGTTGTTCCATATACACCTCTTCATCCAATTCACCATTTAGGAATGCCGTTTTAACATCCATTTGGTGAATTACCATCTTATAAATAGATGTAAGTGCTATAAGCACTCTAATTGTAGCTATTCTTGCTACCGGTGCATATGCATCAAAATAATCAATACCTTCCTTTTATTTAAAGCCTTTTGCCACTAGCCTTGCTTTAAACTCTTCTACGGTTCCATCAACTTTCATTTTCTTTTTGAAAATCCATTTACAGCCTATTGGCTTGGAACCCAGTGGAAGGTCTACCAATTTCCATGTTTTGTTTCCCATTATTGAGTCCATCTCATCTTGTATTGCTTTTCTCCAGAAAGAAGCATCTCGAGACTTCATTGCTTCCTCATAAGTTTGAGGATCACCCTCACCTTCTACATTAAAGCAGTAAGGTAGGTATTCACATATTTCTTCTCTTGTACCTTCAACTAAGTACATGAGAAAACCTGATCCAAATGTCTTTGCTTTTCTAACTCTTTTACTTCTCCGAAGCTCGATAGGTTTCTCATCGTTTTCCGATGAACTATCGCTTTTTATTATTTGTACCTTGGGTCTAGGAATTGAGTTGAACCTTGTTTCATCAAAGATAGCGTCCCTTGATTCTATGACCGTATTAACGGAATATGAATTATAAGGCTCTATCACCATGAAACGATATGCCTTACTATGTTCAGCATATCCTATAAATATGCATTCAATTCCTTTTTCACCAAATTTCCTTTTCTTTGGCTCCGGCACTCTTACTATGGCTTGGCATCCCCAAACTCTTAAATAATTAAGGTTTGGCTTTCTTCCTTTTCATAGTTCATAAGGAGTAATTTTGCTCCTTTTATTTGGGATTCTATTTAATATATGGCAAGTGTAGACACCTAAAATAAAAATAAATAAATAAATAAATAAAAACTAAATAAAAAAATAAAAAAAAAGAAAAAAAAAGTAAGCAATCATCATCCCTGCAAAGTCACCGGATTTTAGGGGATTACCCAAATCCGGTGACTGACCCCTCACTTCTGGATTGTCCAAAAACTTGGACAATCCGATTGTTAAAAGGCAAGGGGGCATTCGGGCAACGGGAGGGGGAAAGTAGAAAACAAAAAAAAAAAAGCCAAAAAACAACAACTGAAAACCAGAAAAAGGAGCAAAAAAAAATTTTTCAAAAAAAACCAACCTAGATCTACCAGCCAGTCGAATACCCAAGCCAAAAAAAACAAACAACAAAAAACCTAAGCCTAACAACCAAAAGCCACAATCGGGAAAAACAAAAAAAGGAGGGGTCTGACCAGGTTGTGGTTCGAAAAAAGGGGTGTTTGGGGCTGTGTTTGGAGAGAGGAGAGGTTGTGGGTGAGAGAAAGAGAGAAAGAAAAGTTGTTTGGGTGAGGGAGAGAAGCTGGTCATCGGCGAGGGGAAGAGGGCATTGGGTCGTTGGAGGAGGCTAATCGGGAGAGGAAAAGCCAGATCTGTTTGGGTTGTGGTCAGCGACGGAAAGGGAGGAAGCAGATCGAAAAAAGAAAGTCACCGGTGGGGAGAGAAGGCAACACCGGAGAGGGAAGGCGGACCGATTGGGTTTTTAGAGAGAAGGCAGAGAGATTCTGAGCTAGAGAGAGAAAGGGGTAGGGAGAAATAGAGAAAAAGAAAAAAAAGAGGCTTTTATAGCGGTGGGAGAAGAGTAAAACGATGCCGTTTCAAGGACAAGAAGAAGTCGAAGCGTTTTGCCCAAAACGGTGCCGTTTTGAGATACTATACTAGCACCAAAACGGTGCGTTTTGGACTTCCATACTGCGGGCCTGCTGAGCAGACCGTCCAAGGCAGCTTTGGGCCTACTGTAGGTCACGGATCTGGGCCAACCAAAGCCCAGATAGGTACATCTCCTTATTTGGGCCTTGTTTTGAATTTGTTTGTGTTTATTTTTAATTTCAAGGTATTTTAATTTAGTTTAAATGTTGTTAGAGAAAATAAAAAAATAAATATAAAATAGGATATCTATTTTAGCAATAAACATAAAAAAATAATAAAAATAAAAAAATGCAATGAATAAAAAAATAATATAAAAATGTACATAAATATATATATATATATAAATAATAATTACTTTGAGTATCCGATGATGGAATTCAACTTAAAAAAAGGTAAAAAGTTACTTCTTTTAGGTTGATTTTCTAGGTGAGGAATACGAGACGGATTTTCATTGAAGCGTCGGGATAAATCCGAACTCTATATTCCGATATTCATTACTCAAATAGTCAATATAGGAAATAGACATTGAAAAATAAATTTTCATAATGTTGTGTTTGAACTTGAATTAATATAATTAGTTAATTAGTTTAAATAAATATTACCAAATAAAGTTGATTTAACCATTAAAAACTTTAATTGTTTATTTGATAAGTTATATAATTAAGTAAATTACTTATCAATAATGTTAATTAAAGAATAAAGATTTCAACTAAAAACAAAAGGCCAAAAAAGTGAAAAAAAAATATAAAAAAATAAAAAAAATAAAATAGTAAAAAAAATGAAAATAAAGAGATAAAAAAATAATGATAAAAAAAATTCAAAAAGAGGTAACAAATGATAATAAAGGCAAGTAATGTGATAAATCACCTTGAACCATCAACCAAATAATCGGGTAAATTACGAACCCCCAAAGTCAATAAACGCGTGCATATAGGCATCATTATCTTATCCTGTCATGGCATGCCACACTTTTCCTGTAAATGAGGCGGGAATTTCGATGATGGGATTTCTTCGAGGAGCTTGTAGAGACGAGTTTCTTCAGAGATATCTCTAGGTGAGGAAAACGTCGAGACTTCACCAAAGCGTTGGGATGGTCTTCGAATAATTTTTCAATAAAAAATTACCGACCTCATCATTTAAAATAAATAAATCATGACATCATTTTACACTTGCATCATGTGCATACGTAAAGCCGAATAAAAGATCAACTCAATAAAAATTGGTTAATAAGCGAAGATTAAGGAAACATAACCATAAAATCGAAATCAGGCCGTAATAGAATGACTTAAGATTAAATGGTACCGTTCGTGGAACAGGCAACACGGAGGTGCTAATACTTCTTCGTGCGTAACCGCTCTCCCGAACCCAATTTTGAAAAAATGTAGACTAGTTTTGTTCTTTCGATGGACCTGAAATTAATTTAGGACTTCATCGATTAGAACCGAGTCAATAGGTAACCAATCGCACCTATAAGAAACGATTGGTGACGACTCCCAATCTTTTTTATTTTTGCCCTCGTCTGGCGGACGGGTTCCCGGACCCGCACGTTGCGATAGCTTGGCGACTCCACTGGGGACAAAAAGAGTCAAGCCATTAAGTAATCATAAGTCATTCAAGGCCTTAAATAATTTAATGTTTCCCTTAATCTTGTGCATTTGTTTTTACTACCCTTTGTTGCATTTATTGTTTTAATTCTGGTTATTGTTATTTAATTGTGGGGAATTTAGGATAGAAGGATGTGAGATTATTGGCCGAAAGTCGATATATTCCTTCACACACACGACACATTTTGCATTCATGCATAAGCCTTCTACTCGGGCTTTGACCTTAATTAGGAGGTGGTTAAGTAGCTACGCTCTCGTGAGGTGATAACCTTCGCATGGGCTAGTGAAGACCCCCACTCAAATCGAACCTAGTCCGATTGAAGCCTATAATGGGCGAGGACCGGGGTGCCTTGCTAGTCCGTGTGGACGACAGTAAGGAACGATTTGGGAACCTTTAGCTCTATTTTCAACCAAAACTCAGCATGTAGAATACCGAAAGTCACCTCTGTCTAGGTAGAACTTTGCCCGTGAGAATATACCTTTGACTAGGTACACATAAAGGAATTTTTCACACTCTCTTTATTCTAAATTCTCCTAGCAAAATAATAAAGGTATCATGTATACCCATGTTATTAATCATTTTCTTTTTTTCTTGAGAATTACTCTTAAAAATTTTTACTGATTTGAACTTTTGGTCATTTTTATTTTGCATCATAATTTTGCATATAGGAAAATTATTTGTCACCTGATAGCCATTGACGGAGTAGATGTAATCAAGGAGAATAATCTTATGCAATGAATTACTTTATTGATGGGATTTATGTGACAAATAGTTTTAGTACATGATCATTCATACATACATTTCATGGCAATAAGTTTTTTCATCTGAAAATAAAAATAATGTGTTCATGCACCAAAATTGCATCTAATTCATGTTTATGATTTAAAAAAAAAAGATTTCAAGATAGCTCCACAACCCAAAGTCGGTGACCAACGTGTTCATAATATTCGTCGACGGGCAAGGATCATGGAAGAGGAATAAAGGGAACGAATAGATAGAATGGAAAGAGCTCAAGAGGAAATGAGAGAACAGCTAGCATGGAATTGATGATAAGTTTAAGCAAAGGAAAAAGAGTGATTGAAGAGTCAGCTCTGTCAGAAAACCCACAAATACAAGACACCAGCAACCTAAGAGATGATCCGCTTTGTCCCTCGGGGTCCACTCCACCCCATGCCCAAACTTTTCAAAAGGTCCACCCGCAAGTGACACCACTTGTTTATTACAACGTGCCACCTCCAATAGGCCATCAATCGGTCTAGGGGCAATTTGGGTCAAATTTCAGAACAAATCCTGTTGAGCCAATTCATGTTCCAGATCTAGACGATCCAAAAGAGCAAGAGAAATTAAGAAAGGATTCATCTCAAATGAGAGAGAATGAAGACGTTGAGAAAAAAATGCAATTTGTTGGAAGAGCACTTACGTGCTATCGAAAGAGTCGATAGGTTCGGTACCATGGATGCAACCGAACTATGCTTAGTGCCTGATGTGATAATCCTTCCTAAATTTAAGGTGCCAGAATTTGAAAAATATGATGAGACAAAATGCCCAATGGCACACATCACCATGTATTGTCGGAAGATGGTCGCGCAGTCTCATGATGACAAGTTGCTAATCCATTTCTTCCAAGATAGTTTGATTGGGTCAGTTGCCCGATGGTACATACAACCAGATCGAAACCATGTTAAGACTTGGAAAGATCTAGCAGGAGCCTTCGTAACACAATACAAACATGTCACTGAATCAGCTCCCAATCGGTTGTCATTGCAGACTATGGAAAAGAAACAAAGTGAGAGCTTCAAAGAGTGCGCCCAATGATGGAGGGATACAGCAGCACAAGTTCAACCACCTCTCACTGATAAAGAAATGACTGTGTTGTTTGTAAACACACTCCAAGCTCCATTCTATGAGCGCTTAATTGGCAATGCCATGAAAAACTTTACGGATTTGGTCTTATCTGGAGAAATAATAGAAGGAGCTATCAAAAATGGGAAGATTGAAGGACACGAAGTTTTTAGCTCAGAGAAAGGGAGTATGCCCAAAAGAGAAGAAATGGATGTACAGGCAATTGCTTATGTTGGTCCACAAACCCATAATTTCAATCCATACCATTTTTATCCCACATACCAACCTTCTTACCCCACTCTGAATCATATTTCCCATAACTTATATCCCCATCAATTGGTTTCACAACCAATTTTCCATTCGAGAGCAACCACACTTCCACTTACGCCTCAATCATGGCGAAGACTCAGCCTTTACCAACTGCCCATGCCAATCTCTAAGCTTTTGCCTCTATTAATTGAGAATCAATACCTCAATCTTGTGCCAATGAAAACAATTCCAAACCCATCGACAAGGAATTATGACCCTAATGCTAAATGTGACTATCACATGGGGGCAATCGGACACTCAACGGAGAATTGTAGGCAATTGAAAGAGAAAATTGAAAATCTCATCAAGGATGGCACTTTGACTTTTGAGCTTATGGAACATTGGAAATCGACTTTGTCATAAATTGGGCTCTTAGAAATGCCTTGAGTCTCGAACAAATTGCTTGCAAGAAAAATGGTTGATTTGGAGCCTCTCAGGGGCATGGCAGAAGTAGGATTTTGCTAAGGAACATAAACTTCAGAAGCTGTAATTGAGCCTTAATGTTTTATTGGTTGAAAATCTCTGAAGCTTTGTGTTTAATTTGGAAAAAGATGTCATACAATTGATTTAGTCAAGGTTTCTATAACATGTTTTCAAGATAAAAAAAAAAGGTTTAGGCAATAAAGTGCACACATGTTCTCGAAAGAATTGATGGCTACTGTTTGGAATGAACTTGTCCTTGCAAACATTTTCCAACCATTTCTCCAAACACTTGGGAACCCAAAATCACTTAAATAAAGGTTATTTAAGAACTTACAATCCAAAAAAATAAAAAAACAACATCAACCCCACCTGATGCTACCAAAAGCCAATGATCTTTGTCTAGGCAATGATCGATATTGTAATTAATTGTTTTGCAAAATTTTTTCTTTAGAAAGCAAGCAAATCAGACACTCTCATAAAGACTCTGAATGTGGTAGGTTAATAAATGTCAAGATTATGCTGAAGTCTCAAATACCCCAATACCTCTCAAATTCTTTCAATTTGGATACCAAATTTGAACCTTGAACCCATTGTCTAAAGTTTTTCTTTACTTATATTCTGGGGCATGATGACCAAGAAAAAAAAAACAAGATTGCTCAATTCCTCTAAGATACCTTGGCTTCAAAATAGCCCTTTTTCCTCTCACATTTCTTGTTATAAAGAGTTAATCATGATAAGATATTTTGATCTTTAAAGGCTTCTAATCTTGAGATGTGAAAAAAAAAAGAAAAAAGAAAAAGAAAAGAAAAAAGAGAAGAAATAAGAAAGTGACATTATGCATTTGAGATATTCCAATGATGCCAAAAGTGAAAAAATAAAGAAAAATCAACCTTTGATCTTAAATTCTTCTAGGGATTGCTCTTTAATAAGTAACTATAGTTAAAAGGATAAATGGCCATGTTTCATTTTCCCTTCACAAATGAGAAATTATCCACTTGTTACCCCTTTGAGCCTATCAAATATTTTTTCTAAATGCACCTTAACCAAGGATCACCTCCCACTTTGGGGGGCAATTATGAAGAAAAATTTTCGTCAAAAGCACAAATGATGGAAGATCCATTGTAAAGGACAAATAAGCATCTTATATACCATGGGAGCATATGCAAATTTGAGTTCTTAAAAATTTTGAACTCAATTCATCAATATGAAAATTGAAAAAAAAAAGAAAAAGAAAAAAAGAAAAAACAAAGAAAGGAAATGGTGAAAAAAGCAAGCTTTGAAAAGACAAATGTCTTCAAAGAGTCTTTTGCACGGTAATAAAAGATCCTTGGTTTAATCACCTTTAAATATACGTTTGGGCCTTTGTATCTATTTTTTTCAGAACCCTTAACCATAGCCTACATTACGTGATTAAAAAGTCCATTTTGATCAAATATGGATACTTAAATTGAAGAGCTATCTTATAGAGAAAGATCATCACAATGAGACTTTGACCTCTTTTCTTTGCCAAAATTACCTTTTTGAATCCCTCAATCCATTTTGGATGGAGTTTGAATTTTCTCAAGTGCATGGTCGAATGATCAATGAAAAAAGAAGAAAAAAAGAGAAGAAAAAATGAGTGAAAAAGACGAAGCTCTAGGGTGAAAACCCGAAAGGGCAGTCTAGAGCGAAGATGAGAGCTTATGAAGCCACTCATGATTTTAACTAAAGTGATAACAAAAAGCACCAGAGAGAGAGACCATTTCAAGGCAACTAGAATTTGTTGGGTACTTTTTAAGAGTATAAGACTTTCAAGCACTTTAAACATTCAAGATCTATTGGAAAAATCCATACTGAATTTTGAGCCTACATCTTTCAAAATAACCTTCTGTAATGTTAAACCTATAATAGCTGGTCTTGACATTTATCATCTTGCCACACATCATGAGGCTTAGAGAATGTCAAATTTGATTGTGATTCAAAAGAAATCTTTTTGCAAAATTTGATTTTAAATCACCATACATTTGTGAGCTTAGACAAAGAAATTTCAACTCTTTCTTTTCCCATGAAATGGTGAGAAACCTTTATTGTTGACCTAGACCTTGATGAGTTAAACTATCCTATCTATTTGGAAGGCCAGATTGTCAATTAGCTCATCCAAAATCATTTCAAATAGTAAACATCAATTTTCAAGAGATTCAAATATCACATGTTTTTTCAACTTGGATGTTTTATCACTTTAACAAGAAAGTGTGGAATTGATACATTTTTGCTCCAAGATTCATCTATCTTTGATCATGAAAATAATTGTGTGGGGCAATTTTGCTGTGATTTTATCAAAATCAAGATATTTTTGAAAACAAAAGAAAAAAAATGTCTTTACGATCATCGTGACAAAGATTCTTCAATCATCGTGACATAAGACAAGCACTTTTAGAAAAGACAGATTCATTTCTCAAGAAACAGTGAGAAAAAGTAATTCAAGGAAGAGTTTTCCTGATCAAAAGGTATGGAATCGGTGAAACCTAATTTGAATATGTGATCTATGGTTGGCAGCGAAAATTGGTAATTGCACAAGAACACTGTCAAAGAATGCGAAGCCGAAGAAAATGATCTTTCAAATGAGGAGTATATGGTGCAAAACAAAAGGAAGTAATGCATCATTTGTCCATCATTCAATCATGCATACATGTCCAATCATGTACATGACCATGCATCATCAAAATTGAAAGTTTTCAAACAAATGTCAGAACTAATGTAGTTTTCAGACAATCAAGTGAAGAAAGATTTGAGTCTTTCATTGGAAAAACAACCTCCAAAAAAAAAGAGAAAAAAAAGAGAAGAAAAAAAAAAGAAAAAGAAAAAAAAGAAAAAAGAAAAAAAAAGAAGAAAGAAAAGATGAATAAGCCTAATTTAGCTGGCATCCAAGATGTATAAGTCCAGTTACGTTGGCACGAGTGAGTTTAAGCCCAATTTAGTTGGCATTTAAGATGTTTAAGTCCAATTACGTTGGCACAAAAAGATTTAAGCCCAATTTAGTTGGCATCCAAGATGTTTAAGACCAGTTACGTTGGCACTAAGTGAGTTTAAGCCCAATTTAGCTGGCATCCAAGATGTATAAGTCCAGTTACGTTGGCACGAGTGAGTTTAAGCCCAATTTAACTGGCATCCAAGATGTTTAAGCCCAGTTACGTTGGCACAAAAAGATTTAGGCCCAATTTAGCTGTCATTCAAGATGTTTAAGACCAGTTACGTTGGCACTGAGTGAGTTTAAGCCCAATTTAGCTGGCATCCAAGATGTATAAGTCTAGTTACGTTGGCACGAGTGAGTTTAAGCCCAATTTAGCTGACATCCAAGATGTTTAAGCCCAGTTACGTTGGCACAAAAAGATTTAAGCCCAATTTAGCTGGCATCCAAGATGTTTAAGACCAATTACGTTGGCACTGAGTGAGTTAAAGCCTAATTTAGCTGGTATCCAAGATGTTTAAGACCAGTTATGTTGGCACTGAGTGAGTTTAAGCCTAATTTAGCTGGCATCCAAGATGTATAAGTCCAGTTACGTTGGCACGAGTGAGTTTAAGCCTAATTTAGCTGGTATCCAAGATGTTTAAGCCCAGTTATCTTGGCACGAGAGAAGTCAAGCTACATAACCTCGTTTTGAGATGAGGAATCTTTCTTCTAAAATCCTCCGGGTACATTTTCTAAAACCTCCGAGTACATTTTTTAAAACTTTCGGGTACATTTCCAAAACCTCCGGGTAGCGTAGCCTCATTTTGAGATGAGAAAAGCTCTTTTTCTTTTTAAAACTTCCGGGTACATTTCCAAAACCTCCGGGTAGAGTAGCCTCATTTTGAGATGAGGAACGCTCTTTTTCTTTTTAAAACCTCCGGGTAGCATAGCCTCATTTTAAGATGAGGAACGCTTTTTTTCTTTTAAAACCTCCGGGTACATTTTCAAAACCTCCGGGTAACGTAGCCTCATTTTGAAATGAGGAACGCTCTTTTTCTTTTTAAAACTTCTGGGTACATTTTCAAAACCTCAGGGTAACGGAGCCTCATTTTGAGATGAGGAACACTCTTTTTCTTTTAAAAACCTCCGGGTACATTCCTCATTTTGAGATGAGGAACAATCTTTTTTCAAAACCTCCAAGTACATTTTCTAAAACCTCCGGGTATCGTAGTCCCATTTTGAGATAAGGAACAATATTTTTCTTCTAAAACCTCCGGGTACATTTTTTTAAATCCTCCGAGTACATATTTAAAACTTTCGAGTACATTTTTCTGTTAAAATCGTCGGGTAATTAGTTTTAAATTGTAGAAGCCTAAGTCAATTCTTTCTTTCAAATCGAACCTGTTTAGGTCGAGCCTAGATCAAGTCTAGAAATTTTCTCAAAATGAAATCGAATGTGGTGTCTACGTCTTTGCACTATTCTTGATCCTCAAGAATATGCAAAAATGGGTAGCTGTAGACACCTAAAATAAAAATAAATAAATAAATAAATAAAAACTAAATAAAAAATAAAAAAAAAAGAAAAAAAAAAGCAAGCAATCATCATCCTTGCAAAGTCATCGAATTTTAGGGGATTACCCAAATCCGGTGATTGACCCCTCACTTCTAGATTGTCTAAAAACTTGGACAATCTGATTGTTAAAAGGCAAGGGGGCAGTCGGGCAATGGGAGGGGGAAATTAGAAAACCAAAAAAAAAGCCAAAAAACAGCAACTGAAAACCAAAAAAAAGAGCAAAAAAAAATTTCAAAAAAAAAACAACCTAGATCTACCAGCTAGTCGAATACCCAAGCCAAAAAAAAACAAACAACAAAAAACCTAAGCCTAACAACCAAAAGCCACAATCGGGAAAAACAAAAAAAGGGGGGGTCTGACCGGGTTGTGGTTCGAAAAAGGGGGTGTTTGGGGCTGTGTTTGGAGAGAGGAGAGGTTGTGGGTGAGAGAAAGGGAGAAAGAAAAGTTGTTTGGGTGAGGGAGAGAAGCTGGTTGCCGGCGAGGGGAAGAGGGCGTTGGGTCGTCGGAGGAGGCTAATCGGGAAAGGAAAAGCCAGATCTGTTTGGGTTGTGGTTGGCGACAGAAATTGAGGAAGCAGATCAGAAAAAGGAAGTCGTCGGTGGGGAGAGAAGGCAACACCGGAGAGGAAAGACGGACCGATTGGGTTTTTAGAGAGAAGGTAGAGAGATTCTGAGCTAGAGAGAGAAAAGGGTAGGGAGAAATAGAGAAAAAGGAAAAAAAAAGGCTTTTATAGCAGTGAGAGAAGAGCAAAACGACGCCATTTCAAGGACAGGAAGAAGTCGAAGCGTTTTGCCCAAAACAACACCATTTTGAGATACTATACCAACACTAAAACGGTGCGTTTTGGACTTCCATACTGCGGGCCTGCTGAGCAGACCGTCCAAGGCAGCTTTGGGCCTCCTGTGGGTCGCGGATCTGGGCCAACCCAAGCCCAGATAGGTACATCTCCTTATTTGGGCCTTGTTTTGAATTTGTTTGTGCTTATTTTTAATTTCAAGGTATTTTAATTTAGTTTAAATGTTGTTAGAGAAAATAAAAAAATAAATATAAAATATGATATCTATTTTAGCAATAAACATAAAAAAATAATAAAAATAAAAAAATGCAATGAATAAAAAAATAATATAAAAATGTACATAAACATATATATATATAAATAATAATTACTTTGAGTATCCGATGATGGAATTCAACTTAAAAAAAGGTAAAGAGTTACTTCTTTTAGGTTGATTTTCTAGGTGAGGAATACGAGACGGATTTTCACCGAAGCGTCGGGATAAATCCGAACTCTATATTCCGATATTCATTACTCAAATAGTCAATATTGGAAATAGACATTAAAAAATAAATTTTCATAATGTTGTATTTGAACTTGAATTAATATAATTAGTTAATTAGTTTAAATAAATATTACCAAATAAAGTTGATTTAACCATAGAAAACTTTAATTGTTTATTTGATAAGTTATATAATTAAGTAAATTGCGTACCAATAATGTTAATTAAAGAATAAAGATTTCAACAGGAAACAAAAGGCAAAAAAAAAGTGAAAAAAAAATATAAAAAAATAAAAAAGAAAAAAAATAATAAAATAGTAAAAAAATGAAAATAAAGAGATAAAAAAATAATGATAAAAATAATTCAAAAAGAGGTAACAAATGATAATAAAGGCAAGTAATGTGATAAATCACCTTCAACCATCAACCATATAATCGGGTAAATTACGAACCCCCAAAGTCAATAAACGTGTGCATATAGGCATCATCATCTTATCCTGTCATGGCATGCCACACTTATCCGGTAAATTACGAACCCCCAAAGTCAATAACTTAGCCATATCATGCATTCTTCTATAATGAACATGACCTAATCTATTATGCCATAGATTAGACAGCATTTCTTTATTATCATGAACATTAAGCAAGGCATCAATATAAACAGAACTATCAATTTTCTTATTGATATTAAGCTTGAACATGTTCTCACAATAATATCCACTTCCCACATATTGTCCACATTTTGTAAGGATGAACTTATCAGCTTCAAATGTTAATTTGAAGCCATACTTATTTAACAAGCCACCCGACACAAGATTCCTTCTAACTTCCAATACATATTACACATTGTTTAGTACAAGTGTTTTTCCAGATGTAAACATGAGTTCCATGGTGCCTTTTCCTTTTAATTGTTTAGTGGAGGAATTTCCCATGTATAGCACATTTCTTTCATCAACTTATTCCAAAGTCTTGAAGAAATTCTTGTTGTTGCATACATGGTTAGTTGCACCAGTGTCAATCCACCATGCTCCATCACCTTGGAGAAGATTGACCTCGGAAACCATAGCCACAATCTTGTGGTGGTTCACACCTTGTGTCTTGCTTCTCAAAAGTCTACATTCCGCCTTAAAGTAACCAAGTTTATTACAATGAAAACATGGTCCCTTTTTGTTCTTTTTGAACTTATGACTTTTGTCATGCATACCTACGAAATGTTTTCTTTTGCTTGGCTTGTTTGATGGTAGAGACATTCCTCTTTCTTATGTTAAAGAGTTTTCTTGGTGTCTCTCCATGAAAGGGATAGTTTATCAATTATTGATGAGACCACAATAGCTTTATCCATTTTCAGACCATATTGCTTAAAATTATTTAGAATACGTTCAAGCTCATGCATGAATATTTCAAGACCTTTTTTTCCAACCAACATACGTTTTCCATGCATATCACATACAATATCATATATATCAAGTAAGGAAAGAAAACTTATCTTATGATCCGATGTAGACCCATTTTGCCAACTTTCCTTGTCACCATCAAATCGGTCCATCTTTTTCCATCGAGTAAAGCTTCCTCGTTCAAAACGGTCTAACTTGACAATGTTGGTAGCCATCTCCTTTAGTGAAGCCATCTTGAATACCATGAAATTAAGTCTTAAAATTGTTGATGTTGAGTGGGGTTTATGAGATTTATGAAGTATTCAAGAATAAGCAAAATTGGCTTCAAGGCGAATCTTTTAAATAGGCGTCTATATTTAAGACTTAATTCACCCCCACCACTAGGTATGCAAAAGGGAATGATACGACTAGTCTCAAGGATACAATGAAGCCAACATCTAACTTTCGTATTGCACTTTACGAAACTAGACTGCTAGATACACTCGAGGGTTTGCAAAGTCGTTTGACCTTAAAACCAACTTTTTGCAGTAAGTAGATAATAAAGAATTCTAAATCTTTTGTAGATGGTGGAAACTAAAGTGTTTTGTTCTTCTAACACAAACACTTTCTCTTGCTCTTTTGCACTTGCTTGTTGTGTCTAAAATTGTGTCTTGTTGTTGTTTCAAAATGGATGACAACAAGCCCTTTATATAGGCTTCAAAGTGTCTCTTCTTCAAGGACACTTCCTTTTCATAAAGACATCTCTTTGTTTAATAAATATCTTTATGTTCCAAAGTCACAACCTTTTTATAAAGATCTCTTTCATCCAAAAAGTATCTCTATACTTTTACCAACACAACTTTTGAGCAAAAGATATTGTTTCAACAAGCATCTAATGAATAGATAACTATTCATTCCATAAATCACACTCTTTGATTTATACCTTGAAACAATATCTATTCACATATAACCTTTCACATGTTACTTTACAATTGTAACTTTTCACATGTAGCTTTTCACATGTTACTTTACAATGGTAACTTTTCACATGTAACTTTCTGTTGGTGTCTTTTCAACATGTATTTTCAATAAACATAATTATTCACACGAAAACTTGTCTATATTCCAATAGACATATTATGTCACTTTTTGTGACATAACTATTGAGCTAATGATAGCTTTCCATCATGTGACTTAACCTTTAATTTTGAAAATATACCAATACTCCTTACACCTGAAAGCTCGAAAATAGAAGCATCCACATTCAGTTCTCTCAACCGGAGCTCCCCATTTACATGTTCAATTAAACTACAAGATTCTCTTTGTTGTCCTTACCCCATTAACATGCTTGTATTGCTCTAAAAAATTACCAGCTAACTCAATAACTTGCAGCGACTTAAAGCACTTTCCTTGAAAAATCTTCATATTTCGAGCTTTCCATAAAGCCCATGGGATACATCCAATTTCTTCAATCTCTTCTTTCTCTAGCAGTTGGACTAAATGGAATATCCAATCTTGTACAGAAGAAAACAACACCTTTATGTTAGTGAAACCCCACTTCGAAAAAAGCCAAACTGTTCTTGCCAATGGACAGCAACAAAGACAATGGAAATCGGTTTCCAGTTCATTGTCACAAGAAGGGCAATTACTTTCCGATATGATACGCCTATAAATTAAAGCTTGACGGGTTGGGAGTATACCATTCAAAGTCTTCCATAAAAATAAAATAACCATCCTTGGTAAGTCCAGCTGTCATATTTTTTTCTAGAAACCCATCATATTACTGCTTGAACTCCCTACTACTTGCAAAACTAGTGAAGATTGAGCCATTCTATACCCAAATTTCACTGAGTAATGGCTATGCTTGTTATAGAACCACACTTGCTTGTCACTGGGACGCCTATAGCTTAAAGGAATTGACAAAATCAACTCACCTTCATAATGAGGAAATAGTGCTATTATTTTTGCATTATTCCATGTCATTGTCCTTTGGTCAATCAACTCAGACACCTTCATCTTCGCATCAATCGATTGATTAGGAAAGGATATTAGCCTTGGAGATTCATACGGAATCAAAACATCATTTAAGACACTAATACTCTGTCCATTTCCGACCCTCCAAATTGTACCCTTTCTAATCACCTGTTGGCTTTCCCGAATGCTCTTCCATAAGTAGCTTGGGTTTGTACCAATTGGAGCTTACAAAAAATCAATGTTGGGGAAGTATCTTTCTTTAAGCACTTTGTAGGCAAGTGTGGGCACTTTCAACTGAAGTCTCCACCCTTGTTTCGCAAGCATGGCTAAGTTAAAGCTTTTAGTATCCCGAAATCCCATTCCTCCTAAAAATTTTGATTCACACATCGATTTCCAATTTTTTCAATGGATTTTTTGAGTCAAACTATTTTAAACCCACAAAAATTGTGCAATAACCGAATCAATTTCATGACACAAGGAATCTGGAATTTTAAAACAGCTCATAAAGAAGGCTGGAATCGCTTGCGCCACAAACTTTATAAGAATTTCTCTCCCCGCCACAGATAACATTTTGTTTTTCCAATTAGATGTGCGTTTAACAACCCTTTTTTTAAGGTATCGAAACATCTGTTTTTTGGACCCTCCAGCAACTAAAGGCATACCCAAGTACATACCACCCCACTAAGCTTCATTGATTCTAAGAATTTGACTTGCCATTGCTTTATCCTCTACTGAAGTGTTTTTGCTAAATAGCAAGCCTGATTTGTCCTTGTTAATTTTCTGTCCTGAAGTAGCTTCATATTTTTCAAAAATTCCTTTCAATGCTTGTACTTCCTGCCTTTTAACCTTTTCAAAAATCATACTATTATCAACAAACAAAAGGTGGGTGATATTTGACCCTCTATGGCATAACTTCAATCCGGAGATGCTGTTTATCGCCTGTGACCAATTTATAATGCATAAACATGGTTAACCATTTCAAATGTGTTAAAAGTCTTTTTTTTTATATATCATTATCAATTTTTTTAATATATAGAAGATACTTTTAAAAAAACCAACTAAGCAAGCATTGACTGGATTTTGTCTCAAATGTGAAGATTTACGTCAAATTTAAGCAACAACTAAAAAGCATCATCAAGCAAAAAGAAGAAAAAAAGGTAAAATACCTAAAATTTTAATTTTTAGTCATAATTCTACATGAGTTCATTAGTTTTCGAAACGGATAGTTTGTCCCAAAAATGTAAACACTATTAACAAAATATGAAAAGACTAAAATACTATTTTTTTAGCTCATTTTTTCCTCTCAAACAATATGACCAACCGACGATGCTCCCATTCGTCGGTTGACCACCCCACGAAAAGTGCTCCCCAAGGGAGGGGAGCACCTTGGGGAGCATCAATATGGTGCTCCCCTACGTTGAATTTTTTTTTTGAAAAAAAAATTATATAATAGTAAATTTTAAAATTAATAAAAAGTAAAATTATCCTTTCAATATTATCACATCATCAAATTAATTTAAATACTAATAAGTCGCTAACTATTAGACTTATGTATCTACCAGAAGATTTTTTTTAGGATGTAATGTTTATTTCAAAAATTAATAGATCTGTTTGAAATTTTAATAAAAACTTAAAAGGTTCTAAGTATTTTACCCTAATAAACATAGAACTAGAACTTTTGTCCTTTCCTTCTATTACTAAAGGTATGACTCTGATTTTTGTCAATTAAGTATTTAAAAAAAATTTTAGTTAGAGAATAGTGGAATTCAGAGTTTCTTTTCAATAGGATGCAAGAGATTTTTTGTGTGACAGGCACGCTAGGCAATTACAGGACCTTCTTTCTTAAGGATAAATGAGCAATCGTCAGACCATTTAAGATTGTTGAGGTGACCTCAAGGGATAAAAGATGTTCATATTTCATTACCTTTAAGCTAGCTTTGGCAACAATTATAGTAATATTCTTGACTTACTATCCATTCTTCTCTGATAGTGGCTATCCCAAAGTTGTTGGTGATGAATACGCTCGAACATATGTCATGACTCGTGCCCAAGTTAAGTAATCTAAAAACACATTGCCATTGATTTTCAAAGACCTTACTTTCCTATTTTTTTAAGTAATCATGACAATTTTGCACTACTTTAATCCATTTCTTCGGCGTCTCTTAATTACTTTAAAAAACTGTTGTGAGATCCACAAATGAAAAACAAAGAGAAACGTTGTCATTCTTCAATGAAAGTCTTTTTTAGTGTGGAAAGAGAGAATGTCAAGAATTCTAAATCAAAATTCAAACATTTTTCATTAGTTTTTAATTTGTTAAAAATATTGCCTTTTAGTCACCCTTATATTTACCTACACCAAAGAAATAGAATAATGTATTACCTCATAATGTGAACAGAAAAGGAGCCGAAAAATAATATTTTCCTTGCAAGATTGACCCTTTTTAATGAATAATATTTTATGGTAAAGAGAACAATGAGCATATGGTATTCCTCCTTAGAAACAGACCCGGCTAGCATTCAATATTCTAGATTAATATGAGCAATAAAGTTTCTAAGTTGCATGTAACTACTAACTACTAACTACTAACTATTAATGAAGATGTGCAATAATTTAGGGTTGACTCCTAATTTGAAGACTTGTGCAATCAAAGGATAAGACTGACAGAAACAAGCTTGGCGTTTTCCTTTTTTAGATATGAGAGAACCTTGTTCATTACTCTCGGTCTGTACAAAACTGCAACACCAAGAATTTCCGGATCCTCTTGTACTCAATAATCCAACTAAGTTGGTTCATTACACACTTTGAACCTCGAGCTGTTTCTCTTGGTTTGATCCTTTTCCTCTTCAGCATCAGTGGTATGTACTTCTATTCATATAACAGTTTTGATTTTCTTTACTTTTATCTTTAGCTAATCGCTTCACGTTTGATGAAATTAAGTTGCTTACATCTGACCTTAAATGTTTTTTTTTGGTGTAAATCTAAAGTTGGGGCTTAATAAGTGCCCCAAAACTAAAGTTTGAACACTCTGCTAGACTTAATAAGGCTTAAATCTTGATTAATTCTGCTGCTATTGCTAACTAGTGAGATATATTGTCGTTTGTTTACATGAGAAGGAAGTTTCAAGTATGGCAAACACCGGCCAAGAAATTGATCCACTAAGTTGAAAACAACCACCAACCCCAAGATTTGGCAATTGATATCCCCTGAAGAAGACTTTGAGCTTGCGCCTGAGTGCTGTATTTACAAGGTCCCTAGTTGTTTTCGTGAAGCAAACCAAAAAGACTGCACTGCGCAGCTTATTCCAATAGGGCCTATTCATCATGGTGATAAAAAATTGGCTCGAATGAAGAGGCAAAAGCATAGATATCTCAAAAAGTTTTGTCAAAGGACTTCCAAGAAAACATTGGAAGAATTTGCGAGCTTGAGCGCATGTAAGTGGTATGTGAAGGTGTTATGATTTCAAACTTGCCATTAACACTGAGTTGGAAGTTTCCAAGTTTGTGAATATGATATTATTTGATGCAGTTTTTATCATTGAGTTATTCCTGAGGAACTCTGAAGAAGTCAATGACTTCTTGTTCTATACAGAATGGTTAAAAGTTGAGCTACATTTGGATTTGCTATTACTTGAAAATCAACTCCCGTACTTTACCCTTGAAGCTTTATATGACCTAGCTTTTGCTACCTCTAATTATCCTTCTTTTTCCCGTCTTGCTGGTACTTAGAATTTAAGACAGATCAAACATTCAACAAAAAGGAGATTAAACACCTACTTCGTGCTATGACGAAATTGCAAAAGTATTATGATAATCCAGGCAACCGTACAATGGCAACCTTGAAGCGTGTTGCTGCTTTCATTTCATTGTGGTGGTACTCACTCTTACACAAACTGTATTGGCAATCTTGAAACGAGTAATGCCTACAAAATAAATATTTTTTTTTTTTGCTAAGCACAAAATAAATATTCTTACTTGATTGTAGTATTTGATTTAATGAAAAAAAAAATCAATCTTTTTTATGTGTGTTAGATTGTGTTTGTTTTGCACTTTTTAAGTTTATTTATCTTCCAACTTTGAGTGGAAAAAGAATTTGGTTTCAAACTTTGTTGCCCTTATCATGCAATATACTGTTACTATTAATAAATAATTGTGTGCCTATTAGATTTTGTCATATGTTTATGGGATTGGCTTGTTTCTTGTCTGCATGTTTGATTTGGGAATAGATAAAAATAGATTAAAATAAAATTGAATAGCTATTTTATGGGAATAAAATAAAATGAGAATAGAATAAAATAATTATTATGTAATTTGATATGACAAATATAATAAAATAATAATAGTTATTATAATTTATTGCAGTGTTTGATTTGTAAAAATAACTTTAGAATAATAAAAGAATAAAAAATAAAAAGACAAAATACTCTTTATTATATATTATTATTTTATTTTTTAAATATTAATATTTTACTTATAATTTAATCATTACCCTCTTCTTGAGGGATTTGACGAAAAAACAAGAATCCACCAAGGAGGACTGCGAGGATGATGAGGAGGATGTCTACTTCGACTTCTTAAACCAAAGTGCATTGTTAAAAGTAAAACTTCTAACAGATTTAATGTTACTTGAAAATCAACTTCCGTTCTTCGTCCTTGAAGATCTATATAAGCTAGCTTTCCTTACCTCCAATGAACCCTCTTTTCTCGATCTTGTTTGCTTGTACTTCGGTGTCAATAAAGATCCATCATTCGAGAAAAAGAAGATTAAACACTTCACGGATTTAATTAGATATCAAGTGCTAAGGGCTTGTCCCTTGAACACAGGTCCTGTAGGAAGCCATTTTCGTGTAGGAAGCCACAACATGCACAGCGCAACAAGGTTGCATGAGGCTGGTGTTGAGTTTAAATGTGCTGCAGTTAATGATGATTTTGGTGTTATGTTTAATGGTATTGCATATAATTGTTACAAGATTGGTGGTCTTGAATATGTAGGTGTTGAGCTTATAGATATGCTTATGGATGATATGCTCAAGTGTACTACGTACGGCTTGCTTCAGGTACGCTTTGAGAAAGGAGTGCTAAAATTGTTAACTATTGATGTAGAGTATCATGTATTGTTACTATCAATGATAATTGTGTGCTTATTTCATTTTACCATATCTTTATTCGTTTGACTTGTTCCTTGTATGTAATTAGTAACTAGTAAGATTTTTTTATATACTATCATTCATTCTTTTTCTTTTTGCTTTTTATATTCACAGGTCTTAACTTTTTGTACTAATTATTCCGTTATTTTTTCTTTTGTTCAAGGCAAAGTATTAAACACCTGAATTCATTAAACGTGTTAAACAAGTTTTATAAAAAATATTAAAATAAATATACATAATCAAGATCTCAATTTTTTTCAAATTTCTTTCTTTTAAAATTCTTTTTGACTATAAAAAATAAAAAATGAATAGTCAGTCATTAAAAGTGATTAGGTTTAATTGATACTTTGAAAATTTAAGTCAAACTCATTCATTTAAGTTATATTTATTATTAAATATAAAAATAATTTTATATTAATATTTTTAAATATATTTTATAATTAAAATTAAATAAAACTATAATATATTAACATAGACATGTGCAATCTAAACGTTGTAATTTTGTTTTTATAATTTCATTTGAACAGGTGGAACATTTGATGGAAGTGGGTGCAAGTATAAGAACTGGACCTGGAATTGGTCCAAGGGTAGGGGATGAATGAGTTCTATTACCCTTGGTTTAAGCCCATTTTTCTTTTTTGGGTTTTCATTTTTCTTTCCTTTTCAGTGTCTTATGTAACCTCAATGCAATGAGCACTGTGGTTCAGCTCTGCATCTTTATCTGCATAATTATCAAGCAGGTGACTCTACCCCCAGTCTCTGTCATTCATTTTCTTAAGAAAGATGAACTCTAGTCTCGGCCATTCATTTATCATACGTTAAGACCTTACTTTCTTACACCTTTTATTTTTTGAAGTGATTACTTTCCTACTTTTGTTAATATAGAAACTGTGACAATTTTGCACTACTTGAATCCATTTTTTCGGTGTCTCGTAATTAGTTTCAAAATATATTGTGAGATCCACAAATGAAAAACAAAGGGAAACGATGTTGATTTTTAATGAAAAGTCTTTTTGGTGTGAAAAGAGAGAATTATGTCGAGAATTCTAAATCAAAATTCAAACATTTTTCATTAGTTTTTAATTTATTAAAAATATTGGCTGTTAGTCACCCTTATATTTACCTAAACCAAAGAAATAGAATAATGTACTACCTCATAATGTGAACTAGAAGGAGACAAAAAATAATATTTTCCTTGTAAAATTAACCCAAAAGAGGCTCAATAAGTTCAAAGATGTAAAGCGAAATATTTAAATAAGATTTTTTTATTGAAATTAAAAAAATTATTAAAATTTTATTCTTCTAGTTCTTTTATATGTATAATTTTTAATTAAACTTTTATAATCAAGTTCTTCTAATATTTCTTTTTCAATTGATAATATAACTGATCCATTTAATATCTCTTGAGACATTGTTGATCTTAAATAAGATTTTATTAATTTTAGTTTTAAAAACCTTCTTTCTCCTAAAGCAACAAACTTCTTGTATATTCTGCGAAGAAAAATTGAAGTTAAAGGAAGAAATAGCAAATGAAAAAAGAAGAATTTAAAAGTAGATACTATACATTAAAAAATAATTAATTTTATATATAAGAAAAAAATAGCTATTGAAAATCATTAAATTAGTTGATTGAAAATAAGAGAAATAAGTGAGAAAAAAAACTGTTGGAGATAATTAAATACATATGATCGTTAATTGATTGGAAATAAGAGAATATAGTTGAGAATTAATAGCATTCTAAAAATAAAAAAATAATAAAAAATTAAAATTTATTAAGCGTATAATTAAAAAAATAAAAAAAATAATTTTATTAAATATTTTTTATTTTTATATTTTTTTTAATTTTTATATTTTTTTAATATAATTAATTATATTATTATTATAAAATTATAAATTTTCCCTAAATTTAAAACCTCTCCAAATTGAGGGCCTAAAGCCCTTACTTGAGTGGCTTCATCCAAGAGCCGGTTCTGAATTGACCCTTTTCAATGAACAATATTTTGTGGTACAGAGAACAAAGAGCATATAGTCCTTGAAAGAGACCTGACTAGCATTCAACATTCTAGATTAATGTGAGCAATAAAGTTTCTAAGTTGCGTGTAGCTACTAACTACCAAGTGTTATGAAGATGTACAATTTACACTAAATAATAATTTAGGTAGTTAGAAGACTTGTGTAATCAAAGGACAAGATTTAAAGAAACAAGGGCGGCGCTTTCCTCTGTTAGATTTGAGAGAACCTTGTTCAATACTCTCCGTTCGTACAAAATTGCAACACCAAGAATTCTCTGATCCTGTTGTACTCAATAATCCAACTAAGCTGGTTCATTTCGCACTTTGAACCTCGAGCTGTTTCTCCAGATCCTCCTCCTTTTCAGCATCAGTGGTACGTACCTATATTTTTATGACGATATTGATTTTCTTTCCTTTTATCTTTTAACTAATTGTTTCTTTTTTGATGAAATTAAGGTTAGGGTTTAGGGTACGTACCTATATCTGACCTTATGTTTTGTTTGAAATAAATCTAAAGTTGGGACTTAACAAGTGTCCCGAAATTAAAGTTTGAACACTCTGTCGGACTTAATAAGGCTTAAATCTTTGATTAATTCTACTGCTACTGCTAACTACTGAGAAATATTGTCGTTCGTTTACATAAAAAGGAAAGTTGCAAATATGGCAAAAACCGACCAAAGCATGCAATTTTGCAATCAAAATACCCTAATCTTTAAATCCCATATGAAACATAAAATCACTGAAGTGATCTTTTAATAGAATCGTGACTTTATTGCAATCAAAACGTCTTAGTTTTTAAATTAAAAATCCATACAATGAGGCATCGAAATTCCAAAATATACCATATATATCATCACCCCAAAAAAGAAAAAATTATCAAAAGATTGTTTTAAGAAGATTGTAATTTCTTTGTTTCACTTAATGTTATTATAGTTTGTTTTATTTGATATGTTATGGTAAGTGTCAATTTTTATTCGATCCAGAAAAAAATAAAACCAAACAAGTGTTCTTCATCATACCAAAAGACTTGGTGGTAGTTCTCGTGGTACAGTCTGGGATCGAGCAATCCGTTAAGAGCTTGCCGTCTTTGAATTGTTAAGCATAGATTTTGTCTAAACTTCAAAGGACCCCAGCCGTTCCTTCAATCTCTCTTTCTTTCTCGCAGTATATATAATATTTCTTGTTACAATAATCTTACATACACTGTTGTATTGCCAAGGTTAAGAAAGTCAAAAAGAAGAAAAATGCTGCCATATCAAACCCTCGAAGAAGCAGCGTTGGCTCTGGGAAGAAACCTAACCCTGGCGGAGAGACTATGGTTCAACTATTCAGCTCAGAAATCGGACTTCCTCCTTTACAGTCACAATATTCTTTTCATGATCTTGGTGTTCTCCTTGGTCCCTCTCCCCTGTGCGTTCATGGAGCTGAGTCAGTCAAAGAGAATGGCCAAGTTCAAGATTCAACCCAATGTCAAAATATCATTCTCCGACATGTTTAATTGTTATAAACATGTTATGAAGATGTTTGCTTTTGTGGTGTGTCCTCTTCAATTTGGTTCTTTCCCTGCCATTAAGGTATGACGAACTGTAGATTGAAGCGACATGGGACAGTCAACGCTTTCTCTAGTACCAACACAGAATCTTTCTCGTTGTTGTTGTTCTTTTTTCTTTTTTTGTTCATTTACGTTTCCAGGTGTTTATGCAGTGGATTGGGATTCATACTAGCTTGCGATTACCGTCGTCGTGGGAGGTTTTAAGTCAATTGTTGATTTACTTCCTTATCGAAGACTACGCCAGCTACTGGCTCCATCGGCTGCTTCTCCATAGCCAATGGGGCTACGATAAAATCCACTACATGCACCATGAATACCGAGCTTCGTTTGGATTTACAGCTCTTTATACCCACTGGGCCGAAATTTTGATATTTGGTATTCCGACGTTTCTTGGTCCGGTCATGGTTCCATGCCACATGATCACACTCTACCTTTGGACCAGTTTGCGCCTTGTCGAGGCCATCGAGGCACACAACGGGTAAATTTATATAATATATACGAAGCCGACATCACTCTTTTCATAAATTCATCATCACCCTTTCATATGTACGTGATTTTATCATTGATTATACATTTTCATATAAGTAAAAGTAAATGAAAAAAATTTTAATTGGGTGGAGACTAACTAAACCCACTTTATACTTAGCTTATACCCTCTCCTTTTGATAAATATTTCATTAATTTGACTTTTTTATCAAATATTTTGAACTATGACTTTAATTATTTTCAAATATTGTATCATTAAATAAATTTGAACAATATATCATTCCTTTTGTCTTTTTTTTCTTTGTTCATTTTCCTTTTTGGAATGTTTCGAAATGATTTATTTCCTTTTCTTAGGACACTTAGTAATTTTACTTTTTTTTATAAAATAAACATATTTTCATGATATAAAAATTAACGAGAAATATTTTGATTAATGACAGTTAATCAACTGTTAGTCATAAAAATCTATATAATTTAAAATAAAAATACATAAATTTGATCAAACATAACAAAAAATAAAAATTTATTTACAATTTTCTAAATAGTTCAAAGATTTTTTAAAAGCATTATGCTAAAAGCTTTTGAAATTGTAATATTGAGTATATCAAAATCAAAATTTTATCTTAATCTTGACGCGAAATTCAAAAATAGAAAAATATTTAAAGATGAACAGAGTACTTTTATAAAATAGATGAACTGAGTATTTTTGTAAAATTATGTTTCTGTATAAATTTTGTAATAGCTGAGTTCTCTATAATTGCCTTCCTTTTTGTATTGTGCATGTATATGAACCATAATGATACAAGGTTTGAGTTTCCCTGGAGTCCGACCAAATTCATACCATTTTACGTTGGTGCGGCGTACCATGATTATCATCACTATGTTGGAGGACAAAGTCAGAGCAATTTTGCTTCGGTTTTCACCTACTGCGATTTTATCTATGGAACTAATAAGGTCTGTCTGTATGTATACAAATTATAATTAACATTTACATGTGGTTTATTTGCCTATGATAAATCTGACTTCTTTTCACTAATTCATTAATTGAATTCAGGGATATCGCCATCGCAAGCAAGCTCATGAAAAGGTATTCCATAACCACAATATGCATATATAGTAAGCAAATTGTTAATGAAAGATTTGGGATTGCGGATTTATGTTGATAAATTGATCCTAATTAAAAGGTTTGAGTAATATGCTTATCTTGTCTCACTTTCTTCAGAGTTACGCGTAATTTGATAAAATAATTATTTCATATATTAAAGATTTAATAAGATTTAAAGATTAAATTTAAATTAATTATAGCAAATTGACATGTATTAACTATAAAGCCGTAAAGGCATATATGCTAGTACAAAGGAAACAAGAATAATTTTAAGAATTTTCAATTATAATATTTTTAACAGATGGTAATTTGCAGATATTCATGATATCTAAAAGTGAAATAGCTAGCTAGCTATGAGGAAAATGTGTAACTTAATATTGCAGAACAATTAAATGCAATATAATTAGACTAAAGTTTGTCCACTTTCAAATTAATGATGCTATATATACTTCTAGAATCTAATTTACTCTGTGCAGTTGAAGGGCAAGTGAGGAAGTGGCAGTGAACATAGTGGAAATATTTAAGGGCATCTCTTCGTTGAAAGGCTTCAAGTGAGAGTAGCAGTCAGGGTTCATTGAATAAATACGGACTCTCTCACCTAAATTATAATTACTAGTTGTTATTTGCGAACATTATTAAAAAACTGTACCAAGCAATGACTTTGGTTTATGACATCAACCTATATAGCTCAGTAGGTAGAACGCAAGGCTCTTATATCTTGTGGACGTGGTTTGAGCTCCACCGTGGGTGTTTGAGTTTAATATATAATTGATGACCCAACTAAGCAAATTTAATAACGTGGAAAAATTTTTTTCTTCACGTTAGTTGTTATGGGTTTCTTATTTATAAGTTTATTTAAATTTTATTTTTAAAGTTTAAAACTGCACATGATTAGGTTTCAGATCCAATCCGTGACATTTGGTATAAGAAGAAACCTAGATCTTCATTGATATGGGATTTCCATAAAAAATATAAAGGTTGAGATAGACTCAAATTAGTGTAAGAGTTCTTTTCATCTATGGGTAAAGAAACAGTGCAACGAGGGTATTGTATAATTAGATAGAGTAGAATGTAATAAATCCCACATCAATAAGAGATAGGGTGGATTTTTTATATATAAATATAGGTCTTCCACCACTTATCAAGCATGTCTTTAGAGTTGGAAAGTTGGCCTTGTGATTTATTGATTACATGAGGATGGATTTAAGTTTCAATGCTTTTTCTTTAAGAATATGATTATAAATATTTTAAAATTCTTTTGATATTATTATCAATTTTTTAATATATATAGAAGATATGCATAAACATGGTTAACCATTTCAAATGTGTTAAAAGTCCTTTTTTTATATTATTATAAAATTTTTTAATATATAGAAGATACTTAAAAAAAAAAAAACAACTAAGCAAACATTGACTGGATTTTGTCTCAAAGGTGAAGATTTACATCAAATTTAAGCAACAACTAATAAGCATCATCAAGCAAAAAGTAAAAAAAAAAGGTAAAATACCTAAATCTTTAATTTTTAGTCATAATTCTACATGAGTTTATTAATTTTCAAAATGGATAGTCTACTTCAAAAATGTAAACACTATTAACAAAATATTAAAAAACTAAAATACTATTTTTTTCGTTCATTTTTTTCCCCTCAAACAATATGACTAGCCGACAGTGCTCCCATTCATCGATTGACCACCCCACGAAAAGTGCTCCCCTACCTTGAATTTTTTTTGTAAAAAAAAAATTATAATAGTAAATTTAAAAATTAATAAAAGGTAAAATTATCTTTTCAATATTATCACATCATCAAATTAACTTAAATACTAACAGTTGGCTAACTGTTAGACTTATGTATCTACCAGAAGATATTTTTTTAAGATGTAATGTCTATTTCAAAAAGTAATAAACTTGTCTGAAATTTCAATAAAAACTTAAAAGGCTCTAAGTATTTTACCCTAATAAACATAGAAATAGAACTTTTGCCCTTTCCTTCTATTACTAAAGGTTTGACTCTGATTTTTGTCAATTAAGTATTTAGGAGAAATTTGAGTTAGAGAATAGTGGAATTCAGAGTTTCTTTTCAATAGGATGCAAGCGATTTTTTGTGTGACAGGCACGCTAGGCAATTACAGGACCTTCTTTCTTAAGGATAAATGAGCAATCGTCAGACCACTTAAGATTGTTGAGGTGACCTCAAGGGATAAAAAATGTTCATATTTCATAACCTTTAAGCTAGCTTTGGCAACAATTATAGAAATATTCTTGAGTCACTATCCAATCTTCTCTGATAGTGGCTATCCCAAAGTTGTTGGTGATGAATACGCTCGAACATATGTGTCATGACTCGTGCCCAAGTTAAGTAATCTAAAAACACATTGCCATTGATTTTCAAAGACCTTACTTTCCTATTTTTTTAATATAGATACTATGACAATTTTGCACTACTTTAATCCATTTCTTCGATGTCTCTTAATTACTTTTAAAAAATGTTGTGAGATCCACAAATGAAAAACAAAGAGAAATGTTGTCATTCTTCAATGAAAGTATTTTTTAGTGCGAAAAGAGAGAATGCCAAGAATTCTAAATCAAAATTCAAACATTTTTCATTTGTTTTTAATTTGTTAAAAACATTGCCTATTAGTCACCCTTATATTTACCCACACCAAAGAAATAGAATAATTTACTACCTCATAATGTGAACTGAGAAGGAGCCGAAAAATAATATTTTCCTTGCAAGATTGACCCTTTTTAATGAATAATGTTTTATGGTAAAGAGAACAATGAGCATATGGTATTCCTCTTTAGAAAGAGACGCGGCTAGCATTCAATATTCTAGATTAATGCGACCAATAAAGTTTCTAAGTTGCATGTAACTACTAACTACTAGCTACTAACTATTAATGAAGATGTGCAATAATTTAGGGCTGACTCCTAATTTGAAGACTTGTGCAATCAAAGGATAAGACTGACAGAAACAAGGTTGGCGTTTTCCCTTTTTAGATATGAGAGAACCTTGTTCATTACTCTCTGTTTGTACAAAACTGCAACACCAAGAATTTCCGGATCTTGTTGTACTCCATAATCCAACTAAGCTGGTTCCTTACGCACTTTGAACCTCGAGCTGTTTCTTTTGGTTTGATCCTCCTCCTCTTCAGCATCAGTGGTATGTACTTCTATTCATATAACGGTTTTGATTTTCTTTACTTTTATCTTTAGCTAATCGCTTCACGTTTGATGAAATTAAGTTGCTTACATCTGACCTTAAATTTTTTTTTTGGTGTAAATCTAAAGTTGGGGCTTAATAAGTGCCCCAAGACTAAAGTTTGAACACTCTGCTAGACTTAATAAGGCTTAAATCTTGATTAATTCTGCTGCTATTGCTAACTAGTGAGATATATTGTCGTTTGTTTACATGAGAAGAAAGTTGCAAATATGGCAAACACCGGCCAAGAAATTGATCCACTAAGTTGAAAACAACCACCAACCCCAAGATTTGGCAATTGATATCCCCTGAAGAAGACTTTGAGCTTGCGCCTGAGTGTTGTATTTACAAGGTCCCTAGTCGTTTTCGTGAAGCAAACCAAAAAGACTACACTTCGCAGTTGATTCCAATAGGGCCTATTCATCATGGTAATAAAAATTTGGCTCGAATGAAGAGGCAAAAGCATAGATATCTCAAAAAGTTTTGTCAAAGGACTTCCAAGAAGACATTGGAAGAATTTGCGAGCTTGAGCGTATGTAAGTGGTATGTGTAGGTGTTATGATTTCAAATTTGCCATTAACACTGAGTTGGAAGTTTCCAAGTTTGTGAATATGATATTATTTGATGCAGTTTTTATCATTGAGTTATTCCTGAGGAACTCCGAAGAAGTCAATGACCTCTTGTTCTATAAAGAATGGTTAAAAGTTGAACTTCATTTGGATTTGCTATTACTTGAAAATCAACTCCCCAACTTTACCCTTGAAACGAGTAATGCCTACAAAATAAATATTTTTTTTTTGCTAAGCACAAAATAAATATTTTTACTTGATTGTAGTATTTGATTTAATGAAAAAAAAATCAATCTTTTTTATGTGTGCTAGTTTGTGTTTGTTTTGCACTTTTTAAGTTTATTTATCTTCCAACTTTGAGTGGAAAAAGAATTTAGTTTCAAGCTTTGTTGCTCTTATCATGCAATATACTGTTACTATCAATAAATAATTGTGTGCCTATTAGATTTTGTCATATTTTTATGGGATTAGTTTGTTCCTTGTCTGCATGTTTAGTTTACGGAATAGATAAAGATATATTAAAATATAATAGAATAGCTATTTTATGGGAAAAAAATAAAATGAGAATAGAATAGAATAATTATTATGTAATTTGGTATGACGAATATAATAAAATAATAATAGTTATTATAATTTATTGCAGTGTTTGATTTGTAAAAATAACTTTAAAATAATAAAAGAATAGAAAATAAAAAGACAAAATACTTTTTATTATATATTATTATATATTATTATTTTATTTTTTGAATATTAATATTTTATTTATAAGTTAATCATTACTATTATTAAATACTAATATTTTATTTATAATTTAAATTATATTATTATTATTTATTTTTAATTTATTTTATTTAAAAATATTAATAATTTATAATTTAAATATTAATATTTTATTTATAATTTAATCATTAAAATTTTAAAATATTAATATTTTATTTTATAATTTAAATGTAATTATGATTAAAATATTAAACTTTTAATTAATTTTTAAATTCAAATATAATTAATTAAAATTTTTATTTTAATAAGATTTATTTTTTCTCTATTTGTATTTTTATTTTTTAATTTATATTATACTTAATAATTTAAAAATTCATATTTTTTAAAAATTAATATTTTATTTATAATTTAAATATTATTATAATTAAAATAATAAAATATTAATTTTATAAGTTTAAATTTATAATTTTTCAAAGCAAGTAAGGACATTTTAATCCAAAATGTTTGGTCTCTATTTCTATGGGTGTTGAATAGCTAATACCTGGAAGGTGGTATTAGTTATTTTAAAGTTTTGCCAAGTTTTGAGATCCTTTGTCCAAAAACAAACCAAAGGGAGGGAGAAAATCTTTTGAGAAATAAAAGGTCATTCCCATAACCAAATATGTCATGTATGTAAGGACTAACTAGTAGTAAGACGATGACTCATTCTCCTTCTTTTTCCTTTTTATGTTAAAAAGGCCACAATTTTTTTTCACTAATTATTCATTATTTCCTTTGTTCTAACTAAATTATTAAACTAGGTTCGTGAATTCATTAAATGTGTAATCTGTAACAATTAAAAAAAGTCTTTCATGAAATGTTAAATTAAAAAAAAAACAAGATCTCAAATGATTTTTCAAATTTCCATCTTTTAAGGAAAAAAGTTCTAATGATTTAAATAAAAAAATAAAAAATCGATAATTATCGGACACGATTGACATATTGACAGCTTAGATTTGATCTCACCTATTTAAGTTATACTAGGGTGGGGCCCCACTTCGCGTGGGTGTTGAATTTTTTATTAAAAATAATTTAAAATTACATAATATTATAAATAATAATAATTAAAAAGAAATAATTTTAAATTTAAAAATATTATAAATAATAGTTATAATGATAATTTAAAGATAATTATTTTAAAAAATTATTTTTTAAAATATTTTCTCATCTCTTATTAAGTAAAATTTTTTATTTAAATAATTTTTTTTGAAAACATTTGATTTTTTATATCTTAATATATGCTAATGTTTATATAATTATATTTTGTTAATTACATGATTATAATAGTAAAATCAAATTTATATTGAGAAAATATAATATTTTAAAAGTAATTATTGATAAGTTACATAATTGATACAATAAAATTATTAAAATAAAATGAATAGTTTTTGAAAGTCAAAATAAAATGAATATTAATTATACTATTAATTCTTTTTTTAGTTTTAGTGATGAAATTTCTAAAGGATCTTAATTTTAATTAATAACTTTTTTATCTCATGCCTTTATAATTATTTAGAATTAATTCACCTTGCGATTCCACAAATATCTATCAAAAAGTTTTATTTTTATATTTTATTTTATAAAAAAAATATTTTTTAGTATATGAAAACACTGTTAGCTTTAAATTTCTGTGAACTAAAACACCATCACTCAATGAGAGAAAAAACCTCTTCTGAAGCTAAAAAAAAAAAATCTCCTATATAACAATCCTAAGTGCAATCGACTTCACAAAACCAATTTCAAATTCTTTCTAAATCAACTATTTTAAATTAGCCATATATGAATTAAAGAAGTTACAAAGTGACCAAGTGTGGAGGCTTCTCTTTAAGCATATAAAATTAATCACATGTCAATAAAAAAAGCCACAAACGTGGCCAAGTGTGGAAGTTGTAAAAAGGATTTTTTTTTACTTATGTTATAGATTTATTATTAAATATCAAAAAATTTTATTAATATTTTAAAATTATAAATAAAGTAAAAATATAATATTTATCAATACAATAATAATTTTGGATCGAGCTGGTGGGGCCTGGGTCAAAAATATCATGTCCAAGTCAGGCCAATACCATCAAGGAAGCAGTGCGAAGAGCCGCAGCTTTGGAGGGGGCCAACCTGCGAACTCAGTGAAAGTACGAAGAACGAAGAGACAAGTCGTGGACGTGGAGGGCAGCAGTGGTGTGTAGATAAGAACCGCATCCATAGCCCCTAGCATTGGGTCACATCAAGTGTTGCCCAGTTTGGATGGGTTGTGTCTTCCTATCGTAAAGGTTATGTCGGTGATTATCGTTTTTTTAATATATTCTTTTAATGATTTTTTAATAATTTTTATTCAATAATTAATACAAATAAAAAATATCTCACATGTTTCACTTAATTTTAAAATTTTTTATTTTTTAATTTATGTTATTATTTTTATTTATATTTTTTTATACTATCTACTTATACGTTTTAAGTTTATATGAATTTACTTCTTTAAATTTCTATAAACTATCAATTATATTTTTTTATTCTTTTATTATGTTATATGTGAGTTTCATATTCTACTTACCATGTTCATTTTTTTTTTGTTATGTGAATTTTATTTTTTATAATTTTAATTTTTAAAATTAATAAATTATTATATAATTTTCAAATATAAGTGATAGTGTTACATTATTATTTGAAATTTTATTAATGTATTATTTTTAATTAATCTTGATTCTGTAAGAAAAAAAAAATTTTTAATATATTTTTTTATATATTTTACGTTTTATATTTAGTTGAACGACATTATCTTGAATATATAGTTTTTAAATAATCTTAATTATATAAGAAAAAATTATCAATATTATATATCATATTTAATTATTTATATTTTATGTATTATAGTTTTATATTTATTATTATAAGTTTAAATAGATATAAAATAAGAATATTAGATACTGAATGTATTATTTGTTTTTTCAAGTTTGATAAGAGTACGAGTAGATTGAAAACAATTAACAAATTCTTTAAATGAAAAGATATAAATTGTTCAAATGATTTTCTTACACTTGAGCCATCAAGCCTCAATGCTTCAACTCATGAACAAAAATAATGTGAATCAAAATATCCAACATTCAATCTTAAAGAAAATGAATTTTTTCAATACATAATTTTTAATTGATAAATTCGAATTCAGAAAATATAATTAAACACAACTTTCCTGAAAAATTATTATAAGCATTTCTCTTCTTAATTTACATATTATATAAAATTATATATTATTAACAATCTTTTAATTGTTGGTTAAATTTAATATATTAATTATTAAAATTTTTAAATTTTATTCGTCTGCCTCTGGCCCCTCCAACAAAAGTTTGACTAAATGTGCTCTTGCTTTTGCCATTGCTTCCCTGTTCCTCGACGCCTCTGCGTCTGCATCCGTCACTGTCCTTAACGCTTCCGGTATTCATAAGGTGGTTTAAGGCCATTTTTTCTTTCTGGGTTTTCATTTTTCTTTCCTTTTCCGTGCCTTGTGTTACCTTAATGCAATGAGTTTTGTGGTTCAGCTCTGCATCTTTATCTGCATAATTATCAAACAATTAGCATTTGCATTACGCAAAGGGTTTATAGATGGCAGGTGGTGTTTGAGCCAAAGTCCAAGAAAAAGTCAGTTAGGGTTTTGTGAAGGAGTTGTAAGTGGATAACAAACACTTGAAGCTGAAAAAATATAGTAGTCAATTTCCAACACTTATAATTTTTTTTTTTGTGGGGGAGTTTTTCGGCAACCAACCCATGATTGCAGGGGGAATTCTGGTATAAATCGTCTCTATACCGCTCATTACCCAAAGGCTGCAGAAAATTACCTGATAATAATAATTTAGTTCACGTAAAAAGCGTCCATGTATTTCTTTTTTGTTTTTCCTGTTCCACTTTCCTTTTTTAATTTAAAGAATTCGTAGTGGGAAATGTTCCTTACAGCAAATGAGGGTGCGGTGGGCAATTCTTGTGTTTTCTTTAAAGCGAGGTATGAATGGTGGGATAAGGTGTGGTTTTCTACCAATAGCATTTTTCTTTCACACACATCTTATTTAGAGCAGACAAAAAGTGAAAAAAAAAAAGTAATAATTGAAGACTAAATGACAAATTAACTTTGTCACTTTCAAACAGCCTCGTAAAAAACAACTACTTTTTGTCACTTGAAACAAAAGGAAAATGAATAAACAATGACTTTGTACTAGGATTGATTCCTAATTAAACAACTTGTGCAATCAAAACATGGGGCTTAGAAACAAGGTGGGTAATTTCTCTCTGTTACATTCGAGAACTCAGTTAGTATAAAACTGAACTCCAAGACTTACCCAAACCACTTGTACTCTAATAAGTTGGTTCATTTTGCATTTCTAACCTTGAGCTATTTCTCCTGGTTTGACGGTCTCCTCCTCTTCAGCATTAGAGGTACGTACTTCTATTCTTACGACGGTTTTGATTTTCTTTACTTCTATCTTTAGCTAATTGCATCGTTTTTGATGAAATTAAGTTGCTTCATCTACTTCTTAAGCTAAGTTATTTTTGGAGCAAATCTAAAGTTGGGGCTTAATGGGTGTCCAAAAACTTAAGTACAAACACTTTGTTAGACTTAATAAGGCTTAGATCTTGATTAATTCCGCTGCTATTGCTAACTAGTGAGAAATATTGTCGTTTGTTTACATGAGAAGGGAAGTTGCAAATATGGCAAACATCGACCAAGAAATTGCTCCACTTATTGAAAACAACCACCAACCCCAAGACCCGAAAATTGATACCCCTGAAGAAGACTTTGAGCTTGCGCCTGAGTGTTGTATTTACAAGATCCCTAGTCGTTTTCCTGAAGCAAACCAAAAAGCCTTCACTCCGCGGTTGATTTCAATAGGGCCTATTCATCATGGTAACGCAAATTTGGCTCGAATGGAGAGGCAAAAGCAGAGATATTACAAAAAATTTTGTCAAAGGACTTCCAAGAAAACATTGGAAGAATTTTCCAGCTTTATCAATGCGCAAGTAAGTGATATATGCAGGTGTTATGATGTCGAATATATCTTTGACACTGAGTTGGAGGTTTCTAAGTTTGTGAAGATAATATTATTTGACGCAGTTTTTATCAGTGAGTTGTTCTTTTGGAACTCTGAAAAGGAAGTCAACAACTTTTTATTCGATAAAGAATGGTTAAGAGTTGAACTAGAAATGGATTTGTTATTACTTGAAAATCAACTTCCGTTCTTTATCCTTGAAGCTCTATATAACCTAGCTTTTGCTACCCTCTTTTCCCTCTTTTCCCCGACTTGCTTGCTTCTACTTCAATGTCAACAAAGATCATTTATTCAACGAAAAAGGGATTAAACATTTTATGGATTTAACTAGAAGCATTCTAGTGAGAGCTTGTCCTTCGAACTCAATTGAGAGAATCGACAATATGTATAGCACAATGATGTTACATGAGGCTGGTGTTAAGTTTGAAGTTATGAGAGATAACTTTGATGTAAGTAACTTGTACGTAAAATTTGAGAAGGGAGCGTTACAAATCCCATATTTGTATGTGAACTACCAAAGTGAAATTTGGATTAGAACAATGTCATTATTCAAGAGAAGCTTATTTTTGTAGTTATATACAACTGCTAGACTATCTTGTTGACACAGATAAATATGTGGATTTATTGGTAAAGGAGGGGATTTTTGTTAATGATATGGGAAGCAGTGTGTCGCAACGTGCGGGTTCGAGAACCCGCCCGCTAGACGTGATTAACTTGGGGAGTCGCCACCAATCTTTTTTTGTTTAGGTGTGATTGGCCACCCAATAAATTTGTTCTATTCGACGAAATACTAAATTAACTTTAGGTTCGTCGAAAGAACGATAAACTGGTCTACGTATTTTTTTTCGGGTTTGGGTTCGGGAGTACGGTTACGCACGGGGAAGGATTAGCACCCCCGTGACGCCCGTTCTACGAACGGTACCATTTAATCACTTATTGTCTTAACCCTTTTATTTATTTATTTTTTCTTATGTTTCCTTTATTATTTGTTTGATCCATCTTTTATTCTGTCAATTGAATTAAAATGTTTTGCGATCTTAGCGTACATGTGATGCAGTCATGAAATGCGTGGCATAAAACCAAAATAGCACCAAACGAAGACCTTTTATTGAGTGTACTTTCCGAATCCGCCCATCATACTGGTGGGATTCGGGAGTATCCTCGCACCTAGAGAGTTTACCAATGAAACTCGCCTTCGCAAGCTTTCTCGGAAAGTCCCATCATCGGGGTAATCGTTTGTGACAAAAAACGGTGTTTTCGTGAATGCAAAAATCCTAATACGGGTACAAACCTTTTTATCAAAGATATCTCTCCGAACCCTCCCATCATACTGGTGGAGCTCGAAAGTATCTTTTCACCTAGGGAGTTTACCAATGAAACTCGCCTTCGCAAGCTTCCTCGGAAAGTCCCATCATCGGGGTTTATATCCGTACACAGAATAGATCTATATGCCATGACATTTAACAATGCAAGCATGATACGCAATATACTCGCAAATTCCATGTTTATTTTTGTTTTTATTTTATTATTATTTTTTGTTATTATTTCCTATTATTGTTGTTGTTATATATGTGTGGGTTTAAATTTATTACTATCATTGATTCTTATTTATTCTATTTATGGATTTTTAATTAAACATATTTAAGGGTTTTTATCCTTTCTTTTTATATACTTTTTTTTATTTACTATTATTATTTTTATTTTTATTTTTTAGTGAACCATCGAAATTTTGAACTAGGACCCTCCCATCATACTGGTGGGATCCTAATTGAAATTCCTGACCTAAGGAAATTCACTTAGAATTGCGACTTCTCGCGTTCCGGATGAAAATCCTATCATCGGTCACTCAAAGTAATTATTATTTGTTTATATATATTATTATTATTATTATTATTTGTATTTTTTATTTTATTACTATTATGTTTTATTATCCTATTTTTTCTATGTGCCTATTACTAAGATTTTGTATATTTTCATTTTTGTTATAAAAATTAAAATACATTAAAATGAAAAATAAACACATAAATAAAAACAGATTTAAACAAAGCCCAAAGAAGCATACCTATCTGGGCTTGGGTCAGCCCAGATCTGCAGCCCACAGGAGGCCCAAATCTGCTGTAGGGGGTCCGCTCAAACAGGCCCACACTTTACTAGGCTGAAATTGGCCCAAGGTAACCAAGCCCGCTTCACAAGTTTCTGCCCCTCAGTCAAAACGCACCGTTTGGCGTTTCAAGAACCCCCCCTAAAACGACGTCGTTTTGACGTTTTCTTCTTCAAAAATTTTTATCTATGAAACGGCACCGTTTTGAAGCCCTTGACCTAGCTATTTAAGCACCTTTTCTTTCCCTCTCTCACCATTTTCACTCCCCACTTTCTCTCTCTAGCCGCAGCCCCTCTGACTTCTCTCTACCCGCAGCCTTCTCCCACTTTTCTCTTCGGTGACCTTTCCTCCTCCCACCGGTGACCTCCAAACCCACGGGATCCGACCTCTCTTCTGATCTCCGATCAACCACCGGACTCCGACGACCCAAAAGACCAGTTTTCCCGATCAACCAAGCCCCTCACAGATCTCGCTCTCCACCGGTCGTCGGACTCTCTCGTCCGATCTCCTTCTCTCTTCACCCAGACACAAACCCAAACACCCACCGATCGATCCCTTTTTTTTTTTTTTTTTTGATCCGAATTTTTTTGTTTTTTGTTTGGATTTTTTGTTGTGGAATCCTACCGGCTGTTAGAGAACTAGGATTTTTTTCTTTTTGTGTTTGCTGTGTATTTTTTTTGAATGCTCTGTTTGTTTTTTTGGTTTGAAAAGCTCTTTTTTTTTTGAATTGAAACTGCCTGTTTTTTTTTTTTTTTTTGGTTTTCAGAAGACTCCCCTCGTTTCCAAAAAAAACTGCCCCCCTTTGCTGTGAATGCCCGTTTTTAACAACGGGGTTGTCCAATATTTTGGACAACCCCCTTAGGTGAAATCATGCTCTGTTGAGCATGATTTCCCTAAGCTAGATGCTTAGGGGGGGCTGATCACCGGATTTGGGGAATCCCCCAAAATCCGGTGATTTGCAGGGGGTTTGGAGGCCTCGGGGAAGGGGACTGAGCAAGCTCAGTCCTTTCCCAATTTTTTTGATTTTTTTTGATTTTTTTTTATTTTTATTATTTTTTATTTATTTATTTTATTATTATTATTTTTTATTTTATTTTAGGTGTCTACACAGTGCAGCTGTGGCAAATATGATTAACAATCTTATGACAGGAGTTGTAGCACTTAGTTCGTGTTATGACAGAATAGGAAAGGATTTAAATGAGTATTATGATAATTCTTGGAACGATACAAAGGCAACCTTGAAACATGTCTATTTCAATAATCTTTGGAAAGGAACTGCTACTGTTGCTGCTTTCATCGTGGTGGTAGTAACTTTCACACAAACCGTATCGACAATCTTGGATCGAGTAATGCCTACAAAATAAATACTCTTACTTTATTGTAGGATTCGATTCAAAGAAAAATAAACTCAATCTTTTTATTTGTATTAATTTGTGTTTGTTTTGCACTTTTTAAGTTTATTAGCCTTTCCACTTTGAGTGGAAAGAGAATTTGTTTTCAAGCTTTGTTGCATTTATCATGTAATGTACTATTACTATTAATAAAGAATTGTGTGCCTATTAGATTTTGTCATATTTTTACGAGATTGGCTTGTTTCTTTGTACATAACTATCTAGTAGTAAGACCATGACTCATTCTCTTACTTTTTTCTTTTTATATTCAAAGGCCACAACTTTTTTGACTAATTATTCTTTCTTTCCTTTGTTCATACTAAAATATTAAAATTAATTCGTGAATTCATTAAATGTGTAATTTATGACAACTAAAAATGTTTTTCATGAAATGTTAAATAAAAAAAAAGTAAGATCTCAAATGGTCTTTCAAACTTCTATAAAGAAAATTTCTCATGATTAAAATAGAGAATAACAAATAAATAGTTGATCGGGTGCGATTGACATCTTAAAAACTTAGATCCGAACTCACCCATTTAAGTTATATTTATTTTTAATTATAAAAAATTTTATTACTATTTTAAAGAGTTCTTTTTATAAATTGATCTCATATATAAGGCATTTTTGAAAATAAGCCTCCTTATAATTTTAACTGTTTTTAGTCGAGAGAATTAAAATTTAGACAAAATTACCCTTAATAAAACTAACTCATTTGTTTCGTTTTGCGCCTCAATCGAAAACCTATTAACGAGTCAAATATGTTTAGATCCATGCCTTATATTGACTCATATTCTTTGAGCTTTTCTTACCAGACTATTCATTTTTGGAGTATTCCTTACTAAAAAGAAGAACATTTAAACATTTTGAGCATTTTGGAGTGATTTTTAATGCATGAAGAAAAACTTTTGAGTGTTTTGAGTATTTTTAAGTATTTTGGAGTGATTTTTGATATATGAAGAAAAATCTTTAAGCATTTTGAGCATTTTTTGTCAAGTAGGCATATTCGTTAATTATGTTGTTTAATAGAATATGGTGTATCGCTTGAAGTTGTTGATTTTGTTAAATGAAATTTAGTAGTCTTAGTGGTTTTTAGGCATTGCGTAATTAGTTTTTGGGCATTATGTGACTAGTTTTTAGGCATTACATTACTAACTTTTAGGTATTGCGTGACTAACTTTAGACATTACATAATTAGTTTTAAAGCATTGGGTGACTAATTTTTAGATATTGCGTGACAATTTTTAGTTATTGCGTGACTAGTTGATAGGTATTGCGTGACTTAGGTCAATCACCCAATGCCTAAAAACTAGTCACATAATGCTTAAAAATTATTTTCACAATACTTAAAAATCAATAACACAATGCTCAAAAACCAGTAATCTAATATCTAATAACTAATTGATTTATCTGCTCGCAACTAGATTTAAGTTGCCAAAGTCATATAGTGTTCTAATGTATAAATATGTCTAATTAATTTCAACTCCTCAACTTTGAGATTCAATGAATAAACCAATAAACCCAAGAGCCTAAAACACATTTTTTTTTACAGCAAGCCATGAAATTGTGCATTTGATAAAAGAGAGGTTACAAAACTCTATAACTCTCCAAAGTAAAACAAAATATATCCTTATCGGGAGGGATTTGCTCACTTCTTTTATGGAAAAACAAAATATACTCCCTTACAAAATATTCCCTAAAAAATTTCAACTCAAAATCTCATATAAAGAAACAAAATTCCCAACAAACATGCTTAACAATCATCTCAATCTCAAACACAATAAAACCGTGAACCACCATAAAACCCATCAAACATGCTCTAGCTATTCTTTCTCCTTGAGCTCATCATTTTAACCAATCTGATCCAACTTATCAACACAAGCATCTCCATCTTAGCACACGTTTTGAAGTAAGTCATCACCAAAAAGCATTCAGTTACCACATTTATTATGCCGACTGCAATCACCATAGAAGAGTAAAATCATTGTTCATCGCATTTGAAAACCCTAAGATCCATCATCCAATAAAATAAAATAAAATAAAATAAGAAAGAGTTTGATGTCACCTCTGCTCTTTGGGATGGTGAGAAAGAGCTGGATTGCGAGATAAACAGTATTTGGCCAGATAAAGAAATCAAAATTTTATTTTGAAATTTTTATCTGGATGGTAGGATAGAGAAAACTAAAACTATTTTAATTTAACTGAAATTATTTAAAAAGCATTATTGTCAAGTCATACAACAAATTGATTAAAATAATTAAAATTATAATTAATGATATTTTTGAATTAGACTAATGATAAAAGTTATCTCTCATAATTTCTTCTTTGCATTGCACAAAAGGTTTATACATGGCAGCTGGTGTTTGGGCCACCGTTCAACAAAAAGTCAGTTAGGATTTTGTTATACCCGCTGGGCCGAAATTTTGATATTTGGTATTCCAACATCTCTTGGTCCGGTCATGGTTCCATGTCACGTGATCACACTCGACCTTTGGACCAGTTTCCGCCTTGTCGAGGCCATTGAGGCACACAACGGATAAATTTATATAATATGTACGAAGCTGAAATTTTTTCTACTAATTTCTCTTATTTTATTTATTACTTTGTTCATAAATTCATCATCACCATTTCATGTGTACGTGATTTTATCATTGATTGTACATTTTCATATAAGTAAAAGTAATTGAAAAAATTTTTAATTGAGTGGAGACTAACTAACCCAGTTTATGCTTAGCGTATACTGTCTCCTTTTGATAAATATTTCATTAATTTGACTTTTTTATCAAATATTTTGAACTATGGCTTTAATTATTTTGAATGTTGTGTCATTAAATAAATTTGACCAATATATTATTCCTTTTGTCTTTTTTTCCTTTGTTCATTTTCTTTTTGGAATGTTTCAAAATGATTTATTTCCTTTTCTTAATTAAGACACTTACTATTTTTACTTTTTTTTATATAATAAACATATTTTCATGATTTTTTAAACTTTTTCATATTGAAAGGTTCCAACGGTTATATTATAAAAAGTTTTAGTAAAATATCTAAAAACCTGTCTAAATTATTTTTAAAAAAATTTTAAATAAATTTTTATTTTTTTTATATCTTTATACTTGGGGCAATGACGTAGCTAATGAGGTTCTAACCAAAGGGTGTCTATTGCTAGTTGAAAACTATTTCCAAACCTCTTCTTAGGCCTGGGTTCTTCCTTGACCTTTGAGAATTTCTGAAAGGGCTCCCTTAAGGGTAAAATCCTACAAAAATTTTTTTTTTATTCTTTTATTATGTTGAATGAACTCTTTTACATCAAGTTAAATAAGTCTTTATTTATTCATAATTGGTTTATGACATCAACCCATCTAGCTTGGTAAGTAAAACGCAAGGCTTTTAATCTTGTGGTTGTGGTTGTGGTTTGAGCCCCACCACGGGCGTTTAATATATGATTGATTTACCTTTTTTTTATATACATATTTACTAGTTGTTATTTGCAAACATTATTAAAAGACTTTACCAAACAATGACATTGGTTTATAACATGAACCCATCTAGCTTGGTAGGTAAAACGCAAGGCTCTTAATCTTGTGGTCGTGGTTTGAGCCCCACCACGAGCGTTTGAGTTTAATATATGATTGATGATCCAACTAAACAAATTTAATAACGTGGAAAATTCTTTTTCTTGATGTTGGTTGTTATGACCTCTTAATTTATAAGTTTATTTAAAATTTATTTTTAAAGTTTAAAATTGCACGAGATTAAGTTTAAATTCCGATCCATGATATTTGGTATCAAAGAAAACCTAGAACTTCATTGATATGGGGTTCACATGAAAGATATAAGGGTCGAGGTGGACCCAGATTAGTGTAAGAGTCCTTCTTGGGCTCATAATTCATAGCTCAAGTTCTGGTCGGTGACATTTGATATCAGAGGAGATCTGAATCTTCATTGATATGGGGTCTTCATGAGAGATATAAGGATCGAGGTAGACTTGGATTAATATAAGAGTCTCCCTTGGATTTGTAATTTATAAGCTTACTTAAGTTCTATTTTCAAAGTTTAAGACCGCACGAGGTTAGGCTTAAATTTCAACCTGTGACATTTGGTATTAGAGGAGATTTAGATCTTAATTGAAGTGGGATCCCTATGAGAGATATAAGGGTCAAGGTAGACCTGGATTAGTATAAGAGTCTTTATCCTCTACAAGTAAAGAAATAGTGCAACAAGAGTGTTACATAATTGGATATGGTAAAATATCATGGATCTCGTATCAATAAGAGATAGAGTGGGTTTTTTTATATATAAATATGAGTCTTTCACCATCTATCAAGCATGTCTTTAGAGTTGAGGAATTAGTCTTGTGATTTCTAGGCTGCAAGAGGATGGATTTAAGTTCTGACCCGTAACATTAGTAACCCAGCTTAGCAAATTTAATAATGTGAAGAATCTTTTTTTTTAGAGATATGATTATAAATCTTTTAAGATTCTTGTGATATTATTATCAATTTTTTTAATATATATCGAAGATATGCATAAACATGGTTAATCATTTCAAATGTATTCAAAGCCTTTTTTTATATATATATCATTATCAATTTTTTAATATATAAAAGATACTCTTTAAAAAAACAACTAAGTAAGCATTGACTTGATTTTGTCTCATAAGTGAGGATTTACATAAAATTTAAGCAACAACTAATAAACATCATTAAGCAAAAAGAAAAAAAAAAGGTAAAATGGAGCATCGATCAGGTGTGCTCCAAAGGAGGGGAGCACCTTTGGGAGCATAGATCTGGTGCTCCCTTACCTTGAATTTTTTATTTTGTAAAAAAAATTATATAGTAGTAACTTTTAAAATTAAAAAAAGGTAAAATTTTCCTTTCAATATTGTCACATCATCAAATCAACTTAAACACTAATAGTTAACCAACGATTAGATCTATGTATCCATTAAAAGATATTTTTTTGAGATGCAGTATCTATTTTGAAAACTAATAAACCTATTTATAATTTCGATAAAAGCTTAAACGACTCTAAGTATTTTACCCTAATAAACATAGAAATAGAACTTTTGCCCTTTCCTTCTATTACTAAAGGTTTGACTATGATTTTTGTCAATTAAGTATTTCACATAAATTTGAATTAGAGAATAGTAGAATTTAGAGTTTCATTTTTTCAATAGGATACAAGCGATTTTTTGTGCGACAGGCACACTAGGCAATTGCAGGACCTTGTTTCTTAAGGATAAATGAGCAATCGTCGGACCATTTAAGATTGTTGAGGTGACCTCAAGGGATAGAAAGTGTTCATATTTCATAACCTTTAAGCTAGCTTTGGCAACGATTATAGTAATATTCTTGACTTACTGCCCATTCTTCTCTGATAGTGGCTATCCCAAAGTTGTTGGTGATGAAAAGGCTCGAACATATTTGTCATGACTCGTACCCAAGTTCGGTACTCTAAAAGCACATTGCTATTGATTTTCAAAGACCTTACTTTCCTATTTTTTTAATATAGATATTGTGACAATTTTGCACTACTTTAATCCATTTCTTTGATGTCTCTTAATTACTTTCAAAAAATGTTGTGAGATCCACAAATGAAAAACAAAGAGAAACGTTATCATTCTTCAATGAAAGTCTTTTTTAGTGTGAAAAGAAAGAATGTCAAGAATTCTAAATCAAAATACAAACATTTTTCATTAATTTTTAATTTGTTAAAAATATTGCCTGATAGTCACCGTTATATTTACCTATACCAAAGAAATAGAATAATGTACTACCTCATAATGTGAACTGAGAAGGAGACGAAAAATAATATTTTCCTTGCAAGATTGACCCTTCTTAATGAATAATATTTTATGGTAAAGAGAGCAATGAGCATATGGTATTCCTCCTTAGAAAGAGACTCGTCTAGCATTCAATATCCTAGATTAATGCGAGCAATGAAGTTTCTAAGTTGCATGTGACTACTAGCTACTAACTATTAGTGAAGATGTGCAATCTAAACTAAATAATAATTTAGGGTTGACTCCTAATTAGAAGACTTGTGCAATCAAAGGATAAGACTTACAGAAATAAGGATAACATAATACTTTTTTTCACTAATTATTCTTTATTTCCTTTGTTCTAACAAAGTATTAAAATAAATTCGTTAATTCATTAAAAAAGTTTTCACATGGGCGGCTGCCCATGTGATTTCTCTCTTTATTCTTCTTTGTCTGCCTTCATTTTGTCTTTTGCACCGTTTCTTTTCAATCTTTATCCAAAGTTTCACTTACTCTTATTATTTTATACATATATATGTTTTGAAAAGGGGTGTTACAGTCAATTTTCCAACACTTACAATTTTTTTTTTTTTGGGGGAGTTTTTCGGCAACCAACCCATGATTGCAGGGGGAATTCTGGTATAAATCATCTCTATACCGCTCATCACCCAAAGGCTGCAGAAAATTACCTAATAATAATAATTTAGTTCACGTAAAAAGCGTCCATGTATTTCTTTTTTGTTTTTCCTGTTCCACTTTGCTTTTTTAATTTAAAGAATTCGTAGTGGGAAATGTTCCTTACAGCGAATGACGGTCGGGTGGGCAATTCTTGTGTTTTCTTTAAAACGAGGTATAAATGGTGGGATAAGGTGTGGTTTTCTACCAATAGCATTTTTCTTTCACACACATCTTATTTAGAGCAGACAAAAAGTGAAAAAAAAAAAGTAATAATTCAAGACTAAATGACAAATTAACTTTGTCACTTTTAAACAACCTCGTAAAAAACAACTACTTTTTGTCACTTGAAACAAAAGGAAAATGAATAAACAATGACTTTGTACTAGGATTGACTCCTAATTAGACAACTTGTGCAATCAAAACATGGGGCTTAGAAACAAGGTGGGTAATTTCTCTCTGTTACATCTGAGAGCTCAGTTAGTACAAAACTGAACTCCAAGACTTACCCAAGCCACTTGTACTCTAATAAGTTGGTTCATTTTGCATTTCTAACCTTGAGCTGTTTCTCCTGGTTTGACGATCTCCTCCTCTTCAGCATTAGAGGTACGTACTTCTATTCTTACGACGGTTTTGATTTTCTTTACTTTTATCTTTAGCTAATTGCATCGTTTTTTATGAAATTAAGTTGCTTCATCTACATCTGATGCTAAGTTATTTTTGGATTAAATCTAAAGTTAAGGCTTAATAAGTATTCCAAAACTTAAGTACAAACATTTTGTTAGACTTAATAAGGCTTAGATCTTGATTAATTCTGCTGCTATTGCTAACTAGTGAGAAATATTGTCGTTTGTTTCCATGAGAAGGAAAGTAGCAAATATGGCAAACACCGACCAAGAAATTGCTCCACTTATTGAAAACAACCACCAACCCCAAGATTTGGAAATTGATATCCCTGAAGAAGATTTTGAGCTTGCGCCTGAGTGTTGTATTTACAAGGTCCCCAGTCGTTTTCGTGAAGCAAACCAAAAAGCCTTCACTCCGCAGTTGATTTCAATAGGGCCTATTTATCATGGTGACAAAAATTTGGCTCGAATGGAGAGGCAAAAGCAGAGATATTACAACAAATTTTATCAAAGGACTTCCAAAAGGACATTGGAAGAATTTGCCAGCTTCATCAAAGCGCATGTAAGTGATATATGCAGGCGTTATGATGTCGAATTTGTCTTTGACACTGACTCGGAGGTTTCCAAGTTTGTGAAGATGATATTATTTGACTCAGTTTTTATCATCGAGTTGTTCTTGAGGAACTTCGAAAAAGAAGTCAACGATTTCTTATTCAATAAGGTATGGTTAAGAGTTGAACTAGTAATGGATTTGTTATTACTTGAAAATCAACTCCCGTTCTTTATCCTTGAAGCTCTATATAGCCTAGCTTTTGCTACCTCAGATAAACCCTCTCTTCCTCGACTTGCTTGCTTGTACTTCAACGCGAACGAAGATCATTTATTCAACAAAAAGGGGATTAAACATTTTATGGATTTGACTAGAAGCGTTCTAGTGGGAGCTTGTACTTCAAACTCAATTGAGAGAATCGACAACATGTACAACGCAATGATGTTGCGTGAGGCTGGTGTTAAGTTTGAAGCTATTAAAGATGACTTTAATGTAAGTAATTTGTACGTAAAATTTGAAAAAGGAGTGCTACAAATTCCATATTTGTATGTGAACTACCAAAGTGAAATTTGGATTAGAAACTTGATTGCCTTCGAACAATGTCACTATTCAGGAGAAGCTTATTTTTGTAGTTATATACAACTGCTGGACTATCTTGTTGACACAGATAAAGATGTGGATTTATTGGTAAAGAAGGGGATTTTTGTTAATGATATGGGAAGCAGTGCAGCTGTGGCAAATATGATTAACAATCTTATGACGGGAGTTGTAGCAGTTAGTCCGTGTTATGACAAAATAGGAAAGGATTTAAATGAGTATTATGATAGTTCTTGGAACCGTACAAAGGCAACCTTGAAGCATGTCTATTTCAACAATCTTTGGAGAGGAACTGCTACTGTTGCTGCTTTCATCGTGGTGGTACTAACTGTCGTACAAACCGTATTAGCAATTTTGGATCGAGCAATGCCTACAAAATAAGTACTCTTACTTTATTGTAGTATTCGATGTAATGACAAATAAAATCAATCTTTTTATTTGTGTTAGTTTGTGTTTATATATATATATATATAATTGGGAGAGGGGGGATTGTGTTATGTGTTAGTTTGTGTTTGTTTTGCATTTTCTAAGTTTATTTGACTTTCCACTTTGAGTGGAAAGAGAATTTGGTTTCAAGCTTTGTTGCCCGTATCATGTACTTTTACTATTAATGAACAATTGTGTGCCTATTAGAGTTTGCTATATATTTATCAGATTAACTTGTTCTTTGTATGAAACTACTAACTAGTATTAAGACCATGACTCATTCTCTTTATTTTTCTTTTTATATTCAAAGGTCACGACTTTTTTTTACTAATTGTTCTTTATTTCCTTTGTTCTAACCGAAGTATAAAAATTAAATTCGTAAATTTATTAAATGTGTAATTTATAACGACTAAAAAAATTTTTCATGAAATGTTAAAAGAAAAAAAAAAATCAAGATCTCAAATGGTTTCAAACTTCTAAAGAAAAAAAAAAAGGATATTTGGTCACTAGAGATGATGGGATGCGATTGACACCTTGAGTTAGATCAAAACTCATCTATTTAAGTTATATTTATTATTAAATATCAAAAAATTTTATTAATATTTTAAATTATAATTAAAGTAAAAATATAATATTTATTAATACAAAAATATTTTTGGATTGAGCTGGTCGGGCCTGGGTCTAAAAAATCATATCCAAGTCAGGCCGATCCAATCAAGGAAACAGTGCGAAGCGCAGCAGCTTAGAAGGGGGCAACCTGCGAACTCAGTGAAAGTCCGAAGGAGGAAGAGACAAGTCATGAAGGTGGAGGAGAGCGGTGGTGATGCAGAAAGGACCCGCATCCAAAGTCCTAGCATTGGGCAACTGCAAGCGTGGCCCAGTTTGGATGGGCTGTATCTTCGAATCGTAAAGGTTATGCCGGTGATCATCGTTTGATGCCCTTGAAAGCTTTCGCCGACGTTTCTCTGTTCCTCGGCGCCTCTCCCTCCGCCTCCGCATCTGTCGCTTTCCTTAACGCTTCCGGCATTCCCAAGGTGGTTTAAGCATGTAGAACTATTGGTTCCTATGTTTTCAAATTTTCACCCTCAACATTCGTAATTTTCTTTTTATAGTTTCATTTGAAAAGGTGGAAGCTTTGACGGAAGTGGGTGCAAGTATATGATCTGGACTTGCAATTCGTCCCAGGGCAGGGGATGAATGAGTGTTTTAAGCCTTGGTTTAAGGCAATTTTTTCTTTCTGGGTTTTTATTCTTCTTTCCTTTTCAGTGCCTTGTGTTAATGCAATGAGTTTTGTGGTTCAGCTCTGCATCTTTGTCTGCATAATATCAAACAATTAGCATTTGCATTACGCAAAGGGTTCATATATGGCAGGTGGTGTTTGGGCCACGGTTCAACAAAATGTCAGTTAGGATTTTGTGAAGGAGTTTTGATTCTGCTGGAGAAGGTGAGTTAATCTGAACAATCAAGTTGGTATAACTCCATTTGCCCTCTGTTTTGTCCTTGAACATTTGGATAAAAACTTTCCCAGCTCCATGTGGCCCACGAATATAGAAATTAGCCTGGCTGGAATTGGTAAACAAGCAATCACAAATCAAAGTTTCAACATGAGAGACCTAGGACTCAACAATCTTTTCTTTTGTTGAAGGGGAGCCTGCTCTGTGGAGTGGTTATCTCAGAAAAACACTACAAAATTTCAATATGAAAAATGTGGGGCTGCGTATGCTTTTACCCTGGGCCTTCGTGGCAAGGTACATTGAATTTTAGGCATGTAGTTCCTGGAGTAATTCAATTATGCAATGATCAACAAACTACTCCCCCGGTAAAAAAATATGGGTTGGAATTGAATGAAAGAAATTGTTTTTCCACATGATTTGATGATACGAGGGTGGAAGAACTTCTCCTGTTAGGCTAATATTAATTCGCTTGGAGAGAAGTAGATGGAATTTGGGTAGGACCCATGCTTTCACTCAGCCAGGTCTAGCGAGTCCCACAGACGATTGTGATTCACGGGTGCACGGGACCGAGCCGGGATGGAGATTGGAGCCGCACCCAAAGCCACAGACCTGGCAACTAACAACTAACAAGCGATAAGTTTTTGAACGAAAAATTGACTCGTAGACGACTTGTGCAATCCAAGGATGGGACTTAAGAAACAAGGCGGGCATTTTCCTCTGTAAATGTGGGAGAACTTTGCCCATCACTCTCGCCAAGACTTGCAGGAACCAGTTGTATTCAATAATGAAACCAAGTTGGTTCAGCTCGCACTTTGAACCTTGAGCTGTTTCTACTGGTTAGATCCCTTTCTTCAGCATCAGAGGTATGTATTTCTATTCTTATGAGGGTTTTGATTTTATTTACTTTCTATCTTTAGCTAATTGTTTCACTTTTGATGAAATTAAGTTCCTTTGTCTGAATCTAACTCTATGGGTTTTTGGGGTAAATCTAAAGTTGTGGCTTGATAAGGCTTTAATCTAAACGTCTGGCTTGTTAATTCTATTGCTATTGCTCACTGGTGTTAATTGTCGTTTGTTTACATGAGAAGGAACTTGCATATATGGCAGCAAAGACCGACCAAGAAATTGCTCCACTAAATGAAAACAACGACCAACCCAAAGATTCGGTAATTGATATCCCTGAAGTAGACTTAAACCCTGGGCCTGAGCGTTGTATTTACAAGGTCCCTAGACGTTTTCGTACCGGAAACGAAGAAGCCTACACTCCTCACTTGATTTCAATAGGACCTATTCATCATGGTGACCCGAATTTGGCTAAAATGGAGTTGCAAAAGAAGAGATGTTACAAGAAATTTTTGGAAACCACTTCTCAGGAGAGATTGAGAGAATTTCGTAGATACCTCGAATCGCATTTAAGATGTATACGCAGGTGTTATGACATCCAATTTTTCTGAGTTGAGCCTTCCCAGCTTGTGGAGATACTATCACGTGATGCAGTTTTTATCATTACGCTCTTCTTGAGGGATTGGGCGAAAAAACAAAAATCTAGCGACAAGGACTACAACGATGATGAGGAGGATGACTACTACGACTTCTTAAACCAAAGTGCATTGTTAAGAGTTAATCTTCTGACAGATTTGACCTTACTTGAAAATCAACTTCCGTTCTTTGTCTTTTAAAATCTATATAAGGTAGCTTTCCTTGTCTCCAACGAATCCTCTTTTCTCGATCTTGCTTCCTCGTATTTCCATATAAAAAAAGATCCATTATTCGAGAAAAATGAGATTAAACATTTTATGGATTTAGTTAGATATCAAGTACTGACGGCTTATCTGTTGAACACGGCTTATCTGTTGAACACTATAGATGTAGGAAGCCACAACACGTACAACGTAACGAAGTTGCGTGAGGTTAGTGTTAGGTTTAAATGTATTGCAATTAAAGGTGGTTTTGGTGTTATGTTTAATGGTGTTTCATATAATTATTTTAAGATAAGAGGACTTGAGTTTGAACGTGTTGAGTTGATGGATATGATTAAGGATGATGTGCTCGAATCTACCCCGTACAGCTTGCTTCAGGTACAATTTGAAAAGAGAGTGCTAAAATTGTTAACTATTGATGTGGAGTACGAGACTGAGAATTATTTTAGAAACATGATGGCCTTTGAACAATGTTATTATCCGAAAAAGGCCTATTTTTGTAGTTATATTAAACTTTTAAACTCTCTTATTGAAACTAGTGAAAGATGTAGATATATTGATAGAGGAAGGGATTATTGTCAATAGATTGGGTAGCAGTGTTGCTGTGGCAAATATGATTAACAACCTTGCGGTGGGAGTTGTACATTCAGCTTTGCTCTATGGCGAAATCGGCATGAAATTAAACAGGTATTATAAAAATTCTTGGAACCGTAAGGCACGTGTCTGTTTCAACAATTTTTGGAGAGGAACTGCGACTTTTGTTACCTTCTTCGTGATGCTACTCACTGTCATACAAACTTTGTTTGCAATCTTGGAACGGGAAATGCCAATAAAATAAATACTCCGACTTGATTGCAGTCTATTATTCAATGAAAAACAAAATCAGTCTTTTTTTGTGTGCCATTTTGTGTTTTGTTTTGCACTTTTTAAGTGTATTTGCCTTTCCCCTTTGAGTGAAAGGGGAATTTGGTTTAATCCTCTGTTGCTTTGATTGTAAAGTGCTACTAGCCATGAAGAATAGTGTGTCTATTTGATTGTACCATATTTTATTTGATTGGCTTGTTCTTTGTATATAATTACAAACTACTGGTAAGATATTTTTCCTGTACTATACTATCACTCATTGCTTTTCTATTTGTTTTTTATATTCAGAGGTCACTACTTTTTGTACTAATTATTGTTTTAGTTTTCTTTTGTTTAAAGAAAAGAATTAAAATAAACTCTTAAATTCATCACACGTGTAACTTGTGATGGTTGAAAAACTGTTATACGAAATATTAAAATAAATAAAAATAATCAATATCTCAAATGATTTTTTTTCAAACTTCTATCTTTTAAGAAAAAAACATTCTTATGATTAAAAGAAAAAATAAAACCTAATAGTCGGTCACTAAAAGTGATTGCGTTTAATAGACACTTTGAAAATTTAAGTCCAACTCACCCATTTAAGTCATATTTATTATTAAATATAAATTTATTTTTATGTTTATATTTTTAAAATATGTTTTATATTAAAATTAAATATAATATAATATTTATTAATATAACAATATTCTTTGGTCGAGCCGGGCCGGATTTGGGCTTAAAAATGTCTAAGTCGGGTCAGGTCTAGGCTGGTAACCCGGCCCATGGACAGTTCTATCAACCATCCTCTAATGGTTGAGTTGGGCTGATATTTAGTTGAGCTGGAGTGGTAAGGTTTAGGTCATAAACAAGAAGGGTCCAAGTAATAATTCGCATGCACAGGCCAACCCAATTAAGGAAGTAGTGTGAAGAGAAGCAGTTCCAGAAGGAGGGGGGGCGCCAGCTGGAAAGTCAATGAAAGTCTGAAGAAGGAAGAGACAAGTCATGGAGGTAGAGGAGGACGGTGGTGATGGAGACAGAAGCCGTATCCAAGGCCACAGAGTTTACCTTCTGTGTATAATGTGTTTTGATTTCTTTTTCTGGTAAGCTCTGTGTTTTGATTTCTAATTCAGTGTTATATAGAAAAATGTTGGGTTGTTCTGTTTAATGCTCCAGCCTAATCGGAAGGCTAAGTAAAGTACCCCCGGAATCACCTTCTAGACATTGTTTGAAGACAACATGGCAGAAATCATGCTTTGTTCTGGTTCCTGTTTTTTACTTATTGTGTTTATTGCATTTAACTGTGTGAAATTTTCAGTTCGCAGCAGATCAAGATTGATTGTGATGTTGTCAGACTAAGGGACAATTCTGAACTAGATAATTGTTGTCACTGAGACGTGGTGCAAACTCAAAAAGGCTCCATATTCCTCGGTTACCATCTGGCTGGTTTCAGGCAAAGAACTGACCAAGCAAACACTGTCCTGGATCTTCTAGTTGAGCTTGCAGTCGGTAGATCTGATGCTGAACTTGCAGGGGGTATTCTGGTATAGTAGATCGTCTCTATACTGCCGATTATACCGAATGGCTGCAGTTAAGAACCAGATGAAAATGGTGGCCAGTGCCCTCCGTTAAGCATCTGCAGAATACAAAGGTAGTTTACTGCCTGACATGGTATGAAGGGTTTTAACATATTTCATCGTATTTCCAGTAGCTGGGGAATCCTGCACAAGTGTTGAAATTTGGATTCCATGTGCCATCTGCAAATACGCATATCATACTTTTAGAGTAGACAGAAAATGAAAAAAATAATAATTCAAAACTAACAATCACGTGCCTTTGTCACTTTCATCAATGAGTCTTTGTTCTTCAAACAAAAAGAAATAAAAAAAACAATGACGATGTGCAATCGAAAGTTGGGATTTAATAGAAACATGTGCAATCTAAACTAAATAATAATAATTTAGGATTGACTATTAATTACAAGACATGTGCATTCGAAAGTTGGGACTTAATAGAAAGATGTGCAATCTAAACTAAATAATAATAATAATTTAGAGTTGACTCTTAATTAGAAGATATGTGCGATCGAAGTATGGGACTTAAAGAAACATGGTGGGCATTTTCCTCTATTATATCTGAGAGAACCTTGTTCATTATTCTCGGTTCGTACAAAATTGCAACGCCAAGAATTGCTGGATCCGGTTGTACTCAATAATCCAACTAAGTTGGTTCATTTTACACTTTGAACCTCAAGCTGTTTCTCTTGGTTTGATCCTCCTCCTCTTCAGCATCGAAGGTACGTACTTCTATTCTTACAACGGTTTTGATGTTCTTTACTTTTATCTTTAGTGAATTGCATTGTTTTTGATGAAATTAAGTTGCTTCATTTACATCTGATGCTAAGTTATTTTTGGAGTAAATCTAAAGTTGAGGCTTAATAAGTATTCCAAAACTTAAGTACGAACACTTTGTTAGACTTAAGAAGGCTTAGATCTTGATTAATTCTGCTGCTATTGCTAACTAGTGAGAAATATTGTCGTTTGTTTCCATGAGAAGGAAAGTTGCAAATATGGCAAACACCGAACAAGAAATTGCTCCACTTATTGAAAACAACCGCCAACCCCAAGATTTGGAAATTGATATCCCTGAAGAAGACTTTGAACTTGCGCCTGAGTGTTGTATTTACAAGGTCCCTAGTCGTTTTCGTGAAGCAAACCAAAAAGCCTTCACTCCGCAGTTGATTTCAATAGGGCCTATTCATCATGGTAACACAAATTTGGCTCGAATGGAGAGGCAAAAGCAGAGATATTACAACAAATTTTGTCAAAGAACTTCCAAGAAGACATTGGAAGAATTTGCCAGCTTCATCAAAGCGCATGCAAGTGATATATGCAGGTGTTATGATGTCGAATATATTTTTGACACTGAGTTGAAGGTTTTCAAGTTTGTGAAGATGATATTATTTGACGCAGTTTTTATCATTGAGTTATTTTTGAGGAACTTTGAAAAAGAAGTCAATGACTTCTTATTATATAAGAAATGGTTAAGAGTTGAAGTTAAAATGGATTTGTTATTACTTGAAAATCAACTCCCGTTCTTTATTCTTGAAGCTCTATATGGCCTTGCTTTTGCTACCTCTGATAAACCCTCTTTTCTCCAACTTGCTTGCTTGTACTTTAAGGCGAACGAAGATCATTTATTCGACAAAAAGGAGATTAAACACTTTGTGGATTTAACTAGAAGCATTCTAGTGAGAACTTGCCCCTCAAACTCAATTGAGAGAATCGACAACATGTACAGCGCAACAATATTGCATGAAGCTGGTGTTAAGTTTAAAGCTGTTAGAAATGACTTTGCTATAAGTAACTTGTACGTAAAATTTGAAAATGGATTGCTACAAATCCCATATCTTTATGTGAACTATCAAAGTGAGATTTGGATTAGAAACTTGATTGCCTTCGAACAATGTCACTATTCAAGAGCGGCTTATTTTTGTAGTTATATTCAACTGCTAGACTATCTTGTTGGCACAGATATGGATTTATTGGTGAAGGAAGGGATTTTTGTTAATGATATGGTAAGCAGTGCAGCTGTGGCAAATATGATCAACGATCTCATGACAGGAGTTGTAGCACTTAGTTTGTGTTATCACAAAATCCAAAAGGATTTAAATGAGTATTATGATAGTTCTTGGAATTGTACAAAAGCAACCTTGAAGCATGTCTATTTTAACAATCTTTGGAGAGGAACTGCTACTGTTGCTGCTTTCATCGTGGTGGTACTAACTCTCACACAAACCGTATTGGCAATCTTGGATCGAGCAATGCCTACAAAATAAATACTCTTACTTGATTGTAGTGTTTGATTCAAAGAAAAATAAAATTAATCTTTTTATTTGTGTTAGTTTGTGTTTGTTTTACATTTTTTAAGTTTATTTGCCTTTCCACTTTGAGTGGAAAGAGAATATGTTTTCAAGTTTTGTTGCTCTTATCATGTGCTATTACTATTAATGAAGAATTGTGTGCTTATTAGATTTTGTCATATTTTTATGAAATTGGCTTGTTCCTTGTGTATAACTAACTACTAGTAAGACCATGACTCATTCTCTTTCTTTTTTCTTTTTATATTCAAAGATTACAACTTTTTTTACTAATTATTCTTTCTTTCCTTTGTTCAAACTAAAGTATTAAAATTAATTCATGAATTCATTAAATGTGTAACTTGTGACAACTAAAAATTTTTTTCATGAAATGTTAAATTAAAAAAAAAAACTAAAATCTCCAATGATTTTTCAAACTTCTATCTTTTAAGGAAAAAGAAAAGTTCTCATGATTAAAATAAAGAATAACAAATAAATAGTTGATTGGATGAGATTGACATCTTAAAAACTTAGCATAAAAAAAATTATTACTATTTTAAATTTATAATTACATAAAAATATAATATTTATTATTACAAAAAAATTTTTGAATTGAGTGTAAGATTTCTGGGTTTATGAACCCAGAAATTAGGAAGACGAAGAAAAACAGAGCACCAGCTTTTAAAACTAAATTGGAAATTTTATTGATCAGAGAAAACCTCTCCCAGAATAACAACTACAAGCTGATTTTTATATTCATTACAGAGTGCTAATCCGTGGATGTAGCCTCGAGAAAAGAAACCCCATAAAATCGGATCAAAAACAGAAAACAAAAAATGACTTTTCTGTTGCTGTAACAGCTTAAAACCATAACAGTCAAATGACTGTTTGACTAAATGAAAAATGAGCAAAACGACACTCACAAGGAGTGTTTAACAAACAAAATTAAAACTAAGCAAACGACATGAAACCTCATCGTTTTACAAACTTAAAATAAAACTTTTAACTGCTGCAACACGTTTTACTCAGCATCAATCCATTGTACCATCTGCAGTTGCTTCCACCTTCCTTCATTCAGCCTTTGACTTTTCCAGTTTTAAGATCATTGTTTAACACTCCCCCATGATCAGAAATCTGGAGCACACCAAGAAGAGTTTTGAGAGTTTCAAATCGATCCTTGGATAAGCTTTTGGTCAGTATATCAGCTAGCTGAATCTCAGTGTTGCAATGCTTGAGTTCAACCTCCTTTTCCTTCACAGCTTCCCTAAGAACATGATATTTCACCTTAATACGCTTGGTTCGCCCATGATAGACTGGATTGTTGGCTATTGCAATGGCAGAAAGATTATCAACAAAAATCACAGTGCTTTTATCTTGAGTAAAACCAAGATCATTCAATATCTTCCTCAGCCACTTCAATTGGTTTACAGCTGCTGCAGCTGCTGTGTATTCAGCTTCTGCAGTAGACTGTGCCACTATGCTTTGCTTCTTTGAATTCCACGAGAAGACTGCACTTTTAAAAGAGAAACAAAAACCTGTAGTGCTCTTAGAATCATCAAGTGACCCTGCCCAGTCACTGTCACTATATCCAATTAACTCCCCACTTTCTTGTTTTACAAACCTCAAGCCAAAATCAACAGTTCCCTTCACATATCTGAGAATTCTTTTGGCTGCTTTAAAGTGTAATTGTGTAGGGGCTTGCATGAATCTCGACAGTAGGCATGTAGCGTACATCAAATCTGGCCTAGTTGCTGTTAAATACAACAATGAACCTATCAGACTCCTGTATATTGAACCATCAGCAGCTACAGAACCATCTTCTTTACAAAACTTATCTCCAGAACCAAGGGGCGTTGCTACAGCTTTACAACCAGACATATTAAACTTCTTTAACAGATCCTTGGCATATTTAGTCTGATGCAACCACACTCCTTCATTAGTTTGTAAAATCTCCATGCCAAAAAAATAAGTCATCATCCCCAGGTCTGTCATTTCAAACTCTTTCATCATCTGATATTTAAACTCAACCAACAAATCATCCTCAGATCCAGTTATAAGCAAGTCATCTACATATACTGCAACAATTAACATAGCAGAATTTTCAGACCTTTTCACATACAGAGTCGACTCATTTGAACTTTTCAGCAGACCTTGACTGAAAAAATAGGCATCTACCCGATCATACCAGGCCCTAGGTGCCTGCTTTAACCCATACAGGGCCTTAACCAACTTACAAACTTTATTTTCTGCCCCTGGTTCAACATACCCCTCAAGTTGTTCCACAAAAACATCCTCAGACAAATTTCCATTTAGAAAAGCAGACTTTACATCTAAATGGTATATCTTCCATCCTTCTCTAGCAGCTAAAGCTGCGAGCATCCTAATTGTATCATATCTGGCCACTGGAGCAAAGGTTTCCAGATAATCAACTCCATAAATCTGAGCATAACCCTTAACCACCAACCTGGCTTTGTATTTGTTAATTGAGCCATCAGGATTTAGCTTAGTTCTGAATATCCATTTGACTCCAATTATCTTGTGATCTGCAGGTCTATCCACCAGCAACCAGGTTTTATTTTTCTTTATCATGGAAATCTCAACTTCCATAGCCTTTCTCCAATTCTCATCCATTATTTCTTCTGAATAAGTAACAGGATCAGCAATGGCAAGATTACATCTACTGTATATATCTTCCAGTGTCCTTAAACCCCTTACTGCCTTGCTTTCATCTTCTATGTCTGAATCATCATCTTCCACCAAAGGTTGATGATTATTCAAATCATAACTTCCAGAAACAGGTTCTACTAACTTCTTTTCCCAGTTCCAGCAGTGTCCTTCATCAAAAACCACATCCCTGCTTATAATAACCTTATTTGCCTCTAAGTCATATAACCTGTACCCCTTAGATTGATCACTATATCCAATATGCACAACAGTAAATGCCTTAACATCAAATTTTGATCTCTTCACATCAGGAACTCGAGCATAGCACATACAACCAAAGACTTTAAAGTGAGAGACTGAGGGCTTTTGTTCATACCAGATCTCAAAAGGCGTCTTGAGCACCAATGCCTTGGTGATGCTCCTGTTCTGAATGTAATTGGCAGTATTGACTGCCTCAGCCCAGAACTTCATAGGTAGTTTACACTGCAATAACAAACACCTTGCCATGTCTGCAATAGTTCCGTTCTTTCTTTCAGCCTTACCATTCTGCTGTGGACTATAAGCAACTGTAAGCTGATGGTGAATCCCAGCTGTTGACAGAAGCTTCTCAAATTCATTTGAAGTATATTCAGCTCCATTGTCTGTTCTTAGCATTTTAATGCTAAGACTAGCAAAGTTTTCTACCTGTGCTTTAAACTCAGAAAAACTCTTTGTAGCATCTGATTTGTTTTTCAAGAAATAAATCCAGCAATAATTGGAATAATCATCAATGAACAAAATATAATACTTGCTACCACTTAATGAGGGATTTTTCATAGGACCACTCAAGTCAGTATGGATAAGCTCCAGCTTATTTGTGGCTTTCCAACTGCTCGTCTTAGGAAAAGGTTTCCTAGTCTGCTTCCCAAGCTGACACACATCACACAACTTTTCTGGTTTAACAATGTTAGGTAGACCTATAACAAGTTCTTTTGAAGTCATTGTGGTTAGTGAATTATAATTCACATGACCGATTCTTTTATGCCACAGTTCAGATACATCTTTCTCAACATATAAGGCAATCTGTTTAGTTTCAGACAGCTTCATAGGATAACACTTATTCCTCATGTTCACAGTCAACAATTCAACACCAGTAGGATCAAATATTGTGCATTGTCTATTCTTAAACAATAAGGCATAACCATTATCATCTAATTGTCCTACACTGAGTAAATTCTGCTCAGCTTCAGGCACATAATGCATTTCATGAATGTATCTCATACTAGTTCCAGTTTTCACTCCTATGGTGCCTACTCCAAGAACCTTCATGTAGAGACCATTACCTATCTTTACACGAGCACTAAAACTCTGATCAAGCTCAGTGAAAAGATGAACATTACCTGTTAGGTGGTTTGAGCAGCCACTGTCAATTAACCAGGTACTCTTCTCAGCATTCTTTTCTTCTGCCTTAGCCATGAACAATACCTCCTCTGACTCATCATTTTCTTCAGCCACTGCAGCCTTGCCCTCAGCTTCTTGCTTCTTAGCTTTGCACACCTTCTCCACATGTCCAAGTTGCTGGCAAGATCGACATCTCACATGAGGTCTATACCAGCAATACTTGGGAGTGTGATTGGTCTTTTTACAGTGAGTACAGGGAGGAAATTTTTCATTATTCTTTCCTTGCTTTGCAGATCCAGTCTTAGTACCTTTAGTACTATTCTTCTTTGAGCCTTCAGATTTAACTTTCAACCCCTTAGTTTTGGCTACTAAGGCATTCTCAACAAAGTCTTCATCCTTGAGAGCTTTTCTCTGCTCAAAAGCCAATAGAGTAGAGATCAACTCCTTCACTGAGATTTTAGTCAGATCTTTTGAATCCTCAAGTGAAGTCACCTTTGATTCAAATTTGTCGGACATGCTCACCAATATTTTATTGACCATCCTCTGATCCGAGACATCCTGCCCCAGCATTCTGAGCTGATTCACCAGCTTCAGCATCTTATCAGTGTACTCTTGAATGCTTTCATCTTCCTTCATCTTCATCACTTCAAATTGCCTTGACAAGTTCATAATCTGCATCACCCTTGTTCGATCATTGCCTTGATATTCTTCTCTGATGCTATCCCACACTTGCTTAGGATCCTCCAGATGCATGATTTTGCCAAAGATTGACTCTGACACAGCTGACTGTAGACTAATTAAAGCCTTATATCTCTTTGCAACTTCTTCCGAGTGTTGTTTAATCTGGGCTAGAGTTGGATTAGCATGCCTTTGAACAGGCGTCTCACCGAACTCAACCACATCCCACATGTCAAATGCCTTGAGATATGATCTCATCTTCACAGCCCAGAAAGGATAATTGACACCATTGAACACAGGAGGAGCAGCTACACTAAATCCAGCTGTAGCCATGTTAAAGTCGATCACAAACAAGTGTTACAGGTCCCTTGAGAAGAGAAGCTCTGATACCATGTAAGATTTCTGGGTTTATGAACCCAGAAATTAGGAAGACGAAGAAGAACAGAGCACCAGCTTTTAAAACTAAATTGGAAATTTTATTGATCAGAGAAAACCTCTCCCAGAATAACAACTACAAGCTGATTTTTATATTCATTACAGAGTGCTAATCCGTGGATGTAGCCTCGAGAAAAGAAACCCCATAAAACCGGATCAAAAACAGAAAACAAAAAATGACTTTTCTGTTGCTGTAACAGCTTAAAACCATAACAGTCAAATGACTGTTTGACTAAATGAAAAATGAGCAAAACGACACTCACAAGGAGTGTTTAACAAACAGAATTAAAACTAAGCAAACGACATGAAACCTCATCGTTTTACAAACTTAAAATAAAACTTTTAACTGCTGCAACACGTTTTACTCAGCATCAATCCATTGTACCATCTGCAGTTTGCTTCCCACCTTCCTTCATTCAGCCTTTGACTTTTCCAGATTTAAGATCATTGTTTAACATTGAGCTGGTCGAGCCTGGGTCTAAAAAATCATGTCCAAGTCTAGCCCAAGTCGGGCCAGTCCAATCAAGGAAGCAGTACGAAGAGCAGCAGCTTAGAAAAGGATCAAACTGCGAAGTCAGTGAAAGTCTGAGGAAGGAAGGGACAAGTTATGGAGGTGGAGAAGAGCGGTGGTGATGGAGATAGGACCCGCGTCCAAAGCCACTTGTATTGGCCCACAGCAAGCGTCGCCCAGTTTGGATGGGCTGTATCTTCGTATCGTAAAGGTTATGCTGGTGATCACCGTTTGATGCCCATGAAAGCTTTTGCCGTTGCTACTCTGTTCCTTGGCCCCTCTGCCTCCGCATCCATCGCTTTCCTTAACACTTCCAGCATTCACAAGGTGGTTTAAACAGGTAGAACTATTTGTTCCTGTGTTTTCAAATTTTCACCTTCAACTTTTGTAATTTTCTTTTAATAATTTCATTTGAACAGGTGGAAGATTTGATGGAAGTGGGTGCAAGTAAAAGAACTGGACTTGGAATTCGTCCCAGGGCAGCGGATGAAAGAGTGCTTTAGCCTTGGTTTAAGGCCATTTTTTCTTCCTGGGTTTTCTTTTTTCTTTCCTTTTCAGTGCCTTGTGTTACCTTAATGCAGCGAGTTTTGTGGTTCAGCTCTGCATCTTTCTCTGCATAATTATCAAACTATTAGCATTTGCATTACGCAAAGGGTCTATATATGGCACGTGGTGTTTTGGGCCACTGTTCAACAAAAAGTCAATTAGGATTTTGTGAAGGAGTTGTAAGTTGAAAACAAACACTTGAAGCTGAAACAAGTATAGTATTCAATTTTCCAACACTTATCAATTTTGTTTTTTTGTGGGGAAGTTCTTCGGCTACCAACCCATGATTGCAGGGGGAATTCTCGTATAGATGGTCGCTATACTGCCCATTACCGAATGGCTGCAGTTAAGAACCAGATGAAAGTTGCGCCCAGCACCCTCCATTAAGCATCTGCAGAATACGAAGGCTGTTTTCTGCCTGACATGTTATGAATGGTTTTAACATATTTCATTGTATTCTGCTCATTACTCTCGCCAAGACTTTCCGGAACCAGTTGTATCCAACAACGAAACTAAGTTGGTTCACTTCGCACTTTGAACCTTGAGTTGTTTTTCCTGATTTGATCCTCCTCCTCTTCAACATCAAAGGTACGTACTTCTATTCTTATGAGGGTTTTGGTTTTATTTACATTTATGCATCATGGTAACACAAATTTGGCTTGAATGGGGAGGCAAAGGCAGAGACACTACCAAAAATTTCGTCAAAGGACTTCCAAGAAGACATTGGAAGAATTTGCGAGCTTCATCAAAGAGCATGTAAGTGGTATATGCAAGTGGTTTGATGTCAAATTTGTCTTTGACACTCAGTTGAAGGTTTCTAAGTTTGTGAAGATGATATTATTTGATGCAATTTTTATCATTGAGTTATTCTTGAGGAACTCTGAAAAATAAGTCAACAACTTCTTATTCCATAGAAAATGGTTAAGAGTTGAACTTCAAACGGATTTGATATTACTTGAAAATCAAATCCCGTTATTTGTCCTTGAAGATTTATATAATCTAGCTTTTCTTACCTCTGATAAACCCTCTTTTCTCCATCTTGCTTGCTTGTATTTCTATGTCGATGACGATCAAACATTCGACCCAAAGGGGATGAACACTTCACAGATTTAATTAGATGCGATGCAGTGAAAACTCGTCCCTCAAATTCAGATGAGAAGATTGACAACAAGAACATGTACAACGCAACGAAGTTGCATGACGTTGGTGTTAAGTTTAAAGTTGTAGATGACGACTTGCTCAATGTAAAATTTGAGAAGGGAGCGCTGCAGATCCCATATATTCATGTGGCGAATGCAACTAAGACTATTTTTAGAAACCTGATTGTCTTCGAACGATGTCATTATCCAGGAGAAGCTTATTTTGGTAGTTATATTCAACTATTGAATTATCTTATTGACACTGATAAAGATGTAGATTTATTGGTAAAGGAAGGGATTTTTTAAAATGAAACAGGTAGCAGTGCAGCTGTGGCAAATATGATTAACAATCTTAGTGTGGGAGTCGCAGATTTTAGTTTTTGTTTGACTAAATCGAAAAGGATTTAAAACAGTATTATGATAATTCTTGGAATTGTACAAAGGCAACTTTGAAGCATGTCTATTTCAACAATTTTGGAAAAGAACTGCAACTGTTGCTGCTTTCATTGTAGTGTTACTCACTCTCATACAAACTACATTGGTAATCTTGGAACGAGTCATACCCACAAAATAAATATTCCTACTTGATAGTAGTTTTCTATTCAATGAAAAATAAACTTACTTTTTATTCGTACCTATGTTTGTTTCGCACTTTTAAGTTTATTTGCTTGACCGTTTGAGTAGAAGGGTAGTTTGGTTTCAAGCTTTGTTACTGTTTTAAGGGAACAATTGTAAGCCTATTAGATTTTATCATATTTTTATGAAATTAGATTGTTTTTGTATCTAACTACTAACTTCTAGTAGGATTTTATGAATTGACTCATTCTCTTGCTTTTTTTCTTTTTCTATTCACAAGCCACCTCTTTCCTCACCAAGTACTCTATCCTTTGTTCACAAGCCACCTTTTTTCTTTTTCTATTCACAAGCCACCTCGCTCCTTGCCAAGTACTCTATCTTTTGTTCAAAGCAATCGTATTGAAATAAATTCTTAAATCCATCAAACGGCAAACTTATAACAACTAAGAAAGTTTTACATGGAAATTTAAAATAAACAAAAAATCTCAAATGATTTTTCCAAACTTATATCTTTTAAAAAAATAATTCTCTAATTCTCTAATTCATGGCTTCTTCCCTGTTCTACTGGTCTACTGGTGACAACAACATATAGCACGCAAAGTAGATTTACCAAATATGTGCTGAACGTGTGAATATTTTCAGGAGTGCGAGGGCAGAAGTAGAGCACATGGTCGTGTAACAACTGATGACTACGTGCTTCAATGTTGACTACATATAAATTAAATTCTTAACTGAGGTATGAATGATGGTTTGATGTGATTTTCTGCAGATAGCATTTTCCTTGTAGAACAAACACATGATCATATAGAAAATGAAAAAAAAAGATAATAATTCAAAACTAAATATATAGTTCTAGATTTTCATTTTTTTTTGGGCCTCTAAACGTGATAGTTTCAAGTATAAATATATATTTGAAATTTTATACACAAGAAATTTCCACTTTAAACATCTTAAAAAGCATAAAGGAAAAGACACAGAAAAAACACCGATTTTATACAAAGTTTGATTCTTAGACGACCTGTGCAATCAAAGAATTAAGAATGGGACTTCAGTAACAAGGTGGGCATTTTCCTCTGTTGGTTCTGGGAGAACCTCATTCATTACTCTCTGCCCTATAAAACTCGATAATCCAACTAAGTTGGTTCATTTCTCACTTTGAACCTTGAGCTGTTTCTCCTGATTATATCCTCGTCCTCTTCAGCATCTGAGGTACGTACTTCTATATTTTTATGGTTTTGATTTTATTTACATTTTATCTTTAGCTAATTGCTTCACTTTTGAAGAAATTAAATTCCTTCATCTGAATCTGACCCTATGTTTTTTGGGGTAAATCTAAAGTTTGGGCTTTTATTAAGCTCCAAAACGAAATTTTGAACACTTTGTTGGACTTAAGAAGGTTGATTAATTCTGGTTCTATTTCTAACTAGTGAGAATTGTCATTTGTTTGCATGAGAAGAAAGTTGCAAATATGGCAGACCTCGAGCAAGAAATTGCCCCGCTAGGTGAAAACAACGACCGACCCAAAGATTTGGATAGTAATATCTCTGAAAAAAGGTTAGAGCTTCGGGATGAGTGTTGTATTTACAAGGTCTCCAGACGTATTCGTGCGGCTAATGAAGAAGCCTACACTCCTCAATTGATCTCAATAGGGCCTGTTCATCATGGTAACAAAAATTTGGCTCCAATGGAGAGGCAAAAGGAGAGATATTATGAGAAATTTTTGCAAAGGACTTCCGAGGAGACAAAGAAAAATTTTGAGAGCTACGTAGAAAAGGAAGTACAACGTATATACAGGTGTTATGACATCCAGTTTGTCTTTGAATTGGAGGCTCCCAAGTTTAAGAAGATAATATTACGTGATGCAATTTTTATCATTGTGCTCTTCTTGGTGAAAGTTGGAGAACATATCATTGACGAGGACGACGAATTCTTAATCCGTAGACTACTGTTAACAGTTGAACTTCCAGCAGATTTGATGTTACTTGAAAATCAACTCCCGTTCTTTGTCCTTGAAGATTTGTATTACCTAACTTTTGGTAATACGGATAGTCCTTTTTTTCTCGGTCTTGCTCGTCACTTCTTCAGTGTCTGTTATTATCTATCGTTCGAGGAAAAGAAGGTTGCACACTTTACAGATTTAATTAGATACCACGTAGTTGAAAATTGCCCATCAATCCCATATCCGGGATTGCAGAATACAAACAATGCAACGATGTTGCATGAGGCTGGTGTCAAATTTAAAGGTAAATACAGTTTCCGTAACGTAAAATTTGAGAAAGGATTGCTAGAATTCCCATCTATTTGTGTGACGTACGAAACTGACATTACTTTTAGAAACCTGATAGCCTTCGAACAATGTCACTATCCTAATGATGCTCATTTTGCTAGTTACGTTCAACTACTAGACTCTCTTATTGACACTGAAGAAGATGTAGATATACTAGTAAAGGAAGGGATTATTGAGAATAAATTGAGTAGTAGTGCAGCTTTGGCAAATATGATAAACAATCTTGCAGTGGGAATTGTAAATACAAGTTTTGTCTATGGCGATATTGGATGGAAACTAAACAACTATTATGCTAATTCTTGGAATCGTAGAATGGCAACTTTGAAGCATGTCTATTTCAACGATCTTTGGAGAGGAACTGCAACTGTTGCTGCTTTCATTGTAGTGCTACTCACTCTCACACAAACTTTATTGGCAATTTTGGATCGAGCAATGCCCACAAAATAAATAGTCTTACTTGATTGTAGTAATTCATTCAATGAAAAATAAAATTACTATTTTTAGGTGTGTTAATTTGTATTTGTTTTGAACTTTTAAATTTATTTGCCTTTTCACTTTTGAATGGAAGGAGAATTTGGTTTCAAGCTTAGTTGTTGATATCAAGAATTTTGTTACTATCATTTTTTTATGAGATTGGCTTCTTTCTTGTATGTAGTAGGACCATGACTTATTTTCTTTCTTTTTCTGTTTTAACATTCAAAGGCCACAACTTTCTTTATTAATTATTCTTTTTTTTCTTTTCAATCTATTCGTGAATTCATTAAACGTGTAATTTGAGATAATTAAAAAAGTTTTACATAAAATGTTAAATTAAATAAAAAATATCAAAATTTTAAATGATTTTTCAAATTTTTATCTTTTAAAAAAAAGAAAAAATTCTTATGATTAAAAGAAAGAATTAAAGATCGATAGTCGGCCACTAAAAGTGATTGAGCATGATTGACATCTTGAAAACTTAGGCCCAACTCACCGTTTAAGTTATATTTATTCTTATAAATTAAAATATAGTATTAATAGGATAAGGCTTGTCGGGCCTGGGTCTAAAAAATCATATTTCCTGTGGTTAGGTTGGGCTGATGTGAAGTTAAGCTGGGAAGTGGTATGTCTTTAGCCCTTAAAAAGAAGGGTCCAAACAATGATCCTCGTGGCGCCGGTCAACCCAATCAAGGAACAGCGGCAGCTTAGAACGGGGACAAACTGCAAAGTCAGTAAAGTTAAGAGAAGGAAGAGATAAGTCATGGAGGTGGCGGTGGGCGATGGTGATAGGGATAGGACCGGCTTTATCTTCGTATCGTAAAGTTTATGCAGGTGATCATCGTTTGATGCCCGTCAAAGATTTCCCCGTCGCTCCTCTGTTCCTCGGCCCCTGGTCTGTGGAGTGGTTCTCTCAGAAAAACACTACAAAATTGCAATATGACTAGTGTTCCATGGCCCCTTAATTCTCTGCATGTTCCGTGGATGCACCTTTGCTTCCAAACAATTATATGCAGGATGAACAGAGCTTAAGCTAGGTTTGTGGGCCTGTCTACTACTAAAAGCGCTCTGCATCAATGTATGTTCATACACACGTAGGCAGACCTGCATTCACACTTTCAAAAGCTTATATTCAAAGGTCAAATATATACCAGATGAAAGTGACCTGTTGCCAGAATTAGTGATGAGAGATTGAAGTTATTTTCCTGAATATACTTGTCGATGGGGATATGCAGGATGAACAAACTACGGAGAAGTGTTATAGAATAGTAGTTGGGCAACCATGGTTTGGCCCGGATTGTGAGGAATCAAGAAACATGTTAAAAAAGAAATCATACATCTCTCCTGAAGAAAACAAAAAGCGAGAAAGAAAGGTACTTATGCATCTGATGAGGATGAAAGGTTGTAAATAGCAAAGTAGGCTGTTATTTAGGGAAACTTTTGTTGGTGTTGAGGGGTTTATGTAGATATTCAAGAATAGGCAAAATTGGCTTCAAGGCGAGTCTTTTAAATAGGCGTCTATCTTTAAGACTTAATTCGCCCCCACCACTAGGTATGCAAAGGGGAATGATGCGACTAGTCTAAGGATACAATGAAGCCAACGTCTAACTTTCGTATTGCACTTTACGAAACTAGACCGCTAGATACACCCGAGGGTTTGCAAAGTCGTTTGGCCTTAAAACCAACTTTCTGCAACAAGATGATAATAAGGAATTCGTAATCTTTTGTAGATGGTGGAAACTTTAGTGTTTTGTTATTCTAACACAAACACTTTCTCTTGCTCTCTTGCACTTGCTTGTTGTGTCTAAATTTTGGTGTGTCAAAATGGATGACAACAAGCCCTTTATATAGGCTTCAAAGTGTCTCTTCTTCAAGGACACTTCCTTTTCATAAAGACACCTTTTATGTCTAATAAGTATCTTTATGTTCCAAGGTCACAACCTTTTCATAAAGATCTCTTACATCCAAAAAGTATTTCTACACTTTTTGCCAACACAACTTTTGAGCAAAAGATATTGTTTCAATAAACATCTAATGAATAGATAACTATTCATTCCATAAATCATACTCTTTGATTTATACCTTGAAACGATATCTATTCACATATAACCTTTCACATGTTACTTTACAATTGTAACTTTTCACATGTAGCTTTTCACATGTTACTTTACAATGGTAACTTTTCACATGTACCTTTTCGTTGGTGTCTTTTCAACATGTATTTTCAATAAACATATTTATTCACACAAAAACTTGTCTATATTCCAATAGACATGTTGTGTCACTTTTTGTGATATAACTATTGAGCTAATGATAGCTCTCCATCATGTGAACTATTCTTTAATTTTGAAAATACACCAACAATCTCCCACCATTTTCAAAATTTCCAAATACCAACAACTTTGGGAAATCCTGTACATCAATGAAGGTATCCCGCAGATTTGAACCTTCACCTAGTGAGTGTGGTTGGTTCTACTCTGAATAAAGTGGTTGACCAAGCATTGAACCACCGATTCTGCATTTGACTAGTCGGGCCACTAAACACGCACAAGCTTCCTTGCTCATATTGTATCTAGTTTTGCCAACACGGTTTATGGCCTTGTGTTATGCATCCATTCATGAGTGCTGTCAGAGTCAAGCCTTTAGCTCCTAGAAGCGGCCGCACTTCCACTCATATAGGTAGCCCCCATCGGAAGTACCCCGTAATTATTGTACTTCAACATTTACATGTTATGGGTCTATTAAGAACTTTTTCGTTCATCCTTACTTAACACATTACGGGAACCAAGCACTAGACACCTTGGGATGGAATTTTAATTTAGTGCTTGCAACCTCCATGTGTTGGAATGGTCAGTACCCAAGACTTACAGGTCAGCCATAAGCGTCGGGGTGAGCTCCCACCATTGGAGATTTAGTTGATAGGCTTGAGCCCCATCCCTCTTAAGGTCTTTAACACAAGGTCTCTTTTTAGACCTTTAGTAAACGGATCCGCTAAATTTTCACCAGACCTCACATAACTTATAGTGATTATACCATCACTAATCCTTTGTCTTACAATGCTATGTCGAAGTCCAATATATCGACTCTTTCCATTGTAAGCTTGATTATAAGCCTTTGATACAGTTGCTTCATTATCACAATGTATCAATATCGGTGCCATCGGTTTTGACCTCAACGGAATTTCATAGAGTAAATCTCTCAACCATTCCGCTTCTTGAGTTGCAGATGCTAAGGCTATAAATTCAGCCGCCATGGTGGAATCCGCTTGACAAGATTGTTTCTTGGAACCCCAAGAAACAGCACCCCCACCAATTGTAAAAATCCATCCAGTCGTGGATGTGTAATCCGATCTATTTGAGTTCCAACTTGCATCCGTATATCCTTCTAAGATCGAAGGAAAACCGGAATAGCAAATGCCATAATTCTTGGTATTCTTTAGATACCTTAGAACTCTATGAACAGCATACCAATGCTTTTTACTCGGATTACTTGTAAATCGGCTTAGCATCCCAACCGCAAATGCAATATCCGGTCTTGTACAGACCATTGCATACATAAGGAAACCAATCACCTTTGCATATTCATGTTGTGCTATTGGCTTATCTTCATTAGGTATGAGCCTTTGATTAGAATCATAAGGCGTTGTCATTGGCTTAAAATCTGACTTGCCAAACTTCATTACTATCTTTTCGATGTAATGAGATTGAGACAATGTTGGGCCATTATTGTCTCTTATTATTCTTATGCCAAGAATAATATCCGCCATACCCATATCTTTCATGTCAAAATTCTTTGACAAGAACCTCTTTGTGTCTTTCACTTGTTCTAAGTCTGTTCCAAACATTAACATGTCATCCACATATAAGCAAATGATGACACCTTTCCCATTTTGGAACTTACTATAGACACACTTGTCCGCTTGATTTATCTTGTAGCCATTAGCTAGCACAACCTCATCAAACTTTTGATGCCATTGTTTAGGTGCTTGTTTTAATCCGTACAAGGACCTTACAAGCTTGCACACTTTCTTTTCTTGACCCGGAATGATAAACCCTTCCGGTTGTTCCATATACACCTCTTCATCCAATTCACCATTTAGAAATGCCGTTTTAACATCCATTTGGTGAATTACCATCTTATAAATAGATGCAAGTGCTATAAGCACTCTAATTGTAGCTATTCTTGCTACCGGTGCATATGTATCAAAATAATCAATACCTTCCTTTTGTTTAAAGCCTTTTGCCACTAGCCTTGCTTTAAACTTATCTACGGTTCCATCAACTTTCATTTTCTTTTTGAAAATCCATTTACAGCCTATTGGCTTGGAACCCGGTGGAAGGTCTACCAATTTCCATGTTTTGTTTCCCATTATTGAGTCCATCTCATCTTGTATTGCTTCTCTCCAAAAAGAAACATCTCGAGATTTCATTGCTTCCTCATAAGTTTGAGGATCACCCTCACCTTCTACATTAAAGCAGTAAGGTAGGTATTCACATATTTCTTCTCTTGTACCTTCAACTAAGTACATGAGAAAATCCGATCCATATGTCTTTGCTTTTCTAACTCTTTTACTTCTCTGAAGCTCGATAGTTTTCTCATCGTTTTTCGATGAACTATCGCTTTTTATTATTTGTTCCTTGGGTCTAGGAATTGAGTTGAATCTTGTTTCATCAAAGATAGCGTCCCTTGATTCTATGACCGTATTAATGGAATATGAATCATTAGGCTCTATCACCATGAAACGATATGCCTTACTATGTTCAGCATATCCTATAAATATGCATTCAATTCCTTTTTCACCCAATTTCCTTTTCTTTGGCTCCGGTAACCTTATTATGGCTCGACAACCCCAAACTCTTAAATAATTAAGATTTGGCTTTCTTCCTTTCCATAGTTCATAAGGAGTAATTTTACTTCTTTTGTTTGGGATTCTATTTAATATATGGCAAGCCGTTAATAAGGCTTCGCCCCAAAATCCTTTTCCCAAACCCGAATTAGAAAGCAAAGCATTGATCATTTCCGTAAGAACTCGATTCTTACGTTCCGCTATACCATTTTGTTCTAGTGTGTATGGAGCGATAGTCTCATGAATAATACCCGTGGACTCAAAATATTTGGGATCATAATATTCACCTCCTCTATCACTTCGTAAACATTTAATAGGCATATCACAAAACAATTCAACTTCTCTTTTATATATTCCAAACTTTTCTATAACTTCATTTTTAGCATGCAACAAGTAAACATAGCAATATCTAGAGAAGTCATCAATGAATGTAACGAAGTATTTCTTTCCACTAATTGAAGGAGTACTATGTATGTCACAAACATCAGAATGTATCAAAGCAAGCAATTTTGTATTTCTTTCTACCTTAGGAAATGATTTCCTAGTGATTTTAGTGACCATGCATGTCTTGCACATAACATTATTTTCATCAATGCTTGGTATCAATTCTAACTTAGCCATATCATGCAATCTTCTATAATGAACATGTCCTAATCTATTATGCCATAGATTAGATAACATTGCTTTACTATCATGAACATTAAGCAAGGCATCAATATAAGCAAAACTATCATTTTTCTTATTAATATTAAGCTTGAACATGTTTTCACAATAGTATCCATTTCCCACATATAGTCCACCTTTAGTAAGGATGAACTTATCCGCTTCAAATGTTAATTTAAAGCCATGCTTATTCAACAAGCCACCCGACACAAGGTTCCTTCTAACTTTCGGTACATAATACACATTGTTTAGTACAAGTGTTTTTCCGGATGTAAACATGAATTCCACGGTGCCTTTTCCTTTTACTTGTGTTGTGGAGGAGTTTCCCATGTATAGCACGTTTCCTTTGTCAACTTCTTCCAAAGTTTTGAAGAAACTTTTGTCATTGCATACATGATTCGTTGCACCAGTGTCAATCCACCATGCTCCATCATTTTGGAGAAGATTGACCTCGGAAACCATAGCCACAAACTTGTGGTGGTTCACACCTTGTGTCTTGCTTCTCAAAAGTCTACATTTCGCTTTAAAGTGACCAAGTTTGTTACAATGAAAACATGGCCCTTTTTTGTTCTTTTTGAACTTATGACTTTTGTCATACTTGCCCACGGAATGTTTTCTTTTGCTTGGCTTGTTTGATGGTTTGTGTTCCATCACATGGACCTTTGAAGTCTCAAGACTCTTTTCTTTAGAATCTTCCTCATGCTTGACTTCTTCTTGCTTTCTATAATCTTTTTCTATTCGAAGATGATTGGCAAGGTCCTCGAGAGACATATCCTCCTTTTTATGCTTAACAGTTTTCTTTGTGTCTCTCCATGAAGTAGGAAGCTTATCAATTATTGATGAGACCACAATAGCTTCATCCATTTTAAGATCATATTGTTTGAAGCTATTGAGAATACGTTCAAGCTCATGCAATTGCTCCATAACAGAACGATTATCAACCATTTTAAAGTTGTTAAAGCGACTAACCAGGAATTTCTTGCTACTTGCATCTTCGGCCATATATCTTGCTTCCAACTTGTCCCATAGTTGTTTCGCACTAGCCTCGGTTTGATAAGCATCGAACAATGCATCTGACATTCCGTTAAGTATGTGTCCCATGCAAATGTAGTCATCATTATCCCACTTTTGCCTTTGACGAGTTCTATCCACGGTTTCTTCATCATCTTCCTCGCTTGGTCATGGTGTATCCAACACGTACGCCACTTTAAGAGTTGTGAGGAGGAAGCGCATCTTTTTCTGCCATCGTATGAAATTTCCACCTTCGAAGCGGTCTAACTTTACAATATTGGTAGCCATCTCTTTGAGTGAAGCCATAATGAATACCACGAAATTAAGTCTTAAAATTGTTGATGTTGAGGGGTTTATGTAGATATTCAAGAATAGGCAAAATTGGCTTCAAGGTGAGTCTTCTAAATAGACGTCTATCTTTAAGACTTAATTCGCTCCCACCACTAGGTATGCAAAGGGGAATGATGCGACTAGTCTCAAGGATACAATGAAGCCAACGTCTAACTTTCGTATTGCACTTTACGAAACTAGACCGCTAGATACACCCGAGGGTTTGCAAAGTCGTTTGGCCTTAAAACCAACTTTCTGCAACAAGATGATAATAAGGAATTCGGAATCTTTTGTAGATGGTGGAAACTTTAGTGTTTTGTTATTCTAACACAAACACTTTCTCTTGCTCTCTTGCACTTGCTTGTTGTGTCTAAATTTTGGTGTGTCAAAATGGATGACAACAAGCCCTTTATATAGGCTTCAAAGTGTCTCTTCTTCAAGGACACTTCCTTTTCATAAAGACACCTTTTATGTCTAATAAGTATCTTTATGTTCCAAGGTCACAACCTTTTCATAAAGATCTCTTACATCCAAAAAGTATTTCTACACTTTTTGCCAACACAACTTTTGAGCAAAAGATATTGTTTCAATAAACATCTAATGAATAGATAACTATTCATTCCATAAATCATACTCTTTGATTTATACCTTGAAACAATATCTATTCACATATAATCTTTCACATGTTACTTTACAATTGTAACTTTTCACATGTAGCTTTTCACATGTTACTTTACAATGGTAACTTTTCACATGTACCTTTTCATTGGTGTCTTTTCAACATGTATTTTCAATAAACATATTTATTCACACAAAAACTTATCTATATTTCAATCGACATGTTGTGTCACTTTTTGTGACATAACTATTGAGCTAATGATAGCTCTCCATCATGTGAACTATTCTTTAATTTTGAAAATACACCAACAACTTTTGGAGTATCATTATTTCATGCTTCCTTTGCTTGCTTACATTAAGTCATACTAGGATATTGGTGGGAGTTTTAAACCTTTAAAGGAAAACATGACCCCAGACGCAACTCTCTCCGCGACCTGATTGCTAGAGTCGGACCAGTGTCATTTGTGGCAAGGCACATTGTATTTTAGGCACGTGACCAAAAGTAGTACCTTGAGCAATTCAATATGCAATAATCAACCAGCTGCTCCCAGGTAAAAATAAATGGGTTACGGTTGAACGAAAGAAAATGTTTCACCATATTTTTTGATGATATGAGGGTGGAAGAACCTCCTCCTTTAGGCTAGTATTAGGGTGGAAGATGATAACTCTATTATATAGAGTTATCATAAACCATTTTGGGTATAAAATGTGCTAAGTCTTTGAGTTTTTAGTATAAACCTTAGGAAATTTTTATGCTTTTTAGTGGTAATTAACTTAGATGTCATCAATTTCAATTTATGCACTTTTAACTTAATTTCTTGTCAAGCTCCTTATCTCAGCCTCTGATCATTTAATCCTTGAATATTGAAGGTAATGCAAGAGAGTGGATCACAATTCCAAAGGATGATGCAAGTGAGTTTAAAGGGCAACAGAGTAAGCAGAAAGTTTTTGGCTGCAGCCAGAATGCAAGTTGGTTGCAGCGAGAAACAGGGTCAAAGTTCACCTGCCAAGTTAGAAAGCTTCTGGCTGCAGCGAGAACCAATTCTTACTGCAGCCAAAATGATGCTGTTAACAAAGGCCAAATAGAAAGTTTCTGGCTACAGCCAGAACTTAATCTCGCTGCAGCCAGAACACGTCAGACAGAAATTTTTGATACGGGATTTTAGGTTAAGCTGAGATAGGAGGGGCTATAAATAGAGAATTTTGGACTGAAAAAAAGAGAGATTCTGGAGAGGCTACTTTGGGCAAGCTGAGGCAAGAACAAAAAAGGAAAAGGGAAGAAGAATCAAAAGCTGGAAATCAACAAAAAAGGCTACTTCAGATCATTTTCTCTCTTTTCAGATTTGATTCTCTCTCTAACTCATCTTGTAAAACAATGCTTTTGCTTGCTGAAATGTGTACTCTCCTCCTTAGTATGTTGAGCTAAACCTTCTACTCTAGGATTATGGTTGATTTTAATATGTAACTGGGATATTTGGTTGGTTTATTGCTTATTTTCAAAGGAAAAACTGATGTTTACTCAAATTAGTACTTATTGCCCATTTATTTGCTTGATCACCATTTAAATGTGTTTGGGTATTTAGATGACACTTGAAAGAGTTAGTCTAAATTAGGTCCTGATTTGGGTAATGTCTGTTTAATACACTTAGAAAGAAATTTCAGTGTGTTGATTTGCAATTAGAGTAGACATACATTTAATTGCCATACATAGTCAATTTGTAGAACCTTGGCTTAAAGAACTTAAGCTAGTTGTCTCCTATAGACATATAGTGATTCAATTAGACTAAGTAAGTGTGTAATATCTCGACGGAGAATTACACATACTTTAAGATTCTAGACTAACATCAATTTTCATTGAAATTAAGTAATTGAGCCAACCAAACTCCAAGTGAAATATTAAAGGATACCATAATCCTAGCTTATTATATTATGGTTCCCACCTCAATTTATTGATTGCATCATCTAGGTTAGCATTAGATAATTATGTTACATTTTAATTATTATTCAAAAATTGGTACTTGGATAAAACTAGTTTGTGTTAATTTTGGTACTTAGCAACAATTAATAGATCAACTCCTGGAGGAACGATACTCAACTCACTACTTTACTACTTGTTGCGATCGCGTTCACTTGCGCGTAATCTTTGCTTGTACTTTGCATTAACTTCTGAACATATCTCATATTGCTCAAGCCAAAGATAAAATTTTCATAAAAAGCAAGCAACAAGTTTTTGACGTCGTTGCCGGGGAGTTGTTTTCTATTCTTGTGCCAATATTAATACTAAGCAAGCTAGTCTTAATTCAAGCTTTATTTTTCTTTGTTAATAGGTACATAAAACCATCATGATATGAGAAGAGTAAGAAGCTTGGAATGGGTTTTGCGTGATCCGGAGATAGAGGAAACTTTTCAGAGACTACTTAGACAAGATCCCCAAGAAGGAGAACAAGTTGAAAATATGGCTGAGAATCCAAGGGAACAACATGTTAGGGAGCATGAAGTAGCAGATAATAGATCTTTGAGAGATTATGCAGTCCCACTGGTACAAGGTCTTCATTCAAGTATTCGGAGGCCAGCAATTCAAGCAAACAACTTTGAAATCAAGCCAGCCATTATCCAAATGATACAAACATCAGTTCAATTTGGAGGCTTGCCCAACGATGACCCCAATGCTCACATTGCTAATTTTTTAGAGATTTGTGACACTTTCAAGCACAATGGGGTCACCGATGATGCTATACGACTAAGGTTATTTCCTTTCTCATTGAGGGATAAGGCAAAAGTTTGGTTGAACTCTCTTCCTACTGGCTCTATCACTACTTGGGACGACCTTGCACAGAAGTTTCTAGCCAAGTTTTTCCCTCCAGCAAAGACTGCAAAGATGAGGAACGACATCACTTCTTTCACACAGTTTGATTCTGAGTCTTTATACGAAGCATGGGAGAGGTATAAAGACTTGCTCAGAAGATGTCCACACCATGGACTGCCTAAGTGGTTGCAAGTGCAGACTTTCTACAATGGGCTATTAAACCCGATTCGGACTACCATCGATGCGGCAGCTGGAGGTGCTCTCATGGCAAAGTCTATCGACGATGCATATGATCTCTTGGAGGAGATGGCATCCAACAATTATCAATGGCATTCCGAGAGAGCTTTACTAAGAAGAGTAGCTGGAGTTCATGAGCTAGAAGCCATCAATGCATTGACTGCTCAAGTGGCTGCTTTTACGAAGAAAATCGATTCTTGTGGAGTCCATGCTGTACAAAGTCCATTTGTTACTTGTGAATATTGTGGGGATGGGCATGCTATTGAGCAGTGTCCAATGAACACGGAATCGGTACAATTTGTGGGAAACAAGCAACAGAATTTTCCACAATAGAACAACCCATATGCAAACACATATAACCCAGGGTGGAGAAATCACCCTAATTTCTCTTGGGACGGCCAGCAAGGATCTTCATCAGCTTCACGTCCACATTTTCCTCCGGGTTTTCCTCAACAACCTAGACTCCCAGTGCAGGAAAATAAGCCTTCTATGGAGGACTTACTCATGCAGTACATGGCAAAGACAGATGCTCTTATTCACAGTCAAGCGGCTTCGTTGAAAAATCTAGAAACTCAAGTGGGTCAGTTAGCCAATGCTGTCAATGCTAGACCACAAGGAACATTGCCTAGTGACACAGAGCCAAATCCAAGAAGAGAAGGGAAAGAGCATATGAAGGCCATCACTCTTAGAAGTGGAAAAAAATTGGTTGGCAGTAGCAGTAAGCAAGAAAAGCCTGCAGAAAAACAAATTGATAATGAAGCTGCAGCTGAAGAGTCTGACCAGCAAGAGCAAGTCAAGGATACACAAGTCACAAACCCACCACCACCTCCATTTCCTCAGCCTCTCCAAAAGCAAAAGTCAGAAGCTCAATTCCAGAAGTTTTTGGAAGTGTTCAAAAAGCTCCATATAAATATACCTTTTGCTGAAGCATTGGAGCAAATGCCCTCATACGTCAAGTTCTTGAAAGATATCTTGACAAAGAAAAGAAGACTCGGTGAGTATGAGACTGTGGCTTTAACTGAAGAATGTAGTGCCATAATTCAAAACAAGCTTCCGCCAAAGCTCAAGGATCCAGGGAGTTTCACTATACCTTGCACTATTGGGGCATTATTCTTTGCTAAAGCTTTAAGTGACTTAGGGGCCAGCATAAATTTGATGCCTTTGTCAATTTATCAGAAGTTAGGATTGGGGGAAATCAAGCCAACCACGGTGACACTACAGCTAGCTGATCGTTCTCTCACTTATCCTCGAGGTATTATGGAGGATGTGTTAGTCAAGGTTGATAAATTCATTTTCCCGGTGGATTTCATTGTTCTTGACATGGAAGAGGATAGGGAGGTACCAATCATACTTGGGAGACCCTTTTTACGCACAGCAAGAGCTCTTATTGATGTGGAAAAAAGAGAGCTTACTTTGAGAGTTTAAGACCAAGAGGTAACATTCAATATTCTTCAAACTCTAAAGTTTCCCAATGATCATGATGAATGCCTTGCTGTAAGTTATTGTCAATAGTGTCACCCATGAGGTATTTAAGGAGAGTTACCCCCATGACCCTTTAGAGGCATCTTTAGTAGCTAGTTTTGAAAGAGATGATGATGATTTTGTTGAATGTGTGAAACTATTGGATGCATCTTCTCGAGTGTCACGAACACCATTTGAAGCATTAGATTTTTCTGCTACTTCATCATCAACAAAGCCATCTACTGAAGAGCCCCCTTCATTGGACCTTAAGCCACTACCTTCACATTTGAGGTATGCATTTCTTGGTAGTTCATCTACTCTTCGTGTTATTATTTCCTCTGCTCTTACTAACTTGCAGGAAGAGAAACTTTTGAGAATGTTGAGGGAGCACAAAAAGGTTATAGGATGGACTATTGCAGACATAAAAGGGATTAGTCTTTCCATTTGCATGCACAAAATCCTTTTGGAAGAGGATCACCATACTTCCATTGAGCACCAAAGGAGACTCAATCCTATTATGAAGGAGGTGGTAAAGAAGGAAATTATCAAATGGTTGGATGCTGGTATCATCTACCCCATTTCAGACAGCTCATGGGTGAGCCCAATTCAATGTGTCCCGAAAAAAGGCGGGATGACTGTGATCCCTAATTCCAACAATGAGCTGATCCCTACGAGGACGGTAACCGGATGGCGGGTATGTATGGATTATAGGAAGCTCAACCGAGCAACAAGAAAAGATCACTTCCCACTTCCATTTATAGATCAAATGTTGGACCGCTTGGCTGGTAAGGAATTTTATTGCTTTTTAGATGGTTACTCGGGTTATAATCAGATTGCTATTGCCCCCAATGATCAAGAGAAGACTACATTTACTTTTCTTTATGGCATTTTTGCCTTTAGGAGAATGCCTTTTGGTTTATGCAATGCTCCAGCAACTTTTCAAAGATGCATGATGTTTATTTTTTCTGATATGGTTGAAAAATGTCTTAAAGTGTTTATGGATGATTTTTCTGTGTTTGGTAATAATTTTGATGAATGTCTTTCGAACCTTGCTAGGGTCCTTCGACGATGTGAAGATACTAACTTAGTGCTGAACTGGGAAAAATGCCATTTCATGGTTGAAGAAGGTATTGTGTTGGGACAAAGTTTCCAGCAGAGGCTTGGAAGTTGACAAAGCTAAAATGGAGATAATTGAGAGGCTTCCACCACCAACTTCAGTGAAAGGTATTAGAAGCTTTTTGGGTCATGCTGGTTTTTATAGAAGGTTCATTAAGGATTTTTCAAAAATTTCCAAACCTTTGTGCAATTTGCTAGAGAAAGATGTCCCATTTAAATTTGATGATGCATGTCAGGCTGCATTTTTAGAATTGAAAAGGAAATTAGTTTCTGCTCCCATCATTGTAGTTCCTGATTGGAATCTTCCCTTTGAGCTGATGTGTGATGCTAGTGACTATGCTATAGGGGCAATATTAGGCCAAAGGAAATCCAGAATTTTTCACTCAATTCATTATGCAAGCAAAACATTGAATGAAGCTCAAATGAACTACACCACCACTGAAAAAGAATTGTTAGCTGTAGTATTTGCATTTGATAAGTTTCGTTCTTATTTGGTTGGCACTAAGGTTATTGTATACACTGACCATTCTGCTATTAAGTATTTGATTGCCAAAAAAGATGCCAAACCAAGGTTGATTAGGTGGATCTTGCTGCTACAAGAGTTTGATTTAGAGATCCGTGACAAAAAGGGAACAGAAAATCAAGTTGCAGACCATCTCTCAAGATTGGAGCCAGAAGATCAAGGTCAAGAGGAAACTTTCATCAAGGAATCCTTCCCGGATGAACAAATCCTTCATGTGAATGAGAAATCAACTCCTTGGTATGCTGACTTTGTCAATTATTTGGTGAGCAACATCATTCCCTCAGATTTAAATTTCCACCAGAAAAAAAAATTCTTGCATGATGTTAAGTTTTATGTGTGGGATGAGCCCTTTTTGTTTAAGCAATGTAATGATCAAATTTTGAGAAAATGTGTACCAGAAGAAGAAGTTCAAAGTGTTCTTCATCATTGCCATTCTTCAGACTATGGAGGACATTTTGGAGGAACAAGAACTGCTGCTAAAGTCCTCCAATCAGGTTTGTATTGGCCTACATTGTTTAGAGATGCTTACAAGTTTGCTTTGTATTGTGACAGATGCCAAAGGGTGGGAAATATCTCCAGGAGACAAGAAATGCCTCTCCACAACATGTTGGAAGTAAAAATTTTTGATGTGTGGGGCATTGATTTCATGGGGCCATTTATATCTTCATTCAACAATAAATATATCTTGCTTGCTATGGATTATGTTTCCAAGTGAGTGGAAGCAGCAGCTTTTCCTCACAATGATTCTAAGGTGGTGATGAAGTTTATCAAGAGAAACATTTTCACTCGATTTGGTACTCCAAGAGCAGTCATTAGTGATGAGGGGAGTCATTTTTGCAACAAATATGTTGATGCACTTCTTGCAAAGTATGGAGTTAGACACAAGGTTGCAACTGCGTACCATCCTCAAACTAGTGGCCAAGCAGAGGTGTCCAATAGAGAAATCAAAAGGATCTTGGAGAAAACGGTTTGTCCTTCAAGAAAGGATTGGGCAAGCAGATTAGATGATGCATTGTGGGCTTATCGGACTGCTTACAAGACACCAATTGGTATGTCTCCATACAAGTTAGTCTTTGGAAAAGCTTGTCATTTGCCGGTGGAACTTAAGCATAAGGCTTATTGGGCAGTGAAGAAATTGAATTTGGACTTACAAGTAGCTGGTGAGAAGAGATTGTTGCAATTAAATGAGCTTGATGAATTTCGCCTTCAAGCTTACGAGAATGCCAAATTGTACAAGGAGAAAACAAAACAATGGCATGACAAGAAGATAGTGCAACGAAACTTTGAGCCAGGTCAATTGGTGTTGTTGTACAATTCTCAGTTGAAACTATTCTCGGGAAAACTAAAATCGAGGTGGTCAGGGCCGTTTATTGTTTCCAAAGTCTTTCCACATGGTGCTATGGAGGTAATGAATAGCAAGACAAATGAAACTTTCAAGGTTAATGGACAACGGTTGAAGCACTATTTTGGAGGGATCGTTGATCGTCAACGTTCGTTTATCCATTTAACCGACCCTCATTAAGCTCTCACAAAGTCTGGCTGAAGACTTAAAAGCAAATGCTACTTGGGAGGCAACCCATGTTCTTTACCCTTAATTCTCTTATTTTAAAGTTTAGCCATTAGGTTATAGAATGCTTTACATTTTTATTCTTGCAAAATTTACTTTGATACTTTAATTTTTAGTGGTATTTAAAGAATTCTCTCTTTCATTTTTGCTTTGATATGATCATTGTTATTCTTGTTTACTTATCATTTTCATGCATAGCATCATAGTTTTAACTTAGTCTTTTAATTTTTCTGACAGAAAAAGAAAAAAGGGAAAGCAACACAGTGAATTTTGGACAGCAAACATAGGCAGAAATAGAAAGCTTTCGGCTGTAGCGAGCTCTCAACCTCGTTGTAGCCAGATTTGTGCAGCAAAGATTAAGAAACAGAAGGTTTTCTGCTACAGCGAGAACCTTTTCTGGCTACAGCAGAAACGGGAGCAGAACTTCTTGGTGTTGAGGGGTTTATGTAGATATTCAAGAATAGGCAAAATTGGCTTCAAGGAGAGTCTTTGAATAGACGTCTATCTTTAAGACTTAATTCGCCCCCACCACTAGGTATGCAAAGGGGAATGATGCGACTAGTCTCAAGGATACAATGAAGCCAACGTCTAACTTTCGTATTGCACTTTACGAAACTAGACCGCTAGATACACCCGAGGGTTTGCAAAGTCGTTCGGCCTTAAAACCAACTTTTTGCAGCAAGATGATAACAAGGAATTCGAAATCTTTTGTAAATGGTGGAAACTTAGTGTTTTGTTATTCTAACACAAACACTTTCTCTTGCTCCTTTGCACTTGCTTGTTGTATCTAAAATTTTTGGTGTGTCAAAATGGATGACAACAAGCCCTTTATATAGGTTTTAAGTGTCTCTTCTTCAAGGACACTTCCTTTTCATAAAGACATCTTTTATGTCTAATAAGTATCTTTATGTTCCAAGGTCACAACCTTTTCATAAAGATTTCTTTCATCCAAAAAGTATCTCTACACTTTTTGCCAACACAACTTTTGAGCAAAAGATATTGTTTCAATAAACATCTAATGAATAGATAACTAGTCATTCCATAAATCATACTCTTTGATTTATACCTTGAAACAATATCTATTCACATATAACCTTTCACATGTTACTTTACAATTGTAACTTTTCACATGTAGCTTTTCACATGTTACTTTACAAATGTAACTTTTCGCACGTGACTTTTCGTTGGTGTCTTTTTAACATGTATTTTCAATAAACATAATTATTCACACGAAAACTTGTCTATATTCCAATAGACATATTGTGTCACTTTTTGTGACATAACTATTGAGCTAATGATAGCTCTCCATCATGTGATTTACTTTAATTTTGAAAATACACCAACAGAACTGATGCTGAAAAGCAGAAGGTTTTCGGCTGCAGCAAGCTTCCAATTTGGTTGCAGCAAGATTAAATCAGTGAGATACAGGAAGTTTCTCGCTGTAGCGAGCCCCCAACTTCGCTGCAGCTAAAAAAAAAGAAAAAAAAAAGAAAAAAAATTTTTATTTGAAAAAAAAAGAAAAAAAAAAGAAAAGAAAAAAATTTAAAAAAAAAGAAAAAGAAGAAGAAAAAAATGAAAAATGAAAAAAAAAAGAAAAAAAAAGAAAAAAAATTAAAAAAAGAAAAAAGAAAATAAAAAAAATCAATAAAAATCAATAAAAAAAAAAGAAAAAAGGCCCGAAGGACCCCTGAACCCGTGGGGTCGTCGCTGCAGCAAGCTCCAAAGCTCGTTGCAGCGGGGTCCCTGCTGGGTTAGGGACCCCAGGCCCAGACCAGGGTGCTGCAGCGAGCTCCCAAGCTCGCTGCAGTGGGGTCCCTGCTCGGAGCAGACCCCTGTCCGAGAGGAAGGTGCTGCAGCGAGATCCCTGCTCGCTGCAGCAACACCCTGTAGCCCACCCCCCCTCACCCCTTCCCGAGAGTCCTGGGCTGCAGCGAGCCCCCTCTCCTCGCTGCAGCAAGACACAGGGCCCCCCTCCCCCCACACCTTGCCCGAGAGCCTTGGGCTGCAGCGAGCACCCCTGCTCGCTGCAGCATATCACCACCCCTCCATGAAACCCCCAGCCCGAGAGAAAGGTGCTGCAGCGAGCCCCCCTGCTCGCTGCAGCGGGAACTTGCTGGGGAGCAGACTCCCCAGCCCGAGAGTCCTGGGCTGCAACAGACCCCCCATGCACCCCCTTCCCCCCCTTTTCACCTTTTGCCCGAGAAGACCAGGCTGCAGCACTGCAGCAGACCCCCCATGCACCCCCCTTCCCACCCCTTTCCCGAGAGGACCAGGCTGCAGCGAGCCCCCCATGCTCGCTGCAGCAGATCATAGGCCCCCCCCACTCCCTTTTTACCCGAGGCAATGGGGCTGCAGCGAGCACCCCTGCTCGCTGCAGCATATCATCCCCCCCACTCCCCCACACCCCCCGTCACCCCTTGCCTGCAGCAGCTGCACCTGCTACAGCAACACCCCAACCCCTGCTCGCTGCAGCAGCTGCAGCAGACCACCCAACACCCCCCACCCCCACCCCCCCACCCCTTGCTCGAGGAGACCAGGCTGCAGCGAGCTCTTCTGCTCGCTGCAGCAGCTCCAACCTAGACCCCCCCCTCACCCCTTGCCTGCAGCATATCATAGGTCCCCCCCTCCCCTTTTACCCGAGGGAATGGGGCTGCAGCGAGCACCCCTGCTCGCTGCAGCATATCATCCCCCCCCACACCACCCCCCTCTTCACCCCCCCCCCCCCCCCTTCCCCCCCAACAAACCCCCCCCCCCCCCCCCCCCAACCCACCTAACACCCCCCCACCCCCCCACCCCCTCCCTCACCCCTTGCCTGCAGCAGCTGCACTTGCTAGAGCAACATCCCCCAACACCCCACCCCTCACCCTTTGACCGAAAGCAGCAAAGCTGTCCCTTTCCCCACTATAAAACAAACCTCATTCTCTCTCTCCATCCAATTTCTTCTACATTTCAAACCTTCTTTCTATCCCTCTAATTTCTTTTAAATTTAAAACCCTCATCAGCCCCTTCCCCGCTCTCTTTCAACACCTCTCTCTCTCTCTCTCCTACTATTATTATTATTATTATTATTATTATTATTTTAAATTGAAAGCACTAACCCCTTCTCCCTCTAAAAACTCTCCTCCTAACTTTCAAACATCCTCATACCCATTACCAAAAATCTTCACAAATCCATCAAAAGCTTGCCACCAAATCAGAGTTTGAAGATTGTAATCCAAATTTCTCTATTCGAGTGCAGGTTTGAGACTGCTGAATGGAAATCACATGAGAATGGATGTGGTTGAATTTCCACAATCAACAGAGGACACAGCTGATGATGAGGATGAAAAGGAGGAAAGCGAATTTTCTTGCTGAAGGGGAGTATTCTTTCCTTAATTTTTTTTAACATTGAGGTCAATGTTCGATTTAAGTTTGGGGGGGAGTTTTAAAAGTTTTAAAACTTTGATTTTATATGTCTTGTTCTTAGATATTTGTGATAGTTTTTTTTACTTTTGAATTTCAAGTTAGTAAGTTAGCTTAGTTAATTTCTGAGAATGATAGATTGAATAATTCATTACATCAATTGTTTAGGCTGTTTATCTAATGAAGAAACATAGTGGCTTTTTATTCTCCTGCTCTTAGTGAATAGGAATATTGTGCAAGTGCTGTATTGAACTCTATTGTTAAGCATCATTGTAAATTGTGTTTTTCCACCTTATTGTGCACTTGTTTCTTGCTTTAACTAGTTGTGATCACTTAGAGAAAGGTTATGCAAATGTGAATCTTTGAATCAAATCTTGAGTTTTAGAATTTGTTCCAATTTCTCTCGAGGCGAAATCCTAGGCTACACTTAGTTAGGGAGATGACTTATTGGTGTATTTTCAAAATTAAAGAATAGTTCACATGATGGAGAGCTATCATTAGCTCAATAGTTATGTCACAAAAAGTGACACAATATGTCTATTGGAATATAGACAAGTTTTCCTGTGAATAAATATGTTTATTGAAAATACATGTAGAAAAGACACCAACGAAAAGGTACATGTGAAAAGTTACCATTGTAAAGTAACATGTGAAAAGCTACATGTGAAAATTTACAATTGTAAAGTAACATGTGAAAGGTTATATGTGAATAGATATTGTTTCAAGGTATAAATCAAGGAGTATGATTTATGGAATGAATAGTTATCTATTCATTAAATGTTTTTTGAAACAATATCTTTTGCTCAAAAGTTGTGTTGGCAAAAAGTGTAGAAATACTTTTTGGATGTAAGAGATCTTTATGAAAAGGTTGTGACCTTGGAACATAAAGATACTTATTAGACATAAAAGGTGTCTTTATGAAAAGGAAGTGTCCTTAAAGAAGAGACACTTTGAAGCCTATATAAAGGGCTTGTTGTCATCCATTTTGACACACCAAAAATTTAGACACAACAAGTGTAAAGAGCAAGAGAAAGTGTTTGTGTTAGAATAACAAAACACTAAAGTTTCCACCATCTACAAAAGATTTCGAATTCCTTATTATCATCTTGCTGCAGAAAGTTGGTTTTAAGGCCAAACGACTTTGCAAACCCTCGGGTGTATCTAGCGGTCTAGTTTCGTAAAGTGCAATATGAAAGTTAGACGTTGGCTTCATTGTATCCTTGAGACTAGTCGCATCATTCCCCTTTGCATACCTAGTGGTGGGGGCGAATTAAGTCTTAAAGATAGACGCCTATTCAAAGACTCGCCTTGAAGCCAATTTTGCCTATTCTTGAATATCTACATAAACCCCTCAACACCAACAATTTTAAGACTTAATTTCGTGGTATTCATTATGGCTTCACTCAAAGAGATGGCTACCAATATTGTAAAGTTAGACCGCTTCGAAGGTGGAAATTTCATACGATGGCAGAAAAAGATGCGCTTCCTCCTCACAACTCTTAAAGTGGCGTACGTGTTAGATACACCACGACCAAGCGAGGAAGATGATGAAGAAACCGTGGATAGAACTCGTCAAAGGCAAAAGTGGGATAATGATGACTACATTTGCATGGGACACATACTTAACGAAATGTCGGATGCATTGTTCGATGCTTATCAAACCGAGGCTAGTGTGAAACAACTATGGGACAAGTTGGAAGCAAGATAAATGGCCGAAGATGCAAGTAGCAAGAAATTCCTGATTAGTCGCTTTAACAACTTTAAAATGGTTGATAATCGTTCTGTTATGGAGCAATTGCATGAGCTTGAACGTATTCTCAATAACTTCAAACAATATGATCTGAAAATGGATGAAGCTATTGTGGTCTCATCAATAATTGATAAGCTTCCCGCTTCATGGAGAGACACCAAGAAAACTCTTAAGCATAAAAAGGAAGATATGTCTCTCGAGGACCTTGCCAATCATCTTCGAATAGAAGAAGATTATAGAAAGCAAGAAGAAGTCAAGCATGAGGAAGATTCTAAAGAAAAGAATCTTGAGACTTCAAAGGTCCATGTGATGGAACACAAACCATCAAACAAGCCAAGCAAAAGAAAACATTCCGTGGGAAAGTATGACAAAAGTCATAAGTTCAAAAAGAACAAAAAAGGGCCATGTTTTCATTGTAACAAAGTTGGTCACTTTAAGGCGGAATGTAGACTTTTGAGAAGCAAGACACAAGGTGTGAACCACCAAAAGTTTGTGGCTATGGTTTCCGAGGTCAATCTTATCCAAATGATGGAGCATGGTGGATTGACACTGGTGCAACGAATCACGTATGCAATGACAAAAGTTTCTTCAAGACTTTGGAAGAAGTTGACGAAGGAAACGTGTTATACATGGGAAATTCCTCCACAACACAAGTAAAAGGAAAAAGCACCGTGGAATTCATGTTTACATCCGGAAAAACACTTGTACTAAACAATATGTATTATGTACCAGAAGTTAGAAGGAACCTTGTGTCGGGTGGCTTGTTGAATAAGCATGGCTTTAAATTAACATTTGAAGCAAATAAGTTCATCCTTACAAAAGGTGGACTATATGTGGGAAATGGATACTATTGTGAAAACATGTTCAAGCTTAATATTAATAAGAAAAATGAAAGTTCTGCTTATATTGATGCCTTGCTTAATGTTCATGATAGTAAAGCAATGTTATCTAATCTATGGCATAATAGATTAGGACATGTTCATTATAGAAGAATGCATGATATGGCTAAGTTAGAATTGATACCTAGCATTGATGAAAATGATGTTATGTGCAAGACATGCATGGTCACTAAAATCACTAGGAAATCATTTCCTAAGGTAGAAAGAAATACAAAATTGCTTGCTTTGATACATTCTGATGTTTGTGACATACATAGTACTCCTTCAATTAGTGGAAAGAAATACTTCGTAACATTCATTGATGACTTCTCTAGATATTGCTATGTTTACTTGTTGCATGCTAAGAATGAAGTTATAAAAAAGTTTGGAATATATAAAAGAGAAGTTGAATTGTTTTGTGATGTGCCTATTAAATGTTTACTAAGTGATAGAGGAGGTGAATATTATGATCCCAAATATTTTGAGTCCACGGGTATTATTCACGAGACTACCGCTCCATACACACCGGAACAAAATGGTGTAGCAGAACGTAAGAATCGAGTTCTTACGGAAATGATCAATGCTTTGCTTTCTAATTCGGGTTTGGGAAAAGGATTTTAGGGCGAAGCCTTGTTAACAGCTTGTCATATATTAAATAGAATCCCAAACAAAAGGAGTAAAATTACTCCTTATGAACTATGGAAAGGAAGGAAGCCAAACCTTAATTATTTAAGAGTTTGGGGTTGCCGAGCTATAGTAAGGTTGCCGGAGCCAAAGAAAAGAAAATTGGGTGAAAAAGGAATTGAATGCATATTTATAGGACATGCTGAACATAGTAAGGCATATCGTTTCATGGTGATAGAGCATAATGATTCATATTCCGTTAACACGGTCATAGAATCAAGGGACGCTATCTTTGATGAAACAAGATTCAACTCAATTCCTAGACCCAAGGAACAAATAATAAAAAGCGATAGTTCATCAGAAAACGATGAGAAAACTATCGAGCTTCGGAGAAGTAAAAGAGTTAGAAAAGTAAAGACATATGGATCAGATTTTCTCATGTACTTAGTTGAAGGTACAAGAGAAGAAATATGTGAATACCTACCTTACTGCTTTAATGTAGAAGGTGAGGGTGATCCTCAAACTTATGAGGAAGCAATGAAGTCTCGAGATGTTTCTTTTTGGAGAGAAGCAATACAAGATGAGATGGACTCAATAATGGGAAACAAAACATGGAAATTGGTAGACCTTCCACCGGGTTCCAAGCCAATAGGCTGTAAATGGATTTTCAAAAAGAAAATGAAAGTTGATGGAACCGTAGAAAAGTTTAAAGTAAGGCTAGTGGCAAAAGGCTTTAAACAAAATGAAGGTATTGATTATTTTGATACATATGCACCGGTAGCAAGAATAGCTACAATTAGAGTGCTTATAGCACTTGCATCTATTTATAAGATGGTAATTCACCAAATAGATGTTAAAACGGCATTTCTAAATGGTGAATTGGATGAAGAGGTGTATATGGAACAACCGGAAGGGTTTATCATTCCAGGTCAAGAAAATAAAGTGTGCAAGCTTGTAAAGTCTTTGTACGGATTAAAACAAGCACCTAAACAATGGCATCAAAAGTTTGATGAGGTTGTGCTAGCTAATGGCTACAAGATAAATCAAGCTGACAAGTGTGTCTATAGTAAGTTCCAAAATGGGAAAGGTGTCATCATTTGCTTATATGTGGATGACATGTTAATCTTTGGAACGGACTTAGAACAAGTGGAAGACACAAAGAGGTTCTTGTCAAAGAATTTTGACATGAAAGATATGGGTATGGCGGATGTTCTTCTTGGCATAAGAATAATAAGAGACAATAATGGCCTAACATTGTCTCAATCTCATTACATCGAAAAGATCGTAATGAAGTTTGGCAAGTCAGATTTTAAGCCAATGACAACACCTTATGATTCTAATCAAAGGCTCATACCCAATGAAGACAAGCCAATAGCACAACATGAATATGCAAAGGTGATTGGTTGCCTTATGTATGCAATGGTCTGTACAAGACCGGATATTGCATTTGCGGTTGGGATGCTAAGCCGATTTACAAGTAATCCAAGTAAAAAGCATTGGTATGCTGTTCATAGAGTTCTAAGGTATCTAAAGAGTACCAAGAATTATGGCATTTGCTATTTCAGTTTTCCTTCAATCTTAGAAGGATATACGGATGCAAGTTGGAACTCAAATAGATCGGATTACACATCCACGACTGGATGGATTTTTACAATTGGTGAGGGTGCTGTTTCTTGGGGTTCCAAGAAACAATCTTGTCAAGCGGATTCCACCATGGCGGCTGAATTTGTAGCCTTAGCATCTGCAACTCAAGAAGCGGAATGGTTGAGAGACTTACTCTATGAAATTCCGTTGTGGTCAAAACCGATGGCACTGATCTTGATACATTGTGACAATGAAGCAACTGTATCAAAGGCTTATAATCAAGCTTACAATGGAAAGAGTCGATATATTGGACTTCGACATAGCATTGTAAGGCAAAGGATTAGTGATGGTATAATCACTATAAGTTATGTGAGGTCTGGTGAAAATTTAGCGGATCCGTTTACTAAAGGTCTAAAAAGAGACCTTGTGTTAAAGACCTCAAAAGGGATGGGGCTCAAGCCTATCAACTAAATCTCCAATGGTGGGAGCTCACCCCGACACTTATGGCTGACCTGTAAGTCTTGGGTACTGACCATTCCAACACATGGAGGTTGCAAGCACTAAATTAAAATTCCATCCTAAGGTGTCTAGTGCTTGGTTCCCGTAATGTGTTAAGGAAGGATGAACGAAAAAGTTCTTAATAGACCCATAACATGTAAATGTTGAAGTACAATAATTACGGGGTACTTCCGATGGGGGCTACCTATATGAGTGGAAGTGCGGCCGCTTCTAGGAGCTAAAGGCTTGACTCTGACAGCACTCATGAATGGATGCATAACACAAGGCCATAAACCGTGTTGGCAAAACTAGATACAATATGAGCAAGGAAGCTTGTGCGTGTTTAGTGGCCCGACTAGTCAAATGCAGAATCGGTGGTTCAATGCTTGGTCAACCACTTTATTCAGACTAGAACCAACCACACTCACTAGGTGAAGGTTCAAATCTGTGGGATACCTTCATTGATGCACAAGATTTCCCAAAGTTGTTGGTATTTGGAAATTTTGAAAATGGTGGGGGATTGTTGGTGTATTTTCAAAATTAAAGAATAGTTCACATGATGGAGAGCTATCATTAGCTCAATAGTTATGTCACAAAAAGTGACACAATATGTCTATTGGAATATAGACAAGTTTTCGTGTGAATAAATATGTTTATTGAAAATACATGTAGAAAAGACACCAACGAAAAGGTACATGTGAAAAGTTACCATTGTAAAGTAACATGTGAAAAGCTACATGTGAAAAGTTATAATTGTAAAGTAACATGTGAAAGGTTATATGTGAATAGATATTGTTTCAAGGTATAAATCAAGTAGTATGATTTATGGAATGAATAGTTATCTATTCATTAGATGTTTTTTGAAACAATATCTTTTGCTCAAAAGTTGTGTTGGCAAAAAGTGTAGAAATACTTTTTGGATGTAAGAAATCTTTATGAAAAGGTTGTGACCTTGGAACATAAAGATACTTATTAGACATAAAAGGTGTCTTTATGAAAAGGAAGTGTCCTTAAAGAAGAGACACTTTGAAGCCTATATAAAGGGCTTGTTGTCATCCATTTTGACACACCAAAAATTTAGACACAACAAGTGTAAAGAGCAAGAGAAAGTGTTTGTGTTAGAATAACAAAACACTAAAGTTTCCACCATTTACAAAAGATTTCGAATTCCTTATTATCATCTTACTACAGAAAGTTGGTTTTAAGGCCAAACGACTTTGCAAACCCTCGGGTTTATCTAGCGGTCTAGTTTCGTAAAGTGCAATACGAAAGTTAGACGTTGGCTTCATTGTATCCTTGAGACTAGTCGCATCATTCCCCTTTGCATACCTAGTGGTGGGGGCGAATTAAGTCTTAAAGATAGACGCCTATTCAAAGACTCACCTTGAAGCCAATTTTGCCTATTCTTGAATATCTACATAAACCCCTCAACACCAACATGACTTAGGCCATCTTTGGATCGATTGAGCTTTTTAAGCCTACCTTATACAATTATATCCTTAGTCTCCCTTATTTGAGCCAAATTTTCTCCTTTATTTCATTACACACTTAGCAAAAGCCTTAACCCATAAATAAAATGTCCACTATAACACCCATCACTCCTAAGTGCATAGGTTATTTTAGGAGATGTTTTGAGCTAAGCATTGGTGAAAAAGGTGGAGAAGTGGAATTTACTAAAAAAAAAAAAGAGAGTAGAGAAATACACCCTAAGACTTATCATAAAATGACATAAGTTTGGGGGTGTCAATTCAAAAAAAAAAGAAAATAAAGTGTTTGATGAAATTAAAGGATGATGAAAAAAAAAAGGATGACTAGGAGCAGTGCAAAGCAAAGCTCATTAGAGATTTTAGAATAATCATGTGCTTATGGTGATTTGAGCTACATCTTATCCTTTATCATACCTTAACCCAAACCCTTCATTACAAGCTAAACAAGTCCTAAAGATCCTTGATTGAGTGCTAGCCTACATTAGTGGAGAGAGAACCAAAGAACAAACGTATGAAACTTTTGATTAATTTAAATTCTTGCATGAGCATAACCTGATCCGAGTGACGTGATGAGTATTGCAAGAAATTTTACACACACTCACGAGAAACCAATTGAAAATGAGCTTGCAATTTTGTTGATACATGAACTTGCATAATATTGATGATTTGCTGTGAGCTGGGATATTAGGCAACTTACGAGGAATTTAAAAGCAACCTTTGAGTTGGTGCAATGAATTTGTCAGTTAATGTTTTCAGTTCTTAGGTATCTTTTATCATTTTATGTTTTGCTTGAGGACTAGCAAAATTTAAGTTTGGGGGTGTGATAACTCTATTATATAGAGTTATCATAAACCATTTTGGGTATAAAATGTGCTAAGTCTTTGAGTTTTTAGTATAAACCTTAGGAAATTTTTATGCTTTTTAGTGGTAATTGTTGGTGTATTTTCAAAATTAAAGAATAGTTCACATGATGGAGAGCTATCATTAGCTCAATAGTTATGTCACAAAAAGTGACACAACATGTCTATTGGAATATAGACAAGTTTTTGTGTGAATAAATATGTTTATTGAAAATACATGTAGAAAAGACACCAACGAAAAGGTACATGTGAAAAGTTACCATTGTAAAGTAACATGTGAAAAGCTACATGTGAAAAGTTACAATTGTAAAGTAACATGTGAAAGGTTATATGTGAATAGATATTGTTTCAAGGTATAAATCAAAGAGTATGATTTATGGAATGAATAGTTATCTATTCATTAGATGTTTATTGAAACAATATCTTTTGCTCAAAAGTTGTGTTGGCAAAAAGTGTAGAAATACTTTTTGGATGTAAGAGATCTTTATGAAAAGGTTGTGACCTTGGAACATAAAGATACTTATTAGACATAAAAGGTGTCTTTATGAAAAGGAAGTGTCCTTGAAGAAGAGACACTTTGAAGCCTATATAAAGGGCTTGTTGTCATCCATTTTGACACACCAAAATTTAGACACAACAAGCAAGTGCAAGAGAGCAAGAGAAAGTGTTTGTGTTAGAATAACAAAACACTAAAGTTTCCACCATCTACAAAAGATTCCGAATTCCTTATTATCATCTTGTTGCAGAAAGTTGGTTTTAAGGCCAAACGACTTTGCAAACCCTCGGGTGTATCTAGCGGTCTAGTTTCGTAAAGTGCAATACGAAAGTTAGACATTGGCTTCATTGTATCCTTGAGACTAGTCGCATCATTCCCCTTTGCATACCTAGTGGTGGGGGCGAATTAAGTCTTAAAGATAGACGCCTATTCAAAGACTCGCCTTGAAGCCAATTTTGCCTATTCTTGAATATCTACATAAACCCCTCAACACCAACAGTAATTAACTTAGATGTCATCAATTTCAATTTATGCACTTTTAGCTTAATTTCTTGTCAAGCTCCTTATCTCAGCCTCTGATCATTTAATCCTTGAATATTGAAGGTAATGCAAGAGAGTGAACCACAATTCCAAAGGATGATGCAAGTGAGTTTAAAGGGCAACAGAGTAAGCAGAAAGTTTTTGGCTGCAGCCAGAATGCAAGTTGGTTGCAGCGAGAAATAGGGTCAAAGTTCACCTGCCAAGTCAGAAAGCTTCTGGCTGCAGTGAGAACCAATTCTTGCTGCAGCCAAAATGATGCTATTAACAAAGGCCAAACAGAAAGTTTCTGGCTGCAGCCAGAACACGTCAGACAGAAATTTTTGATACGGGATTTTAGGTTAAGCTGAGATAGGAGGGGCTATAAATAGAGAATTTTGGACTGAAAAAAAGGGGGATTCTGGAGAGGCTACTTTGGGCAAGTTGAGGCAAGAACAAAAAGGGAAAAGGGAAGAAGAATCAAAAGCTGGAAATCAACAAAAAAGGCTACTTCAGATCATTTTCTCTCTTTTCAGATTTGATTCTCTCTCTAACTCATCTTGTAAAACAATGCTTTTACTTGCTGAAATGTGTACGCTCCTCCTTAGTATGTTGAGCTAAACCTTCTACTCTAGGATTATGGTTGATTTTAATATGTAACTGGGATATTTGGTTGGTTTATTGCTTATTTTCAAAGGAAAAACTGATGTTTACTCAAATTAGTACTTATTGCCCATTTATTTGCTTGATTACCATTTAAATGTGTTTGGGTATTTAGATGACACTTGAAAGAGTTAGTCTAAATTAGGCCTTGATTTGGGTAATGTGTGTTTAATACACTTAGAAAGAAATTTCAGTGTGTTGATTTGCAATTAGAGTAGATATACATTTAATTGCCATACATAGTCAATTTGTAGAACCTTGGCTTAAAGAACTTAAGTTAGTTGTCTCCTATAGACATATAGTGATTCAATTAGACTAAGTAAGTGTGTAATATCTCGACGGAGAATTACACATACTTTAGGATTCCAGACTAACATCAATTTTCATTGAAATTAAGTAATTGAGCCAACCAAACTCCAAGTGAAATATTAAAGGATACCATAATTCTAGCTTATTATATTATAGTTCCCACCTCAATTTATTGATTGCATCATCTAGGTTAGCATTAGATAATTAAGTTACATTTTAATTATTATTCAAAAATTGGTACTTGAATAAAATTAGTTTGTGTTAATTTTGATACTTAGTAACAATTAATAGATCAACTCTTGGAAGAACGATACTCAACTCACTACTTTACTATTTGTTACGATCGTGTTCATTTGCGCGTAATCTTTGCTTGTACTTTACATTAATTTCTGAATATATCTCATATTGCTCAAGTCAAAAATAAAATTTTCATAAAAAGCAAGCAACAGAAGACATTGATTCATCATCTTAAAACTCACTTACATTTTGTCAGAAAAAACAAGTTAGGAGTCAAGAAATAACAACCAACAAGCAATAAATTTTTGTACGAAATATTGACTCGTAAACAGCCTGTGCCAACCAAGGATGGGACATACGAAAGAAGGTGGGCATTTTCCTCTATTACATTTGAGATAACCTTGCTCATTACTCTCTGTCTGTAAAACCGAAACGCCAAGACTTACCGGAACCAGTTGTAACTCAACTAAGGTTGTTCTTTTCGCACTTCGAAGCTTGTGCTGTTTCTACTGGTTGATCCTCCTCCTCTTCAGCATCAGAGGTACGTTCTTCTAGTCTTATGAGGGCATTGGTTTTATTTACTTTTTATCTTTAGCAAATTGGTTCACTTTTGATGAAATTAAGTTCCTTCGTCTGGATCTGATTCTAAGTTTTTTGGGATAAATCTAAAGTTGGGGAAACAGGCAAGCTAGTTGTGTTTCCCAATCTTACTAATTTTGTTGATTGTAAAGTCTTTTGAGCGTTGAGATTATGTTGTTTCCTGCTTTCAAATGTTAATGGGTAAAAGTTAACTGTTGTCAACTGTGTATGGGTTAGTTCTGACTCTGGGGTTTGAGGCAGGGGAAGGTCTGCTGGTGTTTTTTGTAACCAGCTGTGTGTAAGAAGGACAGGTCTGACTTCTTGGCCTGGTTCTTCTTATGTTTGTACAAAGGATTTCCCTTCTTAAGGTTGAATGAATTCTAAATTAAAAAAAAAAAAAATAGCCCAAAATGAAAGTTTGAACACTCTGTTGGACTTAATAAAGCTTAAATCGAAAGTTGGGGCTTGACTAGTTCTGTTTTTGTTGCTAACTAGTGAGAATTGTGTTGTTTCCAAGGGAAGGAAGTTGCATATATGGCAAACACCGACCAAGAAAATTCTCCACGAATTGAAACTCACCACCGACCCCAAGTTTTCGATACGGTGTTACAGCTTGAACCTAAGTGTCGTATTTACAAGGTCCCTAGTCTTTTTCGTGAAAGAAACGAAAAAGCCTACACTCCTCACTTGATTTCAATAGGGCCTCTTCACTGTGATAACCAAAAATTGGATAAAAAGGAGTGGAAAATGAGAACTTCCAAACAATTTTTTTCAAGGATTTCCCCTGAGACATTGGAAAAATTTCAGAGCTACATCGGAGAGCATGGCAGACAAATACGCAGGTGTTATGGCTTGGAATTTTTCTTTAATACTGAGTTCGGGGCTTCCAAGTTTGTGGAAATAATATTAAATGATGCAGTTTTTATCATTGAGCTCTTGTTGATGCACTATGAAGAAGGAGAATTCTACGAGTTAGTATTCCATAGTGAATGGTTTAGTACAAAACTTCGACTGGATCTGATCTTACTGGAAAATCAAATCCCCTTCTTTGTCCTTGAAGATCTGTATAACCTAGCTTTTCCTGTCTCTGATCATTCACCCTCTTTTCTTGATCTTGCTTGTAGTTACTTCTCTATCTATAAAGATCCAACAATGTACCAAAAGGGGATTAAACACTTTACGGATTTAACCAGATGCAGTCTGGTGATTAGTCATCCGTCAATCAAAAATAAGATCATTGACAACAACAGGTACACTGCAACGATGTTACATGAAGCTGGTGTTAAGTTTGAGGTTAGTAATGATCGCTTGCTTAATGTAAAATTTAAGAAAGGCCTGCTAAAAATCCCAAGTTTTGCTGCGTCATATGCAACCGAGACTATTTGTAGAAACGTCATGGCTTGCGAACAATGGGACTTTCGAGATGAAGCTTACTTTTGTAGTTATATTCAATTATTAAATTCTTTTGTTGTCTCTGAAAAAGATGTGGATTTATTGATAAAGAAAGATATAATTGTCAATAATTTTGGTAGCCATAGAGCTGTGGCAGAAATGATTAACAATCTTACGGTGGAACTTGTGGTACCAACTGGGCTCTACGGCGAAATCGGAAGGGATCTAAACCTATATTATGAGAAATCTTGGAAGCCGACAATAAGAACCTTGAAGCGTGTCTATTTCAAAAACATTTGGAGAGGAACTGCGACTATAGCTGCTTCTATTGTGGTGCTACTCACTCTTACACAAACTGTAATGGCAATCTTAGATCGAGCAATTCCCACGAAATAAATTTATTTGCCTTGTAACCCCTTTGAGTAGAAAGCAGTTTGGTTTCAAGCTTTGTTGCTCCTAACATGTATTGTTACTGTTAATGAACAATTGTGTACCTATTAGATTTTATCATATTTTTATGGTATTTGCTTTTTCCTTGTAAGTAACTACTAGCTAGTAGTAGTATTTTATATACTATCACTCATTCTCTTTTTTTCTTCTTTTTTATTCAAGAGTCACAACTCCTTTTTTTTATTAATTATCCCTTATTTCTTATTCAAAATAATTGTATTAAAATAAATTCTTTTGGATGGGGATATGTAGAATGAACAAAGGACAAGTGTTATAGGATAGTAGTTGGTCAACCATGGTTTGGCCTGGATTGTGAGGAATCAAGAAACATGTTAAAAAAAAAACATACATCTCTCCTGAAGAAAACAAAAGGCAAGAAAGAAAGGTACTTATGCATCTGATGAGGATGAAAGGTTGTAAATGGTAAAGTAGGCTGCTATTTAGAGACTTTTGGAGTTTCATTATTTCATGCTTCCTTTGCTTGCATTAAATCATACTAGGATGTTGGTGGGAGTTTTAAACCTTTAAAGGAAAACATGATCGTAGACAAAACTAAGGAAATAATGCAGAACTTGAATATTTGGAGCTTAGAGAAAGGAAAGCTTTTGAACTGGTTTTGTTTTCACTAAGCAAGGCCTCAGGAAAATCCTAAATTATAAATATGCATCTATATGAGATCTTTTATTCCAACTTCTGTGTTTGAACTTATAGACTCTTTGCTTTCTAGTAATCAAAATATCCATGCTCCTTGTATGGCCTCCCTCTTCCTAAGAACCTCCAATCCTCCTGCCCCCTTCTGCAACGATACCATGAATAAGAAATAAAGCATTGACTCCAGTTCCACATTGAAAAAATGTCAAGGTAATCCTGCTTTTACTCCTCTGTTATACATGTTTACTCTGAAAAACTTGTTTTATGACCTTTCTGGATAGTTTTACAATTTTATTTCTCCTTAAAATTTGTGTGCCTGAAGTGTAAAGTTTTTGTCAAATACATGCTTCTTTGTAAATTTGTAGTGTTTGGTTCGTGAATGACATCTCAAGGGCATGGCTGCAGTTTTATCAATCTACATAATGCAGCTTGGAATGAATTTACTCATTGATCTCCTCCAAGGTTAATGCCCATCTCAAGGGCACCGGTTAGCTCTAGTTCAACAGCAGGTTTGAAAATAGGCCGTGGCTTTTATATTGATCCTCTTGCAATTTCTTAAATTATTTATGATAACTGATAAGATAACCCATGCTTTTGCCCCCTCTAGACCATAGGAGAAGACAACATTTCAGTTCATGCATTATTAAAACCCAAATGCGCTCCCACCCATCGGAAAAGTAGGAAGAAAGGCCTTCATATTCGGGGAAATGGACCAAATCGGCCGATCAAGAACTTAAAATGTGTGGCTGCATGCATATTAAAACTCATTAACTTTTTGTCAGAAACAACAAGGTGGGGAGTTAAAGAAAGAACAACTAAACATGCAACAACTTTTTGCACGAAAGATTGACTCGTAGACGACATGTGCCAATCCAAGGATGGGACTTAAGAAACAAGGTGGGCATCTTCCTCTATTACATTTGAGAGAACCTTGCTCATTACTCTCTGCTGTATAAACTGAAACGCCAAGACTCGCCCGAACCAGTTGTATTCAGTAACGCAACTAAGTTGGTTCATTCGCACTTTGAACCTTGAGCTGTTTTTTCGGATTTGATGGCCTCCTCCTCTTCAGCATCAGAGGTACTTATTTTTATTCTTACGAGTATATTGATTTTATTTAATTACATTAAGTTTTTTTGGGGTTAAGTCCAAGGTCGGGATTTAATATATGCCTCAAACTGAAATTTTAAACACTTTTTTGGACTTAATAAGGCTTAAAACTTAATTAATTGTGTTGCTATTGCTAACCAGTGAGAATTGTTGTTTGTTTTACATGAGAAGAAAGTTGCACATATAGAAAACACAGAGCATGAATTATCGCCTATGCTGGGGGAAAGCTCAGCCATTTCGAGCCTGGAAGTGTTAGAGCCTGGGCCTCAGTGTTGTATTTGCAGGGTCCTAACCGTTTTCCTGAAGGAAGGGAAAAAGCCTACACTCCTCACTTGATTTCAATAGGGCCTATGCATCACGGTAACCAAATTTGGGCTCAAATGGAGATGCAAAAGGTTAGATTTTGCAAAAAGCTTTCCGAAAGCATTTCTGAGAAGACAATGGACAAAATTCATGAAATGGTCAAAATGAATTTAGGTTGTATAGGCGTGTCTTATGCCATCCCATTTATCTGTCTGTTGGGGGAGTCTAGGTTTATCGACATAATAGTAAATAATGCAATTTTTATCATTATGCTCTTAAGAAGACATTTTGATCAAGACAAGAATGACTTCAGGCATTTGGATGAAAAACAACGACTTCTTTACTCATGGTAAAGAATTTCATAAAAAAAATTAGTCACAGAACATACATAATATGATATCCAACATCTCACATCTGGTATGAATGTGATTGTTAAGATTTATATAACAATTCAAGTCTATCACTATTAGTAATTTGAGCTTAAGTTTTTTAAAGTCACATGGTTTAGGCCTAAAAAGCTGTTAAGCTAGTAGTTGGACTTAGCTCGTTACAAATGGTATCAGAACCTGCATCAATCCGATGTGAGCTTTCATATTGTTCTAGTGAGATTTTAATCCTGTGAATATGATACCCAACATCCTACATCTGGTATGAATGTCTTGATACCCAACATCCTACATCCGGTATGAATGTCTTGAACTTAAATTTTTGAGGATCACGTGGTTTAGGCTTAAAAAGCTACTGGGCCAGAGTCGTTACACATAAAAATAAAGTAAAAATATCAAATACGGGTTACGTGGTTTAGACTTAAAAAACTATTGAGCTAGCTACTGGGCTTGAGTTGTTACACATAAAAATAGAGTAAAAATATCAAATACTCAATAGAAAAGACAGTAACTGGAATATCTTCATTTTGTGAAAATGGTGTGGTATATAACCACCCTTTGGAGGAAATAAAAACAAATAAAAACAAATAGGACAGGGCAATTGCACAGCAGTGCCATATTGTACTTGTCGACTAGGTGGACATTGGCTTTCAGTCAAGAAACACCACATGCCCTCTACAGCTAATTCCTGATAACTCACAGGCTTTTATGATACAAGAAAATAAAATACAAAATACTATAAAGATAAAAGTTAAAAACAGATAAGATCACGTGTTCTTCTTTTCCAATAACTTTAAACATTTTAGCGCTAGGAATTTCTTCATTGCAGACTCCCATCTTCAACACATGGTGAGTTGTTTAGAGATGAACTTCTAACAGATTTGACGTTACTTGAAAATCAACTCCCGTTCTTTGTTCTTGAAGATATATATATAATCTAGCTTTTCCTGCCTCTTATTCTTTTCTTGATCTTGCCTGCTCTTACTTCAATGTCAAAGATTATTCATCATTGGTGGACAAAGAGATCAAACACTTTACGGATAATTAGATATCAAGTATTGAGGGATTGTCCATTAAACACAGGTATGAGAAACCACAACATGCACAACGCAACAAGGTTACGTGATGCTGATGTTAAGTTTAATTGTGTTGCACTTAATGATATTGGGGTTGGACGCGGTAAGTTTGGTGTTATGTTTAATGGTGTTTCTAATAAATGTCATGAGATTGATGGTCTTCAGTATGAAACTGGTGGGATTAAGTAATGTGCTTAAAAAGTCTATTCCATACAATTTGCTTTCCGTACAATTTCAGGACAGAGTGCTAAAATTGTTAACTATTAATGTGGATTACGAAATTGAGATTCGTTTTAAAAATTTGATAGCCTGCGAACAATGTTACTATTCAAAAAAAGCCATTTTTAGTAGCTATATCAGATTATTAGATTCTCTTGTTAACACTGGTGAGGATATAGATATCTTGGTAAGAAAAGGTATTATTGTCAATAGAATGGGCAGCAGTGCAGCTGTGGCAAATATGATTAACAACCTTGCAATGGGAATTGTACATTCAACTTTGGTCTATGGCGACATCGGGAGAAATCTAAACCAGTATTATAATAATTCTCGGAATTGTAAAATGGCAAACTTGAAACATGTCTATTTCAACAATGTTCGGAGAGGGATTGCGACTGTTGTTGCTTTCATCGTGGTGGTATGCACTATCACACAAACTATATTCGCAATTTTGAAACGAGAAAGCCCATGAAAAAATACTTCTACTAGATCGTAGTTTTTGATTCAATGGAAAATAAAATCAGTCCTTTTATGTGTGTTAATTTGTATTTGTTTCATATGTTTTAAGTTTATTTGCTTGACCCTTTGGGCTTTGAGTAAAAAGAGAGTTTGTTTTAAGCTTTGTTGCTTTTATCATGTACTGCTTCTATCAATGAACAATTGTGTACCTATTGTATTTGATTTTATCATATTTTTATGAGATTGGCTTGTTCTCGTACCCCTTTATGTAACTACTAACTACAAGTAGGATTTTATATAATACTTACTCATTCTCTTTCTTTTTTCTTTTTTTCAAAGACCACAACTTTCTTTATTACTTATAAAATTGTCATATTGTCCAGTTGAGTTTGTTGGTTTTGCTTTTTCTTTTTGCTAAATTCTGCTCTCTGATGTCACTCAAAGCATGCCTCCTGGAAATCAACAAATGAAGCCCCTTGCTTGAGAAGTAATAGACTATTAGTTTTACTATAAACATAATAGCTTTCTCTGAATGTGAACCTATCACGCAGTTCTTATGTTATTGCTGTTCAGGCCTCAAACTTTATATGGTACATAAATATTTGTCCGCTTCATTTTCTTCTTCAAGCTTTCTACTCTTTGAACCTGAGGTTGCATCATTGCGAGGAAGATCCAAGTGGAATTGGTTTCTTCAGCAGTGATATTTATCTGACAATTCAAGTTTACATCAATGCATTGCTAGCATAGTCAGCGTAAATAGAGATCCCTTTTTCTCTCTCAGACACACACATATACATGTATATTTTAGTTCTAGCTTGCATATTGAAATGTATGACATGTAATATTGTTTAATCAGTTTCCTTTTCAGCAAAGTTCTATTTGGTGCTCGAAGACAGAGATGAACCAATATTCAGTACGAAAACCTAAATGTGCAACTCATTGTTATTTCCCTCTCTCTTCCTCTGTTTTTCTTTTATACATTTAGGTCAGAGTTGCCAAATCCATAGTTAAATAATGGCTGTAAGTTTCTTTTTCTTTTTTCTTTTGTTGTACACAACCAATAGCTGTAGCTTAACGGCAGGTTTGAAAATAGGGCGTGGCTTTTGTATTGATCCTGTTGCAATTTCTTAAATTATTTATGATAACTGATAAGACAACCCAGGCTTTTCCCACCTCTGGACCATAGGAGAAGACAACATTTCCGTTCATGCATTATTGGAGCCCAAATGCACCCCAACCCATCGGAACGTAGGAGGAAAGGCCTCTATAATTAGATAAAGAAACTAAAATATGGGCCTGCATGATAAAACTTGTTGACGTTTTGTCAGAAAAAACAAGGTGGGTTGTTAAGAAATGACATCTAAAACAGAATAACTTTTTGTTCGAAAGATTGACTCGTAGACGACTTGTGCCAATCCAATAATGGGACTGAAGAAACAAGGTGGGCATCTTCCTCTATCACAGTTGAGAGAACCTTGCTCGTTACTCTCTGCTATATAAACTGAAACGCCAAGACTTACCGGAACCAGCTGTATTCAATAACGCAACCAAGTTGGTTCGTTTAGCACTTTGAACCTTGAGCTGTTTTCTCGGATTTGATGACCTCCTCGCCTTCAGCATCAGAGGTACGTGTTTCTATTCTTATGAGGGTATTGATTTTGTTTACTTTTCATCTTTAGCTATTTGCTTCATTTTGGATGAAATTAAGGTCTTTCATGTGGATCTGATCCTAAGTTTTTTAGGGGTAATCTATGGTTCAGGCATAAAAAGTGCCCCAAAACGAAAGATTTAACAGTGTTGGACTTAACAAGGCTTAAATCTGAAGTTGGGGTTTGATGAATTCTGTTGCTATTGCTCACTGTCACTGGTGAGAATTGTCGTTTGTTTACATGAGAGGGAAGTTGCATACATGGCAAACACCGACCAAGAAAGTGCCCCACTAACTGAAAACAACGACCGACCGAGAGATTTGGCAATTACTCTCATTGAACATGGCCTATTAGAGCCTACGCCTGAGTGTTGTATTTACAAGGCCCCGATACGTTTTCGTGAAGCAAGCGAAAAAGTCTACACGCCTCAATTGATTTCAATAGGGCCTGTTTTTCATGGTAACAAAAATTTGGCTCTAATGGAGAGGCAAAAGCAGAGATATTACGAAAATTTTTCGAGAAAGACTTCCGATGAGACATTGAAGAAAGCTGCGAGCTACATCGAAGATAATTTAGAACGTATATGCAGGTGTTATGACGCCCAGTTTGTCTTTGAGTTGGAGGCTTCCAAATTCATAAAGATAATATTATATGATGCAGTATTTATCGTTGAGCTCTTCTTGAGGACAATTGGAGAAAAATACGATGACAACTTTTTCCGTGGAGAATTGTTAAGGGTTGAACTTCCAACAGATTTGATGTTACTTGAAAATCAACTTCCTTTTTTTGTCTTTAAAGATCTATATAACATAGCTTTTCCTAAGCCTGCTGCTATCTTTTCTTTCCTTGATCTTGCTTGTTGGTACTTTGATGTCAATAAAGATCTATCATTGGATGAAAAGGAGATCAAACACTTTACGGATTTAATTAGATACCAAGCAATAAGTTCTTACCCACCACTAGACAAACTTGAAGGAATCCACAATCTGTACACTGCAACAATGTTGCAAGAGGCCGGTGTTAAGTTTAAAGGTGTTAAGAACGATGAAGTTCGTATTCAAAGTGACGGGTTTGAAGGTTGTAAGCCTGAAGTTCGTAACAATATAAATAACTTGCTTAATGTAAAATTTGAGAAGGGAGTGCTAGAACTCCAAATAATTACTGTGGGGTATGAAACAGAGACTCGTTTTAGAAACTTGATGGCTTTCGAACAATGTCACTATCCAAAGGAAGCTTATTTTTGTAGTTATATTCTATTACTAGATTCTCTTGTTGACACTAGTGAAGATGTAGATTTACTAGTAAAAAAAGGGATTATCGTCAGTAGATTGGGTAGTAGTGCAGCTGTGGCAGATATTATTAACAATCTTGCTGTGGGAGTTGTACATTCAGTTTGCTTTATGGCAAAATCGGAAGGGATCTAAACAAGTATTATCATAGTTCTTGGAATCGTCGATGGACTACCTTGAAACATGTCTATTTCAACAATCTTTGGAGAGGAACTGCGACTATTGCTGCCTTAATTGTAGTGATACTCACTCTCACACAGACTGTATTGGCAATTCTGGATCGATCAATGCCCACAAAATAAATACTCCTACTTGATTATTTTTTATGTATGCTCATTTGTGTTTGTTTCCCACTTTCCAGTCTATTTGCTATTTGCTTGACCATGTGAGTAGAAAGGTGATTTTGAACTTTGTTGCTCCTATCATGTATTGCTTCTATCAATGAATAAATTGTATGCTAATCAGATTTTATCATATTTTTATGGAATTGGATTGTTTCCTATATCTAACTACTAACTAGTAGTAAGATTTTATATACTATTTTCTTGCTTATTTCTTTTTCTATTCAAAAGTTACATCTTTCCTTTTATTCAAAATAATAGTATTAAAATAAAATTTTTAAATTTGTAAAATATCTATCTTGTAACAACTAAGAAAGTTTCATACGAAATTTTAAACTAAAGGAAAAGAAAAATCAATATCTCAAATGATTTTTCCAAACTTATATATTTTAAAAAAATAAAAAATAAAAATAGATAATTAATCACTAAAGGTAATTGTGTCCGGTTGATACTTTAAAATAAATTATTTTAGAATTAAAATTAAATAAATATAATATTTGTCAATGCAACAGTGTTCTTGGGTCAAACCGTGTAGAACCTGCGCCGGGAAAATTATATCCAGGCCCGCCCAAGTTGGATCAATCCTGGGATCATAATCCGGCCCATGTGGAGCTCTACCAGCCACCCTCCTGGCCTCCTGGGGTTGGGTAGTGATATGAGCTTAAGCTGGTCAGTGTTAGCCCATAAACAAAGGTCCAAATAATAATCCGCATGGCGCTGGCCAACCCAATCAACGAGGCAGTGCGAAGTGCAGCGGCCAAGGGGGGGCAAACTGCAAAGCCAGTGAAAGTCATGGAGGTGCAGGAGAGCGGTGGTGATGCAGATAGGACCCGCATCGAAAGCCACTGGTATTGGGCCACAGCAAGCGTGGCGCAATTTGGATGGGCTGTAGCTTCCTATCGTAAAGGTTACGCCGGTGATCATCGTTTGATGCCCTTCAAAGCTTTCGCCGTCGCTTCTTTGTTCCTCGGCGCTTCTTCCTCCGCATCCGTTGCTTTCCTTAAAGCTTCCGGCATTCACAAGGTGGAAGATTTGATGGAAGTGGGTGCAAGTATAAGAGCTGGGCTTGGAATTCGTCCAAGGGCAGGGGATGAATGAGTCTTTTAACCTTGGTTTAAGGCCATTTTTTCTTTCGGGGTTTCCATTTTTCTTTCCTTTTTAGTGCCTTGTATTGCCTTGGTGCAATGAGTTTTGTGTTTCAGCTCTGTATCTGCATAATCATCAAACAGTGAACTTACTCTCGAACTCTGTCATTCATTATTCTTAAGAAAGATGAAATTTACTCTCTGGAATTTTAGGGCAATGAACAAAGTTTTTGATCTTCAAAACATCAATGGTTTTTGTTTCCTAGGTAGCAACTGCTGGTTTAGTTGTTTTTTCCCGGAGGGACTGCTTAACCTGACCAAAGGAAAGTTTATATCTCACAACATTCTCAGCAAAACAAAACCTGGGAGAGCGTGTCTTTGGTTGCCCTTCAATTGTTTCATGGCAGCAAACTAAGAGCCTGTGAATTTGGTATGACAAATAGGTCAAATACTTTAACATTCAAAGCATAATAAACCTGGAGCGGGACTGGCAAAAAGAACTGTCATAATGTTATTGACTGTAATTTATATAATCAAATGCAGCAAATTAACAGGAGAGTTGTCCAGCACATTCTGGTAGAATTAAGATTTGGAATCCAAAATGTATTATTGGTGCATCCACCAGTGCCACAGGGTGAAGTTAATGAATAAACAAAAAATCCATTACCCATTGACAAAAGGAGAACGGAGAAACAATTGCCAGTCAAATTTACAGAATCCCAAACATTTCCCTCATTCTGGTAGAGGCGGGCTAAAATTCAACCGGTGACTGAGATCAAAATTGGGACACTGAAAACTAAGCTCAAGTTCCAGAACAATCGAATTTTCTGCAGGAGTAAGCTGAGCATTTTTCCCAATCTTAATTTGCTGTCGAAGCCCTTGGCTCAGCTGCTGGCAAATAAGACTCCAGCATTAATTCTGCTGGGGAAGGTGAAGTGATCTGAACAATCAAGTAGGTATACTTCCATTTGTGGTCTGTTTTGTCCTTGAACATTTCGGTAAAAACTTTTCCGGCTCCATGTGGCCCACGAATATAGAAATTGACCTGTTTTGAAATGGTTAAGAAGCAATCACCTATCAAAATGAGAGAACTAGGGCTCAACAATCTTGTCTTCTTTTGTTTGGTATTTTGGGGGGTTTGAGAGGTTATCTCAGAAAAGCACTACAAAATTGCAATGTGCCCGAATAACAAGTTGCTTATAGCTAACAAATATGAAAGATTTTTTCAACATGCTTGTAAAGACTAGAGAGTCACCTCCACATGCTCTACACCATTTTCATCCGTATATATCCTGTTTGGAATACGCTGGCGAGCAGCGCGATTTCTACTTTCTTGACCATAGCCTGTAATAGGATGCCCGATCCTCACCCTAACCTGATAAAAACAAATGTAATCCAATGTGAACGTAGAAATGCAATCACAACCCTAACAGGAACTTCCTAGGCTGTCTTTAAATTGAGAGTGATTGAAGCTTGAAAAGAGAGTAGTAATCTCTTAGTAGGATCTACTTATGATTCATACAGATAAATTCCAAGGCACCATTTAACAATGTTAGATCCAAGACAACAACATACTAGTTTTCACAAACCTGGCCTTCTTTCTGAATTCTTTCCAGAGCATGGTTGAATATCTTATACCTATAAAACCATGGTGTTGAATCAGGTTGGAAGTAACAAAGGGAGAAGACTTAATAGCCAAATTACCAACTAGGCATTTGACTCTTACTCTTTTGGTTCAAATATCAGCTCCTTGAAAACTGCATATGCTGCAGCAGCTGCAACTCCAAGCCCAGCAAGGATTATGACACTGTAGCTAGCCCCCTCTGTAAATGTCACAGGTTTGTCTGGGATATTGTATGTAGGAGCATCGAAGGGATCCTCAACAGTAGATACTTCTTTCCTAGTCTGCTAAAGCAATAAAGACAACAACTAAGTGTAACTGATGTGAAGCTTGAGGTAATCGTAAAGCCTAGAGAACAAAAAAATGCAGCAATTATATTAACTCAACGAGTATAGCATTGGATGAGTACAGCTTAGATAACTCCGAAGTTACTGTTCCCACCCTGGTTGTGCACGAGAACCTTTGAACTCCCACATGATAGATGGACTTTGGTCAATATAAAATAAACTTCAGTAATGTTTATGCTTTGTTTATTCTTTGTTGCTATTTCATAACCAAAATATGATGAAAAAAAGTAAGTCATTCCATGATCATCTTAGAAAGAAAGACAATGATAAATTCCTAATCATTTTAGACCAATCCCTCTTTAGCATCCTTCCAGCCTTCAGGCAGTGATTGCTTCATCATAAAAGAGGATAAACTTACATTTACTGACATATCAGAATTACAAACTAAGCAAATAGATTAACTAATAACATGAAAAGTATTTTTGTGAATAATGTAAAGCTTATACAGATGAAATATTGAGAACATGTAGAGCCAACTGTGTAAGTTAAGATCCAAACCTCAGAAGTTGTTTCTTTTGATTCCCTTGATGCGCTTGAAGCAAAGGATCTAGCAAGGCAAGGAGACATGAGCTTCGATCCATTATTTTCTATGCATGGGAGTGATGCCTGACAGCTAACTATATAATCTCTACCACACTGTCTTCTAAATGGAAGAGGAATTCCAGCTGAACATTATTGTCAAAATATAAATTAAAAAGAATAGAGAAAAGAAGAGAACAATTATCTTATGCTAATCCAACTTGACATAAATGTCTTATGCACTTCACTAAGTACATCATTTATGCATAAAATAATATTCTACCACAACAAACTCATGAAAAGGCAGGTTAGGCAAACATGGAAGTAAGTCCTCTATAACCTATAGTGAAAGGAACAATGATATTAACTGTAAAGTTAGACTTTGGCAACATGACCAATGCAAGAACCCCATAACCTTCATGGAAATTGAGTGGAAAGAATGGAGGGCTCCCTTCTAAAAATTTTCTAAAAATAATTACTTAAGAAGTAAATGTGAACCGTTCTGAGAAAATTATTTTCTCCCAATAACCAATCTAGATTGCTGATTGGCCAAAACCCTCATACATTGATCATAAAAGTTGATAGATAAACATCTATGAGCAATAACTAACCATTAGCTCGTACACCCTGCAGAATAAAAGAAGAAAGTATTTAGTCCGCAGCTATGTAGTAGGAAAAAATGTAAATAGAATAAGAACTACCGCCTCACCTCTGACATATTATTAGCACGAGTCACATATTGTCTTGTAATACTAGAATTACAATCCGCTGGAAACTGCAGTATGTCATCAGAAAATGATCAACAACTGATATAGATTCATCATGTCCAAGAAACACTCTAAAAATAAACAGAATTTGAAAAACTATAAAACAATCATATTAACCAGGGCAAAGCAAGGCTTAGGCTTAACTAAATAAAGGCAGCAGAAGCTCCAATAAAATTGATTGGCACATTGACCTTTTGCTCAACTAACTAGTATAAAATATATGCTGCTAGGCTCCGAATATTTCACATAAAAAATCACCATTGCCAACAGAGCAAATAAAAGAACAACAATGTCCAAAAAGAAAACTACTCATACAAAGCAAGTAATAAACGATCGTACCCTTTTAGCAGATGAAGGAAAACCATCCAAACAAGGCTTAGATTCCATAAGCGATCTCAATAAACCACCCCATCTGCTCCTACTAGATATTACGGACCGCCTAACGTTCTGCTGCATCTTCAACTATACAAACTTAGACCTTTTCTTCTACAAATCAATGCAAAAAAATTCTCTTTTTTTGCTGAACAACAAAGCAAAACAAAAAAAAACCCCCAAAACCCAAAAGCGAATCAACTCAAAAGATGCAAGTATACCATCAACAGAGAGATGGCATTGGGGAAACAAGAAACCCCAGCGGCTGAGGTTTTATTCTAGACACGTGACACCCAAAGCCGCACGTGTCTGTTACGAGCCTGTGCTCGGGTCTAACCTGAGTGACTGAGTCCCATAGTTGCAACAAATAGAGCCTCATTCAAGGCCCAAAGCGTAGAAGGATATAATATCAAACACTTCCGACATGGAGGGGTTAAACAATAATTATGAGATAAAAAAAGGGTTTTTTCTTTTGTAAAATATGAAATATCACGGCGCACAATAGGTATTTCCTTTCCTCCCTCTCCCTCCGTTTATTTGTCTGATTAACAGAGAAGAACAGAGGAGAAAAGAAGGAGCTTTCTTTAGCTGCCCTTTACCAGGTAACCCCTAATCCTAACTTATACATACGCATTTATAGACCTACGCATAGACATATGTAAGATTATTTTTTGTGTAAAGATATAGTGAATCATGTAATAGTACTTTCAGTTGAGCTAACTGACCTGCAAACGCTAAAGCTTTTAAGGTTGCTTTGGGTTCCCAAAATAATGATAGAAGTGGAATGAAAAATGGAAAGTTTTTGAGCCTTGGGGCATCAAAAACTTAAAACCTTTGCTTTTAAATGAGGCTAATTGAATGACTTCTGCTCTTTTGATAGAGAACATGCTAGGATACTAATTGCTATCTGTTTATGTGCAATTTTTCTTTAATTTTTCTTCAAGTTAAGTTAAATTTGGTTGAATCCTCTTGAGTTAAGTATTGCTGTTGCAGTGAGGTTTCTGTTTCATGTTTGCATTTAAGCTATGAATATGACACAACCTATTTCGATGAGCTGTGGTTTTGTTGATGAATTTTATGTTCCTTTGAATAATTTTATAGTGGAAATATGAAGAATGGGTTCTGTGGTAACTTGGTTTTATGATTGATAAGTGGGGTTTGCCATTTTGACATTTTGCAATAATTTTGCTGATAAATAGTGTAATCACTGTTTTGTTTGGTGTAGATGGCTAGATGGGATCAGATTCTGTCCCTTCCCGTACAAAATCCGCCGACCTTGGAGTTCTCTGCTGCTGATCTTGTATGGTCAAAGGTGGAAGGTTGGCGTGACAATATAGATAGAGTTGCTCTAATCCCCTTTGCTAGAGTGGATGACTTTGTTAGAGGTGAATCTGCAAACAAGGACTGTCCAACAAGATTTCATGTTGAAGCAAGAAGGCGGAGGCCTCCAAAGGCACCTTACAAGCCAAAGGTTGACGGTATTCTTGAATATATCCTGTAGGTTCAGCCTCTTTTCTTTATTTTTTTTTTAATTTTTAAATCTTTTGATAGCTTGTGCTCAACGGTCTTGCACTATGATTTGTTTGATTTTAAATTTATCCTGTTGAATTTGTAGGTATTGGTGTTCATTTGGTCCTGATGACCATAGGAAAGGGGGCATTGTACGACCCAGCAGGAATACATATATCCCTAAGAAGACAAATGCTGGTCGACCTAATACAAAAAGAGGATGCACCTGTCACTTTATTGTGAAACGCTTAATTGCTGAGCCGACGGTAGCTCTCATAATATATAACCAGGATAAGCATGTAGATAAGAAAGGGTTGCCATGCCATGGGCCGCAGGACAAAAAGGCTGCTGGAACACGTGCTATGTTTGCGCCGTACATCTCAGAGGATCTCCGCCTCCGTGTACTCTCTTTGCTGTATGTGGGTGTCTCTGTGGAGACCATAATGCAGCGGCACAATGAGTCTGTAGAGAAACAGGGTGGTCCATACAACCGTGATGACCTTTTAACCCACAGGTATGTTCGAAGACAGGAGAGGAGCATTAGACGTTCTACATATGAGTTGGATGCAGATGATGCAGTCAGTGTAAACATGTGGGTTGAAAGCCACCAGAATCATGTATTTTTTTATGAAGATTTCACTGATTCAGACCCTTTTACCTTGGGCATTCAAACAGAGTGGCAGTTGCAACAAATGATTCGATTTGGAAATCGCAGCCTCATTGCCTCTGATTCAAGGTTTGGAACAAATAAACTGAAGGTTTGTCTCTTCCTCCTTTCTTTGCGTTCCTCCACCCACACCTCTAAGTTATGTGACTCACTCTGATAACTGTCATTGTCTGTCCATGAGGACTACTAATATCTTTGAAATTAACTTTCTCCTTTCAAAATTATTTTCAGTATCCTGTTCACAGTCTCATTGTCTTCAATTCAGACAAGAAAGCTATCCCGGTAGCTTGGATTATAACACCAAGATTTGCTAGTGTGGATGCCCATAGATGGATGAGGGCGCTTTACAACAGAGTTCGCACAAAAGATCCTACTTGGAAGTTGGCTGGGTTTATCGTGGATGATCCTTCAGTTGATGTCCTTACAATCAGGTTGGCTATTAAGTCCTTCGTCTGAGCTGACTTTACATGACTATATGCTTTTAATATGTCGTGGAAGAAGATTGTTCCATTGTCTATTATGTTTGTTGAGGAGCATGAGCTTATATGATTTCTTCAATAGTCCTTCTATAGTTATTAGAGTTCAGAAGCACTGGCTTGTAGAACTAGCATGTTAACCCCTTGCCTGCTATCTGATCACATGCCTTTTAGTTCGAGATTGTTTATTTTGTGTTTCCAGCTCCTTGCTTGGCATTGCCTCTTGTGTGTTTTCTAATCTTGAGGTTTCTCTGCTGATATGATTACAATAAATGTGAAGCAAATTGAGGCGTAGCTCATTTTACCCTTTTATCTTTTTGATTTAAACTTGGAGTAACCTAGTTCGGCTTGATTCCCCTGTAGCACAAACGCTTGGTAAGAAAAAAATAACCTAGTTCGGCTTGATTTAGTGAGCTCCTTAAGTGGCATATTGAAATGGTTGTCATGTCAACATGATGAAGGGTTATAACATTTGCACTCTTATATTTTCTTTGTTTGCATTGTATTCAGGGATGTCTTTGAGTGTTCCGTATTGATATCCTTTTGGCGGGTCCGCCATGCATGGCATAAAAACTTATTGAAGAGATGTTCAGAGACAGAGATGTGTGTTGAGATATCAAGACGACTTGGAATGGCAGTTGATGACATTTCCAGAGGATGTGGAAATGTTGATTTGTTTGAGAAATTCATGGAAGATTTTGTTGATTGCTTGGATTTTATGGATTATTTCAAAGCAATCTGGTACCCTAGAATAGGTTGGTTGCTCCTTCTACCTTTTCATGCTGTCTTTCCTGTCTGGTTTGCACCTGTTCCTGAATTCTTTATTTAAATTATCAGTGGGGAGCTACTTTTAGGTAGAACTATCTCTCCCAAGTATAATGTTCAAATTTGCTACCATTTTGACTGTCTATTTTATTTCTCTATATTTTATTATCCATAAAACACAGACGCATAGTATAGATAATTGTAATTAGAAGCAGACGTCAGACAGACTTGATTGTATTAAATGAGTGAAAATTTTATTTTGCTAACAGTTTAAGGCAGTTTTTTCCTATTTGTAAAGACTTTTAACTTGTAGAACAAGAAAATTATAACTTTCTCTTGTTTCAGGGGCTTGGATCTCTGCACTTGGAACTCTTCCACTTGCTAGCTTGGAGACTTGTGCAGCGATGGAATTTTACCACAATCAACTGAAGCTCCGGCTGTTAAATGAGAAGGATCCTTCTGTCTACCAACGCACTGATTGGCTGGTTAATAAGTTGGGTACAAAAGTGCATTCGTACTTTTGGCTGGATGAATACTCGGGGAAAGATGATTTTGCACGATACTGGAAGGATGAGTGGATGAGTGGTTTAACGTCTTGGCGTAAGGCATTGAAGATTCCAGATTCTGATGTTGCCATTGAAGGGAGATGTGCAAAAGTGACTGACCAGCTTGATCGAGATAGAGTTTATGTCGTTTGGAACCCTGGCTCACAGTATGGTATTTGTGATTGTACTTGGGCAGAAATGGGCTATCTGTGTGAGCATGTGTTCAAGGTAATAAAGGTCTTTCATGAGAAAGGGTCTATTTTGCCATCTGTCAGCCTATTTCAGTACAACAAGGCTTTGATTGACATGCTACATTGCCCTCCCCATGATTCCTTGATCTGTGATCATGCTGTTTCTTTAGCAATCTATGTACAGAAACAGTTAAATTCACTAGTTGATCCTATTCAGAAACAAACCAAGGATGCTAGTCAGGATGCAAGTGCAATGGTGGTTTCTGCAAAACAAAATAGAGGATTAGTTGATGAGCGTCCTTGTTTAAATGGGATCAGATCATCTAATCATGAAAATGGTTATGCAGATTGCTCTGAGGCTCCTGCTAGTATTGCAAGTGATTTGGGTAGTGAATCGGTTGATGGGTTAGTTGGTATAAATGACATTTGTGGTAAGGCTGCTGGAGAAGGAATATCTGGTTCTGAGATGGATGTTGACCCACCCTCCTGTATTTCTCCACCTGAATTACCATATCTTAATGAGGTTGTAGCTGGCAATGTCTTTTCAGAGCATGGAGATAGTGATTTAATTAACAAGGTCCCTAATATGAAAAGCAAAGTACCTCCAAAAGAAAATTCTTTAAGAGATGAAAGTGGATGCGAAGAAGATATCTTTAACAAAAATTGCCATGAAAGTGTGATGGCTGCAGAGCTACAACCAGATGAGATTCTTCAAACAAGACAGCTTTTGAAGCCATGCACAGCAACTCATCAGGATGGTTTCGGTAGCAAGAGTAGTGAACCTTTAGTGGCATCCAAGTCCACTCCTGAGAAAGGCACCCCATCCATGTCTGTTACCATTGAGCCACAAGTGCTTGATACAGCTGAAGCTTCAGGAGCTCTCAATCTGGATATCTCAATGGCATCAGAAAGTGAGAATGAGATAACAGATAAGAATCATTCCACTGATCCTACTCTCCCGTCAGATGGAGATCGTGGTAATTTGGGAATTGTTGCTGATCTTGGTGATGAAGCAAAGGCAGGAGACAGCTGTATGGCTGAACACTGAGAAACTTTCACAAATAATTCAACAATGATGAATTATGGTGACAGTCAACCAGCTTCTGAAGTTGCAGCTCAAGAAACTGATGATTCTGGTGAGAAGAAATTTCTTGGTGACAAAACTTCAACAACTGAATCTGAACCTCAAAAGAGCGTTGAAGATGGAAGATGTGGTAATAAGGAGATTTGCGAACAGGTGACTAATCATCAGAATGGTGCTGTTGCTGTGGGAATTGTTTCAGAAGAGGCTGCTAATGACTCTGCAATCAGTGCTGGCTCTGACAAACAATAGACAGATGCAATTCCTTATTTCTTTGTGTACATACACAATGAATTTAATTGTAATTTTGTGATTCAGCCAGTTGCTCTTGAAATGAATGGTATAATCAGCCAACAAAAAATTATCTAGCATTGCCCATATAGATTTCCACATTGCTGCCAAAAGTGGATCATCTGTTGTAATTGTTGAGAAGCTATTGATGAGACATGTTTAAAATCTTATAGTCCACAATCCACATGTTGTAATACATGGTTTCTGTCCTTTTAATTCCCAGCAGAAATTTCACATCAAAACCTTAAATTATTGGTCATTATAATGATAATGTTAATTTCCCTCATGAATGCAGGCACTTGTTGATAATAATTTGTGAATCCCTTAGTTATTATAACCCTGATTCGTTAGCCTGTGAAACTTCAGGCCCAAGTTTTCTGGAAAGTTACATCCTGACAGGCTTTCATCCCTGTTTCTGGGCCGAGAAAGGAAGGAGGGTTAAGGGGCATGTATGTAACTTCAACACCATTTTTGAATAAGAGAAAAAAATGGGAACGTGGGGCTATTGGCGGAGGATAGTGGCAGAAACCGTCTTAACCGTCATTACCGAAACAGAGAAACATAAAACGAAGATAACAAGAGTACAGAATCAATAAGAAAGTTCTCAGATAGAATATTTAGACCAAAGTGAATAGCGAGTCCTCCAAGAGACAAAAAGGGAATGCGTCTGGGTTTTTAGAAAGCGCAAATTGGGGAAAATGGAAGGAAAGCGAGTAGACATGAGTCAGATAAGGAAAGGGCCATGGAAGGCAGAGGAAGATGAAGTGCTGATCAACCATGTCAAGAAATATGGCCCTCGAGACTGGAGCTCCATTCGATCCAAAGGTCTTTTGCAAAGAACTGGCAAGTCGTGCCGTCTCCGTTGGGTCAACAAACTTAGACCCAATTTGAAGAAGTAAGATTAGTCTCTGTTTCTTTCATCTACTTGCTCGTACTTCCACGAGTAATTCATTTTCCTTTTCTTTCTTCTTCTGAATCTTCGTAGTGGATGCAAGTTTACGGCAGAGGAAGAGAGGGTGGTGATAGAGTTGCAGTCACAGTTTGGGAACAAATGGGCAAAAATTGCTACGTATTTGCCTGGAAGGACTGACAATGACGTTAAGAATTTTTGGAGCAGCAGGCAGAAGAGACTGGCTAGGATTTTGCAGAATTCAGGAACACCCTCCTCCTACTCCAAATCACCCAAAATCAAAAAGGATGTTCCTGTCTTTCATAATGTTCCTGCTTTGGAGGTAAACATATCCCATCACTACATTTCATTGCTGTTTTCAAATTTCCAGTTCTGCAAAAATATGGATGTTGTAATTCCATTTGATCAATTGACTTAAAGAAAAGTGTTTAATATTCATCGGGAAATACCTTCAGAGACTTGCATATTACTGCTCTGTTTATTTGAAGGGCTTAAACAGTTTTGCTCACTACTTGCAATTACATCAGAGAGTGCTGACTCTAAATTGAGTATTTTAGATGATTAACACTTTAACGAATCTGCAGTTGAGAAGAGTAAAGTGTTAGTTTTAGTATTATCTTTTTGTCAATTTTTAGGCTCCAAAGTTCAGCTCGTCAATGGAGGAAACATCATACTCCAAGGGCCAATCTTGCTCATCATCCTACATTGACAGCTCTGAGACAACCAAAGTGGAGCAACTTCCAGATCTTGTGAATCCTAAGTTGTATAATATTGATGCAAACGGTGCGCAGCTTGAGCTTATGTCGAGAGGGAAGAACCCATATGCTGAGGCCCAACCACAATTTTTCTTCCCTCAGATCCCACAGCCCCAACCATACCTCACATTATCCCTGGAAAGCCAAGACCTTTTGGCTAAATTTGAGGACCCCTACTTTTCACAAGTGTTTGCACCGATGGATGTTCCTGAACTAGGGAGTGGACATGTTGGGCAGCCATTTCTTGAACCGGTAAGAAGTAGCGGATTTGGTGCAAGGGAAGAAACTGACGACCCCGTCACTCCAGATACCTTCTTTGATGACTTCCCTGCTGACATGTTTGATCATATGGAGCCTCTTCCAAGCGCATCAGAGTAATTCAGAGACAAGAAGGTTGTTTGAGTGTTAACTTTTAACTAGTTTTTCCAATGTTGACTTACCCCTTGTATTTTATTCCTGTTTCTAGGTGTAGGATGTTTTTCTTTTTCTTAAGGGATGAATGCTGTTACTGTAAAGACTTTTGAGCAACAAATAGATGCTTCCCACTTCTTATAAGCGGTGCTAATTTGTTGGGCAGACTGAAGGACAGATCCACAACAATACTAAAACTTTCACATCAACAGCATCAATATGTCACATTATCTAATGAAAAAATGGGCATTGGTTCATCACATTCATTTTCTCAATCTGCATTGTTATCAAAAAACAGGGGAAGGAAAAGGCGGTTTCATGAATTAAAATTGATTATTTCTTCAATCAATGAAATCAAGAATTGATACAAAAGTTATAATGTAAACAAAGCTGACACATCAAGGAGGGAGGCTGAGATATGCTTGAGATGAAACTATCGTGCCAAAGGTTATACATTGTTATTCATGGAGTCATCATTCATCATGGTTTAAGGCAAAGAATCTCTATGGCATTACCTCTAAACATTATGTCAAGTTGCTTGTTGGGTAGTAAGTAACGCCAGTCCTGCCACTTTGTGTAAGCACCTCAAACTTTCCAGCAGCGAGTGGCTCGTATTTGCAAGAGATTGGTCTTCTTAGTTCTGAGTAAGCACAATAATCTACTTCAACGACAATTGTGTCCTCCAAGAATCCAGAAACCGAAACCCCAACTCCTTCCCCTGCATATGAAATGCATAGCTCAATGACCATTCCAAGTGTTTGGTAGTACTTCAAATAGAAATAAAAATGACATTGTTTAGACTCAGAGACCAGATATCCTTCAGCATGACATTGCAAATTGGAAGCCGCCGGAAAAGATGACAAATGGTCACTACAATTCTTGTCTGAAATTGAAGAATGAAGCTTACCATGTGTCACTAATAGCAAGTTTTCTGAGGGGTATTTGTCCGCGAGTGCCTTAATGATTTGTTCATATCTAGTCCTCGTACCAGTCACCGTCTCTTCCCATTGCGGCAACTGTAGATTTTGAGACAAAGAACCCAAATCAGCCATGGAAAACTGCATCCACCTAAGCTGACAAAAATCTAAATTGTAAAGGAAATGGATCAAACACATTGTAAGCACATTACCTCTTTATAAACTCTTTCCACGGTAGGATCCACTGTGCCACTCGGCAGCATAGCCTCAAGCTGTGGCACATCGAAACGAAAGATTCCATCTTTGGGCGCTACATCAAGCCTAATTGCTTCTCTACTTAACATCTCACACAATCCATACTCGATCGAAACCTGGAAAAATACAATAAAATGGGCTCAAGCATTTGAACAACAAACATTAAAACAAAAAATGTAAATTGCTTTTCAACGTATAGTGATCTGACTAACCTTGACTTTTGATGGGTCGATAGAGATAACGTCGCAGGACGACTTGGCATTGGGATCGTCGTCGACGGCACAAAGGGCGGCGACAGCCTCTGAGGCGGTCTGGACGCAGCGGAGGAATGGGGAGACGAAGACTCGGTGGATCGGGAATCCTAGGTGGGCACGAAGCGCACGACCAGTACGGAAAGCCCTGACCAAGCCGTCATGTATAAGCGGTGGGTCCCATGGCCTCTCCGCCGTCACTACCCACGTGGGGTCGAAGTTGTCCATACGGTCCCCGTGCCTCATCACCACCACGTTCTGGTAATACGTTTTCGTCTCCGAGGAATCCATCGCTGTCGCTTTAAGGATTAAACTTTCCCGACGAGTCAAAGGTTGTCTGTCTCTGGTTTTCACGCGAGTGTAGTTTTGAGTTCGGATGGAAGCTATAAAACAGTTGGGTAATCTCGCTGCCATTTGTTACCCGCTTTTCTCTCCTGCTTATAGTCATTTATGTTATTAATAAAATAAATAGTTTAACATTTACTCCTACAATTTAAAATTTTTCAATTTAAAATTTTTCAATTTAAATTTATGAAGTATAAAATTTTTGCAATTAAAAAGAATTACCTTTATCATTGTTATTCAAAAGAAATATGATCCATTTTATAAAAAAAATCCGTCTCTTTTCATTCATTTAATTGTTTAGATGATTGGGTGATAAAAAAAGTATGTAAAGTGTTTTAATTCGAGCAAGTAGAAGATGTTAAAAATCTTATAATCATAGATAGTATTCGTCTTATCAAATTAGTCATTTTTCGGGAAGAGTAATGATTTATGATAAAGTGATGTTTGAATTAAGAAAAAGTAGACAAGATGATTAATAATGACAATAATGTTACGAGATTGGATAAGAAATATTATGTTATATTTCAAAATTTATATTTTAATTTTTATAAAAATAAAAAGAATAAAGAAATATATACATAAAAAAATTTTTCCTTTGCTTGCATAATTATGGTTGCGTGAGAGCATAGTTGCGTGGAATGTTTTGGTCTACATCAAACAAATACTTGTCAAACTCAATTTCATTATTCTTTGTGTTAACCATGGACTTTGCATGAACATTTCAAGTTTTTTTCGCGAGGTATTACTTTTCTGCAGTGGGTAGATGACACGAGAAAGCATTCAGAAAAAAAAAATTTACTACCACTTTCAAGGTTTTTTCCTGGAAATCGGTTGTAATTCTTGGAAAAGTTTATGTTCCAACAGAACCATCCATGACGATGAGGATGAAGAAGTTCAGGCTGTGGCAGACAACAGCCCACCCACAGACCTCTATTCTGGGCTGAGAAAATCGGTAGAAAGCCCTCTGTTAGACTCACTGATTTCCACAGGCCCATTGAAACAGTGCTGACACCCCCATTCAAACCTTCGGAACTCATAAATCTGAATATTGTATGTTAATATTTGAGGACAGAGATCAAATCATACAATAACGAAAGAAAGGATTGATTTTATTATTGATAATAATTGTATTATTTATATCAACGCATCATGCATGTAGAGTTGCAAATGCAGCAAATTAAGCATTTTACTTATCGTTCCATTTAGGGGAGCGCGTCTTATTGGGTTCAAACTTCTTGCACCAAAGCGGGTTGCCATCAATGTTGAACATGCATTGCTTCGTCCCAAAAGCAGTCATCATTTGTGGAATACTAGCTTCCTTGAAAACAATCTTTCCAAATAATGGTATCTGATTTTTATTCCACGGGCCTGGCCAATGTACATATATTTTTTCCACACATTCCCAATATGTGCTGCGCACAATAAACATATAATCATTATCAATTATCAACAGAAACAAAAAAATTCTTAAAAAAATAAACAACAGGGTTTTCTTTTTTTGATTATTTCTATTCACTTTGATAGTTTGAACGCATGAGAATTAGATTGGTGGAAGTTTGTGAGTGTTTGAAGTCACATTTAGAATGACCATATGTACACTTACGAGTTAAAGAATTTGACAATTTCCATCTCTGGTATAGGGCGTCCATACGAGAATGTTAGGAACAAGGACCGATCTGATTCAGGAAGGGGATAATACTCCTCAGCATTCGGATTTAGTTTAAATATTGGAACCGGTTTTGCATTTGGTTCAGCAGTCCCCCTATTTTCCACGATAGTAGGCTGGGCAGGTTGATGATCAGAGCATTCGGCATGATAATTCACCGAGCCATGTCCATGGCCACGGCCACGTCCACGTCCACGTCCACGTTGACGGCCACGGCCACGTCCACGTTGACAGCCACGGCCACCACCTGGTGGCGCTCTTTCTCCCGAGTACCGAGTCCTCCTTGGTTCCTCCATGGGATTTTCATGGAAAAATGAAGAGGATGACTCGTAATTCTGTGTGTTTTCAAACGGGACATAGGGAGTGAAAGGGGGGATGACTATGGGGATATACACTGCAATCCAAGTGAAGAACATTGCGATGGTTCAGGAATGTTGGCTTTACAAGGAAAAGGTAGCATATGCTCGAGAGAGGGGGTGAGTATGGGGATATATATTGCAAAAAAAAAAAAAATGAGGAGCATTGCGATGGTTTAGGAATGTTGGCTTTACAAGGAAAGGTACTATATGTCGAGGGAGGCTGTTTCTTGAGCAAGCGCAACGTTTGCAACTAAGCAACTTTGCTGCTCTTCTTATTGCTTCATACCCTCCCAAGAATTTGCCATCTCTCATTTTTAGAGGGCTGGCTTGTACTATTTTGACCATTTTAACAACATAATTTCTAAAATTTGAGCCATTTGATTCAATGGATTGAGACATATGTACAAGTCAAATTCACAAACCATAGAATTGAACTTGAATAGAATCAGAAAATATGGATAGCATCATTCCTTTTAAAGAAAATTGAGCAAATTTAAGTATGTCCACTTCGTGCCGACTTGGCGATGATAATATCTTACTTCGTTTAGAGTATATTTATAATGATAATTTAATTAATGATGATTCATGTATTGGTGTCAATTTCTATATTAATATTATTTTTATAAGTTAATATATACAATCTAAATATGTATTCCAGCTCGTAATGAATTGTAAAAGATATTTTTATTTTCAAAAATTAATTAACCAAAAGAGCTATAACATGATTATTAAATCTTGCGTACTGAAAACAATTAAACATTTTCATTGTTCATCATGATTTAGAGCAGGATGTCCAGAACATGAAACAAATTCAGACATTCGATAGTACTGTTAACAGCAGATTGAATCTATTTATGAGAAACGCTTGACTTTAGAAACGAGGGCAATTTCTGCTTCAACAATCAGACTATCATAGACGATGTAACCCTTGGATGCATCGTGGAGAAGCTTCAGCGGCATGAATTGTGGGTAACCCCAGTTTACACTTGTTGCACTGAACCAACGTTCGACTGCAAGTGATGAAAACAGAAATATAAAATCAAGAACATCAGCAGACAACAAACAAAACTAATATCAATAACACTTAATTGGCCAGGTTTTCTTGTTTACCTGTGAATTCCATGTGATTATCGTTGATTTGGTTCCTTACCCGTAGCTTGTATTCTGCATATACTTTCCGCTTAGGGGGAAGCTTCTCAGCCTCGACTAACTCTAGGAAGAGAGAGAGTGCTTTGCCCTTAAATTTCACGTTTCCCTTGGGATAAACTGTCAATTTCCTGTAAGGCCAGAAGGCACAAGCGGCAGCAGCTATCTGTGATTAGCAATTTTCGATTTAATTTGGGTAACAATACGCAAATGAAGTGGCAAAATTCAATTAGAAAGTACCATTTTGAATGCCCAATGGTACGAACGGAAGATTCATAATACTTCTTGTCTAATTTCGAGAAATTGTCCATCTTGAAAGTTATGGTATTGTCCTCAGGCTCCTTGATCATGGAAAGACACTCCCATTTACAATTGCGTTCCATTAGAAAAACCTCTGCCCCAAATATGCAACAATCACCAATAAGGTAACCATTGGAAGTGTCATTGAATGACTCGAGCGAGAGTAATTGGGCGAAGCCCCATTCAGTCTTCATCCAATGAAATCTCTTGACTGCCCCATCAGCATCTGTAAAATTTATTTATCAGCATATTAACAAATGGTCTGCAATTATCACGAAAAAAGGATGTGAAATTTAAAGAAACGAAGGACAAATAACCTGAAGCTGGTACATAGTATACCTTCAATGGTTAAGTACTTGTCCCGAATCTGGTCAAGCACGAATAACCTGAAGCTGAAATGGACTTCCCAAGTATGAGGTAAATTTTCTGTTTCGTCCATTACCAAGTAAAGGGAGATGAAGCCACTTCCACTGCGTTTATTGTCTCCGTTTGGGTAGAGTGACAATCTCCTAAAGGAAAACCAATTTAATTTGAAGAAAGAAAGGAAAAGAAGTTCAAAGAAAAGTGATTAATGAAAAGAAAACACGAACCATTTGTGACCCGCAGCTTCAAATACATCAGATTCATACTTATCAACCCCTGTTTTGGCCAACAAAGAGAACGATTCTACTTTAAATAAGTAGTGAGCTGGAGGGAAATCTCTTATAGTTCCTCTGATTCCTACAAACATAGCCAGAGAAAAAGGCTAGCATCCTTGCTCTCAAATCGACTAATTTTAATAATTAGAAAGGACAATTCCAAGGAGAAGGAAGAGAACTTACCAAGTTTTTTGGAGTTGTCGTCCATGAAAACCACTATAAAATGTTTTATACTTTTGCTTTTAACTTTTTCTTTTATTTGTCATATATATATAGAATGATAAAGGAATCAAATTTGCAGAAATATATTTATTTTCGTGGGGAGGGGTTTTAATAAGCATTGTCCTAGAATTTTCTTGTCATGCATGCAAAACTTGGAAGACCTCTTGGGTTTAACATCCTTACCTTATAAACTATGAACACCTTTGGAATCTCTCCACCTTGAGGTTTCAAGGTTTACAAGTTTTATGCTTACCTTGAGAAACTCACAAGACCTCCAATCTGTCTACTTAGGTAGAATTATAGGGGACTTTTGATCTATCCATTTGAAATTATTGATCGAAAAGATTAAATTAGAGAGGTTAAATTTCTACTCACAATTGTCGATAATGAAAAAGTTGGATGCCTCTGTGGCTAGGGGAACACGAAATATTGATCTCAGGGTTGGCTTTGATTCCTACTACTTCTGGTTTTTGACCTCTCATTGATTCCTTTCTTCAGGTTTTTCCTTTCGTTTTTTATCTTTTATGATGAGGTGGTCAGCATTCTCTTAGGACTTGCAGGAACAAAAATGAAGATATTATAATTGGAGCTCAAATTATTAATCTAAAAAAGTAGAAATGCACCCTTGTGAATTTCTCTAGATTTATGTTTCTTTCAAAAAAAAAAAATGAATTTCCCCAGATTTATGTCTTCCATCTCAAATGGGGGAAGAAAAAAGGCATATTCTTCGAGATATTAATCCAAATTTGAAAAAATTTACCTTGACGTTTTCATTTTCATTTTCGGATGTGACGTTTAAACAATTTAATTAATTTAACTGAAATGATATCAAAGACTATTGACTTGAGAGATTTTGATTTTGCTAGTCCTGTGCTTCTTCTAAGCAATTACCATATTGACAGAAAGAACAATGTCCTTAATTTTGATTATAAAGGCAAATTAATTTTAAAAATTTCACAATCACATCAGATCCAACATGTAAGACTAAGAAAAACATGAGTAGCCATTGTGCTTATTCAAACCTAAAATTCTATTTAACAGCAACTGAATTTTAGCTAGCTACGGAAAGCTGGATTGTTGCAACACCACTGTTTTAAGTGCATTGAGATAAATATATAGATTTCCCACCGCGTGGAGGAAGTGAGGTATCAAACAGAATGTTGTAAATCTATGTAGTTGTTGTGAACATTTATTATCCTTGTCCATCGGGGCCAAACTTCTCCAATGAGAAAATAAGCAGTCAGTGGGCGTGATAGACAAGTATATTCTAGCAATGCTTACTCAGTGGGACCCACGCGGCTACTGATTAGTGGAAGTGTGGTTGCTACTGGCTAGACAGTTTGTCACAAACAGACTAATCTATACGGTATTACTGTCACATCTGGAAGACCTTGTGAAAAACATGGTGGAAGTAAAAAGACTGCGCAGCAGGGTGGGAGAATAATGGGAACATTCTCATTAGAAAAATAGGGTACAGTACAAGTTGAATATATACAGTACTATGTTCAGATGAGAGAGAAAAAAAACTCTAACTAATCCTAAGTTAAGCAACTTAACTAATCTTAACTAATTTTCGAAAGAATGGCTTATTAGTAAAACGGTGTGCTTCATCTAGTCTATTGTCTGCCTTCCTGTGTTTAATAAAATGGTGCGTACAACAGCTCCCCCTGTCCTGCTTATGGCTTCACTTCTTCAGAGTCTTGACTTCTCTTCTTCATCAAGTGTTCAGCCATTTATAATACTCTAGGACTTATTTCTTCATCTCATCTCTGATACTCCCCCTCAAGATGAAAGATGGATGTTGTCAACGTTCATCTTGCTCAACAGATTCTGAAATTGCTTAGGCAGCAAAGCCTTGTCAACATGTCTGCTATCTGCAGATTTGTTGAGATGTATACTGGCTTGATCTCTTCTGTCATAACCTTCTCTCAAATGAAATGATAATCCATTTCAATGTGTTTTGTCCTCTCGAATTTTTGCTAATATGTATAGCTGATTGGTTATCAAAATATAGCTTTACTGTCTTTTCTTGTTTGACTCCAAAGTTTGACAGAAGGTGTTTTATCCATATAATCTCACAGCAAGTTGTGGCCATAGATCTGTCTTTTTTACAGCAAAAGGTTTTTGAACAATAGTAGTCTTTATTTAAGGTTGAAAATTTTTTAATTTTCCAAGAGTAGGCATTATACCTAAGTGTATTTAATGAGATAAATATACTTGAAATCATATAATTTCAATAAACTTTAAAGTTTATTATAATCAATTAAGTATATTTAAAAATATGTCAAGCAATTTTTTTTTTTTAAAAGCAGATTTTATTCATCCATCACTAGTGATGCCATGGTAAGTCTCTAGCCTAACAAGCACAAGACTTTGATGTCAAGCAATCTTATGTTGTAGTATGAACAAAATTAAGGTTTATTATCATTAATTATAAGTAATTTTAATATTTATTTTTAATCAATATGTAAAGTTACATGTGCAACACATGTGTTTGAGTACTATATATATAAAAGTTAAATATAAAATATTATGAAATTATAAATAAAAAAGTTCACAATTTATTATGTTGAGTTTTATGTTTATTAGAATTCTAAATCATATTTGATTAAGATTCTTGTTTATATACAATATTGAGTAATTGTATAGTTTTAAACTTCTTATTCCACATAAAGTCCTAATCACATTCTACTTTGAACTTTTATATTATAAAAGTGGATTTCCAAGCTTTAAAATGGTAAATAGTGATTTGAAAGCTTTAAAAAGGGGACACTTTGCAGCTTTTTCTTTTGTTTTAGGTGGAGTTAGAGTAGTTTGAGTAAGTGTTTTAAGGAGGTTATTGAGAAAGTGTGTGCAAGGGATCTTGGATTGGTTTGGAAAACTATAGAGGTCAATTTATTGTATTTTAATTTCTCAATAATAGAGGAACAGTTTCACTCCGTGGATGTAACAAGAAACCGAATCACGTAAATTCTTGTGTTTTTCTATTTACATGATTTCTCTTAATTTTATCTTTGTTGTTTTTTGGGTAATTTTCATAACATATTATTAATCAATTTAGATTAAATTGAATTCCATATGTTGTAACTTTTCGCTTTTCAATTCATTTTCAGACGTGACATTTAAATAATTTAATTTGACTGAAAAGCTATCAAAGACTATTGATTTGAGAGACTTTGATCTCTTGCTAAGTCTTGTGCTTCTTCTAATCAATCACTATATTGAAATTGGTCTGTATTTTGCGATTTGGTTTCTTATTGGGTTTGTTGTGTGATCGGGTCATGTTCCTTGCGTTTGATTCGGAGGATTCATCACCTGGGATGAGTTCTGAAGTAACCATGTGGTACAGGTTAAGGTAGTTAGGATTGTGCTCGTCTTTTGTTGTTTTGAGTTTGATGGCGAGCTTTTGTTTACTGTTTTGTTCTGGTAGCTTTTTAGTGTTCAGTGGCAAGCTGTGTATATTTTTCTGATCTTATCTCATGCCAGTTTCTTTGTGCCAGGTAAAGTCTTCCGCAGGTTAAAGACTTGGTATGGCATACACAATTTATGACGTTTACCATTTCTCACAATTTTTTCTAAGATTGATTACTTTTCAAAAAAATTACTATATTGAAATCTAGGGAGTTGTTGTGAACCGAGGAATAGTAATTAAGAGACCCTAGAATTTTCCCTTCCATAATACATGGAAGGAGACCTTTAGACTTGTAAGTAATCAGTTCTCTTGCTTTCTGAAGACCAGAAACAGTAAAAATAACCAAAATATGCGCAAAATTTATTATCCGTGTCCATCAGGGCAAAACTTCTCCAATGTGAAAATAAGCAGTCAATGGGGCGTTACACAAGTATTTCCTCTGCTTATTCCTGATGATGATTGTAGGACTGCTTCCTCTGTTGGACCCACGCGGCTACTGCTCCTTGGAAGGATGGTTGTGTTGAAGATGGGAGTCTGCAATGAGGGAATTCTTAGTGCTAAAATGTTTGAAGCTATTGGAGAAGAAGAACACGTGATCTGCTTTCAACTTTTATCTTTATAGTATTCTATATTTTATTTTCTTGTATCAGAATAGCCTATGAGCTATCAGGAATTAGCTGTAGAGGGCATGTGGCATTCCTTGATTGTAAGCCACTGTCCACTTAGTGTCCTAGCCGACAAGGTGCAATATGGCACTGCTGTGCAGCTGCCTGCCCTGTCCTATTTGTCTTTATTTCCTCCAAAGGGTGGTTATATACCATACCATTTTTCACGAAATGAAAACAGGCCAGCTACTGTCTTCTTTTTGCTCTGTTTTCATGTTTGCTCTATGACTGATTTTTTCTAAGAAATTCTTCATGGTATCAGAGCGTTTTTGAGATCTTGAGGGACTGTGGCTGGTAAAAGAAAAGCTACTACTCATTTGTGTAAAGTTCCAGAGAAACCAAATGGCATTAGCAAGCTACAACGCCTCTGCTCCTCCGGTTTTCAATGGTGAAAACTATCCTATATGGGTAGTAAAAATGAAAGCCTATTTACGTGCTTTTGATTTGTGGGACGTGATTGAGGTAGGTGGAGAGCTTCCAGTCTTAAGGCAAGCAAACCCCACCATCGCTCAACTAAAACAACACAATGAGGATGTAGCCAAAAGATTTAAGGCACTGTCATGTATTCATTCTGCCGTCTTAGACTCCATTTTCACTCGTATTATGGCGTGTGAGTCACCAAAAGAGGCTTGGGACAAGTTAAAAGAGGAGTTCCAGGGCAGTGATCGAACACGGCAAATACAGGTATTAAACCTGTTGAGGGAGTTTGAAGTCTTGAAGATGAGGGAGGATGAGTCGATAAAGGAGTATTCTGACAAGATTTTGAAGGTGGTCAACCAGCTTAGACTTCTTGGAGAAGATCTGCCTGAGAAACGAATAGTGAACAAGGTGCTTGTGAGCCTGCCAGAGAAGTTTGAGGCTAAAATATCTTCTTTGGAGGACTCCAAAGATCTGACCAAGATAACTGTCACAGAGCTTGTGAATGCTCTTCAAGCTCAGGAGCAAAGGAGAGCCATATGACAAGAAGATCAGACTGAGGAAGCTTTTATGGCTAAAGCAAAAGGCAAGTTTTTTCCTGGAAGAAAGAAAAATGATGGTGACAGGAAAGATAAAGGGAAAAAGGTGAATGAAAAAAAACCAGTGAAGCAGAAGAACCAATATCCTCCTTGCCAATATTGCAAGAAACGAAATCATACTGAGAAGTTTTGTTGGTTTCGACCAAACGTCAAATGTAGATCTTGCAATCAACTTGGTCATGTGGAGAAGGTCTGTAAAGCCAAAGGAACTGCAAATGAAGAGAAAGCAGCTATTATGGAAGAAATAGCAGAAGAAGAAGAAGAAGTTCTCTTTGTTGCACAGAATGTTTCTGGGGTTGAAAAGAAAGATACTTGGCTAATAGACAGCGCATGTTCAAGCCATCTGACTGGGAATGAAGCCTTATTCACTACACTGGATAGAAACTACAGGTCAAGAGTTAGAATCGGCAATGGTGATTATCTTCAGGTTATGGGTACTGGCATGGTTGGAGTTCAAACTTCATCAGGAATCAGGTACATTTCTCAAGTTCTATATGTTCCTGAAGCCAGTCAAAATCTTTTAAGTGTTGGTCAGTTGCTCAAAAGTAATTATGAGCTAGTTTTTAAAAACCTCAGCTGTTCTGTGTTTGATTCCTGTGGTAAGGAACTTTTTACTGTACCTATGAAAGGTAAATGTTTTCCAGTTGATTGGATGGAAGTTGAGCAGTGTAACTATATGTCAACTGATGATGACAACAAGAAATGGCACAGGAGGCTTGGGCATATAAATTATAAGTCTCTAAAAATGATGTCTGTTGCAAATTTAGTTGATGGTCTGCCTAGAATTACATGTGGTTATCATTTATGTGATACATGTATGTATGGAAAGCATGCTAGAGAACCATTTCCAAAGCATAGCAAGTCAAGAACCACAGATGTTCTTCAGGTGGTGCACTCAGATGTTGGAGGACCAGTTAAAACAGCATCACTAAGTGGCAGCAGGTATTATTTGCTATTCATAGATGATTTTAGCAGATTTGGTTGGATTTATTTCCTTAAAGCAAAATTTGAGGTTTTAAGCTGCTTTGTTAAGTTTATTGCTATGGTTGAAAAGGAGTCAGGCCATGCTATTAAAGTTTTGAGAACAGACAATGGTAAAGAGTATACTTCAGGAAAGTTTGAAGACTATCTGAGTTACAGGGGAATTAAGCATCAGTATACCATGACATATAGCCCCCAACAAAATGGGGTTTGTGAGAGAAGGAACCGAACTCTTATGGAGATGGTTCGATGCCTTTTATTTGAAAAAAAATTGCCCAAAAGTTTCTGGGCAGAAGCTGCTCATGTTGCTACTGCTCTATTGAATATATTTCCTACCAGGGCACTCAACAATACAACTCCTTTTGAGGTCTGGTACAAATCAAAACCAAGTGTTACTCACTTAAGGGTGTTTGGTTGCATTTGTTATGCTCATATACCCCAAGCTAAAAGAACAAAGCTTGATGCAAAGTCACAATTAGCTGTCCATATCGGTTTTGGTGAGACTACAAAAGGATACAGACTCTACAACCTGGAAACAAAGAAAGTTTTTATGTCTAGGGATGTAAAGTTTGAAGAAAATTGGAGGTGGAATTGGGAGAAACAAGAAATAGAAAAATCAGTTAATGTTGATGTTGTTGCTGATTCAGATGCTGGAGGGTATGTGTTGGATGATGATAACATTGATGAATTACCTGTAAAAGGTACTAGAACTCTGCAAGATGTTTATGAAAGATGTAATGTGGCACTACTTGAACCAGCAACTTTCAATGAAGCTCAAGAAAGTGAGGAATGGAGACAAGCAATGAAGGCTGAGATTGATATGATTTACAAGAACAACACGTGGACTCTAGTAGAAAGACCAAAGAACCAGAAGGTAATAGGTGTGAAATGGATCTTTAGAGCTAAGTATAATGCAGATGGATCAGTAAATAGATACAAGGCTCGACTGGTAGTAAAAGGGTACTCTCAAGTATATGGGGTTGATTACTTGGAAACTTTTGCTCCGGTGGCAAGACATGACACAATCCGGTTGCTTGTGGCTTTGGCAGCTCGAGAAGGTTGGAGAATTTGGCATATGGATGTGAAGTCTGCGTTCTTAAATGGCTTACTTACAGATGATATATTTACTGAACAACCTGAGGGGTTCATCAAGCAAGGAGATGAAACCAAAGTCTGTAAGTTGAACAAGGCTTTATATGGGCTTAAGCAAGCACCAAGAAGCTGGTATGAAAGAATCGACTCCTACCTCAGCAGCAAAGGTTTCAAAAGAAGTGACACAGAGCATACTCTTTATGTCAAGAAAATAGGTGAAAAATCTCAACTGATTGTTGCTATTTATGTAGATGATCTGCTTATTACAGGTCCAGATGGTGATGATATATTAGAGTTTAAAACTCAAATGACCCAAGAATTTGACATGACTGATCTTTGTGAAATGTCTTATTTCTTGGGAATGGAGGTGATTCAAGGAGTAAATGGAATGAAAATTCATCAACACAAGTATGCAAAAGATCTGTTGAAGAGATTCAAGATGGATGCTTGTAAAGAGGTTAGCACACCAGCTGCGTTGGGAAACAAATTATGTAAGGATGACGGTAGTCCTAAAGCTGATGAGCACCAGTTCAGAAGTATGATAGGTTGTCTGTTATATCTAACAGCAACGAGACCTGATATTATGCAAACTGTAAGTGTGCTTTCTAGGTACATGAACTCTCCTTCAGAAAGTCATTATTCTGCTGCTAAGAGAGTGCTAAGGTACTTAAAAGGAACCTTGAGTTTTGGACTAGTCTACTGTAAGAAAGATAGCTCAAACTTGCAGGGGTTCAGTGATAGCGACTGGGCAGGATGTTTGGATGATTCTCGGAGTACTACTGGTTATTGCTTCTCCTTTGGTAGTGGTATGTTCTCCTGGAATTCAAAAAAGCAGGAAGTTGTTGCACAGTCATCTGCGGAGGCTGAATATATAGCTGCGGCTTCAGCAGTAAACAATGCTTTATGGTTGAGAAAGGTGCTTAATGATTTGGGTTTTATTCAAACAGAAGGAACGGTGCTCAGAGTAGATAATCAATCAGCAATTGCGATTGCCAAAAACCCAATTCAGCATGGAAGGACAAAACATATTCGAGTAAAGTTTCATGCTATCCGTGATGCAGTAAAAAATGATGAGATTGAGTTGGAATACTGCAAAACGGATGAACAAGTTGCTGATATACTCACTAAGACTCTCAGCAAGGAGAAGTTCATCACTTTACGCACCAAGTTGGGAGTGCTCATGGCAGATCCCATGGAGGTGTGTTGAAGATGGGAGTCTGCAATGAGGGAATTCTTAGTGCTAAAATGTTTGAAGCTATTGGAGAAGAAGAACACGTGATCTGCTTTCAACTTTTATCTTTATAGTATTCTATATTTTATTTTCTTGTATCAGAATAGCCTATGAGCTATCAGGAATTAGCTGTAGAGGGCATGTGGCATTCCTTGATTGTAAGCCACTGTCCACTTAGTGTCCTAGCCGACAAGGTGCAATATGGCACTGCTGTGCAGCTGCCTGCCCTGTCCTATTTGTCTTTATTTCCTCCAAAGGGTGGTTATATACCATACCATTTTTCACGAAATGAAAACAGGCCAGCTACTGTCTTCTTTTTGCTCTGTTTTCATGTTTGCTCTATGACTGATTTTTTCTAAGAAATTCTTCAGGTTGCTACTTGCTAGACAACGTGTCGTTGAGTCACAGAAAGAAACTAATCTATAAGGCCAAAGCTGATCCCGTGTGAAAGAGGTTCTCACGGTTGAATTCTGGACCCAGATAGTGAGCTAGGCAAAAAGGGGAATGGACCACACCATGAATTTTCTGTGTAAGAATCGAAATTCCACTCTCTGTATCTCTATTCATAGTTATCGCTCTTCACTTTTAGAAGACTTTGACTGCAGAAATAAAGCTCTTTAAATTTCGGCTTTCTGGGAATTAACATGCGACAACAAGAACTTGCCATATATGATAAACTTAAACATGAGCTTAGCTATTACAACTCTCATAATGGTGATGGTCTGGAGTACTACCGTCCTTTCTTAAGCTGCATCTCAAGTTGCCGCAACTACCTCAGCAACAACTTTGTCACTGGAACGAGAAGCGAAGGCTCTGCTCGAGAGTGGTTGGTGGAGTAGCTACAGCAACGACACTTTGCAACGTTGCAGCTGGCCAGGTATCTCTCGCATTGATGCTGGAAACGTTATCAATATTTACCCACTTTCTGACGTTATCGAGGTTGGTGATAAATTTCAGAATATGGACATCTCTTGCTTTCCAAACCTTGTTTCTCTCTGTCCTAAGTAATGGTCAATGGTTCCATCCCCGAGGATATTGAAAATTCGAAAGTACTGACTTCATTGGATCTCTGTTAAAACAAGTTGAGTGGACCAATTCCGCCTCAAATTGGTAATTCTTCCAATCTGGAAGAGTTGAACTTAAGCAATAACAATTTACAGGGTTTCATTCCTTATCAAATCAGCAGTCTTTCATTGCTGGGCCGTGTAGATCTCAGAAACAATGATTTCTCAGGTGTTATTCCATACAATCTTCTTAATGCAAAGTATAATTACTTAAATTTTAGCTGTTATAAAATAGATGCTATGGTATTTGGTGGCAACAAAAATTTAGCACCCTACTCATGTTCTTCAATGGAGAAGAGTTACAAATTTCTACCTGTTATCATAATCATCGATTTCTTTCTTTTCGGGTGTTTATTATTACTATTATTATTATTATTTTGGAAGTATAAGGTCAAGGTCAACCCAACTAGTGTACTCCAAACCACGACCAATGGAGACCTGTTCTCGATATGGAACTACGATGGCAAGATTGCTTATGAAGACATCATAGCAGCAACAAATGATTTTGACATTCGATACTGCATCGGAACTGGTGGTTATGGAAGTGTCTACAGAGCACAGCTACCCAGTGGCAAAGTAGTTGCCTTGAAGAAGCTTCATCGTCTTGAAGCTGAGGAACCGGCTTTTGATAGGAGTTTTAGAAATGAGATAAAATTCTTAACAGAAGTTCGACATCGAAACATTGTGAAACTACATGGTTATTGTCTTCACAAACGTTGCATGTTTTTGATTTACGAATACCTGGAAAGGGGAAGCTTGTTTTTCATTCTAAGTGATGATGTTCAAGCTGTGGAATTGGATTGGACAAAAAGAGTGAACGTTATCAAGAGCACGGCTTACGCTTTATCTTACTTGCATTTTGAGTGCACGTCAACAATAGTTCACCGAGACATCTCAAGTAACAACATTCTGTTAAACTCGGACTTGGAGGCTTTTGTCTCTGACTTTGGGACTGCTAGAATCGTAGATCCTGATTCTTCAAATCAAACAGGGCTTGTTGGCACTTATGGCTATGTAGCTCCAGGTGATGCTATTCTCTACCGCTTCATTTACTAATTTGCTTTACTCTCTACTTGTTTACTTTTTGTAGTTAATTTGCGGATGAAGTCGGTTTCCATTGTTAAATTTTTGTATCATATGACTAATGATTGTTAGATACTCTAATCGTTGCACAATCTCAGAGTCATTCAAACCAAATGCTCGAAGCTATTACTACAAATTCAACATGCAAGAATTTGCTTATAGGCAAAAATCAGGGAAAAGAATTTACAATGAAAAAGGTCATAAATTATTATTATTATTGTTTTTTAATATTTTTTAATGTGCATTGTTTTGTTTATGCAGAACTTGCCTACACAATGGTTGTAACTGAAAAATGTGATGTTTATAGTTTCGGAGTTTTGGCATTGGAAACGTTGGTTGGAAAGCATCCTGCAGAAATTTTGGCTTTGTTGTCGGCACCATCTTCTTTGCAAAATATAATGTTAATTGATGTGTTAGATCCACGTCTCTCACCTCCAACATGCAAGCTGATCGCTCAGAATATTGTTCATGTAGCTACAATAACATTCGCATGTCTACAAGCTGATCCAAAATTACGGCCAACAATGAAACTTGTCTCGCAAATGTTTCTTTCTTGTCAAAGATCATTAAGGAACCCTCTCCGAACAATCTCTTTGCTGCAACTTGTGAACTGTGGAATGCATATGGAAGGATCATCTGAAGCTCCACAATGTTAGTGCCATTATTCGGGCAAGTGTCTTGTTGTTTTCATAAACAGATTGATAGGATTAATTCTCCAATTTGGTGAAATGTGTTCTGGTTTCCATGTAGAAGAGCAGTATATCATGTTTAAGTTACTTTTCATTCTGCTGAAATCGCTCCATTCCTCAAACAAGTGTTCGATGTAGCTATTCCTTATTCAAATTATATTTCAGAACAAGATTCGATGTTTAAAACTAACTGATTCTGATGATTGAAATTCAAGTCCAACAATGAAACAGAGCTTTCTTGTCAAACGAAACAGAGTGTCAAATATCAAATTAACAACAGACGATCATTGGAATTAAAGCTTTCAAAAATGAAAGAAAGAAAGCAAAGATGAAATAAAAATAATGGAGATGTGGGGTTTCACCTATCTGGTCAAGCACAAATAACTTAAAAGTCCAAAATTAACTTCCCAGGTCAGGGGTAAATATTCTGTCTCTTCGATTTCTCAAGGAAAGGGAGATGAAGCTATCTCCATTGTTGTTCTTCGTTTCCTGTTAACACCAATATTTTTTTTTGAAAAGCGATTTATTAACCTCTTCAACCAAAGTGCCATTCCAAGTCTCTTCCAATTAGAGAAAGACTTTCCATGGCGTCAACACTTGGTTTGGGTAGTAAAGAACCGTACAATTATGAAGAGATTTACCACACAAATCTACATGCGGTTAGAGTCTTAAACCCTTCAAACAATCCAAAATAAGCAGCCCTCGCATTGCCTCGAAAACAAAAGAGGCAAAGAAACAAGGCCACTAGGCGGAGAGACACAACACAGCGATTTGGAAGAACATAGGAGCCCTTTTATCCAACAACTCATCAGACTCAAACCCTCCTATTACCGAAAACTACCAACACAAGGCGTTGAGTTGACCCAACTGGCATCAAAATCGCATTATCACGGCTGCAAACGAAGTCACAGCATCCCTAGGAAAGGAGAAAAATCGAAGAAGATCCAGAGAACTGGAGGAAAAAAACCACTCCACCCAGCCGATATCCAGAGCAGCAAGCAACAGTCAAGCCATGGGAAACACCAATATTAATGAATAGGAATTATGCTTGAATGGTCATCTTTTTTTACATGATTTACCGAAATCTCTTTGACAAACTATATACGTACTAATCAAAACATGTTCTTATGCCTTCATGTAACAGGTTTCTTGGATAAGTGATTATTTGTGATAAAGAAAATTGGAATGAGGGAAGGAAATTCAATAATCTTGATATGTATCAAAAGAATGCATACATTTATATTTTTTTGGTTCTAAATGTTTGTCCATTTTTTACTTTTATGAAAACAAAAACAAAAATTTGATTTTAATATATTTAATATTAAAATTTGAAATTTTTTTATAATATTTATATCCAAAATTTTATAACTATTTTATAACAAAAATAAATACCAAAAGGTACTATATTTAATAACTATTAATTAATTTAGAAAATTAAATTACCTACTAGAGTATATATATATATATATATATATAATTTATAAATAATTACCAAAAGAATACCGACCAAGCTGTCCCCTATACAATGAAAGTAATAGCAGTCTTTATCTAAGATCGAAAATTTTTCAATTTTCTGAGGATAAGTATTCTATTTTAATTTTTTTTAATGAGATAATTTTATTTGAAATCATATAAAATTTATTATAATCATTTAGGTATAATTATAACGATGTCAAACAATCTTATGATGTAATATAAACTAAATTAAAATTTATTATCATTAATTATAAGTTATTTCTAATATTTATCTTTTATAAATATGTTGTGCAACGTATACTATATATGAAAGTTAAATTTAAGGTATGTAATGAAATTATAGATAAAAAAATTCACCACTTATTATTAATTAATTCAAATTAAACTTTGATCTTAAAATTTGATAGAAATTAATTAAAATAATAAGCACAGCCTTTATTTGTTGACCTTCTACGAGATAAAAATGCTTGTTCCTCAAAGGTATATGTATTTTTTTCGGAGAATTTGGTGATCATTGGATTCATTATCACAGAGGGAATAACCATTCGACTCTGCCAAGGAGCAAAAGGTATTATTGGTCTTTATACTCGCACGACAACTGTAACGACTCCCCAAATCGCTATTGGCATTCGAGACTTTCAAGGTGTCCCACCAAGTCCCGAACAAACCTTGTATGACTTTTCAACCATTTCCTGTACACTTGCAATAGACTGCATAAATTTTAAGTCAAACATATATATACATGTGTACTTGAATCCAAAATCAAGCACAGTCAATCCAATTTTTTTGACTTTAAGGTATACTAGTACAATTAACTACGTTGAGTTCGAATCTCAAACTTTCATTAATTCAAAAATCAATATTTGCCACATACAATTCCAGAGTATTACAACTCGACCTCTATCAGCGGAGTGACTCTAAAACGAGTTGAGACTTGTCTTACCCAAATCTGTGATAGACTGTGCTCACTGGTAGTTTCACGTTAGATTAGTTCCTGTCTGCAAAAGGAGAAAATAAGAGGGTGTGAGTCTCATAGACTCAGTGATAATCATCGACTCAGTGAGCAGGCGAGAAGGGGAAACAACACACGAATAGATTAGTTCTAAATCTAAGAATAAGCGTAGAAAATATTTCATTAAATGAAGAGATATTTTATGCCTTGCAAATCTAAAACAATGTAATCCAAGAAAATATATATATGTATATATATATATATCACTTATAAATTATTAATAAAAATTTACGTGTCAATGACACGCGATGTATGCTAAGACAATAAACGAGCGAATCTCGTTCTCGGATAATTTAGTACAGCTCTTAGGCTTCTTCTCAGATGTCGTTATCTACTCGTGGGAACTGCCCACGTCACCAATATAAATTGGGGCTTCAGGTCCCCCTTTTACCTATTCGTGGGAACTACTCACGTCACCAATATAAATCGGGACTTCAGGTCCCCTTTTTACCTACCCATGGGAACTACCCACGTCACCAATATAAATCGGGGCTTCAGGTCTCCCTTTTACCTACCCGTGGGAACTACCCACGTTACCAATATAAATCGGGACTTCGGGTCCCCCTTTACCTACTCATGCACAAAATATCTCAATCACGTGTAAGTAAAAATCATCCCAATTAAAGGCAATTACCAAGCATACTAAACAAAATTAAAATATTTCTCCCATGAATTGCACTTTATGTGTGAATCATTCAAATCATAATATGTCTGCCAAATCAACGTATAAAAAATATAATCAACTATTATCGTATTTCGAAACAGTATAATGGCCACTGGCCTAAGCAGTACACAAATTGTAAGGCATTATTTAAAGTGAAATCAGTCGAAGATTTGTTTCCCCATACTTAAAAAAATCATATATATACTGTACTACATATATTATTAAAAATCTAGATTTTTTAAAAATTGTCACATTCACAAACAACCTAATTTTCTACCAGCTCATGCCATCCACAATTCCATCAACTATTAACACAATTTATATAATATTATAGGAATATACTATTTTTAAAATTTAGCACCCACTCACCTTGAAATAGCGAAATACTACCTCGTTATTGTTTCACGCGTGCACCCAATTGTTTTGTTCTTTTTTTTTATCTACTGTTTCTGTCTCTCTCCTCTTCCTCTTTCTTTCTTCCCGTCAGTGCCCTCTCTCTCTTTTTTTTTTCTTCTTCTTCTTTCCTTTCTCTTTCTTCTTCTCTCCTTTCTCCTCCCGTCGCTGGCCCCTTTCTCCCTTTCTTTCTTCTTCTTCTTCTTTCTCTTTCTTCTTCTCTCATTTCTTCTCCCGTCGCTGCCCCTTTCTCCCCTTTTTCTTCTCCCTTTCCTCTTTCTTCTTTGTCAGTTAAAAATCCACTACGCAAGTATACGTATCGAATAGACAGTATATTAGCAAGTAGAGTATCGTTCCCACGGAGAATTGATCTAAAACTTTACTAATTACTAAAATTAAAACAATTTAATTTTATCCAAACAATCTAAATTAATTAATTAATTAAAACTAATAAACTAGAATTTAAAATAACAAGAAAAATTAAAACAATAACAACTGGAGAAAATATCAAATTAAACAAGCCTAGGATTACAATATCCCTCACACTTCATCTAAATTTTACCTCTCCTCCTTAACTTATTTCAATGGGTTGAATTGCTAACCTAGAGTCCTAAATTATTTATAAGGGTCTCCCGACTCGTTCTATAAAAATATCTATTTTAACCAAAACATCATATCATTATGTAATTTGAAATTAAAACAGACTCATTAAGTTCATGCTCTAATCTTGCTACATATGGTCTATAGGTATATCCCTATCCTATACGCAAATCATTTAACATGATCATATGCTATCCCAATTTTAGTCTACTCTAAACTCCCTCTCCCAAGTTTGTTTAGGTTCCTAAATCAGTTTAATTGGTGGCCAAGCAATCAAAAGCATTAAGAACAAATTGGAATAAACAATTCAATTCCCATTGAAAATAAGTAAGAAAGAGATTAAAAGCTTAAACTACATGTGAGTTCAATTGCAATCCTAGAAAAAGAAAATTAGCTACGCATTATTGCAAAATCAAATAACATTATATAAAGTTCAACCATTGAAAATAACAAGAAAAATAAAAGCTAAAGAAGAAAACAAAATAATTGCAGCTCTGATCTCCGGGTTTCTGCTTCAACTTCTAGCTTCTTGAATCTCCAAAGGTTCTCTTCTAGGTCTCAAACTATCCTATATATATACTAACAAATTTAACCTAAACTTCCTTAAGTTGACCTAGGGTTTAATTGGGCTTAAAACATAATGACAAGCCCAAAAATCACTTGTTAGTCTTTACAAATTTCCATTCTCGACACAGTACGTCCAGCAACTTTCCGATGCGATTTTCTCTATCTTCGAGGCAGAACTGGGCAAAGTGATTTTCATGAAATTTGTAGCTCTGTCTCTTAGCTTTCCAATGGTCTAAGAATCGCAGCAACTGGAGTTCTGTAGCTCGAGATATGGCTAAAACACTGAAACATATGCAAGCAAACTTTTAGATCTTTTAGCACCTTACTTTCCAAAATTAAGCCCAATTACTTTAGGTCCTACCAAAAATATAAAAACTAATAAATATTGACCAAATTAAAGGAAATAACATAAAATTAAATAACTTACTTAAAAATAAACTAAATATAAAAATAACTAAAAATTAAAAAATTATAATTAAAAACTAAAGACTTAACTCAAATTTAATAACAAAATTGAAATAAAATAATTCTATAAAATAAAATTATCATTCTTCTCTCCTTTCTTCCTCCCGTCGCTGGCCCCCCTCTCTCCCCCTTCTTCTTTTTCCTTCTCTTTCTTTCCTTTCCTTTTTTTTTTCTGCTCTCTTTTTCTTCTCCCGTGGCTGGGCCCCATCTCTCCCCCTTCTTCTTTTTCCTTCTCTTTCTTTTCTTTCCGTCCTTTTTCTTCTGCTCCCTTTTTCTTCTTTGTCTTTTTCCTTCCCTCCTTTTTTGACCGAATCTCCCCTTTTTCTCTCATTTTGACTTCACCTGCCCAGGGGTGTTACTAGACAACCCAAGTATACCTTCCCAATAACCATCCTTACCCACAGTCCAGTCCTCTCTCACCCCCATGTGTCGAAACCACTCAGTGGGCTGCACCTTTCATTTGACACAGTCAGTACCACTCAATCCACAGTCCTCTTCATATCCTTCTTTATTCTCTTTTCCACTCTCTCGCCATTATAAACCCTGCACAAGGACACAACCGTTAGAAAAGCCACTTCAAAGTTCTCCTCAACTCTAGTAATAGCTTCCGCTATACGACGCCCTCCCAATCCATACCCCCCACTGAGTGCCCCATCCTTTGAAGCTCCCCTCCTGCATACTTCAGTGCAACCATCATCGATCAGATGCATTCATTTCCTCAACATGAGAAACCCTTTAACCTCATCTAACAGGGACACTGGCCCCCTCCCCTTGCTGTCAAGATCACATCTGCTCTTACACACCTGCCCGCTAGTAACAAACTAACATAGACCCCTCTTGTTCCCCTCACCAGCTCTGCTCCCTCACCCTACAAAACCAGCAACATCACCTCAGCCCCCTCAGCCTTGTCACACAAACGTCTTCCGGAGAGAAGAATTAGAACAGCCAACTTTCTCGCACAGCATTCCTACCCCTATGTGCAGCAGTTTACCAATGCATCCCCCAAGTAAGATGGGGCTCCAAGTAGCTCCATCCACTCTGTGCTGTGTCGTACCTCTTTAGGCTGATCAGCTAGCCATGCTCTTGTTATTGCTATTGTTTTTGGCTTTGTTTTGTTTTTTTGTTTTCTCTCCATACGGTAAGCTAAAAATAAAACTTCAAATTTAACAATCTACCTCCACTTAAATTCCAAATGTTATAACCTGTTTTTATTTATAATTTACTTTCAAATGTGACGTTTAAATAACTTAATTCGACTAATAAGCTATTAAAATTTTTTTTTTTGAAAAGCTACTTTATTAACACTAATTAAGTCATCATGCCATTCAAAATCTTTCCTCCGTTTGTTAAAGATTTCTACTAGCATAAAACACCTTGTTCTTGTTATTACTATTGTTTTTGGTTTTCTTTTCTTTTTTTTTTCTTTCGATAAGGTAAGCTAAAAAGTATTTCCTTTAAAAAAAAAGTTAAAATGTATTTCAAATTTAACACTCTATCTCTGTCTAAATCCCAAATTTTATAATCTTTTTTATTTACAATTTACTTTTAGATGTGACGTTTGAACAACTTAATATGACTAAGAAGCTATCAAAGATTTTTTTTAAAGCGATTTTATTAACACTAAGTGATGATACCATCCAAAGTTTTTACACTATTTGCTAAAGAATTTTATGGGCATAAAATACCTGGTTTGTGCAAAATGGAGAATAAGTACAATTGCAGTATGAACTGACTTTCACAAAGGTCTGTTGCAGTTTCCATCCCTAAGCTATCTAAACAAAAATAAGCTCTCTACCTTTCCCAAGGATCTGTGCTGTACAAAGACTAATGTTCTTAATTTTGGTTCTAAAGCAAAATTAATGTTAAAAATTTGGCAACCACATCGGATGCAACATATAAGGCCAAGAAAAATATGAGTAGCTTTGTAAACTGAATTTATCTAAAATTTTAGATAACAGCAACTGAATTTATCTAGCTGACGATAGTTGGAGTGGTGCAGCACCGCTCTTTTAAGTGCACTACGATGAATCTGTAGAGTTCCTAGCGCGTGGAGGAAGTGAGGTATTAAATAAATTGCTGTAAATCTATGGAGTTATTGTAAACAGACGAACAGTAATGAAGAGACGTTAGAATTTTCTCTTCCATAATACATGGAGGGAGACCTTTAGAGTCGTAAGTAATCAGTTCTCTTGCATTCTGAAGACCAGAAACAGGAAAAATAACCAAAATACACGCAAAATTTATTATCCATGTCCATCAGGGCAGAACTTCTCCAATATGACAATAAGCAGTCAATGGGCGTGTTAGACAAGTACATCCTCTACTTATTCCTGATGATGATTCTAGGAATGCTTCCTCAGTCGGACCCACGTGGCTACTGCTTCCTGGAAGTATGGTTGCTACTTGCTAGAAACTGCGTCGTTGAGTCACAGAAAGAAACTAATCCCGTGTGGAGAACGTTCTCACGGTTGTGAAAAATTTTTTGGACCCAGATAGTGAACTTGAAGAAAAATTAGGCAAAAAGAGAAGTGACCCACACCACGAATTTTTGACTCTTCTGTATCTCCATTCATAGTCATCACTCTTCACTTGTAGAAGACCTTGACTCCGGAAATAAACGTCTTTAAATTTCGGTGCTCTGGGAATTAACATGCTACATTCAAGAACTTGCCATATATGATGAACTTAAACATGAGCTTAACTTTTACAGCTTCCGTAATGGTGATGCTATGGAGTACTACGGTCCTTTCTTCCTATGTTGCATCTCAAGTTGCCGCAACTACCTCAGCAACAGCTTTGTCCCTGGAACGAGAAGCGAAGGCTCTACTCGAGAGTGGTTGGTGGAGTAACTACAGCAATGACACTTTGCAACGTTGCAACTGGACAGGCATCTCATGCAATGACGCTGGTAGCGTCACCAAAATTTACCCACCTTCTGGCGTTATTAAGGTTGGTGATAAATTTAAGAATATGGACTTCTCTTGCTTTCTGAACCTAGTTTTTCTCAGTCTCGGTGGTCATGAACTCAACGGGACGACGGAGGATTTTATGTTCAACATAGGCAATCTGTCAACATTAACGCACCTCGACTTGTCCAACAATTCTTTATATGGTCGGCTATCTCCTCGGCTTGGTAATCTCACTCAATTAGAGTTTCTTGATTTTTCATATAACCAATATATTACGGGTTCTATTCCTTTGGAATTTGGGAATTTGAAAAATCTTGCCATTTTAAATTTGACTAGGAACCAACTTGAAAACCCGTTTCCTTCGTCTTTTTATCTTTTGACCAATCTTACCCATCTGCATATGAGCTCAAATCAACTCTATGGTTCCATCTCCCTAACATTAGGGGATTTAAAGAGTCTAATGACCCTGGATTTGTCTAATAACTTACTTGATGGTTCCATTCCCTCCGCTCTTTTTCAATTATCCAATTTGGTCATCATCGATCTATCATACAACAAATTTGTAGGTCAATTACCCAATTTGAATCATTTAGCGAAATTGGAAAAATTGTTTCTTGGCTTCAACAGAATCAATGGTTCTATCCCTTCAACAATTGGACATTTGAAGACTTTGCTTGCTTTATCCATTCATTCAAATTTTTTAGAAGGTTCTATACCCGAGGAAATTGGAAATTTGAAAGCACTAGTTTCATTGGACCTCTCTCAAAACCAGTTGAGTGGACCTATTCCACCTCAAATTGGTAATTGTTTCAATTTAGAAGAGTTGAACTTAAGCAACAACAATTTACAAGGTCACATTCCCAATCAAATCAGAAAACTTTCGTTGCTAGACCGAGTAGATCTCAGAAAAAATGATTTCTCAAGTGTTGTTCCATATAATCTTCATGGGGCAACATATCATTACGTAAATTCCATCTTTTATAAAAAAGATGATGAGGTATATGGTGGCAGCAAAAATTTAACGTCCTACTCCTGTTCTCCATTGAAGAAGAATTGCAATCTTCCAATATCTCTACCTATTACGATATTCGTTGCTTTTTTTCTTTTCGGGTGTTTATTACAATTATTATTGTGGAGGTATAAGGTCAAGGTCAACCCAACTAGCTTACTACAAGCCATTAAGAATGGAGGGTGTTTATTACAATTATTATTGTGGAGGAATAAGGTCAAGGTCAACCCAGCTAGCCTACTACAATCCACTAAGAATGGAGACCTGTTTTCAATATGGAACTATGATGGAAAGATTGCTTATGAAGACATCATAGCATCAACAGATGATTTTGACATTCGATATTGCATTGGAACTGGTGGTTACGGAAGTGTCTACAGAGCACAGCTACCAAGTGGAAGAGTAGTTGCCTTGAAAAAGCTTCATCAACTTGAAGCTGAGGAACCGGCCTTCGATAAGAGTTTCAGAAATGAGATAAAATTTTTAACAGAAGTACGGCATCGAAACATTATGAAACTACATGGATATTGTCTTCACAAACGATGCATGTTTTTGATTTACGAATACATGGAAAGGGGAAGCTTGTTTTTCATGCTAAGTGATGATGTTCAAGCAGTGGAATTGGATTGGACAAAAAGAGTGAACATTATCAAGAGCACGGCTTACGCTTTATCTTACTTGCATTTTGAGTGCACGTCAATGATAGTTCACCGAGACATTTCAAGTAAAAACATTCTTTTAAACTCAGATTTGGAGGCTTTTGTCTCTGACTTTGGGACTGCCAGAATCATAGATCTTGATTCTTCAAATGAAACAAGTCTTGTTGGAACTTATGGCTACATAGCTCCAGGTGATGCTATTCTGTACCGCTTCATTTACTAATCTGTTTTCCTCTCTACTTTACTTGTTTATATCTTGTACTTAATTTGCGAATTAATTTGGTCTCCACTGTTAAATTTTTGTACCATATTACTAATAATTGTTACACACTGTAATTGTCAAACCAAATGCATGGAAGCTGTCACTACAAATTCAATATGCAAGATTATATATATATATATATATATATATATATACACGTGGGCAAACATCAGGGAAAAAAATTACAAGGGCTAGGATTTGGGAAATATAAGCAAAAGGATCATTAATGATTATTATTTGGTTTAATATATTTTAATTTGCATTGTTTTGATTATGCAGAATTTGCCTACACAATGGTTGTGACTGAAAAATGTGATGTTTATAGTTTTGGAGTATTGGCATTGGAAACATTGGTGGGAAAGCATCCTGCAGAAATTTTGTACTTGTTGTCAGCACCATCTTCTCTGCAAAATATAATGTTAATTGATGTATTAGATACACGTCTCTCACCTCCAACAAGCCAGCTGGTCGCACAGAATATTGTTCATGTAGCTGCAATGGCGTTCGCATGTTTACAAGCTGATCCAAAATTACGGCCAACAATGAAACATGTCTCACAAATGTTCCTTTCTTGTCAAAGATCATTAAGCAACCCCCTCCGAACAATCTCTTTGCTGCAACTTGTGAACAGCGGAATGCATATGGAAGGATCATATCAAGCTCCACAATGTTAGTGCCATTATTCGGGCAAATGTCTTGTTGTTAATTTTCATAAACTGACTGATAGGATGCATTTTTGGTTTCATCCGTTTCTTTTTTATATTTTGTCCTTACTTTTTGTTATTGCCTGTTTCATATTTTCCATGTGATAATTCTCCAAGTTGGTGAAGATGTGTTCTGTTTTCCATGTTAAAGAGCAGTCTATTTTATCACTTGCCTTTAGTAATGACAGTAAGTTCTGCTTCAACAATCACAACATCATCCTTGATGTATCCCATTGGAGCATCATGAAGATTCTTTGATGACACAAACCTTCGATAACCCCAACTTTCATCAGAGAAAGCATACCATCGTTTAACTGCGAGCAGAAAAAATGAAATAGAGCATTTTTCTCAAACGAAACAGAGTGACAGATATCAAGTTAGTGTTAGAGCTGAAGCTTGCATTGATTTTATTATTTTGTCTGTTTTTAGCTTTGCTTTGTTGTACTGGTTGTTGAGTGTATTCTACAGGTGTCTATGATGTGTCACCTTGCATGCTTTGTCTTGATGCCACTTAACACTTGTCTTTTGTATTAACAGCTGTTGAGCTTGTGTAACTTGTATAAATACTTTGCTTATAGTTGAATGAATGTAGCCAGCACCTTTAGCTCATCCTTCTCTGTTTTTATCAGTTTTTCACTCCAGAACCAGAGCATCACATGTTACCGTTTTGCTCTGCTATAACTCAGTAAATTTGTGTTTTCTATTTTAGTTCTCTTACAGTTAGCAACCAGTGATCATTGAAATTAAGCTTTCTACAATGAAAAAAAAAATGTGAAATAAGAAAATGGAGCTGTGGAGTTTCTGCTTTCCGGTTCAGCACAAATAACTTAAAGCGACATTAATTTTCCAAAAAAAAACTTAAAGTCAACATTCAGAAAAGGAAAATAGAAGGGGAGAAAGAGGAAAGTGAAAGAAACGGATAAGGAAAAAGAGGAGGACAAAAGGAGGCGGTGAAGTGGAAGGTTGATCTCTGATTTTTGAACAAGGGTTTTGATGGGTTTGTGGTTGGCTGATTGTTGCTAGAAGTCCAGGAGATCTAGTTTTGGCTTTGAATCGGGACTGTGGCTATTTCGTGTTTGATTTTTTTTTAATTTGCTTATGTATGGGGGTTTGTGGATGTGCTTAGCACTTTTATGAGATACTTCTGAGTTCCGCTTCTGAGTTGATTGGTGCGGCTGCCTACGGAAGCGACTGCAGAAAAGAGGACTTCAACAAGACAAAAGTGCCTAGAAGGAGTCAAGCAAAAACCGATCGACAGTGCAACAATCGAGTAATAGATATGTCCAGGCAGTAGGCCATAGGAATGAAGATCCATTATGTCAATTCTGTCTTTGGATTCTTATAAAGATACACTTGAGGAACAATGTTAGGGGAATCGATTGTCCGAAGCTAGTTTATTGTTAGGGGCTGGTGGCTTTTGTATGTAGCTGTTAGGGTGTGAGTCATGTGTAATACAACAGGAGTGTATTTTGTAAGTAAGCACCATCGTCACTAAGGCTAAATATAAGTCTCCTGCATGTGCAGCTGGAGACTTAATTCAGCATCATGTGTTTCCAAAGCTTTGCTTTGTTAATAAAACATTTTTCACGCTTTTCAAAAATAATTCCCAAGTTTGGGAGATGAAGCCATCTCTGTTGTTTTTCTTGCTTCGATTTGGGTAGAGTATCATCCTCTTGTTACTACCAATGTTAATGAGCAGGAATTTGGAAGCACCTTGGTGTAACATCCTTGTCTTGTAAACTAGGAACACCTTTAGAATCTCTCCACTACAGGTTTCAAGGTTTACATGCTTATGCTTAACATGAGAAACTTACATGACCTCTATTCTGATTACTTTGGTGGAATTAAAGGGACCTTCAATTAATCGATTTGAAATTATTACTCAAAATTATTAAATTAAAGAAGTTAAATTTCTAATCATAATCTTCCAATTTAACTCTTGAAAAAGCAGGGTAATACAATAGTTGATAATGAAAAAGTTAAATGCCTTTCGGTAATTAGGGGAACAAGAAGAATATTGATCTGCCTTTCAAAAAGAAAGAAAAATATTGATCTCAGGATTGTTTTTGATTCGTACTACTGGTTTTTGCTTCTCATGATTCCTTCCTTTACTCTCTCTTCTCTCGCTCCTTTACGTACAATCAGTAACAATTTTCGCCATTATAGACCCTGTACAAGGAAACAACCGTTAGAAAAGCCACTTCAAAGTTCTCCTTAGCTTTAGCAATAGCTTCCACTACACTACACCCTCACAATCCATACCCCTCACCGAGTGTCCCACCCTTTGAAGCTCCCCTCCTGCATACTTCCAATTTAACACTCTACCTCTACCTGAATTCCAAGTGTTATAATCTTTTTTATTTACAATATACTTTCAGATGTGACTAAAAAACTATCAAAGACAATTGACTTGAGACACTTTGATCTCTTGCTGAGTCTTGTACTTCTTCTAATCAATTACTATATTGATGGAAAGATCAACGTTCTTAATTTTGATTTGAAATCAAAATTAATGTTAAAAACTTCACAACCACAATGTTCTTAATCAGGTCTCTTGCTTTCTCAAGACTAGACGTTTTGAAACTAACCAAAATACGCGCAAAATTTATTATCCTTGTCCATCAGGGGCCAAAACTTCTCCAATGTGAAAATAAGCAGTCAATGGCCGTGTTAGACGAGTATATCCTCTACTGATATTCCTGATGATGATTCTTGGAATGCTTCCTCAGTTGGACCCACGCGGCTACTGCTTCCTGGAAGTATGGGTTGCTACTTGCTAGACACTGCGCCATTGACTCTCGCAAAGAAACTAATCTACACGGTAATAAATTTTGCAGAAAAAAGAAGGATGAGAAAACACACATTGAAGCAAAGGCAACGGTAAAAGCTGATCCCATGTGAAAGACGTTCTCAGGGTTGGGCAAAAATTATTGGATCCAGATCGTGCACTTGAAAAGTTGGGCAAAAAGAGAAGTGGACCACACCATGAATTTTCTGTGTAAGATTCGAAATTCCTCAGCACCAGCATAAATTCCACACTATGAATTTTTTATTCAAAGTCATCACTCTTCACTTTTAGAAGACCTTGACTCCGGAAATAGCCGCCTTTAAAGAACTTTGCCACATATATGATGAACTTAAACATGAGCTTAGCTATTACAACTCTCATAATTTTTTATTTTTATACATTTATGAAGTGTCATTCTATGATTAAATAATAATATATCAGTACTCAGTACAATACTACCATCAAGGGATATCATAAACAAGTAGTCCATAGCACTAAGCATAGATTTAGGTATTCTAGTTGACTTTGGACCTTCAAATTCCTTCTTAACAATACGATTAAGTCAAGACTTGACCTTTATAAATTATGCCTTCATGTATTTAATTGGATACTTTTATTTGAAATCATATAATTTAAATGAATTTTAAGGTTTAATATAATAATTTAGGTATAATATAACAATGTCAAGCAATATTATGATGTAGTATAAAGTAAATTAAAATTTATTATCATTACGTATAACTTATTTCTAATATTTATCTTTTAAAAATATGAAAAATTACATACATGTGCAGCTCATGTGTTCAAATTTAGAGTATATTATGAAATTATAAATAAAAAAAAAACTCATGGCTTATTATTAATCAATTTAGATTAGATCTAAATTTTGATAAAAATTAATTAGAATTATAAGCACAGTCTCTATTTGTTGACCTTTCCCTTAATAAAACTTGTTTCTTAAAGGTAAATGTAAGCTAACAAGGACTTTAGAGTTTAAAACTCTGTTTGAATTCTATATATTATAACTTTTTGATTTACAAATTTATTTCAGATGTCACATTTGAACAATTTAATTTGATTGAGATGCTATCAAAGACTATTGACTTGAGGGACGCGGCGACTGCTTCCTGTTGGACCCACGCGGCTACTGCTTCCCGGAGCTATGATTGCTACTTGCTGGAAACTGCGTCGTTGAGTCACGGAAAGAAACTAATCTATATGGCCAAAGCTGATACCGTATGGAAGACGTTCTCACGGTTGAGCAGAAATTTTTGGACCCAGATGGTGAACTTGGAGAAAAATTATGCAAAAAGACTCTTGAAGAAAGATGCAGAAATCTTTGGATGCTAGACCGAGTAGATCTCAGAAACAATAATTTCTCAGGTGTTATTCCACATGATCTTCTTGGGGCAGAAAATTATTATTACGCAAGTTTTTCTTGTGATGAAATAAGCAGTTCGATATTTAGGGAGGTATTTGGTGGCAACAAAATTTAACACCCTATTGCTCTCCATCCTATTCTCCAACAACCTATTTTTCAATGAAGGAGAGTTACAATCTCCTGATATTTCTACCTGTTTCCCTATTCGTTGCTCTTTTTCTTCTTGGGTGTTTATTATTATTGTGGAAGTATAAGGTCAAGGTCAGCCCAACTAGTGTACTCCAAACCACGAAAAATGGAGACCTGTTCTCGATATGGAACTACGATGGCAAGATTGCTTATGAAGACATCATAGCAGCAACAAATGATTTTGACATTCGATACTGCATTGGAACTGGTGGTTATGGAAGTGTCTACAGAGCACAGCTACCCAGTGGCAAAGTAGTTGCCTTGAAGAAGGTTCATCGTCTTGAAGCTGAGGAACCGGCTTTCGATAGGAGTTTTAGAAATGAGATCAAATTCTTAACAGAAGTTCGACATCGAAACGTTGTGAAACTGCATGGGTATTGTCTGCACAAACGATGCATGTTTTTGATTTATGAATACATGGAAAGGGGAAGCTTGTTTTTCATGCTAAGTGATGATGTTCAAGCCGTGGAATTGGATTGGGCAAAAAGAGTGAACATTATCAAGAGCACGGCTTACGCTTTATCTTACTTGCATTTTGAGTGCACACCAATAATAGTTCATCGAGACATTTCAAGTAACAACATTCTGTTAAACTCGGACTTGGAGGCTTTTGTCTCTGACTTTGGGACTGCCAGAATCATAGATCCTGATTCTTCAAATCAAACAAGGCTTGTTGGCACTTATGGCTATGTAGCTCCAGGTGATGTTTTTCTCTACTAATTTGCTTTACTCTCCACTTTACTTGTTTACTTTTGGTAGTTAATTTGTAGATTAAATCGGTCTTCATTGTTAAATTTTTGTGCCATATGACTAATGAGCAATTGTCAAACCAAATGCATGGAAGCTGCTATCACTACAAATTCGATATGCAAGAATATATACATACGTGGGCAAAAATCAGGGGAAAAAATTATAGGGGATAGGATTTGGGAAATACAAGCAAAAGGGTCATTAATTATTATTATTATTATTATTATTATTATATTTTTAATATATTTCAATGTGCATTATTTGGTTTATGCAGAACTTGCCCACACAATGATTGTAACTGAAAAATGTGATGTTTATAGTTTTGGAGTATTGGCACTGGAAACATTAGTCGGAAAGCATCCTGCGGAAATTTTATCCTTGTTGTCAGCACCATCTTCTTTGCAAAATATAGTGTTAGTTGATGTGTTAGATCCACGTCTCTCACCTCCAACAAGCCAGCTAGTCGCACAGAATATTGTTCATGTAGCTACCATAGCATTCGCATGTCTACAAGCTGATCCAAAATTACGGCCAACAATGAAACATGTCTCACAAACGCTCCTTTCTTGTCAAAGATCATTAAGGAACCCCCTCCGAACAATCTCTTTGCTGCAACTTGTGACAAGTGGAATGCATATGGAAGGATCATATCAAGCTCCACAATGAAAGTGCCATTATTAGGACAAGTGTCTTGTTGTTTTTGTAAACTGATTGATAGGATGCATTTCTGGTTTCAAACTTTTCTTTTTTATTTTTGGTCCTTACTTTTTGTCATTTCCTCTTTGATATTCTCCATGTTATTAGTTCTCCAATTTGGTGAAAATGTGTTCTGTTTTCCATGTGAAAGGGCAGTCTACCATGATAAGTTACATTTCATTCTGCTGAAATCACTTCATTCCTTAAACAGGTGTTAGATGTAGCTAATCCTATTTCAGATTATATTTTAGAACACCGCTCGATGTTTAAAACTAACTAATTCATGTGAGCAAAATTCGATTCCAACAATGAAACAGAGCTTTTTTTGTCTAAGGAAACAGAGTGACAGATATCGAATTAGCAACCAATGGTCATTGAAATTACCCTTTCTACAATGAAAGAAAAAAAGATTAACTAAAAATAACAAAGATATTGGGTTTCACCAATCTGGTCAAACACAAATAACTTGAAGTCAACGTTAATTTTCTGTCTGTTCGATTTCTAAGGAAACGATGTGAAGCCATCTCCATTGTTTTTCTTGTTTCCATTTCGGTAGAGTATGACCCTGCTATTAATAACAATGTTAATGAACAAGAATTTGGAAGCCCCATTTGTTTAACATCCTTGTCTTGTAAACTAGGAACACCTTTAGAATCCCTGGTTTCAAGGTTTACATGCTTAAGCTTAACTTGAGAAACTTACATGACTTTTAATCTGACTATTTCGATAGAATCAAAGGAAATCTTCAATTAATTGATTTAAAATTATTGCTCGGAATTATTAAATTAAAGAGGTTAAATTTTTAATCATAATCCTTCAATTTAACTCTTAAAAAAGGCAAGGTTTGAAAAATATTAATCTATTCAATACAAGTGATCTGTCAAGATTATCGCACCTCGACTTGTTCAACAATTCTTTATATGGTAGGTTATCTCCTCGGCTTGGCAATCTCACCCGATTAGAGCATCTTGATTTTTTTTATAACCAAATCAAGGGATCCATCCCAGTAGAAATTGGAAAGTTAAAGAATTTGGTGACTCTCTATCTATATGATAATTGAAGAAAAACAGAAAACAAAAGTTTTCAAGCAGACTTGAAAAAAAATGGCTATTCAGAACAGAGAAGAAGATGAAAATATTTCAGAATACAGAAAAATGAATTTGGCCTGGAAAAACTAACGAATTCATTTCATGTCCAGTATTTATACATCAACAACTTCAGATCCTAAAGAAACGGATCATAGTAACAAACTCACACACATCGATGACTTTTCCAACGGTAAACAAAATGAAACAGATACCATGGCTGTTAAGCCTTCAAAACAAGCTAAAACGACACTAAGCTGAACCGTATAGGACATAAGCAACTGATTCAAAAAACGACACAGGTAAATATCGTTTTGAATACAACAAACTTAAAACATAAAATGAACAAAACGGTACACTTTGAAAACTCAACATATCAGGTAAAGAAACGCCATCGTTTTGCACTTTAGAGTCAAAACTCCTCACTTGTTCTTCACCTGCTTCAACTGTCAGATTATGAATTACCTTTCAACACACCCCCTTAATTCTTAATCTGATAAACACCAAGACATTGCCTCAGAAACTCAAACCTCTCTCTTCCCAGGCTCTTAGTAAAAATATCAGCAAGCTGATCATGAGTCGAGCAATGAACTAAATCAATCTCTCCTTCTTTTACAGCTTCTCTAAGAGCATGGTACTTAACTCTAATATGCTTAGTTCTTCCGTGTTGAATAGGGTTCTTTGATATGGCTATTGCTGACAAGTTATCAACATTGATCAATGTCCCTTTGTCTTGTTTGAAACCCAGCTCTTCCAGTAGCTTCCTCAACCATAAAGCATGGTTGGCAGCAGCTGCACAAGCCATGTATTCTGCCTCAGCAGTAGACTGAGCAACCACTTGCTGTTTCTTTGAACTCCAAGTAAACACAGCACTTCCAAATGAGAAACAAAACCCTCCTGTACTCTTAGAGTCATCCAAAGAACCAGCCCAATCACTGTCTGAAAAACCAATCAGCTGGCTGCTCTCCTGCTTCATATAAACCAATCCATAATTCACAGTCCCTTTAACATATCTTAGAACTCTTTTGGCTCCTGCAAAGTGTATTTCTGAAGGACTTTGCATAAACCGTGACAGCAAGCATGTTGCAAACATTATATCTGGTCTGGTAGCTGCTAAATAAAGCAAGGAGCCAATGATACTTCTATACATCTGTCCATTAGCCGTCTCAGCACCATCAGCCACACTAAATTTAGCACCAATGCATAATGGGGTACTTACTGCCTTACACCAGCTCATATTAAACTTCTTCAACAAATCCAGAGCATATTTGCCTTGATGCAGTATTACTTTATCAGTGTCTTGAATCACTTCCATGCCAAGGAAATAAGACATAACCCCTAAATCTGTCATCTCAAATTCTTCCTCCATTCGAGATTTAAACTCAACCACATACTTACCTTCTGGTCCAGTGATCAGGAGGTCATCCACATATAATGCTACTATAAGTTCCACAAAGTTATCTTTATACTTCACATACAATGTGGATTCATTGATGCTTCTATGAAACCCCTGTTTCTTGAAGTATTCATCAATTCTTGTATACCAGGCTCTTGGAGCCTGTTTCAAGCCATATAAAGCTTTAATCAACTTGCATACTTTCATTTCAGACCCCTGCTGCACATATCCATCAGGCTGCTCTATATAAATGTCTTCAGCAAGAATACCATTAAGGAAAGCTGATTTGACATCCAGATGGTAAATCCTCCATCCCTCCCTGGATGACAAAGCAGCAAGCATCCTTATGGTGTCATGCCTTGCCACAGGAGCATAGGTTTCCATGTAGTCAACTCCATAAACTTGAGCATACCCCTTAACTACCAGCCTTGCTTTATATTTGTTCACAGAACCATCTGGATTGAGTTTAGTTCTGTAAATCCACTTTACTCCTATCACATTTTTGTCAGCTGGTCTATCAACAAGAATCCATGTCCCATTTTTAGAAATCATCTCCATTTCAGCATCCATTGCTGATTTCCAGTGTTCTTCTTGCTGAGCTTCCTTGAAAGTGACAGGTTCAATCAAAGCCACATTGCACCTGTTATAAATGTCGGCTAAACTTCTTGTACCTCTAACAGCTTTACTCTCATCCTCCAGATCAGAATCATCATTTGTTGTTCTTTGTTGTTCTTCTACATCAACTGTATCAGTAATTTCAATCTGTCCAGCACCTGCATTAGGCCATTTCCAACTTTGCCCTTCATCAAATACCACATCCCTGCTTACAAAGACCTTCTTCCTTTCAGGATCAAACAACCTGTAGCCTTTAGAGACTTCACTGTAGCCAACTAGAACTGTTGCCACAGCTTTAGGATCGAACTTGGTCCTCTTTGGATTTGGCACCTTAGCATAGCAAGTGCAGCCAAAGACTTTTAAGTGAGAAACATTTGGCTTATGATCAAACCACATTTCATAAGGTGTTTTGCTGTCCAATGCTCTTGTATAAACTCTATTTAGAAGATAATTAGCTGTATTCACAGCTTCTGCCCAAAATACCCCTGGCATGTTCATCTGGTAGAGCAAACATCTCCCCATTTCTGCCAAGGTTCTGTTCATTCTCTCAGCTTTGCCATTCTGTTGAGGACTGTATGGGATGGTTAGTTGATGCTGTATGCCACAAGACTCCAAATACTGCTCAAATTCAGCAGAGGTATACTCCTTGCCATTATCAGTCCTTAAAGTTTTTATATTTTGACCAGAAGAATTTTCAGCAGCTGCTTTAAACTTCTTAAAGTAGCTCAAAGCTTCAGACTTCTGCTTCAAGAAGAATATCCAGCAAAACTTTGAATAATCATCAATAAAGATGATATAATATCTGCTTTCACTTAGTGAAGCAGTCTTCATTGGGCCACTTATATCGGTATGCACCAATTCTAGCTTTTTGGTAGCCTTCCATCTACTTTCTGTAGCAAATGGTTTTCTTGTTTGTTTGCCTAATTGGCAAGTCTGGCATACTTTTTCAGGTTTCTGAATAACAGGCAATCCATTCACCAAGTCTTTAGTGGACATCAATGTCAAAGTATTGTAATTAACATGGCCAATCCTTCGATGCCATAATTCAGACACATCTAGTTCATTGTACAAAGCTAAGTGAGCAGCATTATCTAAATTCAGGGGATAGCAATTGTTCCTCATGGATACTGTTAACAATTCTTTGCCTTGATAATCAAAGACAATACAATTATCACCTTTGAACAAAAGACTATAATGCTCCTTAGCTAATTGTCCCACACTCAACAAATTATTATCTACTGCAGGAACATAGTGCACACTTGAAATGCTTGTACTGCCTGAAGCAGTTTCAATATCAACAGTTCCTACTCCTAGAATATCCAGATAATTTCCATCTCCTATCTTCACTTTTGACTTAAAACTTGTGTCAAGAGTAGAGAAAAGAGCTTTATTACCTGTCAAATGATGGGAGCAGGCACTGTCCAAAAGCCAAACATTTGTTTTGTTCGAATTCTCATTCATTGTGGTCATAAAAAGAACTTCATCAGTATCTTCATCAGCATGTTCCACAACAGCAGCTTTCTCAGGTGCTCTGGCACGATTCTTGCATACCTTTTCCACGTGACCCTGTTGATTGCAAGCCCTGCATTTAACATTAGTCCTGAACCAGCAGTATCTTTCAGTATGATTAGTCTTCTTACAATGCTTACACGGTGGAAATTCCTTCTTCTGATCCCTCTGTTGAGTGTCTCCAGTCTTTTTTCCTTTAGCTTTCTTATCAGCTGCACTATCCTTCGAGCCATCACTTTTCATTTTCACACTTTTGGATTTAGCCACTAAGGCATAATCTGATGCACTCCTTTGTCTGAAGGCTCTTCGTTGTTCCAGACCTTCCAAGGCATTGACCAACTCCTTAAGAGTAAGCTGAGCTAGATCCCTAGAATCTTCCAATGAGGACACCTTGGATTCGTACTTTTCAGGTAAACTAACTAACATTTTGCTTACCAGTCTCTCCTCTGTAATTTCCTTCCCCAGTAGCCTTAATTGGTTCACTAACCCCATCATCTTACCAGAGAAGTCCCTTATATTTTCATTATCTTCCATCCTTAACATTTCAAATTTCTGAGTAATGTTAAAAGCCTGAATCTGCCTAGTTCTTTCACTTCCAAAAAACTCATCTCTCAAATAATCCCAAACTAGCTTTGGAGATTTTAAATGCATAACCCGAGCAAAAATTTCATCAGATAAAGCTAAGTGAAGGCAGGACAGAGCTTTGTACCTTTTGGCTTTGTCTTCCTCAAATTGCCTGATCTGAGCTATCGTCGGATTAGCTCTCCTCTGCACTGGCTCCTCATCAGTCTCCACAGCTTCCCACAATGTGAAAGCTCGCAGAAACGATTCCATCTTCACACTCCAAAAAGAGTAATTCTCTCCTGTGAACTTTGGGGGAGCTGATGCATTTAATCCAGAGGTCATATTTGCATAAAACAATCAAATCCTAGGCCCTTAAGATCATAAAAGCTCTGATACCAATTGAAGAAAAACAGAAAACAAAAGTTTTCAAGCAGACTTGAAAAAAAATGGCTATTCAGAACAGAGAAGAAGATGAAAATATTTCAGAATACAGAAAAATGAATTTGGCCTGGAAAAACTAACGAATTCATTTCATGTCCAGTATTTATACATCAACAACTTCAGATCCTAAAGAAACGGATCATAGTAACAAACTCACACACATCGATGACTTTTCCAACGGTAAACAAAATGAAACAGATACCATGGCTGTTAAGCCTTCAAAACAAGCTAAAACGACACTAAGCTGAACCGTATAGGACATAAGCAACTGATTCAAAAAACGACACAGGTAAATATCGTTTTGAATACAACAAACTTAAAACATAAAATGAACAAAACGGTACACTTTGAAAACTCAACATATCAGGTAAAGAAACGCCATCGTTTTGCACTTTAGAGTCAAAACTCCTCACTTGTTCTTCACCTGCTTCAACTGTCAGATTATGAATTACCTTTCAACAATAATAAGTTATTTGGTTCAATGCCTTCTACTCTCGGTAAGTTAACCAATTTAGAGATCCTGGTTTTGTCTAATAACTTTCTTAATGGTTCCATTCCTTCCACTCTAGGTGAGTTAACCAATTTAGAGTCCCTGTATTTGTCTAATAACTTACTTGATGGTTCTATTCCTTCCACTCTAGGTGCGTTAACCAATTTAGCGACTCTGATTTTGTCTAATAACTTTTTTAATGGTTCCATTCCTTCCATTCTATGTGAGTTAACTAATTTAGACACCCGGTATTTGTATAATAACTTACTAGATGGTTCTATTCCTTCCTCTCTTTTTCAATTAACCAATTTGGTCGCCATGGATCTATCAAACAATAAACTTGTTGGTCAATTAACCAATTTTAATCATTTAACAAAACTGCAGGTCTGCAATATCTTTGGCTTGCCGCAAATCAAATCCAAGGTTCCATACCCAAGGAAATAGGAGATTTGGACGCATTAACTTTATTGGATCTCTCTCAAAATCAGTTGAGTGGACCCATTCCGCCTCGAATTGGTAATTGTTTCAAATTAGATGTGTTGAACTTAAGCAACAACAATTATTTACAAGGGCTCATTGCTAATCTCACTACAACATTTTTGACCTTTGGCTGCAGAAAAAATTGCAACCATAGGTGAAAAATCTGCTGCCTTATGTTAAGGCTGCACTTACAAAAAGTGTAGCCTTAGCCACTGTATGGAAAAGTTTAGCTGCACTTTTTTATGAGATTTTGCAGCAAAATTATTATGCAGCCATATATTCTATGGCTGCAATCCTAATATCTATAGCAGCATATAGAATATGCAATTAAAAAGTGTAAAATAGCCACACCTACAACATTAAAAAGTGCACCTACCATCGTTTAACTGCGAGCAGAAAAATGAAACAGAGCTTCTTTGTCAATCGAAACAGAGTGACGGATATCAAATTAGCAACCAATGATCATTGAAATTACGCTTTCTACAATGGAAGAAAGAAAGATGAAATAAAAACAATGGAGATGTTGGGTTTCACCTATCTGGTCAAGCACAAATAACTTAAAGTCAACGTTAACTTCCCATGTCAGGGGTAAATTTTCTGTCTCTTCGATTTCTAAGGAAAGGGAGATGAAGCCATCTCCAATATTGTTCTTGTTTGGACTTGGGTAGAGTAACAACCTCCTGTTAATACCAATGTTAATGAACAAGAATTATGCTTGAATGGTCGTCTTTTTTGACATGATTTATCGAAATCTCTTTGACTAAGTATATACTAAGCAAAACATGTTATTATGGCTTCATGTAGCAAGCTTCTAGGATAATTGATTATTGGTGATAAAGAAAATTGGAATGAGGGATGGAAATTCATTAAACTTGATATGTACTGACAAATACATACATTCATACTCCTATTCTAATGTTTTTTTTTTTTTTTGGAAAATTAAGCAGCATTCATTCCAGAGAAGCCCAAAAACACACAGAGAGTAGACGACTGATTGGCAGCCAGCCTTGACCCTCCCAAAACAAACTGGTAACAAAAACACCAGTGTGCCCTCCTTGTTCTGCCAAAACAGAGTAACCAATTCTTTCCCTATTTGCAAGTGGACCCAATAAACCTGCACTAACAGGGGAAAGTAGCCAAAACAACAGACAAAACCAGACAGAAATACGTAAGACATGAGAACAAATTCAACTGTTCCCAACTCTTGCTAAATCTGAGCATCAAAACAGAAGACCTGGTGCTAGTCAATCCAGCAAAAATCAGCATCCTATCCCCCTGCAGTCCAGAGTCAAAATAAAAACCAACAAAACTCAACCACATATGTCGACCAACATCAACAGTCACAATCCTCTGATAATTAGTGCAGGACTTGCAACAGGTCATTAGCTCTTTCAACCCCCAACTTGGCAAGGTTATCCGCCATCATGTCACCTGTCCTCTGGATATGGAGGATCTGCCACCTAGGGACCTTCCGAAGCACAGCCTTTGATCTTAAGTACCAGATTTTTAAGCCTCCAGTGTGAGGAGGAAGGCTTTAAAACCCAAGTAACCGCATTTTTGGAATCACTTTCCACAACAAGACCAAAACCATTACACCAATGTTTATCTATATTTTACTTTTACAGAAATCAAAACAAAAGTTTTGATTTTAATGTATTTTATATTAAAATTTGATAAATTTTTTGTAACATAGATGTTTAATACTTTTTAATATGAAAAAGTAATAAAATAAAATCATATGACAAATAAATTTGTAGAAGCGTTGTCCTATAATATTCTTGTCATGGAAAACTAGGAAGCCCTCTTGGGTTTGACATCCTCATCTTGTAAAGCAGGATCACCATTAGAATCTGTCCAAACTTGGGAACTTACAAGGCCTTGTATCTGTCTACTTCGATAATGTTAGAGGGAACTTTCAATCTATCGATCGCAAATTAATGCTCGAAAATATTCAATTAATGAGGTTAAATTCTAATTGCAATCCTCCAATTTAACTCTTAAAAATGCAGCGTAGTATTATTGTGGATAATGAAAAAGTTGGATGCCTTACAGCAGTTAGGGGACCATGAAATATTGATCTTAGGATTGTCATTGATTCCCTACTACTGCTGGCTTTGAGCTTCCCACGATTCCTTTCTTCGGATTTTTGCTTTCCAATTTTTGTTTATGATGAGGTGGTTAGCATTCTCTTAGGATTTGCAGGAATAAACATCAACATGGTATAAATACATACCGAAATGGTACTATATTTAATAGCTAATTAATTAATTTATCAAAGATTACCTAGTAGAGTACATATATAATTTATAAAAATTACCTACTAAGCTGTCTCTTTTACAGTAAAGGGTTTTTCAGTAATAGTAGTCTTTATTTAAGGTTGAAAATTTTTCGATTTTCCAAGAGTAAGTATTCTACCTATATGTGTATTTAATGAGATAAATATACTTGAAATCATATAATTTCAATAGACTTTAAAGTTTGTTATAATCAATTAGGTATAATTATAACAATGTCAAGCAATCTTATGTTGTAGTAAGAACAAAATTAAAGTTTATTATCATTAATTATAAGTAATTTTAAAATTTATTTTTAATCAATATGTAAAGTTACATGTGCAACACGTGTTTGAGTAGTGCATATAAAAGTTAAATATAAAGTATTATGAAATTATAAATAAAAAAGTTTACAATTTATTATCAATCTATTTTGATTAAATTGGGTTTAGGACGTCGTAATTTTTTAATTTTAATTCATTTTCAGACGTGACATTTAAATAATTTAATTTGATTGAAAAGTTATCAAAGACTATTGACTTGAGAGACCTTGATCTCTTGCCAAGTCTTGTGCTTCTTCTAATCAATTTCTATATGGCGTTGTTGTAAACAGACGAACAGTAATTAAGAGATCTTAGAATTTTCCCTTCCATACATAACACATGGAAGGAGACCTTTAGACTTGTACGCAATCAGTTCTCTTGCTTTCTGAAGACCAGAAACAAGAAAAATAACCAAAATACGCGCAATATTTATTATCCTTGTCCATCGGGGGGCCAAAACTTCTCCAATGTGAAAACAAGCAGTCAATGGGCGTGTTAGACAAGTATATCCTCTACTTATATTCCTGATGATGATTCTAGGAATGCTTTCCTCAGTTGGACCCACGCGGCTGCTGCTTCCTGGAAGCATGGATTGCTATTTGTTAGACACTGAGTCATTCACTCTCACAAAGAATCTAATCTACACGGCAAGAAATTTTGCAGAAAAAAGAAGGATGAGAAAACACACATTGAAGCAAAGACAACGGTAAAAGCTGATCCCATGTGAATGGCGTTCTCAGGGTTGAGCAAAAATTTTTGGATCCAGATGGTGCACTTGAAGAAAAATTAGGCACTTTGCTATCGAATTTTTGAACTAAAAGGCTTTGCCAAAGGCTAACATTTCCGTGTTACTGTATCAAATTCAACGTCAGTTGGACCCACGCGGTTGAGCAAAAATTTATGGACCTTTAGACTCGAAAATTTTAAGATTGAAAATTTTTCGATTTTCTGAGAGCAAGCATTCTACCTATATGTGTGTTTAATGAGATAAATATACTTGAAATCATATAATTTCAATAGACTTTAAAATTTATTATAATCAATTAAATATAATTATAACGATGCCAAGCAATCTTATGTTGTAGTATAAACAAAATTAAAGTTTATTATCATTATTTACAAGTAATTTTAAGATTTATTTGTTATCAATGTGTAAAGTTACATGTACAACACGTGTTTGAGTACTATATATAAAAGTTAAATATAAAGTATTATGAAATTATAAAAAATAAATTTCACAATTTATTATTAATCAATTTAGATTAAATTAAATTCCATATGTTGTAACTATTCGATTTTTAATTTATTTTCAGACGTCACATTTAAACAATTTAATTTGACTGAAAAGCTCTCAGAGACTATTGACTTGAGAGACTTCGATCTCTTGCCAAGTCTTGTGCTTCTTCTAATCAATCACTATATTGAATTGGTCTGTGTTCTGCGATTTGGTTTCTTTTTGGGTTTGTTGTGTGATCGGGTGATGTTCCCTGCGTTTGATTAGGAGGATTCATCAGCTGGGATGAGTTCTGAAGTAACCATGTGCTAGGATTGTGCTCGCCTCTTGTTGTTTTGAGTTTGATGGCGAGCTTTTGTTTACTGTTTTGTTCTGGTAGCCTTTTAGTGTTCAGTGGCAAGCTGTGTATATTTTTCTGATCTTATCTCATGCCAGTTTCTTTGTGCCAGGCAAAGTCTTCTGCAGGCTAAAGACTTGGTATGGCATACTAAATTTATGAACTTTACCATTTCTCACAATTTTCTCTAAAATTTATTACCTTTCAAAAAAAATTACTATATTGAAATGTATGAGTTGTTATGAACAGATGAACAATAATTAAGAGACCTTAGAATTTTTCCTTCCATAATACATGGAAGGAGACCTTTAGACTCGTAAGTAATCAGTTCTCTTGCTTTCTGAAGACCAGAAACAGGAAAAACAACGAGACTACGTACAAAATTTATTAGAAAAAATTATGAGAAATGACCTTCGTAGTAAGGACACTTCAAAAATGATCATCTTTATAATTTTAATTGTTTTTAGATAATTTTTAACAAGACTTGACAATAATACCCTTTAAACAATTTCAGGCAAATAAAAATAGTTTCAGTTTTCTCTATCCCATCATGCAGAAAAAAATTTTAAAATTAAATCTTACTTTCTCTCTCTGCTCAAATACTATTTATTTTAACATCCAAAAAGTAGAGATGACATCAAGCTATTTCTTATTTTGTTTTAGTTTTTTAAATGGTAGATCTTAATGTTCTCAAAGGCGATGAACAACGATTTTGTTTAGGAATTTTAATTTTTTTATGAGATTTTAAGTTGAAATTGTTCAGGGAATATTTTGTAAATGGAGTATATCTTGTTTTTGCATTAGGGGAGTGAGCAAGTCCCTCTCGATAAGGATATATTTTGTCTTACTTTGGAGGGTTATGGAGTTTTGTAACTTATCTTTTATGAAATGCACAATTTCATGGCTTAGCAAAAAAAAAAGTATGTATTTTAGGTTTTTGAGTTTATTAGTTTATTCATAAAATTCCAAAGTTGAGATGTTGAAATTGATTAGACTGGTTTTTAAGTATTACGTGACTAGTTTTTAAGCATTGCGTGTCTAATTTTTAGGCATTACGTAATTAGTTTTAGGCATTGCATGATTATTTTTAAGCATTGCGTGACTAATTTTTAAAAAATACCTAAGTCACACTTTGCATCAGGAGTTTGTCACGCAATGCCTTACTAACAAGTCGGGCAATGCCTATCAACTAGTCACAATGGTAGGCAAAAAAAAAAAAAAAGACAGAGGCAAAAAAAAATGGAGCACAAATCCTAGTTTTGTTATTCTAGCAACCGGAAAATACCCAATAAATCAAAAAATAAAAAAACCTAGAAATCTAGCAGTAAAAAACTCAATCCATAATCAGAAAAAATAAAAAAATAAATGAAGAAAAAAGAGACAGAAATGAGAGAGGCAATGAGTAGTTAAGGGTCTTTGGTTTGGGTTTCTTCTTGAGAGGGAGGTTGAAAGTTTGGGGTGGAATCTTTGAAGGTCCGATCGATGTGGAAAGAGGGAGAGGAAAGGACTGATCGGCGTAAAAAGAGAGAGACAAAAGGTCCGATCGACGTGAAGAAAGGGAGAGGAAAGGTCCGATCGGCGTGGAAAAGGGAGAGAGAGGAAAGATCTAATTTTTGGGTCGACTGGCGAGGGAAAAGAAGGAGCAAGAGCTTTTGGTCAGATCTAGGGACAGCCGGCCGGTTAGCAAAGGAAGAGTGGGAGAGAAGGAGAAAAGGCAGCTGGAATGTTTAGAGAGAAGGGAGAGGATTGGTCACATTAGAGAGAGAAAGTGAGAGAGGAAACTGAAGAGAGAGAAAAAAAAATTCCTATCAACTAGTCACGCAACATTAGTCACGCAATGCCCAAAGTTAGTCATGCAATATTCAAAATCAGTCACGCGATGCTTAAAAACTAATCACACAACACTAGTCACGCAATGCCCAAAGTTAGTCACGCAATGTTCAAAATCAGTCACATAATGCTTAAAAACTAGTCACGCAATGTCCAAAAACTATCAAAACTACTGAATTCCATTCAATAAAATCAATAATTTCAAATGATACACTATATTCCATTTAACAACAAAATTAACAAATATGCCTACTTGACAAAAAATGTTTAAAATGTTCAAAGGTTTTTCTTCATATAAAAAATAACTCAAAAATGTTTAAAAATGCTCAAAACACTCAAAAGTTTTTTTCATATATCAAAAACTACTTTAAAATGCTCAAAACGTTTAAACGTTTTCCTTTCTAGTAAAAAATACTCCAAAGATGAATAGTCTAGGGAGAAAAGCTCAAGGAATATGAGTTCGTTTGAAGCACAGAACTAAACATACTTGACCCGTTAATAGGTTTCGAGTTGAGACGCGAAGCTAAATAAATGGGTCGATTTCATTAAGAGTAATTTTATTTAAAATTTAATTCTCTTGACTAAAAATAATTAAAATTATAAAAAAATCTATTGTCAAAAATACTTTATATATAGAGCCCATTTAAAAAAGGGAGATTTTTTTTAGCCATTAAAAATAAGGTGTGTTTAAAAATAGCCAACAAGATAACTTTAACTGTTTTTAGCCAATAAAGTACATTTTCGGACAAAAATGCCCTTAATGAGACATCTTTGTTGTGGGCACTCTGAAACACCCGAACGGCGGAAAATTATGCAAAGAAATTAGCGAACATCTATTTTTTGCACAAAACATCCTTTTTTTTGGAGAAGCTTGTGCAAAAGAAAATAATGTTGCATGAGATGGTTTTTCTGAATGTTCGGACATGGCATTCAGATAAACCGAACGATGAGGGGGAGGTGGTCGTGATGAATCGAAAGCTTGGAGCACGATGTGAAATCGGAAATCCTGCTTAAGGAGGTGAATCAAAAAGAGAAAGACGTGAATGCAAAGCACGAAATGGTCTTGCTACAGCAATCAGGACAGGCCATTGGGTTTAGGGTTTGTGAAAGGGAAAATGTGACACGGCAAGGTGTAGAGTTGGTGACACGACAGGGTGTAGAGTTGGTGACACGCCAGGGTGCAGAGTTGGTGACATCCCCCCCTTGATATAGTAAACTTTAGAATTGTCACTAGCCTAATAATAAATAAATCTGTTTCTCTTGGCCTCCGACCTATTTGCAATATCTAACCCAGGCTATTTGAAATCCAGAGTCTCTAGATTTCAAATAGCCAGGGTTGGACAATTGCTTACAGGTCGGAGGTGAAGAGAAATAGATTAATTATTCAACTAGTGGACAATTCTAAAGTTGAATACATCAAGGGCGGGATGGAAACAACTGCAAAAAATGCTCGGAAGAACTGCCGATGAAGCATCGACAAAGTCTGCTTTAGAGGCAACGTATGGTCTGTCTATGAGAACTGAGGAGTTTTGGACTATATATAGTAGAGGAATATAAATCAACCTAAACCGACTTTACCAGTTTAAACGTTTCGGCTACCACTACGGACCTGGTCGTGACACGCCAAGTGCATGCAGATATTGGTGGTGACACGGCATGGAGTTGAGTTGGTGACACGGCATAGAGCTGAGTTTGTGACACGCCATGGTGACACGGTTTTGAGTATGTGACATGGCATTGCTTTAACATCTGACATGCCATGGTTTGCTTTGAAATATGTGACACAGCATTAATAGAAAGGCTGACACGGCGGATTGAAAAGCGGGCAGTTTCATGAATATCCCTTAATTTTAAATTTTATTTATTCATTTTTCACAGTAAACAGTTCATTTTCCCTTTTCCTCATTCGTAAACGTCTGTGTGTGTGAACCAAGGGCTGTTCGATTCATTTCTCATTGCGAAAGGTCGAAGGGAGTTCAACTTCGCTGTTTAGAAGGTTAACGACACCACTGCAACAGGAAGAAGAATGTCGGATATCGGTGAAGAGGTACATGAGACTGGGAAAAAAAAACCACAAAAAAAACCTTCATTGATTTCTGTAATTTTTTTAAGGGTTTAGGGTGATACATATGGTCGTCTTTTTTGCAAATGTTAAGTTTTAAACTGTTTGAGTCCTGGTTTGGTGCTGTGTTGACTGGACTTTGGGGTTTAGTGTGTGACAACATCTTCACCTGATATGCATGGCGTGTCACAGCATTTCACCTGGTATGCATGGCGTGTGACAGGCGTGTGACAGAATTTCACCCCATATGCATGGCGTCGTGTAACAGCATTTCACCTCATATGCATAGCGTGTGACAGCATTTCACCTCATATGCATGGCGCGTGACTGGCGTGTGATAGGAGTGTGACAGAATTTCACTCCATATGCATGGCGTCGTGTGACAGCATTTCGCCTCATATGCATGGCGTGTGACAGGCGTGTGACAGAATTTCACTCCATATGCATGGCGTTGTGTGACATCATTTCACCTCATATGCATGGCGTGTGATAGCATTTCACCTCATATGCATGGCATGTCACAGCATTTCACCTCATATGCATGGCGTGTGACAAGCGTGTGACAGAATTTCACTCCATATGCATGGCGTCGTGTGACATCATTTCACCTCATATGCATGGCGTGTGACAGCATTTCACCTCATATGCATGGCGTGTCAGAACAATTATTTATATAGTTAGTATACCTTTTGGGCACATTATTGGTTAACTGACTCCTGCACGTGTGCCATGTGATGCAGATGCATCGTAGAGAATATGAGGATCTTGACAATGTCCTCATTGTGCCGAGGGAGAAGTGGGCCTTCAATGTCTCAATAAACACCCACTGTAAGTGGTCCCAGCTCCATTACATCAACAAGACTCTCCAAGAGAAGGGGGAGTTGGATGCAGTGAAGCGTACATGCTTCGGAATGCTCCTAAATGTCTATCTGCAAGGCTACTTCAGCGCTGGTCTCCTTCATAACATAATGATTCGTCGAATCAATGAAAGGGAGGCAACGGAAGAGGAGCTCTGGTTTGCTATCGGTAAGAGCAAGGCGCGGATATCGAAGCAGGAGTTCTGCCTTATAACCGGGCTGAAGTTCGGTCCAATGCCCGATGTGTTCACACGTTCGTATGAGATGGTTGCGGACGGAATTCATGCGAGATACTGGAGCGGCCAGGATAGCATAAAGCTGCAGGCTTTGCTTGACACGTTCCGCGGAGGAAACTTCCAGAGGGAAGGAGACGCGACCAAGATGGCACTCGTCTTGATCGCAAATAACATTCTATTTGGGCAAGACTACCGTAGACGGGTGACACCTTGGTTGCTGTCATTGGTTGAGGACCTTGACGCTTGGAACGCATTTCCATGGGACCACTATGTTTGGAGGCTCACCTTGGACTATCTATTGAAAGGGTTCGAGGTGCCTACCTCAAGCGAAGCAAAGGAAAGCCGTTTACAGTATAACATCTACGGCTTCGTATGGGTGATACAGGTATTGTCACATTTACCGCTTTTGTTTGGTTTTGAGAAAATAATTTATTGTTGCAATGTTTAATAATTTACGTTTGATAATGTTTACAATTGACTTGCAGTTTTGGGCATTGGAGGCAATTTCGGTCTTGCGAAAAATAGTAGCCCCCTCTGCTCCGAAGGATAACGTGTACCCGCGAATGTGCAGATGGCAATGTAATCAGAAGCCAAAAGACCTGCACAAGGCGGTTGAGAAGTTCGAGTCATCTAAGCAAGTGAGTGAACAGCTACAAATTGATCGATCCTTCATATTTGTATAAGAAATTTGCCTCAAATTTAAACGTTTGATAAATATTTTTCTTTTGTAGTTATGGGCCCTGGAGACGTTGGAGATCACCCCGGAGGAGGCCAACCGGGAGTATTTGGTGGACCTCGATGTGCCGTTACCGGAGGGCCACCAGTACGTGCCAATCGGGCAGACGGAGGATCGGGGTGATCACATTGGTGTCGCTGCCAGGTCGAAGAGGAGAAGCTTGAAGGAGAAAAGATCCACCGCTTCAAGTAAGCGGATGCGCACCGACTCTCCCAGTGTTGATGAGCCGTTGGCCCCAGAGTTGATGGAACAAGGAGACGACCATGGTGCAGGAAGTGAACAGCCGGTATTTACGGTTCTAACATTTTTTTTACATCCATTTTGATATGTGATTATCTACTAACATTTATGTGCGTGCAGTTGGATCAACCTACGGCAGCTCCACAACCACCCACCGGTCCTCCTCAGACACACATTCGTATTGAACCGTCGGTAAGTTTGGTTATAACGATTTCTGTTCAAAGTTTCCACATATGTTGAGTTAGTAACAAAGTAACTTATGTCATTGCAGTTCACGGAGGCCACGTCCAGTCCGCAACCAGCGATGGCTCCGACTCCGATTCAACCGCATACTGCCCATGAGCCGCCGGTAAGGATATTAAAGTTGTTATATTGGTTTTCCACACGTTTCCTATATGATTTTATTTTAACACCACTAATATATATGTTATTGCAGTTGACCCAGTCGACAAGAGTCAATGTCGGCATAGGCACAAAACGTCAGCTCCAACATATCATGCGAGAAATGTCGAAGCTGAAGGCATCAATTAAGTCATTGACTTTTGCGGTTGAAACGCTAGAGGACCGTATCGTTTCACGGGTTCTAGCTGGGCTGAAATCACAAGTACGTTAATCTTTCTGCACTTGTATTTTGTTATTTTAGGTCAATTCGCTATCGAATTTTCACAGTTGTCTCGTTCTGTAGGCCGGTCCTTTATCCGACAATGCTGCTGCGGGTCACGATGATCCTGATGATGGGCAGCATGAGGAGCATGGTGCCAGCTTTCAATCAGAAGATGCTGAAGGAGTGGAGGTTGGTGAGGCCGATCCTATTGAGCATACTTTCGCCGGACAGGAGGGAGCCCTTCAATTATTTGAGTCAGCCATAGAGCATCTTCCTCCATCCGAGGCGATCGTCGCGCTTCCAGCAGCAGGATAGGGCGAGCTTGCTTTGACCACTCCTGAAGCCACCAAGTCACCAGTATCCTCTGATTACCATCATCTTGCAGTAGCAATTGCCGACCCTACTGAGCGGGCACGGGTGATTATGGCGAGCAAATACCTTGCAAGCCCGTATGTCAACCCCTCATTGACTCGTCGGGCGGTGAATGACACGATGATGGAAGCATACGAAGCCTTCAAGAAGAACCAGTCCGCGAGGTCAGCTTCTAAATATCAATTCATTGTTGTTTTCTATAGCAACATTAATCCACCATCGCTTATCAAATTCATTTTGTGACATATGCAGGCGTAACGTCGGAATCTTAGGGGATCAAGGTGTTGACTTCTTCACATCGTTAAAGGATCCCCGAGAAGAAATGACAAGTGAACATATCGACGCATGCCTCAGCGTTATCTGTAAACGGGTGACAGGCCCAAAATCGAAGCATTACACTGCCCGTGCATGCGTGGTTGACACGATATTCTTTATAAGTTTTTTGTAAAAAATTTTATTTTTTTCGAAGCTTTTCAGTGCATTAAGTCTAAACCAATGCAAATTTTTTTTTTCCAGGACACCATCCGTATGCTACACTTGACATATAAAACCGAAGATGCCCTGTCAAGCATGCAAATTTCGAATGATTTACGGGGGTATGTGGAGGGTGAAAGGTAGACATACGGCAAGAAATGGGAAGAGGTCGATTTCATCCTCGCTCCTTGCAATGTTGATGGGCATTGGGTGGTGGCAAAAATCGATTTGGGTAAGTGGAAGATCAAGGTGATCGACTCCGCAACAACTTCGGCAGCGAAGGATAACGGAGTTCGTGCGGAGCAGATGAAGCCACTTACAACAATTTTTCCATTCATCTGTCACCAAGCAGGGTATTTCAATAAAACCCGTCGGAAGAGACGGGATTTGACGCCGATGCCATTGGAAATTTCTTTACCCAGCCCTTCAGTGCATCGGCAGGAGGATAGTCTTAGCTGCGGCATATTCATGGTAAGCTACATTGACGTAATGTTGCAATCGGAGCCAATAAGAGTTAAGCAGAATATGATTGCAAAATTGCGTATCCAATACGCACACGAAATTTTTTCCAACAGCTGTGCGAGCGAACCATGAACATATCGGCAGTTAGTTGTATAATTTTTTTTCTACACAATACAATTTAGAGATAAATTTTTTGTTGTATACACAATCATAGGAAATAGAATCATTTTTTTATTAATCACTTCATTATATTTTTATACAGAATAAAATTTTTTTGTATAGACAATTTTATACAAGAATACATTATCTTTGTTAAGTAATTTTGTATCCAGTGAACATATTTTTTTGTATCGCAATTTAGTAATAAGTCAGCGTCTGACAACATTGACAATATGCAGGTGGCGTGTCACTACCATGTCTGCATGCGTCTGGCGTGTCACAGCCAATATGCATGCAGGTGGCGTGTCACTACCATGTCTGCATGCGTCTGGCGTGTCACAGCCAGTATGCATGCAGGTGGCGTGTCACCACCAATATACCCGAATGCAGGTGGCGTGTCACCACTATGTCTGCATGCGCCTGGCGTGTCACCCCCAGTATCCGCACTAGCTGCACTAGGCGTGTCACAACCATGTCTGCATGCTCTTGGCGTGTCACCCCCAGTATGCATGCAGGTGGCGTGTCACCACCATGTCTGCATGCGTCTGGCGTGTCACAGCCAGTATTCATGCATGTGGCGTGTCACCACTAATATACCTGAATGCAGGTGGCGTGTCACCACTATGTCTGCATGCGCCTGGCGTGTCACCCCCAGTATCTGCACTAGGCGTGTCACAACCATGTCTGCATGCTCCTAGCGTGTCACCCCCAGTATGCATGCAGGTGGCGTGTCACAACCAATATCTGCATGCACTTGGCGTGTCAACAACACGTCTGCATGCACTTGGGGTGTCACTACCATATCTGCATGCACTTGGCGTGTCACCAGCAAGTCTATGTGCACTAGGCGTGTCACAAAAATGTCTGCATAGAGTCGACGTCTCAATTCCAACAATGTCAACAGGTACCTTATTATAGGGTACCCGTGGGTAATCCAACCCGTTTATACAGGATTAGGGTACTTATAAACGGGTTCGGGTAGGGTTAGGGTAGTGATTTCTAAACCCGATTTTTAATAGGGTAGGGTTAGGATGCCACCCCTTGGGTACCCGTTACCCGAACTCGATGACTATTTATAAATATTTTATTATTATTTTAATAATTAAAGTAAAAATTTATAATTTTTACAAACTTTACCCTAAATTTTTTTGTTAAAAACTAACAAATATATGAAAAGTATGATTACTTTAATTATTAATGTGATGACATTAATATATTTAAATTAAAAAATTATTATATTGTTATTTATGTTTAAGTATAATTACTCTAATTATTAATATGATGACATTAATACTTTTATGAATGCGTGTGTGTATATATTATGTATTTTAAATATAAATATATTTACTTTTTATTTTGTTTTAACATTGTAAAAATTATAACTCATAAAATTATTAATTACAGTGTATATATATGTTTATTTATATAAACATATAACATATAAATCTACAGGTAAGTTATGAGATTAGAAAAGTTAATTGGGTAATTGGGTTCTCATGAAGAAAATTTTAATAATTTTTTTATTTAATCGGGTATTTAAACGGGTTAAGATAATTATAGGGTAGCGGGAATGTATTAGGGTTAGGGTTTAGGGTAGTAATTTTACCCTATCACAAACTCTAAACCAAAGTGGACAATTGATATAGTTTTGCAACGTCGTTTGTAAAATGAGTAAAATTCCCTTATGTATATTGAAGCGATTTGCTTGCAACCCTAAATAACATAATGAATGTATTGGCTTTACAATTGTCGAAATGTAGAGTAACATTGTTGATTTTTTATTTATATATGCTGTCCAAAGATTAGACAATTTACATTCCATACTATACCACCATGCATGGTGTGGCTAAAGTCAATTATTGACAACTTCTATGCTTAGGCAATGCTATTATTATACACTGGTTTATAGCAAATATCATTATTCAATGCAAATGTCAATGGCCAAGATCGAAACAGTTCGAATCAAACCCTAACAAAGCAACAGATAAATTGCAATTAGTTAGGCCCCGATAATATGTCATCCTCCACACCACACCACACACTACGTTTTTAGACATTGTCCTTCGGATTGGACAGCTGTCGTGTGTGTGACCAGTTTCTCTGTAAATTGAACATGCTTTCGATCGGAGCACTCGTTGGGGTGCTAATTGACTTGAAAATGGTGCCGGATTTGTAGATGGATTTGCAAATGGAGATGGGCAATTCTGTCTATTGTGCCCGTACATCTTGCATTGAAAACATCTCCGTGCTCGACTGCCTTCACCAGCGGATGGAATCCTTCTCCTCCTAGGTCTTCCTGCTTGGCCTCGCCAAGGTGGTGGCAAGACGACAATTTGTTTCACATGCGGGGGGATGTCCCATTCATTAGGATGCCCTACTGGACGAATGGACCCCACATAACCCTCTACCCAAACGGTTGTCTTGTAGCAGTCGGCGCAAAAATCAAAGGCTTCACGTTTGCATTTACTAAAAAATACAATGAACCCAATATTCAAGCAGAATATAATGCTATGTTATGTCAAATTAAGGATCAAATAAGAAATAAAGAAAATATAATCTGACCTTATTGCTGCAATGGCATGGCTGCATGACAGCAAATCTTTTTGGAACTCACAGCATGAACACGTCTTCGTGGACAGGTTAACAAGTCCATCCATCTTCCCGTCTTTAACTTCAAACTCCACTCGATTGATAGGCTTCACTACAAAGCGATGTGCATCATTGAAGCGTTTGCTCAATTGCCTAGCAACCCAAGGGCTGAGGGGTGTGGTCACCTTGACAGCCTCCTCGTACCGATCATGGAACCAACGCTGGAACATGTCTCGTATGAACTCGATCAAAACAGTGATTGGCATTTGTCTGGCATGCTTTAAGCAGGAGTTAACACATTCGGCAATGTTCGAGGTCATCATTTGGTATTGCCTTGTCGGTGAACATGCACGTGCCCATCTCTCAGGGCCTATTCTCAAAAGATCAGCATAGGCTCCCGCATGAATCTACTTGAGCTGGTTCATATGTCTGTTGAATTTGGAAACCTTATAGCAATCTCGAGCAAGGGTGAAAATCATAGAAACGTCATCACGCTTGAACTTATTTTTTAAGTTTTTCTTCAAATGGTAACTGCATAAACCGTGGTGCGCTTCTGGGTATGCATTCTGGATTGCTTTCTTAATGCCGAGATGCTGATCAGAAATGAACATGGTGTTTTCAAGACAACCAACCGCATCACGTAGCTTGATGAGAAACCACGTCCATGAGTCTTCGTCCTCAACATGGCCGATGCCAAACACAACTGGATATACACATTCGTTCGCGTCTTTGCATACAGCAACAAACAGAACACCCTTGAACCTGCCTTTCAGATGTGTTGCATCAATTGCGACCGTAGGACGCATTACATCCCTAAACCCCCGAATACAAGCCCCGTATGACCAGAAACAATATTTGAATCTTTCAGCCTCGTCAGTAGCCACTGCTGTGACTGTGCCAGGATTTTTTTGTTCCAACATATAAAAATATGAGGGTAGTAGTTGAAATGACTCATCCGGAGGACCGAAAACAAGCGTCTCCGCATACTCCTTTGCTTGCCAAGCCTTACCATACAAGCATTCCAATCCCCACTGAACCCTCATCTCACCAATTATGTCCTTAGGTCTCAACGTTACTCCATTAGCCCGAAGCTTGGGTGCCATAAGTTCACCAATTATCTTGGCACTCGCAGATGCAAATCGCCCTTGCAAACCATCAACAGTACATGTGTGTACTTTGTGGAACTTCTGAACTTCCCAATACCCTCCTCCGTCAAGTAACTTCCTTGAACGGACACTGAACTTGCATGCCTTGTCTTTGCAACTAACCTCGTAACGACTTTTGCATGACCTTTTCACTCTTATCCCAAATTGCTCTTTTAGAGCCAACATGTTCAGAGCTCGTTTCAACTCCGCCTTCGAGGAAAACATTCTTCCTTTGTATAAGCGATCATTGGGACATGTCGACTCCTCAGTGCTAATTGTTTGGAAGGCGAACCTTTCTGCACCTGCAATTCGCCACGTAGAAGATATCCCTTCATTTCGCCTTTCTTGATAACTATCATCGACCATTGTATCAACGGAACGATTCCCGTCCTCACCAGCGATGGGGTTATTGTATATGGGATCATCACACTGAACATTTCCTACATCAAAACCTTCAACAGGTTCTATTTCACCTTCAACATTATTGCAAATTGGAATGTCACTGTCATAAAGGCAGTCATTGTTTGAAATGTCATGATCCCATTCGTCAAGCCCATCACTCGAACTGTCATCAAATCTATCTTCACTGCCAGCAAACAAATCCTCATTTCCCTCATAACATGCAGCATTATCCTCCAACGTCGCAGTGTTAACATCCAACGTCACAGTGTTGTACTCACGTGTCGTATTCTCATTTGAAATTGGAATTACACACTCTACCGTTTCACCCAATCGATGCATTCCTTTAGCAGCAGACCCTAATTGGTTTGATGCACATCCCGATCGGAATTGTTCACCCAACTCTTCTATCAATGTCCTCTGGTTACCGGGCTGTACAAACTCCTGAGGATACCCCAACTGCGGGTTATGGACCGAATGCTCTGGCATATGTGAAGCATTGTAAATCTGATTCTGATTGAGCTGATTACCATGTTTTTCAGCTTCTTCATGTGACATAACATTTGTTTCGGGTCTTTTAATACTGACGTACACAGCCAGAACATTCCTCTGTTCTAGCAGAATTAATGCAACATCCTCATCATCCTTGATAATTGGCCGTGATAGCTCCCCGGGTGTACTGATCAATGCATGCAACTCAATGTCGTCAATTTCTGAGTTTACCCCAACAACATCTTCAACCAGCTTTATCAAGCCCGCAAATGACAAATCACTCCTAACCCCCCGCATTCGTGACTTACTACCCTTGTACATGCCATCCACCCACTGACCTCCGTGTCTTATCACGAGTCGTAGAATTGGAACCCCACTGAAATTTTGAAAACAAAAATAATTATTTATTTTACTTAATTACATGGTGGTGACAGTCCAAGTGCATGCATGCATGCTGGTGACACGCCAATTGCAGGCAGACATGCTGGTGACACGACAAGTGCATGCATGCATGCTGGTGACACGCCAAGTGCACATAGACATGCTGGTGACACGACAAGTGCACATAGACATGCTGGTGACACGACAAGTGCACATGCTGGTGACACGACAAGTGCATGCAGACATGCTGGTGACACGTCAAGTGCACATAGACATGCTAGTGACACGCGAAATGCATGTAGACATGCTGGTGACACGACAAGTGCATGCAGACATGCTGGTAACACGACAAGTGCATGCAGACATGCTGGCGACACGCCTTTATGTTTCTAATCCGTCTTCTGATTTACAAAAAAAGTTTCACAAATTTATGTGTTGCAGCAATGAACCCAAAAACATACCTTGATGTCATCTCCGCAATGGGGTTTATTTTTCGAGGACAATATGGCCAAATGGCGAGAGATAGACCACGGCACGAAGACGATGGTGCTCAACAGAGAGTTGACAGAGCTCACACAGTTCAGAGAGCTGAGAGAGCTGATGACGATGGTGCTGAACACAGAGTTGATACAGTTCAGAGAGCTGAGAGAGAAAGATGAGCGAGCACAAACAACTAAGCATTAATTTCTAATTTTTGGAAGATGGCGGGAGGCAGATATCGGTAGCTTAATTTGCTACAGTGTTTTTTAAGGGCATTTCCGTTTGCTCATGCTTCTTTTTGGGTAGAAACAGATAACTTTGTTTTGGTGGTTACTTTTGAAATCACCTTATACGGATGGTTATTTCTCACAATTTCCTCTTTAAAAAATTAACTCCGTTTATTATCCATGTCCAACAGGGTAAAACTTCTCCAATGTGGAAATAAGCAGTCCATGGGGCGTCACAAATGTATTTCCTGTACTTATTCCGGATGATGATTCTAGGAATGCTTCCTCAGTTGGACCCACGCGGCTACTACTCCCTAGAAGTATGGTTGCTACGTGCAAGACACTGCGTCGTTGAGTCACAGAAAGAAACTAATCTGTAAGGCAAAAGCTGATCCCCTGTGAAAGACGTTCTCACTGTTGAGCAAAAAATTTTGGACCCAGATAACGAACTTGAAGAAAAATTAGGCAAAAAGAGAAGTGGATCACACCATGAATTTTTCATGTAAGAATCGAAATTCCACTCTCTGTATCTCTATTCATAGTCATCACTCTTCACTTTTAGAAGACTTTGACTGCGGAAATAAAGGTCTTTAAATTTCGGTGCTCTGGGAATTAACATGCAACAACAAGAACTTGCCATATATGTTCAACTTAAACATGAGTTTCTCCAGCAACCTATTCTTCAGTGAAGAAGAGTTACAATCTTCCAATATACTCTCTTGACAACATGATAAGTTAAGACTTGACTTTTCTGAATTATGACATCGTGTATTTAATTGAATAATTTTACTTGAAATCATATAATTTAAATGGATTTTAAAGTTTAATATAATAATTTAGGTATAATTATAAATATGTCCGGCAATATTATGATGTAGTATAAACTAAATTAAAATTTATTATCATTAAGTATAGTTTATTTCTAATATTTATCTTTTATAAATATAAAAAATTACGTACATGTGCAGCTCACGTGTCCAAATTTAAAGTATATTATGAAATTATAAATAAAAAAAATTCATGAATTATTATTAATCAATTTAGATTAGATTTAAAATTTGATAAACATTAATTAGAATTATAAGCACAGTCTCTATTTGTTGACCTTTCACTTAATAAAACTTGTTTCTTAAAGGTGAATGTAAGCTAAAAAGTACTTCAGAGTTAAAAACTCTGCTTGAATTCCATATGTTATAACTTTTTGATTTACAAATTTATTTCAGATGTGACATTTGAACAATTTAATTTGACTGAGATGCTATCAAACACTATTCACTTGAGAGACTTTGATCTCTTGCTAAGTCCTTGTGCTTTTTCTAATCAATTACTACATTGATGAAAAAGCAAGTGTTTTTTTTTTTTTTGAAAAGTAATTTTTATTAATCTCTTCACCAAATTGCCAATTCGAGTCTTAAGCTTTAACTGCTAAAGACTCTTCGTGGCATATGAGAAATGGAGAGGTTAATGCCTTAGTACATTTTCCAACAAAGTCTGCTACTCAAGAGTAGTGGTAGCATCAAAAGAATCCAAATAAACTATCTAAACTATACAGAACAGAGCATTTTGCTCAGAAATCACATGATAGCCAATGTTCTTAATTTTGGTTAATTTGAAAACAAAATTAATGTTAAAAATTTGGCAATCACTTCGGATGCACCATGCATGTAAGATCAAGAAAAACCACTGAATTTACTTAGTTATCGAAAGCTGAGTTGTTGCAACACCACTGTTTTAAGTGCACTAGGATAAATCTATAGATTTTCTATCGCATGGAGGAAGGGAAGTATCAAACAAAATGTTATAAATCATTAACGGCTCTGATAAATTAATGGCGAACCTTCTACAGAAATTTGCAGTCAATGGGCATGTTAGACAAGAATTTCCTGTAATTATTGCCGATGATGATTCTAGGAATGCTCTGATATACTATACATTAATCAATAAAGGCACTTTGCTATCGAATTTTTTAACTAAAAGGCTTTACCAAAGCCCAACATTTCGTGTTACTGTATCAAATTCAACCTCAGTTGGGCCCACGCGGTTGAGCAAAAATTTATGGACCCGCATTTGAATAAAAATTAGGCAAAATGAGAAGTGGACCGTACCATGAACTTTCTGTGTAAGAATCGAAATTCCACTCTCTGTATCTCTGTTCGTAGTCATCACACTTCACTTTTAGAAGACCTTGACTCCGGTAATAGACGTCTTTAAATTTCGGTGCTCTGGGAATTAACACACAACAACAAGAACAACTCAAACATAATGAACTCAAACATGAGCTTAGCTATCACAACTCTCATAATGGTGATGCTACCGAGTACTACCGTCCTTTCTTCCTATGTAGCATCTCAAGTTGCCACAACTACCTCAGCAACAACTTCGTCGCTGGAACGGGAAGCGAAGGCTCTACTCGAGAGTGGCTGGTGGAGTAGCTACCGCAACGACGCTTTGAAACGTTGCAACTGGACTGGTATCTTATGCAATGATGCTGGAAGCGTCATCGGAATTCTCCCACGTTCTGACGCTATTAAGGTTGGTGATAAATTTAAGAACATGGACTTCTCTTGCTTTCCAAATCTTGTTTTTCTCGATCTTAGTAGTCATGAACTCAATGGGACCACGGAGGATTTTATGTTCAATATAAGCCATCTGTCAACATTAACGCACCTTGACTTGTCTTTCAATATTTTACATGGTCGGTTATCTCCTCAGATCGGTAATCTCACCCAATTAGAGTTTCTTGATTTTTCATATAACCAAATCCATGGATTCATCCCAGTAGAAATTGGAAAGTTAAAGAATTTGGTGACTCTCCGTCTATCTGGTAATAAGTTATTTGGTTCAATTCCTTCTATTCTAGGCAAGTTAACCAATTTAGAGATTCTGGATTTGTCTGGTAACTTTCTTAATGGTTCCATTCCTTCCGCTCTAAGCGAGTTAACCAATTTAGAGACCCTGGATTTGTCTAATAACCTTTTAATTGATTCCATTCCTTCCACTCTATTTCAATTGTCCAATTTGGTCTCCATGGATCTATCAAACAACTACCTCATCGGTCCAATCCCCTCCTCTTTAGGCCTTTTACACAAGATAGAACATTTGTTTATTGACTGCAATAGAATCAATGGTTCTATCCCTTCAAAAATTGGAGATTTGAAGGCTTTGCTAACTTTATCCCTCCACTCAAATCTTTTAGAAGGTCACATACCCAAGGAAATTGGAAATTTGAGAGCACTGGCTTCATTGAATCTCTTTCAAAATCGATTGAGTGGACCCATTCCGCCTCAAATTGGCAATTGCTTCAATTTAACAGAGTTGGACTTAAGCAACAACAGAATCACTGGTTCTATCCCTTCAAAAATTGGAGATTTGAAGGCTTTGCTAACTTTATCCCTCCACTCAAATCTTTTAGAAGGTCACATACCCAAGGAAATTGGAAATTTGAGAGCACTGGCTTCATTGAATCTCTTTCAAAATCGATTGAGTGGACCCATTCCGCCTCAAATTGGCAATTGCTTCAATTTAACAGAGTTGGACTTAAGCAACAACAGAATCACTGGTTCTATCCCTTCAAAAATTGGAGATTTGAAGGCTTTGCCAACTTTATCCCTCCACTCAAATCTTTTAGAAGGTCACATACCCAAGGAAATTGGAAATTTGAGAGCACTGGCTTCATTGAATCTCTTTGGAAATCGATTGAGTGGACCCATTCCGCCTCAAATTGGTAATTGCTTCAATTTAACAGAGTTGGACTTAAGCAACAACAGAATCACTGGTTCTATCCCTTCAAAAATTGGAGATTTGAAGGCTTTGCTAACTGTATCCCTCCACTCAAATCTTTTAGAAGGTCACATACCCAAGGAAATTGGAAATTTGAGAGCACTGGCTTCATTGAATCTCTTTGGAAATCGATTGAGTGGACCCATTCCGCCTCAAATTGGTAATTGCTTCAATTTAAATGAGTTGGACTTAAGCCACAACAGAATCACTGGTTCTATTCCTTCAAAAATTGGAGATTTGAACACTTTGCGTGTTCTATTCCTTCACTCAAATCTTTTAGAAGTTCCCATGCCTGAGGAAATTGGAAATTTGGGAGAACTGGTGTCATTGGACCTCTCTCAAAACGAGTTGAGTGGACCCATTCCGCCTCAAATTGGCAATTGCTTCAATTTAGAAGAGTTGAACTTAAGCAACAACAATTTAGAGGGGTTCATTCCTAATCAAATGAGCAGTCTTCAGAAGCTAGACCAAGTAGATCTCAGAAACAATAATTTGTCAGGTGCTATTCCATTTAATCTTCTTAGGGAAGGAAATTATTATTACGCAACTTTTGCTTGTTATGAAACAAATGATTCGGTATTTAGGGAGGTATTTGGTGGCAACAAAAATTTAACACCCTACTCTTGCCCTCCATCCTATTCTCTAGCAACCTACTCTTCAGTGAAGAAGAGTTACAATCTCCAGATATTTCTACCTGTTTCCGTACTCGTTGCTCTTTTTCTTCTTGGGTGTTTCCTATTTTTGTGGAGGTATAAGGTCAAGGTCAAACCAACTAGCGTACTGCAAGCAACTAAGAATGGAGACCTGTTCTCAATATGGAACTACGATGGAAAGATTGCTTATGAAGACATCATAGCAGCAACAAATGATTTTGACATTCGATACTGCATTGGAACTGGTGGTTACGGAAGTGTCTACAGAGCACAACTACCCAGTGGCAAAGTAGTTGCATTGAAGAAGCTTCATCGACTTGAAGCTGAGGAGCCGGCTTTTGATAGGAGTTTTAGAAATGAGATCAAATTCTTAACGGAAGTTCGACATCGAAACATTGTGAAACTACATGGGTATTGTCTACATAAACGATGCATGTTTTTGATTTACAAATACATGGAAAGAGGAAGCTTGTTTTTCATACTAAGTGATGATGTTCAAGCGGTGGAATTGGATTGGACAAGAAGAGTGAACATTATCAAGAGCACGGCTTATGCTTTATCTTACTTGCATTTTGAGTGCACACCAATAATAGTTCATCGAGACATCTCAAGCAACAACATTCTGTTAAACTCGGACTTGGAGGCTTTTGTCTCTGACTTTGGGACCGCTAGAATCATAGATCCTGATTCTTCAAATCAAACAAGGCTTGTTGGCACTTATGGCTATGTAGCTCCAGGTGATACTAATTTGCTTTACTCTCCACTTGTTTCCTTTTTATAGTTAATTTGCGGAATAAAACGGTTTCTATTGTTAAATTTTTGTATCATATGACTAATGGTTGTTGGATACTCTAATTGTTGTACAATCCTAGATTCATTCAAACTAAATGTTGGAAGCTATTACTACAAATTCAGCATACAAGAATGTGTTTATAGGCAAAAATCAGGGAAAAATTTGTAGGGGTTAGGGTTTGGGGAATATAAGCAAAAGGGTCATTAGTTATTATTATATTTGTTTAATATGCTTTAATGTGCATTGTTTTGTTTATGCAGAACGTGCTTATACAATGATTGTGACAGAAAAATGTGATGTTTATAGTTTTGGAGTATTGACATTGGAAACATTGGTGGGGAAGCATCCAGCAGAGATTTTGTCCTTGTTGTCAGCACCATCTTCTTTGCAAAATATAATGTTAACTGATGTATTAGATCCACGTCTCTCACCTCCAGCAAGCCAGCTGGCTGCACAGAATATTGTTCATGCAGCTACAATAGCATTCGCATGTCTACAAGCTGATCCAAAATTACGGCCAACAATGAAACATGTCTCTCAAATGTTTCTTTCTTGTCAAAGATCATTGAGGAACCCTCTCCGAACAATCTCTTTGCTGCAACTTGTGAACTGTGGAATGCAGATGGAAGGATCATCTCAAGCTCCACAATGTTAGTGCCATTATTCCGGCAAGTGTCTTGTTGCTTTCGTAAAGTGATTGATAGGATGCATTTCTGGTTTCATCCTCTTCTTTTTTATTTCTTGTCCTTACTTTTTGTTATTTCCTCTTTCATGTTCTCCATGTCATTAATTCTCCAATTGGGGAAAATGTGTTCTGTTTTCCATGTTAAAGAGCACTCTATGATAACACTTGAATTTAGTAATGACAGTAAGTTCTGCTTCAACAATTAGACCTTCATCCTTCATGTATTTTTTGGAGCATCATGAAGATTCTTTAACGACACAAACCCACCATAACCCCAACTTTCATCAGAGGAAGTGTACCTACCATAGTTTAACTTCGAGCAGGAAAAATGAAACAGAGTTTCTTTGTCAATCGAAACAGAGTGACGGATATCAAATTAGTAACCAATGATATCATTGAAATTACGCTTTCTACAATTAAAAAAAAAGAAAGATGAAATTGTTGAAGTTTGTGATTCTAGCAGGTAAAGTCAAAAAAGGACGATAGTCAACAGTGCTGAAGAAGAAAGGAAATAGTGTCTACACGGCATCGTTTGAAGTTTGTTTTTTTTTTTTATGATTGAAATGTTGCCTTTAATGTCGTTTTACTTTAACTTTGTTATTAACAGCTTAGTCATACGACTTAGCTGATTGTCGTTTGTGTGTTCAGGTGTTCCTTCTTCTCGAGTCTTCTTTTTTCTGTTGAGAACTATTGCTGGCACAAAACTCCATGATTTGTTTTGTGCTTTGCTATTATTTCTTTTCTGTTTTTGGTACTCATCATAGATCCGAATTTTATGGAAGGAATTGTAATCACGAGGTATGAGTCAATATATATACTAAAAAAAAACCTAAAATGTAGGTTAAGCTGATTAATAAAAATTTTTATTCCCTATTCTCATCTTGCTCTATTTCTTTTTTCTGCTCTCTATGAAGTGTGAGTTTAATTGATTTTTCTTCATGGTATCAGAGCTATCTTCTTAAGGGATTGTTGTTTTCGCTAGCCGATTGGTGATCAAAGCAAGGTATTATGGCAACCACTGGCTTCTCAGCATCAGCACCACCAACGTTCACAAGCAAAAATTACAAAGTTTGGGCTGTGGAAATAAGATCTTACCTGAAAGCGTTTGATCTTTGGGATGTAGTAGAAAATGGTGAGGTTTCTATGCAATGACATGCTAATCCCACAATCGCTCAAATAAAACAACACAGTGAAGAGGTCGCCAAAAGGTACAAAGCTTTAATCTCTCTTCAATCAACAGTATTTGAAAGTATTTTTTCTAGGATTATTAACTTTGAAGATCCCAAATTAGTTTGGGATACCTTGTAAGAAGAATTTTACAGAAATGAGACTACTAAGATGCATCGGATTATGAATCTTACTAAAAAGTTTGAAACTTTAAAGATGAGAGATGATGGGGGAGTACAAGCATATTCTGATAGAGTTCTTAGGATTTTAAATGAGCTAAGGTTGCTATGAGAAGTAGTTACTAAGCGGAGAATTGTAGCTAAATTTCTCATTAGCTTACCTGAAAAATTTGAATCGAATATCACTTCCTTAGAAAACTCTAAGGATCTGACTAAGCTAATTGTGAATGAGCTCATTAACAACCTACTATCTCTTGAGCAGAGGACAGCTATGAGAGCAGAGTATAGTGAGAATGCTTTAGTAGCTAAGACTAAGGGACTGAAAGTAAAAGGGGGTAGTTCGAAGAAGACTGAACAGAAAGGGAAAGGCAAAAGTGGAGAAGGGAAGCAAAAAAGTTCAGTAGACAAACAATCACCATGTTCTATATGCAAGAAGAAGAATCATTTTGAAAGATACTGTTGGTATAGACCCAATGTTAAATGCAAGGCTTGCCAGCAGATGAGGCATGTGGAGAAGGTGTGTAAGGCTAAGAGGTTTGAATCTTCAACTCAAGCAACTGTAGCAGAACACGAAGTCAATGATAATGAGGTTCTGTTTATGGCAATGGAGGAAGACTTAGAAAAGTCAAATATCTGGCTGCTGGACAATGCTTGCTCTCACCATTTCAAAGGTAACAAAAGCCTCTTCACTACTCTAGATACTAACTTTCAGTCTAAGGTCAAGATAAGTGATGGAAAGTTTCTGTCACAACCCGGAACTTCCCTTCGAGCCCATGACAATCGCCGCAACGTTTCGATAAGCATTCATACCCCGAATACCGCTTGAAACATCACAAGGCTTGCGTACCAGTTTTTTCAAAAACTTCGAAACCGATTAAAATATAATATGCAAGCGGAAAACGCATATTTCATAATTAAAAATAAATCTAGCGGTCTAAAATATTTGTTTAAAGTAAAAATTTCAACTATTTGAATAAAACCAACAAATTCGATAAAGTATTTTATTTTCTTAAAACACAATATTTACAAAGTCTTTCAAAAATCATTTTTTTGTAGCATAAACGTAAAATAAATTTATTTATACAATAATAAAGATAACTAAAGTATAAAAATTCAGTTATAGTGACGCATGGGCCCCCAATTAACCACGAAGGTACAGGACTGTGAATCCTTACTTTCTAAGATGCTACTTCGAGATTTCCTTCTCGATGCAATTGTTAGTCTATTGCCTATTCTGAGCCTGAAAAATGTATAGGAAGAAGGGTGAGATTTCACAAATCCCAGTGAGTAAACATATACCTTCTAAACTATCTATAGTCGAGTAAATGGAGGTAAATAAAATGTTCCTTCAAGTACGTTTTTCATAAGATAAATTTTCATTGTACTCAAAACAATTAACTTGGCTTATGGATTTCACAAAACTTGGCTTATGCCAAAATCATTCTCGGGGATACCCCGACCGGAGGCATCTAACCGAGACTGCCAAGGCTGTTAAATTTCTTACACTCATTTTTCATCTAAAAATCTAGCCATTCCTTGGCGTTGGCTGAGTCTCACTCTCACGTGGTGGTCCGCGTGAGGTGCACTCAAACTTTACCTCAAGAGATGCCCTACACACGACTCTCCTTATCGAGGTAAGAATATATCTAGGAACCGTGCCACTCTTATAAGCTGGTCCACGGAACTTGCCACTGCAGCGGAGAATTTATCTACCACCGAATTCATAAAAATTCTTAACTGCATGATATGTCCATTTATTTTTCTACCTAGCCTCTCTTAGGCTGCTCAAAACAGTTCAAATATAAATTTAACATAATAACAAATATCAATTATGCCATTCATGCTAACAAAATATCATAAGCCATTCAAATTAAAAATACAATTTATTTCACAACACATAACAGTCTCCGATTACTCTATTTTTAAAACCATTATTCAATTTTTTAGAAAATTTATAAAATTATTTTATAAAATCACATTTTTCAATAAAACACAACAATTTGCCATTGAAATCATTTTTCATAAAATCACATAATTGAATAAAACTACTATAGATAATTAAGATGATATATGAGTACTCACTGTACTAGGAGTAGATATACTCCTATTCTCGATCCTCGGGTGTAGTCTTTTACCCGTATCAGATAGCTCACCACCTATCCACAATACATGACACAAAAATTCAATAATTTGTGTCAAATCATTATAAATTATTTCAGGCTCTTATCCATGCGTATGCACTAAATAGGGTTTGAAATGTCTGGACAATTACTTAATTACAGTGTCTGACCAAACTCGCCTATACATGGTGTAAATTCCTAAAATCCCCAATTCAACTCCAATTCCATCAATTTCAATTTCCATTATCCAATCATATCCACAATACCTCAATGACTGTGAATTTGGTCCAATTTGTCAGTCTGGACTATAAATTACGCTTTTACCCCTAGTGGGTAAAAATTCTAATTTTTGCACCGAAAATTCTCATTTAATTTTCTAACTCCATAATTTATCAAATATCACCAAATACATGCCAAATAACCTAAAATTCAGCTTAATTACCTTCAAAATTATTCATGGAAATTTCAACTATACTAGGTGGAATTTCACTAAAATTTTTCCTATTTGATTTCTACTCCATAAATCACCATTTTGCCATCCAATTCTCTCAAAATAAAATCAATTCCATCACCACACAAACAACACTAGGTTCAGCCATGGATGGTTACTATGGCAAATAAATTTATTTCTTCTAGTTTTGCTTATATACATGCTAAACTAGCTAAAAATACTAACATATATCAAAATCAATTATTTTCATCAACTTTCTCTCTCTAAACCCATTGGACCAGCCATAAAATCACCATGAAAATATGCAATTTAACCATTAAAAATAAGAGAAATTGCATGGGTAAGGTAGAAATTAAGTTAGAAATGAAAAACCTTACCTTTTTATTCTTGATTTCCTTGAATTTCTTTACTTTTTCTTAATTTTTCTCACTCTAGGGTTTATTTTTGTGTTTTCTCTCTCTTCCTTCAGGGTAGGACAAAATTTTTGGAGAAGAAGGCTGAAATTTGACCTTTTTAAGCCATTAAATAAAATAATATTATTTTATTATTTTTTTAATTTTTTTATTAATTTATTAATCTTATTATTTTTTTCTTTCTCTTTTGACTTTATTTTCAGCCACCAATTTTCCTTCCCTTATCCTTAGCCTTCAAGAAGGTTCTAGACAAATCCCAAAGATTTTTATGGTGTAATTTTGTAAAATTACACTTTTGCCCTCGAAAATGTACAAAATTACATTTTTGCCTTAAAAATTGAAAAATTACCACAAGGCATATTTTTCACTCCTCAAACTCATACCACACTCCAAATAATTAAATTTGATCAAAATCCTTTCAAAAATTCAATTTTCGATTTTGGGTGGCAAAATTAACATTTTGCCCCTATACTCTAAAAATATCACAAACTCATATTTTTCACGGCTAAATCTTCCAATTGTACTTCAATACTCATATCATACTCAAACATGTCAAATGGGGCCAAAATCTTCTTTTAAAATTCTTGTTTTGACCTTTAGTGGTAAAATTACTATTTTGCCCTTCTGTCCTTAAATATCGAGAATTACACTTTTTCACTGCTGAACTTCATATTATATTCCAATAATCATATTATATTTCATATAATTATTCTTGGTCATTTGAAATCAAAATTTTTATTAAAAATCTCCATTTTGTCTTGAAATTGAAAAATGACCATTTTGTCCCTAATCGGTCAATTTTTTCGAATTGATTCTAAATCGAACCTCGAACTCCGAATTACCATTTTGAGTTATCCCTGGACTGTGAAATTTTCAATTTCATCTTTAAGATCTCGATTTTATCTTGTTCGAGATTTAATCGACTTAACTGTACTTCTAGGGCAATATCGTCTTTTAATAATTTCTCCGGACTTCCTCAATATACAAACATTCTATCGAGCATGTAAATGACATTACGATCACTTTATAGGGCAGGGTTTGACAACACTACCCCCCTTAAAATAAAATTTTATCCTTAAAATTTCATTTATCGAACTCTAAGAAAAAATATGGGTATTTACCTTTTTTTTTTTTCTAATGCTTGACATCTCATGTCATCTCTTTTCATTGATAATTTCGATTTATTCACCCCACTTACCTTTAGTTCAATTTAAACTGGTGGCATTCCCCTCGGAGGCCTACCTCTCCAAGGTATTGTTATGCCTGGTCTCCCTTCACCATGTTCAAGCACCACGTGTCTGCAGCCACGCTTTAGCGTGTCTAGCCAAAGCTATTAGGTTGAGGTTCGAACCCAGGTCTTTTGCTTCCCCCCAAAGGAAACTCCTTTAACCATTTCATAAACACTTCACTTTAGTTAATCATACTACTAATCCCTGCACTTGTGGGGTTGCACTTTCATTCCCATCGATGTCTCAAAGATTTATCTTTCATGTCTTTACATTCTGTGTATCCTTCTTGTACTCCGACATTAATTTATCACTTAAAATCTAAACTCATTTGAATCATGTATACTCTAATCATTTTTGAGTTTCGGATTCCACAATATATCAAGAAAATTTTCATTGCAAGGTTCCACATAAAGTCATTTACTATATTATTCTTGAAACCCTTATTTACATTCTTATCACTTAGTATTTACATCTCTTATTACTATCTCACACTTATATCTACTTCTCACTGGTCTTCCCAAGGTTGGACTCGTGCTTTATCTTCCGTTACAGCAAAAACCCTCGTTGAAGAACGAGTCTATGGTCTAGTTGGTGGATATACCGGGGTGTTGCTCTCCACATCAGATCGTGTGGTTACTCCCGACCTCGGGTGTACTCTAGAGGATTCTTCCCTGTGCATATCTGTATGAACTAATGTAGGTGGAGCAGCTACAGTAGCCTGTTCTAGTTGTGGGCAAGTACTCTTGATATGACCTGGCTGACCACAATGATAACATCGCACGGGCCCTCTACACAACCCTGTATGATAATTCCCACACGTTCTACATCTATCAAGACCTCAGGAACTTTTTCTAGAAACAGTCATCTCAGACCCACTGAATCTCGAAGGTCTCTATTGTTTATGTGAAAACGAGGGTCGAAAAAACGTTATCGGATCAGAAGTAGTACCTCTTGAAATGAATGAGTCCCTACCCCTCTTAGATGGTTGACTAGAAGATACCGTTGGATTCTTCCTTTTTGCAAACTCAGCCCACATTCTCCTATTTTCATTTACGAGCTTCTCGACCCTTAAAGCCATTTGTACTACCTCCTTGTGTGGCTCCCTACCAGTCACAATCATCCGTTCTCTAATCTCGTTACGAAGCCCTTCTTCAAAATAACTAGCTTGATCCTGCTTCGTTTTCACTAGATCCGGCACATATGTCAACAGCTCATTAAAATAAGTCTCGTACTCTTTTACAGTAAGATTTCCTTGCTTCAAACTCAGAAATTCTCTTTTCTTTTCCTTTTGATGGAAGTACGTATAATACTGACCATCAAACTCTCAGAGAAAATCTGTCCAAGTCAGAGGAGTAGTGGAACGGGACTTCACCGAATTCCACCATGTACGAGCTCTTTTTTTCAATAGTCGTGTAGCCACTTTCAGCTTCATATCATCTTCCAGTCTCATATCGGATAATGTCTCCGATACTTGATTGATTCAATCCTTCACTGCGGTGGCGTCCAACTCACCCATAAAAGAAACGCAGCCTAGCTGCCTAGTTTCTTTCAGCTTCTTAGATATGGATACATCCGGCATCGGTGCTACTGTAGGAGTAGCCGGAGGCACTATCGGAGGAGTCTGACTAGCTTAAGTCTGACCAGCCATAGCGACAGAGAAAGCTGCCATCTCCTGAACTACCTCAAGAGGCATGGCAAGAATGCCAGTAGTTGGCGGAGGAGGTGGGGGATTCTCAGCTTGCTCCGTAGCAGGTGCTGCCCGAAATATGGATGCAATCGATTGCTCTTCTCTTGGGTCTGGCTGACTCTGCCTAGGGCGACCTCTTCCCTTTTTAGCTAATATAGAAAGGAGCAGACGTTCACGTCTAGGAGGCATAACAATCTACAAAGAGAAACGGGATAGGTTTAAACGACTTTAGATGCCATATGTAACTAACTCGACCTAACCTCACTTAACTTAACCTAATCCTGGGCCACACTGACACTGTACATTTTTTAGAACGCTCTTAAAACCAAAAGCTTTAAAATCAAAAACTTTAAAACCATGCTCTGATACCAATAGAATTGTCACGACCCGGAACTCCCCTTCGAGCCCATGACAATCGCCGCGATGTTTCGATAAGCATTCATACCCCGAATACCGCTCGAAACATCACAAGGCTTGCGTACCAGTTTTCTAAAAAACTTCAAAACCGATTAAAATATAATATGCAAGCAGAAAACGCATATTTCATAATTAAAAATAAATCTAGCGGTCTAAAATATTTGTTTAAAGTAAAAATTTCAACTATTTGAATAAAACCAACAAATTCGATAAAGTATTTTATTTTCTTAAAACACAATATTTACAAAGTTTTTCAAAAATCATTTTTTTTGTAGCATAAACGTAAAATAAATTTATTTATACAATAATAAAGATAACTAAAGTATAAAAATTCAGTTATAGTGACGCATGGGCCCCCAATTAACCATGAAGGTACAGAACTGTGAATCCTTACTTTCTAAGATGCCATTTCGAGATTTCCTTCTCGATGCAATTGTTGGTCTATTGCCTATTCTGAGCCTGAAAAATGTATAGGAAGAAGGGTGAGATTTCACAAATCCCAGTGAGTAAACATATACCCTCTAAACTATCTATAGTGGAGTAAATGGAGATAAATAAAATGTTCCTTCAAGTACGTTTTTCATAAGATAAATTTTCATTGTACTCAAAAACAATTAACTTGGCTTATGGATTTCACAAAACTTGGCTTATGCCAAAATCATTCTCGGGGATACCCCGGCCGGAGGCATCTAACCAAGACCGCCAAGGCTGTTAAATTTCTTACACTCATTTTTCATCTAAAAATCTAGCCATTCCTTGGCGTTGGCTGAGTCTCACTCTCACGTGGTGGTCCGCGTGAGGTGCACTCAAACTTTACCTCAGGAGATGCCCTACACACGACTCTCCTTATCGAGGTAAGAATATATCTAGGAACCATGCCACTCTTATAAGCTGGTCCACGGAACTTGCCCCTGCAGCGACGAATTTATCTACCACCGAATTCATAAAAATTCTTAACTGCATGATATGTCCATTTATTTTTCTACCTAGCCTCTCTTAAGCTGCTCAAAACAGTTCAAATATAAATTTAATATAATAACAAATATCAATTATGCCATTCATGCTAACAAAATATCATAAGCCATTCAAATTAAAAATACAATTTATTTCACAACACATAACAGTCTCCGATTACTTTATTTTTAAAACCATTATTCAATTTTTCAGAAAATTTATAAAATCATTTTATAAAATCACATTTTCCAATAAAACACAACAATTTGCCATTGAAACCATTTTTCATAAAATCACATAATTGAATAAAACTACTATAGATAATTAAGATGATATAGGAGTACTCACTGTACTAGGAGTAGATATACTCCTATTCTCGATCATCGGGTGTAGTCTTTTACTCGTATCAGATAGCTCACCACCTATCCACAATACATGACACAAAAATTCAATAATTTGTGTCAAATCATTATAAATTATTTTAGGCTCTTATCCATGCGTATGCACTAGATAGGGTTTGAGTTGGTACTACTGACCTCAGTGGACCAATGAAGAATCCATCTTTAAATGGCAACAGATACTACATGTTGTTCATTGATGATTTTACAAAGTATTGTTGGGTGTATTTTATCAAACAAAAGCCTGATGTTTTAGAGACGTTTGTTCAGTTTAAGGCTCTAGTGGAAAACTTCTCAGGTTCAAGAATCAAGACCTTGAGAAGTGATAATGGTACTGAGTTTACAGCTTCAGAGTTCAAAAGACATTTAGTAGAATATGAAGTTCAGCACCAATTAACAGCAACTTATAGTCCTCAGCAAAATGGCAAAGCAGAGAGAATAATAGAACACTAGCAGAAATGGCAAGGTGTCTGCTATACCAAGTGCAAATGCCTATGTGTTTTTGGGCAGAGGCAGTTAATACTTCAAACTATATACTAAATAGAACTTATTCAAGAGTTCTACCACAGCAAACACCATATGAGTTATGGTTTGGACATAAGCCTTCAGTGGCTTATTTTAGAACTTTTGGTTGCTTGAGCTATGCAAAAATTACAAATGAAAAAAGGTCAAAATTTGATGCCAAGTCTTCAGTTGCTGTCTTCATTGGCTATAGTGAGGTAACTAAGGGATATATGCTTTATGATGTGAAATCTAAAAAGGTTTTCATCAGTAGAGATGTCAATTTTGTTGAAGGGCATTTCTGGAATTAAGAAAGTGAAGCTGCTGACAGAATTGAGAAAGTGTCTAGTGTTGCACATCTTCAAATGAATGATGATGATGATGAATCTCTTCACATAGAGGATGAAAGGCTAGCTATTAGAGGGACTCGATCACTGCAAGAGATCTGTAGCAGGTGCAATGTGGCTATAGCTGAGCCCTCCAACTTTGCTGAAGCAATTAAAAAAGACCATTCGAAAGTAGCAATGGAAGTTGAAATTGGAATGATTAAGAAAAACGATACATGGATATTGGTTGATAGACCTTCAAATCAAAATGTGATAGGTGTGAAGTGGATCTTCAAGACAAAGCTGAATCTTGATGGTTCTGTAAACAAGCACAAGGCTAGATTGGTTGTGAAAAGGTTTGCACAAGTTTATGGAGTAGATTACTTGGAGACTTTTCCACCAGTGGCTAGACACAACACTATAAGACTGCTTGCTGCCTTGTCAACCAAAGAAGGGTGGAAAATCTTTCATCTAGACATCAAATCAGCTTTTTTGAATGGTTTTCTAAAATAGAATATTTATGTTCAGCAACCAGAAGGGTTTGAAGAGAAAAATGCTGAAGGGAAGGTTTGTAAGCTGATTAAGGCCTTGTATGGTCTCAAACAAGCTCCTTGAGCCTGGTATGAGAGGATGGATGATCATCTAAGGACTCATGGCTTTGAAAGAAGCATAAATGAAGCTACATTATATGTTAAAAAAGATGATGATTTTGTAAGGCTTATTATTGTTGTTTATATGGATGACCTGCTAATTATTGGTCCAGAGAGTGATTGTTTAACAGAATTCAAGGCTGATATGTTGAAGGTATTTGAGATGACTGGCTTGGGGCTTATGACCTATTTTCTTGGCATGGAGTTTGAGCAGTCAACAAGACAGATTATAGTTCATCAGTCCAAATATGCTCAGGATCTTCTTAAGAAGTTTCGAATGGATTATTGCAAAGCTGCTAAAACCTCTTTAACTGCTGGAAGTAGATTATGTACTGATGATGGTGTAGAAAAAGCAAATGCAACTCTTTACAGAAGCATCATAAGCTCCTTGCTATATTTAGTTGCTACCAGGCCAGATGTGATGTTTGCTACAAGCCTCTTATCCATATTTATGCAAGCCCCATCAGTTCATCACTTCACTGCAGCCAAAAGAATTTTAAGGTATGTAAGAGGTACTGCAAGCTATGGTTTAAGGTTCAAGAAGTCTGATAGTTGTGTTCTGCAAGGATTTACTGATAGTGACTGGGCTGAATCGGTTGATGACACAAAAAGTACTACAAGGTATTGCTTTTCTTTTGGAAGTGCTATGTTTGCATAGAGTTCAAGGAAGCAGGAAGTAGTTGCTCAATCATCAGCTGAAGCAAAATACATAGCCACTGCTATAGCTGCTAATCAAGCCTTGTGGCTAAGAAAAGTTCTTACTGACTTGAATTTTCCTTAGGAAAAAGATACCCTGATCAGAATTTATAATCAATCTGCAATGGCTATTGCCAGAAATTTGGTTCAACATAGTAAAACAAAGCATATAAGAGTGAAGTTTCATGCTTTGAGAGATGTTGTCAGAGAAGGAGAGATTCAATTTGAATACTGTCACACTGATGATCAAGTGGCAGACATTTTTACTAAGGGTTTAAGTGCTGATCAATTTGAATTTCTTAGAGACAAGTTGGGTGTTTATCCTACTGAAATCAAGGAGGTTTGTTGAAGTTTGTGATTCCAGCAAGTAAAGACAAAAAAGGACGACAATCAATAGTGCTGAAGAATAAAGGAAATAGTGTCTACACGGCATCATTTGAAGTTTGTTTTTTTTTATGATTGAAACATTACCTTTAATGTCATTTTACTTTAGCTTTGTTATTAACAGCTTAGTCATACAACTTAGTTGATTGTCATTTGTGTGTTCAGGTGTTCCTTCTTCTCGAGTCTTCCTTTTTCTGTTGAAAACTATTGCTGGCACAAAACTCCATGATTTGTTTTGTGTTTTGCTGTTATTTCTTTTCTGTTTTTGGTACTCATCATAGATCCGAGTTTTATGGAAGGAATTGTAATCACAAGGTATGAGTCAATATATATACCAAAAAAAAACTGAAATATAGGTTGAGCTGATTGATAAAAATTTTTATTCCTTATTCTCATCTTGCTCTGCTTCTTTTTTCTACTTTCTATGTAATGTGAGTTTAATTGATTTTTCTTCAAAAATAACAATAATGGAGATGTTCTATCTGGTCAAGCACAAATAACTTAAAGTTATCATTAACTTCCCATGTCAACGGTCTTTTCGATTTCTAAAGAAAGGGAGATGAAGCCACTCTAATGTTGTTCTTGTTTGGATTTGGGTAATGTAACAACCTCTTGTTAATACTAATGTTAATGAACAAGGATTATGCTCGAATGGTCATCTTTTTCGACATGATTTACCGAAATCTCTTTGACTAAGTATATACTAAGCAAAACATGTTCTTATGGCTTCATGTAGCAAGCTTCTAGGATAAATGATTATTGATGATATAGAAAATTGGAATGAGGGATGGAAATTCAATAAACTTGATATGTATTGACAAATACATACATTCATACTCATATTCTGATGTTTATCTATATTTTACTTTTACAGAAACTAAAACAAAAGTTTTGATTTTAATATATTTTATATTAAAATTTGAAAAAAAAATTTATAACATAGATGTTTAATACTTTTTAATATGAAAAGTAATAAAATAAAATCATGACAAATAACTTTGTATAAGTGTTGTCCTATAATATTCTTGTCATGAAAAACTTGGGAGCCCTCTTGGGTTTGACATCTTTATCTTGTAAAGCAGGAACACCATTAGAATCTGTCCAAACTTGGGAACTCACAAGACCATGAATCTGTCTACTTCGATAATGTTAGAAGGGACTTTCAATTTATCGATTTCAAATAAATGCTCAAAAATATTCAATTAAAGAGGTTAAATTCTAATCGCAATCTTCCAATTTAACTCTTAAAAATGCAAGGTAGTACTATAGTGAATCCAAAATAAACAGCCCTTGTATTGCCTCGAAAACAAAAAGAGGCAAAGAAACAAGGCCACACGGCAAAGAAACACAACACAGCAATTTGGAAGAACATCGGAGCCTTTTTGTCCAACAACTCATCAGACTTAAACCCTCATATTACCGAAAACTACCAACACAAGGCGTTGAGGATACCCAACCAGCTTCAAAACATGATTTATCGAAATCTCTTTGTCTAACTATATATGTACTAATCAAAACATGTTCTTATGCCTTCCTATAATAGGTTTCCTATGATATGTCTGTCATGCAAAACTCGAAAGATCTCTTGGGTTTAATTAACATCCTTATCTTGTAAACTAGGAACACCTTTAGAATCTGATCTCCACCTTGGGTTTCAAGGTTTACATTCTTATGCTTACCTTGAGAAACTTACATGACCTCCACAATTAGTCTACTTCTGTAGAATTACAAAGAACTTTCAAATTATAATTTAACTCTCAAATTAAAATTGATGCTCATATTATTAAACTAAAAAAAAAATTCGAAATGCACCTTTATGAATTTCTCCAAATTTAAAACTTCCATCTCACAGAAGGAGAAAAAGGGTATATTCTTCAAGATAATTAATTAGGATTTGAAGAAATTTACCTTGACGAATGTCGATCCCACTTATTTTTATCAAAGTTGATTTTTCACTTCTACTTTGAACTTTGTATATTCTCTTCGGTTAAATAAAAAAAACATATCATATTATCAAAATTGAAAAAGATAGAAAATCGTTTTCCTTTCGAAGTTGACAATCCTTGAGATAAAGAAGTAAATTGCTAGATTCATAGGCCAAAAAAGTATAAACAAATAAATACCAAAAGGTACTATATTTTATAACTATTAATTAATTTAGCAAATTAAATTATCTACTAGAGTGTGTATATATATATATATATGTATAATTTATATATAATTATAAATTACCAAAAGAATACCTACTAAGTTATCCCTTATACAGTGAAAGTAATAGTAGTCCTTATCTAAAATCAAAAATTTTTCGATTTTTGGAAGATAAGTATTCTATCTTAATGTTTTTTTTTAATCTTAATGTTTTTTAATGAGATAATTTTATTTGAAATCATATAAAATTTATTATAATCATTTAGGTAGAATTATAACAATGTCAAACAATCTTATGATGTAATATAAACTAAATTAAAATTTATTATCATTAATTATAAGTTATTTCTAATATTTATCTTTTATAAATATGTTGTGCAATGTATACTATATATGAAAGTTAGATTTAAGGTATATAATGAAATTTTAAATAAAAACGTTCACCACTTATTATTAATCAATTTAAATTAAACTCCGACCTTAAAATTTGATAGAAATTAATTAAAATAATAAGCATAGACTTTATTTGTTGACCTTCTACGTAATAAAAATGCTTGTTCCTCAAAGGTGTATGTATTTTTTTTGGAAAATTTGGTGATCATTAGATTCATTATCACAAAGGGAATAACCATTCAACTTTGTGAAGGAACAAAAGGTAGAGAGAATCATTGGTCTTTATACTCACATGACAACCCGAGTATACCTTCCCAATAACCATCCTTACCCATAGTCCAGTCCTCTCTCACCCCCATGTGTCGAAACCATTCAGTGGGCTGCACCTGTCATTTGCCATAGTCAATACCACTCAATCCACAGTCCTCTTCATATCTTTATTTATTCTCTTTTCCTCTATCTCGCCATTTTAAACCCTATACGAGGAAACAACTGTTAGAAAAGCGACTTCAAAGTTCTCCTCAACTCTAGCAATAGCTTCCGCTATACTATGCCCTCTTAATCCATACCCCCCACTGAGTGCCCCATCCTTTGAAGCTCCCCTCCTACATACTTCAGTGCAACCATCATCGATCAACTACATTAATTTCCTCAACATGAGAAACCTTTTAACCCCATCTAACACGGACATCGGCCCCCTCCCCTTGCTGTCAAGATCACATCCGCTCTTAAACACATGTTCGCCAGTGATAAACTAAAATAGACCTTTCTCGTTCCCCTCACCAACTCTGCTGACACAAGAGAGTTTAGAACTGTATTTTATTTAATTTAGTTTTTGCTAATTTTAATTGATTTATGAATTATAAGTATAATAGATTTCTTCTTTTACTTGTATTAGGACTTTAAAATAGTCATATTCTATTTAGGAATAGAACACCTATTTTATTTAAATCTCTTGTTAATTATTCTATTTGTATTAGATAACTAGAAGTAGAATTTTATTAGGATATGGGCCTATAATACTATAAATACGACCATCAGGCTTGGTTATTGTACACATTCAAGTTGAGAGTTAATAACTAATATTTTCTTAAGCAGGAGTGCTTATTTATCTAGGCTTTTTTTAAAGAGTGAGAGGTTTTATTATCTTTAGCCTAACCAACCCAAGTGGGATCTTGGCTATTCTTCACTTTAATGGGGTTTTCTAACCTTGTTAAGATTGGTGGTTCACCTTAATGGGGTTTCTAACCTCGCCACGATTTGTGTCTTTCACAATGCCCAGGTGTCTTTTACAACGCCTCGATGTCAGCTTGGTATCAAAGCCAGGTTGGATCATTGTTCGCTGCATATGTTCAAGTTTGCTATCGAGTTTTGATACTCCTTATTTGGATAATTTTATTTATTGCTTTATAGTTATATCATTATCTTTTTTTTCTACATCACCACACCGTCATCACCATACAATAAAATGCCGCCAATACATCAAAATCATCAAAGAGATGATCACTAGATTGAGATTGTAGATCTACGTCAGCAAATTCAAGAATTACAAGGGCAACTCATAAGACATGATGGTCAAATCAACAATAACAACTTTAGTGATGAAGAGAATGACACCAACCCATTTCATCAAAATTCATCCTCTAATAAAGAAGTACCTATTCCTCGCTTAAGAACTGCTGTTACCAGAGATTTGGGAATCAAAGTTGACATTCTTGAGTTTGAAGGAAGACTTCATCCTGATGACTTCCTTGATTGGCTTTACATAGTGGAAAGAGTTTTCGAGCTTAAAGATATTCCCTATGAAAAACATGTGAAACTTGTAGCAATTAAATTGAAGAAGCATGCTTCTATTTAGTAGGAAAATCTCAAAAGGTAACGAGAAAGAAAAGGTCGCAACAATATCAAAACATGAGATAAGATGCATCAAGAACTCAAACGTAAGTTCCTTTTTGAGCATTATCAAAAAGAATTTTTTATCAAATTTCATAACTTGAGGCAAAAAACAATGTCGGTGGAAGAATATATAATAGAGTTCGAATAACTTCATATGAAGTGTGATGTCCATGAGCTTGAAGAACAAATTGTAGCTCGTTATCTTAGGGGCCTCAATGTTGAAATTGCAAATGTTGTTCAATTACAACCATATTAGAACTTAAATAATGTCATCAGATTAGCATTAAAGATTGAGAAACAATGATCACGGAAAAGCTCAATGAGTTCATCTAGACAATAAGAATCTACCTCAAACCATGGAAGTCCAAGCTCAGCAACTATTCCACCTTCAAAGGTAAACTCTTCCAAAATTGCAAACAATAATGATAAAGAGATTACTTCTACTCGTGCTTCTAATGTCAACAAAAAGTGCTTCAAATGCCAAGGATTTGAGAATATTACTTCTGATTGTTCAAATCGAAGAATTCTTTCCTTAGTAGAAGAAGAAGATTTTGTGGATTAGGAAAAATTAAAACCAGTTTATGATGAGTATGATGACAAAATAAAGGAAGAGCTAGAAATATTCAACAACGAAAAGATATAAGAAGTTTCTACTGACCATGGAGAAGGTTTTGTTGTTCGTCGTAACCTTAACACTGTCATGATGACAGAAGATGAAAGTTGGCTTCGTCACAATATATCTTAGACAAGGTGCACATCCCAAGGGAGTGTTTGTAATGTCATTATTGATAGCGAAAGTTGTGAGAATGTTATTGCCAACTGCATGGTCAAAAAGTTGAAACTTCTAACTGAAGTACATCCTCATCCTTACAAGTTACAATGGCTGAGAAAAAGAAATGAAGTTAAGGTAACAAAGTGTTGTTGTGTTCAATTCTCTATTGGAAATAAGTATGAAGATGAAGTCTAGTGTGATGTTATCCCAATGGACGCATGTCACTTGTTGTTAGGAAGCCCATGGCAATATGATCGTCAAGCTCACCATGATGGATACAAGAATACTTATTCCTTCATTAAGGATGGAGTAAAATTTATGTTGACCCACTAAAACCAGAAGACTGGCTAAAGAGATAAGAGGAAGATAAAGCACTCATCACTGTGTCTGACTTAAACAAAGCTTATTGTGAGTCAAACCATTTATGTCTCTTATTATTCTCTAAGGAAAATGAAGTGTCTTCACCCTTATCCAAGGATGGTCAAACAGAATTGGTCAACAAAAGTTAGGAAAACTTATTGAGAAGCTTTGTGGACAACCATGCCATTAACAAGACTATAGTTAAGTATGATTTTCCTATTCCTCGATTGGATGACATGCTTGATCAACTCATTGGTTCTAAGATGTTTTTAAAGATTGATTTGAAGAAAAGATATCATCAAATTCGAATGCGACTTGGAGATAAATGGAAAACAACCTTCAAAACAATGAATGAATTATTCCGATGATTGGTATGGACAATAATAGTATGTGGATCCAAACATCTATGAGAAGTATGTCAAGGCTTACTCGTCAAAGCCGAGTTTTCTAACCTGAGGAGAATAACACAAAAGTATTTACAATTGTAATTTATTTAATTTAGTTTTTACTAATTTTAGTTGATTTAAGAATTATAGGTATAATAGATTTCTTTTTTTACTTGTATTAGGACTTTAAGCTAGTCATGTTCTATTTAGGAATAGAACACCTATTTTATTTAAATCTCTTGTTAATTATTCTATTTGTATTAGATAACTAGAAGTAGAATTTTATTAGGATATGGGCTTATAATACTATAAATAGGTCCCTCAGGCTTGGTTATTATACACATTCAAGTTGAGAGTTAATAAATAATATTTTCTTAAGCAGGAGTGTTTATTTCTCTAGGCTCTTTTTAAAGAGTGAGAGGTTCTAGTATCTTTAGCCTAGCCAACCCAAGTGGAATCTTGGCTATTCTTCACCTTAATGGGGTTTTCTAATCTTACCAAGATTGGTGGTTCACCTTAGCGGGGTTTCTAACCTCACCACCACTGGTGTCTTTCACAACGCCCAAGTGTCTTTTACAACACCCCAGCGTCATCTACTCCCTCACCTTACAAAACCAGCAACATCACCTCAACCCCTTTAGCCCTGTCACACAATTATCTTCCGAAGAGAAGAATTAGAAGAGCCAACTTTCTCGCACAACATTCCTACCCCTATGTGTAGCAGTTTACCAATGCATCCCCCAAGTAAGATGGGGCTCCAAGTAGCTCCATCCACTCTGTGCTGTGTCATACCTCTTTATGCTCTAGCCTTGCTCTTGTTATTGCTATTGTTTTTGGTTTTGTTTTGTTTTGTTTTTTTTTTTTTGTTTCCTCTCCATATGGTAAGCTAAAAAGTACTTCAAATTTAACACTCTGCCTCAACTTCAATTCCAAATGTTATAACTTGTTTTTATTTATAATTTACTTTCAAATGTGACGTTTAAATAACTTAATTCTACTAAGAAGCTATTAAAAATCATTTTTTTTGAAAAGCTACTTTATTAACACTAATTAAGTCATCATGCCATTCAAAATCTTTCCTCTGTTTGTTAAAGATTTATACTAGCATAAAACACCTTGTTCTTGTTATTACTATTGTTTTTTGTTTCCTTTTCCTTTTCTTGTTTTGTTTTCTTTCTATAAGGTAAGCTAAAAAGTATTTTCTTTAAAAAAAAAACTAAAAAGTACTTCAAATTTAACACTCTGTCTTTGCTTGAATTTCAAATTTTATAATTTTTTTTTATAATTTACTTTTAGATGTGACGTTTGAACGACTTAATATGACTAAGAAGCTATCAAAGATTTTTTTTTAAAGCGATTTTATTAACACTAAGTGATGATGCCATCCAAAGTTTTTACACTATTTGCTAAAGACTTTTATGGGCAAAAAATACCTGGTTTGTGCAAAATGGAGAATAAGTACAATTGCAGTAGGAACTGACTTTCACCTAGGTCTGTTGCAATTTCCTTCCCTAAGCTATCTAAACAAAAATAAGCTCTCTACCTTTACTAAAGATCTGTGCTGTACAAAGACTAATGTTCTTAATTTTGGTTCGAAAGCAAAATTAATGTTAAAAACTTGGCAACCACATCGGATGCAACATATAAGGCCAAGAAAAACATGAGTAGCTTTGTAAACTGAATTTATCTAAAATTTTAGATAACAGCAACTGAATTTATCTAGCTGACGATAGTTGGAGTGGTGCAGCACCGCTCTTTTAAGTGCACTAAGATAAATCTGTAGAGTTCCTAGCGCGTGGAGGAAGTGAGGTATTAAATAAATTGCTGTAAATCTATGGAGTTATTGTAAACAGACGAACAGTAATGAAGAGACGTTAGAATTTTCTCTTCCATAATACATGGAAGGAGACCTTTAGAGTCGTAAGTAATCAGTTCTCTTGCATTCTGAAGACCAGAAACAGGAAAAATAACCAAAATACACGCAAAATTTGTTATCCATGTCCATCAGGGCAGAACTTCTCCAATATGACAATAAGCAGTCAATGGGCGTGTTAGACAAGTACATCCTCTACTTATTCCTGATGATGATTCTAGGAATGCTTCCTCAGTCGGACCAACGTGGCTACTGCTTCCTGGAAGTATGGTTGCTACTTGCTAGAATCTGCGTCGTTGAGTCACAGAAAGAAACTAATCCTGTGTGGAGAACGTTCTCACGGTTGTGAAAAATTTTTTGGACCCGGATAGCGAACTTGAAGAAAAATTAGGCAAAAAGAGAAGTGACCCACACCACGAATTTTTTGACTCTTCTGTATCTCCATTCATAGTCATCACTCTTCACTTGTAGAAGACCTTGACTCCGGAAATAAACGTTTTTAAATTTCGGTGCTCTGGGAATTAACATGCTACATTCAAGAACTTGCCATATATGATGAACTTAAACATGAGCTTAACTTTTACAGCTTCCGTAATGGTGATGCTATGGAGTACTACGGTCCTTTCTTCCTATGTTGCATCTCAAGTTGCCGTAACTACCTCAGCAACAACTTTGTCCCTGGAACGAGAAGCGAAGGCTCTACTCGAGAGTGGTTGGTGGAGTAACTACAGCAATGACACTTTGCAACGTTGCAACTGGACAGGCATCTCATGCAATGATGCTGGTAGCGTCACCAAAATTTACCCACCTTCTGGCGTTATTATGGTTGGTGATAAATTTAAGAATATGGACTTCCCTTGCTTTCTGAACCTTGTTTTTCTCAGTCTCGGTGGTCATGAACTCAATGGGAGGACGGAGGATTTTATGTTCAATATAGGCAATCTGTCAACATTAACGCACCTCGACTTGTCCAACAATTCTTTATATGGTCGGCTATCTCCTCGGCTTGGTAATCTCACTCAATTAGAGTTTCTTGATTTTTCATATAACCAATATATTACGGGTTCTATTCCTTTGGAATTTGGGAATTTGAAAAATCTTGCCATTTTAAATTTGACTGGGAACCGACTTGAAAACCCGTTTCCTTCGTCTTTTTATCTTTTGACCAATCTTACCCATCTGCATATGAGCTCAAATCAACTCTATGGTTCCATCTCCCTAACATTAGGGGATTTAAAGAGTCTAATGACCCTGGATTTGTCTAATAACTTACTTGATGGTTCCATTCCCTCCACTCTTTTTCAGTTATCCAATTTGGTCATCATCGATCTATCATACAACAAATTTGTACGTCAATTACCCAATTTGAATCATTTAGCGAAATTGGAAAAATTTTTTCTTGGCTTCAACAGAATCAATGGTTCTATCCCTTCAACAATTGGACATTTGAAGGCTTTGCTTGCTTTATCCATTCATTCAAATTTTTTAGAAGGTTCTATACCCGAGGAAATTGGAAATTTGAAAGCACTAGTTTCATTGGACCTCTCTCAAAACCAGTTGAGTGGACCTATTCCACCACAAATTGGTAATTGTTTCAATTTAGAAGAGTTGAACTTAAGCAACAACAATTTACAAGGTCACATTCTCAATCAAATCAGAAAACTTTCGTTGCTAGACCGAGTAGATCTCAGAAACAATGATTTCTCGAGTGTTGTTCCATATAATCTTCATGGGGCAACATATCATTACGCAAATTCCATCTTTTATAAAAAAGATGATGAGGTATATGGTGGCAGCAAAAATTTAACGTCCTACTCCTGTTCTCCATTGAAGAAGAATTGCAATATCCCAATATCTCTACCTATTACGATATTCGTTGCTTTTTTTCTTTTCGGGTGTTTATTACAATTATTATTGTGGAGGTATAAGGTCAAGGTCAACCCAACTAGCTTACTACAAGCCACTAAGAATGGAGGGTGTTTATTACAATTATTATTGTGGAGGTATAAGGTCAAGGTCAACCCAACTAGCCTACTACAAGCCACTAAGAATGGCGACCTGTTTTCCATATGGAACTATGATGGAAAGATTGCTTATGAAGACATCATAGCATCAACAGATGATTTTGACATTCGATACTGCATTGGAACTGGTGGTTACGGCCGTGTCTACAGAGCACAGCTACCAAGTGGAAGAGTAGTTGCCTTGAAGAAGCTTCATCATCTTGAAGCTGAGGAACCGGCCTTCGATAAGAGTTTCAGAAATGAGATAAAATTTTTAACAGAAGTATGGCATCGAAACTGTAATACCCAACATCCCACATCAGGTGTGAATGTGATTGTTAAGACCTATATAACAATCCAAGTCCATCACTACTAGCAACTTGAGCTTAAGCTTTTGAAGGTCACGTGGTTAAGGCCCAAAAAGCTACTGGGCCAGTGGTTGGACTTGGGTCGTTATAAATGGTATCAGAGCTTGGGCCAGTCTGATGTGAGCTCTCACATTGTTCTGGTAAGATGTTGGTTCTATGGATGTGATATGTGGCCTTGATGAGGACATCAAGGATTTGAGTGGATGGGATTGTAATACCCAACATCCCACATCTGGTGTGAATGTGATTGTTAAGACCTATATAACAATCCAAGTCCATCACTACTAGCAACTTGAGCTTAAGCTTTTGAGGGCCACGTGGTTAAGGCCCAAAAAATTGCTGGGCCAATGGTTGGACTTGGGTCGTTACAGAAACATTGTGAAACTACATGGATATTGTCTTCACAAACGATGCATGTCTTTGATTTACGAATACATGGAAAGGGGAAGCTTGTTTTTCATGCTAAGTGATGATGTTCAAGCAGTGGAATTGGATTGGGCAAAAAGAGTGAACATTATCAAGAGCACGGCTTACGCTTTATCTTACTTGCATTTTGAGTGCACGTCAATGATAGTTCACCGAGACATTTCAAGTAAAAACATTCTTTTAAACTCGGATTTGGAGGCTTTTGTCTCTGACTTTGGGACTGCCAGAATCATAGATCTTGATTCTTCAAATGAAACAAGTCTTGTTGGAACTTATGGCTACATAGCTCCAGGTGATGCTATTCTGTACCACTTCATTTACTAATCTGTTTTACTCTCTAGTTTACTTGTTTACATCTTGTACTTAATTTGCGGATTAATTTGGTCTCCACTGTTAAATTTTTGTACCATAGTACTAATAATTGTTACACACTGTAATTGTCAAACCAAATGCATGGAAGCTGTCACTACAAATTCAATATGCAAGATTATATATATATATATATATATATACACGTGGGCAAACATCAGGGAAAAAAATTACAAGGGCTAGGATTTGGGAAATATAAGCAAAAGGATCATTAATGATTATTATTTGTTTTAATATATTTTAATTTGCATTGTTTTGATTATGCAGAATTTGCCTACACAATGGTTGTGACTGAAAAATGTGATGTTTATAGTTTTGGAGTATTGGCATTGGAAACATTGGTGGGAAAGCATCCTGCAGAAATTTTGTACTTGTTGTCAGCACCATCTTCTCTGCAAAATATAATGCTAATTGATGTATTAGATACACGTCTCTCACCTCCAACAAGCCAGCTGGTCGCACAGAATATTGTTCATGTAGCTGCAATGGCGTTCGCATGTTTACAAGCTGATCCAAAATTACGGCCAACAATGAAACATGTCTCACAAATGTTCCTTTCTTGTCAAAGATCATTAAGCAACCCCCTCCGAACAATCTCTTTGCTGCAACTTGTGAACAGCGGAATGCATATGGAAGGATCATATCAAGCTCCACAATGTTAGTGCCATTATTCGGGCAAATGTCTTGTTGTTAATTTTCATAAACTGACTGATAGGATGCATTTTTGGTTTCATCCGTTTCTTTTTTATATTTTGTCCTTACTTTTTGTTATTGCCTGTTTCATATTTTCCATGTGATAATTCTCCAAGTTGGTGAAGGTGTGTTCTGTTTTCCATGTTAAAGAGCAGTCTATTTTATCACTTGCCTTTAGTAATGACAGTAAGTTCTGCTTGAACAATCACAACATCATCCTTGATGTATCCCATTGGAGCATCATGAAGATTCTTTGATGACACAAACCTTCGATAACCCCAACTTTCATCAGAGAAAGCATACCATCGTTTAACTGCGAGCAGAAAAAATGAAATAGAGCATTTTTGTCAAACGAAACAGAGTGACAGATATCAAGTTAGCAACCAGTGATCATTGAAATTAAGCTTTCTACAATGAAAAAAAAAATGTGAAACAAGAAAATGGAGCTGTGGAGTTTCTGCTTTCTGGTTCAGCACAAATAACTTAAAGCGACATTAATTTTCCATAAAAAACTTAAAGTCAACATTCAGAAAAGGAAAAAAGAAGGGGAGAAAGAGGAAAGTGAAAGAAACGGATAAGGAAAAAGAGGAGGACAAAAGGAGGCGGTAAAGTGGAAGGTTGATCTCTGATTTTTGAACAAGGGTTTTGATGGGTTTGTGGTTGGCTGATTGTTGCTAGAAGTCCAGGAGATCTAGTTTTGGTTTTGAATTTGGACTGTGGCTATTTCGTGTTTGAATTTTTTTTTGTAATTTGCTTATGTATGGGGGTTTGTGGATGTGCTTAGCACGTTTATGAGATACTTCTGTGTTGATTGGTGCGGCTGCCTACGGAAGCGACTGCAGAAAAGAGGACTTCAACAAGACAAAAGTGCCTAGAAGGAGTCAAGCAAAAACCGATCGACAGTGCAACAATCGAGTTATAGATATGTTCAGGCAGTAGGCCATAGGAATGAAGATCCATTATGTCAATTCTGTCTTTGGATTCTTATAAAGATACACTTAAGGAACAATGTTAGGGGAATCAATTGTCCGAAGCTAGTTTATTGTTAGGGGCTAGTGGCTTTTGTATGTAGCTGTTAGGGTGTGAGTCATGTGTAATACAACAGGAGTGTATTTTGTAAGTAAGCACCATCGTCACTAAGGCTAAATATAAGTCTCCTGCATGTGCAGCTGGAGACTTAATTCAGCATCATGTGTTTCCAAAGCTTTGCTTTGTTAATAAAACATTTTTCACGCTTTTCAAAAATACTTCCCGAGTTAGGGAGATGAAGCCATCTCTGTTGTTTTTCTTGCTTCGATTTGGGTAGAGTATCATCCTCTTGTTACGACCAATGTTAATGAGCAGGAATTTGGAAGCACCTTGGTGTAACATCCTTGTCTTGTAAACTAGGAACACCTTTAGAATCTCTCCACTACAGGTTTCAAGGTTTACATGCTTATGCTTAACATGAGAAACTTACATGACCTATATTCTGATTACTTTGGTAGAATTAAAGGGGACCTTCAATTAATCGATTTGAAATTATTACTCGAAACTATTAAATTAAAGAATTTAAATTTCTATTCATAATCTTCCAATTTAACTATTAAAAAACAGGGTAATACAATAGTTGATAATGAAAAAGTTAAATGCCTTTCGGTAATTAGGAGAACAAGAAGAATATTGATCTGCCTTTCAAAAAGAAAGAAAAATATTGATCTCAGGATTGTTTTTGATTCGTACTACTGGTTTTTGCTTCTCATGAGTCCTTCCTTTACTCTCTCTTCTCTCGCTCCTTTACGTACAATCAGTAACAATTTTCGCCATTATAGACCCTGTACAAGGAAACAACCGTTAGAAAAGCCACTTCAAAGTTCTCCTTAGCTTTAGCAATAGCTTCCACTACACTACACCCTCACAATCCATACCCGTCACCGAGTGTCCCACCCTTTGAAGCTCCCCTCCTGCATACTTCCAATTTAACACTCTACCTCTACCTGAATTCCAAGTGTTATAATCTTTTTTATTTACAATATACTTTCAGATGTGACTAAAAAACTATCAAAGACAATTGACTTGAGACACTTTGATCTCTTGCTGAGTCTTGTACTTCTTCTAATCAATTACTACATTGATGGAAGATCAACCTTCTTAATTTTGGTTTGAAATCAAAATTAATGTTAAAAACTTCACAACCACAACGTTCTTAATCAGGTCTCTTGCTTTCTCAAGACTAGACGTAGGAAAACTAACCAAAATACGCGCAAAATTTATTATCCTTGTCCATCAGGGGCCAAAACTTCTCCAATGTGAAAATAAGCAGTCAATGGGCGTGTTAGACGAGTATATCCTCTACTGATATTCCTGATGATGATTCTTGGAATGCTTCCTCAGTTGGACCCACGCGGCTACTGCTTCCTGGAAGTATGGGTTGCTACTTGCTAGACACTGCGCCATTGACTCTCGCAAAGAAACTAATCTACACGGTAATAAATTTTGCAGAAAAAAGAAGGATGAGAAAACACACATTGAAGCAAAGGCAACGGCAAAAGCTGATCCCATGTGAAAGACGTTCTCAGGGTTGGGCAAAAATTATTGGATCCAGATAGTGCACTTGAAAAGTTGGGCAAAAAGAGAAGTGGACCACACCATGAATTTTTTGTGTAAGATTCGAAATTCCTCAGCGCCAGCATAAATTCCACACTATGAATTTTTTATTCAAAGTCATCACTCTTCACTTTTAGAAGACCTTGACTCCGGAAATAGCCGCCTTTAAAGAACTTTGCCACATATATGATGAACTTAAACATGAGCTTAGCTATTACAACTCTCATAATTTTTTATTTTTATACATTTATGAAGTGTCATTCTATGATTAAATAATAATATATCAGTACTCAGTACAATACTACCATCAAGGGATATCATAAACAAGTAGCCCATAGCACTAAGCATAGATTTAGGTATTCTAGTTGACTTTGGACCTTCAAATTCCTTCTTAACAATACGATTAAGTCAAGACTTGCCTTTATAAATTATGCCTTCATGTATTTAATTGGATACTTTTATTTGAAATCATATAATTTAAATGAATTTTAAGGTTTAATATAATAATTTAGGTATAATATAACAATGTCAAGCAATATTATGATGTAGTATAAAGTAAATTAAAATTTATTATCATTACGTATAACTTATTTCTAATATTTATTTTTTAAAAATATGAAAAATTACATACATGTGCAGCTCATGTGTTCAAATTTAGAGTATATTATGAAATTATAAATAAAAAAAAACTCATGGCTTATTATTAATCAATTTAGATTAGATCTAAATTTTGATAAAAATTAATTAGAATTATAAGCACAGTCTCTATTTGTTGACCTTTCACTTAATAAAACTTGTTTCTTAAAGGTAAATGTAAGCTAACAAGGACTTTAGAGTTTAAAACTCTGCTTGAATTCTATATATTATAACTTTTTGATTTACAAATTTATTTCAGATGTCACATTTGAACAATTTAATTTGATTGAGATGCTATCAAAGACTATTGACTTGAGGGACGCGGCGACTGCTTCCTGTTGGACCCACGCGGCTACTGCTTCCCGGAGCTATGATTGCTACTTGCTGGAAACTGCGTCGTTGAGTCACGGAAAGAAACTAATCTATATGGCCAAAGCTGATACCGTATGGAAGACGTTCTCACGGTTGAGCAGAAATTTTTGGACCCAGATGGTGAACTTGGAGAAAAATTATGCAAAAAGACTCTTGAAGAAAGATGCAGAAATCTTTGGATGCTAGACCGAGTAGATCTCAGAAACAATAATTTCTCAGGTGTTATTCCATATGATCTTCTTGGGGCAGAAAATTATTATTACGCAAGTTTTTCTTGGATGAAATAAGCAGTTCGATATTTAGGGAGGTATTTGGTGGCAACAAAATTTAACACCCTATTGCTCTCCATCCTATTCTCCAACAACCTATTTTTCAATGAAGGAGAGTTACAATCTCCTGATATTTCTACCTGTTTCCCTATTCGTTGCTCTTTTTCTTCTTGGGTGTTTATTATTATTGTGGAAGTATAAGGTCAAGGTCAGCCCAACTAGTGTACTCCAAACCACGAAAAATGGAGACCTGTTCTCGATATGGAACTACGATGGCAAGATTGCTTATGAAGACATCATAGCAGCAACAAATGATTTTGACATTCGATACTGCATTGGAACTGGTGGTTATGGAAGTGTCTACAGAGCACAGCTACCCAGTGGCAAAGTAGTTGCCTTGAAGAAGCTTCATCGTCTTGAAGCTGAGGAACCGGCTTTCGATAGGAGTTTTAGAAATGAGATCAAATTCTTAACAGAAGTTCGACATCGAAACGTTGTGAAACTGCATGGGTATTGTCTGCACAAACGATGCATGTTTTTGATTTATGAATACATGGAAAGGGGAAGCTTGTTTTTCATGCTAAGTGATGATGTTCAAGCCGTAGAATTGGATTGGGCAAAAAGAGTGAACATTATCAAGAGCACGGCTTACGCTTTATCTTACTTGCATTTTGAGTGCACACCAATAATAGTTCATCGAGACATTTCAAGTAACAACATTCTGTTAAACTCGGACTTGGAGGCTTTTGTCTCTGACTTTGGGACTGCCAGAATCATAGATCCTGCTTCTTCAAATCAAACAAGGCTTGTTGGCACTTATGGCTATGTAGCTCCAGGTGATGTTTTTCTCTACTAATTTGCTTTACTCTCCACTTTACTTGTTTACTTTTGGTAGTTAATTTGTAGATTAAATCGGTCTTCATTGTTAAATTTTTGTGCCATATGACTAATGAGCAATTGTCAAACCAAATGCATGGAAGCTGCTATCACTACAAATTCGATATGCAAGAATATATACATACGTGGGCAAAAATCAGGGGAAAAAATTATAGGGGATAGGATTTGGGAAATACAAGCAAAAGGGTCATTAATTATTATTATTATTATTATTATATTTTTAATATATTTTAATGTGCATTATTTGGTTTATGCAGAACTTGCCCACACAATGATTGTAACTGAAAAATGTGATGTTTATAGTTTTGGAGTATTGGCACTGGAAACATTAGTCGGAAAGCATCCTGCGGAAATTTTATCCTTGTTGTCAGCACCATCTTCTTTGCAAAATATAGTGTTAGTTGATGTGTTAGATCCACGTCTCTCACCTCCAACAAGCCAGCTAGTCGCACAGAATATTGTTCATGTAGCTACCATAGCATTCGCATGTCTACAAGCTGATCCAAAATTACGGCCAACAATGAAACATGTCTCACAAACGCTCCTTTCTTGTCAAAGATCATTAAGGAACCCCCTCCGAACAATCTCTTTGCTGCAACTTGTGACAAGTGGAATGCATATGGAAGGATCATATCAAGCTCCACAATGAAAGTGCCATTATTAGGACAAGTGTCTTGTTGTTTTTGTAAACTGATTGATAGGATGCATTTCTGGTTTCAAACTTTTCTTTTTTATTTTTGGTCCTTACTTTTTGTCATTTCCTCTTTGATATTCTCCATGTTATTAGTTCTCCAATTTGGTGAAAATGTGTTCTGTTTTCCATGTGAAAGGGCAGTCTACCATGATAAGTTACATTTCATTCTGCTGAAATCACTTCATTCCTTAAACAGGTGTTAGATGTAGCTAATCCTATTTCAGATTATATTTTAGAACACCGCTCGATGTTTAAAACTAACTAATTCATGTGAGCAAAATTCGATTCCAACAATGAAACAGAGCTTTTTTTGTCTAAGGAAACAGAGTGACAGATATCGAATTAGCAACCAATGGTCATTGAAATTACCCTTTCTACAATGAAAGAAAAAAAGATTAACTAAAAATAACAAAGATATTGGGTTTCACCAATCTGGTCAAACACAAATAACTTGAAGTCAACGTTAATTTTCTGTCTGTTCGATTTCTAAGGAAACGATGTGAAGCCATCTCCATTGTTTTTCTTGTTTCCATTTCGGTAGAGTATGACCCTGCTATTAATAACAATGTTAATGAACAAGAATTTGGAAGCCCCATTTGTTTAACATCCTTGTCTTGTAAACTAGGAACACCTTTAGAATCCCTGGTTTCAAGGTTTACATGCTTAAGCTTAACTTGAGAAACTTACATGACTTTTAATCTGACTATTTCGATAGAATCAAAGGAAATCTTCAATTAATTGATTTAAAATTATTGCTCGGAATTATTAAATTAAAGAGGTTAAATTTTTAATCATAATCCTTCAATTTAACTCTTAAAAAAGGCAAGGTTTGAAAAATATTAATCTATTCAATACAAGTGATCTGTCAAGATTATCGCACCTCGACTTGTTCAACAATTCTTTATATGGTAGGTTATCTCCTCGGCTTGGCAATCTCACCCGATTAGAGCATCTTGATTTTTTTTATAACCAAATCAAGGGATCCATCCCAGTAGAAATTGGAAAGTTAAAGAATTTGGTGACTCTCTATCTATATGATAATAAGTTATTTGGTTCAATGCCTTCTACTCTCGGTAAGTTAACCAATTTAGAGATCCTGGTTTTGTCTAATAACTTTCTTAATGGTTCCATTCCTTCCACTCTAGGTGAGTTAACCAATTTAGAGTCCCTGTATTTGTCTAATAACTTACTTGATGGTTCTATTCCTTCCACTCTAGGTGCGTTAACCAATTTAGCGACTCTGATTTTGTCTAATAACTTTTTTAATGGTTCCATTCCTTCCATTCTATGTGAGTTAACTAATTTAGACACCCGGTATTTGTATAATAACTTACTAGATGGTTCTATTCCTTCCTCTCTTTTTCAATTAACCAATTTGGTCGCCATGGATCTATCAAACAATAAACTTGTTGGTCAATTAACCAATTTTAATCATTTAACAAAACTGCAGGTCTGCAATATCTTTGGCTTGCCGCAAATCAAATCCAAGGTTCCATACCCAAGGAAATAGGAGATTTGGACGCATTAACTTTATTGGATCTCTCTCAAAATCAGTTGAGTGGACCCATTCCGCCTCGAATTGGTAATTGTTTCAAATTAGATGTGTTGAACTTAAGCAACAACAATTATTTACAAGGGCTCATTGCTAATCTCACTACAACATTTTTGACCTTTGGCTGCAGAAAAAATTGCAACCATAGGTGAAAAATCTGCTGCCTTATGTTAAGGCTGCACTTACAAAAAGTGTAGCCTTAGCCACTGTATGGAAAAGTTTAGCTGCACTTTTTTATGAGATTTTGCAGCAAAATTATTATGCAGCCATATATTCTATGGCTGCAATCCTAATATCTATAGCAGCATATAGAATATGCAATTAAAAAGTGTAAAATAGCCACACCTACAACATTAAAAAGTGCACCTACCATCGTTTAACTGCGAGCAGAAAAATGAAACAGAGCTTCTTTGTCAATCGAAACAGAGTGACGGATATCAAATTAGCAACCAATGATCATTGAAATTACGCTTTCTACAATGGAAGAAAGAAAGATGAAATAAAAACAATGGAGATGTTGGGTTTCACCTATCTGGTCAAGCACAAATAACTTAAAGTCAACGTTAACTTCCCATGTCAGGGGTAAATTTTCTGTCTCTTCGATTTCTAAGGAAAGGGAGATGAAGCCATCTCCAATATTGTTCTTGTTTGGACTTGGGTAGAGTAACAACCTCCTGTTAATACCAATGTTAATGAACAAGAATTATGCTTGAATGGTCGTCTTTTTTGACATGATTTATCGAAATCTCTTTGACTAAGTATATACTAAGCAAAACATGTTATTATGGCTTCATGTAGCAAGCTTCTAGGATAATTGATTATTGGTGATAAAGAAAATTGGAATGAGGGATGGAAATTCATTAAACTTGATATGTACTGACAAATACATACATTCATACTCCTATTCTAATGTTTTTTTTTTTTTTTGGAAAATTAAGCAGCATTCATTCCAGAGAAGCCCAAAAACACACAGAGAGTAGACGACTGATTGGCAGCCAGCCTTGACCCTCCCAAAACAAACTGGTAACAAAAACACCAGTGTGCCCTCCTTGTTCTGCCAAAACAGAGTAACCAATTCTTTCCCTATTTGCAAGTGGACCCAATAAACCTGCACTAACAGGGGAAAGTAGCCAAAACAACAGACAAAACCAGACAGAAATACGTAAGACATGAGAACAAATTCAACTGTTCCCAACTCTTGCTAAATCTGAGCATCAAAACAGAAGACCTGGTGCTAGTCAATCCAGCAAAAATCAGCATCCTATCCCCCTGCAGTCCAGAGTCAAAATAAAAACCAACAAAACTCAACCACATATGTCGACCAACATCAACAGTCACAATCCTCTGATAATTAGTGCAGGACTTGCAACAGGTCATTAGCTCTTTCAACCCCCAACTTGGCAAGGTTATCCGCCATCATGTCACCTGTCCTCTGGATATGGAGGATCTGCCACCTAGGGACCTTCCGAAGCACAGCCTTTGATCTTAAGTACCAGATTTTTAAGCCTCCAGTGTGAGGAGGAAGGCTTTAAAACCCAAGTAACCGCATTTTTGGAATCACTTTCCACAACAAGACCAAAACCTTTACACCAATGTTTATCTATATTTTACTTTTATAGAAATCAAAACAAAAGTTTTGATTTTAATGTATTTTATATTAAAATTTGATAAATTTTTTGTAACATAGATGTTTAATACTTTTTAATATGAAAAAGTAATAAAATAAAATCATATGACAAATAAATTTGTATAAGCGTTGTCCTATAATATTCTTGTCATGGAAAACTAGGAAGCCCTCTTGGGTTTGACATCCTCATCTTGTAAAGCAGGAACACCATTAGAATCTGTCCAAACTTGGGACCTTACAAGGCGTTGTATCTGTCTGCTTCGATAATGTTAGAGGGAACTTTCAATCTATCGATTGCAAATTAATGCTCGAAAATATTCAATTAATGAGGTTAAATTCTAATTGCAATCCTCCAATTTAACTCTTAAAAATGCAGCGTAGTATTATTGTGGATAATGAAAAAGTTGGATGCCTTACAGCAGTTAGGGGACCATGAAATATTGATCTTAGGATTGTCATTGATTCCCTACTACTTCTGGGTTTGAGCTTCCCACGATTCCTTTCTTCGGATTTTTGCTTTCCATTTTTTGTTTACGATGAGGTGGTTAGCATTCTCTTAGGATTTGCAGGAATAAACATCAACATAGTATAAATACATACCGAAATGGTACTATATTTAATAACTAATTAATTAATTTAGCAAAGATTACCTACTAGAGTACATGTATAATTTATAAAAATTACCTACTAAGCTGTCTCTTTTACAGTAAAGGGTTTTTGAGTAATAGTAGTCTTTATTTAAGGTTGAAAATTTTTCGATTTTCCAAGAGTAAGTATTCTACCTATATGTGTATTTAATGAGATAAATATACTTGAAATCATATAATTTCAATAGACTTTAAAGTTTATTATAATCAATTAGGTATAATTATAACGATGTCAAGCAATCTTATGTTGTAGTATGAACAAAATTGAAGTTTATTATCATTAATTATAAGTAATTTTAAGATTTATTTTTAATCAATATGTAAAGTTACATGTGCAACACGTGTTTGAGCACTGCATATAAAAGTTAAATATAAAGTATTATGAAATTATAAATAAAAAAGTTCACAATTTATTATTAATCAATTTTGGATTAAATTGGGTTTAGGGTGCGTAATTTTTCGATTTTCAATTCATTTTCAGACGTAACATTTAAACAATTTAATTTGACTAAAAAATGTTCGTGTATTTTCAAAATTAAAGAATAGTTCACATGATGGAGAGCTATCATTAGCTCAATAGTTATGTCACAAAAAGTGACACAATATGTCTATTGGAATATAGACAAGTTTTCGTGTGAATAATTATGTTTATTAAAAATACATGTTGAAAAGACACTAATGGAAAAGATACATGTGAAAAGTTACATTTGTAAAGTGTCACGACCTAGTACCCTCCTCAAGCCCGTGACAACCGCCGCGACGTTCCGATGGGCATTCATCGCCCCAAATATCAACCGGAACCCCACAAGGCTTTCGTATCAGCTTTTTCACTTCCCCTGTGAGCAACCATTACTGAAATCATACTTTAGAAAATTCTAACCTTTTTTTTTCCAACTCAAAACCGTAGAAAATAATTTTCACCTCACAGGGACATTTTCGTCATTTTTGTCAAAAATTTCGAAATTTACAAAAATCGTAGTAAGTGAGTAGAAAACATATATTTCAAAATCAAAAATAAATTTTACTATCTAAAACCGGTATTTAAAACAAAAATGTAACTATTTGTTTATAATAAAAATATTGAATAAAATATTCTATTATTTTATAAAACAATTTTTATAGAGAAGTCCATGAATAATTTTTGCAGTGTAATATCAAAATAAATTCTTATAAGCTGTAATATAAATAACCAAAGTATAAGATTTCATTTACATTGACACGTGGGCCCCCCAATTGACCACAAAAGTATTGGACTACGAACCCTTACTTTCTCAGATGCCACTCCAAGATTTTCTTCTCGATGCAGCTGATGGTCTATTACCTACTCTGAGCCTGAAAAATGTTTAGGAAGAAGGGGTGAGATTATATAATCTCAGTGAGTAGACAGACATCATCAAAATAGTCTAAAGCCGAGTAATAGGAGACAATAAAAATATCCCTTCGCAAATCACATTTCACAACTTGGAAATTCATCCCAACCCATATAAACAATTGTATTTAAATCAATTTCTCAATATGGCTTATGCACTTTTCAACACTTGGCTTATCGGAATACTCGGCTAGAGGTGCATCTCGCCTCACCTTGCGAAGGCTATCTGCTTTCCTCTTCCAAGTTCCTGCCACTTGGCCCATGCCAAAATCTATTCTTGGGGATACCCTGCGGAGGCATCTTTACCGAGACCGCCAAGGCTGTTTATCGTCACACACACACAAACATATTTTACCTCTGACAACACAGCCGTTCCTTGACGTTGGCTGAGTCTCACTTTCACGAGGTGGCTAGCTTGAAGTGTACTCAAATCCTACCTCGGGAGTTATCCTATGCGCCTCTCCAATCGAGGTAAGCTCAATAAATTAGAACCGTGCCCCTCCAATAGGCGGCCCACGGAACCCCCGTCACTGCAGTGCCCACTTTAATTATCCACCAATCAATAAAATCACAATAGCATGACATGGCGCACATAACACATTCAAGGCAAATCAAAGCAGTTCACATATTCTTCAAATTATAAAAACAACCAGTCATGCTCACATGTATCATAAGCCATTAAATTTAAAATCATGAATAAACAACACAAATCATAGTGTGGGTCTCCAATTACTCTATTTTTGAAATCATTATTCAATTTTCAAAAATTTATAAAATTATTTTGTAAAATCATATTTTTCTCATAAAACACAATAATTTTCCAATTAAACCATTTTTCATAAAATCACACAATTAAATAAAACTACTCTAGATAATTAAGATGATAGTAAGTTTACTCACTGTTTTAGGAGTAGAAATACTCCTATCCTCCGTCCTCGGGTGCAGTCTCTTACCCGAAATAATTAACTCACCACCTATCCATAATCCATGACACAAAATTCAATAAATTGTGTCAATTTATCATAAATTATTTCAGGCTCTTATCCATACGTATGCACTAAATAGGGTTTGAAATGTCTGGACAATCGCTTAATTGCAGTGTCTGACCTAACTCGCTTATACACAGTGTAAATTCCTAAAATCTCCAATTCAACTCCAATTCCATCCATTTCAATTTCAATTATCCAATTATATCCACAACACCTCATTGACTGTGAATTTGGTCCAATTTATCAGTTCGGATCAAAAATTACGCTTTTACCCCTAATGGGTAAAAATTCTAATTTTTTTACACCGAAAATTCTCATTTAACTTTCTAACTCCATAATTTATCAAATATCACCAAATACATGCCAAATAACCTAAAATTCAGCTTGATTACCTTCAAAATTATTCATGAAAATTTCAACTATACTAGGTGGAATTTCACTAAAATTTTTTCTATTTGATTTCAACATCATAAATCACCATTTTGCCATCCAATTCTTTCAAAATAAAATCAATTCCATCACCACACACAGAACACTAGGTTCAGCCATGGATGGTTACTATGGCAAATAAATTTATTTCTTCTAGTTTTGCTTATATACATGCTAAACTAGCTAAAAACACTAACATATATTAAAATCAATTATTTCCATCAACTTTCTCTCTCTAAACCCATTGGACCAGCCATGAAATCACCATGAAAATATGCAATTTAACCATGAAAAATAATGAAAAATACATGGAAATGATAGATCATAAGCTAAACTTGAAAAATCATACCTTTAAACACTTGAATCTTTGAAAAATCACACTTTTTCTTTGATTTTCTTCCACCTAGGGTTTATTTTTGTGTTTTCTCTCTCTTCCTTCAGGTTAGGACGAAATTTTTGGGGAAGAAGGCTGAAATTTGGCCTTTTTATCATTTAAATAAAATAATATTATTTTATTATACTTTTTAATTTTTTTATTAATTTATTTTTATTTTCTTTTCTTTCTTTGACTTTTATCCACCATTCATTTCCCTTGACTTATCCAAGTCTTCCATGAAATTTCTAGACTTATCCAAATTTTTGGTGGAGCAAAATTTCCAAAATTACACTTTTACCCCTGAACTTTTCAAAAATTATACTTTTGTCCCAAAAATTGAAAATTTGCCATAATGCATAATTTTCTCTCCTCATACTCATGTCACACTCCAAATAATTAAATTTAATCAAAATCTTTTCAAATATTCAATTTTCGGTTCTGGATGGCAAAATTATGATTCTGCCCTATACTCCAAAAATACCGAAAACTCATATTTCTCACTGCTAGATCTTCCAATTGTACTTCAATACCCATATCATACTCAAACATGTCAAATGGGGCTAAGAAAATCTATTCTAAAAATTCTCATTTTGTCCTTAAATTGTAAAATGATCATTTTGCCCCTAACAGGTCAATTTTTGGGATTGACTTCAAATCAGACCTCGAACTCCAAATTACCATTTTGAGTCATCCCTAGACTGTGAAATCTTAAATTTCACCTTCAAATTCCTATTTTAACTTATTCGAGGTTTAAATCGACTTATTTGTACCATAAGGGCAATATCGTCTTTTAACGATTTCTCAGGACTTTTTCAATATACAAACATTCTATCGAGCATGTAAATGACATTGCAATCACTTTATAGGGCAGGGTTTGACATAAAGTAACATGTGAAAAGCTACATGTGAAAAGTTACAATTGTAAAGTAACGTGTGAAAGATTACATGTGAATAGATATTGTTTCAAGGTATAAATCAAAGAGTGTGATTTATGGAATGAATAGTTATCTATTCATTAGACATTTATTGAAACAATATCTTTTGCTCAAAAGTTGTGTTGGCAAAAAGTGTAGAGATACTTTTTGGATGAAAGAGATCTTTATGAAAATGTTATGACCTTGGAACATAAAGATACTTATTAGACAAAAAGAGATCTTTATGAAAAGGAAGTGTCCTTGAAGAAAAGACACTTTGAAGCCTATATAAAGAGCTTGTTGTCATCCATTTTGACACACCAAAATTTAGACACAATAAGCAAAGTGCAAGAGAGTAAAAGAAAGTGTTTGTGTTAGAAGAACAAAACACTAAAGTTTCCACCATCTACAAAAGATTTCGAATTCCTTATTATTAACTTGCTGCAGAAAGTTAGTATCAAGGCCAAACGACGTTGCAAACCCTCGGGTGTATTTAGCGGTCTAGTTTCGTAAAGTGCAATACGAAAGTTAGACGTTCACTTCATTGTATCCTTGAGACTAATCGCATCTTTCCCCTTTGCATACCAAGTGGTGGGGGCGAATTATGTCACGACCCGGCACCCTCCTCGAGCCCATGACAACCGTCGCGACGTTCCGATGGGCATTCATTGCCCCGAATGTCAACCGGAACCCCGCAAGACTTTCGCACCAGCTTTTTCACTTCCTATGTGAGTAACCATTACTGAAATCATGTTTTAGAAAATTCTAACCTTTTTTCCCAACTCAAAATCATAGAAAATAATTTTCACCTCACAGGGGCATTTTCATCATTTTTGTCAAAAATTTCGAAATTTGCAAAAATCGTAGTAAGTGAGTAGAAAACACATATTTCAAAATCAAAAATAAATTTTACTATCTAAAACCGGTATTTAAAACAAAAATGTAACTATTTGTTTATAATAAAAATATTGAATAAAATATTCTATTATTTTATAAAACAATTTTTATAGAAAAGTCCATAAATAATTTTTGCAGTGTAAAATCAAAATAAATTCTTATAAACTGTAATATAAATAACCAAAATATAAGATTTCATTTACATTGACACGTAGGCCTCTCAATTGACCACGAAAGTATAGGACTATGAACCCTTCCTTTCTCAGATGCCACTCCAAGATTTTCTTCACGATGCAACTGATGGTCTATTACCTACTCTGAGCCTGAAAAATGTTTAGGATGAAGGGGTGAGATTATATAATCTCAGTGAGTAGACAAACATCATCAAAATAATCTAAAGCCGAGTAATAAGAGATAATAAAAATATCCCTTCGCAAATCACATTTCACAACTTGGAAATTCATCCCAACCCATATAAACAATTACTTTTCAATTAAGTTCTCAATATGGCTTATGCACTTTTCAAACACTTGGCTTATCAGAATACTCGGCTAGAATTGCATCTCGCCTCGCCTTGCGAAGGCTCTCTGCTTTCCTCTTCCATGTTCCTGCCACTTGGCCCGTGCCAAAATCCATTCTCGGGGATACCCCGCGGAGGCATCTTTACCGAGACCGCCAAGGCTATTTATTGTCACACACACACAAACATATTTTACCTCTGACAACACTGTCGTTCCTTGGCGTTGGCTGAGTCTCACTTTCACGAGGTAGCTGGCGTGAAGTGTACTCAAATCCTATCTCGGAAGTTATCCTACGCGCCTCTCCAATCGAGGTAAGCTCAATAAATGAGAATCGTGCCCCTCCAGTAGACGGCCCACGGAACCCCCGTCACTGCAGTGCCTTCTATATATATATATATATGTATACACACACACACACATATATATATATATCTCCCACCAGTCAATAAAATTACAATAGTATGACATGGCCCACATAACTCATTCAAAGTAAATCAAAGTAGTTCATATATTCAACACATTATAAAAACAGCTAGTCATACCCACATTTATCATAAGCCATCCAATTTAAACAATTCCATTTGCAAATATAACTAGTCAGTCTCCAATTACTCTATTTTTGAAATCGTTATTCAATTTTCAAAAATTTATAAAATCACATTTTCCTATAAATACAATAATTTTTCATTTAAACCATTTTTCATAAAATCACAGAGTTTAATAAATCTACTCTAGATAATTAAGACGATATATGAATACCCATCTCATCACAGTAGTGCCTGATGCTCCTGTTTTCAATTTCCCACTACATTGCCTTTTTCTCTTATCCGAGGACCCACCACCTATGTGTTTCGTATGACACTAATTTCAATAAATTGTGTCAATTTACCATAATCAATTTCAGGCTCTATGTGATACATGAAATGGGGTAAAAATGGTTCGGACAGTCATTTTCTTACAGTGTCTGACCTATTCGCCTACACGCATCTAAATTGCTAAAATCTCCATTTTAACTCCGATTTGACCCGTTTCAGTTTCTAATTGTTCGATTATATTCCAATTACCCAATGGTAGCAACTACGGGTCAGTTTATCAGTCTGAGAATGAAAAATTATGATTTTACCCTTGGTGGGTAAAAATTCTAAATTTTATTTTAAAAATTCTTAATTAATTCCTCTTTTTACTATTCATCAAATTTACCAAAATTGCCGTTCAGCCATATCAATTTGCTGCATTTCCAGCCACCAAAAAGTCATCAAAAATTCAGTTAAATTGGGTTTCTAACATGTAAAAATGTGTTTTCTTGAAATCTATCACTATTACCTAACTAATAACATCCATTTAACCTAAAAATCACCATATTCAAGCATCAAATCCATCCAAAAATTTTCAGCCAGCAAGGTGCATCAATACCCATATTTTATTTATGTATGAAAATGAAAAAATAAGGCTTGGGTAGTGAAAATCACAAGAAAAATTAATGAAATTTACCGTTTTCTAGCTTGATTCTTGGATTTTTCTTGTTTTCTCCTTAAATTTTCAGCTAGGGTTCTTAGTTTCAGCTTTTCTCTCCTTGCCTGGTTCTAACCGTTCCTCACAAGCTGATTTAATGAATTTTTTTGGCCTTTTTAAAGGAAAATTAAAATAATATTATTTTATTCATTTATTAATATTTAATTAATTCCTTAAATTCTAGCCATTCATTTATTCCCAAATTTTACCATCAGCTTCCACACTTATCCATTCAGCTTTCCTGAAGTTTCTATACCATTCCAACAATTTTGGTGGTTTAAGTTTGCAAAATTACACTTTTACCTATGAAAAAGTATAAAATTACATTTTTACCCCAAAAATTAAAAAATTACCAAAAGGCATATTTTTCACTCCTCAAACTCATACCACACTCCAATTTATCAAATTTGATCTAAATTCTCTCAAAAAATTAAATTTGATCCTCATGTGGTAAAATTACCATTTTACCCCTATACTCCAAAATGTACTGAAAATTGAAACTTTTCATTGCTAAATCCTCAAATTATGTTCTAAATAATCTAAATAATTAATCTTGATCAATTGTAATCAAAATCTTTTATAGAAATCTCCATTTTGTCCTTAAATAACAAAATGATCGTTTTGTCCCTAATCGGTCAATTTTTCCGATTGACTCCAAACTGAACCTCAAACTCTGAATCATTATTTTGAATAATCCCTGGACTATGAAATTGAGGATTTCACTCTTACAATCCTTGTTTGAACTTGTTTGAAGTTTAATCGACTTAACTGCACTTCTAGAGGCAATATCGTCTTTTGTCGATTTATCGGGCTTCCTCAATATACAAACATTCTATCAAGTTTGTGAATGTCATCATAATTATTTTACAAAGCAGGGTTTTGACAAATTAAATCTTAAAGATAAATGCCTATTTAAAAGACTTACCTTGAAGCTGATTTTGCCTATTCTTGAATACTTCATAACCTCGTAAACCACATTCAACACCAACAAAAAGCTATCAAAGACTATTGACTTGAGAGACCTTGATCTCTTGCCAAGTCTTATGTAAAGTTACATGTACAACACATGTGTTTGAGTACTGCATATAAAAGTTAAATATAAAGTATTATGAAATTATAAATAAAAAAGTTCACAATTTATTATTAATCAATTTTGATTAAATTGGCTTTAAGGTGTCGTAATTTTTCGATTTTCAATTCATTTTCAGACGTAACATTTAAACAATTTAATTTGACTAAAGAGCTATCAAAGATTATTGACTTGAGAGACCTTGATCTCTTGCCAAGTCTTGTGGTTCTTCTAATCAATTTCTATATGGAGTTGTTGTAAACAGAGGAACAGTAATTAATAGATCTTGGAATTTTCCCTTCCATATATAGTACTTGGAAGCAGACCTTTGGACTTGTGAGTAATCAGTTCTCTTGCTTTCTGAAGACCAGAAACAAGAAAAATTAATAACCAAAATACGCGCAAAATTTCTTATCCTTGTCCATCAGGGCGAAACTTCTCCAATGTGAAAATAAGCAGTCAATGGGCGTATTTCGTCTACTTATTCCTGATGATGATTCTAGGGATGCTTCCACAGTTGGACCCACGCGGCTAATGCTCCCTCGAAGTACGGTTCCTACTTGCTAGGCACCGCGTCGTTGAGTTACAGGAAGATACTAATCTATATGGCAAAAGCTGATCCCGTGTGAAAGACGTTCTCATGGTTGATTTTTGGACCCACAGAGTGAACTTGAAGAAAAATTAGGCAAAACGGGAAATGGACCACACCATGAATTTTTTGTGCAACAATCGAAATTCCACTCTCTGTATCTCTATTCATAGTCATCCCTCTTCTCTTTTAGAAGACTTTGACTGCGGTAATTAAGCTCTTTAAATTTCGGCTCTCTGTGAGTTAACAAGCAACAACAAGAACTCGTCATATATGATGAACTTAAACATGAGCTTAGCTATTACAACTCTCATAATGGTGATGGTCTGGAGTATAACCGTCCTTCTTTCCTAAGCTGCATCTCAAGTTGCCGCAACTACCTCAGCAACAAATTTGTCACTGGAACGAGAAGAGCCTTCTCGAAGGCTCTTCTCGGGAGTGGTTGGTGGAGCAGCTACAGCAACGATACTTTGCAACGTTGCAACTGGCCAGGTATCTCATGCAATGATGCTGGAAAGCGTCATCAATATTTACCCACTTTCTGACGTTAACAAGGTTGGTGCTAAATTTAAGAATGTGGAATTCTCTTGCTTTCCAGGTCTTGTTTCTCTCAATCCTAATTAGTGGTCAACGGTTCCATCCTCGAGGAAATTGAAATTTTGAAAGTACTGACTTCATTGGATCTCTCTTAAAACAAGTTGAGTGGACCAATTCCGCCTCAAATTGGTAATTCTTCCAATTTGGAAGAGTTGAACTTAAGCAATAACAATTTACAGGGTCTCATTTCTTATCAAATCAGCATTTTTGCATTGCTAGGCCGTGTAGATCTCAGAAACAATGATTCTCAGGTGTTATTCCATATAATCTTCTTAATGCAAGGTATAATTATTTAAATTTAAGCTGTTATAAAATAGATGCTATGGTATTTGGTGGCAACAAAAATTTAGCACCCTACTCATGTTCTTCAATGGAGAAGAGTCACAATCAAATATTTCTAGCTGTGATCGGAATCATTGATTTCTTTCTTTTCGGGTATTTATTATTATTATTATGGAGGAAGTATAAGGTCAAGGTCAACCCAACTAGTGTTCTGCAAACCACTAAAAATGGAGACCTATTCTCGATATGGAACTACGATGGCAAGATTGCTTATGAAGACATCATAGCAGCAACAAATGATTTTGACATTCGATACTGCATTGGAACTGGTGGTTATGGAAGTGTCTACACAGCACAGCTACCCAGTGGCAAAGTAGTTGCCTTGAAGAAGCTTCATTGTCTTGAAGCTGAGGAACCGGCTTTTGATAGGAGTTTTAGAAATGAGATAAAATTCTTAACAGAAGTTCGACATCGAAACATTGTGAAACTACATGGTTATTGTCTTCACAAACGTTGCATGTTTTTGATTTACGAATACCTGGAAAGGGGAAGCTTGTTGAGTGATGATGTTCAAGCTGTGGAATTGGATTGGACAAAAAGAGTGAACGTTATCAAGAGCACGGCTTACGCTTTATCTTACTTGCATTTTGAGTGCACGTCAACAATAGTTCACCGAGACATCTCAAGTAACAACATTCTGTTAAACTCGGACTTGGAGGCTTTTGTCTCTGACTTTGGGACTGCTAGAATCATAGATCCTGATTCTTCAAATAAAACAAGGCTTGTTGGCACTTATGGCTATGTAGCTCCAGGTGATGCCATTCTCTATCGCTTCATTTACTAATTTGCTTTACTCTCCACTTGTTTACTTTTTGTAGTTAATTTGCCGATGAAGTCAGTTTCCATTGTTAAATTTTTGTATCATATTACTAATGATTGTTAGATACTCTAATCGTTGCACAATCTCAGATTCATTCAAACCAAATGCTCGAAGCTATTATGACGAATTCAACATGCAAGAATTTGTTTATAGGCAAAAATCAGGGAAAAGAATTTATAGGGGTTAGGATTTGGGATATATAATCAAAAAGGTCATAAATTATTATTATTATTATTTTTAACATTTTTAAATGTGCATTGTTTTGTTTATGCAGAACTTGCCTGCACAATGGTTGTAACTGAAAAATGTGATGTTTATAGTTTTGGAGTTTTGGCATTGGAAACGTTGGTTGGAAAGCATCCTGCAGAAATTTTGTCTTTGTTGTCAGCACCATCTTCTTTGCAAAATATAATGTTAATTGATGCGTTAGATCCACGTCTCTCACCTCCAACATGCCAGCTGGTCGCTCAGAATATTGTTCATGTAGCTACAATAGCATTCGCCTGTCTACAAGCTGATCCAAAATTACGGCCAACAATGAAACTTGTCTCGCAAATGTTTCTTTCTTGTCAAAGATCATTAAGGAACTCTCTCCGAACAATCTCTTTGCTGCAACTTGTGAACTGTGAAATGCATATGGAAAGGTCATCTGGAGCTCCACAATGTTAGTGCCATTATTCGCGCAAGTGTCTTCTTGTTTTCATAAACTGATTGATAGGATGCATTATGGTGTCATCCCTTACTCTTTTTTTTATTTTATTTTCTCTTTCGTGTTCTCTATGTGATTAATTCTCCAATTTGGTGAAATGTGTTCTGTTTTCCATGTGGAAGAACAGTCTATCATGTTAAGTTACTTTTTATTCTGCTGAACTCACTCCATTCCTTAAACAAGCGTTCGATGTAGCTATTCCTTATTCAGATTATATTTCAGAACAAGGCTCGATGTTTAAAACTAACTAGTTCTGATGATTGAAATTCAAGTCCAACAATGAAACAAAGCTTTCTTGTCAAACGAAACAGAGTGTCAAATATCAAAGTAACATCCAATGATCATTGAAATTAAAGCTTTCAACAATGAAAGAAAGAAAGCAAAGATGAAATAAAAATAATGGAAATGTGGGGCTTGTAACGACCCAAGTCCAATCACACTCAAATCCTTGATGTCCTCATCAAGGTCACATATTACATCCACAGGACCAAGATCTCACCAGAGCAATGTGAAAGCTCATATCAAACTAGCGCAAGCTCTGATGCCATTTGTAACGACCCAAGTCCAACTACTGGTCCAGTAACTTTTTGGGTCTAAACCACATGGTCCTCAAAAACTTAAGCTCAAGTTGCTAGTAGTGATAGACTTGGATTGTTATATAAGTCTTAACAATCACATTCACACCAGATGTGGGATGTTGGGTATCACAATCCCACCCACTCAAATCCTTGATGTCCTCATCAAGATCACATATTACATCCACAAGACCAAAATCTTATCAGAACAATGTGAAAGCCCACATCGAACTGGTACAGGCTTTGATACCATTTGTAATGACTCAAGTCTAACCACTAGTTCAATAACTTTTTGGAGCTAAACCACATTACCCTCAAAAGCTTAAGCTTAAGTTGCTAGTAGTGATGGGCTTGGATTGTTATATAAGTCTTAACAATCACATTCACATCAGATGTGGGATGTTGGGCATCACAATCCCACCCACTCAAATCATCGATGTCCTCATCAAGGTCACATATCACATCCACAAGACCAAGATCTCACCAGAGCAATGTGAAAGCTCACATTGGACTAACGCAGGCTCTGATACCATTTGTAACGACTCAAGTCCAATCACTAGCTCAGTAACTTTTTGGGCTTAAACCACGTAGCCCTTAAAAGTTTAAGCTCAAATTGCTAGTAGTGATAGACTTGGATTGTTATATAGGTCTTAACAATCACACCCACCCAAATCCTTGATGTCCTCATCAAGGTAACATATCACATCCACAAGATCAAGATCTTACCAGAACAATGTGAAAGCTCACATCGGACTGGCCCAAGCTTTGATACCATTTGTAACGATCCAAGTCCAATCACTGGCCTAGCAACTTTTTGAGCTTAAACCACGTGGCCCTCAAAAGCTTAAGCTTAAGTTGTTAGTAGTGATGAGCTTAGATTGTTATATAGGTCTTAACAATCATATTCACATCAGATGTGGGATGTTAGGTATCACAATCCCACCCACTCAAATCTTTGATGTCCTCATCAAGGTCATACATCACATCCACGGAACCAAAATCTCACCAGAGCAATGTGAAAGCCCACATCGGATTGGAGCAAGCTCTGATACCATTGTAATGACCTAAGTCCAATCACTGGCCCAACAACTTTTTAAACCTAAACCACGTGGTCTTCAAAAGCTTAAGCTCAAGTTGCTAGTAGTGGTGGATTTGGATTATTATGTAGATTTGAACAATCACATTCAAATCAGATGTGGGATATTGGTATCACAATCCCACCCACTCAAATCATTGATGTCCTCATCAAGGTCACATATCACATCTACAAGACCAAGATCTTACTAGAACAATGTGAAAACCCACATTGAACTGGTACAAGCTCTGATACCGTTTGTAATGACTCAAGTCCAACCATTGGCCCAACAGCTTTTTGGACTTAAACCACGTGACCCTCAAAAGCTTAAGCTCAAGTTGTTAGTAGTGATGGGCTTAGATTGTTATATAAGTCTTAACAATCACATTCACATCAGATGTGGGATGTTGGGTATCACAGGGTTTCACCTATCTGGTCAAGCACAAATAACTTAAAAGTTCAAAATTAATTTCCCAAGTTAGGGGTAAATTTTTTGTCTCTTCGATTTCTCAAGGAAAGAGAAATGAAGCTATCTCCATTGTTGTTCTTTGTTTCATGTTAACACCAATATTTTTTTTTTTTGAAAAGTGATTTATTGACCTCTTCAACCAAGGTGTCATTCCAAGTCTCTTCCAATTAGAAAAAAGACTTTCCATGGCATCAACACTTGGTTTGGGTAGTGAAGAACTGTATAATTACCAAAAGATTTACCACACAATTCTACATGCGGTTAGAGTCTTAAACCCTTCAAACAATCCAAAATAAACAGCCCTCACATTGCTTCGAAAACAAAAAAAGGCAAAGAAACAAGGCCACTAGGCGGAGAGACACAACACAGTGATTTGGAAGAACATCGGAGCCCTTTTATCCAACAACTCATTAGACTCAAACCCTTCGGTTACCGAAAACTATCAACACAAGGCGTTGAGTAAACCCAACAGCATCAAAATCGCATGATCATGGCTGCAAACGAAGTCACATCATCCCTAGGAAAGGAGAAAAATCAAAAAAGATCTAAAGAATTAGAGGAAAAAAACCACTCCACCTAGCCGACATCTAGAGCAGCAAGCAACATTCAAGTCATAAGAAACACTAATATTAATGAACAGTAATTATGCTTGAATGGTCATATTTTTTTACATGATTTACCGAAATCTCTTTGACAAACTATATATGTACTAATCAAAATATGTTCTTATGCCTTCTTGTAACAGGTTTCTTGGATAAGTGATTATTTGTGATAAAGAAAATTGGAATGAGGGAAGGAAATTCAAAATCTTGATATGTGGGATTGTACTTTATTTGCTTATATACTGTCTATTCGATACAAATTGTGAGAACCCGTTTAACCTCATCTAACAGGGACACTGGCCCCCTCCCCTTGCTGTCAAGATCACATCTACTCTTAAACACCTGTCCGCCAATGATAAACTAAAATAGACCCCTCTCGTTCCCCTCACCAGCTCTACTCCCTCACCCTATAAAACCAGCAACATCACCTCAGCCCCCTCAGCCTTGTCACACAAACGTCTTACGGAGAGAAGAATTAGAAGAGCCAACTTTCTCTCACAACATTCCTACCCCTCAGCCCTCTATATACTGTCTACCAATTCATTCCTCAAGTAAGATGGGGCTCCAAGCAGCTCCATCCACTATGTGCTGTGTCATACCTCTTTAGGTTGATCAGCTAGCCATGCTCTTGTTATTGCTATTGTTTTTGGTTTTGTTTTTTTTTTTTTTTGGTTTTCTCTCCATATGGTAAGCTAAAAAGTACTTCAAATTTAATACTATGCCTCTACCTGAATTCCAAATTTTATAACCTTTTTTTATTTACAATTTACTTTCAAATGTGACGTTTAAATAACTTAATTCGACTAAAAAACTATTAAAAATTATTTCTTTTTGAAAAGCTACTTTATTAACACTAATTAAATCATCATGCCATTAAAAATCTTTCCTCTGTTTGTTATAGATTTCTACTAGCATAAAACACCTTGTTCTTGTTATTACTATTGTTTTTTATTTTCTTTTCTTTTTTTGTTTTGTTTTCCTTCAATAAAGTAAGCTAAAAAGTATTTCCTTTAAAAAAAAGCTAAAAAAGTACTTCAAATTTAACACTCTGTCTCTATCTGAATTCTAAATTTTATAATCTTCTTTATTTACAATTTACATTTAGATGTGACGTTTAAACAACTTAATATGACTAAGAAGCTATCAAAGATTTTTTTTTTAAAGCGATTTATTAACACTAAGTGATGATGCCATCCAAAGTTTTTCGCTATTTGCTAGAGACTTTTATGGGCATAAAATACCTGGTTTGTGCAAAATGGAGAGTAAGCACAATTGCAATAAGAACTAACTTTCACAAAGGTCTGTTGATGTAACACCCCATGCGGAAGAAGACAAAAATGAGGAAAAAGGGGGAGATTCGGTCAACAAAAGGGGGAAAGAAAAAGACAAAAGAGAAGAAAGGAGAACAGAAGAAAAAAAGAAGGAAGGGAAAGAAAGAGAAAGAAAAAAGAGGGAGAGAGGAGGCAGCGACGGGAGAAAAAAGGAGAGCAGAAGAAAAAGAAGGAAGGGAAAGAAAGAAAAAGAGGAGAAGAAAAAGGGGAGAGAGGGGCAGCGACGGGAGAAGAAATGAGAAAAGAAGAATGAGAAAGAAAAAGAAAGAGAAAGGGAAGAAGAAAAAAGGGAGAGAGGGGCAGCGACGGGAGAAGAAAGGAAAGAAGAAGAGGAAGAAAGAAAGGGAGAAAAGGGCCAGCGACGGAAAGAGAAAGGAGAGAAGAAGAAAGAGAAAGAAAGGGAAAGAGAAATGAAAGAAGAAGAAAAAAAAGAGAGAGTGGGTAGCGACGGGAAGAATGAAGGAGAGAGAGAGAAACAGTAGATCAAAAAAAAAAAGGGGACAAAACAACTAGGTGTACGCGTGAAACAATAGCGAAGTAGTACCCCGCTATTTCAAGGTGAGTGGGTGCTAAATTTTAAAAATATTATATTCTTATAATATTATATAAATTGTGTTAATGGTTGATGAAATTGTGGATGGCATGAGCTGGTAGAAAGTGTAGGTTGTTTGTGAATGTGACAGTTTTAAAAATTTGGATTTTCGATAATATATGTAGTACATGTATATATATGATTTTTAAGTAAGGAGAAACAAATCTTCGACTGGTTTCACTTCAAATAATGCCTTGCAATTTGTGTACTGCTTAGGCTAGTGGCCATTATACTGTTTTCAAGATATGATAATAATTGATTATTTCTTTTAATACGTTGATTTGGCAGACACAGTATGATCTAAATGATTCACATATAAAGTGCAATTCATGAGAGAAATATTCTCATTTTATTTAGTATGCTTGGTAAACGCCTTTAATTGGAATGATTTTTATTTACACGTGATTGAGATATTTTGTGCACGAGTAAGTAAAGGGGGACCTGAAGCCCCGATTTATATTGGTGACGTGGGTAGTTCCCACGAGTAGGTAAAGGGGGACCTGAAGCCCCGATTTATATTGGTGACGTGGGTAGTTCCCACGAGTAAGTAAAAGGGGACCTGAAGCCCCGATTTATATTGGTGACGTTGGCAGTTCCCACGGGTAGATAACGACATCTGAGAATAAGCCTAAGGGTTGTACTAATTTATCCGAGAACGAGATTCGTTCGTTTATTGTCTTAGCATACATCGCGTGTCATTGACACGTAAATTTTTATTAATAATTTATAAGTGATATATATATATATATATATATACATATTTTCTTGGATTACATTGTTTTATATTTGCAAGGTATAAAATATCTCTCCATTTAATGAAATATTTTTCTACGCATACTCTTGGATATAGAACTAATATATCCGTATGTTGTTTCCCCTTCTCGTCTGCTCACTGAGTCAATGATTATCACTGAGTCTATGAGACTCACACCCTCTTATTTTCTCTTTTTGCAGACAGGGAATAATTTAACGTGAAACTATCAGTGAGCACGGTCTACCACAGATTTGGGTAAGAACAAGTCTCAACTCGTTTTAGAGTCACTCCGCTGATAGAGGTCGAGTTGTAATACTCTGGATTTGTATGTGGCAAATATTGATTTTTAGATTAATGAAAGATTGAGATTTCGAACTCAACGTAGTTAATTGTAATAGCATGCCTTCAAGTCAAAATTGAATTGATTGTGCTTGATTTTGAATTCAAGTACACGTGTATATATATGTTTGACTTAAAATTTATGCAGTCAATTGTAAGTGTACAGGGAATGGTTGAAAAGTCATATGAGGCTTGTTCGGGACTTAGTGGGACACCTCGAAAGTTTCGAATGCCAGTAGCGATCTAGGGGGGGTCGTTACAATGTTGGTATTAGAGCCTAGGTTTAGAAAGTCCTAAGATTTTTTCCAAGTTGTCAACGGAGTGTCGGGGTTAGTGTAGAGTCTTATCCATGGTTTATGACTGCAGCATGAATTATGGGTGGGAGGCTACACGAATCTCCAAATCTTAGTAAGCCACCCTTATTACTAACTTCGGATATTTATTTAAAAGGGATGTTTGACGTTGTTTAGGTAACGAGATGCCGCCAAAGACACGAGCTACCTCAAGAGCAATTAGAGGGTTTGATGCCCCGGAAGAGGTTATGGAAGAGCCATGTGCGTATTTCTCTAGGGGCAATGGGAGAGGTAGACCTAGAGGTCGGATCGCCGAGCTTCACGGTAGTCAAAGTTCCGAGGAAAGGAGGGCCAACACCAGTTCTGAAGATACGGGAGGTGAGCATCCTGAGGTACCCACTGCCACGTTGGAGGAGATAGAGGCTGGACTACGAGGTTTGACTCAAGAATTTACGCAATTCAGGAGACACTGAGCATGTCAAACTTACGAGACCATGGGTTCTAGCTTTGAAGATTCAGAGTATCAACTATATGAGGAAGCAGAGAGAGGAAATGTTGTGGTGAGTTTAGGAGAGTTCATGAAATTGATACCTCCGTCTTTTTTAGGTACTCACCCAGCGGAAGACCCACAAGTCTTTTTGGATGAAATGGATAAGATTTGCACGGCTTTGGGTTGTTCTAGCCGTCGGGCAGTTGAGTTGGTAGGTTTTAGACTGACAGAGGTAGCGCAAGTATGGTTCGCCACTCTCAAGCGTTGTAAACCTCCTGGCTCCGCTCCACTTATTTGGGAAGAATTTGCGCAGGCTTTCATGGATAGGTTTTTACCTGAAAGCATGAGAAACGCTAAGGCTCAGAAATTCGAAACCTTGAGGCAGATGCCAGGGATGACAGTGTCAGAGTATGATGTTCAATTTACTCAACTGTCGAGGTATGCTCCCTACTTGATTCAGACTGAAAGGCAAAGAATCAAGAGATTCATCAAGGGGTTACCAGAACCTATATATAGAGTTTTAATCTCTCAAAGATTCACTTCATATTCCGAAGTAGTTGATGCTGCCAGGAAAATTGAGGCAAGACGTATGGAGAGTGGGGCAGAGAGAGAAGAGTAAAAGGAATAGAGGTGAAGGGTCTTCCAGATTTAGAGACTCCAGTAGGGGTACGGAGACTAATATAGCTGGTCAACAAGGTCGCAGGGATGGCAATTTGCTCCGAAGATCGGCGTTCACTAGCCCACCAAACCAACGCAGAAATTTTCAGTTCCGTAGCCCTTCACGTAGCAGTGATTTCAGTGGAGTTAATTACAGACGAGCTATGAACAGCGAGATGGCTAATATGAATCCCAGACAAAGTAGCCAGTGGGGTCCTTTTTGTACTTTCTATGGTAATATACATACGGGGCCATGCAATCAAACTGTGATGCTTTGTTACAAGTGCGGGGGAGTTGGCCATGCAAAGAGGGATTGCCCTACTTTCAAACATAGTCAAGAGATGGCTCATGGTTCAGTGCAATCTGATTTTGCTACCATACCGTCAGTCAGGAATGTTAGGAGAGATAAGGGAAAGGGATAGTTTCTTCATCACAAGGTAGACCGACGAATTTCACTCAACAAGGTGCTTCTAGAGGAGGACAGGCGAGAGTATTTACTTTGACGCCACAAGATGCTCACGCCTCAAATGCAGTGGTGACAGGTACTCTTTCTATATGTGGTTATGAAGCATCGGTTTTATTTGATCCAGGATCCACCCATTCTTTTGTGTCTTTAAATTTCATGCCTAAAATAGGCAAACATTATGAATGTATGGATGAACCATTAGTAGTAACTACTCCATTGGAAGAAGCATATGTTGCGGAATATGTATTTCGTTCTTGTGGGGTCCAGATCAAAGATAAGTACACTTGGGCGGACTTAGTGTTAATGACTACATTAGAAGTTGACGTGATACTAGGAATGGATTGGCTGGCATCTTGCTATGCTAACGTGGATTGTTATCGCAAGCTGGTGAAGTTTAAATTCCCGGGGGAGTCATTATTTATTATTTATGGTCACAGCAGTCAATGGGGTAACAGTGTGACGGCTGCAATTGCTGGAGAAGTACAGAGTGAAGAGGAAAACTTGGAGGCGACACTAGTAGTGAGTGAATTTGTGGATGTATTTCCAGAAGAGTTACCGGGATTACCTCCAGAAAGAGAAATTGAATTTCGTATTGACTTGATTCCAGGGACGCAACCAATATCGATACCTCCGTACCGAATGGCACCGACAGAGCTAAGGGAGTTAAGGGAACAGTTGCAAGATTTGATTAATAAGGGTTTTATTCGCCCAAGCGTGTCTCCTTGGGGAACGCCAGTATTGTTCGTGAAGAAGAAAGATGGTAGTCTCAGGTTATGTATACACTATCGACAGCTAAATAAAGTCACGATTAAGAATAAATACCCAATTCCGAGAATTGATGATTTATTTGACCAATTGCAAGGGGCCCAATGCTTTTCAAAGATTGATCTGAGGTCGGGATATCATCAATTGAGAATCCAGGACGAAGACATACCCAAGACCGCGTTTCGTACGAGGTACGGACATTATGAATTTTTAGTGATGTCTTTCGGATTGACTAATGCCCCTGCTGCATTTATGGATTTAATGAATAGGGTGTTTCGAGCATACTTGGACAGATTTGTAGTCGTCTTTATTGATGACATTCTCATATACTCGAGGAGTTGGGAAGAACATGCACAACATTTAAAGATCGTACTACAGACCCTACGTGAGCACAGATTGTACGCGAAATTCTCTAAGTGTGCATTCTGGTTGAGTAGCGTTGGGTTTTTGGGACATATTGTATCTAAAGACGGAGTGCAAGTAGATCCTAGCAAAGTCGAGGCTATTGAGAATTGGGCTAAGCCCACGACAGTTACTGAAATTAGGAGTTTTCTGGGGTTGGCTGGGTATTATCGACGATTTATGAAGGATTTTTCTAAAATAGCTTCCCCACTGACGAGGCTAACTCAAAAAGGGGTAAGATTTGAATGGTCAGAGGCTTGTGAACTCGGTTTCCAAACATTAAAGGCTTGTTTGACTTCAACACTCGTATTAAGTTTGCCTTGTGGATCCGGTGGTTACACGGTGTATTGTGACGCTTCGAGGATTGGATTAGGGTGTGTGCTGATGCAACATGGTAGAGTCATCGCTTATGCCTCAAGACAGCTTAAAAAGCATGAACAAAATTATCCTACGCACGATTTGGAGATGGCAGCGATCGTGTTTGCCTTAAAATTATGGAGGCATTATTTATATGGAGAAACATGTGAGATATATACGGATCATAAAAGTTTGAAATATATATTTCAACAGCGAGACCTAAACCTAAGGCAACGAAGATGGATGGAATTGTTGAAAGATTATGATTGTACGATACTCTACCAGCCTGGCAAGGCAAATGTTGTAGCAGACGCTTTAAGTCGAAAGTTAATGGGTAGTATGGCCCACATAGCAGTGGAGAGAAGGTCGATAGTGCAAGGATTACAGGATCTAGGTAACTTGAGAGTCAAATTTGAGGTCAATGGATCAGACGCACTATTGGCACATTTTAGAGTTTGACCAATCCTAAATGATCAAATTTGAGATGCCCAGGCTAGAGATACCTTTGTGATGACTATTTTGGGGGGTACGGGTGAACACGTCTCCGAATTTGATTTTGGGTTCTATGGATTATTGAGGTATGGGTCTCGAATCTATGTGCCGAATTTAGATGGATTAAAGGAGGAGATCTTAGAGGAAGCACACGTTGCTGCTTATGCCGTGCATCCGGGGGCGACCAAGATGTATCATGATTTAAGATCCGTATATTGGTGGCAAGGACTGAAGAAAGATGTAGGGGAATACGTGTCAAGATGTTTAGTGTGCCAATAAGTGAAGGCAGAGCACCAAAGGCCTTCGAGATTACTACAACCATTGCCGATACCCGAATGGAAGTGGGAACACATAGCCATGGACTTCGTAACCGGGTTACCCCAAACCAACGGAGGATACGATTTCATATGGGTGATTGTTGATCGATTGACTAAGTCAGCACATTTCCTTCCAGTTAAGACCAAGTATGGGGCAATACAATATGCTCGAATCTACATTAATGAGATTGTTAGACTACATGGCATACCGGTGACTATTGGGTCAGATTGGGGACCACAATTCACTAGTCGATTTTGAAGGAGCTTACAAGGCGAACTAGGGACCCGACTGGACTTTAGTACGGCATATCACCCTCAGACAGATGGTCAATCCGAACGCACGATCCGAACAATGGAAGATATGTTAAGAGCGATCGTATTAGATTTTGGAGTTTCTTGGAACTTGTACTTTCCTTTGGCAGAATTTGCATACAATAACAGTTACCAGGCGAGTATCAAGATGGCACCATTTGAGGCACTGTATGGGCGGAAGTGTAGGTCACCCATTAGATGGTTGGAAGTGGGGGAGAGGAGGCTGTTAGGGATGGAAATGGTACAAGCAGCGGAGAAAGGAGTACAAATAATTCGAAAACGAATATTGGCAGCTCAAAGTAGACAAAAGTCATATACCGACAACCGACGTAGGCCCTTGGAGTTCGGAGTAGGCGAATATGTGTTCCTAAAAGTCTCACCTCGTAAAGGAATACGAAGATTTGGCAAAAGAGGGAAGCTCAGTCCTCAATACGTTGGCCCGTTTGAGATATTGGAGCGGGTAGGTACTGTTGCTTATCGATTGGCGTTACCACCGGATTTTGAAGGAGTTAACCCAGTGTTTCATGTATCCATGCTCAGAAAATACGTCCGAGACCCTTCGTACGTGATAAAACATGACACGGTATCGTTGGAATATGGGTTGGAATTCTAAGAGCAGCCTGTAGCTATATTGGACTGTCAAGTCAAAAGGCTTCGCCATAAAGACATCACCTTAGTGAAAGTATTATGGCAAAACCATCCAGCGGAGGAGGCAACTTGGGAACTAGAAGAAGAAATGCAAGTAGGGTACCCACAACTATTTGAGGATTGAAGGTGCGGATAAGTGTTTCTATGCTATTGAAATTCGAGGACGAATTTGTTATAAGTGGGGGAGTTTGTAACACCTCATGCGGAAGAAGACAAAAATGAAGAAAAAGGGAGAGATTCGGTCAACAAAGGGGGGAAAGAAAAAGACAAAAGAGAAGAAAGGAGAGTAGAAAAAAAAAAGAAGGAAGGGAAAGAAAGAGAAAGAAAAAAAGGGGAGAGAGGGGGCAGCGAAGGGAGAAGAAAGAAGAGCAGAAGAAAAAGAAGGAAGGGAAAGAAAGAGAAAGGGGATAAGAAAAAGGGGAGAAAGGGGCAGCGCCAGGAGAAGAAAGAAGAGAAGAAGAAAGAGAAAGAAAAAGAAAGAGAAAGGGGAGAAGAAAAAGGGGAGAGAGGGACAGCGACGGGAGAAGAAAGAAAGGGAGAAAGGGGCTAGCGACTGGAGGAGAAAGGAGAGAAGAAGAAAGAGAAAGGAAAGAAGAAAAAAAAAGAGAGAGGGGGCAGCGACGGGAAGAAAGAAAGAGAAAGGAAGAGGAGAGAGAGAAACAGTAGATCAAAAAAAAAAGGGGGACAAAACAACTAAGTGCACGCGTGAAACAATAACGAAGTAGTACCCTGCTATTTCAAGGTGAGTGGGTGCTAAATTTTAAAAATATTATATTCCTATAATATTATATAAATTGTGTTAATGGTTGATGAAATTGTGGATGGCATGAGCTGGTAGAAAATGTAGGTTATTTGTGAATGTGACAGTTTTAAAATTTTAGATTTTCGATAATATATGTAGTACATGTATATATATGATTTTTAAGTAAGGGGAAACAAATCTTCGACTGATTTCACTTCAAATAATGCCTTGCAATTTGTGTACTGCTTAGGCCAATGGCCATTATACTGTTTTCAAGATATAATAATAATTGATTATTTCTTTTAATACGTTGATTTGGCAGACACAGTATGATCTAAATGATTCACATATAAAGTGCAATTCATGAGAGAAATATTCTCATTTTATTTAGTATGCTTGGTAAACGCCTTTAATTGGAATGATTTTTATTTACACGTGATTGAGATATTTTGTGCACGAGTAAGTAAAAGGGGACCTGAAGTCCCGATTTATATTGGTGACGTGGGTAGTTCCCACGAGTAGGTAAAGGGGGCCCCGATTTATATTGGTGACGTGGGTAGTTCCCACGAGTAAGTAAAGGGGGACCTGAAGCCCCGATTTATATTGGTGACGTGGGTAGTTCCCACGAGTAAGTAAAGGGGGACCTGAAACCCTGATTTATATTGGTGACGTGGGCAGTTCCCACAGGTAGATAACGACATCTGAGAATAAGCCTAAGGGCTGTACTAATTTATCCGAGAACGAGATTCGCTCGTTTATTGTCTTAGCATACATCGCTTGTCATTGACACGTAAATTTTTATTAATAATTTATAAGTGATATATATATATATATTTTCTTGGATTACACTGTTTTAGATTTGCAAGGCATAAAATATCTCTCCATTTAATGAAATATTTTTCTACGCATACTCTTGGATTTAGAACTAATATATCCGTATGTTGTTTCCCCTTCTCGCCTGCTCACTGAGTCGATAATTATCACTGAGTCTATGAGACTCACACCCTCTTATTTTCCCTTTTTGCAGACAGGGACTAATTTAACGTGAAACTATCAGTGAGCATGGTCTACCACAGATTTGGGTAAGAACAAGTCTCAACTCGTTTTAGAGTCACTCCGCTGATAGAGGTCGAGTTGTAATACTCTGGATTTGCATGTGGCAAATATTGATTTTTAGATTAATGAAAGATTGAGATTTTGAACTCAACGTAGTTAATTGTAATAAGTCAAAATTGAATTGATTGTGCTTGATTTTGAATTCAAGTACACGTGTATATATATGTTTGACTTAAAATTTATGCAGTCTATTGCAAGTGTACAGGGAATGGTTGAAAAGTCATATGAGGCTTGTTCGGGACTTGGTGGGACACCCCGAAAGTCTCGAATGCCAGTAGCGATCTAGGGGGGTCGTTACCGTTGCAGTTTTCATCGCTAAGCTATCTAAACAAAAATAAGCTCTCCACCTTTCCTAAAGATCTGTGATGTACAAAGACTAATGTTCTTAATTTTGGTTCGAAAGCAAAATTAATGTTAAAAATTTGGCAACCACATCGGATGCAACATATAAGGCCAAGAAAAAAATGAGTAGCTCTGTAAACTGAATTTATCTAAAATTTTCGATAACGGCAACTGAATTTATCTAGCTAACAACGGTTGGAGTGGTGCAACACCGCTCTTTAAAGGGCACTAAGATAAATCTGTAGAGTTCCTAGCGCGTGGAGGAAGTGAGGTATTAAATAAATTGCTGTAAATTTATGGATATGAAGAGACGTGTAACGACCCATCCCCGGTTGCTACCGGCGTCCGAGACCTCCGGGAGATCCCTCCAAGTCCCGAACAAGCCTTTGTAAATTTTTCTGAGACATTTATTAAATATGCTAACACGTATGTAAATAATTAATAACAATAATAATAATACCCTATTGGTATTCCATTTCCAGTAATAGTAATTAAATTTAAAATACAAATTTTTTTCAACAATGCATAAGTAGGAATTGACAATACTAATAATATGTAGAAATTTCATGTGAATGAACTCTAAACAGCGGAGCGACTCGAAGCGGGCTAAGAGATGCCTTTACCTATTCGCAGTAGACTGAATATGCCAATAGTTACGTGCTAGGCCGATCCCTCTCTGTAAAAGGAGAAATAAGAGGGGTGTGAGTCTCACAGACTCAGTGATCATCGGCTCAGCGAGTAGGGCGTAGATGGGAAACAAGCAAATAGCTAATCATTTGAATATCAAATTACCGAATGATAAAACAATTTATTTCAAACGGACATTTGTGCCTTATATATAAAGAAAATATCAAGAATTCGTTTATGATATAATCAAACCAAAGGTATATAGATAAATACGCGCCAAATCTAGTGTGAATAATAATTTCATGCAGAAATCATTTAGAATAATTTATTCAAATCAATTTCCTTAAATCAAGCAACCTCTCGTAAAATCATATATTTGTCAAATATATACGTAAACCATAAATCGCCTCGTATTCGAGGAGTTAAAATTTATTTTTTCGTAAAAATGGAGAGCTGCGGAAAAACCATTTTAAATTCATTTTCACCATACACGAAATATGAGTCTGAAAACTCAGAAAAATCAACAAGTCACCTCTTGAATGAGGCGTTAAGTCAAATCATTTCGTAAACAGGGAGTTGTTGAAAACTTTTTAACTCTCACCATGCACGAAAAAATATAATTCGAAAATCCAAAGAGACTTTACTCTCGAGTAGGAAATAAGATAAAAACTCGTGGTCCCGCTACCACGTAATATCATCCGGGAGCATCGCTTCCACCGGATCCCCACATAATGCCATGGCAATCTCAACGATGTTGGCCGACATCGGAGATATCAAGCGGTTGTAACCGCGTAAATCATCTGTGGCCTTGCCACGTATATCACAGACCATGGCCCCAGCCATGTCTAACAGCCCGTCGGCGACTCGAAAATGTCTCTAGCTAGAGCTCACTCGTGCACGAGGGTCACACTTAACCGATGTGACATCCGGCCTACTCTCGAATCTCTCAATTTACGAAACCATCTTAAAATCATTTATTCTCTTGAAGTATCGTTCCAAATTTATTGTCAAACATTCAATATAAACGTAATAAAATTTATCATTATATTCATAAAATAAAGTTTGATGCATAATTTATACAACGTCAAGCATCGGGTAATTACACATCATAATCATATATGCACATTACACAGATATATAAGGCACAATTTAGAAGATAAATCAAATCGAAAGGCTTGTTTCCCATTTTTAAAACACTTTACATATAATTATATATATATTCAAAACAATTTCCAAAAAATAACTTACATTCACAATTTCTTAAAATTCTATCAACGCATGCTTTTCACAATTATGTGCATTCGATAAATCATGCGTAAATATATATTTATAGATAATATAGAAATTTTAAAATTGACACCCCCTACTCACCTCGAAATAGCGGGATATTACATCGCTATTTTCGTACGCGTATATATTTTTTTTTCCTATTTCTCGGTCGTGTGTCTCGTTCAGTACGTCTTCTCGATAAACGTGCCATTGAGCATTTTCCATCCCTCCTAACTATTGGACCTTGTCCAAGAATCTCTTCAATTTTCCTATTGGGCCAAGCCCAATTTTATTTTCCACTTGGGTTTGTCCAATTTCATCTTTCTATTGAGCCTTGCCCATTTAATTACCATTGGCCCATGCCCATTTATTTTTTTCTTATTGGGCCTTGCCCAATTTATTTCTCATTGGCCCATTTTTATTTTTTTTTTATTCTTGCAATTTTCATTTTCTATTTTTTTCCACATTTTTTTTTCATTTTTTTTTCATTCTTTCTCTCCCAACCATGGCTTCCTCTTTTCTCCGGGGCAGCTCATGGTGGTGGCAGCACCTTTCTCCTCCCTTTCTCCCTCCCAAAACCTGAGCTGTCTTAATGCTCCCTGGTCAACTTGCGTCTCAAAGCTTCAGTAGCAAACTCATCCAATACATCATCCGCATCGTATGCCAAGTTTTGCAGGTCAGCCAACCAAATCTTCACAACCTGGTTCTTCATTTTCTTCTCCTCTGCATCAGCAAGGACTGCGTGAATGGTCCTCAATATCGTTTCCCAGTTCATAATCTCCTTGCAAACCCGCTTCTCAGTGACAAATTTGAAGTCAAAAGAGGTAAACTTGGCAAACAACGAGTCAAAGAAAGCAGAGAGAGCAGCCTCTCCAATGAAAGCCATGATCAATGACTTTTGAGATAAAAATGACGAGATCTGAAGTAGAGAGAAAATCCAAAAGTAAGGTATTGGACTAGAAGAAAACGGATGAAGTTTGGTTTGTAGAGTAGGGTCTAATTTTTGTGGTTTTGGGGATTCGGCATTCATAGGGATCAAGAAAAGACTTATGGAAGAATGAGCTTCCCTCCATTTTGTCTTCATCTATATGTTTGTCTATCCGGCCCCCCCATTCTCTACTTTTTTCATAGCTTCAATTGACCACATGGGCGGCTGCCCATGTGGTCTTGTCCCCCTTATATATATATATATATATATATTTTATAAGTGGGGTATTACAATCTCCCCCACTTAAAACAAATTCGTCCTCGAATTATAATAAAGTGGGTCGGTAAAGCATAACTTAATCGTGAAAGAGGTATGGGTATTCCTTTTTCATCTCCTCTTCAAGTTCCTAAGTCGCCTCTTCCATCGAACGGTTTTGCCACAAGACTTTTACTAAGGCAATTTCCTTGGAGCACAGTTATTTTACTTGGCGATCTAATATTGCTACTATTTGTTCTTCAAAAGTTAATCCTTCATGCAATGGAATCAGATTATATCGTATAACATGGGTCGAGTCCTTGACGTACTTCCTTAACATAGACACATGAAATGTGGGATTTACTCGAGCTAACTCCACCGGCAAAGCTAGTCGATATGCTGTGGACCCAATTCGCTCCAAAACTTCAAAAGGTTCAATGTATGTTGGGCTCAGCTTTCCTTTCTTCCCAAATATTTTGCTTCGTTTCAAGGGAGACACCCAAAAAAATACAAAATTCCTCTCTTGAAACTCTAAAGGTGACGTCTATTATCAGCATAAGACTTTTGTTTGCTCTGGGTTGTCCTTAGGCGATCCTTTGCCAAACTCACCACATCCGTTGCTTGTTGAACCAAATCAAGACCCAATAACTTTCTTTCTCCCACTTCAAACCATCCAATAGGTGGCCTGCACTTTCGTCTGTACAATGCTTCAAACGGAGCCATTCCGATACTAGCTTGGTAGCTGTTATTATATGCGAATTTCACTAAAGACAATTGTTGATCCCACGTAGTTCCCAAATCCAATACAATTGACTTTAGCATAGCTTCGAGCGTTTGCATCACACGCTCCGATTGACCATCCATTTGATTATAATATGTAATACTGAAGCCCAAACGAGTGCCTAACGCTCCATATAAACTTCTCCTAAACTTATTAGTAAACTGTGGCCCTCGATCAGACACTATGGTCACGAAAACTCTATGTAATCGTACAATACAATCAACATAGATCTTAGCATACTTAATGACCCATAGCTAGTTTTTACTAGAATGAAGTGAATCAACTTGGTCAATCGATCTACTATCACCCATATGGAATCATATCCTCCTTCATCCTTGGCCACCAATAGACCATCTTTAAATCGTGATACATTTTAGTGGTTCTTGGGTGTATGGTATAAGCAGTAATGTGAGCCTCTTTCAAAATTTCTTCTCTCAAGTTGTCTCGTTCTTATGAATTATATCAATTTCCAATCTTTATAGAAAACTCGACCATGTCATATTATGTTTAATTATAAGTAGCACATTTCTTAAATTAAATTAATATTATTCTTCCTCTTATAAAGAGAAATTAAATATATCATTAATCTTAGTCACACGTCCATCAAATTATTCTTAAATCGTCAATTATGCATATCTACATAGCCATCCACAATTCTTCTACCTTGATCTTTTATCAAGCCTCCCATCATTCGAATATTTATTTAACCATTGACTACCGGTCTACTTATCAAACCACATTTATTTCGGTTTACTTACTTCTATATCATTTCCATTCAAGTACTTCATAATATGTAAAGATCACGACATTTTATTTCTTTCAGATATATTCAACATCATAAGTAATTCAAATCTAATAACCATTAATGACCACATTCTCAAAATTAAATCTATGATATTTTCATGATCAAATGCCCACTAAATAATTTTCAACTTATACCTCAATGCATTTTGGTAATTAACGATATTTTTATATAAACCTTTATAATCTTAATCAATTTCTTTAATCAATAGCTGATTAATTCATCATCAACTGCATACAACGTATCTAACTTAAAATTCCTCAAATTTACTCCAAATGGCGAATCTCATGGCCTCATTAATTTATCAATTTTCATATATGAAAACTAATATTGGATTTATATCCAATACTAATACATTATTTTCCATTGCCCCTTAGGACATTAAATTCAAGGCATACTTCTTTATTTGTGTACTCCATAATAACCTGACAAATTTCTAGCTTACAATTAAGCTAATTCATATGCCAAGTCTTTCGGGCTATATCCATATATATATTTCTAAAATTTTCAACTTCAAATAGTCTTAGGCACAACCAGTTCAATAAATTATCTGTATTACTGAAACAATCATCAAATTGAGTTGAAAATTATCTCTTCTCACGTTTAGTATAATTATGTTCTCCATCATGTGATAATTACATCAAGCCAATGCCGATGTTTTATTTCCATGCAAAAGTTAATTATCAATTGACGCCATCCTTAGATTCCACGTGTCATTAAATCAACTATACTTAGCCAAAATTCATATTCTAATGTCATATCTATAAGTCATGGCTCGTTATCAAAGTCTTTACTAGTATATAAATACTCGAAATCTCAAATCATTATCCTTTTTCCTAAATAAATCTTATAATTCTCGTAGCTTATTTTTATTCCTTTACCAAAGCTAATATCATTTAATCAAACCATATTATCCTTGTTTTCAAAATGTTTGAAGCGCAATTTATCCTTTGCTTATCCTTTTTAGGCACTTTGCCTTGATAATTAATTAAATAAATTGAAATTGATGGAGGAGATACATTTCATACTTTATGTCTTGTATCTACAAGTATATTAAGATCATAACTTCATCAGATCTTGATATCGACAAGGTAATCGTTGTCTCAACCAACATTCCAAACATCTTATATGTTTACAATACATCTTCATATTTATGTGACATATCAGTCGCAAATCTCAATTTAACTATATAGCCATTTTCTCTTTGAGTCTTAATGTTCCTCATAGTGAAAAATTTCTCGAACCTTGTCGTCAGGGTGTTCGTAGAGTAGAAACAAGCTCATAATTTATAGTTCAATGCTTAAAGCAGTGAACACAATCTCCTCTTTGAAGTTCTACTCTTACTTACTGATCATAACTCTTTTGCTCATTTATTTACAAGAAAAATCAATGCTCTTTACCTTACGCATTGTTTGGTTGCTCACAAACCACACATAAACATTCAAATTTGAACTCTCATGATTAATCAAACTAGTGCATCCTCACACTTTTCCATGCATTTACACAACCACTTAAATATATATATATATAATACAATTTTGTTGAGTATTAAAACAATTAAAGGCTGATCTCCAAAGCCTTTCATAACCTTAATATTTCGACGTATACTTATTAACATTTCAATTTATTAGTTCCAATGAACATTATCGTAAAATCCTCCCAATGTGTCCGTGTTCTTAGTCCGGACCATATAGAACCAACTTAATATAATTACATGAATTATCCTTAAACTTCTTAGGTGCGATGTAATAACATCCATATTTATTCCATCGTTCATCTAATCATAATCTGGTATTCACATATACTTTATGATCTTATTGACCTTTTAGGTTTATCTTTATGAGATCACTGGAGTTGTGGGTTATGGGCCCACCACACTTCCGCTGCGCCACTCTGATATTTATAGAACTTAACATAAATTTTTACTTAAATGTCCTTCGACATTATCACCAATATTTAATTTCGATATTGAGTTAATTCATACACTAATAATTACAACCCAGCATTATTCCATCAAACCTTGAGGTCTCATAATCATTTAATTGAATTCAAAATCAGCTTCATTTAAGTTGTTATCACTTATTTAACACATATTCACATTTAAAATATTTCAAATGTTCAGCACTAATCATATATGGGTAAGGCAACTTAATTAATACGGTGCACTTACTTCAGTGCACGCAATTATCAATCTGTTTCTCCATAATACTTAAATTTATAATTCTTGGGTGGATCTCCAAGATCATTATTTATTCTAGTCAAAATATACATCTTATTATCATTATTGTAGGTTTTTCTCTATATTGTCCTCAAATACAGTCCATAATCACTAATTTCTTCTCATCAACCATCATGATTCACATTTTTAACTTCATCAATTAAATAAATTATCATGGACTTATTAGTCCGATTTCACTTTCCTTCACTTTTAGTCGAAGGAGCGCGTTATCATATCGACATTTCATTAAAGGCATTTGATTAACTTATTTCTAACATTTGCTTGTGTCTCAGGTGGCATCTCAAACTCAGACATTGGCAATCATTTCTCACTATTTAATTTTCTTTTATAATTACACAAGGTGGTTCTCTAAGATATAAGAGTCTACACAGCCTCTTGTCTATAATCGGTGCTGCAGTCACTGACTATAAACAAGACTCTACGTTGACTCCACTACTCCACTGTTTGACACAAGAATTCCTAGGACTCACTAAACCTAGAGCTCTGATACCAACTTGTCACTAGGGAGGGACGCACCACTCAACCCCTTCGCTACGGAGGCAACAAATGGTACCTATCAGAGCACTCAGCATAGGCCCAATCACCCCCTGACCAAGCTCCTAGGCGGAGAGTCACGCTTCGCCCCTGTTTACATGCGAGAGTTCCCAAGAATAGGGTTAAGCCCTTTACTCTGATACCAACTTTGTAACGACCCATCCCCGGTCGCTACCGGCGTCCGAGACCTCCGGGAGATCCCTCCAAGTCCCGAACAAGCCTTTGTAAATTTTTCTGAGACATTTATTAAATATGCTAACACGTATGTAAATAATTAATAACAATAATAATAATACCCTATTGGTATTCCATTTCCAGTAATAGTAATTAAATTTAAAATACAAATTTTTTTCAACAATGCATAAGTAGGAATTGACAATACTAATAATATGTAGAAATTTCATGTGAATGAACTCTAGACAGCGGAGCGACTCGAAGCGGGCTAAGAGATGCCTTTACCTATTCGTAGTAGACTGAATATGCCAATAGTTACGCGCTAGGCCGATCCCTGTCTGCAAAAGGAGAAATAAGAGGGGTGTGAGTCTCACAGACTCAGTGATCATCGGCTCAGCGAGTAGGGCGTAGATGGGAAACAAGCAAATAGCTAATCATTTGAATATCAAATTACCGAATGATAAAATAATTTATTTCAAACGGACATTTGTGCCTTATATAAAAAGAAAATATCAAGAATTCGTTTATGATATAACCAAACCAAAGGTATATAGATAAATACGCGCCAAATCTAGTGTGAATAATAATTTCATGCAGAAATCATTTAGAATAATTTATTCAAATCAATTTCCTTAAAGTAGGCAAGCTCTCGTAAAATCATATATTTGTCAAATATATACGTAAACCATAAATCGCCTCATATTCGAAGAGTTAAAATTCATTTTTTCGTAAAAATGGAGAGCTGCGGAAAAACCATTTTAAATTCATTTTCACCATACACGAAATATGAGTCTGAAAACTCAGAAAAATCAACAAGTCACCTCTTGAATGAGGCGTTAAGTCAAATCATTTCGTAAATAGGGAGTTTTTGAAAACTTTTTAACTCTCACCATGCACGGAAAAATATAATTCGAAAATCCAAAGAGACTTTACTCTCGAGTAGGAAATAAGATAAAAACTCGTGGTCCCGCTACCACGTAATATCATCCGGGAGCATCGCTTCCACCGGATCCCCACATAATGCCATGGCAATCTCAACGATGTTGGCCGACATCGGAGATATCAAGCAGTTGTAACCGCGTAAATCATCTGTGGCCTTGCCACGTATATCACAGACCATGGCCCCAGCCATGTCTAACAGCCCGTCGGCGACCCGAAAATGTCTCTAGCTAGAGCTCACTCGTGCACGAGGGTCACACTTAACCGATGTGACATCCGGCCTACTCTCGAATCCCTCAATTTACGAAACCATCTTAAAATCATTTATTCTCTTGAAGTATCGTTCCAAATTTATTGTCAAACATTCAATATAAACGTAATAAAATTTATCATTATATTCATAAAATAAAGTTTGATGCATAATTTATACAACGTCAAGCATCGGGTAATTACACATCATAATCATATATGCACATTACACAGATATATAAGGCACAATTTAGAAGATAAATCAAATCGAAAGGCTTGTTTCCCATTTTTAAAACACTTTACATATAATTATATATATATTCAAAATAATTTTCAAAAAATAACTTACATTCACAATTTCTTAAAATTCTATCAACGCATGCTTTTCACAATTATGTGCATTCGATAAATCATGCGTAAATATATATTTATAGATAATATAGAAATTTTAAAATTGACACCCCCTACTCACCTCGAAATAGCGGAATATTACATCGCTATTTTCGTACGCGTATATATTTTTTTTTCCTATTTCTCGGTCGTGTGTCTCGTTCAATACGTCTTCTCGATAAACGTACCATTGAGCATTTTCCATCCCTCCTAGCTATTGGACTTTGTCCAAGAATCTCTTCAATTTTTCTATTGGGCCAAGTCCAATTTTATTTTCCACTTGGGCTTGTCCAATTTCATCTTTCTGTTGGGCCTTGCCCATTTAATTACCATTGGCCCATGCCCATTTATTTTTTTCTTATTGGGCCTTGCCCAATTTATTTCTCATTGGCTCATTTTTATTTTTTTTATTCTTGCATTTTTCATTTTCTATTTTTTTTCCACTTTTTTTTTTCATTCTTTCTCTCCCAACCATGGCTTCCTCTTTTCTCCGGGGCAGCTCATCCTCTCCACCACCGCCGGTGGTGGCAGCACCTTTCTCCTCCCTCTCTCCCTCCCAAAACCTGAGCTATCTTGATGCTCCCTGGTCAACTTGCGTCTCAAAGCTTCAGTAGCAAACTCATCCAATACATCATCCGCATCGTATGCCAAGTTTTGCAGGTCAGCCAACCAAATCTTCACAACCTGGTTCTTCATTTTCTTCTCCTCTGCATCAGCAAGGACTGCGTGAATGGTCCTCAATATCGTTTCCCAGTTCATAATCTCCTTGCAAACCCGCTTCTCAGTGACAAATTTAAAGTCAAAAGAGGTAAACTTGGCAAACAACGAGTCAAAGAAAGCAGAGAAAGCAGCCTCTCCAATGAAAGCCATGATCAATGACTTTTGAGATAAAAATGACGAGATCTGAAGTAGAGAGAAAATCCAAAAGTAAGGTATTGGACTAGAAGAAAACGGATGAAGTTTGGTTTGTAGAGTACGGTCTAATTTTTGTGGTTTTGGGGATTCGGCATTCCTAGGGATCAAGAAAAGACTTATGGAAGAATGAGCTTTCCTCCATTTTGTCTTCATCTATATGTTTGTCTATCCGGCCCCCATTCTCTACTTTTTTCATAGCTTCAATTGACCACATGGGCGGCTGCCCATGTGGTCTTGTCCCCCTTTTATATATATATATATATATATATATTTTATAAGTGGGGTATTACAAGACGTTAGAATTTTCTCTTTCATAATTCATGGAAGGAGACCTTTAGAGTCGTAAGTAATCCGTTCTCTTGCTTTCTGAAGACCAGAAACAGGGAAAATAACCAAAAGACGTGCAAAATTTATTATCCATGTCCGTCAGGGCAGAACTTCTCCAATGTGAAAATAAGCAGTCAATGGGCGTGTTAGACAAGTATATCCTCTACTCAGTCCTGATGATGATTCTAGGAATGCTTCCTCAGTTGGACCCACGCGGCTAGTGCTTCCTGGAAGTATGGTTGCTTCTTGCTAGAAACTGCGTCTTTGAGTCACAGCAAGAAATTAATACCGTGTGGAAGACGTTCTCACGGTTGAGCAAAAATTTTGGACCCACATAGTGAACTTGAAGAAAAATTAGGCAAAAAGAGAAGTGATCCACACCATGAATTTTTTTTTTTTTGACTCCTGTATCTCTATTCATAGCCATCACTCTTCACTTTTAGAAGACCTTGACTCCGGAAATAAACGTCTTTAAATTTCGGTGCTCTGGGAATTAACATGCAACAAACAGAACTTGCCATATATGATGAACTTAATCATGAGCTTAACTTTTACAGCTTCCGTAGTGGTGATGCTAGGGAGTACTACGGTCCTGTCTTCCTATGTTGCATCTCAAGTTGCCGCAACTACCTCAGCAACAACTTTATCGCTGGAACGAGAAGCGAAGGCTCTACTCGAGAGTGGTTGGTGGAGTAACTACAGCAACGACACTTTGCAACGTTGCAACTGGACAGGCATCTCATGCAATGATGCTGGTAGCGTCACCAAAATTTACCCACCTTCTGGCGTTATTAAGGTTGGTGATAAATTTAAGAATATGGACTTCTCGTGCTTTCTGAACCTTGTTTTTCTCAGTCTCAGTGATCATGAACTCTATGGGATGACAGAGGATTTTATGTTCAATATATGCAATCTGCCAACATTAACGCACCTCGACTTGTCCTACAATTCTTTTTATGGTTGGTTATCTCCTTGTTTTGGTAATCTCACTCAATTAGAGTTTCTTGATTTTTCATATAACAAACATATTATGGGTTCTATTCCTTTGGAATTTGGGAATTTGAAAAATCTTGCCATTTTAAATTTGACTGGGAACCAACTTGCAAACCAGTTTCCTTCGTCTTTTTATCTTTTGACCAATCTTACCCATCTGCATCTGAGCTCAAATCAACTCTTTGGTTCCATCTCCCCAACATTAGGGGATTTAAAGAGTCTAATGACTCTAGATCTGTCTAATAACTTGCTTGATGGTTCCATTCCTTCAGATTTAGAAAACCTTAAGAATCTAGTTGATTTGTCTTTGTCTAACAACAACCTCACTGGTCCAATCCCTTCCTCATTAGGCTTTTTACACAAGCTGGAAATATTGCGTCTTCACTTCAATCGAATCAATGGTTCAATTCCTTCAAAAATTGGAGATTTGAAGGCTTTGCGTGTTCTATTCCTTCACTCAAATCTTTTAGAAGGTCTCGTACCTGAGGAAATTGGAAATTTGAAAGCACTTACTTTTGTGAACCTCTCTCAAAACAAGTTGAGTGGACCCATTCCGCCTCAAATTGGCAATTGCTTCAATTTAAAAGAGTTGGAATTAAGCAGCAACAGAATCAATGGTTCTATCCCTTCAACAATTGGAAATTTGATGATTTTGCATGCTTTATCCCTTCATTCAAATTTTTTAGAAGATCGCGTACCAGAGGAAATTGAAAATTTGAAAGTACTGACTTCATTGGATCTCTCTCAAAACAAGTTGAGTGGACCCATTCCGCCTGAAATTGGTAATTCCTTCAATTTGAAAGAGTTGAACTTAAGCAATAACAATTTACAAGGTCTCATTCCTTATCAAATCAGCAATCTTTCGTTGCTAGGCCGTGTAGATCTCAGAAACAATGATTTCTCAGGTGTTTTTCCATATAATCTTCTCAATGCAAAGTATTATTACTCAAATTTTAGCTGTTATAAGATAGATGCTATGGTATTTGGTGGCAACAAAAATTTAGCACCCTACTCATGTTCTTCAACGAAGAAGAGTTACAATCTCCAGATATTTCTACCTGTTTCCGTACTCCTTGCTCTTTTTCTTCTTGGGTGTTTACTATTTTGGTGGAGGTCTAAGGTCAAGGTCAAACCAACTAGCGTACTGCAAGCATTTAAGAATGGGGACCTGTTCTCAATATGGAACTACGATGGAAAGATTGCTTATGAAGACGTCATAGCAGCAACAAATGATTTTGACATTCGATACTGCATTGGAGCTGGTGGTTACGGAAGTGTCTACAGAGCACAGCTACCCAGTGGCAAAGTAGTTGCATTGAAGAAGCTTCATCGACTTGAAACTGAGGAGCCGGCTTTTGAAAGGAGTTTTAGAAATGAGATCAAATTCTTAACGGAAGTTCGACATCGAAACATTGTGAAACTACATGGGTATTGTCTACATAAACGATGCATGTTTTTGATTTACGAATACATGGAAAGAGGAAGCTTGTTTTTCATACTAAGTGATGATGTTCAAGCTGCGGACTTGGATTGGACAAAAAGAGTGAACATTATCAAGAGCACGGCTTACGCTTTATCTTACTTGCATTTTGAGTGCACACCAATAATAGTTCATCGAGACATCTCAAGCAACAACATTCTATTAAACTCGGACTTGGAGGCTTTTGTCTCTGACTTTGGGACTGCTAGAATCATAGATCCAGATTCTTCAAATCAAACAAGGCTTGTTGGCACTTATGGCTATGTAGCTCCAGGTGATGCTATTCTCTACCGCTTCATTTACTAATTTGCTTTACTCTCCACTTGTTTATTTTTTATAGTTAATTTGCGGATTAAAACGGTTTCTATTGTTAAATTTTTGTATCATATGACTAATGATTGTTAGATACTCTAATTGTTGCAAAATCCTAGATTCATTCAAACCAAATGCTGAAAGCTACTAATACAAATTCAGTATGCAAGAATGTGTTGATGGGCAAAAATCAGGGAAAAATCAATAGGGGTTAGGGTTTGGGGAATATAAGCAAAAGGGTCATTAATTAGTATTATATTTGTTTAATATGTTTTAATGTGCATTGTTTTGTTTATGCAGAACTTGCTTACACAATGGTTGTGACTGAAAAATGTGATGTTTATAGTTTTGGAGTTTTGGCATTGGAAACATTGGTGGGAAAGCATCCTGCAGAAATTTTGTCTTTGTTGTCAGCACCATCTTCTTTGCAAAATATAATGTTAACTGATGTATTAGATCCACGCCTCTCACCTCCAACAAGCCAGCTGGTTGCACAGAATATTGTTCATGTAGCTACAATAGCATTCACATGTCTACAAGCTGATCCAAAATTACGGCCAACAATGAAACATGTCTCTCAAATGTTTCTTTCTTGTCAAAGATCATTGAGGAACCCTCTCCGAACTATCTCTTTGCTGCAACTTGTGAACTGTGGAATGCATATGGAAGGATCATCTGAAGCTCCACAATGTTAGTGCCATTATTCGGGCAAGTGTCTTGTTGTTTTCGTAAAATGATTGATAGGATGCATTTCTGGTTTCATCCTCTTCTATTTTATTTCTTGTCCTTAATTTTTGTTATTTCCTCTTTCATGTTCTCCATGTCATTAATTCTCCAATTGGCGAAAATGTGTTCTGTTTTCCATGTTAAAGAGCAGTCTATGGTAACACTTGATATTAGTAATGACAGTAAGTTCTGCTTCAACAATCAGACCTTCATCCTTCATGTATTTTTTGGAGCATCATGAAGATTCTTTAACGACACAAACCCACCATAACCTCAACTTTCATCAGAGGAAGTGTACCTACCATCGTTTAACTGCGAGCAGGAAAAATGAAACAGAGCTTCTTTGTCAATCGAAACAGAGTGACGGATATCAAATTAGTAACCAATGATCATTGAAATTACGCTTTCTACAATGAAAAAAAAGAAAGATGAAATACAAATAATGGAGATGTTCTATCTGGTCAAGCATAAATAACTTAAAGTCAGCATTAACTTCCCATGTCAGGGGTCTCTTCGATTTCTAAGAAAAGGGAGATGAAGCCATCTTCAATGTTGTTCTTGTTTGGATTTGGGTAGAGTAACAGCCTCCTGTTAATGCCAATGTTAATGAACAAGAATTATGCTTGAATGGTCATCTTTTCCGACATGATTTACCGGAATCTCTTTGACTAAGTATATACTAAGCAAAACATGTTCTTACGGCTTCATGTAGCAAGCTTCTAGGATAAGTGATTATTGATGGTATAGAAAATTGGAATGAGGGATGGAAATTCAATAAACTTGATATGTATTGACAAATACATACATTCATACTCCTATTCTGATGTTTATCTATACTTTACTTTTACAGAAATTAAAACAAAAGTTTTGGTTTTAATATATTTTATATTAAAATTTGAAAAAAAATTTATAACATAGATGTTTAATACTTTTTAATATGAAAAAGTAATAAAATAAAATCATGACAAATAACTTTGTATAAGCGTTGTCCTATAATATTCTTGTCATGGAAAACTTGGAAGCCCTCTTGGGTTTGACATCTTTATCTTGTAAAGCAGGAACACCATTAGAATCTGTCCAAACTTGGGAACTTACAAGACCTTGAATCTGTCTACTTCGATAATGTTAGAGGGGACTTTCAATCTATCGATTTCAAATTAATGCTCGAAAATATTCAATTAAAGAGTTTATATTCTAATCGCAATCCTCCAATTTAACTCTTTAAAAGGCAGAGTAGTACTATTGTGGATAATGAAAAAGTTGGATGCCTTTCAGTAGTTAGGGGACCATGAAATATTGATCTTAGGATTGTCATTGATTCCCTACTACTTCTGGGTTTGAGCTTCTCATGATTCCTTTCTTCAGATTTTTGCTTTCCATTTTTTGTTTATGATGAGGTGGTTAGCATTCTCTTAGGATTTGCAAGAATAAGCATTAACATAGTATAAATACATACCAAAAGGGTACTATATTTAATAGCTAATTAATTAATTTAGCAACGATTACCTACTAGAGTACATATATAATTTATAAATAATTACCAAAAAAAATACCTACTAAGCTGTCTCTTTTACAGTAAAGGGTTTTTGAGTAATATTAGTCTTTATTTAAGGTTGAAAAATTTTTGCTTTTCCAAGAGTAAGTATTCTACCTATATGTGTATTTAATGAGATAAATATACTTGAAATCATATAATTTCAATAGACTTTAAAGTTTATTATAATCAATTAGGTATAATTATAACAATGTCAAGCAATCTTATGTTGTAGTATGAACAAAATTAAAGTTTATTATCATTAATTATAAGTAATTTTAAGATTTATTTTTAATCAACATGTAAGGTTACATGTGCAACACATGTGTTTGAGTACTGCATATAAAAGTTAAATATAAAGTATTATGAAATTATAAATAAAAAAGTTTACAAATTTTTTATTAATCAATTTTGATTAAATTGGGTTTAGGGTGTTGTAATTTTTTATGTTCAGTTCAGTTTCAGAGGTGACATCAAACAATTTAATTTGACTGAAAAGCTATCAAAGACTATTGACTTGAGAGACCTTGATCTCTTGCCAAGTCTTGTGCTTCTTCTAATCAATTTCTATATATGGAGTTGTCGTAAACAGACGAACAGTAATTAAGAGATCTTAGAATTTTCCCTTCCATATAAAACACGTGGAAGGAGACCTTTGGACTTGTGAGTAATCAGTTCTCTTGCTTTCTGAAGACCAGAAACAAGAAAAATAAACAAAATACGCGCAAAATTTATTATCCATGTCCATCAGGGTGAAACTTCTCCAACGTGAAAATAAGCAGTCAATGGGCGTGTTAGACAAGTATATCCTGTACCTATATTCCTCCCTGATGATGATTCTAGGAATGCTTCCTCAGTTGGACCCACGCGGCCACTGCTTCCGGGAAGTATGGTTGCTACTTGCTAGAAACTGCGTCGTTGAGTCACAGAAAGAAACTAATCCCGTGTGGAAGACGTTCTCACGGTTGAGCAAAAATTTTTGGACCCAGATAGTGAACTTGAAAAATTAGGCAAAAAGAGAGCTGACCCACACCATGAATTATTTTTTTTTAACTCTTCTGTATCTCTATTCATAGTCATCACTCTTCACTTTTAGAAGACCTTGACTTCGGAAATAAACGTATTTAAATTTCGGTGCTCTGGGAATTAACATGCTACATTCAATAACTTGCCATATATGATGAACTTAAACATGAGCTTAACTTTTACAGCTTCCGTAATGGTGATACTATGGAGTACTACGGTCCTTTCTTCCTATGTTGCATCTCAAGTTGCCGCAACTACCTCAGCAACAACTTTGTCCCTGGAACGAGAAGCGAAGGCTCTACTCGAGAGTGGTTGGTGGAGTAACTACAGCAATGACACTTTGCAACTTTGCAACTGGACAGGCATCTCATGCAATGATGCTGGTAGCGTCACCAAAATTTACCCACCTTCTGGCGTTATTAAGGTTGGTGATAAATTTAAGAATATGGACTTCTCTTGCTTTCTGAACCTTGTTTTTCTCAGTCTCGGTGGTCATGAACTCAATGGGACGACGGAGGATTTTATGTTCAAAATAGGCAATCTGTCAACATTAACGCACCTCGACTTGTCCAACAATTCTTTATATGGTCGGCTATCTCCTTGGCTTGGTAATCTCACTCAATTAGAGTTTCTTGATTTTTCATATAACCAATATATTACGGGTTCTATTCCTTTGGAATTTGGGAATTTGAAAAATCTTACCATTTTAAATTTGACTGGGAACCGACTTGAAAACCCGTTTCCTTCGTCTTTTGATCTTTTGACCAATCTTACCCATCTGCATATGAGCTCAAATCAACTCTATGGTTCCATCTCCCCAACATTAGGGGATTTAAAGAGTCTAATGTCTCTGGATTTGTCTAATAACTTACCTGATGGTTCCATTCCCTCCACTCTTTTTCAATTATCCAATTTGGTCATCATCGATCTATCATACAACAAACTTGTAGGTCAATTACCCAATTTGAATCATTTAACGAAATTGGAAAAACTGTTTCTTGGCTTCAACAGAATCAATGGTTCTATCCCTTCAACAATTGGACATTTGAAGGCTTTGCTTGCTTTATCCATTCATTCAAATTTTTGAGAAGGTTCTATACCCGAGGAAATTGGAAATTTGAAAGCACTAGTTTCATTGGACCTCTCTCAAAACCAGTTGAGTGGACCTATTCCACCTCAAATTGGTAATTGTTTCAATTTAGAAGAGTTGAACTTAAGCAACAACAATTTACAAGGTCACATTCCCAATCAAATCAGAAAACTTTCGTTGCTAGACCGAGTAGATCTCAGAAACAATGATTTCTCAAGTGTTGTTCCATATAATCTTCATGAGATAAAATGAGATAAAATTTTTAACAGAAGTACGGCATCGAAACATTGTGAAACTACATGGATATTGTCTTCACAAACGATGCATGTTTTTGATTTACGAATACATGGAAAGGGGAAGCTTGTTTTTCATGCTAAGTGATGATGTTCAAGCAGTGGAATTGGATTGGACAAAAAGAGTGAACATTATCAAGAGCACGGCTTACGCTTTATCTTACTTGCATTTTGAGTGCACGTCAATGATAGTTCACCGAGACATTTCAAGTAAAAACATTCTTTTAAACTCGGATTTGGAGGCTTTTGTCTCTGACTTTGAGACTGCCAGAATCATAGATCTTGATTCTTCAAATGAAACAAGTCTTGTTGGAACTTATGGCTACATAGCTCCAGGTGATGCTATTCTGTACCGCTTCATTTACTAATCTGTTTTACTCTCTACTTTACTTGTTTACATCTTGTACTTAATTTGCGGATTAATTTGGTCTCCACTGTTAAATTTTTGTACCATATTACTAACAATTGTTACACACTGTAATTGTCAAACCAAATGCATGGAAGCTGTCACTACAAATTCAATATGCAAGATTATATATATATATATATATACACACGTGGGCAAACATCATTGAAAAAAATTACAAGGGCTAGGATTTGGGAAATATAAGCAAAAGGATCATTAATGATTATTATTTGTTTTAATATATTTTAATTTGCATTGTTTTGATTACGCAGAATTTGCCTACACAATGGTTGTGACTGAAAAATGTGATGTTTATAGTTTTGGAGTATTGGCATTGGAAACATTGGTGGGAAAGCATCCTGCAGAAATTTTGTACTTGTTGTCAGCACCATCTTCTCTGCAAAATATAATGCTAATTGATGTATTAGATACACGTCTCTCACCTCCAACAAGCCAGCTGGTCGCACAGAATATTGTTCATGTAGCTGCAATGGCGTTCGCATGTTTACAAGCTGATCCAAAATTACGGCCAACAATGAAACATGTCTCACAAATGTTCCTTTCTTGTAAAAGATCATTAAGCAACCCCCTCCGAACAATCTCTTTGCTGCAACTTGTGAACAGCGGAATGCATATGGAAGGATCATATCAAGCTCCACAATGTTAGTGCCATTATTCGGGCAAATGTCTTGTTGTTAATTTTCATAAACTGACTGATAGGATGCATTTTTATTTTCATCCGTTTCTTTTTTATATTTTATCCTTTTTGTTATTGCCTGTTTCATATTTTCCATGTGATAATTCTCCAAGTTGGTGAAGATGTGTTCTGTTTTCCATGTTAAAGAGCAGTCTATTTTATCACTTGCCTTTAGTAAAGACAGTAAGTTCTGCTTCAACAATCACAACATCATCCTTGATGTATCCCATTGGAGCATCATGAAGATTCTTTGACGACACAAACCTTCGATGACCCCAACTTTCATCAGAGAAAGCATACCATCGTTTAACTGCGAGCAGAAAAAATGAAATAGAGCATTTTTCTCAAACGAAACAGAGTGACAGATATCAAGTTAGCAACCAGTGATCATTGAAATTAAGCTTTCTACAATGAAAAAAAAATGTGAAACAAGAAAATGGAGCTGTGGAGTTTCTGCTTTCCGGTTCAGCACAAATAACTTAAAGCGACATTAATTTTCCAAAAAAAAACTTAAAGTCAACAATCAGAAAAGGAAAAAAGAAGGGGAGAAAGAGGAAAGTGAAAGAAACGGATAAGGAAAAAGAGGAGGACAAAAGGAGGCGGTGAAGTGGAAGGTTGATCTCTGATTTTTGAACAAGGGTTTTGATGGGTTTGTGGTTGGCTGATTGTTGCTAGAAGTCCAGGAGATCTAGTTTTGGTTTTGAATTTGGACTGTGGCTATTTCGTGTTTGACTTTTTTTAATTTGCTTATGTATGGGGGTTTGTGGATGTGCTTAGCACGTTTATGAGATACTTCTGAGTTCCGCTTCTGAGTTGATTGGTGCGGCTGCCTACGGAAGCGACTGCAGAAAAGAGGACTTCAACAAGACAAAAGTGCCTAGAAGGAGTCAAGCAAAAACCGATCGACAGTGCAACAATCGAGTTATAGATATGTCCAGGCAGTAGGCCATAGGAATGAAGATCCATTATGTCAATTCTGTCTTTGGATTCTTATAAAGATACACTTAACGAACAATGTTAGGGGAATCAATTGTCCGAAGCTAGTTTATTGTTAGGGGCTGGTGGCTTTTGTATGTAGCTGTTAGGGTGTGAGTCATGTGTAATACAACAGGAGTGTATTTTGTAAGTAAGCACCATCGTCACTAAGGCTAAATATAAGTCTCCTGCATGTGCAGCTGGAGACTTAATTCAGCATCATGTGTTTCCAAAGCTTTGCTTTGTTAATAAAACATTTTTCACGCTTTTCAAAAATACTTCCCAAGTTTGGGAGATGAAGCCATCTCTGTTGTTTTTCTTGCTTCGATTTGGGTACAGTATCATCCTCTTGTTACTACCAATGTTAATGAGCAGGAATTTGGAAGCACCTTGGTGTAACATCCTTGTCTTGTAAACTAGGAACACCTTTAGAATCTCTCCACTACAGGTTTCAAGGTTTACATGCTTATGCTTAACATGAGAAACTTACATGACCTATATTCTGATTACTTTGGTAGAATTAAAGGGGACCTTCAATTAATCGATTTAAAATTATTACTCGAAACTATTAAATTAAGGAAGTTAAATTTCTATTCATAATCTTCCAATTTAACTCTTGAAAAAGCAGGGTAATACAATAGTTGATAATGAAAAAGTTAAATGCCTTTCGGTAATTAGGGGAACAAGAAGAATATTGATCTGCCTTTCAAAAAGAAAGAAAAATATTGATCTCAGGATTGTTTTTGATTCGTACTACTGGTTTTTGCTTCTCATGATTCCTTCCTTTACTCTCTCTTCTCTCGCTCCTTTACGTACAATCAGTAACAATTTTCGCCATTATAGACCCTGTACAAGGAAACAACCGTTAGAAAATCCACTTCAAAGTTCTCCTTAGCTTTAGCAATAGCTTCCACTACACTACACCCTCACAATCCATACCCCTCACCGAGTGTCCCACCCTTTGAAGCTCCCCTCCTGCATACTTCCAATTTAACACTCTACCTCTACCTGAATTCCAAGTGTTATAATCTTTTTTATTTACAATATACTTTCAGATGTGACTAAAAAACTATCAAAGACAATTGACTTGAGACACTTTGATCTCTTGCTGAGTCTTGTACTTCTTCTAATCAATTACTATATTGATGGAAAGATCAACGTTCTCAATTTTGGTTTGAAATCAAAATTAATGTTAAAAACTTCACAACCACAATGTTCTTAATCAGGTCTCTTGCTTTCTCAAGACTAGACGTAGGAAAACTAACCAAAATACGCGCAAAATTTATTATCCTTGTCCATCAGGGGCCAAAACTTCTCCAATGTGAAAATAAGCAGTCAATGGGCGTGTTAGACGAGTATATCCTCTACTGATATTCCTGATGATGATTCTTGGAATGCTTTCTTAGTTGGACCCACGCGGCTACAGCTTCCTGGAAGTATGGGTTGCTACTTGCTAGACACTGCGCCATTGACTCTCGCAAAGAAACTAATCTACACGGCAATAAATTTTGCAGAAAAAAGAAGGATGAGAAAACACACATTGAAGCAAAGGCGACGGTAAAAGCTGATCCCATGTGAAAGACGTTCTGAGGGTTGGGCAAAAATGATTGGATCCAGATAGTGCACATGAAAAGTTGGGCAAAAAGAGAAGTGGACCACACCATGAATTTCTTGTGTAAGATTCGAAATCCCTCAGCGCTAGCATAAATTCCACACTATGAATTTTTTATTCAAAGTCATCACTCTTCACTTTTAGAAGACCTTGACTCCGGAAATAGCCGCCTTTTAAAGAACTTTGCCACATATATGATGAACTTAAACATGAGCTTAGCTATTACAACTCTCATAATTTTTTATTTTTATACATTTATGAAGTGTAATTCTATGATTAAATAATAATCTATCAGTACTCAGTACAATACTACCATCAAGGGATATTATAAACAAGTAGTCCATAGCACTAAGCATAGATTTAAGTATTCTAGTTGACTTTGGACCTTCAAATTAAATTCCTTCTTAACAATACGATAAAGTCAAGACTTGACTTTTATAAATTATGCCTTCATGTATTTAATTGGACAATTTTACTTGAAATCATATAATTTAAAACAAACTTTTAAAGTTTAATATAATAATTTATGTATAATTATAACAATGTCAAGCAATATTATGAGGTAGTATAAACTAAATTAAAATTTATTATCATTAAGTATAACTTATTTCTAATATTTATCTTTTATAAATATGAAAAATTATATACATGTGCAGCTCACATGTCCAAATTTAAAGTATATTATGAAATTATAAATAAAAAAATTCCTGACTTATTATTAATCAATTTAGATTAGATTTAAAATTTGATAAAAATTAATTAGAATTATAAGCACAGTCTCTATTTGTTGATCTTTCACTTAATAAAACTTGTTTCTTAAAGGTGAATGTAAGCTAAAAAGTACTTCAGAGTTTAAAACTCTTCTTGAATTCCATATGTTATAACTTTTTGATTCAGTATTCACGTGAGAGACTTTGATCTCTTGCTAATCAATTACTACATTGATGAAAAAGCAAGTGTTTTTTTTTTTTTTTGAAAAGTAATTTTTATTAATCTCTTCACCAAATTGCCAATTCGAGTCTTAAGCTTAACTGCTAAAGACTCTTCGTGGAATATGAGAAATGGTGAGGTTAATGCGTTTGTACATTTTCCAACAAAGTCTGCTACTCAAGAGTAGTGGTAGCATCACAAGAATCCAAATAAACTATCTAAACTATACAGAACAGAGCATTTTGCTCAGAAATCACATGATCGCCAACGTTCTTAATTTTGGTTAATTTAAAAACAAAATTAATGTTAAAAATTCGGCAACCACTTCAGATGCAGCATGCATGTAAGATAAAGAAAAACCATTGAATTTACTTGGTTATCGAAAGTTGGGTTGTTGCAACACCACTGTTTTAAGTGCACTAAGATAAATCTATAGATTTTCTATCGTGTGGAGGAAGGGAAGTATTAAACAAAATGTTATAAATCATTAACGGCTCTGATAAATTAATGGCGAACCTTCTGCAGAAATTTGCAGTCAATGGGCCTTTTAGACGGATTTCCTGTAATTATTGCCGATGATGATTCTAGGAATGCTCTGATATACTATACATTAATCAATAAAGGCACTTTGTTATCGAAGTTTTGAACTAAAAGGCTTTACCAAAGACTAACATTTTCGTGTTACTGTATCAAATTCAACCTCAGTTGGGCCCACGCGGTTGAGCAAAACTTTATGGACCCGCGTTTGAATAAAATTTAGGCAAAAAGAGAAGCGCACCATACCATGAACTTTCTGTGTAAGAATCGAAATTCGACTCTCTGTATCTGTGTTCATACTCATCACTCTCCACTTTTAGAAGACCTTCACTCCGGCAATAGACGTCTTTAAATTTCGGTGCTCTGGGAATTAACACACAACAACAAGAACAACTCAAACATAATGAACTCAAACATGAGCTTAGCTATCACAACTCTCATAATGGTGATGCTACCGAGTACTACCGTCCTTTCTTCCTATGTAGCATCTCAAGTTGCCACAACTACCTCAGCAACAACTTCGTCGCTGGAACGGGAAGCGAAGGCTCTACTCGAGAGTGGCTGGTGGAGTAGCTACAGCAACGACACTTTGAAACGTTGCAACTGGACTGGTATCTTATGCAATGATGCTGGAAGCGTCATCGGAATTCTCCCACGTTCTGACGTTATTAAGGTTGGTGATAAATTTAAGAACATGGACTTCTCTTGCTTTCCAAATCTTGTTTTTCTCAATCTTAGTAGTCATGAACTTAGTGGGACGACGGAGGATTTTATGTTCAATATAAGCCATCTGTCAACATTAACGGACCTTGACTTGTCTTTCAATATTTTACATGGTCGCTTATCTCCTCGGCTTGGCAATCTCACCCGATTAGAGTATATTGATTTTTCAAATAACCCAATCAATGGATCCATCCCAGTAGAAATTGGAAAGTTAAAGAATCTGGTGACTCTCTATCTATATAATAATAGTTTATTTGGTTCAATTCCTTTTACTCTAAGTAAGTTAACCAATTTAGAGACCCTGGATTTGTCTAATAATTTTTTTGATGGTTCCATTCCTTCTGCTCTAGGCAAGTTAACCAATTTAGAGACCCTGGATTTGTCTATTAACTTTTTTAATGATTCTATTCCTTCCACTCTATTTCAATTGTCCAATTTGGTCTCCATGGATCTATCAAACAACTACCTCATAGGTCCAATCCCCTCCTCTTTAGGCCTTTTACACAAGCTAGAACATTTGTTTCTTGACCTCAATAGTATCAATGGTTCTATCCCTCCAAAAATTGGAGATTTGAAGACTTTGCTGACTTTATCCCTCAAGTCAAATCTTTTAGAAGGTCACATACCCAAGGAAATTGGAAATTTGAGAGCACTGGCTTCATTGAATCTCTCTGAAAATCGATTGAGTGGACCCATTCCGCCTCAAATTGGCAATTGCTTCAATTTAACAGAGTTGGACTTAAGCGACAACAAAATCAATGGTTCTATCCCTTCAAAAATTGGAGATTTGAAGACTTTGCTGACTTTATCCCTTGAGTCAAATCTTTTAGAAGGTCACATACCCAAGGAAATTGGAAATTTGAGAGCACTGGATTCATTGAATATCTTTCAAAATCGATTGAGTGGACCCATTCCGCTTCAAATTGGCAATTGCTTCAATTTAAAAGAGTTGGCCTTAAGCAACAACAGAATCAATGGTTCTATCCCTTCAAATATTGGAGATTTGAAGAATTTGCTGACTTTATCCTTTGAGTCAAATCTTTTAGAAGGTCACATACCCAAGGAAATTGGAAATTTGAGAGCACTGGATTCATTGAATCTCTTTCAAAATCGATTGAGTGGACCCATTCCGCCTCAAATTGGCAATTGCTTCAATTTAACAGAGTTGGACTTAAGCTACAACAAAATCAATGGTTCTATCCCTTCAAAAATTGGAGATTTGAAGAATTTGCTGACTTTATCCCTTGGGTCAAATCTTTTAGAAGGTCACATACCCAAGGAAATTGGAAATTTGAGAGCACTGGCTTCATTGAATCTCTTTCAAAATCGATTGAGTGGACCCATTCCAACTCAAATTGGTCAATGCTTCAATTTAAATGAGTTGAACTTAAGAAGCAACAATTTACAAGGTCTCATTCCTAGTCAAATCTGGAATCTTTCGTTCCTAGAACGAGTAGATCTGAGAAATAATGATTTCTCAGGTGTTGTTCCACTTAATCTTCGTTGGGCAACATATTATTTCATAAATTCTAGCTGTTGTGAAATAGATGCTCGCGTATTTGGTGGCAACAAAAATTTATCACCCTGCTCCTGTTCTCCGCCAGCCTATTACTCAGTGAAGAAGGGTCACAATCTCCAAATATTTCTACTCGTTGCCGTACTCGTTGCTTTTTCTCTTCTCGGATGTTCATTATTATTGTGGAGGTATAAGGTCAAGGTGAACCCAACTCGTGTATCACAAGCCACGAAGAATGGAGACCTTTTCTCGATATGGAACTACGATGGAAAGATTGCTTATGAAGACATCATAGCAGCAACAAATGATTTTGACATTCGATATTGCATTGGAACTGGTGGTTACGGAAGTGTCTACAGAGCACAGCTACCAAGTGGCAAAGTGGTTGCCTTGAAGAAGCTTCATCGTCTTGAAGCTGAGGAACCGGCTTTCGATTGGAGTTTTAGAAATGAGATCAAATTCTTAACCGAAGTTCGACATCGAAACATTGTGAAACTGCATGGGTATTGTCTTCACAAACGATGCATGTTTTTGATTTATGAATACATGGAAAGGGGAAGCTTGTTTTTCATGCTAAGTGATGATGTTCAAGCTGTGGAATTGGATTGGGCAAAAAGAGTGAACATTATCAAGAGCACTGCTTACGCTTTATCTTACTTGCATTTTGAGTGCACACCAATAATAGTTCACCGAGACATCTCAAGTAACAACATTCTGTTAAACTCGGACTTGGAGGCTTTTGTCTCTGACTTTGGGACTGCCAGAATCATAGATCCTGATTCTTCAAATCAAACAAGGCTTGTTGGCACTTATGGCTATGTAGCTCCAGGTGATGTTATCCTCGACCGATTCATTTACTAATTTGCTTTACTCTCCACTTTACTTGTTTACTTATTGTAGTTAATTTGTGGATTAAATCTGTCTTCATTGTTAAATTTTTGTGTCCTATGACTAAATGAGCAATTGTCAAATCAAATGCATGCAAGCTATCACTACAAATTCGATATGCAAGAATATATATACATACGTGGGCAAAAATCAGGGAAAACATTATAGGGGCTAGGATTTGGGAAATACAAGCAAAAGGGTCATTAATTATTATTATTTTTTTTTTTTGGAATAAATTAATTATTATTATTATTATTATGTTTTTAATATATTTTAATGTGCATTATTTTGTTTATGCAGAACTTGCCTACACAATGATTGTAACTGAAAAATGTGATGTTTATAGTTTTGGAGTATTGGCACTGGAAACATTGGTCGGAAAGCATCCTGCAGAAATTTTATCCTTGTTGTCAGCACCATCTTCTTTGCAAAATATAATGTTAACTGATGTGTTAGATCCACGTCTCTCACCTCCAACAAGCCAGCTAGTCGCACAGAATATTGTTCATGTAGCTACCATAGCATTCGCATGTCTACAAGCTGATCCAAAATTACGGCCAACAATGAAACATGTCTCACAAACGTTCCTTTCTTGTCAAAGATCATTAAGGAACCCCCTCCGAACAATCTCTTTGCTGCAACTTGTGACAAGTGGAATGCATATGGAAGGATCATGTTAAGCTCCAAAATGGTGGTGCCATTATTAGGACAAGTGTGTCATTGTTGTTTTTGTAAACTGATTAATAGGATGCATTTCTGGTTTCAACCTTTTCTTTTTTGTTTTTGGTCCTTACTGTTTGTTTTTTCCTCTTTCATATTCTCCATGTTATTAGTTCTCTATTTTGGTGAAAATGTGCTCTGTTTTCCATGTGAAAAGGCAGTCTATGATGATAAGTTACTTTTCATTCTGCTGAAGTCACTTCATTCCTTAAACAAGTGTTAGATGTAGCTAATCCCATTTCAGATTATATTTTAGAACACTGCTCGATGTTTAAAACTAACTAATTCATATGAGCAAAATTTGATTCACACAATGAAACAGAGCCATTTTTGTCAAAGGAAATGGAGTGACAGATATCAAATTAACATCCAATGGTCATTGAAATTACCGTTTCTACAATGAAAGAAAGAAAGATTAAATAAAAATAATGGAGATATTGGGTTTCACCTATCTGGTCAAACACAAATAACTTAAAGTCAACGTTAATTTTCTGTCTCTTCGATTTCTAAGGAAAGCGATATGAAGCCATCTCCATTGTTTTTCTCGTTTCCATTTCGGTAGAATATCACCCTCGTATTAATAATAATGTTAATGAACAAGAATTTGGAAGCCCTCTTTTGTTTAACATCCTTGTCTTGTAAACTAGGAACACCTTAGAATCCCTGCTTTTAAGGCTTACATGCTTATACTTAACTTGAGAAACTTCTATAAAATCACAGGGGACCTTCAATTAATTGATTTGAAATTATTGCTCGGAACTATTAAATTAAAGAGGTTAAATTTTCAATCATTATCCTCGAATTTAACTCTTAAAAAAGCAGGGTTTGAAAAATATTGATCTTAGGATTGTCTTTGGTTCCTACTACTTATTTGTGCTTTTCTTGATTCCACTTATTTTGTCAAGTTAACTCTTCACTCTTAGGTGGTGTTTAGTAATTTACAATGCAATGTGATTATAAAGAAGATAACATTGAAGTATTTGGTATATAAGCAAAGTAATTTTTTTTTTGAAAGATGAGTTTTTATTAGTGATAAGCAAAGTTAGTATTAAAATGAAAGGAAGATAATATTGCAACGTTTGGTTTACAAGTATTTTGTTGAAAATATAATATTAATTCGTTGGAAATATAATGTTAATTTTCAAAATTATCATTATTTATTAAAATGTAAATTTAATATATTTACATTTTTTTATTATTAATTTTTATATAATATCATTTTTTAAATATATTTTTAATGTTATATATTTTTGTTTTTATTTTTTATTGTAATCAAATATATTTTATTTTCATTTTTTAATATAATTTTTGTAATGTTCTTTGCAAAATATAATGTTAATTGATCTATTATATCCGCGTCTCTCACCTCCAACATGCTAACTGGTCGTCCAGAATATTATTCATGTAGCTACAATAACATTCACATGTCTACATGCTAATCCAAACTTACGGCCAATAATGAAACATGTCTCACAAATGTTTCTGTCTTGTCAAAGATCATTAAGGAACCCTCTCCCAACAATATCTTTGCTGCAACTTGTGAATTGTAGACAATATATATATACATATCTTACACTACATATTATTATATTTTTCATGTATTTTTATTTATTAATTACTACATTATATTCTATTATTTACATTATATCATACATTAATACATAAAATAACCATATATATTTTCCATTTTCCATAATCTACAGTTTCCATCTCCTAATATATATAATATAAAAATAAATATGAAAAACCATACATACTCTTGAATAAAATATTCTTAGATTCTATCTGTCACAACCCGGAACTCCCCTTCGAGCCCGTAACAATCGCCGCGACGTTTCGAGAAGCATTCATACCCCGAATACCGCCCGAAACATCTCAAGGCTTGTGTATCAGTTTTCTCGAAAAACTTCGAAACCGATTAAAATATAATATGCAAGTGGAGAACGCATATTTGATAATTAAAAATAAATCTAGCGGTCTAAAATATTTGCTTAAAGTAAAAATTTCAACTATTTGAATAAAACCAATATATTCGATAAAGTATTTTATTTTCTTAAAACACAATATTTACAAAGTCTTTCAAAAATCATTTTTTTTGTAGCATAAAAGTAAAATAAATTTATTTATACAATAACAAAGATAACTAAAATATAAAAATTCAATTACAGTGACACGTGGGCCCCTAATTAACCACGAAGGTACAGGACTGTGAATCCTTACTTTCTAAGATGCCACTTCGAGATTTCCTTCTCGATGCAATTGTTGGTCTATTGCCTATTCTGAGCCTGAAAAATGTATAGGAAGAAGGGTGAGATTTCACAAATCTCAGTGAGTAAACATATACCCTCTAAACTATCTATAATCGAGTAAATGGAGACAAATAAAATATTCCTTCCAGTACGTTTTCCATAACATAAATTTTCATTGTATTCAAAACGATTAACTTGGCTTATGGATTTCACAAAACTTGGCTTATGCCAAAATCATTCTCGAGGATACCCCGGCCGGAGGCATCTAACCGAGACCGCCAAGGCTGTTAAATTTCTTACACTCATTTTCCATCTGAAAATCTAGCCATTCCTTGGCGTTGGCTGAGTCTCACACTCACGTGGTGGTCCGCGTGAGGTGCACTCAAACTTTACCTCAGGAGATGCCCTACACACGACTCTCCTTATCGAGGTAAGAATATATCTAGGAAGCGTGCCACTCTTATAAGCTGGTCCACGGAACCTGCCACTGCAGCGGGGAATTTATCTACCACCGAATTCATAAAAATTCTTAACTGCATGATATGGCTATTTATTTTTCTACCTAGCCTCTCTTAGGCTGCTCAAAACAGTTCAAATATAAATTTAACATAATAACAAATATCAATTATGCCATTCATGCTAACAAAATATCATAAGCCATTCAAATTAAAAATACAATTTATTTCATAACACATAACAGTCTCCGATTACTCTATTTTTAAAACCATTATTCAATTTCTCAGAAAATTTATAAAATCATTTTATAAAATCACATTTTCCAATAAAACACAACAATTTGGCATTGAAACCATTTTTCATAAAATCACATAATCGAATAAAACTACTATAGATAATTAAGACGATATAGGAGTACTCACTGTACTAGGAGTAGATATACTCCTATTCACAGTCCTCGGGTGTAGTCTTTTACCCGTATCAGATAGCTCACCACCTATCCACAATACATGACACAAAAATTCAATAATTTGTGTCAAATCATTATAAATTATTTCAGGCTCTTATCCATGCGTATGCACTAGATAGGGTTTGAAATGTCTATACAATCGCTTAATTGCGGTGTCCGACCTAACTCGCCTATACACGGTGTAAATTTCTAAAATCTCCAATTCAACTCCAATTCCATCCATTTCAATTTCAATTATCCAATTCTATCCACAATACCTCAATGACTGTGAATTTGGTCCAATTTATCAGTCTGGACCAAAAATTACGCTTTTACCCCTAGTGGGTAAAAATTCTAATTTTTGTATCACAAATTCTCATTTAATTTTCTAACTCCTTAATTCATCAAATATCACCAAAATTCCATGAAATATCATCAATTTCAACCTCAAAATCCTCCCTAGAAAATTTGGCCATTGTGTGTTAAAAATTGAGATTTGTGATTTCATGCTAAATGCCATCAATTTCGATTTCTATCACTACCATTTATTAAAACCATTACATCCTAACCATTTAACATCAAATGTCACAAAATTCATCTCAAATATTCACTCCACAAAATTCAGCCTTCATGGGTCCTCATGGAATATGTGATTCTCTCACTTAGTTTTCTTCCTAAACATGACTAGATAACTAAAAACACTAACATACTTCAAAATCAATTATTTCCATCAACTTTCTCTCTCTAAACCCATTGGACCAGCCATGAAATCACCATGAAAATATGCAATTTAACCATGGAAAATAAGGGAAATTGCATGGGTAAGGTAGAAATTAAGTTAGACATGAAAAACCTTACCTTTTTATTCTTGATTTCCTTGAATTTCTTTACTTTTTCTTGATTTTTCTCACTCTAGGGTTTATTTTTGTGTTTTCTCTCTCTTCCTTCAGGTTAGAACGAAATTTTGGATGAAGAAGGCTGGAATTTGATATTTTTAAGCTATTAAATAAAATAATATTATTTTATTATTTTTTTTATTTTTTTATTTTTTTATTTTTTTATTTTTTTTCTTTATCTTTTGACTTTATTTTTCAGCCACCAATTTTACCTTCCCTTATCCTGAGCCTTCAAGAAAGTTCTGGACAAATCTCAAAGATTTTTATGGTGTAATTTTGTAAAATTACACTTTTACTCCCGAAAAAGTGTAAAATTACATTTTTGCCCCAAAAATTGAAAAATTGCCACAAGGTATATTTTTCACTCCTCAAACTCATACCACACTCCAAATAATTAAATTTGATCAAAATCCTTTCGAAAATTCAATTTTCAGTTTCGGATGGTAAAATTACCATTTTGCCCTTATACTCCAAAAATATCGAAAACTCATATTTTCCACAGCTAAATCTTCCAATTGTACTTCAATACTCATATCATACTCAAACATGTCGAATGGGACCAAAATCGTCTTTAAAAATTCTTGTTTTGACCTTTAATGGTAAAATTACTATTTTGCCCTTGTGTCCCAAAATACCGAAAATTACACTTTTTCACTAATGAACTTCATATTATATTCCAATAATCATATTATATTTCATATAATTATTCTTGGTCATTTGAAATCAAAATCTTTATTAAAAATTCCCATTTTGTCCTGAAATTGAAAAATGACCGTTTTGTCCCTAATCGGTCAATTTTTTAGATTGACTCCAAATCAGACCTCGAACTCCGAATTACCATTTCAAGTCATCCCTAGACTGTGAAATTCTCGATTTCACTCTTAAAATCTTTATTTGAACTCATTCGAGGCTTAATCGACTTAATGGTACCATTAGGGACAATATCGTCTTTTAACGATTTTCTCAAATTTCTCAAATATGCAAACATTCTACTGAGCATGTAATTGACATTGCGATCACTTTATAGGGCAGGGTTTGACACTATCCCACCATATTTTCATTAGACATATCCTTTTATTTCTATATCGTTCTTAGAGATATATTAAGCTTGATATAACATGCAAAGGCGTGAAGGATTTTAACAAACCAAACCCAAAGCAACAATCCAAAAGAGAAGAAGAGATTATGCCTATCTTGGACTCGATTGGCCCAAAGAGATTGGCAATAAAGAAGCACGTTGGCTCGCTTCAGCAGCCGACTACTATCTTCAGGTTGCATGTCTTAAGCAAAATGGTGCAGTTTTGGCACCCAAATCTCTCAAAGCCTCTTTTTCTCTCTCTCCTTATTTCTCCCCGTCTTTTTTCTACCAAGCGACTTTCTTTTTTTCTCTACAAACTCGAGTCACTCGTTTCTGCCGTGAGACTTCGCCATTCTCCGCCACTACTTCCATTTTTCCCTGTTTTAGTTTTTCTTTGGGTATTTGTTTCCCATTTCAATTTCCCTAATAAATTTTGGCCTCTTTACTAGTCTGGTATGATCATTTAGTCTGCTGGTTTTTTGAACGGGGGCCTTTTTTCCTTTTCTGATTTGTTTTTTGTCCTTTGTGTCTAGTTCTTTTGATTCTGTTTTGTTGGTACATTTGTTTATATAACTCCTTTCTTTTCCTTCTTACATTTCTCTCCATAATCTCTATAAACCCTTTCTTCTTAATTTTCTTTCTTCCCTCTCCCTCAAAACCCTCTACCCTAAACTAACTCTTTTAGGATCTTTTATTTTCATTCTCATACACACAATTATGGCGATTATTTTTTATTAATCTTTCCTTATTAACTTTTATTTTGCTTTCACTCGAAGGAAATTTAGGATTAAAATATTTCCTTTTATGATATTTACTTTACTTACAGTTTAAACAAATTATATATATATATATATATATTACAAAACTTCACTTTTCCTCTATTAGAGAGAAATTAGAGAAAGAAGTTCTGAGTAAAATGATCAGTTCTGTCCAAAATGATCATTCAAATGAATTGTGAAGACTTATATATAGTACAAAAAATAACGGTTAATCTAGAATATATTTTAATACATATGTGACGATTACTTTATTAAAACAAGTGATGATTACTCAAGAATAATTTTTAATGCGCAAATAACAATTACTTATTAAAACAAGCTGCGGTTACTCATGAATAGGTTTTAATGTACATAATGATTAACATTATTAAGAACGGCTTTAAAGGAAAAAAATTGTTATCAAATTACAAGATGCCACATGTTCAAAATAAGTAATTGAAAATTTTCAAAAATGAATCATGTGTTTGCACGTGGATTTCGAGACATCATTGAGGATAATTATAAAATTTAATTATAAAGTAATTAATTTATTAACTAAATTATCTTAAAGACACATAGTTGGACTAACTAAGATTCATCTATGTGATCATTTATTTATCTCTTGAGATAATATCTAATTTGGATTAATAAAAATTCACCTAATATCATTCAATTTTTTTTAAATAAATTAGGATAATTTAAGGATAGTATTTAAATTTAACCAATTAAAATGTGTTTATTGATTATCTAATTTATCTTTAAATTTCTAGCACGCCCAGTCAGCCGCCTCTCTTTTTTTTTTTTCTTCAAAGAAGCTCCCAAGAAAACTTCGCCAACTTATTATCTTGTTTATTTTTTCATTATTTGTATTCTTCTTGCTTAGGGTAAATAAAAATTTTTCATGCATGAGATGAAATTTTTTGATTAAAAAGAATTATATACATGCTCAAACTGATTGAGTTCTTTTTTTTTTTAGCATTTTTTTTAATGTTGAAAAGTGCGCACAAGCCGCGCACTACCTGAATGCTTGCTACTCAAATAATCCTTATCTAATTTTGAAAAATTTTCAATCTTGGAAGTAAAAGGATTGCCATGAGGCTACTATAGCATAGACAGGCACTCTCATTTTCCGTTCTGTTCAATTACAAAAACCTCTACCCCAATCAGGAATCATCAACGAGGTATCCATTGCAGGGCTCATTGAAAGACCCAAGGAGTAATTGATCAAAGCCCCATTCTGTCTTCACCTGATGAAATCACTTAACTGCCCCAGCAACTATATACATAATGCAACAATAAGTAAAATAGTAATTGATCACTTGTTTTAATTGTTCTTATTATTCTTTGTACAGCATTACGCTATAAAATAACTTTAATGAAAATAAGTAATAATCAAAATCAATTATCTACAGTGAACAGCCTCCATTCTTCTAAGTTTGCTTATTTATTTTTTGACGAGCTCATTCATTTTTTGACAAGGGTGCGTTGGTGTTTATTTCTCAAGTAAAAAGACTAATCTGGCTACAAATGAATCTGCTTAGGTCTCAAGTTATAAAATATGAGTTGATATTCTTCTTTTCATCTTGTCATTGCATAGAAGAAACCAACGAATGATATATCCATTGGAAGGCCAAAAGACATGCTTAATTCAGGGTGGTGAAATTGATGGTTTCCATGTTTCCAATAGGATAGCTACTAAGCATGTGCCATTAAACTTTCGGTTCCAAATCTCTGATCTAGTGGACAGGCATGTTATATCAAACTTGACTTCCCTTGAAATTGAAAACTCTGAGCAATCCTGCAAATTTTTTTCTGAAAAGCCAATTTATTGACTTTAACAACCAGTGTTCCATTCTAAGTTTCCTGCTTGTTTAGTAGAAGACTTTCCATGGCATAATAATCCAGTTTGGGCATTAAACCTTGCAACTACAAAAGACTATTACTGCATAAAAAGCAATTGACGGTAAAGCTCAAAATGTTCCCTAGCAGCATCACAAAAAATAATTTGCATCAATCAGAAACTAAAAACTCCTCACTATCTATTCATGGCTTTCATACTTACACAGCCATAGACCTGCAAATCCTAGCTCCAAACTTGTATCCTACCATCCTAGATCCATACTTACAAAGCCATATCCGTTCATTAACTTAGCTTCATCATTCTACATCATCTCACAGTCCCGCAGCTGTCCGAACATTGTTAATATCAAATATTTCTTACACCCACATGATGAACAGACTAGCCTTAATTAAACAAATTGCCCGAGCATCCCCTACCAATGCAATAATCGTGCAATGTTAATGATGTTAAACCAGCAAAAGCTCCAGCTTTCCTCACATGTGAAGATCTTGAAAAGTCGGTTCTGTCAGAAAGCACTGAAAATTATCCAAATTCTCTTCTTGTTGCATCTCTTTGTATTCAAGATGTAAATGGTTCTCCTGCATGTCAACTACTGTTATCATAACGATTCTGTTTCATCCTTTATGAGCCAATAATATGCATAATTTTTTTGTTTGATTTTCCTCTGTTTAGATGTCTATGCTTACTAGTATCATAATCAAACCTAATTCTTCTGAACATCATCTTCCCAACATCATATGATCTTGAATAGACGAAAATATCACTTCATTAAATCATACTTTATACTTGTTGTGTCAATCAGCGCCAATAAAAATCCGCAAAATCAATAATGATACCCTACTCTGCTAGGTTAATAAATTTAAAAATTTACCTCAAAACAAATCAAGATAATTAAGGGTCAACTCAATAATTTACAAAAAATTGTCAAAACAAAAATAAAAATATAATGTTAAAAGTATGTAAAGTAACTGGTTTCACATTTGTTGTCACTTGTTGCTTTACATTTGAGTCATCACTTTTTGAATTTGGTTTGTTAACAATTTTTATATACCTATTCGCATCAATTAATCATGCTTATAATAGAAATGTTACACATCTGGTCCAACTTAACAAGCTGGATCAAAATGCCTATTTGCACCTATCCAAGTTCCATGTCCTTGTCCATCCATTCGTCCCTACCCTTTCCAAAAAGATAAACTAAAGCAACCCTTTTTTCACTCCATTCTTCCATGATTACTGGCTTTAGTTTTGACCAGTTTTCTAATATTCCTTCTACAGTTAGTCCCTCTGCAACCTTGCAAATTGAACCACAGACCTTAGGTCCGGACAAATATCTGGAGCATCATGAAGATTTCTTAACGACAAATACCCACGATAATCCCAACTTTCATTAGAGGAAGTGCATCGTAAAAAATGAAACAGAGTATCAACTGCTCATTAGTCATTCCCAAATGAAATTAATGTTTGGATATTTACTAAACAAAAATAGCTTTGTCGAGAGTATGGCTCTATCCTGGGTAAGAAGTGAGCTGGCCGGATATCCCTTGCTTGATCTGACAATGTCAGATTAAATAGAGTGATTGCAAAGTTCTAGGAGAAACACTTGAAGTTCGATAAGAGGATAATTTCTGCTTGAACAGTCAAGGCATCATTCAACAGAAAGCCCTTTGATGCAATGCGGAGATTTTCCAGTGATTCGAAGTGAGAATAACCTAAACATTTGTTGGCTGTAAACCATGCAATACCTACAAAAAAAAAATCACTTGGGTTTCCAATTTTAACTGGTTTAAAACAAAGAAGATTTAAAATCTATAAAGTAAGAAGTTCACCTGTGATTTTCTTGTGATTAGAACCGATTTGATCCATTAAACATAGTTTGAATTTCACGTACAAACTACTCCCCGAAGGAACATCCGACTGCTTAAAAAAGCCTAGGTATAGAGAGAGTGCTGTACCCTTTGCCCAACCAGTTCCGTTGGGATAAACGCGTATTCGCCTATATCAAGTAACTAAACATGATGACAATGGCAAAGCTTAACCAAAAAGAATGATGCATTCAAATATTTAGTTAAATAGCCAATGCATTTGAATTCTTTCTTGTTCAAATAAAAAAAAATGAAGAGCAAGTGGAAATAATCAAAAGGGTGATTTGAATTTTCCTCATCTAATTTTAAAAAATTTTCAATCTTTAAAGTAAATGCATTTGAATTCTTTGTCAAGCCGATTTTCATGCCAATAGGAGTCTTAGACAATTACAGCTTGAGACTTTCTTTGGCATATTGGATGTATGGCCAAATAAATCCATCTTTCAAAAAAAAAAGCACATACCATTTTAACCCCGCAACAGTTTGTAACTGAGAGTCGTATTTTTCCTCATCTAATTTTGAAAATTTTTCAATCTTGAAGGTAATTGGATTGCCATGAGGCTGGTTTATCATAGACAGACACTCCAATTTTCGAGTCTTTTCAATTACAAAAACCTCTGCCCCAAATACGCAGGAATCATCAACCAGGTATCCGTTGGAAGGGTCATTGAAAGACTCAAGGAAGAGTAATTGATCAAAGCCCCATTCTGTCTTCATCTGATGAAATCGCTTAACTGCCCCAGCATCTGTATATGCGTATGCAACAATAAGTAAAAGAGAAATGTGTATTGAATTTTCGATCAAAACGTTTGAAAATAACTTGTTTTGATCAGTAGCAAAGCCGCACCTTCAATAGTCAAGTACTTGTCCCGAATCTGGTCAAAAACAAATAACCTGAAATTGACATTTGCTTCCCAACCTGGGGGAAGTTTTTCTGTTTCTGCAATTTGCAAGTAAAGGGAGATGCAGTCACCCCCATTGCTTTTCTTATTTCCCTTTGGGTAGACTAACAACCTCCTGTTGAGATCATTTAGAGAAAAATCAGGGTTAAGTAGAGTTGATCATATATCTTCACCGAAAAGAGTGTACACACCATTTGTAACCTCCAGCTTCAAATACACCAGATTCAAATTTTTCTTCTAAACCTGTCTCAGCAAATAAGGTGAAGGACTCTACTTTAAATGAATAGTGAGCTGGAGGAAGATCTCTTGTTACCCTTGTGATTCCTGTAAAACATAAAGCAAAATCATGTGAATGTTTGTCTCTCTTTAATTTTTATAATGTAAAAAATTATATCACAATATAAATGTTTAATATTTCTTAATATGAAAAATAAATTTATAATATAAAAAATTCGAAGAACAGCAAGAGTGACAAATTCAAACCAGAGTGATTGGCTAAAGGCGCAGGGTTATTGGCTAAAGGAGCAGGAGGACTGTAGTAATCTATTTCTTCCACCTTGCCGGACCTCTCCCTCGACGTTGAGGCCTTTGCTTGGCACCATGAAAGACTATTGGAAACTTTTCTAATAAATTTAGAGGTTGACATTGACATCAATTTAAAGAAACTTTTGCTTGGCACCAAGAAAAGACTTTGAAACTTTTCTAATCGAAGATAGAAAAAATTTAGAGGTTGATATTGACAGCAATTTAAAGAAACTTTTTCTAACCAAAATGGAACCTCTAAGAAGAACCCTAATTCAATTTAAATGGTCAAGGATAAACATCAATTTTGTCGTTATCTGTTTAGATTTTATGCTAAAGTTAAGGTTCAAACTTGAAAGCAAATTGAAGTTGAGTATAACTCTACTTTGATCACAAATTTTTTTGGATTAATTAAGATTAAGAGATTTAAATTTTTTGAGAAAGTTAAAATACTTTTATAATTTTTATTATTTTATTTTCAATAAATTAATATGATAACGTTAAAATTTGTTTATGTTTTTACTATTTTATTAATGGAGTTTAATCAATCATTAGTCAAGGCTTATTTTGTCAAAAATAAAAATATAAAAACTTAATTGAACAAAATAAAAAAATAAAAGCTTATTTGAATATTTTTAAATAGTTTAAAGGCTTATTTGAGTGTTATGTCAAATAATAATATTTTTCAATTATATAAGACATCCAAAAATCCATAAAATGATGGTCATTGAAATATTTTTTTATTACAATTATTAGTAAAATTTATTCAATTCATAAATAAAAAATTTAATTACATTGAATAGTTTCATTAAAAAATATTTTTTAAATTTTAATAATATTAAATAATTTAAATATTAATATTTTAAGTTAAAATTTTTTAAAATTAAATATTAATATATTCTTAATTTTTTTAATATTTTAAGTTAAATATTCATATTTATCATTTTTTTTTTGCGTTCTTTGAAGAATGTCTTCCGTAAAATATTTTACATTTAAAATAAATTTTTCTTCAAATTTTACATTTGAAATCAAAGCATCTTCTATTAACAATAGAGGGTCAACTCAATGTTTTATTTGTCAGAACAAAAATATAGTGAAAGTAACTGGTTTCACATTTGTTGAAACTTGTTATGCTATCTTTGGCTTTACATTTGAGTCCAGTTGGGAAGCTAGACATCAAGCAAGTGGCTTGAGGAGGACAACTAAGCTGACACGCCGGAGCACAACAGGGTGGTGCCTAACCGCACTGCATCACCTTTTGAATTTGGTTTGTTAACAATTTTGATATACCTATTCGAATCAATTACTTGGTTTCATGGATCATTCTTATAATAGAAATGTTACACCTCTGGTCCAACTTAACAAGCTTGATCAAAATACCTATTTGCACCAATCCAAGTTGCCCAGTCCTTGTCCATCCATTCATCCCTAACCTTTCCAAACAGATAAATTAAAGCATCATTCTTCCATGATTACTGGCTATAGTTTTGAGCAGTTTTCTAATATTCCTTCTACAGTTAGTCCCTCTGCAACCTTGCAAATTGAACCACAGAATTCAGGTCCAGACAAATAACCCCAACTTTCATCAGGGGAAGTGTATCCTAAAAAATGAAGCAGAGTATATACTGCTCATTAGTCATTCCCAAATGAAAATTAATGTTTGGATATTTATTAAACAAAAATAGGAATGTCCGGAGTATGGCTCTATCTTGGGTAAGAAGTGAGCTGGCCGAATATCCCTTGCTTGATCTGACAATGCCAGCTTAAATAGAGTAATTGCAAAGTTCTAGGAGAAACACTTGAACTTGGATAGGAGGATAATTTCTGCTTGAACAGTCAAGGCATCATTCAACAGAAAGCCCTTTGATGCAATGCGGAGATTTTCCAGTGATTCGAAGTGAGAAAAACCATACAATATGTTGGCTGGAGAAAATGATTTACCTGCAAACAGGAAATCAAAAAGGAATATCACTTGGGTTTCCAATTTTAACTAATTTAAAACAAAGAATATTTGAAACCTATATGAACAAGAAAGTAAGGAGTTCACCTGTGATTTCCTTATGATTAGAACCGATTTGATCCATTAAACGCAGTTTGAATCTCATGTAGAATCTCCTACCCGAAGGAAAATCCGACTGCTTAAAAGGGCCTTGGAATAGAGAGAGTGCTGTACCCTTTGCCGTTCCTTTTCCATTGGGATAAACGCGTAATCGCCTATATCATGTAACCAAAGAAGGGCTAAGATGATGACAATGGCAAATCGCCTATATCATGTAACCAAAGAAGGGCTAAGATGATGACAATGGCAAAGCTTAACTTGGCAATTTCATGTTTACCTAATGTAAAAAGAATGATGCATTCGAAAATTTAGTTGAGTAGTCAGTGAATGAGATTAAAAGTTGATACATACCACTTTAATCCCGCAAGAGTTTGTAATCCAGAGTCATAATCGTAATATTCCTTATCTAATTTTGAAAAATTTTTAATCTTGAAAGTAATAGGATTGCCATGAGGCTGGTTTATTATAGAAACGCACTCCAATTTTCGGGTCTGTTCAATTACAAAAACCTCTGCTCCAAATACGCAGGAATCATCAACCAGGTATCCACTGGAAGGGTCATTGAAAGACTCAAGGAGGAGTAATTGATCAAAGCCCCATTCTGTCTTCATCTGATGAAATCGCTTAACTGCCCCAGCATCTGTATATGCGTATGCAACAATAAGTAAAAGAGAAATATGCATTGAATTTCCAATCAAAACGTTTGAAAATAACTTGTTTTGATCAGCAGCAAAGCCGCACCTTCAATGGCCAAGTACTTGTCCCGAATCTGGTCAAAAACAAATAACCTGAATTTGACATTTACTTCCCAAGCTGAAGGAAGGTTTTCTGTCTCTGCAATTTGCAAGTAAAGGGAGATGCAGTCACCCCCATTGCTTTTCTTATTTCCCTTTGGGTAAAGTAACAACCTCCTGTTGAGATCATTTAGAGAAAAATCAGGGTTAAGTAGAGTTGATCATATATCTTCACCGCAAAGAGTGTACACACCATTTGTAACCTCCAGCTTCAAATACACCAGATTCAAATTTTTCTTCGAAACCTGTCTCAGCAAATATGGTGAACGACTCTACTTTAAATGAGTAGTGAGCTGGTGGAAGATCTCTTATTACCCTTGTGATTCCTGGTAAACATAAAACAAAATTAATATAATATCATGTTTGCGAATGTTTGTCTCCCTTTAATTTTTATAATATAAATTTATATTATAATATTTAATATTTTTTAATATGAAAAATAAATTTATAATATAAAAAAGTTGAAGAACAGCAAGAGTGACAAATTCAAACCAGGGTTATTGGCGAAAGGAACAGGATTATTGGCGAAAGGACCACGAGGACGGTAGTAATCTATTTCTTCCCTCTTGCCGGACCTATCCCTTGACATTGATCTTGTACAGGAAAGAACACTGGAAACTTTTCTAATCGAAGACAGAAAAAATTTAGAGGTTGACATTTTTGCTGATCACCGGGAAAGGCTATTTGAAACTTTTTCTAATCGAAGATAGAAAAAAATTTAAAGGTTGATATTGATATCAATTTAAAGAAACTTTTCTAACCAAGATGGAACCTCTAGGAAGAACCCTAATTCAATTTAAATGTTCAAGGATAAACATCAATTTTGTCATCATCTGTTTAGATTTTATGATAAAGTTAAGATTTTTTTTATTTTTTTATTTTTTTTTAAATTGCTACCTATCTACTAATAGATAAGCGCTATGACGAAGTTAAGATTAAAACTTGTAAGTATATAAATTGAAGTGGAGTAATCATAAATTTTTTTTATTAATTAAGATTAAGAGATTTAAAGCTTTTGTGAAGGTTAAAATACTTTTATAATTTTTATTGCTTTATTTTCAATAAATTAATATGATAATGTTAAAATTTGTTTAAATTATTTTCAAGTGAAATTGTGGAATGGTTTAATCAAATCACTAATTTTGATTCTTTAATTTATTTATCTTAATTATTACATAGAAAAAATCATCTAAAAAATAATCTCATTTAAAAGAGATGATAATTAATTTAATATCACCTTGTTAACTCATGCATAAAAAATTAATGATCTAAATTCAAAATAATTCTAAAGTCGAAACATTGATTTATCTTCCTAAAATTCAAGTTGATTTAAAAAAAAAAAAGAGAAGAAATCAAGCTGAGTAGTCCAATTTTGACTTTTTAAATCCAAAGCACTATGAATAAATACAGTGTACGATTTGATTTGTTGATGGCTGACTTTGTAACTGAACGACGTCGTTGAGTTTCCCAGCCGTCAATTATGACCAAACAGACGGCTGGTTCGTTCTTTCCGGGCCAAGCAGCCTTAATTTATCTACGGACAAACATCAGCCGTCCGACTTTTAAATCGGACGGTTGTGATGTCAAGTTTACAACCTTGAGGACGCGTGCCATCACCACCAATTGGCAGGTGACACCGATCCTACAACATTCACGGCACACTTTTGCTATCAGCAGTATCAAGGAAACTCTACTTGGTCGGTTAAATTGAAGTGCAAACAATAAAAAAAAGAAGGTGAAATTAGTAAAATAAAATTTTCCTTTTAAATAGGAGATCCTCGCGATCCAGTAAAAACCCCTCTTGCGATTTGTGAGGAGAAACTTGAGGGAACGAATCGCGCTCTCTCTCAAGCTTTCCTCTCACAAAAACCCAAGCTTTCTTCTTTCCTCGAAGCTTTTAGCTGTCCTTGAAATCTATCGCTTATTTTCTTCTCCCTGCAAAACCTAACCGGTGAGTATCTTAATTTTGGGATTTGTGGTTTAACTGGATCTTTTATGTTTCTGATTTTCTATGATTTATAATCTTAAGGTTGTTTAGAATTAGAACGAAATTTGTTTAAAGTTGATTGCTTTTCAATCTGTTTGGGGTTAGGTTTTTTGTTTTTATTGGTCAATTGGGGTTGTTTCTCTTTTTAGGTTAGCTTTCTGGTACTGTTTTAAGTGGTGAATTTATTCGTTTCTATTACTTAAAACAGACAACTGAGTTGATTTAATCATGTTTGGGCGTGTTCCAAAGAAGAGTGATAACACCAAGTATTATGAAGTACTTGGGGTTTCAAAAACTGCAAGTCAAGATGAATTGAAGAAGGCTTATAGGAAGGCTGCTATCAAGAACCATCCTGATAAAGGTGGAGATCCCGAGAAGGTAATGATAAACTATACTGTGCTGTAATTGTAAGATATCTTCAATATCTGGTTTGACATATTTTTGGTCTATTTTTGGATATTTTATTAAAGGCGGACATCCAGTTAAAACTGTGCTGTAATTGTAAGATATCGTTTGACATATTTTTGGATATTTTATTAAATAGAGAGTGTTTGCTAAAACGGTGCTGCAATTTGCAGTAGAAATTCTCATGCAAATTAGAAGACACTGACACTATCTTCTTATACTGCTTCTCAGTTTAAGGAATTGGCTCAAGCTTATGAAGTTCTTAGCGATCCTGAGAAGAGAGAAATATATGACCAATATGGGGAAGATGCTCTTAAAGAGGGAATGGGAGGAGGTGGTTCTTCTCATAACCCATTTGACATATTTGAATCATTTTTTGGTGGTGGAGCCTTTGGTGGTAAGAGATTTTTTTGTTATCCATATTTCTACTTCCTCTTTAGGAAAGTTCTGTAGCAATTTTTAATAACATGTCTTCTCAACATTTAGGTGGTGGTAGCTCAAGAGGAAGAAGGCAAAAGCGAGGTGAAGATGTTGTGCATAGTCTAAAAGTTTCTTTGGAAGACTTGTACAATGGGACAACAAAGAAACTCTCTCTTTCCAGGAATGCAATATGCAGCAAATGTAAAGGGTCTGTCTTCCATCGCAGAAACTTTTTACTGTTAACTGGAGTCTCTTTGAGTTTGGATATGTGGTGCTTTGAGCCTAATTTTTTCTTTTGAGTATTTACTCAATAACTTGTTGTCTATGAGTCTATCTTGCAAGTTGTTCACCTGCCCTTCTTCCTTGTTCTCCTATATCCTAGTCTGTGAAGAACCTTGTGTGATGACCTTTTGTTCACCTGCATTTTGAAAATTTTCAGGAAAGGTTCAAAGAGTGGAGCCTCTTCTAGATGTTATGGTTGTCAGGGTACAGGAATGAAAATTACAACACGTCAGATTGGACTGGGGATGATCCAACAGATGCAGCATGTCTGTCCTGAATGCCGAGGTTCAGGTATTTGAATTTAACCTGCTTTGTCTTGGGCTGGGTACACATTCGATGTACAGATTTCTGAACACGGATTTCATCTCCTTCCTTGCAGGTGAAGTGATCAGTGAGAGAGATAGATGCCCACAGTGCAAAGGAAACAAGGTTACTCAGGAAAAGAAGGTGCTTGAAGTACATATTGAGAAAGGAATGCAAAATGGCCAGAAAATTACATTTGAAGGGCAAGCTGATGAAGCTGTAAGTTAAATAGTTTTTCTCTTGTATGTGGCATTTTTTTAATATTTCTATCTTGACCAAGTTCTTTTCATCATTTGCAGCCAGATACAGTTACTGGAGACATTGTTTTTCTTTTGCAACTGAAGAAACACCTGAAATTTGAACGGAAATTTGATGACCTCTATGTTGAACACAACCTCAGTTTGACAGAGGCTCTGTGTGGGTATCAGTTTGCCCTAACTCACCTTGATGGCAGGCAGCTTCTAATTAAATCAAACCCTGGGGAGGTCATTAAGCCTGGTAATTTTCCTTTGCATGTTTATTTATTAAACTACTTTTCCAATTTGACATCCAATCACTCATCTCCTCTCCTCTGCTTGAAAATGCAGGTCAATACAAGGCTATCAATGATGAGGGTATGCCCCATCATCAAAGACCTTTCATGAAGGGCAGGCTATTCATCCATTTCAATGTTGATTTCCCAGAATCTGGGGTTTTTTCACCTGAGCAATGCCGCACGTTAGAGACTATATTGCCCATGAGGTCTAGTAAACACTTGACAGACATGGAGGTTGATGACTGTGAAGAGACTACTTTGCATGATGTCAACATTGAGGAGGAAATGAGGCGGAAGGAACAACAGCAGCATAGGCACCATGAAGCTTATGATGAAGATGATGATGAGCCATCAATGCCAAGAGTGCAGTGTGCCCAACAATAAGAAATATTAGCATTCAATGTTTTTCCCTAGTAGCGAAGGTATTGTATGTGGGTGTGTCTGCGTATTCAATTAGCCAGTTGTCCTCTATTTTGGTTTTTGATACTTATTCAGTTTCAGAATTATGTGTTATTGTAGCACGCAGTTTGTTCACAACCTTCAACAATTAATTTACGTTCGGATGCTATATTTGAGAATAGTATAAGTTTAGTAGATTCATTTTGGTTTCTTGGAATGCTATAGCCGATGGATCAGCCTTGGTGAGATTATTCATACCTGAAAGATACTACCTGATTTCTCGACTCCCTCACAAGTGATCAATCCACAAATCTCTGAAGTATCAATCATTGAAACCTTGTATACCCATTGATAGCTCAGTCTTGGTTTAAATGCAGCAGGTTCTCGATTATGAGAAGTGCTCAATCATGAAATAAGGGTTCGGCCTGTTCTCTTCTATTTGAGTTTTTCTTCTTATGTAACCCTTCAAAAACTAATCTCTGTTCGGATGCAATATTTGATATTATATAAGTCTTGGATACATTTGGTTGATTTGAATGCTTTGCTTCAAATAATTCAACATCAGTTTGATAAGTCATACCTGAAATCGAGTTTGGGTGAGACATTGTTCAATGTATTGCTAGTAACAAAGATAGAGCACAGGGAATGAAAACTCTTTCTTTAGGTTAATATATTCAACCTCGTAAATCCATCGAAACCAACTTCCTGAACTTAGCAAAGGTGACTCTTGGTAGCTCTAACTATACTAGCATAAACATATGCTTCAGCAACTTAGCAAAGGTGACTTTAGGTAGCTCTAACTATACTGGCATAAGCATATGCTTCAGCTCAATGGCAACGAAGAGTGAGTAACCGTGCAATCGACCAGAACCAATGTCGGCGGTCACAACTGGCTCAGTTTTTTTATGCCGATTATTGTGTCACTTTTGGTTGTATAATTTTTAATTTTTATGGATTTGTAATATGTACAATTTATTAATTTATGCTGTACTTCTTGCATTTAGATTAATTGTATTGCATAAATTACTAAATTGCATTACATATTATATACAATTTATGAAAATATTTTTTTTTATCTTTTTCATTTTATTTAATATTTTCGTTAACCAATTTAAGATATGGTATTTATTACTTCTTTAAAAAACATAAATTATTGATTTTGTATTCTTATAAATATATAATATGGTGTTTATTTTTATTAAAAAAATTATATAGTGTTTAATTATATAATTAAAAAAATCATATGAATTGGATTACTTATTTAAACAACAAGGGTTTGATTTTAAATATAAAAACAGATTTGACATAAATTTAAACCCAATCCAATACATATTTTTTCATGGTTTTATTATCTTTAGGTCATTTAAGCCCAAGCCCAATGCAACCTTCGATCGGTCAGGAATGTCGATTTTGGTATTGGCAATAACAAAAAATACGCTAGAAGGAGGGCTCGAACCTCCGACCTTATGGTTAACAGCCATACGCTCTAACCAACTGAGCTATTCCAGCTTATTAACAACTGAAAAGCCCTAATTATTTTCAATGTTGATAATACAAATTATCAGATTGCAAAGGTCCAACTGTGCATCACGTCATGTGATACTTTGATACTTCAGTGAATAACAATTCTATGTTGCTAGCCTCTATACAACTGCTTATATGATTATGTAATAATAAAGATTGAAAAGAAATTAAAAAAAAAAAGGAAAAGCTAGGCGAAACTATAATATCTTTTCAGTTTAGTTTTAGGTTTCTTGGTTTATTTTTTCTTTTTTTAAATATAGGGGAAAATGCATATTGACGAAAGTTATTTTTAAAGACTACAAAATTAAAAAATATAAATTAAATGTCGACTTATATACCCACCATGGTAAGAAATTACTATTTAATCATTTTTCTATCGTAAAAAGGATCGAGATTTTTCTCTAATCAACCCCTTGATGATTAAAAATAAATTTCCTGTTAAGAGAATAGAAAGAGAAAGTAGCCAAAAGAGAATAGTGACGGTGTAAAAATGAAAGGGTCCCTTCACTATAAAAACAAAGTTATTGTGACCAATGAAATACTGCCCTTTATTATAACAAGTCACTTATCATCAAGTAAATGTATAAAATATCTACAATCTGTCTTCATAAAAAAAGTTTGGTCAAAAGACTCTGTGGATATCATATTAGCTTTTGTTTGTTCATGTATTTCGAAAAGTAAATTCTCAAACACGTGGTTAATTATATATTGAGTGGAATCCCCTTTTTGAAGAACAATTAACTTTAATCCATGCTGATTATGACCAATTATTCACAATTTTTTAACAATGATAATTCCCATACTTTTCACTTGGAAGATTAAAGGAAATATTCTTTTTTTTTTGTCGGGTCTTATATATTTCAATGATAAAATGATAATTCAGAATATATTTAATTTAGATTTGATTCATGTTAAGTATTTTTAGAATTGAGTGATCGACATCAACAAAAACATACATCATCGAAACAAGTGAGAAAAAATATCGAGTCAAGTGTTTCAAAGAAAATAAACAGGTTGTTTCAACTTAATATCAAATAGGTAAAGAGATTTTAAGAAGTTTACAAGCGTTGACGTTACACTTCTAGTCAAGTTAATTTTTTAAACAAAAGGATAATGACCCTACGAGGAACCCCATTTTCTATAACTAATTATATGTATCCGCAGACTAGAAGTCTGCTTTGGCCTTCTTTGTTCACATTAAAGGATAATGGCCCTACGAGGAACCTCATTGTCTGTATCTAATTATATGTACCCGGAGACTAGAACTCTGCTTTGGTCTTTTTTTGTTCACATTAAATTTTTGTCAGTCTCCTTAATTATGAAAGGTTGAATTGCCCCAGAGGCCAGATGCAAGAGCTATTTGATAATGAATTTAATTAAGTGGGAAAGGAGTTAGACTATCTTTTCTGATGACAAGAACGAAAGTTGTATCAAATAATTTAGTGTACCAATTTTGCAGAAGAAAAAGAAAAAGCTTCTTGTGAAGATTGAGGCAGAAGATTCATACAAAGGGAAATGATTTATTATAAAGAAGGGGAGCAAGTTGCTGTAGATAATCTCATCCATGTCAATCCAGAGTGTTATAAGCTTGATGGCTTAACTTCCATCTTAGTCCATTTAATTACAACCAACGATGAAGAGAAAACTTCTTGTGAAATATCCCATTACTAGCAAATCCCAATTAGCATGCATGCTCTTTGGTTCGTAAATTGATTAGACTCCGATTGGGTTAATGGCAATTATGCTGATCAATTTGGGTGGTTCGGATTAGACAATGTAGGGCAGGGACTTATCTGATCATTATTGTGCCATAAATTGTCCTTTTATTTGAATATAATGGATCATGATTCACGATTTAACCCACTTTTTTGTACCAAAATATCACTTTGTTCATATAGCTTTTGGATTTTCATGAGAATCAAAACACTACGAAATAATTATTCTGAGGATTTTTTTTTAAAAGATTGTGATGGGTTTTTGCTGAATTTTAAATTAAATCAATTTATAAATTTTTCCAATATGATCTTGATGGAACTATCGTTGTTGAGAATCAAATGAAAAAGACTATAACGATAAATTTGTAATTAAATATTTTATGTAGTACCCACTGTCACTATCCAACATATAACTCAATGCATTTATAGACCTTTTTTCTAGTCAAATATGTAATTCCTAATTAGGGAAAGTGTGATAGTCAAAAGGAAATAGAGTGTAAAATATTGAGCTAGGCTGCAATTATCTGGAGGGATGGATTATGGGGATGGCTCCAAATGTTAGCTGTTAATGTGAGCCTTTTTAAAGAAAATACTGGGGACCAAATCTGGATGATCTCTGGACAGAATTATTGTCGGTACCCTTCCCAATGGCAGTTCCAAGAAGGATCTATTGATCAGTTTGGGACAAGGTTAAGCCTGAGGTTTGCATCCTTGGTGCAATGAGACAAGAAAAAACCTCGCTCACATATCAGAATCTTGGCAAGGAACACATGGGAGTGTTGCACGACTGACTGATGATGAAGTTAGCTTGATGGGGTAAGGCTCTGGACCCTTAAACAAACAATTATCGATTATGGAAAGTACCCGAAGGCTTGTAAAGTCATTTCATGGGTGGTCTCCGTGCTCTAGTTCCGGAGCTATTAGGATTTTCATTATTGCATTCTAGACCTGTTGCGTATGATAAGGTGGGCCAAATACTCCATCAAGACAAGGCTTCCCTACAAAGCTCGCTCTGTTGTTTTCTTTCCCTTGTCGTTTTGGCAAGCGCGCTGCATGATTAATTGAAACAAAGCAAATGCCCTAATAGAAAAGAAATGTGTCGTCGTATAGTATTTGATAAAAAGAAAAGAGAAAAAGAAGTGATGGTTGTAAAATTTTGAAGAAGTGAGATTTGAGAATAATTTTATTATAATAGGTTTTATTTTAGTTTTATTAAAATTAATTGTTGAAATAATTGTTGTGGACATCTCACCAAATAAAAAATATTGTTGAGACAAAATTACAAAATTTCAGAAAAATAAAAATACGTTAAAAAAAATTTAAAAGTTTTGTAGGGGTAAAATTATAAGATTTCAAAAATATAAAGTTAAATTATAAAAAATGTAAAATTGTTGCGTGTGTGTAGGGGGGCCTGAATGCTTGTTCTCCTCAGGCACTATGACTCAAGCTGGAAAGTTTTGTTTACTTATCAACTACTCTTGCAATTGTTTACATGAAGCATGCCCTCTTAGATATTGGTACTTTCTTTCTATCCTAACCTCTCAAGCAAGCAGCGAATTTAGGGTAGAGAAATGGAAAATGGATGTCCAATGATTGTAAACCTTGGTCCTGAAAACCTGTTAACATTTCATTTTTCACGTATCGATTAACATGTAGAACGAACAAGACAAAACAAGAGGACGATCAACATGAAGCATCGCATTCGCAAGACAGTCGAGGACCCTATTCTTACTGAGAAAAATATGCGCAGAGTCCCAATCATCCTGTCTCTCTCTCTCCCAAAACAGGTTGTAATTTTGAAGGGAAGTTAAAAAGGAAAATGAAAATGAAAAGGAAGTTTATTGCCTTGTTGACCCGTTGGTTAATAGGAAATCCGGAATCAGAGCCACAGAGAGGCTTGCTGGGAGGACCCACCGGCATGTGCCCTCATGTGTCTGATTGTGATGAATAGTCATCGGAAAAAAGTATATCCCCGTTCTTGCTTTTGTCCTATCCTCCCTTCTAAACCTTCTTCAAATGATGATTAGTTTTAGATTTTAGTAATAATAATCAAATACGTCACAATGTTTAACTAAGTGTTTTTATTTGTAGATTATATAAATTAGAAGTAATAAAGCAAAATGGGAATTGGTTACTATTTATACATGTGTGCTTGGGTTGCATCAGATGCCCTCTTTCCTTGCCAACAGAACCCACATGCTTGCTTTCTATGGCTGCTTGAAAGCAGTTTGACAATCTGTTTATGCTTACAGACATATATATTTTATGCAGATGCTATCACATTAGTAAGATTGCCATTGGCCAATTGATTTAATTAAGCCGTTTTCTAAACAATCAGGATTTTTCAATGTGTTGTGTTCAATGAACTCAACGGAAGAGAAACTGACTCTCTGAAATAAACAAATGAAATTGATAGATAGGTAGGTTTAAGTGTGAAACTAGTGACAAAGCTATGCAAGATAGGGCAGGTCAGGGTTAAGACATGGTTGGGTGAGATGGAATATCAATAAGAGCTAACCTAAGGGTCGGGTACTTTGGTCTTTATTGACTAATTGCGGGTAGTGATGTTTCTTAAAGCTACTTCAATTAAAGAACAGGAAAAGGTAGGGGGGAAACAAAAGTAAAAAAGAAAGAAAAAGAAAAAGGAAAAAAAAAAAAAGAAAAGAAAAGCATCCATGTGAAATTCAAAGGACTTCCGGAGGGCCCTAAGACAACATTCATGTGAAGTACACTGTACATGGTTTCAGTAAGCGCATGATCTGGCCTACCATTTTCTCAAACAACAAATTGAGTTGAAAGACCGGAAATGTTTCAAGTTTTCCATATGGAGCAGTAGGAAATTGTTTATTACCAATACATTAGGTAGAGAAATTTTCAAGCCGGAATTCACTATAGTAGAAATTGACATAAGAATAGGGCCAAACCCAAAGATGATCTCTCCAACTCCAAGCATACATTTATTCAATGTGCCACAGGGGTAACAAATTAGCTGAACTGTAATTGCTTTATGCCATGGACCCAGGCTTCTTTAATTCTTTTTCTTTATGGTTATGCATTTTTTTTTTTAAACCAGAATTCATGGAAGAATCATATAAGCCCCCTACACCAATATGTTATATGCCAATTGCCCAAAATTCTTCTATACCTACTAGGACTCTAGCTGTCATGGAAAGAGATATCAACATTGAGAATGATGCTCATCATAACAACTTGCTTAGCTCCTCTTCCGTCATCTTTACCACCGTGACCTCCTCCTCTACATTCACTTCCTCTTCCACTTCTTCCTCCTCCACGACATTCTCGGTTTCGGATTCCAATAAAAGCAAGAAAACTTCAAAAAACAGTGTAGCTCCTACGAGGTCAAAGAGAGCTGGAGATTTGGAAAATGATAGTGAGAGCAACAAGAAAAGACACAGGAGTTGTGATGATGATGATGGCAGCAAGCATCCGACGTACCGTGGAGTACGAATGCGAAGCTGGGGAAAATGGGTGTCTGAAATCCGAGAACCAAGGAAGAAATCAAGAATATGGCTTGGAACATATCCTACAGCTGAAATGGCTGCTCGAGCCCATGATGTTGCCGCACTGGCCATCAAAGGCCGGTTGGCTTACCTTAATTTCCCTGAATTGGCGAAGGAACTTCCTCGGCCTGCCAGTACGTCTCCCAAGGACATCCAAGCTGCCGCTTCGCAAGCAGCTGCCTCAACATTTCTCGAGACAAGGCGATGCAACATTGAAGCAGAGGCCGAAGCTGAGGCTGAAGTTGGACCAAGCCAAGAAGAACTTCCTGTTTTACATTTGTCGCAAACGTCAGCCTCAGACAACGTACAAGAATCATCAAGTTCACCCTCTATCGATGACGAAGACGCCTTGTTTGATCTGCCTGATCTCATGATTGATGCCACGGATCGAAGCGATGGATTTTGCTTTTATTCTTCAACATGGCAAATATGTGCAGTCGACGCTGGGTTCCGGCTTGAGGAGCCATTCTCCTGGGAGTACTATTAGCTATAGGAAAGAGAGATCAGTTTCAGTACATGGAATCTTTTTCATGGTCAAGAGCTCTAACTTTCAAAATTCTTCATCTATCCACACAATAATCCCACTGCACTCCCTGAGCAGCAGGAAACCCAATCAGGAAAACTCGCTTCTGAATTCGGTGGTTTCTTTTCTACTTTGGTTCAGAGAGTTACAAATTAATGGCAGTGGCAACGTTCTCAGATTGTCTACAATCTCCACTGTAAAATATAAGCACCAGAGATATATAAACAATAAATGGCGAGTTTCTTCTTTGTTGAGTGTAATTCGTGTTAACCATGCTTCACTCCAACTTCTGTTTTTGTATTTTTGCTTAGTAAAAACAAAATTGATCTTTACTTTTCCTTCCTAGAGGTTCACATGACTTTAATTCAGTGCCATTAACTCTAAAAAGCTAGCTAGTAGCCACCTTGCTATATTTAGATACCTCATTTTAATGGAACTTTATGCTCAATAGACTCTAAAGTAATTACCATGGAAAAAAAGAAGAAGAAAGAGATACCCTTCTATATCTATGGGGTCAGAAAAAAGAAAGACCCAACGGATGAAGTCCATCATATGGTGAATGATTAATTTCATATCAAAAGTTCTTTCTCTCGAAGGACTTGGTGATCTGCAGTGCCCAAAATTGATGGTGACGGAGGAATAGTTCTGCTTTTGCCCAACAGCACTTTTCCTACCATCATTTGGCAAAAGGAAGACTAATAGAGATTCCCAAAGCTCTGTGGACAACACATATCCGAGAACCCGAACAAGGTGACAGCATAATCTAACTAAAGTTATTTCCCAAGTTCAAAAAAGAAAATTATCCTTCATTTATTGCCAAACCCTGTTATGTGGCAAACTATAGGGGCCCCTGCCCCCAATAAATTTGGTTCGAAGGCCACTGTTTCCTAGTGCCAAGTGACATCACCATCATTATCTCCTCATTTTTCTATTTCCCATCATAAATTTAGCCACACTTCTCGTAGCCATTGGCCAGAGATTTCAGAAAGAGACAATATATATGGTAATGCAAAGTCCATATATATTAAGAGACCCACAAGTACCTAATCATTTGAGTTAAATTTTTGTCTTAAGGAGGAATTATTGGGGAACTTGGTTTTGGGTTCCATTATCTGTACTAACCTTCAAAGAATGCAACGAAGGAAAAGACAAGGATAAGATGTTAATCATCTTGGAATCTTACGACTAACGAGGGGCAGAATTATTAGCTTGCTAATAATGAAGAATTTTTCTTAAGTAGCCCAAAGACCCTAATTTAATCATTTGAAAGGGACACTGGAAACGTTTCAGACCCCTAAAACCAAAAACAAATGTGGGTAAGTTTCTTTTTAACTACATTAATATAGAAAAGTTTCATCCCTAATAGAGTCAGAAAGATTCTCCTATCACACCATTTTTTTCTTTTTGATGGCATACGTACATGTTGTGAGAGTTTGGACATTATGTTATAATGGTTTCTTTGATTGTCAGTCAGACCCTAGAAAAGGGTAATTTTAACATCTTTTCAATGGTTAAAAAACTTTTTAAGGGTGACAAAATAAAGGGTTTCACACTGAATCTCCAATTTCATTAGGGATAGTTCGATTTCTAAACAAACTTTTAAAATACTCAAATTACGAATTTTGTGAAAAACAAGTTGAGAAACAAACTCGAAAGTAAAGAAAGAACTCTTATTTACATTATTAGAATCGAAATTTAAAAAAAAAATCTAGAAAAATGGATGCTCGATATAATAATTAGGCATGACTAAAGAAAGGTTGAAGATATATATACAAAACAAAATAATTGTCAATTAGACGACCATCTTGCTCATCTTCTACTATACTACTAAACAAAATGTCACACGTTTGAATTTCTCTTCCCAAACTTATTATAAAATTTGCTTTACAAAAAAAACTTATCATAAACCAGACAAAAAAAATTGGTTGGGACATCAATTTGGTAGCTCAGGCTAGCCCTCTATTTTGCAATATCTTTTGATCTTCAGGCCTAGAAAGCGAAATGACCAGTATAAATCAAATCTTAAATTCTTGTAGGAGAGATGTCATGTAGGAGAAAGAAAAAAACATTCTCATCTTTGAGATATTATAAGGTTGATGAAGGCAAGCAATATTTTTCAATTATTATGATATCGAATAAGATATCGATGTTGCATGAAATATAGTTAGATTATTTTATTGATTAAATGATTGATTCATGATCTTTATCATTTTAAATCACATGTATTTTGTACTAGTATTGTTCTTCTTTGGCCGCCTTCTTTGGACCATAAAGGTTGGCACCGTCATAGTATATAGTTAGTAACATGTTATGTCACCAACAAATCTAGGTGATTCACTTGAAGTTGGGATCTGCCATAGCAGTTTGTCGTGAAAATGATAAGAATGAAACATGGAACATGAGGAGAAAATGACAGGAAGAATCTAATGATAAGAGAGTTATGGATTTGATCTCACAAATATGAATAATTAATTATAATGATTAGGGTCTAATTGAGATGGTAAACTTAGGTCGGGGGTACAAACTATAAATGGGATACAAGTGGAAGAAAAAGGCAAAGAATCCAATCTGATTTTTCTTCCAAGTTGGAAAGGATAGTGCATCAAATTCTTTTTCCATAAAATCATAAGATACTTGTATGCTTTTGATGTAATGTTCCCTTTTTCCTAGCATATAAGCGAGAGAGAGAGAGAGAGAGAGAGAGAGAAGCTTTATATATCATATTAATTAATTAAAGATTAATGCTGACTAGCACGCCGATGTTTTTATCTCTTGTTAATGGAATTCATCATGGAAACTCACATGCGTACCCAATGAAGCTCGATTTAGCATTGTTTACAGGCATTTTGGTCTCTGATTTTTCTTGCAGATCTTTATATCAACCAACGTTCTAGATCTAGGCACCCTTTGGATAAATAAGCAAGCATATATTATATTCATACTAAATGGGATTGCGTATAATGTACCATCACCTCATTCCTATGTTCGACTATTTTGTTTTATTAAATCAAATATTATATTTAAAATCATAAACGATATATAAATTTGATGAGTAAACTGATTATATTACACTAAAATTTCCACACAAACAAAAAAAAACACACTAATCATGCCACACTATATGGCCGACGTTAACTTACTAGCAAATTTATATATCATTTGTATTTTCAAGATCATATATAGTAGTATTTGATAGATTAAGTTATGGTTTTATATAAATTTACATATGTAATGTCGCATCGAGTTTACAATTAAGTTATCCATTATAACAGATTTAAAATTGAAATTTATGTAACAAATTGTCAACTAATATACATGAAAAACGTCTTTTAAAAAGAAATGAACAAATTTTCTTTCTTTTCCTACTTTTTTATTTATATTTCTTGGACAATTTTTTTAGTGAAAAGTGATATATAGTACTACTTTCAGCAAATGTATGGAACAGAACAAATCTTTCCTACTCATGAGGCATTCACACACCATGGAGACTCGTAAGCTACTTGTATACATTTGCTGGTCCAAAGTAACAGATGCAAAACGTGTTTGTGTCCGTGTGTTGAACGTTTAAAAGAGAAAAGAGAAAGCATGTGCATGAACTGAAATGACAGAGTGGAATAACAAGATGGACATGGATGGGCCAGAAACTCAGTTTCTTTCCTTGCATCCAAAGTGAAAAGAAACAAACATAACATTTTTTTTTTCATAAAGGCTGTTCATCTCATGCTGCATGCAGAAAGATATGACAAGGGGCTACCCTTTTACGAGGCTACTGGGTATCCTCTTTTCATTTTGTTTATTCTTTTGCAGAAAGCAAACAAGAGACTCACAAGAATCCAATGTGTTTTTCTTAGTGTAATACATATGGTAGAAGCATTTTGTCTAGGTGAGATGAGAGTAAACGAAACGTGCAAATTCTGCTTAAAACAAGTAGTATCAGAAAGTAAAGCCAAATATAGACCTGATAGTCCTATAAATCCACCAATGTGTCAACTCAAATCACAGTTCCGATGGGGTTTCTAAGGGTCCGGAAAGGCATGATTCTGCCGAGTCGGACCGTTAGGATGCAAACAATTGGTGGATGATTGGGTCTACAAGAAAATTCCATTGCTTCCCGTTGGGAGACACGTACTCAAATATTTTGACTTTCTCCAGGATTTTTCCAGGATGAGGAATGGAGACTGGTACAACAACTTTCGTCAGGCTTTTAAACACCCACCAACTCATCAACATTATTAGAAAATCGTTGAGCAAATTTTCTCCAAAAACTTTATTGGGGCTTTCTCATGTCCAATTAATGCAAACTCCCAACAGATTCCGCGTGAGGCAAAGGCTGATTCAACTTTCAAGCATGGCTCTCACAAAACCTTTGCCAGAAAGACAGTAGAGGAGAAGCCCAACATGACAAGCGACTATGATCATTGGTAAGGAGATGTCGATCAGTACCATGAAAACCAGCCGAAATTGATTCTCAGCAACTGAAAATTTCTGGGGTGTAGCCTTGGGAATCTCCCATTCATCGTGATCTTAATCAGTTAGCCTGCCACACCCAAAGTTACTATCATATGTACCATGCAGCTATTGATTAGGTCTTGAAAAGGAAATTGTATTGTGTATTAATTCAGTGGCCATTGGACCGAAAGTTAATGTCATTGTCAAACAAATGTACTAACTATAATTATATTTCTGTTTCTTTCTTACAAGAGAACATGGCGGTCATTAACACCGTCGTTCTCTATACGGGCAATGCACGATGTACTAACCCGGTCTCTCTGTACTGCTCTTCGTACACACGCAAGAAAATTTGGAGCATCAAAAAGAAGAAAGGAAACAAAAGGACCATGCACCGACAAAGCCAGTGCTTTTGGGGAAGAGAGCCTCGGGTTTCAGCTAGCACGTATCAAAACTATATACCACCATTTTGTGTTTAACTACTTCTCTTCACTTTTTTTTTTCATTTTTTTACTATCTACCTTTAAGCTTTTTGAGTTCCATGCCCCATGAATTAATCCATGAAATAAAAATTTAAAACAAGGTTGCAATACATAGATATACCATGATTTGCTTATATGTATGGAGGACATATTACCTATAATTATTTACTAATATCCGATCATAATTACAAATTATGTAGATAAGGTAAATCATAATACTATATATATATATATGGATGGAGTATATATTTATAAGTGATGGATTCTCACATAATTTTTTTCATTATTAGATAATGGGTTGCATGAAAATCATATGAAAATAATTTCCTACTATTTTTTAATAACCATACTTATCATGATATTGATCAAAATCTAGATATGATCATATAATTCCGTCATGATTTATGAATGCAATTTTTCATAATAAATAGAGAAACAACTCTATTTGATATGTATATGAGCAACAATAATTTATTATTCTCACATAATTTTTTTCATTATTAGATAATGGGTTACATGAAAATCATATGAAAATAATTTTCTACTAATTTTTAATAACCATACTTATCGTGATATTGATTAAAATCTAGATATGATCATATAATTCCGTCATGATTCATAAATGCAATTCTTCATAATAAATAGAGAAACAACTCTATTTGATGTTTATATGAGCAACAATAATTTATTAATTTATTAATTTTATGTATAAATTAATAGTACTAATAATTTATGCTAAAATAACTATATAAAATATTTCATTAGAGTTATTATAAAATATTATATTATCTAATTAAATTATAAATAATATTTAGTTGGAGTTATATTTACGATACTATTAATTAGTTAAAATTAAATTATGAATTAAATTAATCTTATATTATTTTGGTACTAATTATTGATACTAAAAATTTGGGGCTTGGGACAAAGTGATCGAGAGCCCCTAACCAACATTTGCGACCAGTCAATCAAATCAGAGCCGTCTGTGCGTGGATTTGAACGTGGGGCAATCGAAGCGGGCTGAAGGATCAGGAAAAGGTGGTACGCCACACTGTATCCTGTTTTCCACCTCAGCGCACAACACAAGGCAACGCATTCAAGAATCCTTTTTTCTTCACAGTCTACCGCGTCCGTACGGATCTCTAGGGTTTCAATCTTCGTCTCCGATTGAATCGCTTAGGGTTTTCTCTTCTCTGATCCGATTTTTTCAATTGAATTAGAAAAAAAAATTCGACAAAAGATGGTGCTTTCTCAGAGGATTCACGAAGCATTCAAAGGAACAGTGGAGAGAATCACAGGGCCTCGAACCGTCTCTGCTTTTAAAGAGAAAGGAGTTTTGAGCGTCTCCGAGTTCATCCTCGCCGGTGATAATCTTGTCTCCAAATGCCCTACCTGGTCTTGGTATTGTCTTTTCCATGCTTTAATTTAAAAAAAATATATTGTAACTTTGTTTTGATAGTTCAATAATTACATGAGTTAATTTTAACTTTTATATTTTATATTGCTATTTATGTATTAATTTATCGTAAAAGTTTTGATTGTGGCTGCTTAATTGAAGTATAATAATTAAGTAAGTGGATTCTTGTTGAATGTTAGGGAATCAGGGGAGCCAAGCAAGAGGAAGTCCTATTTACCGCCTGAAAAGCAATACTTGATTACTAGAAATGGTAAACTCACCACCATATTACTAGAATTTCGTTTCTTGTTGTGTCATTTGTTTTTCCTTGAATTGCATATCATGATTAGTAGTAAGATTATTTGGTGATTTTGTGATCAGTGCCTTGTCTAAGGAGGGCCGCATCGGTGGAAGAAGAATATGAAGCTGCTGGAGGAGAGGTTCTTCTTGATAATGAAGACAATGATGGTTGGTTGGCAACTCATGGGAAACCTAAAGGTATCCTATTCCTGCTGAGATAGTTTTGATTTTGAATTTAAGCTGAAAATTCGGACACTATCCAACTTTCTCTTTTTGACAGATAGAAGTGATGTGGAGGAAAACTTGCCCTCAATGGAGACTTTAGAAATCAGGCAGAATGAGACTGTAAGATCAATACCTTCTTATTTTGGCGGTGAAGATGAAGAAGATATACCCGATATGGCTGATTTTGAAGAAGCTGACAATGTTATTGAGACTGATGCTGTAAGTTTAAGAATCTTATTTGATATTAGAAATTCAAGTACTAACTGGTTCTCATTGCATAATTATTATTATTATTAATTTTTTCATTTTGTAGCCAATTGGTGTATGTTGGCCTTCTATAAGAGTGAATGCTTATCAGTTCACTTCCTGTACTACCTTAAGACAACATCATCTAGGTTAAATTTAGGGGGATAAAATGGAGAAGAAAGGAAACATTGTGATAAGGTGCTCAAATTTAGGATCATTTTTGTTTCATTGCTTAGCAAACCTCCCCTGATGCGTATGGATTCTAATTTCTACTGAACACCTTTATGGTTGAAATATTGTTGTATTGATTTGATGTGTCTGATCAATGCAGGCCACTCTACAGTCAACATACCTTGTTGCTCAAGAGCCTGATGATGACAATATTTTAAGGACCCGAACTTATGATGTCAGCATCACGTAAGACAATTCTGGTCCCTGCGAATGTGATTACCTGTTTTCATTCTAGAACATGTTCACTTGAGCATTTCTTAAGTTGATTTCAAGCCTACATCTTATGATGGCTCAAACTTGCCTAACATTATCTTATTTGCAGGTATGACAAATACTATCAAACTCCTCGTGTATGGCTTACTGGGTATGATGAGGTAGGTGTTGGAGACTAGGGGCATTTTTTTGTGCTGGTTTTTATCTTATATTTATTTATGCAAAAAATGGAACTATCCAATTTGGCTTTGAATTACTATCATCATCTGCATTTGGTCATAGTCAAGGATGCTTTTACAACCAGAGCTAGTGCTGGAGGATGTTAGTCAGGACCATGCACATAAAACGGTATGCAGTACTTACCAATTCATATTTTTCTATTTTATTCATTTTTAATGGGCAGGAATATGGATTTCAGTTTCCCAATGTGATATTTTTATCTGCAATTGCTCCTAAATGAACCATTTCATGGTTTTGAACTGAGTGTTGTCAAACTTCCACAAGTTGAGCACTGCAACATATGAGGTGCTTTACCTAATATATGTGGCAACTAACCTGTTGCATGATGTTTCTATGCTGATTACCTCGATGCAGGTTACTATTGAGGACCATCCCCACTTACCTGGCAAGCATGCATCTGTACATCCATGCAGACATGGGGCTGTGATGAAAAAGATCATTGATGTGCTGATGTCACGTGGAGTAGAACCTGAAGTTGATAAGTAAAACTTTTGCTCCCCCATTTTACTACTAAATAGCTGTGAATTGACCCTTTTAGTTATTGAGGAAACATGTGTTCAAGTGTGATAACTATTTGGTGCAATTGTCCTTTATAATGACGTCATTGTTTTCTTACCTTCATAAAACAGCAGTATGCATGTGCTTTTCAGTGCATGATTGCAACTGATTTAATTGTTACGGTGAATTATTTGCTCATTATAGTTTTTTTTACCATGGTGTGACCCTTTTGCTCACAAATTTCTCTTTCCTGCTTAATTATTGCAGGTATCTTTTCTTATTCTTGAAATTTGTAGCCTCTGTAATTCCAACGATTGAGTATGACTACACCATGGATTTTGATCTTGGCAGCTCCAGCACTTAATTAAAGGTAACTATCAATAACAGAAGGTTTTCTTGGCTTTAGATCCAATTATCTAGTCAACATTATCATATGCAGTCTGTGTTGAATTCTGATGGTTAGCAACACCTTCATTTCCTTTCCGTTTGGTTCTATGAACCACATGAAACCTGCTCTATAAATGTTTTATTCAAGAAAGGAAGTATAATCCATGACCACACACACTTAGTTCTGCATGGTCAAATTCTTGAAACTCTCTATTACTTATCATAACCCAAAATAGTATTTTTATAAAGTATCTTTATGCTTCTACTATTTACGTTCTCTGTTATGATACTTGACTGAATTCCAGCTATAGATTGACAATTTGGAAAGCTGCCCCATAATCTGATATACCAGTACGATGAAGCTACTGCTTGTAACGTTTCCAATGCTTCCTAGTGTACCCAGCGCTTGACAACCACCCTCCCACGCATGCACTGCTTGACCGAATTATAGATAATTCTGAAGCAATTGCTGTTGGTTCCTATGTTTGTTCATAAGTCACAACCTACTCTGGGACTCGGACAGCACACTTGTATATACCACCTGTGTTGTAAGATTGTATTCTGGAACTTTTTCAATATTGTTGGTTGGAATGTTGTCGGTGCCACAAATATTATTTGGTATAATAAGTTGATTGGATGTGGCAAAATTTAGTTTGGAATTGTGAATTAGTAAGTGCGAAGTACTACTACATGTTTAATGCCACATAAATAAATACTTAAATGTTCGAGTTTGAACCATTTACATGTGTGCAGATACTCATGCTTACAATATTACCTAGAAGAGCAAGTCTATGATTCTTTGCACGACAGAGAGCAAACTGGCACACTGAAATTGGTAATGATCCGGACCATAGCGTATTTTACCCCACGACATAATCTTATATAACATCAAACAGGCCCCTACATTGTTACTCCATACACCATGGCATCATCCAATCAGATAATTTGAGTCATTGCCAAGCAAAGCCAAAACCCATTTCATTTCAAAGAAAAAGGATTATGATGCAAGTACAGTGGTACTCTTTGTCCAAAATGAATAGAAGAACGAAAATATAAAATTATTTTGTTTCACCAAGATACTGTCATATCCTACCATTAAAAAAATGGAGAGATTTTGACAAAAAAGAAATAATAATACTTTAAGAGCTTGGCATTAGAATCTGTGCAGCTGAACATTGGAAAAATGCTCCAAATGATTTGATGAGGAAAAAGAAAACCTTGGATAGTCCCAATGCCAACTTTCAAAGCAGTGCTCCAGTGACCTTGTTTTTTTTCTCTTTTTTGAGGCAAAGCATCATAAATTTTATATCATTATACGATCAAGCAATGTCCATGGCTCTGGATATAGAATTTGATCAATTCTGACTAATCTGCAAATAACAAATCGAAAGATTCCAGTGGTTCCAAGCAGTTAAATGAAGAGGCAAACATCATAGATACAATAAAATTAAGTCAAATCAACAACTTGGAACCAAACAAGCAAATCTGGGAGGATTTGCACTGACCAAATGGACAGGAACCCTCTAATTCCTGTCTAGATTCTTTTCTAACAACTCACTACTATAACAATACATGGGAACCTGTGAGTGTGCTCGTATGTCCGGAGTTGTTGCATGCACATGAGATGCTGGCTGAATCTCATGGACGAGCAGTTCTGATGGGAGCTCCAACATCAGATATAAACAGGTTTAACATCATTAGCACCAAAGCTTGCTGCACACACTGGACACTTGCGGTGACGACTCTCAGTAATTTTTTGTACACAAGGGTTGCAGAAAAGGTGGTAGCATCTCGTAATGACTACCTGAAGAAGGGACAAAAAATGTCCAAGCACAAATTAAAAGAATAGATGGATATGAAAGGTCAAAGCAACAACATTGTCTGAAACAGAACTGAACAAGATGTAGTAAAACAAACAATGTTAAGAGTCTTTATTCTTCTAAGAACCCATATAACAGGTAAAAATTCAAAATCCGTTCGTGATGCAATCAAAATGGCACAGAAGCACCCTATCGAATTGTCAGTACAAAATAAAATTAAAGCTCAAGCTGAAGGAACCAGTAGAATAATTGCCACTTGAAATACTAAATCAGAATTTCACATATACCTCCTTCGGTCTGTCAAGACAGATACTGCACTTCAGTATTTCCTTGTACTCTCTAAGTTCTTGTTGAAGCCTTTCTACAATTGATGATCCTTCTGTCTCAGCTCGAAGATGTAACACTTTCCTTTTCACCACTCCCAATTCCTCCTCAAGTCTTTTCTTGTTGAACCTAATAGATGAATAAAGAGAAGAGAGACTGACATGAATTCACCATATGCACTTAGAACAAACAAAATCATAAGAAATACTGATAATTCTATTACCTTTCCCTCTCTATTTCTATCTGCAACTCCGTCAAAGCCACTCGACTTTTCTCAGTCTTAGATTGTGAGTCCTCCAGTGACTCCCTTGCCTGATCAGAAGATCTTCTCACATCTGACAATCGCTTTTGTGTATTTTCCAATGAAACTGAGTTTTGAAATCTTTCTTCTGCAAGTTTCTGAGCCTGGTCAGAGAAGAACCTCAGCTGCAAAAGTAATCACTCAAGACTCAAAAACCATATTATTTACAGAGGGATTATTTCATAGCACATAATAAGTCATGCATGCCTGATCCTCAATTCTTGCTGCTTTCATATCATAGAAATCAAGGGATGCACTGGCTTGCTGAATCTCCTTCTCCATGGTATGTTTCTCCAAGAGTAGAGCATCTTGCACTTGTTTAGCCTTCACACCTTCCAAAACAAGCTGAAACAGGACCATTGAAGCTACAAGATCAAGTTCTAAGAGCAAAAATATGAGTATCTCTACAGTAGACCATGGATGCTTTACAAGTAGAAATCCTCTACATGAATGCAAGAGTAGAGCAACAGCACGATGAACCTAGAAGTCCAAAGTCCTTTAGAGGAATGGATTATAAAGAAACCATAGATATTAAGTGCTCTTCAAGTTTCAAAATAAGCACATTCTTCTGTCTTCATAATAAAATTAAAAGTCCAGGATCACCATTCCTTTGTAAATGTCAACATTTAGAACAATTACACCCTCTGCCCTGAATATATTTGGAGAGTTGGGCTATTCAGAAATCGCAATCAGTGCCCTAACTACATGAGATCTCAAAATATTTTACATAAATGAATAAGAACATGCACATTATCACAAGTCCAATCAAAACAGATATCTTAGCAAGGAGAATATCTATGCATCCTCAGACGAATAATTAGCAACCAAATAGAGACTAAGCACAGAACCCAACTTCCCATGTTGCATCTGCCTATGTCTAACTCAAGGAAAATGCCTCCCCTTTAATTGTTAGCTTTCCCTGGTTGGTTTGAAAGTATAAGTCTCTATTCCATGGTCAAACATCTTTTCCAATTTGTTATGCAAGTATATATGATCATACAAAGAACTGTCCACTTCTAAATACATGGCAGGCAGCTGGCGATAAGTAGTAAGCAGCAAATTATCAAGCATTTTACAGTATCCTCCCTATGAGGTTTTAATAAAAGCACAAAGAGTTAAACAAAATCAATCAAGCCTAGTAAGCATAAAGACACAGTTATAAATTATCAAGAGCCATCACTTTACAACGGTAAGCAGCAAAAAAAAATACTGTAAAATGACACTGGTACACAAACTTTTCAAAAGGAGTCTAACTAACATAAACCAAAGCAATTGATTACCTTGATGTTATAGTCATCTCTCTCGGTAATTTGCTGCAATAGCTGCTGGTTTTGTGTTTGCATGTCATCATATGCCTGTCCAATTGACTGAGGAAAAACCAAACTAACAGCCTCAATAAAACATCATCATAGTACAAAAGGCAGAACCAAGACTAAATGACCATAAACTAACCTCTATTTCGGATAAGTAAGCCTCATTTTCTTCATTTTTTGATTTCAAAGCATCAGAAAACCTAGCCTTATCCCTGAAATAACAACATATTTAATGTTTTTCACATGCTCCTCATAAACCCATGGTTTGATAAATAAAGGAAGAAACTACAGAAAGATCAGGTATAACATCTGCAGTTCATTTATTTCTTTGCTAATAGGAATTTCAGCAGAATACTGTAAAATGAAGCCGTCTAGGCACATTAAATAAAAATTTGGCCTAATGCAGAAATGACAATTGCAGGTTTGCTGGAAAGGTCTACGCAACATCCTCTTTCCAAACTAAAAGAAAAGGGATATTAAATTATGAAATTTAGACTGGTGATGTTCAAATCGTGGCATTGTCAGGTCCAGTTGTATCATATAACTAGAAAGGACAAACCAAGTTTAACCTCTTAGAAGCTTCCAGTTTCTGTCGCAAGTCAGCAATTTCAGCTTCTGCAGCAGCCAACCTTTGTTGGGATCTTGCTTCAGCTTCATTAGCCGTCTTAACACGTAATTCCAAATTTTGCTCATCGAGAGAGGATTTCAAACTTTGAACATGAGCCCATGCCTTGTATTCTGAATCTCTCGCTTCCAAAACATCTCTGCAATCACAGAGAAAAAAAACTAAGAATCTGGAACTAAACATCAGATAGAACCATATTAAGGGTTGCAAGATCGGCATTTCAACTCATAACATGACATAACCAGAAGTAGCATATCATAACCAGATAACATAAGATTTGTCAACAATCTCTTACACCTTAGACGACAAAAAGTTACAGTAAAACACAGAGTTACAGTACAGAAGAAACAGACACTTATTCTAACTCCAAGCACTAAAGGGGAAAAATTTTTTGAGAAAGATCTACAACTATCTTATTTGCAAAGAAGGACATCAAAATTGAACCAGCCCTTCCTTATTAGCTCTAACCATCCTTTTCTTCTAGTTCAGGAAGATAGCTGTCCTCATCATCTAAGGGTCCACACCTACAACAGTTAGACAACATTTGCTTCCTGAAGACATAGGTATATGTGCCAGGTATTGAAAACTCTGCTCTTAAGGGTGCTTAAGTCGTGAACAGATCAATAAGATCTTATACCAAGGCAAGCCTCCCCAAGATCAAAAATTGGTATAGATTAGTTGCTATAAAGCTCAGGATAAAGAGAATACAACTTCACCCCAGTTCATGACTAGATCGATCAGTAGAAAAAGAGTCAAAGGTTTGCAGGGCAGTATATCACATCCTTTGACTAAAAACTTGTGAAGAGTGAACTAGATTATCCCCTTACTATGGTAGGTCAAAAATACCTCTTCAGTAGAATGATGGCTAAATTGGAGAAGTTTTTGTTTTCAGTATATCCTGTTGAGACCTTTCGAAATGCTCTTCCTTTGAAAGGAATTGAATGCTGGCTAACACTAACCGAAATCAAATAACTGATTGTGTCATGGAAGAGAAAACTTCTAAATGAGTTGGAACCAGCCTCTTCCTCTATGTATACGGTCTAATGATCATGATGTGCAATAATCCTTTTACAATTGATCACATCAATTATCTATGGATAATATAGTCAACTTCAATGTGTTAAATTAGATGTGAATTCACCGCCGAAGATAATAAAAGAATGCATCTTGTATAGATAACCTGACCTTGAATCAGTAAATTCACGTCTATACATCTCCAATATCAGCTTCAACTCGACATCACCGTCCTTCAAATCCTGGACCTGTAAAAAAAAATCAAAATATAAACAACTAGATTTTCCTTCTGAGAAAAAATAAGTATGAAGGCTGATGAGAGTTGATTTTATTCGTAAAAATAGGCTCTTTTCCTTTAATTTGAACAAGCATCAATTTATCAACATACACACTTTTCTCACTTGGTTAGAAAAAATTTGACCAATACATTTATCAAGGCACTATATCAACTCCTTAAAATTCAAACACCAATGGCTGCCAGACCAACGGTACAAGCACAGATCCCGCAAATTGTAGATAATCAAACAACAGAATGCAAAATAAAGAACTGAAGTTTAGAGATCCAATAAGCTAACTCTTCAAACCCTTTTTTTACTCTTTTCTTTCATACTGCTAATATTTATAAAACATAATGAGCAAAAATGAAAATTATTGTGGAAACATCTCAACTTACAAAGCAGATTTCTGAATAGAAAATATAAAATCATTACAGGCAAGTTCACAGGCTTCCGAAACTCAGTGTATGGTATATTATGAATAAAGATTCAATCAAAATAATAGAGTATTATTAACCAATCATACCATAGCTTGCAACTTATGCATCTCAGCAACTTGGTCAGCAGATTTGACAGATAAATTCTCACACTCTCTCACCTGTTCACAAATAATTATTTCAAAATTCTTTATAATTCTATATAGCTAAAAAAAAAAAGGAAAAAAAAGATCTATAAGCCCTTAAAGCAAAACCTGGAATAACCACACAAGTTATAAAAACACTAACCTTCCTATCAAGAATACTGGAAAGAGATTGCACATCCGCCCGGAGAGAATGAATATCCACAGCAGCCTCTTTGTACTTACCTAATTGACTCTGCATTGAACTCATTTCCTCAGGAAATGAAGACAGCAAGCTTTTAAACTCTGCAATTATTTCCTTTCTTCCTGAAATGTAAATGAATTCAAGCAAATTGTCAACAAAAGAATAGCTATAAGATGAAAACAGCAGATGATTCATAATCAGAGCAAACAGCATATATCTTCGTACCCGGTTCTCTAGATGCCTCTTCCAGCTTAGCTTCAATTCTCTTTCTTTCTTCAATTTGTCGCTGTATCTCTGCCCCCAGATGAGAAGCTCTAGAATCAGCAACTGCCAATGATCTCCGAAAAACATCAGCTATATCATTTTTTATACTCAACTCCTTTTCTCTCCAAGCCAGGTTATCTTTCTCAACCTAAAAGTTTTAAGAGGGAAGTTATAGTAAGCATTGGAATTGGAATATCTCAATAAAAATGACAGATAAAAGGCATAAATGAAAGTACCGACCAGTAACAACCTGTAGTTTCTCAAATAAGTCTTGATATTGGAAAACTTCCGACTTTGACTTTTCTAGTTGATCTCTCACCAAAAGGTACAGTTGGGAAGACGAAATACACTTTACACTCTTCAATGTGTTCTGTCAATCAGAAATTCCCATTCAAATTATATGACTGAATAAAAAGAACTGCATTTCAGAAGTAATAGTGAGAAGAACAACTGAAACTACATACAGAGGAAAAAACCAATAATAATAATAAAACAAACCTGCAAATTTAATGAATGTTGTAATAATTTTATTCTTTCTTCATGAAGACTTTTTAGTTCTGTTAGTCGAGAAGAAGCTTGTTCCTGTGCAGCTCAAATTAATCAATCTGATTAACTTTCAGTTTCAGCAATTTCACAAAATAAACCGAAGGAAAGCAGGGAATTACCAACATCTCTTTGAGGGTGGACTCCATTTCTTGCAGAGCTCTCTGCTTATCTTTGACTTTATCACCAGTAACATGCTTACTGCCAAGATTTAAGACAGGAAAAAATACCCCTTTAGTTGCATCTTTTTCCACTCTAAGAGTTGCCAGTTTACAATTACTTTCCTGCAGTTCTGCAACTGCACCCTCCAATTCACCTTCAAAAGACAAAGCAAAATATGACAGTCAAACTTACAGATACCTCAACAACATTTCATACCTTGATAATTAACTGGCATTTAAACCATAATGAGATGATCAGCTCACATTGATCAGCCACCCAAAGCATTAGAGGGAGATAGCAGTTTGTCTAAGGTGCAAGAATTGCGTGGATTGCATAAATTTACATTATTACATTTGTAGGCATGCATACAGACTTTTGTCCATGTCACCACATACAGGCAAGATCAATGTATCTTAAATGTGTTACAAACATATCTATGCATGCTACATCTGCTTAGTTACCAAACAAATGATGCCTCATCCGGACAACCAATGAAGTCACAACTGCTTAATAACCAGACCAATTCTAACCACATATATAAAGTTACCTTTTATACGTTTAAGCTCAACCTTATTCTTTGCATCAATATCTCTATGGCTCTGCAATTCTCTCGCCAAAGATCTGTGTTTCAAATGAATATCACCTATTGCTAATCTCAAATTCTTAACCTCTGATTCTAGTTCACTAGATGCCTTCTGCTTGCATGAACCTAGCATAAAGAGACATGCACACAGTTAACTGAGTGATAACTCCAAAAATAATTATTAAAATATGGAGCGAAAATACTATATATTACACAATATACTTTCCACTATAAACATACCATCTTTCAGATGCTCTTTCAGAACTGCAGCATATAATCCATCCTTCAGACACCATAGGTTATTAATGGCAATAACTATATTGTGTAAAATGTTCCTAGTCTTTTCAGAGGCAATCTGTTCTCTAGTCTTTTCAGAGGCAATCTGTTCTCTATCTTCTTCCATCTGCTCAGGGCAATTATTGAAAGAGGAACTTTCAGTCGCACCTGTCTCCATAAGTCGGCTAAGGAAAGCATCCTCAGTAGGAGATGAAGCCCCATCTACATAGCAATGCAAAAGTCTTCTCAGCAAGTATAGTTGCAAAAAAAAAAAACCAAAGATAGAAAACAGAAGAATATGTATATATAAACCCTATAAATTAGAATTGCCAATTTTAACTCAGAATTATAATAAGAAAGAAAGCATAGTCCTTGGAATTTCGTTAACTGTTCATTACAAGCGGCTACAACAAATAACAATAGAAATCAAAGACATAGCACAAGATTCTCACCCTCCATACTGGGTGCACATCCAACATCTTGTCTGCTAGACTCTCTTGTGTGGGCAGAACATGATTCCAAGTCAGTAAGCAGCTATTATTAAAGGATAATGTCAATTTCCCATCAAGCAATTTACTAAATAAAACAAAAACCTAAAAGATATACAAACGATTATCATCTTTTTTAATAAGCATAAAAATTATCTACTGGTTTGGTCTGAAGGTCTTACTGCTTCCCAAGATTTATTCACCACTTTTAATGTAGAATCATATGGCTTTTGTTTCTCCTCCAGTTGAGAGAGCTTGTTCTCGAAAGCAGAACGCTCAAACTTCTGTGCCTCTAACTTCTGTATAAGCTTTTGATTCTGATATTGCAGAACTGTAGCATCAAGCTGCATCACACCAACAAAAAAGGAGGCATGAGGAGAAGGTTCAAAAGCATGAGTTATAAAAAGCAAAATTTTCAACTTGGCAGCCTACTGGTCACAAAAAGATGAATTATTTCCCAAAAACTATATAATCCAGCATTCAACAACCCAAAAAAACAAAAAAACAGAAAAAGTTTGACAACATCATGTTCAAAGCAGGAAATAACAAGCATAGATATATAATAATTAGAAGAAAAACCTATTTACACAACATATAATTCTCGCCGACAAGCAGGAATGTGCCCTAGCATAAACAAAGCTGATGCAGAAATTAGGACTTGAGTTTTCCGATTCTAAAGGAAGACATTTCACCCAAAAAATAATTGAAGTCCAACTTCCAAATCTCTAAGACCAAATAACCCACCTAAACCCAAGTAAAATTCTTCTCCGAAGAAAATAATAATCTCCCATATTCAAGTCTGAGCAGACTACAAGACCCAAGGACTAGATATGTTCAACCGAAAGCAAACAACTACAATGAGGAAATTGGTAAAAGCGATCTAGCTACTACCGTGAGGTAAATGAAATCTACAAACGGAGTTAAGTGGCATTTGCAGCAATTTAAGCTGCATCAAATCCTTTATCACCTAAAATAATAGAATAACCCTCAAAAGTGAAAACAAAAAAAAAATCATATTTCTGCTATCAATCTATAAAGTTCCAAGCATTAGAACAAAACCATATATTGACATGCATCATTTGATCCCATAAAAGATTTTAAAGTACATACAAGATGCTAAACTAGCAATGCCGAATTTGTTACATTAGGAAAACCCAAGTCAGAAATTAAGTAATTTTGATTTCTTTTTCAGATTGAAATTTAAGAAAATACTACGTAACAGGACAAGTATAAATATTCCACTAATTACTTCTGATCAGTAAAAATTAACAAAAAGAGAAAAAAAAAAAACTTACCCTTTTCTCCTCAGAAATCGGCAAGAACGGTTGCTTTTTGGCGGCAACAGCAGTGGGCGATATGGAGCTAAAGTGACGCCGTTTTCGGTCAGCCTCACCAGTGCTTCCCATTGAACCCACCCCCACACTCACAAACCCTAAAAACGAACCCAACCCAACCTTTATTCACATCAAGGCCAAGTAAAATCAACTTCAAAGAAACCAAAATCTTAACCTGACTGTATCTAAAACTAATAAAGGTCCTGTAACAAAACCCTAGGCAATTAAATCCTTTCGAAAACCCTAATTCCTCAAATTTGAAAGCCCTAAACGATCAGGTTTTTCTTTTCTTTTCGTACACTGAAAACCCCGACTTTCTCGAAACTCTAATCGGAAACAAGAGGAAAAAAATCACTTTCTAATAAGAGCTGGTGCTGCTTCTTTCGCCCTTTACTTTTTCTCTTTCTGAAAACGTAGCGGAAGATATCTCGAGTAGGAAAGAGAAAAATATATAACCAAAAAATGAACAAGCACTTGGGTAAACTGGAGGGTATTGAAGGAAGGACCTTGAAATTTCGTGAATGTTAGAAGGGCACTTTTGGGAATTGAGCAAAACCGAGTTTTTTTTTGGCCTTTATAATTTTTCTAGTTTCGATGCTTACACCTGTTGGGGAGGAATCTCGTTAAACAAAAATCTGAGAGTGGCTGATTAATGATTGCACCACAGGGGGAGGTACACAGGAGGCTGACGGGTGGAATCTGATTGGGTGAAAGCGTGAAAGGACGGTTGAGTGCTTGGTTTGACTTTAGGGTTTTCATCGGATCTTTATAACCTTATTGGCGGTCGCGGAATGTGGCGGTTTTTGTCAGAGTGGCTTGGTGGGTCGAATTACCGCTAAAAACTTGCATGGTTTACGAGCAGCGCCCATTTATTAAACCTAGCTTAACTTTTGGAAAATCAATTCAATGAAGGCTCTTTAAAGAGGTTTATAATTGGTTTAAACCAAAATGATCGATCATATTGATTCGATCTCGACCGATTAAATTCAATTAATTAGATTGATTTCAGTTATTCGATTAAATCTCGATCGAAATTGATTGAATTCAATTAATTGAATTGATTTTAATTTTAACAAAAATTAATAAAAAAATCAATTATTCAATTGACTAGTCGATATTATTTTCTAAATTATTCTCTAAATTAAGACTACACAACCTAACATCTGTCCACATTAACAAAATTATATCATAATGAAGGAGAAAACACAAACACCTGCTTCCAAAATCATAAATTGCCAAGAGAAACGATAAGCAACAAACAACAAGAGCAGCAATTAAGCATAATTAATAATCAATCTTTAAAGAACTTAATGAGTTAAGTCTTGGGAAAGTTCAGCTATATTAAACAATTCCTTCTAATCTTTGATCACTGTCATACCCTTTTTCTGTTTTAACAAATTGGGAACACTGAGCCTGCCTAATTTTCAGCTATATACACGAGTGTCAGACTTCAACCTAAGTTGCTGAAGTCATATGGTAAAAGAATTTAAAGAACGATAACTAACCAATTGTGGCAATGAGATGGGCAGCCTGATGGTCATTCATCTTTCATTGAGAGTTCATGTCTTTTTCTCTGCCCAACTTCCACAAGCAATGTCAAAAGAGCCTCACACACTTGGGCTGCATCTGCTTCAGATGGATCATCCTTCAATGATGAATAAACCATCCAGGCATGATCTAATTTGCGTTTTGGCCGCACCACAACAGATCCAGGGACTTCAGCATCACAGCGCGTCACAAGTCCATCACTCTTCTCACCATACCTCACCTGAAGCAACTGGGCGCATGCAGCCATTGCAGCACCAAGGGGCATGACCACAGGCAGCCTTGCAGGCTGGCCAGCAGAGAGGGGAGCCATCAATGGTAGCTCCGCATGAGCAACATGAGATAATGTTGCGAGAACAGCAGGACTGATGCCAGCTTCAGTGTGGAAGGAAACAACAGGAAGCTCCCTCGGCAAATGGTGTTTCTTCAAAAATTCCTTCCTCCTCTCGTAAGTCAAGTCTTCCAAAGCTTGCATGTCCCCCTTTACATCGGAGTGTTTCATGTGAAGATTGTCAGAAAAATAAATGTGAAGGGCTACAAATTATTAAAAGATAATGCAAACTACACTTGAAAGTAGACTCGTCTCTGATACAAACCCCTCTTCTAGGAAAGAGGTAACAATCACTAGAATTCCAAAGCAGGAGCTGAATTCCTCCCATGGAAACTCAGAAATTGCAACTAACATCATTGCATATGATCATGCCTTCAATTATTTATAGACACTCAAAAGCAAAAAAAAATGTATAATGGACCATTCCCATATGCGTACCTTAATCACTTTACAAATTAGAATCTCCATAAGTTTACGTAGATTAACATAATCACCAAGCTGTCCTTGTCTCAAGATATCTGAAGCTATAGGGCTTCCACCATATGGACTCTGTGCCAATGCCAACCCAGCAACCTTATCTTTCAAGTCAGACCAATATATAGATAAAGCAGCCGCTGCATCTACTCCCCCTTTGCTATGTCCAAGAAGCAAAACACGTTTCTTGGAACCCCAATAAATTTCCTCAATGTAATCTTTGATCTCTCTGGCATTTTTCTCAACTGAAGCCTGATTAGTGATTGTCCAATGTTCAGTAGAGACAAGAAAAGAACAGAATAGTGCAAGTGAAGACTAATTAAAGATACCTCACTGTGAATCTTGGCAATATGACAAGTCAGGCCCATCTTTGAGAAACTTGTTTTTGTATTGACAAAATAAAGAGGTCCATGGTTGCTGAAAAGACCTGCCAAATATGAAAATGACCAGAACTGAGAAATTAAGTAACATAGAAATATTGGATCTGGACTGGAAAAAAGGAGATATTAAAACGACATAACTCAAACATCCCTCACCATATCTACCATTTGTGTCACACCAACCAATGACATAAAACTTCACCATTCAAAAAAATTAAGTTCAGGGTTAAATTTTGAATTTCAACTCAGGAGTCAACTTCAGCTATGGTTCCATTTTAGGATATCCTTAGCTCCAAGTAAAAGTTTCGATAACTGAAATTAGTCAGTCAACATCCCAGGCAGAATCATAATCACTTGCTATGTCTAATATGAAGTGCAGGCAACTATCGATGAACTGGCATTCTTGATTTCACCTCTGAAAGGTATATAATACACTTCATAACTGATATGAGATAGACCATTTGGTAGAAACTCATATTCTTGGTGGGCAAGTCAAACACGATTATGGGTTTGGTAACCCTATTTTACAAAAAGATTCCTGTTCACCCTAAATTTTGTAAGAAACAATTTTTTGGTGTTTTAACCTGTTTACACAAAACCTTTAGTCATCCAAGGTATTTTCCTAAAAAAAAACTGTAAGAAATAGTATCTATGTTCTTATCTCTACTTGAGTAAATCAGATTCAAAATTACTCTCTTCCCCCTGCCCCCCTTACAATTTCTACATGTTTTCTTCTCTTGCAATGGCCAAAGCACAAATATTATAGTATCAGGAGGAAAAATTACAAAGGTACCTGGAACCAATAAATAAACCATCGAGCTTGGCAGTTTGTGCAGACCATGCCTGACAAAAGGAGAGCCAATTGTATCAAGAAGTGCATAACCATGCTAGGAAATAGCCATATAAAGATACAAAGCAGCCCATTTTACCTAATATTGTCAAGAATTTCCATAAACCTCTCAGTTCCATCTTCAACTGAAGGCATCTCTGGATCACACTTTAGCCACCTTATATCATCTGCAGATCCACGAACAGTCCTCCGTGCTCTTTCAATAAGCCTGAAATTTTTTTTATTAGAAAGATTGGAACAATTTATTACTCCTATGATACCCATAACAAAAATTGCTTCTGCACTAGCTAATAAGCAACACAGCTAGGATGGCCACTGGATAAAAAAAAAAAAAAGTGGAAGACAATTATCCAAAATGCTCCAAAAATTTTAAATTAAGAAGTATGCTCCTGTATCTTTTAAATCAATTATGTCTGCCAACCACCAACCCCCCCCCCCCCCCCCCCCCCCCCCTTTCCCCACTTTCACACAGAGAAAATTGTAGTGAAGAAAAGAATTGTTAAAACTGACAGACTGAGGAACACCTTGTAAATTGAAATATTTGACCTTTTTTTAGCATCATGAGTAACTACTACTATTTTATAATATTATAAAGTATGGGATGATATCTTAAAACCACAATCCATTTTCGCAAATTTTCTTACTAAAACATCCACAATTAAGCATATAGGAATCAGTACCCTTGAAAAATCGAAATCCCATTTTGCCCAGTCTGATTTGATTGTACAATTGCACCAGTATTTTCAGTTAGATCTCCAGCAGAGGCCCTTGCCACTCCAACGTGGTTAGCAGGGGCAGTAGTTGCAGAACTAGAGGATTCAAATGATGTTGAGGTGCTTCCAGTTGCAGATGGATGATCACTAATCACAGACTCCTCAGGCCGTCCAGAAGAAAATGTCACTAATTCTTGTGCATGTACAACGGAATCCGTCGAATCTCTAGCAGCAGGTTCCACTGCAACATTGCCAAAAGTGTTGCAATGAAAACATCCAAAATTCATGGATAAACTCAATGAGAAGAAGAAATAGGACCAAAAAGAAATAAAGACCGCTTTTCAAGCTTGATTTATCAGCAAGTTCCACACAAAAATGAGATAAGTAACTCTTCGAAGGCTAATGATTAAGTTCCAGAAAATAAAAAAGGAATCAAAATGAAGAAATAAAATGAAACTTCTGTAGATAAATATTGATGAAAAAAAGGGGAGAAACACAAGACAGACAGAGAGAACTTACCAGAATAATCAGAAAAACAACCAGTTAAGTAAGTAGTTGTTTGTGCAAGATAAGAAGCAGCTTCATTTAGAGCTGGTAAAGAGGTAAATAATTGAGGAATAATCCCATCCATTCCCAGACCATCATTTTGTGCCTGACAACAGGGTTGCTGTTACTTTTACTTCAAGGTAAAGTAAGGGCGGATAAGGTGTTAATGTGATTTACCAAAAAACTATAACACCAATGTACCCAGAAAAACAGAGCCATAACACCAAGTTATGAAATTACAGAAACTAAATGTTCTTGCAAAAGATGATCTTATATCAAAGATAAAAGGCTGAAGAGAAAGCTTGCATCAAACTATATGTTAGCAACAACATCAGTTCCAATTGAGACAAGATGCACAGAAAAAACACCACCTGAAACCATACTAGAAGGAAGAAGATCTCTAGGAGAGAAAGCAGAATTCTAGTACCTTATAATCTTACACTGGTGCCCAAAGCAGCTTAAACATTTTGCAAAACGATTCACAACCCAGGAAACCCTAAAAACGAAATTCTAATATCGGTTTTACTCTTACATGATCTATCTATTGAAAATAGGAAACCTCATGCAGATCTGAATAAAAAACAATTTCAAAAATTCGTGTGCACATTGAGTAAACATTGTGCTTACCACCAATGGTGTGCTTGATTCGTCATTTCTGCAGCTTTCAGCTTCCCTCATTGAGATCAACCTCTAAATAACCAATAAGGTACAAACGAAAAAAAAGTTAGATTCCTAATAAAAAAACCACTCACGAAGGAAATATAGCTAAGTTAGAGATAAAAAAATGCCTTGAAGAAGAGCAGTCCAAGCCTTATTAATCTAAGTTTCGGACAGAGCATTCCCATGATAGAATAATTCACTTCCAAAAGCCTAAGACTAGAGAGCTATGCAGTTATTAAACCTTCCACAAATCATTATTCGATTCTTTCATTTCTGTTTTACTAATTCTTAAACCCTAGATCGTTCTCATTGAAAGATTCGATGGACAAAGTGTTTCAACTTACTTGAAAAGAAAAAATTTAAGCAAAATGTACAAGAAAGATAAAAGAGGAAAGTGAATAATCATCAAATAATTAAAAATAAGAAAAATTATTTATTCGATGCAAATTCATGAAGCACTTACCAGAAGCCTCCTCCAATAATCAATAATCCGTGAAATCTTCGCAGGTATTGGATTGTTACTAATTTTCCCACCTCTTCATTATCGTAGATTCGATCATTTTCAACACGTATCGCAGATTCTTAACGTTAAAGAAGAGTGGGGAGCTGTACGACGTCGTTTGAAACACTTTTACTGATATCGGGCCGTAAATCGAACGGAAAGGGAATTTTTTTTATTCAGTTGGGCCTGGATTTGCTTTTACCACTCAACTAGAGAATCTCATTAATGGGCCATAAGTCCAATATTTTTGCTTTATATAAATAATAATAATAAAACAAAATCCTTCGACTTTTTATCTTTTATTTCATTTTTTAATTATCTTAACATTAAGTCTTTTTTAGATAATTAATGATTTTTTATTTCTTTCATGTTAAAAAACATTAAACATCTATATTATAAAAAATTTTAAATTTTAATATAAAATATATTAAAATCAAAATTTTTGTAATTTCTGTGAAAGTTAAAGAGGAAAAAGAACAAAGGGAGGAGTTGCTTTTTCTATGTAATTTGATAAAGATCTTATAGTGTAATTAGAGTATAAAAAAAAAAAATTTCATATTTAACTTTACAAAGTGAAAGAAAATAAAAAAAATTAATCAATTATTAAAGATAAACAAAAAAATAAAAATTGGAGAATACCAGTATTAATAGGAATATACCATGGATTGAGACTTGAGAGAGTAATTGAACATTTTTGTAGTTCTTAGTTACTGATTTAAACTGAGCAGAATATGAATATATAGCTAGCAAGATTGACATAAATGACTAGAAATCCAAGAAAGTGCAACTCTGCAACATGAATGTTGATTACAGGCTCCGAAGAAGAACGCCTTCAAATGTGATTCCAGGACCAAATGCTAACGCAAGGCCCCATTCTTCGCCTCCCTCTGCCTTCAACTCCTCCCTCATGTATTCCATCACATAGAAAATGGTGTTGCTGCTAACATTCCCGTAGTCCATCAATGCTCTCCTGCTGCATTCCAGTTTCCCATTGTTCAGTTTGAGAGTGTTCTCCAAGCGGTTCAGTATTGCTGGTCCTCCAGGATGCACAGCCCAAAACAAGTCGTTGAATTCTGTCAGGTTAGCCTTTGACATGAGTTTCCTGCAGAATTCCTCGATGTTGTCTTCAATCTTCTGAGGGAGGTCTCTTCCGAGTTTGAAGTTTATGCCCTCTTCAGAGAGGCGCCCATCTATGACATTCTGTGTTCCTGGCAGGAACTGTTGGACTGCATAGTTGAGTTCCATGAAAGGAGATTCCGAGTTGGTTATTGGATCGGTTCCAATGATCACTGCTGCTGCTCCATCACCAAAAAGTGCTGCACCAACAAGGTCATAAGGGCGGGCTTTGTTTGGAGGTCGAAAACCAAGGATGGTGGTTTCAGAGGTAGTTAACAGAATACGACTTCCTGGATTGTTTTCAGCTATGTCCTTGGCTACCCGAAGGCCAGTGACACCACCATAGCAACCAAGAAAATAGAGCATCACCCGGTTAACATCATTCTTTAGGCCAAGTTGGCTAGCAAGGTAAAGATCACCACCAGGTAAGCGTATCTCACTGGAAGAAACATAGATGATATGGGTGATATCAGTAGCAGGCCTTCCCCATTCCTTTATGCAAGCTAGGCTTGCTTCCAGTGCCATCTCAACAACTGCAGGGTTTGCTATTTCAAGCCTTTGTTTGATTGTTGATGAGCCCTCAGTTGCCAGTTCTGGGTATTTGTCCAAAATCTCCTTGCACATGACCGTGTACCTAGTCTTCACAGTTGTTGTTTTACCTACCACAGACAACAAACGAGACATGCATGATGAGCCAAATATATCATAAGCGGGAACACCATGTCTGTCTGCCAAATTTAGTCATTTGATGGAAGGCAGAGATAGAAATTTGCTTACATAAACGTTCCAGTTTCTCTTTGATGGAGGCATCTTCGCATTTTGTATCACGAATGTAGCCTTCCACCAAGCATTCTTGAGGAATGAGTTGACTTGGAAACGCCTTGCCCATTGCAAGCACCGTTGCCTTCCCTGATGTGGAAGCACGCCTAAGCCGATGCCTAGGAGCACCATTACTGTCAGTTTTTGACATCTTTAGAAGGCCTACAAGAAGACACTGACTAGGTTCTTGACAAAAACTTTAATGTAGGTGTTTCCATGAGCAGAGAATATAAAGGAGAGGTTAGCTTGTTCTTGGAGAGAGTTTGGTTTCAAGAAAGCCTATCATGGAAAGAGAAAATTATTTACTTTATTGGGGTTTGGTGATATTTTGGGCAACTGTTGTTAGAAGTGTGAAGGCTCTGGATGTAGCATTCTTTTCCATTTCTTTTCCTTTAGTATGACCTAATTGTAGTTTACAACATACCTTCCATTTTGGCATGCGCAAGAAAGATAAAGAATTATAATTCAATTTGGGGGAAAACCTTTCTTCACTCTCTTCTGATCAACAAAAGTAAAAACAAAAAATGCCGGAAAAATCTTAACAAATTATAGGCCAATGTCTCTCTCTCTCTCTCTCTCCCTCTCTCTCTCTATTTTGTTATCTCCTTTACATACAAATTAGAACCCATCTGGTGGTCATGATTAGAAAAATGCCTATCCTTCTTTTGAGTGAGTCTGGAATGCTGCAGAAGAAGACAGCCAAATGATAATCACTGGATTTATAGAAGACTTCAACCATATGCCTGACTTCATGCAATCTGATCCACCTTGATTACCTACCATGGATGAAGCTTGTGACGAATATAATATTTTCCAAGTACAATGTTCAATCCATGTATTGGGACATTTAGCTATGAAAATTCTAAATTATACCTGCAAGATATCAGAAATAAACCATGTAGAAGACAAATTATATCTACACTCAAGCAGGGATTAATGATATCAATCAATCTAAATCAAAGAAATGTCATCTTAGCAGTAAGATGCTTGATGTCCAACCTAATGAGGCATTTTGGACAGTTGACTCACATTAGAGTCTTGAAGAACTGAGAAGTGAAACTATCTGAAGACTCCTGCCTGTTTCCAATGCTAATACTTCAGTATAAAAATCCTGTAGTTTAGATGCTCGTTCTAGATTACCTGGTCTGCCATTTTTGGAGAGAGTAAATGGACTTACATAGGAGTTATTGCTGCTGAAATTTCTCTATCCTAGTGATGAGTTTTGGAGAAGTATCATTACAGTGCTGCTGGTTTGGGCATCCTCTTTGATACGAACTCAGCTTCATCAAACCTTCCTCCTGCTTCTAAGGCAATTTTCAAATTCTCAAGGCATCTCAACTGTTGATGTTTTCCTCTCTCCACCAGTTCATAGTACAGACCAAATGCTTCTGAAAGTCTCTTGCTGTTACAAAGACCTTGTATAACCGTGCTGCACATTTCAATATCAACACTCTTGTGCTTTTCCAAACTAAATTGCAACATCTTGCACGCCTCTAAAAGCTTTCCACTCTGGCAAAGGAAACCAACTAGTTCTTCCATTTCAACCACATAGCCATTATCATAAAGTAATCCAATAATTTGAAACGCTTTATCTTGCAACCGTCTTGCAAAGAGCAACTTTGCAGTCTGTGTTGAGAGATTGGCATTTTGTCTAATTCTTGTGTCCAGCATTAGAGTTACCAAACTGGCTGCTTCTTGAGCACAACTCTTTTTCAAAAGTTCTGCAAGTATAGAATGGACAGAAGATGTTTGAGGGAGATGCGAACTCTTCAGCATCTTCTCTAGGGTCAGGTGAGCAACAAGAGGTTCACCCTTCTGTAAGAGACCACTAATTAGTGAATCATAGATCTCAAAACCAGGTTCAAAATCTCTTCTCAACATCAAGACCAAGAGCTCATAACCATCTTTAAATGTACCTTCCCTGCAGTGCCCTAAGATCAAAGACTTGTAAGCAGGAGGGTCTTGTCTTCCTCTCTTCATTAGCTGCCTAAACACTCTCTCAGCTTTCTTAGTTTTTCCATTTCCACATAAATACTCAAACATGGGATTATATGCTGCAACAAGAGGTGTACAACCCACATCACTTAACAATATCTCCTTCTCTGCTAGCTCATCAAAGAACTCCTCTGCCTTTTCAAAATCCCCTCTTTGACACAAACTCCTGATGATAACACTATAAGAAGCTGAATCTGGTAGTACATTCAATTCAGACATCCTTTTGAACACATTCAATGCTTCATCCATGTTTCCAGCATCACAGTGTGCATTTATTAATGTGTTGAAAGTGCAAGTATCCGGAACAAATCTTCCATCTTCCCCCGTTCCCTCCAAAATTTCTTTTATCTTCTCATATTTATGGACCTCAGAGAGCCCTTTAATTAGAGTATTGTAAGTAATCCTATTCGGTTTCAACCCTCGACTAATCATCTCTTTGAAAACACCCAAAGCTTCATCAATCTCTTGCTTCATACAATACCCTCTAACCAAAGTAGTATAAGTAACAACATTAGGATTCAAATCCAAGCTTTTCTTGCTCATACCTCTCACCACATTTCGTGCAATCCCAACCTTTCCCGCCCTACACAATCCATCAACAATTGTATTATAAGTAACAACATCAGGATCGCATTTAAATCGTTCCATTCCCTTGAAAAACCGAAACCCCTCATCAACCATTGAATTCATACAAAACCCCCTAATTAAAATGTTAAAGGTATAAACATCCGGAGAAACTCCATACGTACTAAGCATTTCATCGAACACACTCTTTGCCATATTAGTACGTCCCCTTTTAAGCAAAATCATCAAAAGATTATTGAATGAAACAACCGAAGGAGACACACCAATGCTTTTCATTGTTTCAAAGACCTTAATAGACTCTTGAAACAGCCCAGCTTTACCATAGCTCCTAATCAAGCTGTTAAAGAACTGGTCCTCAAGTTTGACAGACCCATTAGACCTTTTCTCAATTGAAAGCAACAAATTACGAGCTGCATTGAGATTTCTTTCTTTACCCAATATTTCAAGCATCAAGAAAAAGGATTGAGCATTGTGAGGGAAGCCCATTTTTTTAACCCAGTCGAAGAACTGGAGAGCTTTAGATGGAGCTTTAATGAGGCGGAGAGTTTGCAAAACAGTGGTTTTAGAAAGAGAAGGAGATAGAGAAGAAAGAGAGGACTCAAGCTCACTTGACCATGGCGTGGAGTTGATGACACGAGCCATGGATTTGGCTCTCTTGGTTTTGGTAGATGATTTTGCTTTATCATCCCATCCCCGCTTCTGTTCATCGGTACCGTCACTATGGGTCTTGCTTTGACCAGAGGAGAAGCACCTATGATTCCGTTTTCAGTTACAAGATTACTCATTAAGAACCGAAACAAAAAAGGAGGAATAGAAAAGGAAATGTCAAAAGGATATCTACCTGAGAACAGAACGAAGCTGAGAATGGTATAAGAAGAGTTGCTTGACTGCACGATGGTGAGAACGAAGACTAAGCGTCATTCCCATGAACTTAAACATACTACAACGAATTATTTTATTTCATTAGTCAAAACTGGTTGGTTTCTATTCTCATTGTATCAAAGTAATTAAACCAAGAGAGGAACATCTTCTGTTTTTAATGGAGAATAAGCAACAGGGTATGCGAGAAAGTACGATTTTAAACTAGGCAATGAACCAAAGTTGCCCAGGAGTACAAGGGGTCTTATGCAAGCCGGAAGCGGCCAAGTATGGAACCACCATCTACTTTGATAGGTTGATGCCTCGACGGCTCCCTTTTCTAGCTATCATCTGCTGAAATAGATTCTACAGTCGAATATTTGCAAAGAGAAGCACCCCGCATGGTTCTCATGGCTTTTGATGATGCCAGGCCTAACTCCCTAGGCTGATGATTGTTTGAACTAGTCCCGGCGTTGACCACAAAACTCATGAGCTCTTGAAATTAGTACGAAGGCATTTTCTTTGCATGGAAAACCAAAAAATTTCTGTACATACCATAACTGAGATGCAAAGATAGCAACATTATGCATCTTAGACTAATAGATTCCGTACATATCCATACGTCCCAGCCAATGCATCTACTTACAACATGTAGAATAATTCATTATACAAACACAGTCTATCTCCCCACTGTCATGGAAGAGACAAGCATAAGACAGCTTGTAATACGGCAGAGACTAACTGTAGAGGGTAAAGACATAAACACCAAAACTCCTTCAGCATCAAGATCATCTACGGTAATAATACCTGGAAAAGGTAAATGAAGTTAATTCACCATATGTTTGCAAATAGAAAGATTGAGAGAGAAATAGGGGGAGGCATACACAAAAATCTTTACACCATAAATAGAAGCATATTTTCGCAGAAGGCGCTCCACGGTGTACCACTGTGAACGATCTGATCCATCCTGATAACCAATACGTGGCATGTGTATTGAAGCTGTTAAAAGAAAAAAAGCAAGGGAGAAAACATTAGATGGCTCCAAATGGTTGAAGCAAGCAAAACTTGGGTTCTCCATAGCAGCAAATGAAAATTGAAATAATGCTTCATCCTATGATGTATGGGCTTGTTTCTCAACATTTTTGTGAATGAGAAAAGCTGAGTATTGTTGACTGGTGTTTGGTAGAGATCTTTTAGGAATAATTTTAGGAATTATTGTATTTTTGTATCTGATTATTAGGGCCTAATATTATGCTTTCTATATTTGTGATAACTTCTTGTTTTAGGGCTGTTTTAGGATTAACATGGATATATATATCTATATATATATATATATATATATATATAAATATAGGCTGCTGTAAATAATTTTTTTTTGACAGAAAACAAAAAAGTCTCTTGTTTTTCCTCCCAACACATATGCATGAAAGAAAAAAATTACCCTAGTCGATTGCGTCCTATAGGTAGTTTACATGATGCAAGTATCTAGCATTTAAGACCGAAATGGAACCAACAACAACTATTAATTTAGAAAGGGTCACATCAATCAATATTAAACGACAACTATTATATCTCCAACATTTTGGAGATATATATTAATGATGATGGAGGGTGATGCAAGATACATTACGTTTAAATGTCTTTACCAGAATTTTCAGCTGCTGAGAATGATGCCTTTGACAAGCAACATTCCAAATCAGGAATAGAGATGTCACTACGGGGAACTTTACGTCTTGGATTGTAAGATTGTACAACAGCCAAGGCTACCCACCATGGAGTACTATTTCCCTTGCAATCCTCTGCATGGCAGAAAAAGTAGTAAGAGTAAGAAAACTAGAAACACGTGCCAAAACAAAAAGGTGAATTCTCCAAGATATTTAGCAGACCATTGATTCTTATAAGATGGAGATCACCAAGATGAAGGTCTTGAAATTCAGAAGCTCGCTCATATGCATCAGGAATGCTAGCAGAAAGCTTTGCCAGAGCACCAAACATTCCACCATGACCCCAGTTTCCAGAATTATCAATACAACTGTCAAATGAATAATAAAATCAAAGATAAACATGAACAAGAGGCACAAGTTCAACATTTTAATAAACCCAGTGCAAATAAGGGGCCCAATAGTTCAGGTACTAAAAGGAACATAATACAAAGAACATACTTTCAAGCCATTAATGGTATGTCAAAATACAGGGTGCAGAATCACTTCAAATATTAAGGCAAAAAACTGACTTTCAAATGTTATGTAAAGTATGCAAATGATATGTATACAAAAGAAAAGATATTGCAGATGATTTATTCTGTATTTAATGTTCACAAATGCTTCAACAAAAAAGTTCAAAAATGAAAGTCAACCATCACATTAACTTGGCCATATTCGCAACCAGTACTGCAGTAAGGGCTCAATCTAGGATGAGTGAAAATTCAAAAGCAATGTCAACTAACAGTAACTTAACTTTACAATCACTATATTTCTAAGCAACAGAGACAATTTGTTTAATCATGGAGGAAATTACCACCATTATTAGTCCTTTAATGAGCATAATAATAAGAAAGCTAAGATAAATGAGTAAAAGAAACTAACCTGAATATGACAGCAGGCTCAGATGGACAAACTTTTGATGGATCAGTACAATCTCCATAAACAAAAAGAACTGAACCTGAATCTGATATCATATCTCCATCCACTGGCAAAGGATCTTGGACAGACAGTGAATGGTATCCATGAGCTTCCCATCTGGTCTTCTTCTTCTCCTCTGCCTTCTTCTTTGCAGCCTCAACTTTCAGATGCCTGTCCTCAGGAAAATTCCTTCTACTTTCCAACTCCATGATTTGATTATCACCTGACTGTGAGGCTGCCTTGAATTTTTCAACCCAAGAGAGATATGAAGCCTCATCAAGACCAGGATCCACACCGAAAGAAGAACTCCCTTTCATGATAACATCATGGCCATCCATCAAATCCCCCGCATTAATCTCAAATTTGCCTAATGTTTGTTTATGACGCACTGCCATTACTTTCTCAGCCATGGCACTAAGCTCTGACGTCTTTAACTCATCTACTTTTTCATTATTGATCTCAGTAGGATCAAACATATGTAACCCAAATATGATAGATTGCAAATCACCCATTTCAGCTCCTGCCATTTCTTTCCCCTCCTGGTTCATTACATGATCTCCTACAACATTATGACTAAGCTGCAGCTTCCTCTCTGCTCTCCGCATAATTACCTGCATTAATGCATCCAAATCCCAGGAGTAAGCATAATGGCCTTTAAGTTTAATTGGTATATATATAAGATCTCACCTCTTCCACACTATGTTCTGTAACAAGGTTTATGGACAACACGTGATTCATTTGCCCTATTCGATGTGCTCGCTGCAGAGCCTGCTTGTCCACCTGAGGATTCCAATCTTGCTCATAGAATATAACCTGCTCTATCAAATGAAATTAGCTGAAAATCATGAACATACAAACATAATATTGAGAAAATAATGAACACATTTAGGATGTGCTTTAGAACAATTTTAAGATGATGGTAGATCCATTTGCTCATCAATACATAGTTCCTTAATTTAAACACTAGTTTATACAATCAAATATCTAATTATAGTTGCACCCAACTAGAGTACTGCAAAGAAAAAAATCGATTCTGAAATGCATGGACAAAAGTATCCTAGCTCAAAATGTCAGTACCAATCCCACATACATGAAAAGTTGAGAAAGTAGTCATCCATGAACTGGGATTGACAAAACTTACAGTATCAGCAGCTACAAGATTCAAGCCAACACCCCCAGCTCTTGTAGAGATCATGAAAATAAAAGCAGCATTTCGGTCAGATTCTGAATTCAAACTCCCTTCAGCTGATCGTTTGCTGAAACTTCTTATCGCAGCAAAGCGCTCTTCAGCTCGAATCGATCCATCAAGCCGCTCATAGGAATATTTTCGTAACTCCAGAAAATCCTACATTGCAATTTAGATATACTATTATAATTGGAAAAATACACAAACATGAGCAATCACACAGAAGCAATTATCAAATACTTTGTGTTAGGGAAGACTAACCTGTAAAATGTCAAGTGTATGGGTCATCTGAGCAAAGAGAAGGACACGATGTCCAGAATCATATAGCTTCTTAAGTAGTTGATCCAAAACCATAAGCTTACCACTGCCCTGATCAGAGTGATAGGTGCATCTTAAAAAATCGATGTTTACTTTTCCCCCACAGTGATAGGAGAGGTGGTGAAGGCACAAGATGCAAAGTTTTTCAAACATTCTATTTTTACATTTTTGTTCTTCTACAGCTATTATAGTCTTGACAGACCATTAAACTTGATTTGAACTCATGATTAGAAAACCTTTATTCTAACAAAGCAACATGCAACAACACAATACCTGAACCAGGTGTTCACCCTCTTCATATGGCTCAGGCTCAATGCCAGGGAAGAGGTAAGGGTGGCTACATGCTTTTCTTAGCTGAATTACCTGCACAATAAGTGTTCAAATAACATTTCAAAAACAAAAAGAGATGAAAAGGGGGGCAAAATGAAACAGGAAGCATGCACGTTGCAACATAACCTATGATGAGCAACATTAAGTAAGACATGTAAGTGTCGAATTAATTAACTACTTTAAAAGTTTAAATGACAAGAGCGCTCACTAACAAGGAATGCCTTGAGAAATTTATGCCCTAAAATGGGCTATTTTTATTCCACAAGGCAGAAAAACTTAGAACTATAGTTTGTGCACCATCTCAGGAACTGCATGGATCAGAAGCAGCCTTACAGATAATTGCTGTTATGTAAGAAAAAGCACTATTCAGAAGGGTAAACAATCAGAGTAGAATTGGTGTTACTTGAGAAAAAAGCACTATTTAGGAAGGGTTAACAATCAGAGTAAAACTGGTGTTAAATGAAAAAAGAAAAAAAAGTACTATCTAGAAGAGTAAACAATCCAGGTAGATCTTGCAGTACATTAACCTCAAATCATCATGTAATAAAGTTTGCTGAATCTATCAACCAGTAGCTACCACTTTCCAAGACATAGTTAGCAGATTTTGCTTGTAGTGGAATAAATATCAGCCCCTCATAGGACTTCGATAATCCCAAAGGAAGCATAGCAGATTGACAACTCCAATTTAATCTTCTGATATGAGAAAATGAGGTGTTATACAATGTTCAAGAAATGCAGATTTAGCAGCCTCAGGATTTATTAATACTAATTATATTGCAACATCTACAGGTTCACTTTGTTCCTCTTCCCCCAACCAAAGGCAAGGAATAAATGTAAAAGCTTAGAAGTAAACATCAAAGCTAAAAAGTTAGGAATTTAACATACAATATTTTGTAATGACTGGTGACTAGAAGATCCAGAAGATAAAGCAAGAAGTTTTGGAAGCTCCCTTCTCAGTATTGAAGTATACACCTTCTTTTGCAGGCTAACAAGCGGAGCCATCCTATCAAGAAAAAGCACATTAGCATCAGGGACTTAAAACAGGTAAGTTTTTCAATGAGTCAGCAAAGAGAGAACTTACACAGTAATCTCAGTAAGAGGCGGGAGTACTAGATTTCCACATTCAATAAGTTTGGATTTTGTTCGTCGAAGCATAAAGGCTTGCAATATATACTTTAAACTCTTAAATTGTTCCTTGGTCTTAGATGGTGTTCCATCTGTTCAAGAAACCCAGAAAAAGGTGTAAGACATAAGCCGTGAAGCCCCTTACAAAGTCATTATGTACATTCAAAGCCAACAAGAAGGTGAGGAGGCAGCCACAAGACTTATGTAATCTGCAACTCTCCAAAAGTTGTAAATGCTAGATTCCAAGAAACAAGCAGATACAGAAGAAATACTAATCCATGACAAAGCCAGAGCTTAAAACTAGCTGAGAAAAGCAAGAATGGTTAAATGCTAGATCCAATACAGACACCATGCTCTTAAAGGACAAAACATAGACTCTGAAAAAATCCAAACTTATATAACCTATGAGGGCAAAAATGAAAATAACCTGATGAAGAATCTCCAGCTTCTTTGAATGAAGAAAGAAACTGGTTTAGTGTGCCAAAAACTGAGGGCATACAAAAATGCATCAAAGCCCAGAGTTCAGTGAGATTGTTCTGTATAGGCGTACCAGTCATCAACAACCGTCTTGGCATAAGAAAGCGATCAATAAGGACATTATACAGAACCTGTTAAGGTCTACAAATCAGAATGTCTTATTTCACCAACGTAGATCAAACTTACATAGAAATTAATACATAAACCATAATATCATAAATGAAGTGATCCATAGAAGAAAATGAAAGATAAATCAAGCTATCTTAACCATACACTGGAAGGATTTTTAAGCCTTTGAGCTTCATCAATTATAGCATAATGCCAGGGTATTTGAGAAAGAAAATCTTGATCCATCAATGCTATGTCATATGTTGTCAAGAGCACATCAAAGGGTAAGGACAAAACCTGCAAATAAAGCAGAAAATTCCTCAAGCATATGGCTAAAGAGCAAACTAATGTTTCAATACACTCAGAACCAGAATAAAACAATAATTTCGCCAGATTTTAAACAGAACAGTAATTCTGATCTTCTAAATCTCACAGCAAGAAACTCACATTGGATGATGACGACTTCCCTTCTACATGCTCATATATAGTCTTGCGTATGCTTCGCCGGTGTTCTTTCTCACCGACATACCTAAGAACTTCTAATTTAGGAGTGAATTTAACTATCTCTGACACCCAACCATCTGTCACACTTAAAGGACAAAGCACCACTGCAAAATGATTTAATCATTCAACAACAATGAGAAATCAGGGATAAATGGTAACACGAAAAACCCAAAAATTCTCAAGATTAAACAAAAAGGTTTAACTCACAAAATGGCCCAGGTGACTTCTGGTGGACCTTCAAATAGCTCAGGAAAGAAATAGCTTGAACAGTCTTCCCCAGTCCCATCTGTCCATAATTTTCAAATTATGGTAATTAAAAAATTATTTAGCGGGAAGAAGACCGTTGAATTTGTAAACTTTGATTCAATGTTGAAAAGAAGACATACCTCATCCCCTGCAATTTAAATTCAAGAAATACAAATTAAAAATTAGAATCTAAATATTTCAACAAAAATACTAAAAATAATAATAAATAAAAATACAACTATAAAGACAAATAAAAGAAAAAGGACCTACCAAGAACAACGTTGACGCCGAGAACATATCTCCGAATAAGCCAAGAAAATCCGTCGACTTGGTGAGGTTTCAGAGTCGCCCTGACTCCAAATTCTGCACAATCCACCGCCGTATCTCCAGCGCGTGAATCGTACGCAAGAACAATTTTCGCTGCGGCCTTAAGCCTCTGTTCGTAATTCATCTACCTCTTTTGGTATCAGTATAATTTTAATGAGGTGTTGAGTAAGAGAAATGGCGGTGGATTTTGAAAAGTGAAAGCGTGGGGCGAAAGCAAAAAGTCTCAACGGCCAAATAGGAGGGGAAAACACTGCAATGACCAAAACAGGCCTCCCCATGGATTCTTAAACGACGCCGTCTAGGTGTGCAAGATGCGCCAACGATCTATCGGTGCTGATCCACGTGGCTGTCATCTGGTTCGTTGGGTCGTGGGGTGGAAGTATTGTTCAGCACGCTAAAATGCCGGCCCCAAAATAACCCAATTAACCAGAGAAAAATGGAAAAACTGCAAACGACGTCGTTTATGTATCAATAAATAATTTATGCGAATTTTTTCTATATTAGCACGCATTGAAGGAATTTTGACATGTTAAGTAGTATCATTTTGAAGCAAGGCTAGACGAATTAATACTTGGTGTGATGTCGAAAACAAAGTCGAAAATATATAAAAAAATGAGATATAAAATGCAAAATCGATTGACAATAATCATTAAGTGAAGTTAAATCAATTTCAACTCAATATTTATCTATGCATATATTTGAAAAAAGTATATGCACAAAGATGTTTGAGAAACAAAGCTCCTCAATGAAACTTCCTACCATGTGTGAGAACCCCATTGCTTCTCCTTCCTAAGTTGTATGGACTTGATCATAGTTTGGTTATCCACGTTCGAGAAGTGGCTAAAGATGTTAGTAGCGATTGTCAAGTAAAAAGTAGTAGTGTGAACCAAAGGAAAGAGCGTGTAATTTCTCGTGCCCTGTTTTCGTAAGTATGCAGAGCAGAGCATCAGGGGACGAACAAAGATAGTTGACAAGCTTCAATCAAGAAAACAGAAGTGATGGAATCGGGTCAACTTAAGCTAGATTGTACGTCTCATAGTGAAAGTTCAGATTTGGAAGGTGAGATCAGCAGATTCCTCTATAGACAGCCGAAGTAGGAAATGTGGACATCTGGCCCACTGTCCTCTGTTTTCTTTAATTTTTGTCATTTTTCGTTGCAGGATCAGACCTACAACCCATGATGGCATCAAACTCGTAATCATTATTCCATTTAGTGCCCAAATTTTTATATTCTCAATGCAGCACCTTCTTCCAAGTACCTCTGGCCTTTCGTTTCACTCTTACACGTATGCAAACTAACCATTTTCCCAAGTGGAACACTTTCAATGGCTGTCTAAATCTCCCAAACCCTTCTGTTCGTGTAGCGGTATGACAGTATAGCACTCAGTTATAACTACGGAAATCGTAGCTAAGTACAGCATGGTGCAGACACCAAGCGAACACGATAGATAAGCAGTTTGTTTATAGCATTAAGAATAAATTAAGATATTATAAGCGATTTATGATCCTCAATCGTCTTATATGACATCATTTTGTAGTAATTTATTATGATAAACACCTCTCCTTAAAGAGTGTAATAAATACTTTATAATTGAATATTATTTATATACTAAATAAAATTAAATTATTAAATTTTCGTACACCTTGTTAGGTCTCCATGGTGGAGCAATTTGACCAATTTAGCTTCCGTAGGGTGATGGCCTTATAATCAAACTACATGACAAAGGTAAAATCGATAAATAATGATATAAAGCAGTGAATATCTATTGCCATAATGCCATGACAGCTTTTTTACCTTTATTTTATGTACTCTTGCCTTAACATTAGAAAACAAAAGGAAATAAAAGAAGACATATTTTGTCTGCCATTTTCATGGTGCAAAAAATTCTTCATGTCCTCCATGATAGACCCGATGCATATACCCCACCATGAAACCAAATGACTGGCAAATCTGTAATTAATGAAAAAAAGCCCAAGAAATTAGACAATGCCATCCAACCAACATTCTTGTTCTTATAGCATAACCTGATAGCCATGCTATAGCATATAAGTTCCTTCTGCATCCTTGGAGAGCTCCACAAATTAAAGAAAACTCCTCCACTCCCAAAAATACTTGCAAAAAATGCATGCCAGACCCTTTCCTGTCATTCCATCGGGATTCCATTCTCCAGGGAAACATCCTCAGCTGCATCAACCATCGTTACCAATGAAGCTGCCACGGGCCATATCCATTTCCAACCCTCCTGCAGATAATCGTGTTCCAGGCCCTTTGACACTAGACAGGGATGATTCTGTGGCCGCCTTTTGGGACTATCAATTTTTGTTCGTGTCACAACGGTCGGAGACGGCTGAGCCGATCACGCTCCGCGTTGTGGACGGTGCAATCCCCACGGACTTCCCTTCTGGTACATATTACCTAGCCGGTCCAGGGCTATTCACCGATGATCATGGCTCGACAGTGCACCCTTTAGACGGTCATGGTTACCTCCGGGCCTTTAGCATAGATGGTGCAGCTAGCGAAGTCAAGTTCACGGCTAGGTACGTAAAGACCGAAGCTCAAGCAGAGGAGCACGATCCCGTGACGGACACCTGGCAGTTTACGCACCGTGGCCCGTTTTCCGTGTTAAAGGGGGGCAAGAAACTTGGCAACGTTAAGGTGATGAAAAATGTAGCTAATACCAGTGTGTTGAGGTGGGGTGGAAGGTTATTGTGCTTATGGGAAGGTGGAGATCCTTACGAGATTGAATCGGGGACGTTGGATACCATCGGGAGTTTTGATGTGATAAACGGCCATGATTTGTTGCCGGAGGCTGAGAAGAAGGGTACCGACGGTGATTTATTGGACGCAGCCGCCCGGCTGTTGAAGCCGATCCTATACGGTAAGTTTGTCCGATTTGCATTGTTGTTAGGGGAATCCATGTCAGCATTGAAGATGACTTCTTTTCTTTCTTTTTCACATCCATTTGTTTATTATATATCCCAAGTTGAAATTAACTTAGGTAATTTAATGCAGTTAAATGTTGTTTTTTCCTAAATATGCTCGACAGGTGTGTTCAAGATGCCTCCCAAAAGACTCTTGTCTCATTACAAACTTGATGCTCAAAGGAACCGACTTCTTACAATCTCATGCAACGCAGAGGACATGCTACTGCCTCGCAGCAACTTTACATTTTATGGTTTGTCGTGTATATATGTGTGTGTGTGTGTATAGTTATTTCTACATAAGACATAGTACATAAAACTGATCATTGATGTCAGGATTTCTATTTGCTTATTTCATGTTTGTAGAGTTCGACTCAGAATTCAAGTTGTTGCAGAAACAAGAATTCAACATCCCTGATCATTTGATGATCCATGATTGGGCCTTTACTGATACTCATTACATACTGTTCGGCAACCGCATCAAGCTCGATGTTATTGGTAATTACTGATCAACTGCAAAGCAGACTGAGAATCCTGTAAACAGGATGGAAAATGAAGCATTTCTGTTATATTTAACTGCAGGATCGATGACAGCAGTATGTGGGTTATCGCCAATGATATCGGCATTGTCAGTGAACCCGAGCAAGTCCACGTCTCCCATTTACTTGCTCCCTCGCTTTCCTGGTAAATCTGCTGGACAGCGAGATTGGAGAGTGCCGGTGGAAGCTCCCTCCCGGAAGTGGCTATTGCATGTTGGCAATGCCTTTGAGGTCAAGGATGTGGATGGTAATTCGGAGATTCAAATCCAAGCATGTGCTTGTTCTTACCAATGGTTCAATTTCCAAAAATTATTTGGTAAGTTCATGTTTTTCTAGCGGTTTTTGTTCTTCTGCCTCATATGGCAACGATGTTGAAGTCTAACGTTTGAAGCATGGGGACAGGATATAATTGGCAAAGTGGTAAACTAGATCCCTCGATTATGAATTTAAAACAAGGTGAAAATGAGTTGTTACCCCACCTTGTTCAGGTATCTATAAACCTGGACGCTGATGGAAACTGCCAAAACTGTTGCGTGGAGAATCTGAATCAATGGAACAAGCCATCTGATTTTCCAGTCATCAATCCAGACTTTTCTGGCAACAAGAATGAATACATTTATGCATCAACTTCTTCAGGGTCTAGGCAGACATTGCCCCATTTTCCGTTTGACATGGTGTTGAAGCTAAATTTGACAACAAAATCAGCCTTTACATGGTCTGCAGGGGCTCGTAGATTTATCGGTGAGCCTATTTTTGTCCCCAAAGGAACCGAAGAAGATGATGGGTACATTCTTGTAGTCGAAGTAAGCAACCGATACCCGTTAAAATTTTCCTTTTGCTTAGCCTTTTTGCTCCTTTTCTGACATGATTTTTGTTGTTTTACAGTATGCAGTTTCAATACAGAGATGTTATCTTGTCATCTTGAATCCTAAGAGGATTGGTGAAACCGATGCCCTGGTCGCAAGACTAGAAGTCCCGGAGCACTTGAACTTCCCTCTCGGCTTTCATGGTTTTTGGGCCAATAGCACCTGAACTTCCCCAAGCACCAATTGAAAAATCTTTGTATTAAATCACCATATTATTAATTTTAATTCAATAATAGATGCACGAATATTGCATATCCAATTCAAAGAGTTAAACTCAAATCTCTTTATTTAAATAAAAAAAAATTAAAAGTTCGAAAATTTTGTAATTTACATCTAAATTAATAAGTTACATATTTAATTATTAAACAACTATCATCTTTAATGTATCAAAATTCTATCCTATATAAAGAGGAGCTATCCATCTTTGTAAGGAAATAATTTTATATTTTTAAATTAAAAGTAGATTGTGTATTGATTTAACCATAAAAAATGAATTTCAGATTCGAGATCTGAGATTAAATATTTTTTCTAAGAATCTTCTCTTGAAGATGATGCATTGAGGAGTACTCTTGTAATTTTTATGAATTTTTACGATTTTTTGAATGAAATAAAATTAGATAATTTTTATTTAATGATTTTATTGATGTATGTTTACCAAAATTCATTAATTAATAGGATATCCTTCTCTTATATGAAAAAGATATATTGTTTCAAAAATTTATTAAACTTCATTACCATAGATAACATATTTGCAAGGATTTAATAAAAATCTGGACATGACTAAAATAAGCCAAACATTTGTGGTAAAATAATAAATGAATCAAAAATAATTAATCACGTGCGAAGCACGTGATAAGACTGGGTGGGCGAAGCAGCCCGAACTGTCTGTGCCTATCGCGCTTCAAATCAGACACCCTCCCAAAATTTCCAAAACCCTCCATCGTTTGAAAAACCCCAACGCCAGCAATTCTAAACAGAGAGAGAGAGAGGGGGGGTTGGAGAAAGGAAGAACAGATCGGGGAAAATGTCGGGTTTCTTGTTCCCTTCCTCATCCTCTACTCAATCTTCATCATCATCATCGTCATCTCCGTTCTCATTAGGATCCTCCCCATCTCCATTCGGGTCATCCACTTCTGCATCCGGACCCGCTTTTGGTTCTTCGCTTTTCAACTCAAACCCTAGCTCCTCCTCCTCCTCCTCCTCCTCCTCCACTGCCATAACCACCGCCCCTGCATTATTGTCAAATCCTGCCTACGGCTCGAGTCCATTCCTCGGGTTCGGACAACCCAGCTCTTCCTCTTCTTCCGCCTCTGCGGCTCCCTCATTCCCTTTCGCGGTTGGTTCCGGTTCCGCGGCATCCCCCTTTTCCTTGTCTTCTTCTTCCGCAACCTCCGGTTTGTTCGGAGCAGCTTCTTCCGCAGCAACTTCACCTTTGCCTTTGGGCGCACCTTCTTCCGCAGCACCTTCCGCTTCGCCGCTGTTTGGCTCAGCTTCTTCCGCTGCAGGTTCGGGTTCATCCTTGTTTGGGACATCGATTTCTAGTGCGAGTTCGCCTTCATTTGGGTTCGGCGCAGCTTCATCTATGGCCAGTTCTGCCCTGTCCATTTTTGGAGCATCTTCATCGGCAGCGAGTACTACAGGTTCATCTTTATTCGGGGCATCTTCATTCACAACGAGTACAACAGGTTCATCTTTATTCGGGGCATCTTCATCCGCAGCTAGTACAACAGGTTCATCTTTATTCGTGGCATCTTCATCGGCTTCTACTACTCCTTTGTTTGGCTCCACAGCAAGTGCAGGTCCATCCCTCTTTGGGGCATCTGCATCAGCAGTAAGTTCAGCTTCATCCCCGTTTGGAGCCAGCGGTGGTTCCTCTCTATTTTTATCTTCACCAGCGCCATCTGCAGCTCCTACTACTAGCTCTTTTGGCTCTTCATCATCGTCTTCAGCTTCTACTACTAGTGCAGCTACAACTCCATCCTTTTCAAGCTTGCTATCATCAAGCTCTGCTTCAAATTCAACCACCGCTTCACCATTCTTGGCTTCTACTGGGTTCTCTTTCTCGAATAGTTCGTCATTTTTGAAGAGCGCTGCAAGTTCAACATCAACACCAACCTCTACGACAGCTCCTTCGTTAACAGCTGCTGCTTCTTCATCAAGCTCGTTAGGCTTCTCTTTTGCTCCACCTTCTTCTTCAGCCTCTCAACCTACCTTTGGTTATGGCAATGCAGCTGCCATGTCTAAACCCACTTCTTTGTCTTTTGGAACGTCATCGGCGCCATTGTTTTCTACAGTTACCACCACTACTAGTGCTTATACTCCAGCAGCTAGTACTGCTGCTGCTTCTGCTTCTTCTTCTGCAGCTGCTTCAACACCGGCATTCCCTGCATTTAATTTGAGTTCATCTTCTGCTACTACGGCTTCTTCATCAGCTGCACCTGCAAGTTCAGCTGCTTCATCAGCTGCTGTGAGTTCTTTTACTGGATTTGGTGTGACAAATGCAGCTGCTACGTCAGGGAGTACCAGTTCTGTCACTGGTTTTTCATTATCGACAAAACCATCTGCTCCTGCTTCATCCTTACAAGCGCAATCAACTACTGCTGCTCCTGTATTCAGTGAGTTGTTTACTTTTGTACTTCAATATTTGGGGTTTATTTATTTCCTCAATGCTTATTGTCTTTCTTTTTTTGTACTGTTATGTTGCCTTTTAATAATTCTTACATTCTTAATCTGAATTTCGTTTATCCCGTAATCAGTCATTTCATAGAATGCTAAGGTGCCTAGATCAAGTACCAGTGATTATATGTTGAAGCATCAAATGTGTATTTTTTCTGTAGGTCTCCCTGCTTCCAGTTCTGCTGCTTCAATAACTTCAACTTCCAGTACTACGACTGCCCAAACATCATCAACCCTTGTCGTAGCTTCAAGTAGTGGGTATGTTTTGGTTTCTTGTTGGTGGCTTCATGTTTTAGCCTTTGCTGGTATTCAAAACCATATCCCAGTTTCCGTCAATATTAAATTCCAACGCTTTTATTACTTAAAGTATTGGCTTTCGGTACTTTTGTCCCTGAAATTTTATCTAGAGAAATAACTTTTGGGAGGTTAAATCTGTCTTTTCTCTCTGCCCCGGCTTTCTCATATATCCTTTGACATTACTTGATGTTTGGCTTTTCTTGTATCAAATTGTTCAATGAAAATTAAAAGTGAAGTCATTGGAAATGAATGTCTGGTGCCTAAGCCAGTGGCACTATAGATAGGGCTGAAACTTTATCATAACATATCGTCCAACTTGCCTTTGGTGGGCTTGTGATGAGAGATGAATGTAGCATGTACAAGTGTGGGGAGTGCTAACTATAACTGGTCTCATTTTTGGAGGTTCTAAAATCTTTAAATATTTTATGGAGCCTTTTGATATTTTGAACTGTAGGAACTATTCCTCTGTTATTCTCTTTAGTTTTTACTAGGATGGCATCCTTTTTCTTATCATTTTTTTTGTATGTTTCTTTAATTAAAATGATATATTGTCTCTAATCTTCTCTAAACTATCTTCGATAAAAATGTTAGTAAAAGTTACTGTTGAATTTATGCAAGTCTTCTGGTGTAACTTCTGTATGACACCTCCCTTCTTTTTTTATATTTTTTCTTATAGGGCTAGTTTAAGTGCCACAGCTGCAGTATCTGCTACACCAAAATTACCATCTGAGATAACAGGAAAGACAGTGGAGGAGGTAATTTCCTTTTTATTTTATTTTATTATTTTTTCTTCATGATGTAAAATCCTTCTCTTTCATGTGTCTTCATAAGTTTTTCCCACTAACTATTTCATGCTGCCTGAGCAATTACGCTAAAGGTAAGTTATATTTGTGTTATGACATTGGTTTTGGTCCCAAATAAGTTTTTATATGCATTAAAACAAATCAAAGAGAAAAAGGCTACATAATGTTCACAAGATATTTGGAAGTATAAAGAAGTCAAAAATATGAAGTGGGAATGTGGAATATGTATCTCAAGCATACGGAAAGCAAACAAGTGGGACAATTCTGCCTCTTTCAAACCTTACCATCTTTATACTAGAGCTTTTCTCAAATTTCACTTTTTAGAAGGAAGAAAAAGGAGTAGTTATTTTTAGTGGATCCAAGATGCCTGTTGCAGGGTTGCTGTTTCTATTTCATAGCTTCCCCATCTTCATTCTAATTTTGGTTGCCATTGAGCTAATAAGCTTTTCTACTTTTGGGCTAAAGATCATCAAGGAATGGAATGCTGAACTTCAAGAACGCACTGGAAAATTTCGAAAGCAGGCCAGTGCAATAGCTGAGTGGGACAGGCGAATATTGCAGAATCGTGATGTTCTTCTTAGGCTTGAGGTATTATATTATCTTGTGAGATAGCATTCTTGTTAGTTTCATTTGTATGCCTTGTTGACAAAGCATTTGTATATTGATGTGACAAGGTTCTTGTATTCTCCTCATATTTACTGGAATTTAGCAACGTAATTTGTTGGTGTATATCTCTCTTCTCCTAATTCTAAACATCAATTCAGATTGAAGTGGCGAAAGTGGTTGAGGCCCAAGCTAGCTTGGAGCGACAACTGGAGTTAATTGAGACTCACCAGCAAGAGGTATTTTAATAGTGTTTTTGCTAGTATACATTTTGCTAACTTTTTAGCATAACATAGTTTAGGATTAGACGACCTTATGACTGTTGTTAATGCTGATTTGCTGGAGGAAATCTCTGCATGGCTATGAAAATTTATATTGCTTCAGCTCAGCATGAAATTGTTTGTTTATTTTTTGGTTAGTTATGCTGTTCTTGTTCTAATGGGCTTTTTATTTTTCATTATTATTGATGATTTTACCAATGTTGCTTCCTTATCTTACGGACCTACTCTTAGGTTCTCAATGGTAGGCCATCTTATCAAATATTGCAATTGTTAATATTGGTTGACGCTTGTTACCAAGTTTAAGTCTTTAACAATCAATTTCTTTTTTTTTTTTTTGTTGTTCAATAAGCTTGAATATTTACTGAATAAGGGCATGAAATATATATTCAACACACAACCGTTAGCTTTAATTGGTTATATTTTCTAGTAGATTGGCTTGTATGCTGGATAACTATTCTAGAAAGAAACACATTTACATTCTTCTATTGGTGGTCAATCAAATTGTTGCAAGCTTGCCTTCTGCCACGATTGTCTGCTCATTCAGTCATTCCAGGTGCTACTTGAGAGCACAGTTCTCCTTTTCTAGTGAAAGTCTCCCCAATATTCAGATGCAGAAATATAAGGTTTTCTCCTGTCAGACATAGAAAATATTTTGTTTCCAGTATGACACTATAGTTTGTACTTTGTACTGTTAAAGTTTTGTGAAGATCATATGAACACTCATGGTATGAATTCTTAAAGTGCCCTGTATAATGATTGTGTAAGCTATTGCTTGCCTCCTAATCACTATCTTTTGACTGTATATTCATGACTATATGTGTATAATCTGATAAAACCGTTACTATTTTTAAAAAAAATATGTTTGATGAATGTTTAATGCATCTCCTCCTTAGGTTGATAAAGCTTTGCTAAGTATGGAAGAAGAAGCAGAACGTATTTATAAGGATGAGCGTGGATTGCTTCTTGACGATGAAGCTGCATCAACACGAGATGCAATGTGAGAATTAGCTTGTTTTAACTTTAGTCTAGTTTGAGATCTCATCCCAAGCTTGGTCTTTTTGTGCGCAAGTGAGCTTTGCTTAAAATATATTCATTTGACGAACCTTATCTTGGCTAAACCGGAGCTGGATCATACTGTGCTCGTCACCTCTGTTCATATTGATTGATTGCAAGTGTAAGAGTATATTTTTTATTTGCTTTTCAGGTATGAGCAGGCAGAAATTGTGGAGAGGGAATTGGAGCAGATGACAGAACAGATTAAATCTATTATTGAGACTGTAAACTCTAGTCAGGTAACTGCTCTCTGTCTTATGATCAGACTTGCTCTAATTAGCCTTTACAACACAAGCAGAGATTAAAATTGCCTCCTACATTGCTTAGGGTGGGGAACTTGAGGCACTTGATGGAATGACTCCTTTAGATGTGGTTGTCAGAATCTTGAATAATCAATTGACTTCTTTAATGTGGATTGATGAGAAGGTTAGTAATCTTTTTCCTGCCTTTATTGGTCTCCTTAATTGTATAAAATAATTGTTACATTTGAATTCTTGAAGATTGAAAAATCTATGTAATATTAATTAGTGACATTTTGGGGGGTTAAGTTGGAAATTAGTTGGTCTGTGTACACTTCTTTGTAGATGTTTTTTGTTCCCTATTTACCTGCTTCAAATACGTATATAATGAAACAGCATCTTGTGACAGTCCCAAAAGTTATTTAGAAGTGAGAAATTAAGTTAATTATTGTGTAGTCAACATTCTCTTATCTTCCTGGATTTTATAAGAGTTATATTTCGGTACCAGGAACTCTGACTTATCTGAACCATTCATTTCAGGCTGAGGAATTCTCTTCGCGTATTCAAAAGCTTGCCATGCAGGGTTCTGCTGCAGATCGAGAATTAATGGCTCCGAAATTTTGGATGTCATGATCCTGGAATTTGTACACTTAGCTTGAATGCTGTCCCAAAGTTACTATGTAGTAAATGCAGAGCAAAGGTTAAATACACATTTGTTAATTTTGTCAACGAAATACATTTAATGTTTGACTTATTCCCCTTTCATAGGTTTGGTGCACTGACAACATTTTTCAGGTGATGTAATTGGTGGTGATTATAGCCGTTAAGGTTGGTGCAAGTTTTTGCAAGCCGATGGCTTGACCTAATAGTTGTTACCTTTCGTAGGATTGAGTTTCAAGGTTCACCTTCCCTTATACCTCCCGTATGTATAAAAAAAAATTAGGGCCTTCGTATTTCCGGGCCATTAGGCTTAATGCCCGAGGGTGGATATGATTATGGAAATTTTGAACGATCTCTGATAAGATGGGTGAAGAGAGTAATCAAAATATCAAGCTTAATCATACTGCAACTGAACAGGCTCTGTGCATCAGATATTGGCTTGGCCAATAAGATGAAAAGCATTAAAGCGAAATTGTTCAAGGCCATGGTATGCCTCTGCTTTGACTCTTTATCACCCTTTGGATAGTAAAGATAATTATATGCAATGAAGAAAATGTTTGAATCCGAGAGTAAACCAATCAGGTTTGTTACGTCTTTGATCAAACCCTTTGAACCCGAGCTACAATCACGATCAACAGTATGACAATGGAGAGAAGCAGCGATGATCTAATTGTTTCGTCCAACTGGTTTCTGGTTTCTTCATCAGGTTTTTCACTCCCACGAGTTTGGAAAACCTCATTCAGAAGAGACTGGAATTTCATTACGAGTTCTGTGATTTTTGCTTTTGTCATGTCCAAAATCCACTGCAAAATGACTTTGCCGAGGTCTGCTCCACCGGTTGAATTCCATGCCCTTCCATTTTCAACTGCAAGGAACAGAAGACTTCGGTGCAAAATCATACAAAATGCACTCATGATTGACATCGTTTATATAGAAAAGAAATACAAGAATTTCCTCCTGTAGTAACTCCATGCTGGAGCCTGGCCTGCAGGATACTCTTAGGTAGACAAAAAGGTCTTCTTTTTCTTTCTGAGCAGAGTTTTCTAAGTATGTCCTGTTCGATTTAATTCAATTCCATTGCATTGCTCCATTTTTATTTCTTGGAAGTGGCTATGTTAGCTGCAGGATTCCGCCTCATATTTTGGTCATTACTACATTTCCAGACTTTCATGGCAGATAAAAGCAACAAGAATCTATCTTCAAAACTAAAAAAGGCAAAGCACATATTTAGCCATAGGAGTTAAGCTAAGATGATGGCTATCAGAAACAGACCTGCAGGGTGGGGCAACTCACACAGCTTCCGAACCAACTCGTTCTTCCTAATAGCATTCCATAGAGCTTCATCAGATGATAGTGCAACGACCAGCCTCTACATGCACATTACATTCACATAAGAGACAATTTAGAAAATATAGCTAAAAGTACAAATCACAACAATTTCGAAGCAGAACTAGCAATTCAGGAACTAGTAACTACCCATCAAAATATCTGAAAAAGTTAATTCAAGGCATGAACCTTAACGGATGGCTCCTTCAGGAGCAAGCTGAAGGCATCGTAGGCTCTTCCAAGCCCTTGAGATTGCCATCGTCTTGAGTCACAACTGTCCAAAAGAGGCTGCAGCCATTTCAATTGTGGTGTAGATGAAGAAACCCTATGAATGAAACTGGTCGAGAAAGCAAAATTATTAGAAACGCTCCTCGGAATAAGTATAAATTCTCAAGAAAGTCAGAAACCGCTCACTTCTGGAGGGCAGCTACAGCATCTTCAACTTCTGGCTTGGACGGAACAGGCCCCAAAACAAAATTATTGAAGGACCCGGTTGCTGTTTTATTCTCTTTTCCATCTACAGCCTCTAGCCTTCTACAAATTTCACCATGGCAGGAGGAGGAAGAAGATGCAGTAGAAGAAGGTCTAAGTAGAGCAGTATAATTGGATGGCACTGGAAGGCTAAGACTGTTTGAAGAAGACGAAGATATGGAAGGAACGCTAGAGGAGGAAGAATTGAATTGAATCATTGGAAGCTCAATGTGCATGGTTCCTCCTCCCATGGTTCTTCTCCTTTTAGTTATTCAGTAATCTAAGCTTTGCTTCTGCAATTGCTGTTGCAAGGCAAAGGAAAGGTCTTAGGGCACTCATCTAGTAATTTCCAGGATTTTAGCTTTTCCTTTTTTCCGGGCCAATAGTACTTCTGCACAATTACAGTTGGTTGAGATATTTTTCTTGTAGATAGTATTCTAGGTTCCATTTCCTTTCCCTTAGAGTAAAAAACAAAACAAATGTTACTATCAACAAATAAGATATATAAGCATATTAATTACATTTAATTTAAGCAATAAAATCCAAACATATAGACTGAAATTGGGTGGTTTTTGGAAGACTGGGTGTGCTACCATTTCTTTTGTATAACATACAAAGTAAGTCAAAGCTTGAAATTTCCATCTAAACCCTTCACACTGTGCATTCCAACTTGGAAGGGTTGTGGTGTGAGGTTTTGTTTCTAAAGTTAGCCTTGTCCTTCTCCGTAGGAAAGGCGATGGAAAATTATTGAAGAAAAAGAAACTATAAAAAGGAAAATGAAAAAGGGAAATTGACTGATTCTTATAGAAGGTACAGGAAGAAAACATCCCCAGATTCGGAGCAGCATTTTCCATTCATATGATCATATCCAGCCATACGACAAAATGGTTTCATAAGCTTTCCCTGTCTCTCTCTTGCATTGGTAAAACACATGCAGAAAGTGGCCGATATGATTCGGTGTTTTCATTTTTGTAATATTGTGATCACAGATGGAGGACAGCAGTGCGCCTTCAAGTTACGTAAGGCTTACAAAGGAAAAAGAGCCTCTGGAAGATATCACCCCTGGAGAACTCAATCAACCCGTTCAAGTTCCTCAGGTTTTTCCATTGTTTAATGATCATTTCTCTTTTCCTCACATGCTCTCGATCTGCATTCTCTTACTATCTGTTTCTATTGCAAGTATATTGCATTTAAATTAGTTCTTGAATTGAAGCAGAGAATTCTTTCTTTATACATTGCATGGTGTTGGTTCTTTTGTGGGCTTATTTCATTTTTTGTCAGATCTGGGTCCGATGTTGATGCATTGAACAGATTAAATTCTTTGTTAGTTTGCTATTTGAACTGGTATGGCATGGTTTACGGGATACTTATCTTTATAATATCTCTATTTGAAGTGGTATGGCATTGGATTTCTCTTGCTTTGTTGATCAAAAAAGAAATCTGTGATTTCCTTCTTGGTTTGCTTCTGATTTTCTCTACCATTTTGATATATAGTTGATAGTTCGTACTTGTCCTGAATGTGGGCAACCTCTACCTCAAAGCTATGAGCCACCTGCTGATGAAGACTGGACAACAGGAATTTGCGGCTGTCTTGAAGATACTGATAGCTGTAAGAGTCCAATCCACCTTTTAATTGAAAATACAGAACAAGCAGCATAATGCCTAAAAGAGTTTTGCTAATAATCATGCTGCTCTATATGGAGCATTGCTCAAGGCTCATTTACATGAAGGATAAGAATAGATAATTTCTTGTCTGTTCTGAGGATTTCACAGTGTTGTAATTGTTGATCATTACATAATGTTTCAGGCTGGACTGGTCTCTTTTGTCCATGTTTGCTGTTTGGGCAAAACGTTGAAACCTTGAGAGAAGATATTACAAGGAAAGATGCTTGCTTCTGTCATGCTTTATGTGTAGAGGGCGGAATGGTGGTTGCAGGAGCAACTCTACTCGTCCATGGTATTGACCCTAAAACATCATTTCTCATTTGTGAGACCCTGGTTTTCGCTTGGTGGTTGTGTGGCATCTACAATGGCTTGTTTCGACAATCACTACAGAAAAAATATCATCTCAAGGTATGTTCATTCTTGTGAATATAAACACAGGTTGTCTGAGGTATTTACCCTGGATTTACAATCCTAGAGACATTTGTAGTTATGTACCCTAGCAAACTATCAGCAATGCTATCAGTTTCATAAGGATGTGAAACCTCAATGAATGAATATCAGCAATGCATCTTTGGAAAGGTAGAAGGCCCCTGAATGTTGTTCTGTTGCTACCCTTTATGTTTCTCTTTCTCAACATTAATTCCCTGGTTTCTGTGGAAATACCAGGGAAGCTGTTCATCCTAGTATTAAAAATTGTGGCAGTTGTTGGCTGACTGCTAGCTCTGTGCTGTTGTTTAACTTTGCAGAACTCACCCTGTGATCCCTGCATGGTTCACTGCTGCTTGCATTGGTGTGCCTTGTGTCAAGAGCATAGAGAGATGAAGAACCATCTATCTGACAACGCTGAAACCCAAATGACCGTTGTTAAGCCTCCTCCTGTTCAAGAGATGAACTCTGATGATCAGAAACAGGAGCCTGCATCATCATCTCCATCTGCAGCATCTTCTGGAAATGGTGAACACACAAATTTGGAGATACAGCCTGTATAGAATTTCCTAATCACCATCAAAACATATTCTACTATCCTTTTTTTTTCTTTTGTCCTGTTTATTTTGCAACTCTAAGCCAAGCGACTGATTGAAAGGAGGATCAGGAGGGCTGATTGCTAGCATACAAGAACTATAGTTTTTTTATCTTTTTGTAAGCATTGAATTCATTGATTAAACACATTGAATTTAGAAAAAAAATTGAAACTGGTAACTCATATATCTCATTGTTATCATGTTTATACATATATAGAGACCATAGACTGTAAATTAACAAAAGTAGAAGGAAAAAAGTGTTTCTTGGATGAACAGTAATGGTGAAAAATTGCTAGGAAATTAACACAGTAATCTTTAAAAATTTATACTTAAAAAATTAAATGTTTAAAATTTTTTTGAAATAAATATTTTTAAAATGACAAATAAATTTATTTCTTAACAAGATTAATGTATAAAACTTTATACGTTGATAATATATCAAATATAAATCGAAATTTTTATGTTTTATTTTTTAATGGCCTACCCAAATAAGTCACTAATATAAACAGATTGTGGATCATTTGCCAATTTTTTCCATGGGCTCACGGTAAATGCACAAATAGAGTGGGTCTAGACTCCAGAGGTAAGATCAAATTTACCTGTCCGGTCCTCTTAGAGAAAACGAATCCGAATTCTTCCCGACCCTAACCCGCTCCATTTTCAACTCCGAATTCTCCATTTTTTGATTTTTTTTTTGCAATCAAAATTCAAAACCCCAGAAAACCCATTGCCTTGGGTTTAGGGTTTTACCCGCACCAGGCACCATCAGCTGCACATCTATTCCGCCATGGCGCGATTCCCGAGATCCCCAGTCCAGCGCCTGCTTTACACCTTCTACTCGGCTAAAACGACGCCGTCGTCTTCCCCGTCCCCGACTGCCGCCCTGCTCCTCGGGAACTTCGAGGTCCGTCATTTCTCAGCGGGTAACGTCGCGCGAGCAAAGGACGACAAAGAACCATGGTGGAAAGAGTCCATGGAACGACTCCGAAACATCGGAATCTCGGCCCACATCGACTCGGGCAAGACCACTTTAACGGAACGGGTTCTCTATTATACGGGCCGGATCCACGAGATCCACGAGGTTCGTGGCAAGGATGGGGTCGGAGCAAAGATGGATTCTATGGATTTAGAAAGAGAGAAAGGAATTACTATCCAGTCTGCTGCCACGTATTGCACCTGGAAAGATTACAAGGTTTGTAAGAAATTTAAATTTTAGTTTGACCTAATTTGACAGTTTCTTTTACTTATTTTCTAAGCTTTGCATAATTTTTATGTGTTCTTGTAGATTAATATAATCGATACGCCCGGTCACGTTGATTTTACGATAGAAGTGGAGAGGGCGCTGCGTGTTCTTGATGGTGCCATTCTAGTTCTGTGCAGTGTTGGTGGGGTACAAAGTCAGTCAATTACTGTTGATCGACAAATGAGAAGATACGAGGTTCCGAGACTCGCGTTTATTAACAAGCTTGATCGAATGGGAGCTGATCCATGGAAAGTTCTCAACCAGGTACATTTGGATACATTTATGTAATGGGATCGATGTTTTTGCTCTTCATATATTCAACAATGGCATGCTGATCATGTTCGTGTCTGTTTTCAGGCGAGGTCTAAGCTTCGACATCATAGTGCAGCTGTGCAAGTTCCAATTGGCCTGGAAGAAAATTTTCAGGGTCTTATCGACCTTGTGCAATTAAAAGCTTATTATTTTCATGGTTCCAACGGGTTTGTTTCTATCTTTGTGATTTGGTTAATCTTCTTTGAGTGTAGGGCCTTTTTCATGTCTATATCCTATTTTCTTACCATCATCTACCCATTGCAGAGAAAAGGTTGTTGCTGAAGAAATACCAGCTGAAATGGAGGCCATAGTTGCTGAAAAGAGACGTGAACTGATAGAAATGGTTTCTGAAGTGGATGATAAACTTGCCGAAGCTTTTCTAAATGATGAGCCTATTTCATCTGCTGATCTTGAGGTCTGTTAGGGGAAATGATGGTTTTTTACTTCTTATTTTCTAATGACAGAAAGTGCACTTGATACAGCCCATCTACTGTCAATTTGAATTTCAAAGATGGCTGAGAGAAATACTATGGTTGCCGCTTTATGGCCATCATATCTTCAAAGTTTGTACATATCTCTGAAAATATAATGTGTGGGATGTGATGGCCTCTCACTGAATTTAGAATGATCCTATATGTTGAATGGTTTTTAATCATTCTGTGTATTTGCTGTATGGGTGGACGATGGAGGCTTTTTCTTGCCTCAAATGTTGAACTGTGAAATTAGCTTGTCTATTACCCAAATGTAAACCACAGAACATTTATCTTCCTATCTTCGTCAACCTTACATTTCTAAATGCTGCTGTTTTCTTTTTTCTTATCCTCATTTCAAACTTGGTTTGGGTCCTAAATTTTGGAGCTTGCTCTGAGCAGGAAGCAGTTCGTAGGGCAACGATAGCACGGAAGTTTGTACCTGTATTCATGGGCAGTGCATTCAAAAACAAGGTACTTTGTGATTGATTCTGTTCTCTGGTTTCTGTTAATTCACAATCAACCAACTTTTGTCAATAAGGCACTCATTGGAATTCCCCTTCTCATATTGTTTGGAAGGAAACAACATTATGTAAATAGTTTTACATATTGTCAAATTGTGAGATGCCTTTTATCAGACAGTTTCTCTTCTGCTCAGGGTGTACAACCACTTTTGGATGGTGTCCTTAGTTACTTGCCATGTCCAGTTGAAGTCAGTAACTATGCTCTTGATCAAACAAAGAATGAAGAGAAGGTATAAGATTGATACTACAAGTTCTCCCTCCCCCCAAAAAAGAATTTGCTAAACTGATCAGAAACGCTTTTTTTTATTATGTTTAATGCTCTTGTAGGTTACATTGTCTGGAACCCCAGATGGACCACTTGTAGCATTAGCTTTTAAGTTGGAGGAAGGGCGGTTTGGTCAGCTAACATATCTGAGGTAATGCTACTGCGTCATTTCCATTGATGTTCTGCATTGTATTAGTATTTTGTGCTTCATTTATGCTAACAGTAACTTATATTGATGAAGAGTCTATGAGGGTGTGATCCGTAAGGGTGATTTTATAGTGAACATAAACACAGGCAAGAAGATTAAGGTAAGTTGATTTATTGCTTTATGTTCTTTTGGGTCAATTTTTTCATCCTTTTTTTTAACTGACCTGTTGTATGATCATGTTGGGTTACACATCTGTTTTCATTGTGTGAATCTACCCATCCAATGCATCTTACTGGAGGTTTTATTTTCTGTTTCTTGTGTTAGTGTGATTTGGTCTTTGAGCTACAAAGAATAAGACGAACTTGCAGAAATAGCACATATATCAAATTAACATATGATTTTAGTTTGTGATTTGTGGTGGAAAACAGTTTTAGGTGAAATTTTGAAAAGCAGTTACCTGTGATGTATGATCATATACTTGCGACATATGCATGTTAATTTCACCTTGACATGCAAGGTGACTGATCATCAGAATTGGGTAACTAACTTTGGGTCCCTTTATTAATATAATGTTCATAAACTGTATGGTGCGATTAGGTCTGAACATGTGTTGTTCCTGGTGTTGTGGTTAATGTGATCCACTTCCATGACATGAGGATACTCTTTGTTTCTTTTAATGCAATTTGTTGTTTGTCTCTTTTCCTTGCTGTACTGACCTGATCTTTAGAGTTTAGTCTACATGCTAATATTTACCATTTTGGCCCAGGTACCTCGCTTGGTTCGGATGCATTCTGATGAAATGGAGGTCAGATTTTACTTGACATCAGTCTTAGTAATTATGTGAAATGTTGGATCTTTAAGCAGATGGTTAATTTAATATTGTTTTCATTGGGGTTTATAATATGCAGGACATTCAAGAGGCACATGCTGGGCAAATAGTTGCAGTTTTTGGTGTAGACTGTGCTTCAGGTCCTACTCCTCACTTTACATATTTCTGCACAAGTGCAAGCTTTTTTTTCTTCTATGTTGTTTAATTATTCATAGAGCTTGACTACACAGGTCTTCTAAACCAATAAAACTGTCAAAATGATTGTTCCTTGAGTAGACAAAGCTCTTGTTTTTCCTTTAACAAAAAAATAGAAATAAAGGAAAGGCTTTCAAAATATTGTCATGACGAACGGCTTTTTGTGTTTCCAGGAGATACATTTACTAATGGGTCTGTCAAATACACCATGACTTCTATGAATGTCCCTGAGCCAGTGATGTCATTAGCTGTTCAGCCAGTTTCCAAAGATTTTGGAGGACAAGTGAGTGTTTTCTAGTCCCATATAAATGGTTGTGTGCATGCACTCAATCATAGCTTATGGTGTTAAGTAATGATGAATCTTGTGTTTCTTTGAACTAGTTTTCGAAGGCATTAAATCGTTTTCAGAAAGAGGATCCGACATTCCGTGTGGGCCTGGATGCTGAAAGTGGGCAGGTGTGTTAAGCAAACTTTATTCAACGATTCTTCTTATACTGTACATAACTCTATTTTGCATTAACTGACTTGAAGTGACATTTATTTATTTATTTACATAGACAATTATCTCTGGAATGGGAGAGCTTCATTTGGACATATATGTGGAACGGATCCGGAGAGAATACAAGGTGTTCACCTGTTCTTTTGTTGAGCATGTAAAATTAGGGTTTCTAAGATTATTATGTTTGAAAATTTCAATCAAAACAGGTTGATGCAACTGTCGGAAAGCCTCGGGTGAATTTCAGGGAGACTATAACTCAACGTGCTGAATTTGATTATCTGCATAAGAAGCAATCTGGAGGACAGGGTCAATATGGACGAGTATGTGGGTAAGCAGTAGTGATTTGTCATTTGGCTTATCTTTTTATCTACATCTTACTTAAAATATCTATCTTGTATTGGAATTAGATGCAGTTCCTTGATTCCTGAATTGCTTGTGAGATACTGCTTTCCTTTCTGGGCTAGTTATTTTATATTATCAGATTTGGTTTTGATTTGTTTGTACAATTATTGATTGGTAAGATTGTCTAGTCTACCCTACTTGTTCAATGATGTGATCCGTTGATTTCTTGTATTGATAGGTATGTTGAACCACTTCCACCAGGGTCTCCGGTTAAATTCGAATTTGAGAACATGATTGTTGGACAAGCTATACCATCAAATTTTATTCCTGCAATTGAGAAGGGTTTCAAAGAAGCTGCAAATTCGTGAGTATATTTCTTTTGCTCCCATGTTTCTTGAAACTTACTACAGATTGGTTACTTTTGTACATAGTTTTGCTGTGAGTATGAATTGATGCATTAGTTCTGTGTTCTTACAGGGGTTCATTAATTGGACATCCAGTTGAAAATCTCCGGATTGTTTTAACTGATGGTGCTTCTCACGCAGTAGATTCCAGTGAGCTTGCATTTAAGTTAGCTGCTATATATGCTTTCAGACAGGCATGTCTAATGTGCTTAGGATGATATCCTGTGAAGGGATTTCTTCTTATCTTTTGGTTTTCCTTCCTATTGTTCTTTTTGGCACTGCATTACTGGATTTTCATATTTCATATTTTAACTTGTGAAACAGTGTTATACTGCTGCAAGGCCTGTGATACTGGAACCTATTATGTTGGTTGAGTTGAAAGTACCAACAGAATTTCAGGGTACAGTAGGTGGTGATATTAACAAGTGAGTTCGCTGTTCTTCTCTTTGTACTTAAATGTTATCACGACTTAGCAATTCTTGAATCTTTCAACATTTTCATCTGAATTTCTTCATGTCAATTATGTGCAGGAGGAAAGGTGTTATTGTTGGAAATGATCAAGATGGAGATGATTCTATCATTACTGCCAATGTAAGTGAAACTTGCTTTCTCTTGAAAGGATTGACTTAGCTGCATTTCCAAGCAAATGATTGAACTTTTGACTGCATCATCTGGTTCTTGTTGATCTTCTTCTGCCTTCGGTTGAATTTTAATCTTTAATCATTATGGATAAATCTTGGAAATTGCTCTTAAGTTTGTCCTTAGACATTGATGAATTATCTTGTTGCCCTTGTGTTAACTCAGGTTCATCTTTATTGAAATGATACCTTAGGGGCTGTTTGGCCTAGCTTTTTTCTAGCTTAAAAGCTATTATGAAGCTCTTATGAAAAATAATAGCTTTTAAAATTAAGTTAAAGTTGTTTGGTAAATTTTTTTTATAAGTTTTTATTTATATAAGTTATAATTTTGGTTAAAATTATTGTAGAGAGTATTTCTTTTTTTAAAAGAGTAATATTGTAATTATGTTTAATAGATAAGGATATTTTTGAAACAAAAATAAAAAATTTTTTGTATTTTTAAAAGAAGAGAAGAAAAAGCTCCTCATAGGAGTTTTTTCTTAAGCTTTTTTTTAAAAAATTTTACTCTTTAAAAAAAAGCTGCTTTTTTTTAAGAGTTTTTCAAAATTTATGTTTGGCCTGGCTTTTGCTTTTAAGAGGTAAATAAGTTAAAAAAAAGTTAGGCCAAACAAGCACTTAATATAATTATAGAGGGATGCTCACCACCTATAACATGATGTGTTAATTGTGTGAAGTATTCGATATTTGTAGATCTTCAGGTTGTCTGACATTTGTGCATCAGTGCCGTTTTGCAAAGAAAATTGATAAATAATAATTATTTTGTCATGCTATGGTTGTGCATATACGGTAATACAGCCTAGTGCCATTATAGCAGGAAAAGATAATGCCGCTTTCCCCCAGAAAGCTGATGTCATTTTCATGTCCTTCTAGGTCCCGTTGAACAATATGTTTGGATACTCGACGGCACTTAGATCAATGACACAGGTGAGGCATAAAATCAATTCATACGCAACGTTTGGGACTCCACCCATTCACTCGATATTGTCTTGGATTGCATAAATTTGTTTTCTTTTTTGTATATTGTAATATGTTCTCAATTCAGGGTAAAGGGGAATTCACAATGGAATACAAGGAGCACTCACCAGTGTCTCAGGACGTGCAAATGCAATTAGTGAACACTCACAAGGCCAGTAATGCAGCGGAATAATCAGGGGGAATGGCTGAAGAACTAGCCACAAGCCCTTATAGTCTTTTTGCAAGCCAGCCATATCATTTCTTGTGAGATTCATTTTTGCTATATTTATTTAGGCTATATGATCCATCATATAGTGTTAAAAAATTTTGGAAGCACAATAAGTTTAAACCGTCATTTCTAGGCCAACATAATATTTCATCAGCAATTATATAGGGACCTAGAAAGTTTTTATTATAACATTTGACATAATTGTCTTCAGCATTAATATAGATATTCATTGTATTTTATTTTGTGCACATTCTAATGTACATTCAACAGATGTAAACCCTTCATCCAAAAAGAATAGAAAAAAGAAAAAGAATTTGGAGCCTCGTTTTATTGAATAGATATGGAACAGAACTAGATAATGTATCTTCTTTACAAGGAATATATGATAGTATGCAATGAGTTATTTCCAGGCTGTCCCAAGAATGCAAACAAGACCTTACATTTTCAGGGTTGAGAATCCATCATCCATCTGCAACTAGTTAAATGCTTCTCGCTGTTTCGTGGGGAGGTCTAGATCTGACTCTGACTCACTGAGGGGTGCGAAGTACTGATCCACCATATCGTTAGACACTTTTTCCAAGCTCGAAGGTGCCCACTACATCACCAAACGATGAAAATAATCAGGTTTGTTCATATCAGAATAGACTAAGTACGGGACAGAATGGAGAAAGAATGACACCTTTGGTGCTAAGTCCTTGTCCACCATTCGTGCTCTAACACCCTAACAGGAAAAGAAAATTGATGAAGTTCATGAAGGTTTTGTTCATTTACTGGGAAATGGGAGATCAAAAAGGATTTTGTACCTCACAGAAGTCGCTAGAAATTTGCTTAGATATCGCTTGTAAGGTCATTCGGTACTCACGGGCCAAGCACCGGTCTAAGGTTTGAAATCTGCCTTCTCGTATCTGAATTCATTATGATGGCACCATTAACATTGGATGAATTTTTTATTAAAAGGGGAGAGCAGAGGGTGACGGTTAAGGTTAAGGAACACTCACCGATCTCAAGGAGACCTTTAAGCTCAATGGAGAAGCTTCTTTAAGTTTCCTTAATGTGGAATTGCACCATGCATCATTTGTCGCAGATGCCTCGCTTTCCTAACAAAATTGTTAACAATAAAATACCATAAACACCTGATAGCTTCAAGATTGACAGGTGAAAAATCCAAAACCTTGTTTAAGGTCTGACAAACAGAAAAAAGGAAGAAAGAAAAACTTACCAAAGCATCCATAATTTCCTCAACCGTGCCATGGGCAAAACATTTATCAAGCACTTCAATCCTATATAATTATTATGACTAATGAGAAGATATTTGAAACAATAAGCATAGGTTTTGGTTAAAAAGACCCGAAGAGCACTGAAACGGTAGCAGTTATAACCAGTAACAGGGACAGAGTAGTCCTTTGCTTCTTTAATGTACTAAAACTTATGCAAAAGGTCTCATATATGAGAAAACAAACCTGTGCAGTGCACTGATCTTTTCAGGATAGGTTACATCACTATATTTCTCCAAAGAAGATTCAATGACAGAAGGATCGTCAGTTACCAATTTCCCAAGCTCGTCATCAATCAGTGGAAGCTTCTGTTAGAGGAATAAAGTATTACATAACCAGGAAAGAAAAATAAATTATAAGGAAACAGAAACAACTAAGATAAAAGCCCATCAGTACTAACCTCAGTGTGTGAGTAGTGTGTTGCAAGCCCGCAAGAAATCATTTCAGCTCCACTGAGTTTTTCTCCTGTCAGTCCCAAGTACTCCCCTGTAAACAAGAACATATTCCTTTAAGATATTAGTATATAATAAATTAAATAAAATCAAGCTTGATATACATGCTAGAGCAATATCCTAACAATACCATCTTCGATAGACTAATAAAAACAGCAAAATAAACAAATGGGTAAGAAGATCATTCTAGTTATGTCCTGAACTCAAGAACACCGTGAATCCATGACGAAACATTTACATTACAGGTCCAAGAATCAGTAATGAAAAGCAAGTTGAATAGGCATAAAGGAAACGTACTGTAAAACGATACCTAAGTGACCAGGTAGACGAGGAAGGTAAAAAGATGCCCCAGCATCAGGATGGAAACCAATCTGAGTTTCAGGAGTAGCAAAAACCTAGAAAATTTTAAGGCTAAGTTATTTGAGTTTCCCAATAGCAAGTTGATTATTATGAACAGAAAAACTGAAAAGTACCCAAAATGACTATTTAAGTTCAGAAAGAGTCCCCTAAACAAGACGATTACATGGTAACAAATGCATGGCCAAATTTTCCAAAAGAAAAAAAACAAATACATGGCCTGCACAGAATTAAGCAACAATAAAAGAATCACAGGGAAGGAAAATAACCAAAATTAAATCACTACAACATACAGCTCTACCAGTTGCAAGCCGAAATGTCCCAGGTATTGAAACTCCAGCTCCACCACCCATAGTAATGCCATCTAAAATAGCCACCTAGAAACCAATCACTACGTTATGAGTCACTACAAAGACTTCAGTACACAAATCTCTATCCACGTAACTCCATAAAGAGAAAATATCGTTTCAATAAGCTTATAAAAAGAATCAATCACCAACAACACATAAGGATTATTAATATTTCAAAAGAGCAAAATTTGAAGCAAATACTCACATGCGGCTTCAAATATGTACCTACATGGTATATAAAAGTATATACCGTCCTAAAAAATTCCTTAGCCTCTTCTATCTTCCCTGCATTATGAGAATTAGAAAGGTAAAAATAACTACAAATAATCAATCATTCCATAAATCATGTTTAACAAGAAATCCCACAATTTGTTTACCATAAATTTGTTCATCTAGGTTTTACCTTCATTTATCAAATGATAAAGAGAAACAATATCTCCACCGGCACAAAATGCCCTGCCACTGCCCTTAAATAATTCCAAAAATTAAATGTAAGTTATCAATTAACATTTCAGTGTATTCCTATTAATATTATGACAATTAATACGAATAAAAAAAAGTAATTTACATAATCCGAAATTACCTTCAAGACCACAAATCCAATTTCCGGATCATCTTCCCAAGATGCGTATAATTTATGCAACCTAGCACCCTGCAATCAGAAGTAAGTTCCAAGAAGCTGTTATTCTAATCCAAACAACATAAAAAGGTAAACGTAGATAACATAATCTTCATTCGAACCAAACAGAAACTCCAAAAATTCACTGGAAATGCAAAAAGGAACTTACAATATTAGTACTGAGAGCATTGAGAGACGAAGGTCTATTCAGAATCGCTATTCGAGAGCTAGCTCTGCCTTCAACCAGCACCTTAAGATTTATCCATGAACTAGAATGAATGATTAATGACTAAATAAATTGAATTCGAAGTTTTCAGAGAGAAAGAAAGTGGAACTCACTTCATTTTGAAGATCATCGGCAGAGGAATTGATTGGAAGCGAGGAGAGGCTTCTCTTACACTGGATTAGACTCTGACGACAACGCCTTGATACCAAACGCTTTACACTCTGCATTTCGGTTTTGCACTCCAAGGCTCCGCTCAAAATCCCGGCAACTGTGGAAAAAAAGAGCGAAAAGACAAAAAAAAAAAAAATCGGTTTCAAGGGACTTGTTTGGCTGCTTGAGTGCGACACGCCTTAGCCAAGGATAGATCTGTACCAAGCTGGTGTTTGGAACTTCCCAAACAGCCTAAGCTAGTGTAGTGCAGTAGTAGTAATAGCAGTTAGCCCTTATTCCTGACCGGAGCAAGAGCTTTCGGGAAATATATCAATTGATGACTAATTAATCAGAAGTTTCCTTTTCTAGTTTATTAGGGTGACTAATTTATAGACTTAAAATCTCAAAATGCCATTGAAAGTTTGGATATGACGCCACGTGCAAATTGCCAACTCACCCACGTCGGCATGTGAAATGCGTTTCATTTTATTTTTTAATTTGATATTTAGCATTTTCTTTATTTATTTTTTTAAATAAGCATTTCCATATCACATTCTGCGATTTTTGTTTTTTTTTTATTAAAACCATGTGGATATCAATAATTTCACTCAATAAAATTATTGAAATTTCAACTATCCAAAAGTTAGTCTATTTATTTTTTCTTAAAAGTATTTTTTGTAATTTTACGAAATAAAATTAACATATAATCTTATAAAAATAAAATTTATTCACAAATTATTAATTAAAAAAATTACAAAATGCTATGTGAAAAAAGATTGAGATCATAAGTAATATATAAGTGGAGTTTATCCAGTTTCCTATTTAGACTCTCTATAGTTCTATACTACATATATATCAATTTTTTACCTTCATTATTATGCCACCATTATAATTTTTTTTTTTTGTTTTTGTACCCATGTGTTTCATTGATATGAAGATCTTTATTGATATATATTTTATCCTCTTCTAGAATCTTCTAGTATCTAGCATGAACCATATGCAAATAAAAAAGAAATGAATATTTAGATGAACAATACTTACATTAACATAAGAAATAAAAGCCTATTTTAACACCTGTACCTTGCTCGTAAACAATAACAATTTTAGATTTTGTTTGGTTGATATATTTATATTTATGATAAATATATATGTGAATGTCTATTATATCACGATCTAAGAGTTCAAATCAAGTTACACGACCCAACAAGCTAAACCTAAAAATGTAACTTGATGTGAACTCTTATATTTGATTACGTATAACTAGATTTAAATGTAAATTAAATTAGATTAAAATTAAGATTGAATCCATTCAAATCAATCTGTTATCTTTATTTTATAAATTTTATATAAGTAAGAAGTCATTAGCTTATATATAGGCCCCCACTTCATTATCTTTAACAAAAATAAGATCTACGTACGTCTTCAAAATAATTTCTCTTATATTTGTTCTTTCAAGTTATTTTTATGACACGTTATTGACACAAATCTTTAATCTCTCAAGTTTTAATATTTTTTAGTTTTCATCATTTTCAGGATTCAAAAGGATTTCAATGGTTGGTTTTTTATTTTAGTTTTAACAAATCAAGTAAGTGACTTGATATTTCCTTAGTGTTTTCATTCTTTGAAAAATCAGCTTTAATGTGAATTTTGCTATTATGTAGTATTTATCATATTTTATCCCTTGATTTATTAAATCAAATTGAGAATGAAAATATATATAATTATATATGATATATTTGTTCTAGTTTTGGGATATGAATTTTTTAATATATGATTTTTTTATTGATTTTTTTACTATAATTTTGCTCAACCTAGGTAAATCTATTTTCAATACTACAAGATTTTACATAAGACATTTTGAATTAAACATATAAATTTGACTTTGTGTGATATTTGATTTTATACGACATCTATTTTTGTAATAAGTGAAAAAATACTATATTTTTGGTAATTTGAAATATGTTTTGTGATTGAGCAAAATAACAAGTTATTAATGAAAAATCATGAATTTCGTCCATTTTCTCAAGTGAATATAACATAATTTAATAATTATAGTTATGAACATGAAAAGATTGCCATAATAATAGCAATCATGATGGTTATACTAATCAATATTATAAGAATACATTAACCGACAAAAAGTTAATAGATGCTTTTACCTACCAAAGGTTAAAGGATACTTTTATCTATTAGAAATGGATGAATACCTTTATCCACTAGAAGTGGTTACATACTTTTACCCATCAGAACTGAATGAGTAGTGAAGTGATATAAGAAAAAGATAAAGCTTGATAGAATAAAAATAATATGGAAAATGTCTATCATCGTTGTGGCGTAAAAGGTTATTGATCGCATACCTATCGTACATAGAAACATCTTATTGAACTTTATCAAGCATTGTTAAAAGCTAAAAGAAAAAATATATCAAAACAAATTTTATTTAAGATGATTTTAACTATGGTTAAGTTGATATAATACATCTAGATGTTGTTCACCTTAAAGGACCAATTGATCATGTGATTGGTGATTAAAATATACAAGAATGAAATTTCTTAAATAATTTATTAATATGTTTTAGTATAATTTTATTATGAAGGTGTTTTTATACATTCTCATTATATTTAAATTATATGTTTTTATTATGTATTTTCATAGTAAAGTATATATCTAGTGTTATCTTATATTAACTTACAAATTTCTTATTATATATGCATCTTATTTTAATGAAGAAAAATATGAATATTCATATGGATTATACAACATAAATATTAGAATGATTGAAATTCATGATATACTAAATCAAAAGTTTACTAATGATTTTAATGTTTGACATTACCAATTTAGCTATCTCGTATTAATAATGATGTAAAAGATTATTGAAAATTCATATGGTCATCTATTGAAAAACAAAAAAAAATTTCAATCTAATGAATTCTCATGCATTGTTTGCTTTTAAGGTAAATTAATTATAAGGTCATTACTAGCTAAACTTGGGATCGAATCCCTTATATTTTTAAAACATATTCAGAGTTATATATGTAAGCCCATACATCCACCATATAGACTATTTAGATATTTTATTATTTTAATCAATGCGTCAACTAATCAGTCACATGTGTACTTAGTGTTAACTTGCAATTTGGCATTTGCAAGATTACTCGTATAAATCATTCATTTATAAGCATATTTTTCTAATTATACAATAAAGAATATTTGTCTTGATGATGTTGAAAAATTTACATTTCAAGCTTTCAATGAATATTGCATATTAGTTAGAATAACTATTGAACAGTCTATTGCTCATGCTAATACACAAATATGGTCCAAAAAAATCTTTATTAAACACTTCCAACTAATTATAAAACCATTACTTATGAAAACAAAACTTTTAATTTTTTACTTAGGGGCATGCCGTTTTGCATGTAGCAGCACTTGTACGCATTATACAACCGAGTTGTCACAAATTCTTCCCTATACAATTAATTTATGGTTAGGAATTAAATATTTTTCATTTAAAAATTTTTAGATGCGTGGTATATGTCTCAATTACTACATCATAACACAAAAAGATTGGTCTTCAGAGAAGATTAGGAATATATATTGGATATAAATCTCTATCTATAATTAAATATTTAGAACTATTAACAAGAGATTTATTCAAGGTAAGATTTGTCAATTGTCAATTTGATTAAATAGATTTTTTAACATTAGGAAGAGAAAATAAGAAGTTGGAAAAAGAAATTTCTTGGAATGCATTATCATTATTTAATTTTTATCTTTACACAAATTAATGTGAACTTAAAGTTTAAATAAAAATTCATTTGCAAAAAATAACAAATCAATTATTAAACGTATTTACTAACCTAAAGAGAATAATTAAACCTCATTTATCAACTACAAATGCTCCAATTAGAATTGATGTCCGAGTAAGAAAAAGCATGCCAAAATGCGAAACATCAATCGATTTCAAAGATAAAATTCTCAAAAAAGATAAAAAACAAATGTGTAAGATGATAAAAAAAAATGAAACAGAAACTCCAAAAGAGACCTCTAATATAATTAATAGCATTCCAAAGGATACCTAAAATCATTGAAAATGAATATATCTCAATAAATTATATCATAACAAGAAAAGATAAAACCAAAATAAATTAAACATCAACAATACTTTTGCATATAATGTAGTGCTCAATATCATGAACAAAAATGAGGATTTTAAACCTACATCTATTGCAGAATGTAGATTTAAAAATGATTGGCTAATATGGAAAAATGCAATCAAGGTGGAATTGAATTCACTTGCAAAACAGAAAATTTTTTGACTTGTAGTCCATGCAACAAATGTTGTAAATCCAATGAGATCTAAATGGGTATTTGCGTGAAAATGAAATGAGAAAAAAGATATTGTGAGATATAAAGCACAGCTTATTGTATAAGGGTTTACTAAAAAACCTTGTATTAATTATAAAGAGACATATTATCTTGTAGTTAATGTAATTACGTTTTTATATTTAATTAGTCTGACAACGGATAAAAAGATGAAAATGCATCTAATGAATGTAACTACAACCTATTTATATGATTCACTTGATATGGATATTTATATGAAAATCCCTAAAAGATTTAAGCTACTTGAAGCACACAATTCTTAAAAAATTTATGTGATTAAATTAAATAAATATGTATAAGGATTAAAGCAATTCGAACACATGTGGTATAATCGTCTTGGTAAATATTTGTTAAAAAATAGCTATAAAAATTATATGCTTATGTGTTTTTATAAAAAGATTCAGATATGAATTTGTGATATTTGTTACTTTTATTGATGACCTAAATATTATTAAACTTATAAAGAGTTATCAAAAGCTATAGTTTACTTAAAGAAAGAATATGAAATGAAAGACTTTGAAAAAATAAAATTTTGTTTGGATTTTCAAATAGAACACTTGACAAACGAAATTTTTGTCTATCAATCGAATTATATAGCAAAAGTATTAAAATAATTCTATATGAATAAAACACATCTATTGAGTTCACCAATGGTTGTAGGGTTACTAAACGTAAAAAATGACCCCGTCCCACATCGTGAGGATGATGAAGAACTTTTTTATTTTGAAGTACCACATCTTACTGTAATCGGAGCACTAATGTATCTTGTTAGCAATATATAATCTGATATATCATTTATTGTAAATTTATTAACAAGATATAACTATTCTCCAACTCAATAACTTTGGAATGAAATTTAACATATATTTTGATATTTTCGAGGAACAATGGGTATGGGCTTATATTACTCAAATATATCAAAATCAAATTTAATTAGTCATGCAGATGCCAGATGTTTAGCTAATGCACACAAAACTCGATCTCCGATAGGTTACTTATTCACATATAGAAGTAGGCCTATTTCATGGCATTCTTTAAAATAAATTATAATTTTTATTCCTTCTAACCATATAAAAATTTTAGCAATTCATGAAATAAGTTATGAATGTGTTTGGTTAAAATCTATAACTCAATATATTCGAGAAAAGTGTGGATTGTCAATCAAGAAGGAACTTCAAATAACATTATATGAAGACAATACTGCTTGCATAGCACAGTTAACAGAATGATACATTAAAGGTGATAAAACAAAACAAATATTGCCAAAATTCTTCCTTACTCATGGTTTCTAAGAAAAATGTGATATTAAAGTTCAATATATTCATTCAAGTAGCAATCTAGTAGATTTATTTACCAAAGCCCTTCTTATTGCAATATTTGAAAAGTTTGTGCAAAAAATTAAAATGTGTTGTTTAAAAATCTTAAATAATGACTGCATTGAGGGACTAAAATACGCATTATACTTTTTTCTTTCATCAAGGTTTTTCTCACAGAGTTTTCTTGGTAAAGTTTTTAATGAGGCAGTAATTTAAAAGTGTATTCTTGAAAAGAATTATGTAATCTTTTTCTTTTACTTAGATTTTTTTATGAGATTTTTTCTTAATAAGAATTTAACAAGACATATTCTTAATACAATATATATTCAATGGTGCTATAAATATATACATGTAAATATCCATTATATCACAGTCCAAGAGTTTAGACCAAACCAAGTAATCAAGACAGGCCAAACAGCCTAACAAGCCAAACACGAGTGTAATATGATGTGAATTCTTATATTTGATTATGTATATCTAGATTTAGGTGTAAATTATATTACATTAAGATTAAAAGTTAATTTATTCATATCAAAATTTTTAAAATTATCTTTATTTTATAAATTTTATTTAAATAAGAAGTTTATAACCTATAAATAGCCTCTCATTTCATTTGTAAAAGCAATCTAAAATAAGATCTTCTTTTTCTCTTCAAATAGTTTAACTTGTAGTTATTCTTTCAACTTACATTTCATAGCAATATGTTATTTAAAAAAAATAAAAATTAATTGGAACTCAACAAATCCAAAATACATAACACTTTTCTTATGATGTAAGAGACTTCATTTTTGCAGTTCTTAGCTGCTGTCCAAAGTCTAAACAAGTCAGCCATTTAATATCAACAGAGGATTAAATGTAGCCGAAGCTCACAACCTACTTGCTAACTATTTGTACTTATCTAGTTACCTTGTTCATCTCATTTCTTACATTACAATGATTCTTCAGATTTGGCTCACATGTCCTTGGCTTACAACGTTCAGGGGCTTTGCCTCCATTCTAGTTTGTTATTCGCCTGTCAGGATTCAAACTCTTATCTAAATCTTCTTTGAATCGGGAGGTGTATTGTATTATCAATTGACAAAATCAAATGACAGGTGCCTAGATCTAAACAACTGAAAGCAGAATCAGACTGCTGACGATCAGGCCGTGCTTGGACATCATATGAAAAGAAACAAAAAGGGTAGTTTCTCTTTGCCATGACGATGCTTTTCTAACCGTAAAAAGTATCAGTTTCAGAACATTATCATTATTCTTATCTCTTACCTCGATTTCCGGCCCTTTTCGATCTTGACTCCTCGTCTAAATCGCTATCTATTCCTTTGCTGTGTATATAAACGTAGAAACCAAAAGCAACCCAGAATAATTTTATAACTTCTGATCATCAACAGCGCTCAACTGTTTTAAGAGCCCTTTCGATACAATGGCGAAGGACCCAGTTAGAGTTTTAGTTACTGGTGCAGCTGGTACGTACTGTTCTTTTCTTTAGCAGACTTGGTTTTGAGTTTGGCTGTGTAGAAACACCCATCATTGCACGCTTGATTAGTTGACAATGAACGCAAGCTTCAAAATGTTATTTTAATCTTTTATTATGTTCTTTGTTCTTCACCCCATAGGTTCTTTTCTTCAGAGTAAGGAGATCTTTCTGGTCTTGCATTTCTTGTACAGTTCGTTTTAGCATCTGGTTGCCTCGTTCTCGTTTCTGTAGATTCTTACGCCATTGATTAGTTGGAAGATAGGCTTATATATAGTCTTGAATTCAAGGGAAGCGTTTGTGGTTCTGTTTGATTGTTTGGTTTATTCGATTGAAAACATGGAGCAGGAGCATATCATTTTGCTTCAGAAAGTCTTGGTTCTTTTGTTTTGCGTTACTTTGTTCTGGAAGCTAATTAAGTACATGTGTGGCCTCTTAAACATGGAAAAGGAGCCTGTGACGATCCTTGTTACTGGTGCTGCAGGCAAGCTTGAAGCGATCCTTATGATTCCATCTTTTCATCATCTTTCTTCTTTACCATATCCTTGCTTTGCATGACAAATCATGATTATTATATTAGTACAGTTCTAGAACAAATTTTCAAACCCGGTACAGAATCTTACGCATATCAAAACATACTTTTACTTTATGTAGTTTCAAAAGGTTGATCATTTTCTTGAACAGGGCAAATTGGCTATGCACTAGTTCCAATGATTGCGAGAGGGGTCATGTTAGGCCCTGATCAGCCTGTAATTCTCCACATGCTTGATATTGAACCTGCAGCTGAGGCCTTAAATGGAGTGAAAATGGAACTGATTGATGCTGCCTTTCCTCTTCTCAGGGGTATGCCTGATGACTCGTCGATTAAAAATTTTTTTCTCCTCCCAAAAGTTGCTCATGTTTTTCTGGTTTCACTGTTTGAAAGGTGTTGTTGCTACTACGGATGTTGCTGAAGCCTGTAAAGGTGTCAATATAGCCGTCATGGTTGGCGGATTCCCACGGAAGGACGGTATGGAGAGGAAGGATGTGATGTCCAAAAATGTATCAATCTACAAGGCTCAAGCTTCAGCCTTAGAGCAGCATGCTGCTCCAGACTGCAAGGTGAGAAAACAGTCAACTAAAATTTCTGGGTGTTCTTCTTTTTGTTTGTTTTCCTTCAAATAAATTATTAATAAAATTTCTGGGTGTTCTTTTTGTTTCTTATTCATCTAGGTGCTAGTGGTTGCCAATCCAGCAAACACTAACGCACTTATCTTGAAGGAATTTGCACCTTCAATCCCAGAGAAAAACATAACTTGCCTTACCCGTCTTGATCACAACAGAGCATTAGGCCAAATCTCTGAGAGGCTAAATGTTCATGTTGGTGAGTTGAAGAATGTAATCATATGGGGCAATCACTCATCAACTCAATATCCTGATGTCAATCATGCATCTGTCATAACCACCAATGGTGCAGAGAAATCTGTTAAAGATGCCATAGCAAATGACGATTGGTAACAGAAATTCCTCGTCTGTTTCATGATTCATTATCAATGAATAAGTTTCTGAGTTGTACCAATCCTTGTTCCCAGGTTGAAGACCGAGTTCATTACCACTGTGCAGCAGCGGGGCGCAGCCATTATCAAAGCTCGCAAGCTATCAAGTGCGTTGTCTGCCGCAAGTGCTGCTTGCGATCATATTCGTGATTGGGTTCTCGGGACTCCCAAGGTCCAAGCTCCTCCTGTCAAACGTCGTTACATTCTTGATCTATTTATTAACTCCATTGTTAACTTTTTTGGGTCATTCATTCAGGGAACATGGGTCTCCATGGGAGTCTACTCTGATGGATCTTACGGAATACAGCCTGGAATTATTTACTCTTTCCCAGTTACATGTGAGAAAGGACAATGGTCAATTGTTCAGGGTAAGTTCCATTTGTTTCTATTCAGATGTTTTATGCCTGATGGCTGCATGATTGAGAAAATGGCAATGGGCGGCCAACAACTTCATTATCTCGATGATTGTTTGCTAATATTTCATTTCAATGGCAGGGCTCAAGGTAGACGAGTTCTCAAGGGAAAAGATGGATGCAACAGCGAAAGAGCTTATGGAGGAAAAATCACTGGCCTATTCTTGCCTTAATTGATGATGAAGAGGATGAACTCGATTATCTTTCCTAGGGAAAGTTATGTTTGGAGACTAAATAAAACTCATGAAAAGTAATAATTGGAGTAGATCATCCAACAGCTATGTATTTATGTATCCACGATTATCTGTTGTTTAAACATATTCCTTGTAATTATTAAATTACAATTAAGCAATTATAATTGAAAATTGTATAATATTCATCAAAGTATTATAAAAAATCATATTTATAAGTGATGAATCTCTATTTAATTTTTATTATAATTAAATAATTATATGATTGATCGTAAAAAGAATTATTCGAAGTTTACAAGTAATCAATGAACTTATTTTTTATTCTGTCCAAGTTATGTATTTCTACATCGATCTCGAGAGCATACAACTTAAAATTATTACATTATAATTAATCAATTATAATTATAGTTACATTTTTTATAGATAAAATGAATCCTTTTCTTATACGAATTAAGCCTTATCAGTGGTGGATGGAACGGTGTCGTTTCACGTCACCAGCTAGGCTAACAAGGTCTGGACCTAATGTCACCAGCAAAGCCCGTCCCAAAGCCCAAAAGCTGCTTAAATCACGAAGGGCAAAACCCTGGTCCCGTTGCCCTCAATGATCAGAAATTTGAAACTCAAGCCCAAATACGTATACTACTTTCGGGAATAATTGCAGAAGTTTTCTGATGAAGCTGAAAACCACCGTGGAGTTTGCTACGGTTTCTATCTCCGGCCTCCCTGCTGATAATTAGCAGCTTTGACTTGCCGAGAGTAAGTTGTTTTGATTTTTCCTGCATGAATCGATAACTCACAACGGATTGATGATTTATTGCTCTTTTACTAAGAAGAACCACCACCTGTTTGATATAAATACTGAATTGGATACAATTCAATCTAAACAGGCGCCTCGCCCTTTCATTTCTTGTCTGATTGTTAAGTTGTTCTGTTTCAGGCGGAAAGGGTGTTTTGTGGGGGAATCGAAGATGGATGAGAACATGAAACAATTCCATCAAGGCTTGATTGAGCTTGAAACTGAAGCTGAACATTTACTATTGGCCCGTCATCAGGTAACCCTTAGCTTATATACTCTCAGTTCCTAGAATAAACACTTCACCAAGTTAGGGGCAATGTAATTTTTCATCTAGGTGAACAATTTAAAACTTTTTGTTGCTTACTATCATGTAGTGTAAGATAGAAAAGTTTTTCTCTTCTTTCCTTCATTGAACAACTGAATGTGTTAAAGAGTTAAAAGTCATATTAATTGAAAGTGCAGCTGGTTGAGAATGATAAAGTGAGGAACGGGAACAGGGAAGCACTTACTGCACTGAGGAAGAGGGCTCGCACAACAAAAACTAGTGTCCCATTTCCTTTTGAGTCAATGATGAAGAATATTGGGGACCCTGGATCAAGAACTTTGGTAAAGGAGGTTTGTGCAACTTGCGGCAACCATGACTCAAATGAGCGGACATGGATGATGTTCCCAGGAACTGATGTTTTTGCTAAGATCCCGTTTCATGCTGCTCACACTATCTTGGAGACAGGTTTGGTGTGCAAGTTACTTTATTTTGAACACTTGTGTGTTTTCTTTGGTTTAGAATTGTGATCAGTGAAAAAAGTGTTAATTGTATGTTATATGAAATGATTCACTGAGATATTTGCATTGTTGGGTAGTTGTGCTGTAATCAATTATCAAACTTTTTGTAGACTTTTAGATGATTAGGTTGCAGTTCTCCTCGCCCTTATATCATTCTTTTTTCCCTCTTTTGTCAGGATTCAGGAATAACAATTTCCTTTTGTCTGTAATTATTGCATATTGCTGTTTCTTATGGCTGTAATACTTGCATTATATCGCCACTGTGCATACCCGCCAGCTCCATCGAATTTCCAGTATTTGAGTTAGCAAAAGAGGACAGGTTCTTTTTTATCAGTCAGGTTGTTTTATCAGACAGCTTGTTCCTTGCTAAAAGGTCTAAAATTAAACAACTGCAGATGTGTCCTGTGGATTATAACATGGCTAGAGTCAATCTGTTGGTTAGCTGGATGCTAAGAAAACCAGCTTTGCAGAAATTATTCAAGCATTGGTCCTTTACTTTGCACATTGAACTTGTAACTTTTTTATTTTTTGGCTCAGTCATGTGTTTTGAGAATGTTAAAAAGTAATGATTTTTGTTTTCCACAATATCCACTTTATAGTCACCTTATCATTTAATCAATTCTATGCATAGTTGTTGTTTTCACTAAACATTGCCATAAGAATTGAGGGCTCAGAGCATTACTGTAGAGATCTAGTTAATAGTCATTATCGAAATTTTTAATTTCCCATAGTTTTATTCATGATTCATTTGCATGGATTATTGATGCTTTTCCTTGCTGTCATTCAGATCAAGCACAATTGGATTATGAAGCTAAGAAACTGCAAAGCTATGTGAAGGAAAAATCTTTTTTGATATCAGAAAAAGGTGTCCTCGCTGACAAGATTAGTCCTGGTGTGCTTAAATCCTTAGTAATGCTAAAAGATAAACCATGGTAAGTTATATATGAGAAGATATCAGTCTATCCTTTTAGGAACAAATCGTAATTCTCTTATTCTGTGCAGTAGGTTTAGTCCTAGGTTTGTTCACGTAGCCTTCATTCTTTTTGTGACAACCGCACATGGACAGCTGACTGCAGTGTTAATCATGAAAGATGGGTTTGTATGATGAAGAAGTAGTAATTGTCACCCAAAAGTTTAGTCTTCTTTTACTCTTTCACTCTGCCGAAAGGAAATTTCAAATTTGTATTCTGCTCTTATTCTTGTTGTTTCCAGTGACTGATTCTGCAAAGGAGGCAGGCCTCACGATGCATATCATAGTCTCATGGTTTATTTTCTCACTTTGGTGTTGAGTTATTGAAAAAAAACATGCTAGTTCACAGGTGTAATCATCATCACAGAGACTGGATTCTACATGTGCTTTATTATGCTTTTAGAAACTATAATTTTTGCTGAGTTTGGTGAGGCTGCCATCTCCTTTTTTGCAGTGTATGGCCACAAATAGCTTTTGGTTCTTTTTCTTCACTAAGTTTTCTCCATTCCTACTTGAGTAGATTGTCAGGAAAGTTCAATATAGGGTTAAGGGACCATGTGGATATATGCTTTTACTAGAGCTGTGAAGTTTCGTGACTACTGTTTAAGCAGTTGAAGATACCTTGTAATGCTATAATGTTGTTGTTTTCATGTGGTCCTCCGCCCTCCCCTCCCCCTTCTCCCACCCACCAGCAACAAAAGAAAGGCCACCGCTTTTAATTCTTGAACTTTACATATACTTAAATCATGATTTTGTATACTTGTCTTTCTTTAGATGATTTATACTCGTAATCACCTAATCTGCAAATATCACTGTTTGTTGGTCTGCCAGTTCAAAAGTTTAGCAGCTAATAATCAGTGTTATTGATTGAGCATTGGTTTTTCTTATTTCCAGATTGTGCAACCTGGCTGATGCAATGAGGCAATCAAATAAATCAAAAGTACTTTTTTTGACTTGGAGTCAGCATTGCTCTTTATAGGGGTTCAGAATGAAGTTGTTTGCGATATCTGGGAAACTTCGAAGTGCTAACAGTCTTCTGATTGATACAGAGCTTGGATGAAATTTAGCGACCATTGCTGATTTTGTTGATTGTGCTGTGAATCTCAGTTATCAAAATGCGATGTCTTCTTTGAATCTATTTTGGTATACATGACTAGTGCTACATCTTTGCAAGGACCCTTTTTACCATACAGAATTGACTTCCTCTCTGAAAGAGGTTGTAGCATTAATAGGGATAGAGAAACCATTTTCCGAATGATTTATCATCTGAGGGGATGAATTCTGTCTTTGTTGTGATTCACTCAAGCAGCTAAGTTTCGAAATCATGGAATAGCATGCCTCTTTTTTACTTGTTTTTGATGTACCAATTCATGTAGTTGCATTATTGTTCTTTTGTATCTTGTATTGGCTAAGTTGTTAGTTGAAGAGATGTTGACAAGGCAAAGAATATGGCATTGCATGACACAAAAGGTGCTCTTGGCCGGTTCCACTTTTTCAATATAATATTTGATCTCTTGCGTGCATGGGGAAGGTGGGGGAAGCTGTTGGCTTTCTCCCCTTTGGCTCTCCCCTTTTGTTATCAACTTTAGTCGGCAGTCATGTGAGTCTTTTACCCTCCCTGTGCCAGGCAGCTAGCATTTAATCTTAAATTTATTGTTCGTAATATCTTCCCTTTTATAATTTTAATATAAAATATATTAAAATCAAAAAATAGAAATTGAAAAGCCCTTTTGTTTTCTTTTTATTGTACTCTTGATTGAGTAATTTATTACTACTATTCCTTATACTGTACAACCCTAGAATATATTTATTTTTATTTTATTATTTGACATAAATAAAATAATAAAAAAACAACTCTCTGACTAAGTAGCGGACATTCCGTACAGAAGAGTCAACGTCTGTGTCAGCCTTTCACCGAATACCACCAGCCGATCATTGTAATCGGACTATTTTCTCCTCTCTCTCCAATTCCCTTTTCCCTTTCTCTCACTAGATCAGGCTGAGGGTAGTTACGTAACTTCAGAGTGTACTCTCTCCCAGCGCGTGTCTCGAATTTATTTTGTAAAGGGGCGCGTGAGGCAGGAGGCTGGGCCTTGCGGGGATGTAAACAAAACTTTTCTTACAACACCGAATAATACATCGTACGATGAAGATACGATCGGGGATCGGCTTTCTTCCCCCTACCCCTTGTCTGCCTCCAATAATGTACCCATTTTTCTCCCTCTATTTACATGACAGGCCCCTGCCTCGCTCCCCGTATGGTACGTTTTGCTCATCTTCTTCTCCCTTCCCTAAACGCCAAATCAGGCCTTGCCCCAGCCATGCCCCCAATTCTCCAATTTAAACAACTTAGCCAAATTCTCCTATCCAGGTACAAGAGTTATTTATAAAAAAATTAATTAAAAAATATTTATAAAATATTAATTAAAAAATAAAAATTACGACTAAAGATTACTCTTTGCTTAAAAATTGCATCAGAGTGACGTTTAGGTGACATGTATACTGCCACGGCTGAATGATCGATCCTAAATACGCGAAAGGGCTTTTCTCTAACAAAGGAATGATCCCTTCTTAAAGTGATCAAACAATCACCATCCTTTTTTGATTTGATTAGACGAGAGAGAGAGTGCAGAATGTTGAAATGCATCGGGGACAGCATTGGAGAGGTCGTACATTATCAAATTTAGTTAGAACAACTTAATTAATCCAGGCTGCGATCTTTCCTCATCAATGTGCAGCTGGGCAGATATTCTCCTGTTTTTCCCCCATTGGGATTAGGGAACTAAACAACCCCCCAATTTATTTCATTAATTACTAAACAAAAAGATTTTAATGATTTCCCCTTCATTTTAAGAAGAGGTATGGGGGGTGGGGAGGAAGGAATGGTGGTGGGTTTAAACTTACAGCTCGATATCATAATAGATTCGTACTATGTGTTGATTCTAATCAATAATTTGAACACTCTTTTCACCTCTCGATTGCACTTCATGCAAGGGGCAATGGGTTCCAAGAATAGAGAACATAAGGGAATGCTGTTGTTCCCATTTTCGTGTATGGGTCAAAGCCATCCCTTCTTTCTCTGATTTCGATCTCACGTTTTAAATTTTATGTGTATATAAATTATTAATATTAATAAAAAATTAATAATCACCGTATTTAATATCAACTAATAATTTTTATTCATATGATTAAACGAAATGGTGACGTGATTCATGTTGCATGTAATTCATGATGATCTAGAGTTTGAATTGCAATTTAAATATCACAATCTGCACCCAACTTGCATGTCAATTATTTTAATAAAGCTTTTCGACGATCATGATGATTGCATTGGACTAGGGTTCTCACACGTACTTGTTTCCTTTAGGCCCCTTCCAAGGAAAACAAAAGGGGGGGTGTGTGGGGGGGAGGGAAGAAAGTCACTTGCGAATTAAACCAATGGAGTTGAGAAATAGCAGTCTTTGTCCAAGGATGGAGCATGCAATTTGGCATACAGGCGTCAAGGCCACTGAGATGTTTGGATTATTGGAGGGTTTGGACATCCAAAGCAAATTTCCCTGGCCATCCACACTTTATAGCAAACGACATATTTTTGCACAATGTTTGAACTCAATATTCATAGTAACCTAGTCACACCGCAAAGCCCTTTTTCTTTTTTTTATATATATATTTTCGAAACTTTGGCATGGATTATTGTATTTTTCAGAACAAATATTGGGTATGAGGAGCCCCATATATCAAAATATTTTTATTTTATATGGATGTCCTTACTTACCATACACACGCTTTTGTTTCTTGCCTCTTAAGTGAACTGAACCAGGTACAAGGGCACCCGTCAAATGCAAATAAATACTTTACATGATTTTACCTTTAATCCAAAGCCCTCATTGAAGTTTCAGTCCTTTGTCCTCACATCTTTGTGAGAAGAAAAAAAAAACTCTTAAGTTTTACATAAAAAAACTTAATTTTTTTATTTGTATTAGTATAAATATTAAATTTTAATAAAAAAATTAATAATAATCACACTTATATACATTGTAATTTTTTATTTATATTGATCGTGTTATTTATTACGTATGTTATATGTCACATGAATAAATCTGACAACTATTAATTTTTTATTAAAATTAAAATCTTATGTGAGTACAAATTAAAAATTATATCTAAAGTATAAATTTTACTAATTATTAGAGTGCAAATGGATATTACTATATAGAAATAGGAAACAGACGGTTGCTGTGAAACAGGTAACACTCGCGAGTTGGAATTGACATTCATATGAATCTAAGTACAATCTTTATGGAGATTCCAATATTAAATTAAACCAAGATAAAAACTAGACTTATTCCTCGTGTCGATATGCAACAGTTGGGGGTGGGGGGGGAGAGAGTGGGCTAGAGGGTGGTGGTAAAGTTTTAAGAAGCAAAAGAGAAATGATGACCCTTTCTTCTGGCTTCTAGGGGCAATTGATCAAAGCAGGCGGGTGAAGTGGGACCCTGAGGTTTAAAGATCACCGCGTGGCGTTTCACTGCAGAGAGAAAAACCAACCACACGGTTATTCGCATTACTGTCTGGAGACTGAACCCCCAAACAGATGCCCCCCTCTCTTCCCCAATTCCCTAACTAGTTGGACTAAGGAAAGACGGGGAGAAAGAAAACGAAAGATTAAGGCCAACCCCTCTCTTTCTCTCTCTCTCTCTCTCTGAGTCGCTCTCCCCTCCATTTTCCTACCTTTTTACACGGAATTTCATTGCACTGTATACTCATTTGTGTTTTAGCTGCCCCACAAATACGTTGCCATCACATGGGTTGAAGGGTAATTTTCTCAGTCTTCCACATTGTCCATAGTCACCAATCACTTCTGCGCAAGCCGCCTCATAACCCAGTTTCTCACAGACAGTCCTCCACCTAGAGAGAGAGAGCGAGAGAGAGAGAGAGAGAGACAGAAAGAGCTAACTCAAGTTGGCTTTTAAGAGGGAGGGAAAAATGAGTGAGCTTTAAAGATTAGATAGATAGATAGAGTGCAGAGAGAGAGAGAGAGAGAGAGAGAGAGGGGGCTTAATGAACTTGCCAGCAGAGTGGGGAAATGAAGAATTGAAGAGTTGAACTCTCTGGGGAATGGCAATTTGAGTTCAGGGTTTGGAAATTCGCAACCCAAGACGTGTAAGGTGAGTTGTTTTTGGGTTTAACTCTTTGCTTTCTTTTTCATTTTTATTCTTTTTCTTGGGGGGCTGAAACCACCTTGAACACCGACATGTCCCCTCCCCGAAAAGCTATGCTACTATCCTCCCATAGCACTCTCTGAAAAGCTAACCATTAAAACCCCAAAAACAAACTTTTCTTGTTCTTCTTTCCCTTCAATTATCTCTTGTGAAAGCTGACACATTTCCCATCTCTCTCTATCTCTAACTCTTTGCTTCCTTTGTCTGTTTCATCTATTATTCTTTGATGTTTGTTGTTGACAGATCATTAGTTGCAATCATAGGGACAAATTAAAAAAAAAAACGAAGCCGTTAGCTCGCCGGAACAAGGGGGCGAAAGGGGGTTTGTCTTGAAAGTTTGCAACTTTGACAAAATGTTGGACTATGAATGGGGAAACCCGTCGGCAATAATACTATCGGGTGAAGAGCCTAACCAAGAATCGGACCCGAACCGTCAGATTTTCGAACACTATGCCACCACTGCCACCACCCAGCAATCTTTCAACGAAACTCTCCTTTCCCATCAACACAGCACTGCCTTTTCTCACCAACACCATTTCCATAACCCTAACCAAGCTCAAGCTCAACCCCAACCCCACGCCACTCTTCACTCCCTATACGACCCACGCGCCTACTCTGGCACTTCGGCTTACTCCACACCCCACCCTTCCTTGCTCTCCCTGGACCCGGTTTCCGGCGCCGGAGGAAGCGGAGGCGGTTACTTTCTGGTTCCCAAGACGGAGGAAGTTTCCAGACCTGTTGATTTCACAGCAAGGATTGGTCTCAACTTAGGTGGCCGTACGTATTTTTCCTCCGCCGAGGATGACTTTGTGAACCGGCTTTATCGCAGGTCTAGACCAGGAGATCCTAGTTCGACCAACTCCCCTAGGTGCCAAGCCGAGGGCTGCAATGCCGATCTTACCCACGCCAAGCACTACCATCGCCGCCACAAAGTCTGCGAGTTCCATTCCAAGGCTTCCACCGTCATTGCCGCAGGGTTGACTCAACGATTCTGCCAGCAGTGCAGCAGGTTGAGAAATTTACAGAAATGCCATTTCCCATTTTGCAGTAATTATCATGTAGATTATAGTGTTCGATAAGCTCTCCGGTGGGAGGAGGGATGAGGATAATGATGTGTTTTCGGAATGACGGAAGTGCCCCTGTAGATATCTGCGAGGGCCAATGATTGCCGGCCCGTACGTGGGGTGATCCCGAGGGCATTTGTGTCCGTAAAAGTTCCCTGTTCTTTGCATTTACGTACCGTTTGCTTTGCTACTTATAGTAGGCTGTCATTAACTGAAAGACACATTTAATTAGCGTCAAATCACAGAAACACCCTCAACATGCATTCATGTTTTCACCCTCCCTGCAATACGTTACCGCAGTTCGTCAAAAAAATCTTCTTCTTTTTTTTTTTTTTTAGTAATTTTGTTTCTGTCTTTTCTTTTGTTTGAAAACCATGGAGGAGGATTGAGCTGACGAAAGTGCTCCGGGGAATCATGTCCCGAGGCCAATGATTGGTTCTCCCGTACTTGTGGAAATCCCGAGAGCATTATCGTCTTCAGGATCATGCTATTTCCCCCCTCGACATGTCCTGTTGTGTTGGCTTTGTTCAACTCAAACCAATTGATAAAACTGCACTACTGCTTGGTTTCGATTAACGTTTGGGTTCTCAAAACTTTTCCACAGATTCCATCTCCTCTCGGAGTTCGACAACGGAAAGCGTAGCTGTCGAAAGAGATTGGCCGATCACAATCGTCGCAGGCGAAAGTCTCAACAACAACAACAACAACAACAACCCAATAATCAAGAAAACCAGAAGCCCCTCCTGCTCGAAAATGGCCGCAATTCCTCCGCTGATAACCCCCCAAGTAAGTCGTTTTCGGATAGGCAAGATTCTTTTCTTTTTTTTTTTTTTTTTTTTGAGGGAGGTTTCTTAGTTGGAGAATTTTTTTTTTGTTTTCGGTGAATTTTCATAGGGTCGCCGCCTGATTCTGGGATTCAGTCTTCTTCTTCCGTGACGGTGGCAGTTTCGCCACCGCGGATGTCATTGGATTGTTTCAGGCAAAGACCTTTCAATGCAACGGCATCTTCATCATCATCAAGCACTCTTTTTTTCTCAAGTGGGTAACTAGAAATCTCAATAAGTAATGCCATTGAAATGTATGGAGATGGGAGAGAAGCCATGGAAATTAAGCTTATGCAAATAACAAGTTGATTAAATGTCTCTAGTGTTCTTCTCTTCACTTTTTTCTCTGAATTTCAATGTTTAATATCAGTTTGTGTTGGCTTATGCTAACATCAAAAAAAATTTGGACTGATAGATAATCTAATATATATTTATTTTTTTTTTGCTGCAAATATATTCCCAATTGTGTACTAAAATTCTAGTTCCCAATGTTTGTATTCTGTGCATGGAATATAATTTTGGAAGAGATGGGAAATTTGGACAGACATTGATCAAAGAAATTTTCTTTTTAGGTAGTGTATAGTTTAGGCAGCAACAGGCTGTGCACTTTGCAGGTTTATTTTTGCATTTTGGGAATGGCATTATTATCCTTTTGTCTGCTACTGGAATTTGCCCGGAAAATACATAAAGAAAAAGAGAGAAAGCGAGAGAGAGAGAGACATGGTACGAATTTTCTGGGAAAATTGAAAGTTAAAGGGAGAGGGAGTGACGGACTAGGGAGGGAGGAGGCTAAGCAATCAAGCTGTCTCCTCTATGGAGGCTGGACGTACCAAAGCAAGGTTATCATGTAGGAAAATCAGTCTGATGTCTCAGAATATCTCTTTCTCTCTCTCGCTCTGTCATACGATCATCATCATCATCATTTCTGTGTGGCTATGTTTTTGTTAGGAGTTGGGATAATGGTAAAGATGTTAAAAGAAAGTGGCCCATGGCTTGGGCCTTGGGGCCTACCCTAAGACAGAGAATCGCCTTCCTAGATCTCTAACTTGCAAAATTTAACCTTTGATTTGATCGGTCGCGACCGGTATAACTTGCTCAAGGCAATTACCCACATTTCCTTTGTAACTCCCTGCCTTCGACTTTGAATAATTACCCTCTCACATAAACCGAAAAAAAGGGTGTCAAGTTCCTACCCTTGATTCCGCATAACAAACGATGTATGCCCCAAAAAAAATAATTTCTGCTGTCGATGGTGCTTGACACTCTCCTCCTAGCTTTTCTCGTCCGTACAGTAAGTTCAAAGCTAGGCGTACCGTAATGTTTTGTTCCACGACAAAACAAAAGGTGATGAAAGTGAGCTTAGGGCAAAGCCCAGTTCTTATTTTTCTGGTCACACGACATTCGGGAGATGAAAGTTGGCACTTTGTTCCTAATGATGATTACAAAAGTGATGGATGATTGAGATCTTGTGTTTGTTTTTATTCCGATGCCCCCCTCCCTTCCTTTCGTGAAAATTATGTGTTCAAATCATTTGGAAACCTCCTTGCAACTTCGAGGAAATTTAATTGTGGGTCCTTTCACTTTTCTTAAAAAATTATTTGTTCCCACTTAAGGGTGTCATTGTTTTTGAACTTCAACCCTAATCTCTTGTTGTTAGTTTTGTTCTCCAAATATACCCAAAGGTCTAATTCGCAATTTCTAAGAAAGAAGAATCTTACCAAGAGATGTCGCGTTCCAACTTCTTTGATTTGAATTGGCGATGTCACGCTGCATTATAGAGGAACTTTAATTAACACTATCGAGTTCATAATGAAAATAACTACATTTATTGCATTACTAGTCGTTGTTGACCACCCTACTTACTTTTCTTTTGTAAGTGTTTGGTGTGGTTCGAATTTAATCTGATATCAACTTATCATGAGATTGTTTCTTTCTTTTCAAAAAACTAACTTGATAAACTATATAGTATTCACATTTATAACTGTCTCAGTGTCCTCCTACCTACTTTATAAGAGATTGAATTATCCCATTTTAACTTTTCTAAATAGCTGAGCCTGACACTAAAGAAGACTAATTCAACTCACTAGCTAAAACACATGTATGTATGTATATACATATATTTGACCATATTTTTTGGTGAAATCAAAATTTAACTCTGATTAAGTACATAATTATTTTAATCAAAACAATGTTCCACCCTCTATGTGGATGAGACAATAGTCTTTATATTCATGAATACCGCATGATTTTTTATCTTATCTCTTTGGTTTACTGGAGAGAAACCGTGGGTACAAAGGCAGAGGGACAGGGCTATTGGGGGGCTGTCCCCTTAAAATTTTAAAATTTAATAAATTTTTGTTTTTTTTTTAATTTTATAATTTGTTTATTTATTTTTAAAAAATTTTATAACTTTATTCATATAAATATTAAATTTTTTATTTTCATCCTCTCAAAAATAAAATTTGGACTCCATCACTACATGAGTTAAGTTAGTACTAAACTTGGAAAGCAAATGCTGTATTCCTCACGTCACTGGTGCGTGTGTATAGATTTCAATTACTCCTTGGTTAAAAAGAAAGAAAAAATTTTCCATGGGGCCAATCCCTGCCGCTCACTCCTCTCAGGTGCATCTACTGCAAAGTTCTGAATCTAGCCGACAGTTCGTGGATTCACATTGTTCGTACAACTGGTTGGCAACCATGAACAAATAATTGCGACTTTGCTCGTTTATTTGCGGGGCACATGATTAGTTATTTACATTCTTTATGAACTTTTAAATCTTTTTTTTTAATTCTCGAGAACCAAATAAAAATTTGTTGAAGTTTCTTGTTTACGTTTGATGATATTTTTTTTAATTTTACTCGATAAAATTAATAATTTAAACATTGATGAGAATAAAAATTACTTATAATGATATTCACATAATGTCAATAAAAAAATTATAAAAGGTGTAAAAATTATAATTATAAAAGTTTGCTGACTATATGTGAGTGATTGAATAACCGGCGGATGCACTTAAATGTGTGAAAAACAAAGTAACAAAGGAAAAAGGGGAAGAGTTGTGAACCCAACAGACGAAAGTAGTAATAAAGCCAAGGTGCTGCTGGCACCAATGGCTGTAGCCAGCACATGAATGAGTCTATGGTGGGACATGGCCCACTTAACTTACGGACCAGAAAGTGGACACTTGGCTGTGGTTTTGACCCTTGAGCTGCTCTTCCCAACCGTTGGCTCTGTTGCTTGGGTTCTAACCTTTTCTCCGAATAAGATAAAATAATATAAAAAAATTAATGAAAACATCAAAAGTCCAATTGCACAGATTGTAGGATAGAAATCCTCGGTCTCCATTCAGTATCTCGTTTATATTTATTTCATAGAATTATATTTCGATTTTTAATTCTAATAATAAAAACAAATAATTAAACAATAAAAGTGATTTTAATATAAAAAAATTTATTAAATACATGAAATAAAATTATGAAAATGATATATTCACTACCTCATCCTTTTGGATGTTTTGTATAATTGAAATAAAGAAGCGATTACGCTCTTTCATCAGCCCATGTGCATGTTTTTATCCTTTTCTATTCTTTTTGCAAGACAAAAGGGATATTAAAGTAGTGTAACAACTTTTTAGATCTTTCTGCCGAAGGAAAACCTTAAAAAAAGGAGATGGGCACTCCAAAATAATTTGCTCATGGACAAAGAGATAGGAAAATGATGTAAGGGAATATGCCACAATAGTACAATTAATATTTGCCTTTTACAAGTTAAGTTAACAGTTTTCGTGGAAACAAGAAGAAAATAAAACAAATTATTGCATTGATTTTGTCAAAAAATTCCTAATGAATCATTAAAATGGTTACTAATATTATTGAACACTTTATAGATAAATTTTATTCTCACAAAAAAGATTGGATCGTTAATTTAATTTGTTCTAAAAAATTATCAAATTTGAAATGCCCTTCCATTTGAAATTAATCTCTTTTTTCTATTGAGGAATATTTTTATAATTTTATTGCGTAAAATTAAGGATATAACTCTTCATAAGAATAAAAGTTATATCATTTTACGGATACATATATAAAAATAGAGTGAATCGACTTAAATATGCTCAATGCTTGGTGGTTATCAGATATCTACAACAAAAATCGACTTTAATATACTTGATATGAGTAGTGTGCATTCTGGGTTGAACTTCAAATGCAGAATGGTGATGCCTTTTGGCGGTCATTAGCAGAATGTTTGGATTTTATTTTTTATTTTTTGTGGTTTAGCATATTTTTGTATTAGGTGTTTTATTTTTCCAATTTATTATTCTGAATTGTGATGCTGTATAAATTTTTTTTTAATAAAAATAATTATTTGAGCAGAAGGAAAAAAAGTTATACACAAAGTATTAATTGAAAAAAAAAACACGAGATGTTATATAAAAAATATTGAAATCATAAAAAAATGTATATAAAGCTTTTAAATGAGGTGTTTTTATGACATTTAAAATCACATTAAATTTAAGTAAGCAATAATCAATGGGAGTGAGGAGAATATTAGAATTGACATGGATAAAAACAGTGGTCCAAAACCGGTCGAAACGGAACTTCTTTTGCTTCTCCCACCATGTGTGGACAAAGGATCGAAAGCAACGTTTCACGCATTGCGTCGCGGAAGGAGTGCAGCAAATCCCTTGGCTCCCCAATCTCCAGCTTCGTGGGTCCCGCCCTTCCCACGTCCGAACACTATCTTTTTCCCTCTTTTATTGCCGCCGGGTCCTACCCCCACTCTGATTATCATACGCTTTGTGAATGGGACCCACTAATCTTTCGATGCAAGTATGCAACCGCGGCACTCTGAGGGAATACTTTTCAAAGCTTGCACTCGCCACGTGGACGATCTCCTTTGGTGTAGCAGTCATGTAAAATGTGGGGGCCGCAACTGATTTGGCAAGATACGGAGTTGCAGGTTCACGTGCACCGCACGTGATCATCTGTGACGGGTTGCCATCTCTGGGGACTTGGACAAACAGTTTCCAGAGCGAATTTTCGTTGGAGGGTTACTTTCTATCTTTAAAGACAATAAAAGCGTATGATTGAGTTAGGGATTTCAAATCAATAGAATAAATTGAGCTTTGAATTTATAAACAAAGATATTTTTTAAATTAAAAAATATGAACATATTAAATTTTACATCATAAAAGATATCTAGATTGAACTACATCGTTGTAAAATAAATTTTTTCCCTTTCAATACACTGTTGCACAATAGGAGATTTGTTGCAATTTACTATAGATAGCCATTGATTGATTTTGGTCATAATATTTATGTTCTGGACATCTGAATACCAACTCTACAACCCTAATCTAATGTGACAGGGGTTTTGATGGTATTAGCCATTGTTATAATTTCCTTTAAGACTATTTACTCTTAGCCAGACATAATTTTCTTTTGGCCTCTATTATTAGCAGTCCTGCGTCCTTCCCTAGAGAAAGATGGGTATTATTGATTGGTTGAGGTCGGTGAATCTGCTGGACCCTGTGCGGCAGAATTTGAGTTATGCTCAACTACTTGAAAACAAGGGACAAAATGGATATTATTCATCGGGGACGAGACAACAGCCCCCAGTGTCTTGGGTTTATGATTAATTAATTGATCCAAAGATAATTCGATTAAGGCTAGAACTAGAATTGGTAGGTAAATGTTTGTAAGATGTCTTATTAAGAATGCTTGAGTAAAAGTTGAAAATTATCCAATTTTATGAGATAAATCAATTAAATTGAATGCTACAACAATGTTTTATCATATTATTAAGATTTTAATGATATGAAATTTTGTATAAATGGGAAAGAAAAGTCGAATTTTTCATTGTACTTCAATTTCATTAAATCTTGCAACTATTGTACTTTTAATTTTATTGATTTTTAGACATAAAAAATAAATTAACGAAAATTTAGTACTTACGTGATGAATATTTCATGAAATATTTTAATATAATAACTAAATTCAACATAAAATCACTATATAGTGACAAACTTGAACTTAATCCCTTTAATCAAGCTAATTTCTCCCAATATCCACTTTGTTTAATGATAGGTAAAAGTTCAAACTTGATTATCAACAAACTATATATATATATATATATATATATTACTAAGAATGATCTACAGAGAATTCCATTGAAAGTGATAGAAGGAGAGTAGGTGCACAAAGTGGTCACTAAGATGGAGACGATCATGTCTGCATGTTATGTGTGTCTGGATTTCCATGACTTTCCAACGCCCAATGAAAAGATATAATTCTAAATGGCTTAAGCTCTAAGGAACTTTCCCACATGAAAACAACCAGTCACTTAAATCAATCACAGAGCTGTTAAGTTGACAAACATGCCCGATATAGCGAAAAGAGCTTCACCTCACCTTTTTAGTTGTGTAGCATGCACTTTGAGGAAAAAGGAAACTTAGGCACTTGCCTTGATTTTGTCTTGTTTTTGGACGGTGATGATTAGTCTTTAAGACGAACCTTTTTTGAATTCCATGGGTTCATTTGAGAAAATGGTCTGCACATTCACCAATAGAATAGTTTCAATTTTATGTGTTAATTCACTGATAATTTGACTGGGTTTACTTAAATTTAATATTAGTGACAACTGTAATTGAGTTTATCGTTCTTCACTCCCTTTTCTTGGATTAGTTCAAATTCTCTTATTATTAAAACTGATTCTAACAATGGTTTCATTGTTTCTTTACAAATGAAACATATTTGGAATCGCATTAAAGGTCTCGAGCATTGAACTTTAGGTCTTATCTTCTAACACATTCTTAGAGACACAAATTTCATTATAGATGAATTTGCAAGAGCAGAAAATTTTTCCCTTTGTTTGCTTAACTTTTGTTCCTAAAACTTAATGCTTTCTTTTCTCCAAATTTCAAATAAAATTCCCTTCCTATTAAGAAAAAAAAGATTAATCTCATTAACTTCTTCTAATGCAAGGCATATAGTGAAGAATGACTGAACTATTGATAACAAAGCATGCTTGCAGCATTAATCCATTTCAAAAATGAAAACTGGAGTTAGCCCGAACAGTTTAACTTGCAAAATTTTAATGCAGTCAACAAACCAGGGGCCAGGTTCAACCTGACTATGTCGCCCCAAGTAAATGGTTACGGTCAGAAGTTTGTAGTCACTCTCCTTCTACCGACTTTGAAAGGTTAAGCATCGAATCAAGCATGTTGCAAGAAAAGCAACAATCACTTCAAATTGAGAGTCAAGCCAAAGCGGGAAAATTCTTCAAACGCATTTATGAATTTATTTATTCTATAAAAAAATGTCCCTACAGGATTGAATGAAAATGGTCAGACTTACTGTTACAAAGAAATGGCGATCAAACTATGAATGAATTATACAGTCCCGATAATCAATAATCATCCTAGAAAACAAAGCAATTAAACTGTTACAACCCAATAAATAATGGGAATTTTAAACTACGTGTGTTCCCTGCAAGGAATTCCACAAGTCGGAACACTCTTCTTCCTCTTCCTTAGTTTTCCCCCTCACAGACAACATTTGGAATGCTGAGCTTGAAGCTTGCATGAGGTCTAATGTAACTTGGGCACCGGTTTCAGGAAACCTGTCCCAACCGTGAGGCTCAGGTAATGAAAGGTGCTGCTGAACTGCTACAGAACTGGACCCAGGTTGGGCGTCTCCCAGGTCTTCCATTGCATGGTGGTGCAAGTGCCAGTCTCGATCGAGTATGAGCTGCCGAGCCAGGATGGCAGCACGATTTTCTGCAATGAGCTCACGCAAGGCGGCACTAGATCTTGAGGAGAGATCAGATGAGAAAATCCAAGAATCAGCCCTGGAAGACAGAAGAGAGAGAGCACGTCCTGTCGGCGACGATAGGTATGGAAATCTCCCAGTCATCAATTTATTATCTATCGAGAACATACAAAGTCACATGTTTCCGAATTCATAAACCAGAAAAGTTCTACACTACTTTGACCTCAAGCACAATTCGAATCAAATGAGTTAGCATGATCTACTTTTCATGGTCTGCAGTTACAAGCTTAGACAATGAAGACAGTCGTATTCATAACATGATCAATGCTCCTAAAGTGTTTTAAGTGCTCACAGGAAGAAAATCACAGAAGTAAGCAAAAGCAACACGCATGCCTACGGTACCTTTTGGCCTCTCAAATTTATTTTAATTCGAAACCAATTCACTCCCATTTCATAGCTCAGCATGGAAATATTGCTCAACACAACACACTCAACCTTGTTGAATTCAATGAAACCATGCATTGAGGTAATATCAGAACAAATGCAACTTGATCACGCTAAAATGTGTTTTCCTTAATTAGCATACATAAAAACTCATGCGCATGCATTATCACCATGATCGGTCTTGGTTTCATTAAGAAGATCACTAGGCAATTATATTATGTAAATCAATAAATAATGGATTATTCAAATCAAGGAAGGGATAATTTCGTGATCTGTTGCCAGAATATCCCAAGTCCTCCCAGTGAAGTTTCCGTCCTCCTACTTTCCTATCTGTAGATGGTTGCCAGATAAAAGCGCCAACGGGATAATATCGGAGGACAGGCTTGATAGCATTGGGGAAAAGCTTCAAAAGATCCAATCTGATATCAGTTCTTTCTCGGAAAAAGATTACATGAGAACTGCCTTATTCTAATGATTTTTCTTCAACCCAAACAAAAGTCAAGGTTTAATTAAAGCACAAATGCAGTAAAACTCATGTTAGAATAACACCTAAATGTACTAACATTCCTAAAGTGTGCATTCCATGGCATATCTTTGTGGTAAAATTAATGAAATGTCTATGACACATGCTTCTGTTGCTGCTTGTACGTGAAGACAGCCATTGTAACTTTGAGTAACAATGTCTGAATAAATGTGAGACATCTTGTAAGAGAGTTAACCAGCTCACTGCTCAGGCTTAATATCAGAGCATCTAATTATCGACCATCCTTTACTGCAACTACAGGGATTAAACAGTGACCGGTTCAACTGAGATAAACCTTATCCAGGTCAAAAGGGAAATCAAAGGCAAAAAAACCCAAGTCTTAACGGAACAGGAACTTTATACCAACGGCAGAAAATTCATATATCATAGTAAAAAAAATGCTCTTTTCTAATTAGTAAGCTCAAAGGGCAGCATTGGGATTACATTACTCTTTATTTTGCCTTTCCAAGACTCTGATTATTCCAACAGTTATTATAAAAAGGAAAGTTGATTTTTCCCGAGACATGAAGCCTTGTGCATCTTGGAAAATCACGATTAACATCCGCTAATGCAGTCATAGGGGCTAGCTAGTATTAAAATAATGGCACATGTAAATCATGCAACAAGGAATTTCCAAAAAAAAAAAAAAGAAGTTCCATGTACCTCCAGCAGAGTTCCTGGAAGCAGAATCGTGATGGGAGCTCTTTCTTCTACGCTCATTGTGCCCTGCCAATCTCCTCCTGCAACTCCTCTTCGAGTCGTCAAACTCTGACACCACATGAAACCTATTGCCCATTTGCCCACTCATACATCAGCTCATTAAAATACAAAGTTTTCTTACTACTCATTTTCCTATGATCTGCCAAATTTGACCAACGCCATACCAAGACACAATAATTGAGAAGGAGAAGGAAAAAAGATGAGAATGATGAGAAAAGAGGAAGACAACAAAAAAAAAAATCAAGCATTTTGCGCTGTTCCTTCATTCTTTAATCATTAAAAAGAAGTAAGAGAACCCCTAAAATTAGAATAGTAGTACTTACTATTTTTAACTAATTTTTTATGGCTGTTTTTTAGCCCTAAGATGGAAATAAAAGGAAACGCAATTGGAGAATTAAAAGTCACCTGCTACACTGTTGACAGAAACGTTGCTCTAACCCTAGCACCACCACCTTGGGTGCCTTAGAGTGCATCTCACAAACTTTATGCCTCCGGTGGTAGTCTTTAGCATTGACCAGCGCAACATGGCATCCTTCAACTTGACACCTTGGCACCGTCGCTGGAGGCCCCATCACCGCTGTCGATGAGGAATGCCCTATTCCGCCGCCGCCCCCGCCACCACCACCGAGATTATTACTATAGTATGGTTTACCTTTCTTTCCAATGGAGAACCCGCCGGCCATGTGCCGTTCGGTCAGAGCTGTAGAATCCTCGAAATAGTGCCGCTTGCCAAGCTTCAAACAAACGAGATGAGGGTCAGGGTGCATATGAGACCCGTCTCCGGTGTAAAGAACGTGCTGCTGGTTCAAGTGGTGGGCAAGAGTAGCGTTGTGATGGTGAGGAAGAAACATGAGCGGGTGGGCTGTACTCACTTCAGGGAGCGTGGTGCAGGAGGAGGCGGTAGTCTCCGCCCTGGTGGCGGCGGCGGCGGCGGCGGTGGTAGCAGTACTAGTTGCGTACAAGTTCAAGCCGTTAGTAGTATTATTATTGTTGCCTCCCCAATCAAATTCCGCAGCAGTTGTAGGGTTAAGCTCCCGCATATCCCAAGCGAGATTAATGCTGCTATTACTAGTTTGCCCCCGGTTCCCCATGAACATGTTCCCGCCATTTTCCATAATCTGTGTCTTTCCACTTGCTGCTTGCAGTGTCCGTAGTGCCCTTTGCCCTGTTTACCTATTTATAAGCGATAACGGTCGATATATAGCTTTGGTATATCCTTTTTGCTAGCTTTGCCGGTTTTGCGTACGCAGAGAGGACTGAAGCATTCCCCCCTGATTGCTTTATACAAAAGAAGAAACTTGAAGAAATAAATAAACAAACAAACTTTAAAAAAAGAAAGAGAGAGATAATAAGAGAATATGAATGCAGGGTTAGGTTTCTTCGTTATTGTACTCCTATGGGGAAGTGATAGGAGCTTCAGAATGAGAAAAAAGCTGCAAGTTTTACAGACAGAAAGAGAGAGAGAAGCTGAACCCGATAGAGAGGCACGTGAGACGAAGACTTTGGCACGTGGGAAGAGTGCAGGAAGGTGGGCCAATCCAAGTTGGGCTGGAACTGATTTGATATGAGCTGCAACAAGTGAGTAAAAAAATTGGCTGATAGGACCGAATAAAGATCAGACGAGGAGGAGAAGCATGAAAAACCCTTCTCTTTTTGCTTATGAACGAACCAGGTTTAAATGTTGTTGCAGACGCAGTTCAAGGAGCGTGTACTACACTGCTGTCTCGCTGCTAAGCTGCATGTATTTCCTACGTAAGCTTCCAATGGGAACTCGAAGTTTCAACTGATTGATTCTTCTTATCTTTGCACGAACCGAGCGTCTTCGGAACGCGCTTCGAATGGGTTGTCAGACTCGTTTAGCCCGATAACGGGTGCAAAGTCTGCAATATATCGCTTCCAGCTTCCCTCTTCGTTTCCTTTGCCTTTCGTTTTTTTTGCCAAATATTTGTTTCCCTTAGCTTTAAAACAAACAAAAGAGAGATGTGATCAAATAAATTAATACTAATAGTAGGAACTTTAATATACATTCAATGAAATTTGCCATATAGTTATTATTATAATTATTAGAGCAATAATAAAAAAGAGTCTCACGTGTTGAGTTAGAAGTATTTAATAATTTCATTATTATTAAAATTTTTACTTCTTTCATTTGAGAAAATGAAATTCTTTTTCATGATACTTGTAGAGAAAAGTTATTTAATCAATTTTTATATCCAAAGTTCTAAAATTCAAATCTTCAGAAATAGTAACCTACACATTTGTACACAACCAAAATTCAAAGACCACATGGTTTGAAATTTCAAGCTAATTAATGATAGTAATATCATAGCAACAACGTTTCCGTGCACTGCCTGACAAACTACAAAAGGACACCCACCCCCACGCCCCTACCCCAACCTCCACAAAAAGGCCTCGAGAGGGGGGGGGGGCGGGGGTGGGGGGAATCTATTCTATTTCTATCCCAAGGAGGGTCGGTAAAAAGCTCTTCATAGTTAGACACTTGGCCATCTTTTTATAACTAAATATTACTAAAATTAATGCTACCAAATATGAATAAGAAACTCAATTTGGTTGGAGAGTCAATAATGCACTGCAATGAAAGGGCTCTCATTACTCTCCTGACTTCGTCACCATATAAATTTATTAAAAAAAATTACGTGCGGATAAACCTGTATAAATTAATTTCTTACGTAAAATGTGATATTAAGTTATTTCAATCTCAAATTTAACGAATGTGAACCTACCATTATTATAAAACATTTAAAAGAACAAGCTATATTAGGTTATCCAACACTCGTTAATCCTTTTCATGATTCTAAGTACAAGTGTATTATAACTATACCTATATATAAAGGCTGTCTTTCAATCCATGTAATTGGTTGACACTTGGCCTGACCAATTGGTGGCCAATTTTGTATGGCATATTTGAATTTCATGGGAGTAAATTTGTGGTATTCAATAATTGTTGACAAATCAAGTGACGGTGTTTTGGGGCTTTTGCTAAATAAGAGAGGTATATATGTCTTTTCAGATTATAGGTATTTTTTATGAGATATGATATATTCGGAATTTTAAAATATCATGAGATTGTTTTAGTCTTTTAAGGTTTGTGTTCATTCCTAGCACTGAGGGTATCTTTGGTTTTACACTAAATTTTCAAAAGCATTTCAGTTTTTTAATTCCACATGCTTGCAACACCTTTCCCTCTCCTCCTCAGTTTCCCCTTTCTCTACCTCTTATCTTCTTTTTTTTTTCTCTCTAATTCTTTTTGGTATTTTGAACATTAATGGGGTTTTCTTAATTTGTTAGCTGACGTTTGATATTTTACTAAGTATGCGATTATTTACAATGTGATTACTGAAATGATAAGTTTACAATATTTGATATAATATGAAAAAATGATGATCGAAGAAAATATGATTGTTATGAATATTACATTGTAGTGTTCATTTTTTAAATACTTTATTAAGGATGTAATGTAAATTTATAAAATTATTTATATATATGTATATGAAAGTTGAATAAATTTTTTTTAATGTAAATTTTTAACTTTCAACTTTATCTCTTAAAATAATAAATAATAACATGATAAAATAATATAATATTTTTAATATTAATTATTTAAAAATTAAAATATGTAAAATTATAAATAAATATTTTTACCCTAAACCTATAAACATTAAAAATAATAATGCTTAAAATTATCACATGAACAATAAAAAACATTATTCAAAAAATTTTCTATTTTTTTGTCTTTGAACTTGAGCTAATGATTTCTCCTTTTATTTTTTTTTTAAAATTAATAACAATTGATCGATGGCTTTTTATTTTCTGTTGCTGTGTGATTGGAATGCTTCGGTGGATTCTGCTTCTGCCCTTGCTTTACTTGCTGCAAATTTTTGTTCCCATGTCTTTTCTTTGCAACTCTACTTTGTTTATGTTTTGTGATTGAGCTACTTTGATTGTTGCTTGTATGGATTTTTTTTTTTGGTTTGCCTTTTTGTTGATGTGGGAGTTTTTGGGTTGCTTTGAGATTTTGACTACATTTCTAAATCTCTCTTGCAGCCTAGGATGGTTCCTCTTGTGTTTCTCTGCCTGTTTCGGTAGTTGAAATGTGCAGATGAGCGGGGAGAGGAGAAAGAAGGAGAGTTGGCCGAAATGTACAGGTGAGCAAAGAGGAACAAGAACATAAAATAAGAAGAGTAGTGTCGAGGATAAGTTGGGAATGAGTTAAAGGAATGACATCCTCTTAAGCTAATTGCAGTTGCAAACACATTCTCTTCCTTTTATTACAAACGAAAAATTACAAAGTCAATACACTTTAAATTGCAAAGAATGTGCTACACTTTGACAAAACCAAACACCCACTTAAATTTTTCCCTTGTCCTTTGGTAAGAGGCCATTTTCATATTTCTTAAATTTTTACATGGTTTTTTGGTTTTTTTCTTCCTTTGATGTTTAATATTTTGATGGTTTTTATGTTGTGGCTTCTTATATTTGGTTGTTTGCTACGTAATTTGTAACCTTTTAACTTAACTTTCGAGTTTCAGTTGTGTCTATACAGGTTAAATGCTAAATGCCGGCTCCTATATAAGGTAAAAGTTAGAGCTCTGCACTTCTACTTTGTTTTGTATTCACTTTCCATTTTAATGAATCTCATTTTAGTTTATTTGCATATTTGGGTCCTTCTCCTAGCTTTGGAAAGGGAGAAAGGGACGATTTGATTTCGTTATTGTTTTGTTTGGGATCTTCTTCGATTCAGTTATATTTTGTCAATCATGTCTTTAACTTTAAACTCATTTAATCCTCAGTTTCTTAGTCAATGTTGTACATTTTCCTGACGTATAGACTACCAAAGGAGAAGTCATCACACGTCACCAACATGGGAAAACTGAAGGAAACCTTTTTTTTCTCATTTCTTTTTATTTTTTTCTTTTACTCTTACTGAAATGGGAATTAAGACTTACTATTTTCTGCTTTTGCTATTTTCTTTTAATGGACGATAATAACAAAGAAAAGACATTAATGAATTGAGTGTTGTTGGGTTTATATTGATAGGACAAATTGTACATTGTCAACTCCCGTTCAAGTTGCTTATAATTTTCTTGGGTAAATTGACACTGAAAAACTAACACTCACAACACCATATTAGCTACTATAGTATTTTTTGTAATAGTTATGTATACATTTTGGAGCTTGCAAAAACCCTTCAACTATTTAAATAAATTTAAATAATTTTTTATTATAATCAATTAAATTTTTATATATATTTTTTGAAATAAATAAGTTTTATGAATAATAATTGATTAATTATTAATAATTAAAATATTATTTGTTACTGACGTAAAAAGTAAAAAAATTATATAATTATGATATTATATCACATTAACATGTCACATCATTATCAATTATAATATATCAAAATATTATGTTATCATTAATTATGATATGTTAATATACCATTTTAATGTAATATGATATAGAATGATAAGTGAAATTTTAACTGAATCAACTATTAGTTATAAGAATTTATTTAATTTAAAATAAAAATATAAAAATTAATAAAAAATTAATTTTTTTAAAAAAAATTTTAAATAATTTAATAAATTTTTAAAATATTATTCCTAACTAAATTATAAATTGCATTTATCAATACATGAAATGTTTTTGTCTGTAAAATATTAATTAAAAAAATTTTATGTTAAAAACATTTTCCTACTATTATTTATATAAAATCTTTATAATATTCTTTTATAAAATGAAAGCCAACAGTACGGTAATACTTTCTTGACGTAACGCGCGGGTAACATGCTAGTATGTTTAAGTTACTAGGCAGTGGGTTGTTTGAAAGTTTGGATTGAATACAAACAGGCATCAACGAAGGAGTCCCAGTCGTGTCGAATGCAACACAGACTGTAAAGTGCGTTTGACACAATCTTCGATCAGGGGAGGCCATACACGTGTCAGGAAGATGGGGTTCCGAGGCAAAGATCTACCTCCAAATATACACCAAAGATCGACCATATTAGTTTTGATGGTGACCACACCTTGGCACGATGCCATTCTTTTTTGAATACTCATTGGGTTTTTCTTCAGGTCAGTGAATAAGGGAACCATGCAAGATGGCACTGGTCGTAAATAAAACATAACATGGAGACCTGTTACGTTTGCTATGAATGTTTTCTGAAGGAAAAAGTTGAGACAAATCCCTCAGGAACGGGCTGTAATTAGCAAAAAAGTCCTGCCCCGATCAATTTCTTTCCCTTTTGCTTGTCGTGAAATGGTAAGAAAAGGGTTGACAGATCGCAGCAGTATATGACCAGTGACTGAGGGCAGTGGGAAAACTCTCAGACCCACGCGCTTCCCCCTCCCCCTGCACTGTTTACCACAAAACTCCCATGGTTATTCCAGGTGTGGAAATTCAAGGCTTTTTTGCAGTTTTCTCTGCCTTGGATTATTAAGTAAAAAAATATTACTCCTACTACTAGCTGCCCTGACTGACATTGATGGGCACTTGTCAATATCAGAAGAGTATAAAAGGCAATTGTCCAACTAAACTGCTTAGGCTAATCTCTTCAATCAAATCCTTATTTAGTTTAATCTGCTAATCAGGACACTCGGGCTCTAAAAAGGTATGGTTTTGGTTCCCCTTGTTGGCTGTTGCTGACCATCGGGTTTTGTCATAAAGATTGTATAGTTAAAAAAGACTGAAGGCATCGGGGGTATCCAAAGTTGTGGGACCCCAAACAATAAATGACCTTAGATCCAACCACGTGTACGGCCATCATGATCCAACTGGGGTGGAGGTTGCATTTGCGGACGATGGCAAAAATATTTACTGCTATATACATTTATAGAATAAAACAAAGGAGTTCCTGAAAAGCTGGGAGAGAGAGAGGAGGGAACTCCCACTTTGTACTTGCGAAGTGGGTGTTTGACACGTGTAAATCAACAAACTTGATAAGGATCCAAATTTCCAAATTCCCATTCTCCCCCCCTCGTCTCTCCCGTACTTCAACCAGAGTCGGGGAACTGAGAGACATGGGAAGTCTGAGACTATATTGTTTCTTTTAATGAAACACAAAGAAGGGTTACAAAAGAGAAGGATAAACATAAAAAAAGAAAAGATGGGGGGGTTGGGGGGGTGTGGGGGGGGGGGGGGGGGGGGGGGGGGGGTTTGGATATGGGGATGAGGGGAGGGGACCATTTTTGCATATTTTTATTTGTTTCTGGTTTGGGGGGGATGTTACAAATCAAGAGGGGGACCATTTGAAAGGTCTGATCCATCCAAATTTTTGGCCTTTAAATCTATAAACGGAACATTCTCTTTATTTGCTTATGAACGCGATGGATCCCAAGGAATAAACAAATTCCCCAACTGATTTATCAAATACTATTGAAATAGTTACTTACAACACTATATATATACTCCTTTATCCTGATCAGAACTCCACTCTCTTATCCTGGCTGATACTGTTTGAGTAGTAAATTCCCTGCAGTTACTTGGTAAAAAATTATGGACGTAGAGGTATGGTGGTGCGGGAGAAGGGAAAATGACTTTCTTGTATCCCAATGTGCTAAAACGATCTTCCTCAAACTGAGGGAGGCATGGACATAAAGACAGGGTTTGGGGGTGTAAAAGGAGGAGGTGAATGAGACCTTTCACTCAAAAAAAAAGAACCGAGTGAAGGAAGCTTTAATGCAAGATAGATAAGGCTTGGGAGTAGGGGAAAAGTGTCAATGGGAAAGATGAAAGTAACTCTTTAATATTTGATTGCTCCTGCCAAAACACTTTTAAAGTACTTATCTTGCTTGTATGTAGTTATTCTGATTCAAAACGTTTGTGCCATTTGGACAGAATCTGTTCTCGGGGTCAATGTCATAGAGAAAATACATAGCATCATTCGCAGACATGTTACCAAATAATTACAGGGAACAAGTAAAGGCTAAAGCTTTAAATGACTCGTGAAAGATTGAATGGAATGCCCAAGCTTTATTCCTGTCAACAAATGGGAGAAATAGATGGCGATCAGGAGAGCATATTGACAGCAGAGTCGAATGGTACATAATCAGCTTAATTAAAATAAAACTGAAATCAATTGCTCATGAAGAAGAAGCCAATTCCGTCCAACCTTATCTCAACAGGCCAAAAAGCAGATGATGAAAAAGGATAGGAGAATGGGATGCATGGATTGGAGATTTGGAGGGGATGGATTATCCCAACATACAAGGTTGAAAGTCATGCATTTTAGAGAATCATGATGGTTGCAAGAAAAGATGAGCAAACAAAGGGACCCAGGAATAGATTTTCAATCAAAGCTGACTGGGGCTGAGTCAAGAGGGGCCCTTTCCCTGTCCCTGAGAACTCATAAAAGAACCTGTCTCCTGATTTAATTGTACAACTGGATTTGAGCATTATATGGACCCATCTCCTAACATCACCTCAGCGTCACTTAACGAAGGGAATGCCTCAATTATTTAGCACTTTTTCACTTCCTTCCTCTCTCTCTCTCTCTCTCTCTCGCCCTTTTTTCTTTCGGTTTTTTTTGAGTTTTCATAACAAAGTATTTCGAGACAGGGTCACTCATTTACTTCACCATAAATTGAAGTTTGTTACGCACGATCCAGACTTTGATGGGTGCCCGTTTAATGTAGTCAACTGTCCCATTGTGGTCAGGATTATTTGATTAGCTTCAAATTCACCCTTAAAGGGACCTATCTTGTTGTAAGTATTTAAATTTTGAGTATACACATCCCAGATTATTTGTTGAAAAAGTTTCATGATTGAGTAAAGCAGCTACAGACTCACAAGAGCTACCAAACTACTTTGACCTTAGCTATAAAATAAAACATTAGCCTAGGATGGATCCTAACTGCACACCCCCAAAGGGTGAAAAAGAAATAAAGCAACCCAAGATGCAACCAAAAGTGGAAAACAGTTGCTGTACAGTATTCTTTGTAGCAGGTTTTCCTTGCTTGCTTGGATATTCTGTCATTAATTAAAAAAGGGTGACCCTCGGGCCCTTAACTGGTGAAAACCCAGAAAAACTCCTATGGGCAGAGACCTGGCTGGGTCTTCAGTTCTTTGAAATGTGGTTGGGTTCATAAAAGGCATCTTGGTCTCTGTGTAGGCTAAACCTTCCTCATACTTAACGGCCATGGCCCAATGACAACAGAGTTGCGGCATCGGTTGCCCTATTCCCTCTTTAACGACAGGAGCAAGATTAAGGCCCAACACTACATTTGGACTCCAGCTTGCTTTAGATCATAAATTTGTTCTTTTCACAGTTTTTTTTTTTGTTTATATAAGGTATCCTTATCTCAATACATAAATCCCAAACCACTAACTCAAAAATAGAAAGTTTAAACTTCTGATTTCCCTCAAATTAAAGCTATCTTCTTGTATCCTGACTAGTTTGTTATAATTTATTTTGTTATATATCATAGATGGTATGTCTAATTTATCACTAGTCGACTTTGATTTATATGAAATTCACAGAAGCTAAGGCTAATAAAAATTTTGGTTTGGCTAAAGGCGAGGTGGTACTGTCAGTACTTTGATTCGGCAAGAATGAAAAATGAACCAAAGAGACAGAAATTTGGAATATCAGCAAGCAACCCTAAAAGGAGTTGCCTAAAAATGGTAGTTCCTTTACTTTTTCAAAGAGAGATGAAGATTGAGTCCTTTACACGTCCAAAAAATAGCGAAAGCCGAGCAGTATTCCCCCATGACGTTTGTTTTTTCAAAGAAGATGCAGATTGAGTCGTCCGCACGTCTACAACTGTGGCTGAAAACAACAGCGACAATGATAAATCCTAACAACCAATTTACCACTTTGCTTCCCGAAACCACTGTAGCTCTTTTCCTCACCTGGAAGAGAAAACAAAACTACAACAAGAGTCTGTTAGACCTGACATGCCTCCTCACCTCGGCCTCTCTGCGCCCCTTGTGCCACACAACCCAATTCTGGGTCCACTCACTCTATGCAAATTTCAAAGGTTTGATCCTTAAGTCTTTGTCTTTTCCCCCCCACCCATGCATTGAGCAACATATACACCACTAATATTTGAGAATCACTCAATTTTTGAAACACCAATTGAGTAGAAAGTAAGAATAGATTTTAAGACACTTGAACGTGAGTTGCATTAAAATTTAAGTAAGGAAATAGAAAAAATCTTCTACACCCATTTTGTGTTTCGTTTTATGTTTTTTTTTTCATAATTTTGTATTATAAGTCTAATTTTATATTATTAATTAAAAACTCTAATTTTAAATTTAATTATATCATAATATGAAAAATTTAGAAAATACATAACGTAAAATTATAAAAAAAACCGAATATATGATTCTTGTAAGTAAAATAATGAAATGCGGAGGATAATTGCAGACAAAATTCCATTATAAAGTCCCCTTTGTTTCACTACAACATTTGGAAGTCCTAATGTAATGATGAATCTATCTTATCCATTATCCCAAAAACCAACAGAAAAAGGTAATCATGCGTCTATCATATTTTCAATAATCCTAATTATTTACTAACCAACTCATCATCACAAAACTCGATTCTTTCTTTATAACAACGCTTCCCTCCACGCTTTCAATCCAAAAATCTCTACTCTCTCACCCTGCCCTATCATGCTTCTACCATCCACTCCCCCTCTCTCCCTTCTCCTCATCTTCTTCCTCCACAACTTGCCACCTTACATGGCGGCAAGACCAGCACCCGAATTTGCATCCAAGCAACTCACCGAAACAACTGCCAGTAACTACAACTACTACTACTACCACAATAGGTTCCTGAATTCCCGAAGAGGCAGCCACGTCAGCGGCTTGTCGGAGATCAAGAAATACTTCCACTATTTCGGTTATCTAACATCGCAAGATTATGATGTATCAGATGAAATGTTCGATGCTCCGTTGGAGTCGGCTGTCATTTATTACCAATCAAAGCTTGGGCTTCAAGTCACCGGTAAGCTCGATTTCGATACGCTCTCTCAAATTTTAGCTCCAAGATGTGGTGTTCCCGACGAAGGATCATCTCCTACGTTGCATGCAACAAAAAACTACGTATATTTTCCTGGGAAACCTCGATGGGCACGTCGCATTCCGATGACTCTGACGTATGGATTTTCCCCCGACTATATGATCCATTACTTGAGCTTATCGGACATAAGAAAAACCTTTAAACGAGCTTTCTCGAAATGGGAATCGGTTATTCCCGTGAGATTCTTAGAAACAGATGATTATGGGTTCGCTGATATCAAGATAGGGTTTTACGCTGGTGATCATGGCGACGGAGAGCCGTTCGATGGGGTGTTGGGCATCCTAGCCCACTCGTTTTCTCCCGAGAGCGGGAGGCTTCATCTCGATGCAGCTGAGACGTGGGCAGTTGATTTCCAAGTGGAGAAATCGAAGGTAGCCATAGATTTAGAATCAGTAGCTGTTCATGAGATCGGGCATTTGTTAGGGTTAGCTCATAGTCCAGTTAAAGGAGCTGTCATGTACCCAAGCTTGAAACCAAGAGTAAAGAAAGTTGTTCTATCGCTTGATGACATACAAGGAGTCCAATCTCTCTACGGAACAAACCCTAATTTCACATTCAGTTCTTCGTTGGAATCTGATACGTCAGCAAACCCCGCCGTTGGTTCGCGATTCGAACCATCTTTATGGGCCATGTCGATGCTCCTGGCAGCTTGCTTCTGCATGTAAATTTCCCTGTTTCATTTTCTCTTTCTTTAAAAAACTAAGACAAAAGATTAGAATGGTGAGCAGGTCTCGATTCTGCGGTCTCTGTTGCATAGTAAGAGCAGCCGGGACCCTTGATTTAGGATACTTTTGCAGTCATCAATGGAGATCCCGAAATCAAACGGAGCAGAAGAATGACTGTCCCCTTCATATATAGGAGGAAGCTACAAGAGGATAACATTTGATTTTCATGTTAATCTCTAAACATACTCTAAAAGTGATTATTACAATTAATTGAAAAAAAATTATTTATATAATTATCAGTTATTAGGTCCACCAAACTATTCATCTTTTTCTTTTTCTATTGGTTTTTAATTTGCAACAAAATGACTTGGCAAATAATCAAGTCCAACATTTAATTTTCATGACTGAAGACTGGGAAATTAAAGGAAAAATAAGTACTACCTTATCATGGAACCAAATCGGCCTACCCTATAATTTTTAATATAAAATATATAAAAATCAAAACTTTTTTCTTAATTTCATGAGATCATTTTTAATTTTTCTAATAACAAAGTCAAATGTCAATGTCAATGTCAACTTTCCACCCTTCATTCTTCCCCGATGTGATCAACATGGGGCACGGCATTGACTCTTGGCGGCTTCATCCACCATAGGAGGGCGGCGATTTCAGCTTAAACAAATTGCTTTAATAGTTGAGAGGAAGAACCCCAGAAAAGGCATTATGAATTTTTAAAGTATCAAGCTATCTAAAAGTAGTAAATGACTGTAGAGTTGGTAGTTGAAGCCTTGGCAGTTGGGACCCGGAACTATATAGATATAGCGACTCTTTAGCTCCTAATTAACTCTTTTTTAAACTATATATCAATCCATGTTTGTCTGGTAGATTATTCGGTAACCCCTGCCTCAATCCTTTAGCTCAATCCTGTGGTCTTATCTCTATGGCTAAACAAGACCGAAAGAGTGAGACCTGTCAGGTGATGGCCGTCGCCCCATTCAATGCGAGGATTATTTTTTTTCTTTCTTTCTTTCATTGCCACTGTGCATATTTGTCGGATTCTTTGGCTCACTTTCGGGCTGCTCATGAACTATCTCTATCCCTTCTCAAACAGAAAGTAAATAAATGGCAAATCAATTAAAAGGTAGAGAAGTGGCAGAAGATGTTAGGTTTGGAGGCTGCTAACAGTTAATTTTGCTATTTGCATTCAAAAAAGGTCGACACTGTACTCTCCCCACTTTCCATTTAATACAAAAAAAAAATTCCCAATGTATTTGTTTATTATGTCGGCATAAAAAAATAAATACTATTCTTAATTAATTAAAAACCCCTAAGCTAGCAGGTGCACAATTAAAAGGAGTATAAAAGATGAGTCTGTTAAATCAGAGCATTACAAAAAAACATAAAAATCATTTGCACATCTTACGTGCTCAGGGAGCGAGTTTATCTCTTTTAAAATATGATTTAAAGATTAGTCAAAGATTTTATTCAATAACTTAAAAGAATACAATAATTAAAAGCATTGCCTATTGCATCAATCTGACCTATGTTAGAGGGAAATCTAAGATACAAAGGAGGTCAGTTTTGTCACGTACGATAAATTCCTGGCCTGGTCTCTGTTGTAAGTGTAATTTTGAGCACAAATCATGGATAAGATTCATGCATCTCATAGGCCATTTTGCAGGTGTAGAAATGAACACATGGAATTCATTTCCACACGTCTTACTTATTTATCATTCCAAGATATAGAGAGATATAGGGTATGCATGCGTTGTCCACTGAAAGCAATCTGTTTCCGTTCTTGTTCAATTAACTTAACTGCTATCAATTATCAAATATTTATATCAAATCACAAGAGAAATATTCTGTGGTCCCCAAGTCTACTGAACCCCAGAGTATCTCAAAGAAAGTCCTATCAAATTATGCTCATCCCCTTTGGAGATATTGATCTTATCTTTTTTGATCCTGATTATGTGTATTGCCACATGTCAACTTATTGATTTGGAAGGACAAAGAAAGAAGTAGAAGCCTAGAAATAGATATGGTTTCCATTATGATAATCTTTTAGATGTCTAATTAATAATTAAATTAATTATATTCTGTATGACCAAATCTCTATTTCAAGCAAATGCCACGCATCTACACCCAGGTGAAAGCTTCTTCACACTGACTCAATCTCCAAGTCTAACCTATGGCTAATGCCTTGGGGGACCTCAGCCATACTATTTCTCCCTCTCTCTCTCTCTCTCTCTCTCTCTCTCTCTAATGGCCTCCACCAACAAATTCACGAGTTGATTAACGTGCATTATAATATTGAGAAACAATAGAAAAGGACCAAAGGGTTATCATCGTTATAACCAACCTGATCATGTTTATCAAAAAAGCTGCTGAACCAAATTATATTATTTAGTGTGAAGCCACACAGAGAATTGACCAACAGCAACGTGATAATGGGGCTTTGCTCATCATATTTTTAGCAAAAAATTTGACCGATGGGCATTTAAAAATTAGCAAGCAGTAATAGTTTTGTGATCGGCCTTTTTCCCATCATCTTCGTCATCATTGAGTAGACACCAGAGATTACGAGGTGCTTTAGAGTTGACAACTTCGATGTTAATGGCATCCATGTGTTCACTCACAAGCCTGTCCACGTGTACCGACTGCGAAATTTTTAAACGCAATTCGAGGCCACGAGCTTTGTTTTACTTCACCCCACAAATAATCAAGCAATAATTTTTTTTTATATTTAAATTTTTTACTATATTCTAATTTAATGAACATGAGGTTTTTTTCTTAATATATTTTTATCATATGATAATCTATCACTGAGAGATAACAACGAAATATGATATTAATTTTTTCAAAAAATGAAATTGTAACTGAAAATGATAAGATGGGTTGTAACTAGAGAGGTCTTATTATATTTAAGTTCACAATAAATTCTTAATTTAATAGATGTGAATGTTCTTGATATTTGCTTTGGAACTATATGCATGTTTAATCAGCGAATTATCTGCTTAAAGATTCTTATAAACTTCAATGAGAAATTACTTCAATTGGCTGCTAGAGAAATTATTTATGAATAATTTAAAGCTTACATTTTCATAGACAAAGTGAATAAAGATGGAAGAAACAACGAAAAAGTATTGCTATCACTTTCAACTCTTTCGAGAAATTTCGATTATAGGTTATTGGGGGGGATATTGGTACGAAGAAACAGACATCGTCTAGAATATTCTTTCATACTGCTGATTCTAAAAATCAATTCAAGTACAAGCTAAGCTAGTTTTTGCTATGTCCAATCGTGCTGGCTCATTTACTTCCTAACCATAACACATATATAACGTCCTAATGAGTTTATAATTAAGCTAATAGAATATGATAGTAGATTCGAATCAATATTTACGTAATCTATTTTTCAGTCGTATATATATATTTCTCTAATCATGAATACGTGGAGAAAGAGTAAAAACATAGAAACAAAGTTATTGGTTTTATTGGGAACCCCAAGAAATTAACATACGATCAAGTACAGAATCAGATATTGAAACTTTTACCTGAGACATAAAATAAAAATTAAAACCCTAATAGTACTTTAAAAATTTTAAATTCGATATGCCTGCTCACATGCAATCCTAAGGACGGGCTTGTTTTTTAAATGGAATCAAAACAAATATAAAGACATGTTATAGAATATTCGAATCGTTGCATGTTAATCTGCAAAGGTCCTGCAATATACTAACGACTTGCTTGTAAGTTGGTTAATGGAAGGTGAAGGAGAGTGTGAGGAGAGAGGAGCAGCGACCATGTGACTCTTTCATGATTGTTTCGAAAGGAAAAAGGAAGTGTCGACAGATGGAAAATTGGGTCATGATGTTTTTATTAATGGTGACTTTCCTTCTTCTTCAAATCAGGTTCACATGAAGAGGTCAGACCAAACTTGTGGAAGAGAAAGTTAAAAAACAAAGGAGTAGTAGAAGGAGATAAAAGGAGAGAGAGAGAGAGAGAGAGAGAGAGAGAGAGATGTTTGGGTAGCGAAATGATTGAGTCATCCTTGGGTGCCATCAACAGAGGGTAAGGGGAAAAAGAAAAGAAAAAAGGGGTTGCGGTAGATAGAGGTCATTGGCTTCATCGTCAAATTCAAGAGCCCCCAATAAGAAAGGGTTTTTGTTGGTTTCTCATAAATGGCCAAAACAGATACAGTGGACGAGACCTTATCAGCTTGTTGTACTTGGGAGATAATTTCATACAACTACGGGTCCAGACTGCAGTACAAGCATGTAAGAAATATCAACAGTCCAATGACTTAAGCGAATGGCCAAGGAGCCAAGTCCTCTTCCTGTCTCTAGTTAAAGCCCAAGAAACAGTACTCATAAAATTTTTTTGTATGGAATAATTTTACTGTAAAATACCCATTTTTTGCAGGCAATTCTTTGCTTGTTTTTTTCTTCCTCAAAAGTAATAATGGAGGGCCTAGCTATTAAAGGCCTTTCAATGAATCTGTAAAAACTTTGCAGCTTTAGGTACTATGAATTCTTTGGCCGAAAGGCAACCAATTAAGTGCATTGAATTCTCCTCAAGAGACTCAACAAAGTAAAAAAGGAAACGAAGGTGCAACTCCTCCCCAATGACGAAAAAAACCCTAGCTAGATGATAGACACTCTCTTGTTTCTTCCTTGTGCAAAAAAGCTAGCGAGCTAGGTCACTGATCCAAACATTTCAGCCTGGAAAGAAATTCACTGTTTTCTCAGGGACCAATTCCCCAAGGACTTGAATAGGTTATCCAACTTTTGTTATGTCAGTCAGATGATCCAACATTTTTCATGCACGAAACCTATCTCATCTGTCATGCATCAAGAATTTTTTCTCTTATTTCGCAAAACTTTGGCCTAAATATGTCAAATTGAACTACTAGTGGGACAGAAAGGGGAGGCAGACACTGGACTGAAGAGAAAAAAAGGCTTAAAAATTTGTGCCACAGATCCAATTTGATTAAAGTTACATTATTTTATTATTAACAACTTACTGAAAGAAAAGTGAAAGCCATACTTCCAACAAAATTCATCCATGACCGTCGTCGAAAGAAAACACTGGGATAAACAACTTATGAACATTTGCTACTATCAACACAGACTCGACACAAACTCTCTTCTTTTTTTCTTTGTGGGTTTTCTTTTTTTTTTCAAGTCTTTTTGTTTTTTTAGCACATCACATCCTTGAGAAGCTTGTACCTGCGTGTCGTAGTCCTTGGAGAAGGCGTCCCGCTGCTCTTTCCTTTCTCGGCGTTCTCGTCTCGATCGTGTTGCTTGATTTTGTCAGTACCCGAATACTCGGATCGGTTTGTAATTCCAGTTTCGTTTCCGGCTGATGATTTCTTTGAAGAGCTTCCGTGCCTTGAGCTTCTTTCCTCGCTTTGGCACCAATCACACAGTTCAATTGGCTCTGCCAACTCACTGTAGTAGTTACTGCAATACCTGCCAGATTCAATCAAATCGTTTTAAGTTCAAGTGTCAAGCCATAAAATATACTAGAAATTCGTATGGGTATGATGGAAGCATGAACTATATTTGTAAGCTTTGGAAAGAATATGATTAGAGGATGATGAACATGTTCATGATGATGATTGCCTAGGATGTTTTCACTGGTGCTATTACGAAAGCAAGATGTTTGGTGGTGGTTGTTGGGTGGTGTTGCTTGGTGGAGATGGGTATCCAGTTATCTACCTGTGATGATGATAAGACGAATTCAGTTAAGGGTAGCTATCAAGCCCTTGATGATGATGATGATAACATATGCATACATGATGATGATGATGATGATGATGATGATGATGATGGTTAAATGATAACAAAAATCCATACGAATGTTGAAAACGGTGGCGGCATTTGTTGCAGCGGAAGAGCTTGTCAGGGAAACCAACGTCGCCGCACATGCAGCAAACAGTTTGAAGATCCACCATTATTGAAGGTTTTGAATTTCGCTGAATACTTAAGAGAACAATACGAAGAAGAAGATGATTTGATTGAAAGAGAGAACCATAAAAAAGAAGCCCAAGAAAGAGAGATAACTACGAGAGAGCCATATCTACAAATAAAGAAAGCGTGATGGTTTCAGAGTCGGTGTATAAATCCCATACATTTTTACTTTTTATATACAGAAAAGGAAAAAATAAATTAATAAATATAATTAATATATATATATATATATATTCACAGGTAGACCACAGGTTGCTTGCAGTCGTTTTCAGTTAAAGATGGAGAAGAGAGATGTGAACCTTAAAATTCATGTCCTAAAAATGACAGTTATGTCCTGGGCTGGGCTTTGCTTTTGGTCTCTCTTTCTTACCTATTCTTTTTTCCATCTTTTGTCCTTTTCTGGTTCTTTGCCTCTTTGCCATTTATAATTCGGGAACCACCCACTCTCCCCCCACTCTGTCCCACTCCAACACCTTCCTTGGTATCATCAAAACATGTGTTTTATTCAAATAAACTAACCATTTTTTAAAATTTATTTTTTTACCTTTTTTTTAGTTTATACTTTGAATAGTTTAAGCAATGATTAAATAAATTAGTGGTACTTGGTTTGATTGTCTTGCAAGTTTAATTCACTTTGCAATGTGTTTGTTATTTTTTTAGATTTAAGAAAAAATATTTAAATTTTATTTTTTAAGTAAAAAATTTTACATAAATCAATTATTTAAATGTTCGAATATATGTATTCATTTATTATATAATAATCAAACAAAATCAAGTATTAATATTCAAGTTTTCAACATATGAATTCAATTCGAATTTTATAATGAAAGAGAGTTTAAGTTGATATCTCAACTTCTCTTAAATATATTTAATTTTTTTTAAATATTGAACTCAAAGTTATCCAAAATCTTAGTATTTTGATTCTCTAAAATTATATATCATAAGCTTTGTGCTTCTCTATTTTGAAAAAGAAAACATACACATCATCTTCATATTTAATAATAGTTCATATCATAAATATTACCATTTGCAAGTATGTTTTCTTTCATGAAATTGGTACCCATCTTTTTCTTATTTAAAAACAAGCCACCTTTAAGGATTAGTTAATTATGTACATAATTTTCTTTGGACCTTATTACTTTTCGATTAGAAACAAATTCTTGTTGCTTAATACTAAATTCGATGTATTTGTCTACACGCGAAGACTTATTTAATGTATACAATGCCATTCTATTGTATACATAATATTTTGTAAAAAAAGAAACAAAGCATACCAAATGCTAACTAGAAGTAAGATTATGCTAAGTAGTGATTACTACTATTACTACTACTTAAAACGAAGAAGGAAATAACTTTGTTTAAGTAAAGCGTGGAGCTACGCGTGGATGAAGAGAGTGGGGGATGGCATTCGTTGGAAACAGCGAAGTGGTGAAACAGTGAAAGTGAAGGGTGAAACATGGTCAACTTGGTTCAGCTTTCTGCCTTGTTGTTGTTGTTGACAAAGCGTGGGACACAACTGTCATTAAATGAATAGGCGGTGGGGATTTTGGGGAACGTCGAAAAAATCCCCCAGTGCAACTGTTTTGTGACCTTTAAACAAAGTCCACAGCATCATAATCAAAAGTGGAAAGGCAGGCAGCCCTCCGTGCTTCGCCACTATGCTCCGCAGCTCCGCGAAGCTCGCGATGGATTCACCGCATCATGACCGTTGATTAATATAAAAGATAACGCAATCAAGAATAGTTAAAATTAAGTCACCGATGACCAATAATTTATGAACTTTTTATTTAAAGGGTAATAAATTTTTTTATGAATTAAAAGAAAAAATTTAAATATTAAAATGTTTTTAAATTATATTTATTTAATTAAATTTATATTTTTATTATACTCAAACAAATTTTTATCTTTTAATTTATATTTATATAATTTTTTAATTTAAAAAAACTTATCATTATATTTAATATAAATTAACTTTTTTGTTTAAGTGATAAATGAATTACCAACGTGACAACATCATAACTAACATGGTTACATAATTGATATGAAATAAATCATTTGGTTACATCATATATTATATGAGTATAAAATATAAGTTTGTATTAAATTTGACGGTTTCATTTAAATTACTTGTATAAATGAATATAGTTTAATAATTTTTTTATTATTTTAAATAAAAAAGTAAAAATATATTCAGTCAATATCAAGCTGCCCTGACAATCCGATGAAAATGGAGACTGTTAATCGGGCGAGAAGAAGAGGAACGGGGGGTATGAATATAATGGTACGAGTGAAAACACAGAATAGGGCAGGAAGCTGATAAGCACAACGTGGGGCCAAAGGGAGCTTTTACAGCTGCTTTATGTTGAAGAAACTGACATGCGGGACGAAAAGCAGCAGATGTGTTTGGGCCTCCAAATTCCTTATTTGCGGTATGTGCCATTAATATAACAAAGAAAATGGTTTTGATGAGTTACTACTAAAAGCTTTTTGGTGGAAGGAATGATTTTGTATTGATTATGCCCATTTTAAATTGCTGAATTAGCAGACAACTTCCACAAAAATATATATTATTGGTCTTTGGTCAACTAATAATTTAATGTAGAAAAATTAATGAAAAAAATATGTAAGACCCCAATACCCCCCTTCCCCTCCCATTTTGTCTTCCCCCCTCCACTAGTGTCCGTTTATTAGATTTTTGGGAGCCATTAACCTCATTAATGGTCAAAAACAAATTGTATTATGACATGGGATCTTTGCCAAAAGACAACATACATGATTTTGTGTTGCTTCAAGAATCTTTGTATTCTTGATTGGTTTTGTTGATTTTGAGTTTGATTTGAGTTCAAACGAATGATGTTTTTTAAAATTTAAAGTCGTTCGGATCAAATATTAATGAATTTTTTTATTATTAAAAATTCAATTATAATTTTATAGTTGAAATAATTTATCGACGGATATTTTACTTTTTTCTATTGAAATGTATACAAAATTTTTTACTTCTTTTTAATTATTTTGATTAATAATATATAGACACGTACAAGATGATGTTATAAATATTTTTACATTATTATTCTTTCACTATGTATTGGACTTATTCCCATTATTTAAAATGTGATAAAATATTTTGTTCTATTTTTCTCTCTTTTCGATATGCCACCCTTCTCCCATCCTTTTCAAGCCCTACAAGCGTGAAGCATATGCCACCTCTTATGCTATGGGGCAATTATATATATATATATATATATATATTTGATTAATTATTTATTAAAGAATTATGGCCTTAGATTGAAGAAAAAAGGAATTTAATTTACACTAGAAAAATTCCATTTCAACGTCGAGATTTATGCTCTAAACTCCCATTGTGGACTCCTACTGGTGACCGTTGCTTGTACATCAGTATTGATGTGCCATCATCCTAATCATTTACATGACTTACTTTAGGGTTACTTGGCAGAAATTGTCAATTAATTTTGCATATATTTTTTAAAATTTTATGTATAATTAATAATTTATTTATATGTATGTAAAATTTCAAATTATTTTGATTTTTTTGTTATATCGGTTGAGAATATTATCTTTTCTAATATAATATCAATCAATAAAAATTTTATTAAATCAACCAAATATTTAAATATTTTTAATTAATTTAAAATTTAACATACATAATCTATGTGAATAAAATATAAAATCTAATATACGATTAAATTAATTAAATATGAAAAATGTAAAACGAAATTAAATATATATATATATATATATATATACTCACACGTCTTAAATCTTGATTGTGATATAAAGGTAATAATTATGTAATAAGCTTAAATTATATGATTAAAATTCATCATTGAAATAATTTGGGAGACTTCATGCAGCACCAATAATAAATAAAAAATTAAGATAATTATGATAAAAATATCAGCAACCAAATCTCAAGTTCCATCACCACTTGCGTTGGCCTTTTCCAGGAGATGTCAAAACCAAGATGTTGGATGAGTTTCCAATAATTTTCTAATGAATTTCCCAAGGTCTAGTTCCATCATCATTTGGTAGACTTGGTTTTCAGCATGTCAATGCCTTGGATCTTGGGTCACTTTCTGGGTATTTCCTTTTTCCTGTTTCTCTCCAATGGCGCAGCCAGGTAATCATCCACATCTTTGAGAAATAAAAAGTCATCCTCAGCTTGTGGAAAAAAAATTAAAAATAAAATAAAATAAAATAAAAGTCATCATAGACTTTGATTTGTAATTGACATTTCAATTTGGCAAATGAATAACCTAAGTTTCAAGCAAGCCAAAGATATGGGATATTCCTTCGTATTTTGATTCTCTAAAAAAAAAAAAAAATCAAGTCGATAATTATCCATTGTGATAGATATAGAAAGTGCTGGTGCAAGTCTTTAGCCATAAGATTGTCGGAAGACTAGATACAATAATTACATATGCAGACATCTTTGACTTTTCGCTTACAAGTACTGATCCCTCTAACTATTCGAAACCCAAGTGAGGTTAAAACAAACGAAAGACAATGTAAATTTTTTTTTTTAATTTAAGTTACAAAACGAGAGATAACACGTTACCCATTTTATAAAATTTAAAATAAGCGAAATAAAAGGAAATTATCTTTCATTAGATAACTTTTTTCGTAATTCACGTGTATCATCCTTTTCATATGTAATCTCAAGGAAAAGAAAATTTATGTAATTAATTAATTAGTTAGGTACTTGGTTGGCTGATGTTGATGCATAATGGTGACTGTGGGCCTGTGGGTGTGCTGATAGCTATTTGCCGAAGAAGAGTTTGGCAAAGCTACCGCGGGCATGCCTTTTGAGATTAGGTTTTGGCAGAGTTAATCAATTAGATAGTTAATGACTCGGATTCAAACAATCAATACGAAAAATACTGGTAGCTAACTTGATCAATGGTCATCACTGTTTACGAAACTTAACTATACTAATCTTCCTTTCCTTCAAGATGTCAATTGTCATTAATATGTACAATCATCTATACATCAATGGATAATGGAAGTGGAAGTCTAGCTTTACCACTACGTAATCATCAATAATTGAGATTACAAGCACATATCTCATATTTAGAGTGCTTTAGCTTAAAGTTTTTAGTAGTCTTTTAAATTTTTTTTTCTTGAGAGATAGAAAAATTTTATTAGAGCAGAGACCCAGAATATAAAACATTACAAAATGATAGAAAGATATGTGCTTCTATTAACCCGTCAATCATATGAAATTAATCATGTATGGTTTACAATAAGCACCCATCCTTTTTTTTCTCTTACACTCGAGAGATCATGCTGCAAATAATGAATAGGAAGAAAGGAAAATTAAGAGATGGAAAAGCGTTTTGGTTTCCTCAAAGGGATTGAGGAAGAGGAGAAGGAAAAGGAAAAACTTAGGATCCCAGTAAAATGTCCACATCCAAAAAATTTTTGTTTTGATTATCAAAAGGAATTGCTTCAATCGTTGTCGTGATCACATCGATGTAGATTCGAATCTAACTTAATTTAGTGTTTAGGTTACTGGGATTTGAATGATTTAAGAAACCATTACAACTCTTTCAGCTAGTCAACTATAATTAAGATTAAAAAAGAAAAAAGAAGGACAGATTATTGGCCTGCAACTTCCAACGATAATGCAACGTAACAAGAACGTCATTTGTGAATTAAAAGTTTGTGGCCAACTAGCTTAATTTCGTAGCTTATTTTAAAGACTTGTTGGAGAATGAGGAAGACCCAAATAAAAATTATATTAGCTTCATAATCAGATATAATTATTATATAAGACTAATTCTGTGATAAATGGTACCATCGAAGACAAGGCAAGCCAAGCTATGTGTGGATCGAGTTCATGAAAGTGTTACAATTTTTTGTTTAATTTTCTAAACATAAAACATATAGTTAAGGGAAAAAAAGGGTTTAGTCATGCATTTATATTTATATTTTCATGTTTCATAATGATAAAGAAAATTTGATTATTTTGATATTATTCATTGAATCTCATTTCGTTCTTTTATGATTGAAAGTGATTCTTATAATGTTATACGTTTTTTAGTTTATAAATCATTTTATTGTATTTTAAAAAGTAAAACATATTTTTCGATTATATTGAAAGTATCAATTGCAAAATTCGAGATCTGTCCTTTATGAATTTTTGGTAAAGACTTTCTTGGTTTGCTTATCATGACTACACAATTAAGTTGTGTGATGGATTGTGATTTTACTACACCCCACGTCAATAAAATACTTTCTTCCCTTAAAATAGAAACACCTAAAACCTCGTTAAAGGCCAAGAAATGCATGCATGTGATAACAAGTGGGTGCAATATTGATAAGATTTCTAGAAGGCAGCGGAATGTTCTCGGTATTAAATCATGAATGCACATTATGGTTGAAACTTGAATTAACTCTTTCTTCTTGATGAATGTAAATACAAGGAATGTAGTTTAGGAGTTATTCCATGCATTTCCCTGTAGTATATTTACATGTAGAATGGGGACGTAATGCTAAAAAATTTAAAGAAAATGGTGAGGGTCGGGGGGCTATGCATGTTCTTTTCATTCTAAATAAATATATGTGAGAGCTGCAAAAGGAGGAGATGCAGGAAGGCAGCATGCAGGGACACGGCAGGTTTTGTGCAGGTAAAGCACACGCAAGTGTTGCCCGCAAGAAAAGCAGCTCTTTCATTGCTTTTTGCTGACGCCCTGCAACCATGGATCATTGGGACCACCGAAGATCTACACCGGAATTCCATAATTGGGATCATTTACAGTCTGTTGCACTCAGATTTCTTTCAGTGCTCTACATCCACGTGTCAGACATTCAGGTATACTATAATCTGCACTTATTACTATTATATATATATATATATATCATCACTTGCTCTTTGATAGGATGAGAATGATTAGTAAGTGAACATGAATTCAATCCTCTCGGATTAATTTAAGATTAAGATATTTTATAAATAAATTTGGACAAGATATGAATTCGATTAATCATGCAGATTTGGACAAACTCAACTCGTTGGTTCAAGTACGACGTCGCAGTCACGGCAGAACGCAATTGAGTTGCAAGCCTCCCGGGTACTAATAATAGAGGCAAAAATCAAATGAATATTGAAAAAACTTGAGCTGCATTCATTGCACGAGCTTGCCAACCAGGGGTGGGTTTTGTTGAAACATTTGACGACTGTTTACTTTGAAGAAAAATGGGAAGCTGAAATCATCCATGAACGAAGGATTGATACAAAAAAGGGTCATCTTTCCATGTGTGTGGACAAGAGTTAAAGCGTCATGGAGGAAAGTACAAACTTTGACTGTTTATGCAATGTGAAGTACATGTGTGGAATTGGTTATTTTGGCTGGTTTTTTTTTTTTTTTCAATATGCAATCAACCACTTTCCAAGTGCCCATTTTAATCAATCAATTCCACTCAATACGATAATAATTCTAATTCCCTACGTAATGACAAGACTGATCCCGTGGGTCAACATCTTCACAGTATCAAATTCCCTTGTTGGTAGATTCATGCTACAGTGTTCATATTTGATAATTCAAACAAGAAAATCAATCACGAAAATAAATATATATATATATATATTAAAATTTTAAATCGTTTTCCTCTTTGCCAACCCAACTTTCCAACACTGAACAAAGTTATGCCATAATTTTGCCTTAGAGAAACTGAATAAACTAGTAAGTTGCTAGAACAAGAAAAGAGAAAGTTGCCACCTTATTTTTCTCTAAGTTCGATCTTGTTATTGTTGAGGGAAAAAAACACATAAAAAAGGATGAAAAACTGGGATTCTAAAGTAGAAATGGGGGTGGAGAGGGTGGCTGTCTGAACCGAGGTCGCCGACATAACGTAACTTTGACAGCAAAATTTATGAAAACCAAGGGAGTGGATGTGCATCAGTGTCGAGTCGAACGTGACACCTGCGCAGGTTGGGGGGAAAAGGGTCCAGCATCGTAAGGCTAAGAAGCAAGGGAGCCCCACACAAAATCCCCCCCACCCTGTCACCCTCCCCCGTCGCCCCTCTCTCTGTAATTCGGCACTTTCTTTTTTCCTTTCACATATCATGATGCGCCCACAAGCCCAACAGCCAACCCTCTTGCCTGTGCATTTCGGGGAGGGGATTTTAATTCCGTACAGCCAACCCCCCATGGGACACCATTATGGAGAAGAGAGAGGGGGACGATGTACCTCCATTTTGCAATAAAGTGTGCTTCTTTTGGTGGGCCTACCCGTACCCACCATACAAATTGACTCATGCAAATGTTTCTATGAAATTTCATCTACCCTGGGCCGGTCGGGTCCCATGCACCCGCCATTCCATGTGACTCACGATCGTCGGTGGGCCTCTCTAGATCTGGCTGAGTGAAAGCTTGGGTCCGACCCAGATTCTACGTACACCTTTGCTCTCCATACGAATTAGTACTAAGCCTATTTCGCCAGCTACCCAGTACCTCAACCAATAGCACTTTCCTCTGTTCCCTCTCCCTTTCTGCACTTTTGGATAAGTAATTCTATTTCCATACATTCAATTTCAACTCATTTATGTTTTCTACCAAGGGGAGCAGCTGGTTGATCATTGCATATTGAATTACTCGAAGTTACTACTTCTAGTCACGTGCCTAAAATATAATTTCACCTTGCCATAAAGACCAAGACACTGGTCCATCTCTGGCAACCATGTCGTGCAAAAAGTTGGGGATGGTGTAGAGAGGTACGGCCACGAGGGGTAGAGAAGGAAAAAGATGTTTCAAAAACAGGGAAACAGCAATTAATCCTTACCTAGTTCATGTCACGGTTGCCTTCTCGGAATCCAATCAAGTTCCAAGTCTAATCGATTTATATCCAAGATATTGTACAGAAAGTGGCAAAAGAGACACAAAAGAGAAAAGATTAATCAGTCAAAAGAAACAATAAACAAATCGGTGAAAACCTGAACCCGTGCACAAAACTGAGGGTCCCAATTCTCAAATATCAAAGCCGAAGCAGGCAAAAAGATGTTTCAAAGTCATTTATTCAAGAATAAGGCCGCACATTCGTGCCCACAAGAGACGGCCCAAAGCTATTGGAGCATAAGATTTTACACTCATGCTTAGTGCTTAATGCATAAACATACGATCCGCAGCCCCACATTTTGATTTCCTGATGTGGGTATTTTGTCTTAGGCTAAATGCAAGGGCCTTGATTCCTTTGTTCCGATGGGTGGGGGCGCATTTGGGTTTTAATAATAATTCTTTATGCAAAGCAGATTCGAAAAGCCCAACAATAAAATACTGAAATGTTGTCTTTCTCCTATGGTCTGGAGGGAGGGAAAAGCATCGGTTGTCTTATCAGTTATCAATAAATAATTTGAGACAAATGTAAGAGGATCAATGTAAAGCCATTGCCTATATTTCAAACCTGCTGTTAAACTACAGCTTTTGGCAAGTCTGACCTACATGTATAAAAGAGAAACAGAGGAAGAGGGAAGGAAATAACAAGGAGTGGAGTTAGGTTTTCGTACTGAATATTGGTCCATCTCTGTCTTTGAGCAGCAAAGAGAACTTCGCTGCAAAGGAAACTAATTAAACAATATTACATGTCATACATTTCAATATGCATGTATATGAGTGTGTCAGAGGGAAAAGGGAGCACTATTGATGATGACAATGCAAGTAACGAATGAATATAAACTTGAATATTAGAGTATCACTCCTGAAGAAACCAATTTCACTTGGATTTTCCTCACAGTGATGCAACCTTTTGTCTTTACGGTGCAACCTTAGCTACAAAGAGTAGAACGCTTGAAGAAAAGCAATAACGTACAGAAAAAAGTTTGAAGAAAAACATAAGAACTGGAGTATTTATGCACCATACATAGTACACAGGCTGAACAGCAATAACGCAAGTCGTAAGAACTACTACATAGGTTCAGAAAGAGCTATTATGTGTATGGTAAAACTAATAGGATGTTACATCTCAGCAAGGGGCTTCAAAAGTTTATTTCCAGGAGGCACGCTCTGAATGACATCAGAGAGCAGAATTTAGCAAATAAAAGCAAAACAAACAAACTGGTGTGGACATTTGACAATATTATCACAGCTTAAACTGTCTAAATCATGCAAACAATAATGGAAAAATTAAACTAAGAATCGTATACAACTTCATCCAATCATAAGGAGCAGAGTCCACCAAAACAATCATCACAACTATCCTTCCCAACCCTGAAGTTTACAATCCATAAATACAGATGTGAACCTGTTTATAAAATTGGCTAATTAAACCCATTAGATGACCACTTCATCAGAAAACCTACTCATACGAGCACAGAGACCAAAAGCAATAAATGGGAGAAAAAAGAAACATGAAATGGGATGAAAAGTAAAAAGAATAAGTAATCTAATTTTAACCTTGTAGGAGATCAATAAATAAATTCATTCCATGATGCATTACTGTCAATTGATAAAACTGCAGCCACGCCCTTGAGATGTCATTCACAAACCAAACCCTAAAAATTTACAATCAAGCATTATATTTGACAAATTAGCACTTCAGGCTCACAAATCTTAAGAAGAAATAACAAAATTGCAAAACTATCCTGAAAGGTCACAAAAGTTTTTCAGAGAAAATATGTGGCACAGAGGAGAAAAGCAGGACTACCTTGCAACTTTTTCATGTAGAACTGGAGTGAATTGATTCATTTTTCTTTTGTAGTATCTGTGGGGAAGGAGGCAGGACTATTGGAAGCTCTTGGGAAGAGGGAGGCCATACAAGGAGCATGTAGATTTTGGTTACTAGAAAGTAACAAGTGAGAGTCTATAAGTTCAAACACAAAAGACGGAATAGAAAATCTCATAGACACATATAATTGAGGATTTTTGTGAAGCTTCTAGTGAAAACAAAACCAGTTCAAACCTTTCCTTTCTCTAAGCCCTTAAAATTCAAGTTCTCCATTATTTCCATAGTGTTTCCATTGATCATGTTTCCTTTTAAAGGTTTAAAACTCCCAACAATATCCTAGGATGATTTAATGCAAGCAAAGGAAGCATGAAGCAATGATACCCCAAATGTTTCTCTAAATAACACCCTACTTTGCCATTTACAACCTTTCATCCTCATCAGATGCACAAGTGCCTTTCTTTCTTGCTTTCTTATTTATTTTTTTCCTGGAGAGATGTATGATTGCTTGTTTGACATGTTTCTTGATTCCTCATAATCTAGGCCCATGATTGCCTATTACTATTTATAACACTTCTGTTTGTTCATTCGGCATATTCCCATCCACAAGAATATATTCAGGCAAATGATAACAAGTCAGTTTCATTTATTATTTGGTCTTTGCATATAAGCTTTTGAAAGTGTGAATGCAGGTGTGCCTACATGTGTATGTACATACATTGATATAGAGGCCCACACAACCTAGCTTAAGTCAAACCAAATTCAAATTAAAAAGCATTCATATAAAACTACAAATACAAAAATTCCTGGTAACAGAACAAGGAGACTATGAGAACTCCATGCCTACAATGTAAAACAGAGGCATCAACCAACATGCCAGCATGTATCTTCTGCAATGCTTCAAGTTACCAAGCCCCTTTAATTATATTAGACATATCTAGATTAATTTGACACATCATTTAATGTGCACAAACTTAATCTTGAAAGAAAAAATCTTTGTGTGAGGATCATTTTAGCAAAGGCAAGCAACTTGAAAAATAACAAAACCATATGCAGCTAGGGACAAATTGAACCCTCATCTTTTTGCACCTTGAGGCTAATAAAATTACCTGAAACTAAACTCAAACTAGAAGTATGAAAGAAAAACATTTATACATAATTAGAAGCAGAAGGTTACAAAAAGTTATTGATTCTCCAATCCTGAAATGATCCTCAACAATGTGAAGAATATTAAGGAGAAAAGGCCCATGAAATCAGAGAAAAGAAGCACTATCAGATAATTCTCTGATTAATTGATATGTGTCCAAAACTGAAACAGAATGAGCAAAATATGTCTTCATGAGTGTGATCTAAGAAGACAAATATGCCATGACAGTGAAGGCTTCATAAATTTGACGTTTGAGACAAAAATGAGTAGAATATTGTGTACAGCAAGTTGAAAGCTGTTTAATGAAGGGAAAAAGAAACAAAAAGAACATATGCGTTGGGTTTGAAATTGAATAAATATGAGAATTATTGCACCAAGTCAATCAATCGAATTTAAAAAACTTTATATGCATGAAGCAGAAATATAATACAAAAAAAGGATTGCGGAGAGTATCAACATTGAAGTATGTAGTCATCAGCTGTTACAAGACCCTGTGCTCTAATTCTGCCTTCATACTCCTGAAAATATTCACATGTACAGTATATATTTGTTAAATATACATTGCATGTTAAATGTTTGTGTCACCAGTAGAAAGGGGAAGAAGCCGTAAATCCTGCAGATAACTGTTTGGAAGCAGAGGCACATCCCGGGAACATTCACCTGATTATAATAATGGAAAATGGAAAAAAAGTAAAAAGAAAAGCCTTTATGGTATTTCCTCAAATACATACATGTGCATGCAAGGAAAGAACTATGCATACTGATGTAACACCAAAAGAAATGAGAAACAAAACCAGTACAGATTTCGGCTTCTTTAGTTACTGGTATTTCTTACCCACCCTATAGCACAAACTGCACTCAAACCCACCTCAAAGCAAAGCAGAAAAAAAAAATGGAAGAAATGACATATGTACAACTAATTTTCAATTATAGGAATAAGGGACTCACATTTGATTACTATGACTAGAGGAAAAACCATGCACTTTATTCTTTCCAGTTATATGGAGCACGCTCAACAACTAAGTAATCATCCCTGATATCCTTCACAACTCGAAAATCATCATCAAGGTAGACAGTCTCGAACCTACATAAAACCTCGAGATCAGTGAAACATGGAAGTAATGGTAATAAAACTAAACTATAGCAGCCAAGTCCGCGTCCTTTTCTGCTTTATCTAAACAGAAGAGAAGGAGATGAGGTCGGACAAGACATACATAAACAAGAAATTACCATAAAACAGTACAAAATAGCTAGTATTTAAGTTAGATGAAGGGATTAAACTTCAAACCATCCACACAACATGTTTCGTCGAATTGTAAACAGCCAGGAAGAGTCCACCTAATTGGCTAATGCTTAACTTGGAACCAATAATTCCTAATGTAAATGACCGATCAACAATCAGCATTTCGAATCACGCGGCACGAATATTTCAAAAAAGGATAAGGAACTCACCAACCCTGCCCAAACGGCGGCAATGGAATCTCCCAGCTTTTTCCCCTCAGAACCGCACTCGTAAATCTAAAGAATTCGAATAAAACTTTACTAAATAGTTAATCGAGAGATAAAAAAAAACAACTAAAATTGATTTCAGTTTGAATAAATACTTGAAATTCACTCTCTGAGGGGAATTCACTTCAATGCTGGATCGAACGAAGAAAACTCCATCAGGTGGAAACGTGATCACGTTATTGAGAGTCTTCTTCTCGACATCAATGACCTGCAAAACGTCGCCGGCTCGAGTACCGAACAGGTGAGCTTTCTCTATAATGAAGAGCTGCTCTTTCTCCGTGGTCCATAGAAGCCGCCACGTGGCGGAGAGCGAATCGCCAGTTGTGACAGTATCGCGACCCAGGATGGCCATGGCATCGATGGCTTTGATGATCGCATCGCGTTTGGCGGGGTCTCTTTGGGATATGAGGCCCCGGTCTTGGTCGGAAATGAGATTGAGGAGGTCCTGTTTGGCTGACTGCGATTGGGTAGTGACGGACGAGCAGCTGATTTTAGGATGTGGCCGTCGTTTTAATTTGGTGGCGAGACTGAGAGGAGATGATAGAGTGACGGCTGCGAGTGTCATAGTGGGATTATCTTTCCGCAACGATGAAAATCAAGAAATTGGCGGTTTTTCCTCCATAAAAAATAAAAAATAAAATGAAATTGGCGGTTCAGGTGGGACTTGGCGAAGAATATCGTAGAAGTGGCGTGCAATTCACGTGGCACTTTTTGAATATTTGGGCCAAGCCCAAAAACAGTACTTTCCTCAATGTTCAAAATGGTTTATATTTTTCAATAATTTAATTTATCATTATTTTATTTAATATTTCCTAAAATTAATATTTTTTTACTTAGGATATAACTTTTTTTATTTATTCTTTTAAAAAATATAATGAAAAAATTAAAAAATTTAATTAATATATTTAATGAATATTGCATTAAGGTGATTCTTAATAAATGTATATATTTGAATCCCGCAATTAAATTCATGATAATTTATTAACTTTTCGTCATCAAAATTTTTATATTACTAAAATAAAAAAAATGTTAAGTGGCATATAAGCATTTGGATTAAATTGCATTGAGATTTTTATATTGTGTTAAGTGCTTGGTGACAAGGTTAAGCAAGCTCTATCACATTGACATTTTACAACATGATAACATCATTTCAATTTTCAAAGCTGTTTATTTAAAACCAAAGAACATGCTCTTCTTTAGTTCTTGGGATGTATAATTATTGTTACATTATCACATATTCAACTTATATATATAAATATTTACAAAATTAGGAATATACTCTCACAATACAAGGTCAATTTTTAATATTAAATTATATGCTTTTCAAAATAAAAGTTTATTTTATAAAGTTTTTTATTTTTTTAAATGCACAATGTTATTTTCTAATTTTCTAATTATTTTTTTAAAAAATAAAAAATAACAAATGAAATTATATCATGTATCTATTTTATTTATGAACTCGAAAAAATATGTGATATTTATTTGCTCACAAAATTTGTTTTACTTGATTCATTGAAATATTGTCAATTTTTTTTAACAATAGTAGATGTTAGGACACATTGAAAAATAAAAATGAAAATTGGAATATCACATTAAAATTTTTAATATAGATATCATATTAAATTATTTTTAAAATATGACATTTATTTATTTTAAAAAAAAGGGTCGTGCGAGGAGATAAATCCACAAAATTGGGTTGGGCTTCGGGAGAAGGCTTACGGGCTTTAGGGTTAAATGCACCCCAAGGAAAATTCTCGGTTTTTCGTCTCACGATCATCATTTTGGACCTAACACGACGTCGTCTGGTACAACCCTTTCTCTTTCTGGCTCACGCCAAGAAACCCCCATTAAACTATCAAGCAGGGTAGAAGAAGTGTAGAACCCTGAACCTAAAGCCTCTCTTTCGAACATTCGAGCGAGAGTCATTTCCCACTTCCTTCTTCCCTTTCTTCTACTTCTGCAACTCCCTTTCTTCTCCACCCACAGATCCCGATCTAGGGTTCCGTCTCCAACTCTTTTTCTTTCACTCCCTTCTTTTTCCTTTGTTTTTTGTTTTTGAATCTTTAGCCTTAAATGTCGATTGCAGCACAAGCTCCAGATATTCTCGGCGAGCGCCAATATGGTCAGGACGTTCGCACTCAAAATGGTACTATTTCTTTCTCTCCCTTCTATTTCCCTGCCGTGCTTTGTTTATTTAACAAATTTCACTGAAATTTATTTGTTTGTTTTTTCTTTATCGTTCGATAGTGGTGGCATGTCAAGCAGTTGCGAACATTGTTAAATCCTCACTTGGACCAGTTGGACTCGACAAGGTATTAGACAGCAACGATTTCCTCCGTTGGTTTCTGTTGAAATGCCGAAATCCCTTTTGCTTTGGCCTTAGTATTACTTTTATTTTCTGTTTTTTTGGTTATATTTTCTTTTTTGTTTTATGATTGGGCTGGATTTAGAAACATTATTTAAAAAATGAAGTAATTGTAGTTTTAATTTCAGTGCGAGGTGGATAATTAGTACAATGTTCTCTGGAAAATGTCCTGCTGTAATGTTCTTATAGGATTTATTGATGTGCTAGTGATGCTGCAGTTGTTTTTATTTTCAAAACTTATAAAATTTTGATTTGCCTGTGTATCTGTTTTGATGATTTAAGTTAACTTGCTGCTTGGTTTGTTGATTGTTTTCAGATGCTTGTCGATGATATCGGTGATGTAACGATAACAAATGATGGTGCTACAATCCTCAAGATGTTAGAAGTAGAGCATCCAGCTGCCAAGGTTGATAAATAGCCAGATTTTGAATGTTGCAATGAGACATTTGCTGTTGCCTTAGTCCTTTACTACTGTAATTTATGTTTAATCTTCTTCTTTGAGGTGGCAGGTGCTTGTAGAGTTGGCTGAGCTTCAAGATCGAGAAGTTGGTGATGGAACAACCTCGGTTGTTATTGTAGCTGCAGAATTTCTCAAGGTAACTGCATCCATTTCTTTACAGGGTTTTATATATGTATAAAAAATACTCATTTCAGAGCCATGTTGTTTTTTAAGAATGTTTCTACCATTGAGAGATAGTGACTTGATAATATGTGATTTGCTTACAATTTTACAGAGAGCAAATGATCTGGTCAGGAATAAAATTCACCCAACATCTATAATTAGTGGCTACAGAGTGAGTAATTTTTTCCTCCTCTAGCATGCTCATATTTTTCTGTTTATAAGATATCCATATAGCATAATCTGAATATGTTTCCGGGTTCTTTATTTGGGCAGCTTGCTATGAGGGAAGCATGCAAATATGTTGAAGAAAAGTTGGCAGTGAAAGTAAGTGCCTTATGGAGAAGCTATTGAAAAGTGAATAATAATTAACTTGCATGTGAACCCTGGCAATTTGGTTGCTATAGATGACATTTGGTGTGGATCTGTTTTCATTTGTATAAAGACTTCTGATTGCCATGACTTCTCTTATCACTTTGATTACATCAGGGGTTTGCTGTACCACATCCAAATTATTCTACCTTATTTTATTCCTTATATTCTGTTCTCATATGAAATGGTTTAGTGTGAATTATGTAATTTTCTAAAACTGATTGACTTCTATCCTATAGATCTTTTGGTGTTGCAATGTTCTATAGCTGTTGTGCCTTTATTCTACTCATCCTTATTTTTCCTTATTAGGTTGAGAAGCTTGGAAAAGATTCTCTAATAAATTGTGCCAAGACAAGCATGTCCTCAAAGCTGATATCTGGTGACAGTGACTTCTTTGCTAATTTGGTATGATCATGCCTAGCTCAGTAATTTAAACTTATTTTTCAACTCTCAACCATCTGAAGACTCGATTCACTGCCATATTTTCCTTTCCTTCTAAGCTCTATCTGTTTTTGCCTGGATAAACTTGACATCCTATGCTGATGCACCTGTGTTCACGGTCAAAAACACTTGCTGCAAATATATATCTTTAACTTTGTTTCCCCGTGCTATTATAAGGATTTCTGGTTTCAGCAGTAATATTTCTATATTTTTTATTTTTGCCGTATCTTACTTGTTGTTTAATGAATAGAAATCATTAAATGCTTTCTTTCCTATCATTTATGAGATACAAGGGATCAAACCTGAGGCATGCTTATTTAGCTCATGTATTGAATTTGTCTGCATAGGTTGTAGAAGCAGTTCTAGCAGTAAAGATGACCAATGCACGAGGAGAAGTCAAATATCCAATCAAGGTAAGATAGTTGAACTGTGATTAATACATTTCTTATAAAGATTCTCGAACGAGTTCATGTTACAAGATGGCGTTATTATCTGTGATTGGAGCTTCATTTTATCTGTTTTCAGTCATTAGTTGCTTTCTTCATATTGCAGGGAATTAGTATTTTGAAAGCACATGGAAAAAGTGCCAGAGACAGCTACCTGCTGAATGGGTATGCTCTTAACACTGGTCGTGCTGCCCAAGGAATGCCCTTAAGAGTTGGCCCTGCCAAGATTGCTTGTCTTGACTTTAATCTTCAGAAGACAAAAATGCAGTTGGGAGTCCAAGTCTTGGTCACAGATCCTAGGGAGCTTGAGAAAATTCGTCAGAGGTGATAATCTTTACATTGTTAAGCTGTTTGCAGTCACTATTGTGGATTACTCATTTACAGCTTCTTTCCTTGGTTTTTTTTTTTTTTTTTAATTTTTGTGGTGTGTCTGTAATACATAAAAGTTTATCATATTATCTAGAGCATGCCTAGCGTAAATTTTAAACAGCCATACATATCTATAAAATGTGACACTGATGATGTCTATGTCTAAACAGAGAAGCTGATATGACGAAAGAACGTATTGAGAAACTTCTTAGAGCAGGAGCCAATGTTGTTCTGACTACAAAAGGAATTGATGACATGGCACTCAAGGCAAGCTTCTTTTGTATTTGTTTTTGTCTAATTGCTTTCTTGTTTTGTGATTTTTATTTTTAAAAATAATATTCTTCATTGCTTTTTCAGTATTTCGTGGAGGCTGGGGCTATAGCTGTCAGACGTGTTCGAAAAGAGGATATGCGCCATGTTGCTAAGGCAACTGGTGCAACAATGGTATGTTCGTACTCAACCTTAAAAGTCATAATAATTGTCATAACCATCGGAATTTTGCTTTCTCTACTTTAGGATATAGTTTGTGCTATAACATAGTTCATATTCATGGTGTTATGGTATTGAATTAATTGAAGCACATGGTTAATAATTAATCCTTTGCTAGGACTGTATTCTGCCAAAACTGAATTGTGTTTTATTGAGCTAATGAGAATATATCTTAGTTAGGGCTGCATCATTCGTCACTTTAACTTTGTTATTTACAATTTTTTTGAAAAAAATGAGAAGCTTGGATTTGTGTTGACTGCTTTTTTTATTATTATTATTAAAAATAAAGACTTTGTGTCATTACTCTCACAACTCTTAGTAGTTTGAAGAGGCCTATTAATGCCTATCAAATGCCTTTTTCTAATAAAATTCTTCCTTGTTGATGGATCTGCAGGTTTCTACATTTGCAGATATGGAAGGGGAGGAAACTTTTGATTCATCATTTCTTGGATATGCAGATGAAGTTGTGGAGGAGCGCATTGCTGATGACGATGTGGTTATGATCAAGGGGACCAAAAGTACAAGTGCGGTGTGTGATTTGCTCTCTGAGTAAAATTTATAACTTGTAAACTCGCTCATTTTTTTTTCCAAACTTGGAATCTAATTTCTTTAAATCCTGGCTGAGATAAAGTAACTTTCAGATATCTCTGTCCTTTCTTCTTTATTTTTTTAATGTTGAAAACAACTTTTTGGGCTATTTTGATATGAGACGTGCTGTCATGGGTTGAAGTCAAAGACAGCACTGTGTTACTATGTTACTGTTATTGGTGCAAAAATGTTAAACAAGCTACTAAAAGTTTTGAAATTATGTATCTGAGTTTAGTATATAGAATGTCACATGTTTGGCAATGCCTTTTGATTTGTAATGGCCACATGAGACTGACTCTTCTCATTTAATCATTTCCAAGGTTTCCTTGATCCTTAGAGGTGCAAATGACTATATGCTTGATGAGATGGAGAGAGCTCTACATGATGCTTTATCTATTGTGAAGAGGACCCTTGAGTCCAATACGGTAACCTCAAACTCTTACCGTCAAATGTTAATTTTTTTGAGTTTCAAGATGCAACATTGATGTTAATGAGAGAATAATTTACTTGAGCTTATTAGCTGGTTGATAGAATTTAAATTGTTAGAATATGGATTTCTAGTGGTAGTGTCTTTAATACAATATGGCTGTTTGTCTTTTGGTGGTTTATTTGGAGAGAGAATTTTAATATTTCCTCAGTGCTTAGATCAACAGTCATAATGCAATATTTATAATGCAATATTGATAATGCATTTTAACGTCCATTTTGGTGTTGGCAATGTTAGGTGGTAGCCGGCGGAGGTGCAGTTGAAGCTGCTTTGTCTGTGTATTTGGAGTATCTTGCCACAACTTTAGGATCACGAGAACAGTTGGCAATTGCAGAGTTTGCTGAATCGCTATTGATTATACCAAAGGTAGCATTAGTTATGGCTAGGCTGCAGCTTGTGCAGATGTTTATCTTTTATCATTTTATATGGTAAGTAACTACTTACATCAATGACATTGATCATTCATAGGTGCTTGCGGTCAATGCTGCCAAGGATGCCACTGAGTTAGTTGCAAAACTTCGGGCTTACCACCACACTGCTCAAACCAAGGCTGATAAGAAACATTTTTCAAGGTATACATTGCACATAAAACGGTGAACAGTAATTTCATGAAAGAAAATATTGGATAATTGAGAGTTTTGGCACTGAATGTGACATTCGTTCTGTATTCAATTATGCTTCCTCTTCAATGTTGCAGCATGGGTCTGGACCTTTCCAATGGAACTGTTCGTAACAACTTAGAAGCTGGAGTCATTGAGCCTGCAATGAGCAAAGTGAAGATTATTCAGGTAAAAAACGTGTGAGTTTCGATTTGAGTATGTTATCCAACTTTGCACCCAACTATCTAATGTAGTAGTTTCCCATTCTCTCTTTGCCAGTTTGCAACTGAAGCAGCCATAACAATTCTTCGAATTGATGATATGATCAAGCTTGTCAAAGATGAAAGTCAGGATCAAGATTAGGGGGGTTGATTTCATTATTAACGGTCATCTTTGTAGGTTAATTTTGGGCAAGGGATTGGGATGCCATTTTCTAACATTGAAGAGGGTTATGGTTTCATGTTTATTCCTGTTATTGGTCTTAAATTGAATATATATGTTTGTTTTGTTATGTGGTTAAGACCATCATTCCCCTTTTGTTGTACGATGATTATTTGGGGAAGAACAGTTGAGCATTTTCCTAACAGGTTTCAATGCAGAGAGGAATCTGTTAATCTGAGAAGCTCTGATAATTTTGTGCCTTCCTTATTTACAAAAACAAATTATTTAAAATTGCAAAGATCAAAGGGGAGAAAATAAGAAACATGTGAGTCAAGGCCTTACAAATTACAAAATAATTTATTTTTAACATAATTTCTTTTAAAACTATTTAAGAAATTTTTGATAAAATTTTATTTGTTATTATATTTAATTAAATTTTTATATTTTTTATTTTAAATCAAATAAATTTTTATAATTAATGATTATTTAATTATTATAGTCATAATATTGTATATTATTTTGTCTAGTGACGTAAACATGAATAAAATATGATAAATGAAATTTTAATAAATGATCATTTATTTAATTTAACATAAAATTATAAGAGTTTAATTGAATATAATAAAAAAATAAAAATTTATTTAGATTTTTTAAAAATAATTTAAGAATTATTTTGTAATTTTTCTTTTCAAAAGAATGTAATGTTCATTTTTCTTCTTTTCATTTTTCAAATTTAGCAAGCAATAGACGAAAAGAAAATAATTTTTAATCCAATTTTTCATCTTTTCAACAAATAGATTGACAGATAATATCATATTTTCTCTATTTTCACTATTCTTCTAAACCAACTTTTTGTCTTTATAATATAATTAATTTTAGTTAAAATTAAAAAATACTAGTATAGATTAAAATTTCTTTTAAATTAAAAAAAGAAAAAAGAAAAAACCTTTATGATCAGATAAATTATTACTTATTAAGGTAATTTTATAGCATTGTTGTAAAAAGGCCGAATATCCTTCAAAATCAGGCTTCAAAGAAATAAAAGCCCAATTCTATTAATTGGGCCAACAAGCTTAACAAATTACAACGTCCAGCCCAACCTATTTGCCCTTTTTTCTCTTCGCAACCGCAACCGACTTTACTCTAATTCAAATTACAGCATTTCCTCTCTGCTTCTCTAATTCGAGCCCTCGCGACACAAACTCAGGTCAGCCTTACCTCGCTCCTTTGCTTCTCTTCTAATTTCCCTGCTTAGAGGCCCTTTGTTCTTTGTTTTGAATTTCTGTTATCCTAGTTGTTTCGGTTTTCAACACGTTCTTCGTCGGGCTTGTCCATATTCGATAGGAATTTTATATTATGGCTAGGAAATACAGTGAATCGAGTGATGATGATTCGAGAGATGAGAGTGATGGGCGTCGTAATCGTGATAGCAGGCATTCTAGGTCAAATAGAGATAGGGGAAGGCGTGGAAGAGAAAGAGAAAGGAATCATGATGAGGAGGAGGAGAATAGGCGAAGAGAGCATTCTGGATCTCCTGATGAGGAAGAAGGCAAACGTGGTAATAGAGATAGAAGGCGCGGAAGCGAAAGGGAAAGAGGACAAGAGAGGAATCAAGATGGTGATGGTGATGAGAATAGGCGGAGAGAACGCTCTGGAGCCTTTGATGAAGAAGACAAGCGTGCCAATAGAGATAGGAAGCGAGAAAGAGAAACAATTCGTGATGACGATGTTAAGGATAGGCGGAGAGAACATTCAGGATCTTCTGACGAAGAAGACAAGCTTGGAAATAGAGATGGAAGGCGAGAAAGAGAAAAAATTCATGATGAGGAGGAGGAGAATAGGCAGAAAGAGCATTCTGGATCTTCTGATGAGGAAGAAGGCAAACGTGCTAATAGAGATAAGAGGTGCAAAAGCGAAAGAGGGAGAGGAAAAGAAAGAAATCAAGATGGTGATGTTGGTGAGAATAGGCAGAGAGAACGTCCTGGATCTTTTGATGAAGAAGACAAGCCTGCCAATAGAGATAGGAAACGAGAAAAACAAAGAATTCATGATGGTGATGCTAAGAATAGGTGGAGAGAACACTCTGGGTCTTCAGATGAAGAAGATAAGCTTGACAATAGAGATAGAAGGAGAGAAAGAGAAGGAATTCGTGATGATGATGGTAAGAGTAGGCGGAGAGAACATTCTAGATCTTCTGATGAAGAAGAAGACAAGCATGCCGCTAGAGATAGAAAGCGAGAAAGAGAGAGGCTTCGTGATGATGATAGGAATAGGCGGAGAGATGCGGTGGAGGAAAATTCTGAGTCCTCTGATGAGGAAGAGAAGAGATCCAAGAGAGATAGGAGGGGAGAAAGGGATAGAAGTAATAGGCATGACAGTGGACATAGGGATAGGCATAACCATAGACAGCGGGAATCTGAAGAAGATAGGTACAGACATAGGGACCGACACCATCATTCATGGCATGATACAGATGATAATGAGGATTACAGAAGAAGGTCCCAAAGAAGTAAAGAACGCGAGAATAAAAGTGATAGGAGAGACAATGATAATCAGCCAAGCCATAGAAGCAGAGATGTTAACAGTTTTAAGGAGAAAGAAGAAGGAGAAATCAAGCAGAAACAACCAGCTTTGCAACAAACCAACTTGAATGGTGATACGGCGAATTTAGGTAGGAGTGGAGGAGTTTATATTCCTCCATTTAAATTAGCAAGAATGATGAAAGAGACAGAAGATAAGAGCAGTGTTGAATATCAGCGATTAACATGGGATGCGCTTAGGAAAAGTATCAATGGACTAGTTAACAAAGTCAATGCTACTAATATAAAGAATATTATTCCAGAACTCTTTGCTGAGAATCTTATTCGAGGAAGGGGCCTCTTTTGTCGTTCATGTATGAAATCTCAGATGGCATCTCCAGGGTTCACAGATGTCTTTGCTGCATTGGTGGCTGTTGTTAACACCAAGTTTCCTGAGGTGGGGGATTTGTTGTTGAGAAGGATTGTTTTGCAGCTTAAGAGAGCGTATAAGCGGAATGACAAGGTGAGTATTTGCTCCATTCTTGACTAATTCTAACTATTTATTTATCATTGTCTAAAGGGTCCCGCTTTTTCTGGTTGGATGTGTTACTGACTGTCTCTTTTATTGGACAGCCTCAATTATTAGCTGCTGTTAAATTTATAGCACATCTTGTGAACCAGCAAGTGGCACATGAGATTATTGCTTTGGAACTGCTCACTGTTTTGCTGGAGAACCCTACTGATGACAGTGTTGAGGTGGCCGTTGGTTTTGTTACCGAGTGTGGATCATTACTTCAGGATCTCTCACCAAAAGGCCTCCATGGTGAGTGCTACTGTTTGAATTTTGTATAATGCGGTAGTTTTTCTTCTCTGTATTGTGATTGATACTGGTTTAGATTTCATAAAATTATGTTGTTCATGCATTCTGTTGCATTTTGTTAATCATACATGTAATGCATGACAAATAATTTTTTCTGGGCATGTCTGTTTATCTTGCTTTAGCTTTTTGAGTAATGGTAACCTCAAGTCTGGTTGTCATGCTTGTCTCTTAGATGAGTTAGGTTTGAAAAAGTTACTGTTTACTGGTTTTAAAAATATTTCATCCACAATGGTAAAAACTATATTATGATATGACTTTATTGTTAGGTTTTTGAATTCCATCATCTCGGTCGCTTTGTATCAGTTACTGCAGGAAGCTATTTACAATTAATAATAGAAATTTAGTTTAGTGTTTGTGTAATTTCTTGTGAAACAAAGTAAAGGAAAAAGTTTTGGTTATTCTCTCTCTCTCTCTCTCTCTCTCTCTCTCTCACACACACACACACACACACAGACATCTTTGGTGATTCTAGTCTACTGGTACCTTATAAGACTATTCATTTGTTTTCCTTCTCAATTAATGTTGCATGTTGTGTTTACAGGTATTTTTGAACGTTTTCGGGGCATTCTTCATGAAGGGGAGATAGATAAACGTGTTCAATTTCTGATAGAGGGCTTATTTGCTATAAGGAAAGCCAAGTTTCAGGTGTCTTTAATTTCCCCTAAATAATTCTTTTGAATTTCTTTGAAAATTTTAGGTCACACATACCTTTACTCAGCATCTGACAATAGCAACAACCTAAAACTTTGTTTTCCCAGGGGTACCCTGCTGTTCGTTCAGAACTAGACCTTGTTGAGCACGAGGACCAATTAACTCATGAAATATCTCTCCAAGATGAGATAGATCCAGAGATCACCCTTGGTATGTCTCAAAATGTCTTTAGCTATTCTTTTACTGATGACTCGCCCTGCTTGGTTCATTCGCTGTGGTATGTGATTGTAAATACCTTTAATTGTCCTTCGTGCAGACATTTTTAAACCAGATCCTCAGTTCTTGGAGAATGAAAAGCATTATGAAGAGTTGAAGAAAACCATTCTTGGTGAGGAATCCGATGATGAAGAGGGGTCTGATGCGGCTTCAGGTGATGAGGAGGATGACGATGATGATGATGAAACTGATGAAGAAGATGAGCAGCAGATGAAAATAAAAGATGAGACAGAGACAAATCTTATAAACCTTCGGAGGACAATCTACCTGACAATCATGTCCAGTGTAGATTTTGAAGAGGCTGGACACAAGTTGCTGAAAATTAAGCTTGAGCCAGGTCAAGAGGTAAGGTGATACAAATGATGGTGCAATTATTGCAAGTCAATCAGAGGTCTTTGCCTTTCCTCAAGAAAACTCAATATTTTGCTTCTGGCTTTGCAGAGTATATGTATTTACCCTCCCTCTCTTGCAAAACTGAATAGCTTTCCTTTTCTTTTACAGTGGGGTCGGTTTTCTTGTTTCCTATTGTTGCATTCTAAGAAACTTGTCACCTTGATTTTGGTTGTGCAGATGGAGTTATGCGTTATGCTGTTGGAGTGCTGCAGTCAAGAGAGAACTTACCTTCGATATTATGGTCTTCTGGGGCAGCGTTTTTGCATGATCAACAAAGTCTATCAGGAAAATTTTGATAAATGCTTCGTTCAGCAGTATTCTATGATTCATCGTCTTGAAACAAACAAGTTACGTAATGTGGCGAAGTTTTTTGCACATTTACTTGGCACAGATGCTCTGCCTTGGCATGTGCTAGCCTATATACGATTAACTGAGGAGGACACAACTTCTTCTTCCCGAATTTTCATCAAGATTCTCTTCCAGGTAAGTTAAAGAGTATTCGATATTTTACCTGTTTCTTTTCATCTGTAAGCAACAAAGTTGCCAATTCTTTTGAGTTGGGTAAAAATATGAACCAAATTACATGTGCATTTGGGCAGTTGGTTTAAAGTTGGGTAGTTTAATGATATAAAACGAATATTAGTATGTTGATTTCTATCATATCCAGTTCTGAGGCCTTTCAAGTGATAACAAATCCATTTCCTGTAGGACATTGGAAACGTTAGGATAAATGAGTTTAGTTGGTGGATAAATTGAGAAACATCACAAAGTATAATCTTCTGTTTGGAAACAAACCTTTTGTTTCACTCATTTTTGCGTTTTCCTTGTCTAGAACTTATCTCATATGCTGGTCAACTATTTGATTTCTTTTTTCTGCATAAAGCTGTTATGTTGATTTTGATACTTGGTAATGGTACAGGAATTATCAGAGCATCTTGGAATTCGCAGACTGAATGAACGGCTTTCAGATCCCACGATGCAGGATTCATTTGAATCTATTTTCCCAAGAGATAATCCCAAGAACACGCGATTTTCCATCAACTTTTTCACTTCCATTGGGCTTGGTGGTATCACTGAGAATTTGCGTGAGTATTTGAAGAACATGCCACGGCTTATTATGCAACAACAGAAAACAGCATCTGATTCAGAAGCAGAACCAGAATCTGGGAGCTCGAGCTCATCTGAATCTGGGGCCGCGAGTTCATCTGATTCAGAAACTGCTAGTTCTGACTCAGAGTCAAATTCATCAAGCTCTGATGAAGGTGAAAGACGCAGAAAGAGGAGGAAGAGATGAGGTAGTGGCCTTTTCACTGAGGAGTTTAGTTTCAGGCTTATGCATCTTTATACCTGTTGGTTGCTTACTGTCCAACTTTTGACATGTCTTGTTATACTACTTTAGCAGAGTTTTCATTAGATAGTCAAATATAACTGTAATTTTGTATGTTAATAGAGCCGAATAATTTATGGCTACTATTTTGCAGCTTGTAGTTTGCTTTGAGATTGAGACACATCACCCATGGCATTATTCTTTAGTCATTATGTTTTCTCGACATCGCAGAGCAGGTTGCTTAGGTCTTTGTACTTTCGAAATTTGTGGGAAGACTATGATCAGTGGCTTCTTGGTATTCTGACCTTGACACATAAACCGTAAGGTTTCGGTCCTCAATTAAGGCTTGGGTTGACGTGTACTTGTCCTTGTGTTTCTCGGGTGTACCATATTGCTGTTATCAATTAAGAGTTATCTCTTTGATGTATCTTCATTGAGTGCAGATTTAAGAAATGGCCCATTGGCAATGTCCATGTTCTACGTAGAAGAAAAGGCCATGTGATTCTACACATGGGGCACACATGCATTTGCAGCAGGTTGGTTATGGTATCCTTCCCCCCCTTGCTTCTTATTAACATGTTGCTGCTACGTTATAGGGGGTGTAGGGGTTCCCCATAGCTGCACATGCTTGCTTTAATGAAGCACGATTTCAGCAGTGCTTATCGGAGCAGAATATGCCCATCATTCCGGAAGGATTAAGGTTCCGTTTTTCTGGTTAATCTTTACCTTAATTTCCTAAGGCTTATTTATGGGCATTATTATGATGAATTGTGCCAATTCTTACAAGTTGTAGGATCAATATAAATACTGAATAATCAAGTGTTTTTCACCCAGCAAAAGAAACGGAAAATCCTAATGAGGGAGACTATTAAATGATCTTTTATACCTAAAGCACCAAATTTTATTATTTTCAAGGTCGGGCTGTCTCCTTAGGGTGCACAATTCCAACGTGATGCACATATTGGGCCCTTCTGGCCCATTAAAAGTATTGTTTGGACTTCGACTAGTTCGGGTACCGGGCCCAAGTCTAAACAATTCAATATTGCAATGTCATAGATATGCTTCAATTTATGTTTCCACGTAATATTTATATATTATCATTTAATTATAAAATGTCAATTTAAAAATATATAAAAAATTTAATATAAATATTAAATATTAACAATACATTTAATTTTAAACATACATTTATATCAAGGAATATCCAAGATCCTCGGCTAATCCAATTAAAAAAAAATGCCTTAAAAAAAAAGACAAACTAGTAGTAGGAAATTGTAGTGCAAGTAGTTAGAATGAGAAGTAAAGTAAACAGTAGTTGTAGTTTTTAGTGTAATTAAATAGATCATCATCATGTCACGTAAGAGTATTATAATCCATCCATCATGTTTATAGGCACATGGCTACGCACGTGCCATGCTGATGCTTCGGGATCACCACCACTTTTCCATGTCACGTGATGCCATATCTCTTCCACCAATGCCGAAACCTTAGCCAGCAGCAGCTGCTCCTCCGAATTATTTATTTTCTCTTTCTTCCTTTCTTTCTTTCGCAAGCTTTATATAATATCCATCCATCCATCCATCCAAAGACTCTGCTGCGGAGAATATTAAAAAAAAAAAAAAGGTTTTATTTTTTCCCTGTAAATGAGTACATTAATAGCACGTCACGTGACACACACATAATCCACACCAACAGGCTAAAAATAGTTTTAAAACACGGTAGATATGAGACGTACCAACTCTTACCTAGGATTCGTAACATGTATTTATCGTAATTAAAGAAGACTCTTGTTTATAAGTTTAATAGTTATCTCATATTTTATTTGGTGTCGGCTCAAGGGTAAAGCCATTAAAGTGGGGGCTTTAGGTCTTAAACTTTTTATAAATTTTTAATTTTATAATAATAATAATAATATAATTAATTATATTAATAATATATAAAAATTAATATAATTAATAAAATATTTATTTATTTTCTTAAACCTAATAAATATGTATTTTATCTTTTTTTCACATTCTTATTAAGTTTTAACTATTTGACTTATTTTTCATGTAAAAGTTAAAATAATTAATAAAATAATATATTCTCTCACCTCTCTAATTATGTGCTTAATAAATTTAAATTTTTTATCACTTCACAATTCCTACAATACTATTAATTCTTAATTATTTTTGTTATTTCCAATCAACTAACATTAACATATATTTAATGATCTCTAACAGTTTTTTTAACTATTTTTTTACTTTCAATCATTTAACTATTTAACTATCTCTAATAGTTATTTTTTATATATAAAATCAATTATTTTTTTTCAATTCATAATATCCATTTTTAAATTCTTCTTTTCTCATTTGTTTTTTTTTTCTTTTAAGTTTCAGGCAAGAAGTCTATTACACTATTATTTTCATAAAACCATAAGCCTCATTTACCATTTATAATAAGCATTTAACAATTAAGTATTATTATTTTAATATTTACAAACTTTTTCAATTTAATTTAAAATTTATATTATATTATTATATTATCTTTATTTTATATGATAATTGATTTATTAAATTAAAAATTTAACTAAAAATTTTAATAAATTTTTTTTATTTTAATAAAGAAGACTTCATTTAAATATTTAATTGTAAATCTTTAAAGTTATTAAACCATCCCTAATTTTACTAATGTAATAAAAGGGGGACAGAGACAGCCTGAGACTGGCTGGCAAGAGCCCCTTGTTTTGCATATTTTGACGATTACCATCATGTCGATTTGTTAAAAAGATGAAAGAAAAACGTCAATATGACAAAAAGGAGGAAATACCAAAGGGGTGCAATGAATGTACGGGGATTTGTACTTTCCTTTGAAAAAAGGGGAAAAAGGAAAAGGAAGGCTTCGTTGTTTTTCTCTCCACCTCCACCGCCACCCAACTCCTCTCCCCGTATAATTGCCTTGCCATCTACAAACCAAAAAACAAACAAATTCAACCAGAGAAAGAGAAAAAAGAAAGAAAGAGTGCCAGTTGTGACCAGTTGTCGTAGTAGGTTAGAACTCTCTCTCTCTCTCTTCTACTACTCCCTCAGGGTTTAATTATGGGAGGGGTGTGGGTTGGCGCAGGGATAATAAAAACTCAACGAACGTAACGGAACACGGCCCGTTTCTTTCTCTTCATAGTTCTTTTCGCCCCGTGACTCTCCTTTTGTTATTAATAGTTAAGCAGGGGAAGAAGAAACTATATTTGTGGTCCCTTTAATTTGAGCTTATCTTATTGCTACAGCTACCCTGCCTGCGTCCACGTTTTCTCTCCTTTGCCTTTGCTTTGCTGCTTCTCCCCCCCCCCCCCCCCCCCCCTCCCCCCCCCCCCACATAGATTAAGAAACTTCCTGCTAACCCCCATTTCAGCATACTGAAACATGAAGCAACAGGTCAATTCACAGCCCCCCTTCAAATATGGTACGGTAGTAAATTGGAAAACCTGGTAGAGAAATAATAAAAACCACCGCTCCTCCTGCTACATAGCAAGTCATTTTCCATTGCTTTGTCTGCATTTAACAAACTTAAATAATTTGGCAGTGAAACTGTGTGAGTGAGTGTGTGTGTGTGTGACAGAACAACTCTGACCCAGAAAAGTTTGATGACAGACAGAGAAGGCAATGTGTTGCTGCCAGTAAATGCAAACAATGAAGCAAGGTAAACGGATAACTAGGTCTAGGGTATTACCCTTCTTTTTCTTTTCTGTTATTACCCTACCGACACTGCTTGCCTTTGTGTGAGATGAATAATAAATTCAGCAGGTATGAGCAATGAGTAACTGCAGATAATGCAATGGCCATAGCCTTTAGGGCTAACCCCAAACCCCCACCACCACCACACCCCCCACACCCCACCCAACCCCTTCCAAAAAAAAAAAAAAGGAAAGAGAATTTCTCGTGAATGAGTGGGCTCTGGGCAGTTGCGTTGAATGAGGTAACCTTCTTACCATCTTTTTCTTTACATTTTTTTGCCTTCTGCCACGGCCTAAAACTCATGCTTGTAATACTATTTTATCAGCTTCGATTTAGTCGAAAGTCAAAGGAATATATATGAATTCAAATACAACCCTAAACCAATTAAAAGGAGAAGAAGAAGAAGAATTGGTGCCTTTAGGTGGTTTCTTAAAGCAGAAGCATTTATGGCTATACTTATCTTATCTCAAATTAATCACTTCTCCATTACCGAGCTATTGCAATTAAGCGCCCCCATGAAACCTTGGGGTTCAACTTATAATAATTATTCTACTAAAATAGTAAAGCTATATGGACTCTATCCTTAGAGTTTTCAGACCTTTTTCAATTATGAGGAGTCTATCATCTTTTTCAGGAACAAATCCGCTGGACAACTACAATTCAGACCGTTTGAAAGCTGTTCACAAAGTTAAGGATATTGCTTCTAAGACATTGTTTGACTTAAAGAGTGAGCATTTGATTGGTTCGAAAATTAATTAATCAAATATTAATAAAGAAAATCAAAATCGATTAAATTATAATATTAAAAGTTTGAAATTAATTGAAATTAACATTTCTCGGTCAAATTTTTTATTAGTTCAGTTGTAAATTTAAAATATAAAAAATTGATCCAAATAAACGAATAAACTACTTCTTCCATGCCGTTTAAATCGGCTCGAATTAATAAATTCAATCTATTCCAGTCACTTATTTTAATTTGAACTTAATGCTCACCCTAATTTGACTTATGTATAGAAATTAAAAAACCTAAAAAGGCTAAACTTTATTTTAAAAAAAAAAGGTGAATCAATCAATTGCAAATTTGCTGCCTTTATATTAATTAATGTTAACAACTAAAACTGTCTCGTTATTGGTGAACTTGGTGTAAGTATTATGTTATAGCAGCCAGCTAGGGCATACAAGGTTTTCTTGACCTAATTGGATATAGTAAATGTAAATGCTGCCTAAAGGTCAAGCTCGCTTGTTCTTATATAGAATACAATAAAGTAACACTACTACATTTTTCCTACTATTTTAATTCTTCTTCCCTTAATTAATGACATTACATACACAAGAATTTACGATTAAAAATCCTCTATTTCTATTTTATGTTTCCATTTGATACCTCTTTCATAATTTTACATATACAGTCAAAAACTAAAAAAAAAAAAAAGTTAAAACATTGATTACTTGAAAAGATCATTGTACCCCAAAAGAGACATTAATTGGTACAAGGATTTACCAATGTAACAGGAAGGTAGTAAGATGCAAATTTGTTCTGTTTTTGTCCTTAGAAGGAAGGAATTGTGACAGTAAAAGTTGAAAGTAAACAAAGGAAGAAGAAGAAGAAGAAGAAGAAGACAAAGGTGAAGGCTCCTAAGGCATGTATGGAATTGGGTGATGGTAAAAAAGAGAAGAAAGGGTCTGAAAATGATGTGATTTGTTAGAAGGAAAGGGAGCAGGTATGCCAAAAGGAGCCCATAGCATGCCCAGTAACTTCATGTGGTGGAGCCATATTTCTCCCATCATTGTCCCATTCCATCCATCCATGTACTTTTTTCTTTAAGGAACTTACTATTACTTATACAACTAGTCACTTATTGATTTACTATTATTATGACTATGTCTGTCTATTTTTTTTATTTAATTATTGTTATTATTTAAGTTAAAGTTTTTATTTTTAATTTCCGTAAAAATAAAATTACAAGCAAAAAAATTGATTTTTTATTTTATTAGTACTATTATTATTATTGTTATAATAATAGACAAACACATGCATGCATGCATTTGTTTGCAATTGTACGCTAGCTATATCTAATTCATATAAATTCCCGTTAAAAAAGAAAAGAAAAAGAAAAGAAAGAAGCCAATCAGTCGCTTACATAGGCAATCTCTTTCTCTCTCACGCTGCATGCTCACTCCTTGCACGTTCCTCTGCCCCCTCTACCCATCAATATATCACTCCGCTTTCCTCTCTCCCCTTCCCTCCCCTCCCTCTCTCTCTCTCTCTCTCTCTCTCTCTCTCTCTCTGTGGGTCTCTTCTCTGGAGCTCGCTCTCTCTCTTTTAAGGGAAAGAGGGCTGAGAGAGTTAGTTGTTTTTGTTTGAAAAGGAGAAGAGGAAATGGATATGTACGGGCTTTCGGCTCCGGAACTGTTTCGTATTGATGATCTTTTGGATTTGTCAAACGAAGAGCTTTTCTCCTCTGCTTCCAGTTCCACCGCTTCCACCAACAACGACCAATTCCCTCCTTCTGAAGCCTCTTTCAGCTACGCTTCTGCTTCCTCCTCCTCCTCCTCCTCTGCCGCCATTCATCCCTCTTTCTCCACCGACATCACCCACGACCTTTGCCTTTCCGTAATGACATAATATTGTTACATTATTGTCCCCATTAATTCCCTTTTTTTTATTTCCTTTTTTTTTTGGTTTTCTTTGGCGTAATTGGATTGTATACTGTTGCTACTTGTTTTGCAGAGTGATGACGTGGCTGAGCTGGAGTGGCTGTCGCAGTTCGTAGAGGATTCCTTCACCGACTTCCCATCGAACTCGCTTGCCGGGACCCTAAACGTTAGAAATGACTCATCGTTGTCGAGCAAAGCTAGGAGCAAGCGTTCGAGAGCGGCAACTGCGATGAAGACAACGACGACCTGGACGACGATTTCGGAAGCGGCAGCTCCTTTTACGGGAAATTCGAAGACGAAAAAGGAAATCCAACGTCAAGCATCTCCAGCGGCGGACGGAGGGGTGAGACGATGCACGCACTGCGCCTCGGAGAAGACTCCGCAGTGGCGGACGGGGCCGTTAGGACCCAAGACACTGTGCAACGCGTGCGGGGTTCGGTATAAATCGGGTCGGCTTGTTCCCGAGTACCGACCCGCAGCGAGTCCGACATTCGTGCTGACTCAGCACTCGAACTCCCATCGGAAGGTATTGGAGCTGCGGAGACAGAAGGAGATGTTGAGACAACAACAGCAGCAGCAGCATCAGCATCAACAACAAGAGCAACCCTACAGTCACCACCGCCGCCGCCACCAGCAGCATGACTTCGAGGTGTGCTGACGTGTCGAAAAAATCTCAGTTGTTGTTACTGTAATCACGTTCAATCGGACAGTACTCTCTTTTGGGGCCCGTCGGCCATGTTCATCCAACGCTTCGATTTTTCTTTTTCCTTTTTTTTTGGCCTTTTTCTATTTAGTTTATTTATTCTTCTATGACTTAATAGTCATTTTCTTTTACCCAAAGAAAGAAAAAAAAAAAAAGAGAAAAAGGTCATTAAATAATTTGTTTGGGGTTGGGTTTGGGGTTGGGAGATTAAAGTTTCAACTACCATTGGTTGCTTCTTTAACGCTTCGTTGAAAGGTGGAGAGAGAATCGTAATGTTTTAGTGTGAACGAGGGTGACTTTCCACGTGATGCACCGTAGCGCAGCTGATTAGACGCTTCCGAATATTCTCTCTCTATAAAGGGTTCTCACATGGATCTCCGTAAAAAGCTTAAGAGTTAAAATTAACAAAACAAAAAAATTGATAAAAGAAAATAAAAAAACTATTATTTTTAATAATTTAAGTTTTTCCACGTGTTATTTATATTTTTTATTCAATTCATACTAGCATTTTTTCAATTAACATTCTTTTAATAATTTTGTCCAATAAAATTATCAAAATATTTTTAACTCCAAATTAATCTATCTATTCATATTAAAGAATATTTTTATAATTTTATTATATAAAATTACAGGTTAATCTTTTATTAAAATAAAAGTTATTTATGAGGTATTAATTAAATAAAAAAAGAGAGCTTAATTTTACCTTGGGAAAGAGTGAAAGACCATGCTTTTAGTTACATGGGAAGTACGAGCGGTAAGAGTCGAGAGGTGGAGGTTGGTGGTGGTGGTGGGACCGGCCTTTTTTTTAATTTTGTCAGCGGCATTTTCTGATTCTGATAGGGGATGAAGGGCGTCCTTCCAGTGGGAGATTTTAGGTGGGACCCAAAATGGGGGAAGGGGAAGGTCTGATCTCAATCATATGATCAGTATGAATCGACCCACCCCTTTTTCTTTTTCTTTTTTTTTTAATTGTTATATCTAATTGGTGAAAGTTTGATATAAAAAAGGAAAGGGGATTGAAAGGATCACGTGACATGGTGAGGATGATAATGCAAAAGAAGTAGTAGTAATAGTAGCAGTACGAGTGAGTGTAAGTGGGAGTTTTATTTGTTGGTGAGGGAGATAATGCATGTGCATTAGGCACGTTCATCGACATATTCCTGTAGCCAGCCAGCCTTCTGATCTTTTTTTACATTATTAAACTATTTTCCCAATCAAAGTGGGCTTCCCTCTTTGTGAAGATTCTAGCTCAACTCAGCTGGACCGACCACTGCTGACAATCTACGGACAGCCATGGAGATAAACGCATTGATCGTTCTGATCCCAATTCACGAATTTTATCAGCATTGGTGCGAAATTTCAAGAACAAATGATTGATCCCAATTCCGAAAGCATGTACCAATCAGGAGAACATGGTTTTATCTCAAACAGATGAGCAATCTGGGGGTCCTGTCGGTTTTCACCATTTTACAATGGGAAATTGAACCATGAGCCAGTGGTGAAACAGCCAGTCTAAACCCTATATACAGGATTCATTCTGTTTTTCCTCTTTTTCCTCTTTTTTTAATGAAGACTTCATGCTGATTTCCTAGCATTAGAATATTTTTCCACAGTTTTGGCTTAACTAGAGGCATTGAAATCAACCATGAGAAGCAGAAAATTCAGAAAAAAAGGCCTTAAAATTGTAAAACTGAAATTCATGTAGGATTTTTTTAATATTGTTTACTTATACATGTTCCCTGACGTGCGAACATCACATTTTGCATGCATCAGGCTCGAAAGTAAAATTCGAATGTAATGACAAAGTAATCTCCCACAACATCTTATGTGTTAGTGATGAAAACCGTGGCCTGTGAATTCAAGCACATGCAACAAAAGAGTGTAGACAAGAGAATCCTCAAACTGCAATTCCATAATTACTGATTTTTGAAACCTCCTTTGCCAAAGCATTCCGCTCTCGCTTTGCTTCGGAAGCAAGGTTGGAAACCTGCCAAATTAATGATTCCATCTAAGCAATAATTTCCCAAGGAAAACTGCACAGTCATCCATGATTACGGTTTATGCAATCACAGGCATTGGAATAAAGGAACATTGCAATTTCATTATAGCACTAGCAATATATATTTTGAGACACAAGGTCTGCATGCTAATATTCAGAAAACTTACCTGTGATCTAAATCGAGATGCTTCTCTGCTTGGAAGTTCTCCAAGGATATCCTTCAAGCCTGATGCAACAGAGAATATGGGTGTGTTTTCTCAGCCACATAAATGCTGAAATGTTCAATGCACCTAATTAAGAGAGAAAGTACGTGAATACCTGCTGCTTGTCTTTCAATCTTATAAGCTGAGTGAATCACACTTTGAATCTGCTTGCCTGCGTGCCTGAAACAAAATTGAATATGTCCCAATGGGAAAAATCAGCCCCAAGAAGCAGAAGTTAATATTCCACTGCATTTCATTTGAAATCACAACCTGAGTTTCTTCCTGCCACGGATCAGCTCTTCTTCGGCTACTGATGCACTCCGCTGGAAACATCAATAGTACATTATCAATTACATTGTACAAAATGCTTAACTAAAGCATTAAGTTGATTTAAGGCAATGATTAACTTATAATTTCTGAGTAGTGCACAAAGTTTCTAAGGATATTTTATACTAGGTTAACATTTTTTCAAGTTTGTAGCTATGAAAGAATAGGAACTAGATGTGAATGTAATCCCAGGAACTCTACTGAGAAAAAGAAGCTATTCACAGCTATAGACATCAGTACACGAACACTTTGTTGGATGATAGCTATTTGGAAAATCAGTTCTGCGATTAAAATGTTTCTCCATTCCTGTGGATTAACCAATTTTTCCTCAACACATACAACACTATTTAAAACAGCTCAAGCATATATATGGAAACAGTGAATTCTCTGGTTTCATTTATTAATTACAGCAAGCTCAGATAACATTCCATTTTTACCTTTATATTATTATTAAATAAAGAAAAAAAGTTATAAGTTTAATGCAAAAGTATCCTAGAATCAGCTGAAACTCCAAGGGAAAAAGGTTCTATTTCATTGACAAACACACATGTAGAAACCACACACTATACACACACAGATGTCCAAAATAATTGATGCCTGAAATGACACAAGCACATGATGAAAGAATACTTGTCAACAGTTGTCATCTATTAGATATCTACTACAGAAAGTGTACCTCCAGCTTCACACTTTCAGCCTTAAGGCGGTCAATTGACTGTCTCAGCTCCTTTACTCTAATGTCAGCTTTGGAAAGCCAGGACTGCAACAACAAATAGTAAGAAGTAATCCATACTGGGAAGAAGCTTGATTGCTTGATGCGAGCCCCCCCCCCCCCCCCCACTACAATCTGATAAAACTTTTTTTTAAAAAAAATAATTTGATAAAATTCAGAAAGATGCTTTGTGAGCAATTGAGTCATAAACAGTTAAAACTGATAAAAATATCACTGCATGGACCAAGATGTGCCAAAAAGAAATAGAAAATCCCACAAACAGAACAAAAATCAATTGTTGAGGGAGACATTAAACAATATGTCATGGAATTACTAGAAGCTGGAAAAGCTGCTCCAACATTAATACAATAGGCAATTCCAACTGTCCCTTGACAATTCATATTTAACATCGTTCTACTGTTGCAAACTTAAATACTTCTTTGAGATACTCAATGCAAATTTATAATAGCCATTTGTTTATACTTTTTTGCTATGAGAAGTTTGCAACAATCATGAGTAGGCAATGGATTCCGCAAATTTATATAATAGTCATTTGTTTATACTTTTCCCATGAGAAGTTTGCAACAACCATGAGAAGGTAAGAGATTCCAACTCTCAGCTTAAGCAACAAACTGAGGATGCCGTTGCCGGTATGTGAAAAAGGACTGTATTCAGAATTACACCAAGCAATGCCCTGGGTAATCATAAATAAGATTAAATCTCTGCATGCAGATTGAATATCATTTATGTCCTCTTCTTAAATCCAAATTGAGTATACAAATCCATAAGCTAAACAAATACACCAACGGAAAGCACATCGCAAGCACAGAAAGGAGGCACCATAAATCAGGACGAATGCAGACAAACAATATTGACTCACCTCTTCACTCACAAAAAGACGCAAAGTATTGTAATATAGAAAACGCCTTGGCCCTGTGCATTGCAAGTAAATGAAACAAGAACAATTAAGTTTAAATTCTAAATCCAGATTAAAGCAACTAAAGTAGGTGAAGAGAATTGCTTAATTAGTCACTTAAGGATATATGCATAACTAAGACTTGCGAGGCTAGGAATCCTAAACCTGCTAGTTATCTAAGCAACAGCTTCAATGGTTATCATTAAAGTTGGTTATGAGAAAGCAGCACCTCTACATTGTTAGAAAGAGCTAGTTTCAAAGAATAACAAGTTATGTCTGTACATTTGCGTGTACGTGGTTGCAGCATGTTCGACATATAACATAAAGAGATAGAGATGGATGTAATTGATGCCATTGTAGCAAATACAAACAAGGAACACAGAAACAGCCTACAAATGTAACAGAACCATACTTTTCAGTACCATAACTCCCAAGCCAACAGCAACACCACCCATGATCATTGGATGCGAAGCTGCAATTTTAATCCCCTCTGCAACAAAAAATGTCAAACCTCAATACCTTAAAAACTAAAAACCAATAGTCTGTCAGATACAAGCAGAATGCGAGAGGATTGATGCAACAGACCTTTAACTTTGCCAAACACCATGTTCTCGTAAACAGCAAGCTGGGACTTGACATCCTCAAGTGAATCCTATCAATTAAAAAAAATCACATGAATTTCCATTTCTCCTAATTCTCAGCTTAAAAATGAACAAAAGAAAAGATTTTGAGAAGCGAACAATGGTTTGATTGAAATGTGCAGCGGAAGTGGAGCGAATTTCTGAGAGTCGAGATCTAGAAGCTTCGATTGTGGCGTCAATGTTCTGTTCGATGATCTTTTGATACAAAAGAGCTTGCTCCACTGCGTAATCGATCCATGGAGTGGCTTGTTCTAGCACTTTCGATTCACTTTTAGAAGGATAATCGCTCGGCTGCGGCAGCGGCGTTGGCGCCGGTGAATTTGGATTTGGGTTATCTTCTGGTGATTTAGAGACCGTTGCCATGGGGAGGTGATTGTGTTTTACCGTCTCAGGAGCCATTCTCATGGGGAGGTTTTGTTAGAGGCTGGATCCGGTAGTTTTCCGGGTCAGAATAACCCGCTTCGATGGGTCCAATCTATGACCTTTTTTTTACTTTGCTAAATGCTCCCCTTCTTTTGTTTATTTCTTCTAATGCCCAATTTCACTTTTTCTTAGCACTCCACCCTCTTTCTTTCCTTTTTTTTTTTTTTGCAATATTCTTTTATTTTTTATTTTTGTTTGAAGTGTTGTTGTGAATTGTGATGTTGTCTTCTAAATTGGAAAACATATATATTTAGATAAAATAAAAATTTTAATCATATTAATTTCACATTTAGTTATAGTGTATATAAAAGCTTTTAATTATTACTCAATACAATAATTTTATATATTTTTAAAAATAGATGAGTTGTTTTTTATTATGCGAGTTCAAAGTTCAAATAGATAAATCATATTGTATTGATTTATCTTAATAATATAATGTTTTTATTGTTTTGTTGATGTCAATATGACTATTATTTATAGTAATAATCTACATTAATGTTCCTTATAATCCCAATCTTCTTTTCTTGACAAGAAATTTCTTTTTTTATATTCATAATTTATAAATCAAATGATCATAATTTTTATGCACTTTAATTGAATATTTCCTTATATGGTTTGTTTAATATTTCTTATTTAACACTTGATTGTTTTCTTCGAAATTCAATTGGATACATACCCCAATGTTTTATTTTTAATATATATATATATATATATAATGTTATCACATACACAAGTTGTAACATACTCACTCATTTAGAAATCCTTGTAATTAAGATATATTATCTAAAAACGTTTTAAAACTATTTTAAAAAATTTGAACAAATCTTTATACTTTTGTTATGTTTAATCAAATATTTATATTTCTATTTTGAATCAAATAAATCTTTACATTTTTATTTTTAATTAAGTAAACCTTTATGATTTTTTGATTGATTTATTTAAAATATTATTTGTCATTATATACCATGTGGCATTATTGTTATATGTTGACACGTCATAATAGATAATAATATGATATAATGATCATATCACATTTGTCACGATCCGAAACTCCCATCGGGTCCGCAACAATCATCGTGACGTCTTGATAGATATCCATACCCCGATACCAACTGAAACCCCGCAAGGTTATCGTATCAATTTTCTTACCTCTCTTGTGAGTGTCGATTTCCGAACATCATATTTTAAGTAATTACTAGTCGCTTTCAAACAAAAGTGACCAAAAAATGATTCTCGACTCACAGGGGTATTTCGATCATTTTATCAAAATTTTCAAATCCAAATAATTATGTGTCAAATACGTGGAAAGTACATATTTTTAAATTTGAAATACGTTTTATTATATAAAAAATTCATTTTAAAACAAAATAGTAATTATTATAATATAATAAAAATATTAAATCAAACATTTCAGTTTCTTATAAAATAATATTTATAGGGTGTTTGGTAATTAAGTTTTATAGCATAAATACAAAATAAATTCATACATATTGAAATATAAATAAGCAGAGTACGCAAGTATATTTACAATGACTCGTGGGCCCACGAATACGCAAAAGTAAGGAGGACAAAAACCTACTGCGGATGAAGTTGCAAAAATCAATTGTCGTCCTCCGCAAACACGGCTATCTACAACTAGTCTGATCTTGAAATGTTGAAAGGGAGAGTTGTGAGTTTACACAACTTAGTGAGTAAACAAATATCTCATAAAATATCTAAATACGAGTAATATGAGACAAATAAAATCTTTTTATATCAAAGGATTTCATAATATGAAACCTTATTTAAACCAGTGCGAGTAATTTTAATTTACTCGCATAATAATAAATATGCTAATAATAATTGGGCTTATGACTTTCAACAACAAAAATAATAAGGCTTATGATTTATCAAAATCGTGGCTCGTGTCATGAAATACATACTCGGGAATACATTGACCGAGGCATCTAACCGAGTCTGCCAAAACTATTCAAATTTATAATTTTTCAAAAAATGCAACTGATCTTTGATGTTAGCTGAGTTCACCTTCACGTGGTGGTTTAGCGTGAAGTGAACTCTGTTATAGCTCAGGACAACCCTGCACGCCTCTACAATTGAGATAAAAGTATATAGGGGTTTTACTGTACCACCTCTATATAGGCCAGTCCACGGAAACCCATCTACTGCAATAGATAACAATCCACCAATTAACAAAAGTTTAGCAGCATGACTAGGCTATTTTATTACTAATCAGCCTACACAGCAAACAGCAGTTCATATACTTTTCAAAACAACAAACCAATAGCCAGTCATGTCACTTTTCATAAGCCATATTGATTTAAAAATACAATTTATCATACAACAATTAGTGGTCTCCCAGTACTCTATTTTTCAAAACCACGGTAGATTTCTAAATAATTCATGACATAATTTCATTTAACACATTTATTTATAAAACATAAAAATTCATCTTTGAAATCCATTTTTCATAAAATTTATCAAAAACAGATAAAAATCACTTTAGATAATTGAGGTGATAGTAAGTTCACTCACAGTTAGACCTGGCAATTTTGGACACGACACGTTAACACGACACGGGTTAAACAGGTTATGAGTTTACCCTTAACATGTTTCGTGTCTAATCGTGTCTGACACGTTTAAAACACGTTTAAACACGTTTACTTAAACGTGTTATCGTGTTTAAACGTGTTATTGTGTTTTAACGTGTTATTGTGTTTAAACGTGTACATGTGACACGTTTATTAACCCATTAAATATTGATAGTTAAAGAGTATTTTAGCTTTATATAAATAATTTTAAATAATTATTTTAAACATTTTTTTAATTTTATAAAAAGTATTAATGTAATTATACATTAATACTTTAATTTTTAACCTTTAGATTTTATTTGAAGATTTTTAATATTATTAATATTTGAAGATTTGATGTTAATTATGTATTTTATCATATTATATGATAATGAATTTTATGTATATTATTTATATTAATTTTTATTATATTTGATGTTATTATTATTTTTGTTTTGTTATAATTATTTTTTTAATTATAAATTTTGAATTTAAATAATAAAATTATATTTAATTGTAAATATTTTTATTTAAACGTGTTAATCGTGTTAAACGTGTTATTAATCGTGTCGTGTTGTATATTGACACGTTTAATAAACGTGTTAATCGTGTCGTGTCGTGTTATACGTTTATTAAACGTGTTCGTGTACGTGTTTTACACTTAAAACACGTTTATTAAATGTGTCGTGTTCATGTTTACCCTTAACGTATTTCGTGTCTAATCGTGTCTGACACGTTTATGACACGGAAACACGTTTTGCCAGGTCTACTTACAGTTGTCGAAAATCCAAATTTCGGGTGTACTCGGACTAATAGTCCTCAGGCGTGATCTCTTTGTCTTTTTCGGACGTCTCACCATCTTGACAAATAATAAAGTCGAAGAATTTACTATATTGTCCCTAATTTAATATAAACTAATTTAAATTACTAATGCATGATATGAAAATGCAAAATTCGTTTCGAATATCGCTTAAACGCATTATCGATTAAATTTGACCGATTTCCCGATTAAATGACGATTGTATCCAAATCACTTCCAAATTGCTTCATTTCTCTTCTAATATCTTAATCCATCAATCACATTTCAAATAACTTAATTTCAGCATTGAAATCCTTCAATTTGTTCATAGAAAAATTCGATCATTACGATGTACTAACACTGTAATTTTTTCTAGTCACATTTCTCACTTAATTCTTCATTTTTTCAAGCCATTTTCCTTGAAATACAAACAATTCCTCCTTGATATTCAACCCTCATGGTTCGGCCAATGAAGAACCCTAGAGAAATTGAATGTGTTTCTTGTAATTTTATTCATAACCATGCTTAACTATCACCAAATATTAACATAGTTCAAATTCAAGTTAATCTAACATCAAATTCTCTTCCATACCCATTCAGCCTAAAGGATTTCAACATGATTACTCAATATTCAGCCATGAAAAATGAGAACTAAAGCATGAGAAAGTATGATTAAAGTAAAACTAAAAAAATTTTACCTTTGTTTTGCTTGATTTTTGAAAAATCCTTGAAATCTCTTGATTTCTTGGCTAATTTCTTGTTTTTCCCCTTTGTTCTATTTTCTTTTCCTTTGGTTCAGGTTTATGCCGACTTTGGTGTGAGAAAATGAAGATTATAAGCTGATTTTTATAGTTTTATATTAAAATATAATAGTTTGCCATATGGCATAAAGCCATCGGTCCATTTTTTAAAAATTTTTTGACTTTTTCTACTTAATTTCCCACCACAAATATTTTCATATTTATCCATTCTATTGTTAAATAAAATCATTGGTCTTGACAAGTGCTAGGACGAAAAATTTACCGATTTGCCCCTGGGGTAAAAAAATTACGATTTTACCCTTATACTCCAAAATGTACCAAAGTTACATTTTTTTCACTTTTCAATCTCAAATAACATTTCAATTGATCAATCTTAATTAAATGGGGTTAAAATCTTTTTTAAAAATTCTCGTTTTGTCCTATAGTGGTAAAATTACTATTTTACCCTTGTGCTCAAAAAATACCGAGAATTACAATTTTTCACTACTAAACTTCATTTTATGCTCCAATAATCATAATATATTTCATATAATTATTCTTGGTTATTTGTGATCAAAATCTTTGTTGAAAATTTCCATTTTATCCTTAAATGGTAAAATGACCGTTTTGCCCATAACCGGTCAATTTTTTCGATTAACTCCAAATTGACCATCGAACTTAGAATTGCCGTTTTAATCCATCCCTGGACTGTGAATTTTCCTATTTCACTTTAAAATCCCTATTTTATTAGTTCGAGACATAAATCAATCTATTTGTACTTTTAAGTACAATATCGACTTGTATCAACTCTACCAGACTATTCAGATATGTAGGCATAATGTCACATATATTAATATCATGTCAGATAATTTAGGATCGATTTTGACATCATTATTCATTACCTATATTAACACCAAATTAACATAAAATTGATAATAGATATTTTAATTAATTGTAATTAATTAACCATTAGTTGTAATGGCTTAATTAACTACAAATAAAAGTATAAAAGTTTAATTGCACATAATAAAAAAATAAATATTTGTTTGAATTTTTTAAACAACTAAAAAACTATTTTGAGCATTATGTTTATAATTAAGGTTAAATGCCTCAATTTCTAAGTTTTATTCAAGCGAGTTTGTTAATTTTCAAAATTGACACTCTATTTCAAAAAAATATATTCTGCTAAACATATAAATCCAATCATTATTTAATTGTTAATGTTTCAATTAATTTGATGAAGTGAAAATATTTAAAAAATAATTTTATTTTTTATCAATTTTAAAAATTATTATTATGTAATTTTAATAAAAATTTTATTAATTTTAAAAAAATACCCCGATCGGGCTCTCAAGGGAACACTCCTTTAAGAGCTTCGGTGCTCTATTGGGAGCCTTGGTGCTATCAAGGAGCATTAATTTGGTGCTCTCTAGAGTAACTCAAGGGAGAAATGGATTATCAGTTGGTGTAAGGGACGCTGTCGGTCAGCATGAGAGAACAAAATAATGAAAATTTGGTATTTTAGATATTTCATATTTAACATTAACATTGCTTAAATGATTGAGGCTGAATGTTTATTTTAAAAACTAATAAATTTTCGTATAATTTTGATCAAAATTTAAAAATGGAGGTATTTTACCTTTATAATTAATATGCAAATTTTACATTTGGTAACACATTTCTGAATCTAATTACTAATTTGATTTTTTAATGAATTAAACTTGAATATTTATCTACCCTTTCACTCTTGTATATTACATTGAAAACCATCATTAAACAAAAATAATTTAATTGAAATGAGATACGTATATGATGACGATGATGATTAACATTGACTTTAATTATTAAATTATGTTAATATTATTTATTATTCTAAACCTAATAATTAAGAGCTTTCATCGTTTAATTCTTATATGTCTTAAAATTATTTTAATTTTTAATTAACCAATTATTAAAGAAAAGAGTGAATCTACCATTCTTCGGCAGTATAGGAAATTTAGATAGAGAATAAAAGAGACAAAACAATAGAGAGAAGGGGAATATGGATAAGTTTTGTGTTACATAAGAAAGAAAATTTTAAAATTGACGAGACTAGTTTTATCTAATAATTTTTTAACATATTCATGCACATTCAAAATAGCCATTATCATGTTGAAAGGGATCAATAATAGTTATTATCTTTTCGATAATGACTATTTCGATATATTCTAAAATAATCATTTCATGAACTAATTATGAATTTTAAAAAAGATTAAGAGCTTTCAACATTTGATCCTTATACATTTTAAAATTGATTTAATTTTTAATTAATCAATTATTATAAAAAGTTAATCTACCATTATCCAGTGATAGAGGAAATTTAAAAAGGATAAGACAGATAGATGGGTAGAGAAAGAAAGAAAAGATAAAAAATGAGTGGGTTTTGAGTTATTTAAGAAAGAAATTTTAAAATTGATTAAGAATAATTTTGTTTAATAACTTTTTAAATATAGTCTTACATAATCGAAATAGTCATTATCAAATGAGATATATAATGGTTATTCTTTTTTACGTAATAATTATTTTGATCTCTTTTAAAATAATTATTTGAGAAAATAATCATTTCATGAACTAATTATAATTTTAAAAGAGATCTATAATGGTTATTTCTTTTCCAAAATGACTATTTATCTCTTTTTATATAATTATTCTTAAAGAAAATAATTTAACGAACTGCTCAAGATTCTCTAAAGTGATTTGGAATAATGGAGGGCTCTTCCATTATCTTGCAACCAAACATGAGATGACACCTTAATGTAGAGCGTGACCCGCATGTCACTCAGACGGATAGCGTTTGTCTTTGCCCTTACATAAACACTTTCAGACGTTCGACTCTCACTTTTCTCGACGGTTCTCTTCAGTCTCCCCAAATCTTCAAAGGCCCCCTCTCGCCACCGCATCACCCTAATCTCTCTCTTTCTCTCTATTAATATCTCTTTATTTATCTCAACTGGCGCTTTCCACCGAAAACCCTCGCGATCCATCTCCCTTCACCATGCTCGAGCTTTCCTCGTCACTCTCGACTCACGTTCGGTTCCTACTCCAGTCCCTGACCGAAGCCAACGCTGACTCCATTTCTCGAGAGCTCTGTCAGGTTCTTTCTTTATCTTTCAACGTTTCCGTACTCACGCACGCCATTTCGGTATTATTTTATGTTGCATTTCTCAAGATTTTTCTAATCGCTCAAAAAACCCTAAAATTAGGTAAAAGTTAACGTTGGATTTAATGTGTATTTATACAATTAGATTGGGTTTTGTTCTCGTTGTAACTTACTTCTTGATCGCGTTGTACTTATTGTTCGTGTACAATTAACTAGCTTGGTGCCGTCTTATCCATAGGGAGAATATATATACAAATGGAAACGGAGACTAAGATATTGGAAGGTTGAAAATTAATATTACTCAAATGCGAGCATTTTTGTTGATTTTTCCTTTTTAAAAAACCCTAGAAACGTAGCCAATATAATTTGTAGCTAATAAAATTTAATCAATTACAGTATCACATTGCTGATGCTACTTTTATTTTCCCAAATAAAATTAGATTTAGAAGTCCATGAGCTAGGAAATGCTATTGTTATTCTTTTCAAGTCAAGTAAGCTGGGTTCCAGCTGTGTTAATGTTGCAGCATATATAGTAATGAAGAGTGAATTTGTCAAGATTTATAAACTTTTGTTTGATTCTTTCCTATTTTATGCAATTTTCTTAAGGACATACTGATATGGTCTGTTTATTGTGGGCAGTTCATTGAATATGGGATTGAGGGAAGCATTCTGGTGTTGCAAACCTGCTTGGATTGCTTGAATTCTCACAAGACGGATGTGAACAACTTGCAATCTGACCAAGTTGTAGCAGCTATTTTTAGACATAGCATGGACAAGCCAAATTTTTGTACCGTCTTCTGTCAGTCACTAAGAAGTACAGATATCAGTGAGGAATTCCTTCAGAATTTCTCAAAAACTATGCAGTTATCTGTGTCTGAAAAAATTGGCATTGGTCTTGCTTTGTCTGATTCTGAAAATCCTGACACAAGAATGTGCGGTAAGTTGCATTGTTTGTATGGGCATTGGTTGTTGAAAGGATGTTCTCTTGATTAGTTAGGTTCTTTGACACTGTTGATCAGAATGATGAAAGTAAAGCTTTTGCATTTATTTAGGGAAGAATTTCTGTATGGCTCAGATTGAGGAATTGCATGCTAATTCGGATTCTTTCGATTCTTCCGATTCTTCCGAGCAAATTCAGAATATTGTTATGTTCCTCCAGTGCTCTGACGCCCTTTCCAAGCATGTAGATTCCTTTATGCAGATGTTATCTTTAGTACAATCGAAAGATGTTGCGCAGTTTGTTTTAACTCCAATACTCTCAGATGAATTGCGTGAGGCTAATTTCTTAAGGTACTGATTTTTGCATAACCATTTCCTTTCTCTCTTCTCCTCCAAACCTGCAGTTAATCATGCAAGCTTTCTAGTCATGTTGTTCTGTTCATTATGTCTCCAGTATGTTGTAATAAACCCTCAACTTCAATGCTTGCTTTTTTGTTGCTTTTCTTTTCTGCTGCAGGAATATGGATTTCTTTAATGAATCTGGAGAAAATGATTTTGATGCTCTTTTAGCAGAAATGGAGAAGGAAATGAGCATGGGGGATATAATTAAGGAACTAGGTTATGGTTGCACTGTTGATGCTGCACGCTGTAAAGATATTTTATCTCTTTGCTTACCTCTGACAGAGATGACCATATCTAGAATACTTGGCACAATTGCCCACACCTATGTTGGGCTTGAGGATAACCCAACAGCATTTTCTACATTTTGCCTGGCCCTAGGTTGCAGCACTTCATCTGAGTTGCCTCCGTTGTGCTCCTGGAACATTGATGTTCTTATAAAAGCTATAAAGCAACTTGTGAGTTATGCATTTTTTGCTTTTTGTAATTCTATTTTCTTCCAATTTGCTAATTGCTGTTTTTAGAAGAAACATATTTTCTATAATTTTGAAATGCATTTGAATTCAGGCTCCCGGTACCAACTGGATTCGAGTTATTGAAAACCTGGATCATGAGGGGTTCTACATTCCTAATGAGGCGGCATTCTCCTTTTTCATGTCTGTATATCGACATGCATCCCAGGTATTATTGTTTTTATTTTGGCATGTGTCATGTTGCATGCTTGTTGTATTGCTTTAGTTTTTTTAATCATTATTTTTCATTTGTTTAATTAATCTGTGGAACCGAGTTGTGCAGGAACCCTTTCCTCTCCATGCCATTTGTGGGTCTGTATGGAAGAATATTGAAGGTCAGCTATCTTTTCTAAAATATGCTGTGTCAGCACTGCCAGAAGTATTTACCTTTGCCCATTCTTCGAGGCAGCTGGTAAGAGCTCAATGCAAATGTGGTCTTACCTTTTCTTCTTCTCGTCACCATATTTGCAGTAAGAATACTAATCAATCTTGCAGGCCTATATGGATGCCATGCATGGCCATAAGCTTCACCTTGGAAATGCAAATCATGCCTGGTTGTGTCTTGACCTCTTAGATGTGCTGTGTCAACTAGCTGAAAGGGGTCATGCAAGCTTTGTTCGATTAATGCTTGATTATCCTTTAAAACACTGCCCTGAAGTCCTGCTTCTTGGGATGGCGCATATTAATGTACATATCTATAATATCACATATGTTGTAATGCTGTGCGATCTTTCTTATTTGCATCTTTGTTTTTGGGTTGATAAATTTTGCATCTATACTTGCAGACGGCTTATAATCTCCTCCAGCATGATGTGACTTACACAGTTTTTCCAATGATAATTAAAAATGCCCTGGGTGCTGGTATGATACTTCAACTTTGGCACATGAACCCGAATCTTGTCTTGCGTGGATTTGTAGAAGTACACAACACTGAGCCAGACGGCATGATTAGAATTCTGGAAATTTGTCTAGAGTTAAAGGTAAATTTGGATTTTCATTGATGTTCCTTTTCTACTGCATCATGCTGTGAGAGAACGTTCCTGCTGCATCATACTGCTGATTATGTCATGTTCCTCCTCCTCCTCCTCTCTCTCTCTCTCTCTCTCTCTCTCTCTCTCTCTCTGTGTGTTTAAGTTATCTTCAATATTGATTTCATAATTTGTCTTAGAAAGATTGCTTCAGGATTTTAGTTTGTGTGTTACATTCTGTGTTCTATCTTTGGTAATCTCTCTTGTATCTTATCATGTTTCCTATCTACTTTTGCAGATTCTATCATCGGTTTTGGAGATGATCCCTTTTCCTTCTGGCATCAGATTAGCAGTCCTTGCTTCTCAGAAAGAGGTTCTAGATCTTGAGAAGTGGTTGGGGAGTAACCTGAATACATATAAAGATGTTTTTTTTGAGGTAATATCGAGTCCTCCGCACCCATGCCTCTGGTGCCTGTATGATTTCTGAGCTATTAGTTATCAGAATGTTTGGGTTGACATGCATGGTGCTATTTTCAGGAGTGCCTAAAGTTCCTGAAGGAGATACAATTCGGTGGATCACAAGAGTTTTCTGCCAAACCTTTCCATCATACTACTGCTGTTTTAAATCTTTATTTGGAAGCTAGTTCTACCTTGTTCAAGGTATTATTTCTACTAGGTTATTCTTATGATTCCCATTTAACATGTTTTTATCTGTACACTAATTGCTTTCCCTTTGTGTCTGCTATTCAGGTCCTTAAAGCTAATACTGGGATGATAGCCTCAACTCAGCTTCTCGAGGAAATGGAAAGGTTGCATGCAATGATTATGGATTCTAATCCAAAGCTGCAAAATGGTGGGACTACAGATTCCTCAACCTCTGACGGATATGGAGATGATATTGAGGCAGAAGCAAACTCTTACTTTCATCAAATGTTTTCTGGTCAGTTGACCATTGATTCAATGGTTCATATGCTAGCAGGATTCAAGGAATCTTCTGTGAAAAGGCATGTTGTTGCTTCAGTAACATTTGCAGATTTTGCTTTCATTTTTCGAGATATTTTCTTAGCTTTGATAGTATATTCTTGTCTGTAGGTCTTTTTAATAGGTTGTCTAATTTTTTCAATTTCCATGCATTGAGTTGATTTTTGTTTTTGGTCAAGTGAGGAAGGATCTTGTATCTTTTTGTTCGACATTCTATGTCTGCTGTTACTTTTGTCATCATTTGAAAACTTAACTCTTACAAGAAATTTCGTGTCTAAGGGATGATGATATGATGGGCTGTTTAATATTGACAGGGAACAGTCAATATTTGAGTGCATGATTGCAAATCTGTTTGAAGAATACCGGTTTTTCACGAAGTATCCTGAAAGACAGCTCAAAATCGCTGCAGTTCTCTTTGGTGAGTTATTACAAAATATAATTCTAATAAACCATTCAGTGTCCTAGTCAATAATTGCTGCAGATCTTTATTACATATGTATAAGATTTGGTAACTGCTTGAGTCATGGCAGTTGTAGTGTTCAAATTCTGCCATCACTTTTTTCTTTCTTAGGGGTATACTTTGTGAAGTCCTTATCTAAGTACTCCATCAAAGATCAATCTGTTAAAAGCATGTGTAGCATATGGAATACTAAGAATCCAATTGATTGGCACATCCTGATTCAAAGGTTCTGTGTTTAACTTGATGGTCATGTTTGCTATTGAGGTAGAACTTTAGTTGTCTAGTCTATACAGTATTGGTGGTTTTATTTTCTTCAACTTACTACTTAGTTTTCTGACAGACATATACATATTTTTTGTTATTACATGGCTCTGGATAATTTTCAGACTCTTTTATCAAACACCAGCAATTTATACCCAATTTCTCTTTGAACTTATGTTGCACCTTTGCACATATTTCAGGCTCTGTTATCAAGCAGCAGCTTGTAACTCACCTCACCCTTGGAATTGCCTTGCGTGGTGTTCTAGATGCATTGCGTAAACCTGCAGATTCAAAAGTTAGTGTTATTTCTTAGCAATAGTCTTTTCTTCTTTCTCTTCATTGGTTGTTACCCACAAAGGTGTAAAGGAATTCTCTAATTGATGGTGTTAACGAATGGCTGATGGCCTATTTGCATGTACAGATGTTTTTGTTTGGAACCAAGGCTTTGGAGCAGTTTGTGGATCGCCTGATTGAGTGGCCGCAGTATTGCAACCATATTTTACAGATATCTCACCTGCGTGCCACTCATTCAGAGCTTGTTTCTTTCATTGAACGAGCTCTTGCCAGGATTTCATCGGGGCACTTGGAATCAGATGGGAGCAACAACCCCTCTGTTCAACACCAAGTTTCCTCTCAGGTGACCTCAGGAAACGGGGAGGTAAAACCATGGTGTTTGTTTTTCTTTCATGTGATAAAATTTAAATTTATAAATAACAGTGTCACAAATTAAATATTACGATGTTTTGCTGCCTATGAATGATAAGCAATTTGGTTTGCATCTAAGAGTTTTCAGTAGAATATTATGACAATGACATGATCTTAAGATGGTATCATTGTACAGGAATTGAGTTTTGAACAAGTTGATTCTTTCCTCTATGTAGCTGGCACTGGAGATCATTCTCTTTAGATCCATGCTATAAATCTCAAAATGTAAAAGACATGCTTTTGATTTTATGCTGCAAACTAAAAAAAAGGGAAAAAGTACAGTCTCTTTAGCTGGAGAAGTAAAAATATGATAAATAAACTGTACCTTGCTGATAATATGATCACCATTATGTTTGGATTTTCCAGTTAAGAGAATTATCCTGGATTTTTGTTATATAGGTTTTTATTTGATCTATGCAATATGATTTGTTTTTATCTTTTTATTCTAAAATTGTCACCATTGCAGTTAAATAGCCCTACCATTGCTCAGCCTGGGTCACAGCTTTCTTCTCCGCTTCAGCTTCAGAGGCCTGATAGTTCTCTTGATGACCGTAATAAACTCCCTGCTACATCATCCAATGATGTGAAACCACTTCTATCATCTGTAGGGCAGCCTTCAGTTGCTCCCTCAAGTGATGCTTCTAGCATTCATAAAGTATGCCTGGTGACTTCTTGTTTGTGATGCATGTGGAATTTGTTCTCTAGAACTAATATTATTGCCAAAATTGCAGCCACAGAATGCAGTCAGTGGTTCGTCTATGCTGTCTGCTTCCCCTGGTTTTGTTCGTCCTTCTCGAGGAGTTACTTCTACTAGTAATAATTTTCCTTAGCTTAATGGCTTTATTTTGTTCTATTTAGTTTGCATTGGCATGTTTCATTTGGAATCTTCCATAAAACATTTACGTCTGGACATGCTTACACACCAATCTTTTTTTTTTTTTTAAAATTTCAATACAGGATTTGGCTCTGCTTTGAACATTGAAACACTAGTGGCCGCTGCTGAGAGAAGAGAGACTCCCATTGAGGTATTTAATGAACCTTTATCTTTCTTCCATTCAAATTGTTAACGGAAGTGTATAATCAGCATGTATATCATAGTTTTTGTTTTATGCTTCTGCAATGAACAGCTGGAAAGAATAAAAGTTTATATTGATTGATGATGGTAGCTATCTAACCATAGGTAACTCTGGTCTTGCGCTGTGCTGATTTGAGAGAAAAGGATTTATAATAGACTACGACGAAGATGCCAAAAACGTTCAAGTTAACTGTTTAGGTTCAATTTGGCATGTTTATTTGAATTGTAAGGTTTTGGACCATTGGTATGCTTCTACCTGCTCAGGGTTACAAGTTTGAAGGTCAAAGAGAGTATGAGCAAATTGGTGGAAAGTAGGAGAGTCACATCTCTCCTCTACCTTATTTGGGACTGGAGAGGGTAGAGCAGTGAGTTTATGTTATGTTATCTTTTACCCTGGTTTAAAGTCATTACTAAAATAGTTTTTGAGGGATAAAAAAGGGATCACAAGCTAAGATCTTTAAAGTGGAATATTTGACTCTCCAATACTTTTGAGCGGAGGGCATTTACAGAGGGATAATATGAGGGATTTGGAGGGGTTCAGTTCACCTTCATACCTCTTCCCTGCATTCAAAAACTCCAGGATAGTGTAAATCCTTTAGTCTGTTCTAGTTTCGGGTTCCCTTTTATCAAAACATTAATCAACCCAATGATGATCATGGGGATGTTTTTGCTTTTTTGAAAATTTCCATTTTGCTTTGGTGGTTGTACTTGTAATTGTCAATCAGAATTTGTATCTCTTTGTTTTTGCTGTTTGTACGGTTTAGTGCTGCGAATTTAATCCTTCTCTTAATCTGGATTCTATTTACAGGCTCCAGCCTCAGAGATTCAAGACAAGATATCATTTATAATTAATAATATTTCTGTTGCCAATATTGAAGCTAAAGGGAAAGAGTTCAATGAAATTTTGAAAGAGCAGTACTATGCCTGGTTTGCACAATATATGGTTATGAAAAGGTCAAACTTTGATACTCTTCATTTACATATGTTCACTCATGCGTCTTTCTGCATCGTGTGCCTGTTTTCATTATATTTCCTGCTCATCTTTGTACAATTGAATTAACTTAATCATGTTCTGCTAATTTTGTTGCAGAGCAAGCATTGAACCAAACTTTCATGATTTGTATTTGAAGTTTCTTGACAAAGTTAATTCAAAGGCTTTGAATAAGGAGATTGTCCAAGCTACATATGAGAACTGCAAGGTTTCTGTCTTATAAGTAATTTAGCATGCATTGAGATTTATTTGACCAAATAGCAGAAAAAATATTTATTATTCCATTTATGTTGTTAGGTTTTGTTGGGATCAGAGCTTATAAAATCAAGCTCTGAGGAGCGGTCATTGCTAAAAAATTTGGGTAGTTGGCTGGGGAAGTTAACTATTGGCCGGAATCAAGTTTTGAGGGCTCGTGAAATAGATCCCAAATCTCTGATTATAGAGGTACTTGTTTCTTAAGTTTATTTAAGTTGGTTTTATGCCATAAGGTTCAGTCATTCATATGTTCATCGAGGACTATCCGGTATATTTTCATGGTCCGACTTTTTTGAATTTATCCTTTTTGTTTTTGTTCTTATTTTGTGCTCTTTCCAGGCATATGAGAAGGGTTTGATGATTGCAGTTATTCCATTTACTTCAAAGGTATGATTGTTTTTATGATTAACTTAGTTTCTTGTTCTGAACTTAAGTTGTGAATTTTCAAAAATCTGTTACGTTTTGCAGATTCTTGAGCCATGTCAAAGCAGTCTGGCATATCAACCCCCTAATCCCTGGACCATGGGCATTCTGGCGTTACTAGCTGAGATTTATTCAATGCCAAACTTGAAAATGAACCTCAAGTTTGACATAGAGGTATTGACATATGTTTTAAGCACGCATATGAAGACAAGGTCTTTTTTCCCTCATTATTGTAGCTTGACTCACCGAAGCTTGGTAATCTATTAATTTATCTGCCTACTGTGTTTTCTTGGTGATTTAGGTACTATTCAAGAACCTTGGTGTGGATATGAAGGACATAACACCTACTTCTCTTCTCAAGGATCGCAAAAGAGAAATTGAGGGGAATCCTGATTTTTCTAATAAAGACGTTGGAGCTTGCCAGCCCCAAATGGTTGCCGAAGTTAAATCAGGAATCATTTCTCCACTTAATCATGTTGAACTACCTCTTGAGGTTGCTAGTCCACCTAATTCTGGTGGCCACACACATTTATTATCTCAGGTTTGTTTCTTCAGTACTTTATCATCGCTGTCAGCAGTTAATACATGTGTGTTAATGTGTTTTTTTTTTTTTGAGTTGTTTTAGTATGCTGGTCCCTTGCGTCTTTCTTCTGGTGCATTGATGGAGGATGAGAAACTAGCAGCTTTAGGCTTGTCTGATCAGCTTCCTTCTGCACAAGGGCTATTTCAAGCCGCTCCATCACAGTCACCTTTTTCTGTTAATCAGGTTACTTTTTTTTTACCCATCCTTCAATGATCTAAGAATTATTAACTTTTTTGTTTATTTCAATTGTTGCTTCTTGTCTTCTATGTAGCTTTCTGCGGCAATACCTAACATTGGAACTCATGTTATTATCAATCAGAAGCTCAGTGCTTTGGGCTTGCACTTGCATTTTCAGAGGTTGATGCCATTTCCATATTAATTCTTTCCTGCTTGTTGTATACATTGCTTGGTCTTGGCGATGAACTCCAAATAACATGTGTTGCAGGGTGGTTCCAATTGCAATGGACAGAGCTATCAAGGAGATTGTGGCTGGTATTGTTCAGCGCAGTGTTTCTATTGCAACTCAAACAACGAAGGAGCTTGTTTTAAAGGTCTGTAAAATCAACTCAATAAAGCTTTAGATCCAAGTACTTGGTTGATAGCAATACTTTTGCAAATTGATCTTTCCTTCTTTATTATTGTTTATTATTGTTGTGTTTCTTGAATTAATGCCCATGTTTGATGCTTTTTTTATGGCACTATGGCACTTTAACTTGATTCAATTCATTTTGTTAGGGCAATAAGATGACTTTCTGATTGTTTTGTCTTTATAATTGCTCCACTGTTTTTGGCTCGTTTTCAAAAATTCTGTTACTACTTTTATGTTTTCTAGTATTGCTTTTCATCACTTCATCTATCTATAGTTTTTATTTCTTGTCACAATCATTGGATAGCTTTTTGTCAAGCTTCTGTTTATTTGGTTTAGATTTGTCTCCTACCAGTGTGCATGTGAAAATGCTTGGGAATCATCTTGGAACAATTACGATGTTTTGAAGAAGCCATTCAATCACTATTCTTAGCTTAATATCATTTTAATCAAATACAATGTAGGATTATGCTATGGAATCAGATGAGACGCGGATCTATAATGCAGCACACTTGATGGTTGCAAGTTTGGCCGGAAGTCTAGCTCACGTAACATGCAAGGTTTTATCACAAAACGAGCCTTTCATTATATCTTTTTCCCTTTTTCTGAGTTTTTTATTTGTAGTGCTTTTTTGGGGTCATTTTTTATATTCCATTAGATGGTTTTAATCTTTCTTTATGGTGTTCTAGGAACCCTTACGTGGCTCTATATCAAGTCAACTAAGGAGTTCACTTCAGGGTTTGAATGTTGCCAGTGATCTTCTGGAACAAGCTGTTCAGCTTGTTACTAATGATAACCTTGATCTTGGCTGTGCAGTCATTGAACAGGCTGCTACTGATAAGGTCAGCTTGTTGCCATCGATCTATGTATTTTGTGCTTATGTTCATTGAACAGATAGGCTCAATCTGTTGTTGATGGAATTGGTTTTAAGTTGATTTTCTTTTATTTTTATAAATCTCGTGGATTACGTTCATAAGTGGGAGCTTTAGTGACTGAATGCTCCAATGAAAAGAATGCTTCTCGTGCAAAACTTAAAGTTGCTATGGTCTTTCAATGCTGTACTATTAGATTCAGATTTGGTTTTCTAGGCTTCCTTCTCTATTGTAATGTTTGGTTTGTATGGGAGTTTGCCTGCATGGATGGAGGTTTTCTTCTGCATGGTGGCTGGTTTTTAGGAAAAGATATATAGTGAATAAATTTCACATATTTTTTATCCTTCCTGGTTCTAACTTTTATCTTTCTTTTTTCCTTTGACTTTAATATATAGGCAATACAAACCATTGATGGAGAAATAGCTAATCAACTTGCCTTAAGAAGAAAGCATAGGGATCCCTCATTTTTTGATCCAAGCATGTATGGACAAGGTTCTATGGGTGTTGTGCCTGAGGCTCTTAGACCTAAACCAGGTCACTTGTCTCTGTCTCAGCAGCGAGTTTATGAGGTATTCATATGATTAACCATTTGCATGAGGATTGCCTTGGTTTTGAGAATAAAGGCACTGAGAGTTGCTCGTCCCCTCTTGCTTTTCCCCTCTATCTTTTAGGACTTTGTTCGGCTTCCTTGGCAAAATCAGTCTGGTCAGAGCTCACATACTATGTCTGCTGCTCCTTCAAGCTTATCTGGTGATGGTGGTCTGACTGGCACATTTGGTTCAACATCAGGGCAAGTTACCCCTGGTTATGCATCCAGCCAAGGAAACTTGGGACAATTGGATGTTGCTTCTGAGGCAATTGAATCTACCTCAGCTGCCCTTTTGAGGTGTTACATTTTTAAATGCTGCTTTGGGTTCTATGATTTTTTTTCTGGTTTTGTTGTTGCTGATCTATTTGAACTCTTTTTGTTTCAGTGCTTCCTCAATTCATATTGGCTCAGCAGCTGGTCTTACCCAGCAGACTACTGAAAACGATCCTCTCAATGCTTCTTTCTCTTCTACAATATCAGCCCCTGAATTACATTCAGTGGATACCACTGATGCTGTAAAAGTGAGAAATTTTATATGGGTGAGTTTTTTTACTGGTAGAGAGACTCATGCTTTTTACTGACACATGCTCCCAAATTGTTGCTAGGAATTGGGACCTACAGCACAGCCATTACCTTCACCTGCTGCTACTGACCGTCTAGGAAGTACCATCTCTGAAACTTCATTGAGCACAAGGGTTGCATTGGATAAATACCAGATTGTTGCTCAGACGGTTGAATATGACTCCTTTTATTTCTGCTTTCTTTCTTGCTCTACTTATTCCTTTATCTTTTGGGGTGGGGGAGAATTTGGCAGTTGCATGGATGACTCTGTTGTCTGACCAGCACAAGCGGGTCATAATGTCATGGTGGACAAGATGCCTTTTCATAATCTTCTCATTCATTTGTATTCCTTTTTCACTGCTCGATTTTTTTTGTTTTAATTGAGGGAGGGGGAGTCGAATCCTGCCCTCTAGGCAGGGGGATCATGCACCAATGAGCCAAATGCTCGGGTGCCACTGCTCGATTGTTGTGGGAGATGCATATTTTTATCTACAATGATCTTAATGGTTGTATCTTTGCAATTCTTGGATCTCCTGTCAAGGAACACTGACACACAACACGAAACATAGTTTCCCACACAAGTATAGGAAGGAGATCCCTCAGCTATAGAGCTCCCATTCCTTTTAATTTTGTGCTCTTATCTACTTGAGTTTGAAATGTTTTCAGTATGTTTCTGACTCTGTCAAATGTTTTCAGTTGGAAACTTTGGTGACGAGCGATTCTAGAGAAGTTGACATTCAGGTATGTTTTAATCTTCTTCTGCCTATATGCACTGTGGCCATATATATATTAGATTATTGAAATATCAGTGCCATATATGGCCTTTTTTTTAACTTGTTCCCTCCATGTATCTGTCTCTTCTGCTTTCATGTTCTTCCTTGGCACCTACATTTGTTGGTCAAAACAAGTTGTTATTTCCTCAAATGAATTCTCATTTTTGTTTGGTTATATTGTTTGAAAAACTGTTATTTAATTCTTGACATTTTTGTAGGGAGTGATCTCTGAGGTACCTGAAATCATACTCAGATGTGTAAGTCGGGACGAGGCTGCATTGGCTGTGGCTCAAAAGGTGTTCTAATGATTGTGGGCAAAAGTTTTTTATGCTGGTTACTTTTTTTTTTTGTTTCAAATGATTCTCATCCTTGACTGCTCCCAATGTTTATACAGGTTTTCAAGGGCTTATATGAGAATGCATCAAACAGTCTTCATGTTAGTGCCCATCTTGCTATTCTGGCTGCTGTCCGTGATGTTTGCAAGCTTGCTGTTAAGGAGCTTACTAGTTGGGTATGTTCTATTCCACATTCTTGTCTTTGGAAGATGTTTAGACCTTGGAGGCTTGTTTTCCTTGGTGTATAACAGCAGCCAAGTTGCATTTTTACCTGCTAATGTTAGTTGTGATATCCATTAGCTCCACTGCTTTGGATTTTAAACTTGTCACTGGATTTACTTGTAAAGCGAAAAAGAACACTGCTATAAAAGTTGTTAGTCTCTTTCTGCTTCCATGAAAAAAGCTCTCTATCTAACAGCTGTTGTTAGGACATAATAGGTAATGTGATGTTTTCTGACTGAGTGGGTTTGCTAGATAAGCTATTCTGCATATTTTGGCTTTTTGCTTCACCTCTTTTTGGTTTGTTCTTCTCTTTCTACATATGTCTAGAAGTGTCTTCTCCATCTGTGTTGATTGTCCATGCTTCTCTTGCAGGTGATATATTCAGACGAGGAGCGAAAGTTCAACAAAGATATCACAGTTGGCCTTATTCGAAGTGAATTGCTGAACCTTGCAGAGTACAATGTTCATATGGCAAAACTTATTGATGGAGGAAGGAATAGTATGTATTAGGAATTTTCCTTTTACTTAACAAAATTCTAAATAATTTAACTCAGCTAATCAAGTTAAATATGCAGAAGCTGCGATGGAATTTGCGATGTCCCTTCTTCAAACTTTGGTCACTGATGAATCCAGAGTCATCTCAGAACTCCATAATCTTGTGGATGCGCTGGCTAAGGTTGGTCATCCTTCTCTTTGTTATCTAATTTTTTTAATTTCTTTTTCTTCTTTTCTCTCTCTCTCTCTCCCTCACTTCTTCTGTTGTTTTTTTCTAGATTCTCTCTTATTTTTTCTAACTTGCAGGTTGCGTCAAAACCTGGATCTCCTGAATCATTGCAACAGTTGATTGAGATGATCAGAAATCCTTCTGCTAGTGTGGCTGCTTTATCTAGTGCGACTGCTGGAAAGGAGGATAAGGCTAGGGAATCTAGAGACAAAAAGGTCAATGGTTCATCCGTGGTATTGCATTGTTCTTAAGTCTACTAATATTTCTTCTGACCTGAAATCGTTCTCTTGAAGCAGGTACCTGGGCACACATCGGCTATTAGGGACGATAATAGTAATGTGGAGAATCTAGAACCAGATCCTGCTGGCTTCAAGGAGCAGGTGACCTTAAATTGCTTCTCTCTGCCCTTTTCATTTTAACATGTTTCAAGGTCTAAGAAGGAATTGTGAGAATGCTTTGTGCATATTATAGATTTCACTAATAATCTAATGGAGTTAAAAGTATCGAATTGATGAGAGTGGAAATTTTGGGAGGGTGTTAAGTATATTTAAGAAAATGGTGAACCTAGTGGTGTTATGTTCATGAACAAAAATGCCTATTAAAAGCTCATGTAATTGGGTCCTCTGCACAGAGTAATAGTCTGTTGTGTCTATTGTCAAAGTATTCCCCAGTGAGACTGCAACCATCTCAAAATTAAAGCAAGCAATCTTTGGCCTGTCTCTTGCCACAATGAGTGGTGTACGCATATTATTATTGCCCTAATATGGTCTGAGAGTGTATCAAAATTACAGTAGTCACCACCTTTGATTCTAGGGAGGTTGAGATTTTTGAATAGGATGGGGCTCATTTAAGTTTTTAAACAACTCCTTGCTTCCTGTTGCATATGTGCCTATTTTTTTTTTTTATATTTTGCTTCATGATGCAAGTACTCCTTCCTGCAGGCTTCCTGCAGGCATGCAACATTCATATTGTTGTTCCTCTAATCATTTATCTTCTCTATGTCTCTTGTCTCTCTCTTTCCATCACTCCTTTTTCTTGTGTCCTTTTTCTCCCCCATCCAGCCCTCCCTTTTTTCTCCTGCATGTGTAGGGAAAGTGGGGCTATTAAGAAATTCTTGGTCAGTAATTTCTCTTGAAAACCTTGTAGGTTTCCATGCTGTTTGCAGAATGGTACCAGATATGTGAGATTCCTGGTGCAAATGATGGACCTTGTAATCATTACATTGTGCAATTGCATCAAAATGGACTGCTCAAAGGGGATGATATGACAGAACGCTTTTTTCGCATTATCACGGTGAATCTCTTCCCCCCCCAATCCTTTTCCCTTCTTGTTACATATATTGATCAGAGAACTCAGGAGGCCAAACTCATTTTTTGTTTTTCCCTTATGTTAGGAACTTTCTGTCTCACATTGCCTATCTTCTGAGGTTATGAGTTCTGGCACATTGCAATCACCTCAGCAGGCTCAGACTCTTTCTTTCCTTGCCATTGATATTTATGCGAAACTTGTGTTGTCAATCCTTAAGGTCTTGTTATATCTTTTGCACATTATATTGATATGATCTTCTTATTTTAAATCTAAACCTTGCTAACTTTTTCTTTTTTCTTTTTTGGCAATTTCTTTAGTATTGCCCAGTGGAACAGGGATCAAGTAAACTCTTTCTTATGTCCAAGGTGAATATTCTCTTCCTTCAATTTTGTATTTCTTGATTTCGTTTTCCAGGAATATTTAATGATATTTATGGTGCTTAACAGATTTTGACCGTGACTCTGAGATTTATTCAAAAAGATGCAGAGGATAAGAAAGCATCTTTTAATCCAAGACCATATTTCAGATTATTTATCAACTGGCTGTCAGATCTTGGGTGCCTGGACCCTGTCACTGACGGTGCAAGTTTTCAGGTAGGTTCATTTGCATATATTTAGTTGTCATTATTGCCATTAAATATCTAATTCTCATTGTGTTTGTTGCAGATTTTGATAGCCTTTGCCAATGCATTTCATGCTTTGCAGCCCCTTAAAGTTCCTGCCTTCAGGTAAGAATTGTGAGTTTGTTGAGTTATCAATGTGCTTTTATAATGTGCTGTCTTTTCTTGAAAAGGCAGCATTTATGATGCAATTTGAGTCTGAGTCAAAAATTTTCCTTGCGAAGGGTTGGTTTAGTTTCTTATTATCTTGAATTAATTGTTGATTGGGCATCTGTAATGAGTTGACTTACCTTATACTATGGTTTCTAATAAATTGGCGTGTTTAGTTAAATTATATGGTAGCTATAGTTTGCAGGTATAAAATAGCTTAACAAACTTAAATGAGTGCTTCTTGTACTGCTTTTCTTATGTATGATCCAGTGCAGTGAAACTATCTAATGTCCATTAATTGCATCACCTGGATTTGTGTGGTTACTTGTTCCTATTTCCATAGGGCTTGCTTTCTATTAATTGTTTGGGTACTTGAATGAAGATTATCTTGAGGACATTGTGTCCGGTAGGAAGAAATTGGAAAAGAAGTTACTGGTTGTTCAGCATGATTATTTTGTCATGCTCATTTACAATTCTGGAAGATGATATTTAAAAGTTCTATTATTTCTACTTATGTTGATTGTCACTGTGCTGTTCTAGCTTTGCATGGCTAGAGCTGGTCAGTCACAGGAGTTTCATGCCAAAATTGCTCACTGGAAATGCTCAGAAGGGTTGGGCATATATACAACGCTTGCTGGTGGACTTGCTTCAGTTCCTTGAACCGTTTTTAAGGAATGCTGAGCTTGGAGTGCCGGTTTGCCTCTTTCTAAAGACTAATTTCATTATTTGTTGCCTTTGTAAAAAAAAAATTATGATATCCCACTTATTTTTTCTTGTGTTGTTTGTGTAGGTTCAGTGTCTGTATAAAGGCACACTTAGGGTGCTGCTAGTGCTGCTTCATGACTTTCCTGAATTCCTGTGTGATTATCATTTTACCTTCTGTGATGTGATTCCTCCAAGCTGCATACAGATGCGGAATATTATCCTTAGTGCATTTCCACGTAATATGAGGCTGCCAGATCCATCTACACCAAACTTAAAGGTGTCAATTGATCAAGCTTGATCTTTCTTCGGATTGTTTAATCATGAATTTAATTCTATAATCACTTGGTGTGCAGATTGACTTGCTTCCAGAAATCAGAGAACCCCCCCGCATCCTCTCTGAGGTTGATGCTGCTCTTAAAGCAAAACAGATGAAGGCCGATGTAGATGAGTATCTCAAGGTACCTCAATCTCATGGTGTTGGACTTTATGTATTGGCTTCTTCTTGCCCATTCCTAAAATTTCATGATGGTTGTCTTTATTATTTACTCCAACCTACTTTTCTTATCTAACATTCCTCAAATATTAGAATTGCTGTTCTCTCTATTACTTTTCATCTAAATGTTTTTATTCTTGTAAATGATCCATTTATTATACCTTCCTAAATTGTTTGCTCAAAATCGTCTGAAATATTTGCTGCAGACAAGGCCACAAGGAGGATCTTCATTTCTTACTGAACTGAAACAAAGACTGCTCCTTTCACCAAGTGAGGCAGCATCTGCTGGTACCCGTTATAATGTACCATTAATCAACTCTCTGGTGCTTTATGTTGGAATGCAGGTATGCTATAGTTTATTCTACTTCTCTGTATGTTATCTATAATGTTTCTTCAGTGTGATGGGCACTTTTTTTATTTGCTACTTTAGGCATGTATTTATTTTGTTTCTGATCGCATCCTTTGTTAAGTAGAGTAAGGATTTTTTTATGGAAGCCTTGTATGGATATGGAAAAAACCTTTAGAATGGATGGCTTCTACTGAAAATTTATCATCTGCATTTCATGAATTTAACTTCACTGTTTAATGAATTCTTGTGACAAATTGCTTTTAGGCCATTCAGCAACTGCAGTCAAGAGGATCTCATGCACAGTCAACAGGAAACACTGTTCCATTGTCTGTGTTCTTGGTTAGTGCTGCCTTGGATATTTTCCAGAGTCTAATAGGGGAACTTGATACTGAGGGGCGATACCTTTTTCTCAACGCAATTGCTAACCAATTGCGATATCCAAACAACCATACACATTACTTCTCCTTCATCTTACTATACTTATTTGCTGAATCAAATCAGGTGAGAATTTCTGTTGGATGGTATTACATTGGTTATCTGTTGCATTTCTGCTGCTCATTTCAGATTTATGAGAATATACTTTGCTTTCATCAGGAAATTATTCAAGAGCAAATTACAAGAGTTCTGTTGGAACGGCTAATTGTTAACAAACCTCATCCATGGGGTCTGCTCATTACCTTCATTGAGCTCATAAAGGTAAAAATTATTTTCAATCTGATCCCATTTTTGAGTTTTCTGATACAGAATATCCCCTTGAGGTTGATCATGTTTATGTTTCAGAATCCAAGATACAACTTCTGGAATCGATCATTTATTAGGTGTGCACCTGAGATTGAAAAACTCTTTGAATCTGTTGCAAGATCATGTGGGGGCCTGAAACCTGTGGACGAGAGCATGGTTTCTGGTTGGGTATCTGACAGCGCGCACTGACTTGTCTTAACGTCATACGATGGGAACTCCTTTTAAGTTTAAAAATCCCCATTCTTGTTATCTGTATATCATGTTTCATTGTTGTTTATCCTTGTATCCTGTAACAAAACCAGTTTAAACTTATTTGAGATTGCTGCAGTCCTGTTTTATTTTCTCGTAAATATAAGAGGGCTAAAAGTTCTTTGTATACAGCGGGAGAATTTGATTATTCACGTATAGAAATGTAAATTTAACACCTTTTTGGCTCAAAAACCAAATCAAGTGTTGCTGGCTCGGCGTGTCTGTCATCATCTATCTGATCCCCCAAGGACTAAATATCTTTAGCTTTTCCCCATGTAACTTATGAGTGCAAAAGGGTTTTTAGAGGGGCCTATAGCCCAAAGAAATTAATCTGGAATGACGAAAATTAAACGTATATAACAATATCGTAATCTTGAAAAATAATGAACAAAAAATCAATTATATTTAGAATAATGAAAATTAAAATGTACTTGAATCTATCAAGGCAAAATCGAAAATAGCAATTTGTCAAGCCTCCCTGCGAACAAAATACAACTTGCCCATCACATGAAGAATAGCTACAAAAGCAATGAAACCAATGCTCATGACAAGCACAACATTTGGAGAGATCTTGAGCCCTGGTGCATCATCTGTGTAAAATTGAAGCATAGTCCCGGCAGCCCCCCCTGAAGCGGCACCGCTTGTGGTTCTCCTCCTCCTCATGCTCGCAGCTGCTGCTGCACTTCCTCTTGGTGGAGCTGTTCCTGCTGCCATTTCTGTAACAACCACCAAAGCTCGCAACTTCAATTCCAATACAAAAAACAACAGTAGCTTTGCCAAATCAAGAATTGACATGAAAAGTACATATTCTAAGGACATTAATGAAAAATGGCTGCCATGCAAAATGTGCTATAGTACACAATTTCTGAAGAAAATTACCAATAATTGCAAGGAACAAATAAGAGTGTCAAACAAAATAAAGCCAGCAGGCATGCATCTACACAAGTTTAAAGAGGGGGCTACAATACCCAAAATTCACACAGCATCATTATAAAAAAAAATTTCAACAACAATCATTATGCTATCTTTTAAACCAATCTTTATGATCCTATCGAAGATATGATAATGTAATTGATTAGTACTAATAAGTAATCTTTATGCTCGAAGCAAATTGAATTATTCTAATTGAATCACCCAAAAAGAAAAACATAGAATTCCTCCCACGAAAATGTACGATTTGATCAAATTACAATCTAATTCGATTTGAATGATTTACGCATGCGCCGAATCCTAGTCAGCGATCATATACAAAGAATTTCGAAAACCCTAAACTTGAAAGGTTTAAGAAACAACAGATCAAATGATGTATAAAAACATCAAATCTTAGAAACAACAGATCAAATGATGTATAAAAACATCAAATCTTAGAAACAATATCTAAACTCAAATAACCCAGCGGATCGATCTATTCTATTCGGATGCCAAATGGAGATAAATCCAAAATCAATCCATCGTTTATAGCATCGCAAGAATTAAAATCTAATGGAAGACAAAAGAGAGAGAGACAGAGAGAGAGATAAAAAGAACTCGCCTGAGTCGACTCAAATTCCAGATCGTGAGTTCGCAATTTTTTTGAAGATGCCTGATTAATATCTTTGACTTAGAACGCAAAATATTGGCTTCCAGTTCATATATAAACGCAAACGGAACTCCTGGGCACTTCCACGCAGCAGTGACCAATCCATTTTAGCCACGTCATCCTTTACAGTCCGAACAAAGTAGGAATCAAACTTGTCTGCATGCATTGTTTCCGACGCGGACGACTGTGTGGGCTAACTAGGCCCAATTTCTGTAGACTGTGTAGGCTCAATTTCTGTGGGCTGTCTAGGCCCAATTTGACATATCTTCGGCCTTTTTAATGGACCAAAGAATAAATAAATAAAATTTAAAAATCAACAGAAATATATATGTATATCATGTCACACTTAATATCTTTTTGAGAGAAAGATATTTTCCATTTTTCGACTTCAATCTGTATTTATTGTTAATCGATTCAAGTGAAAAATGTATCTTTACATGAGTTTATATTTAATATATTGTCAAATGTATAAATTTTATATATTATCACAAGATTGAATTTTACCATATCCTTAATAAATAAATTTTAAAAAAATTAAAAAATATTTAAAAATAAATATCCATAATTTTAAAAATATTTATTTTGAAACATTTTTGAACATATGCTTTTTCACATTTATGAAGCGGCATTTTATGATTAAATGACAATATGTAAGTATTATAAACCCACATTGTATCAAATATTTCCTTGCAAACAAGCAAATTTAACCTGGAGAAATGCTACAATTAATGAGTACGGAAAAATGGGGGACTGTAAAACTATATGATCCTTTCTGTTTTACATCAAGTAACAAAGTCAGGTGACTACACCTGTTAATGAAACTAGAAAAAATCTAACCTCACTAAAAAAATTAGATGGTACCAGACTTCCCAGCACTAATAATACATTAACAAAGCTATTCTTGCTTGATGTTGACATTTGGCATACAGGTTACAACCCCATATACAACAACCGGGTAGAGACAGCAATCAAAATAATTCATGTGACAACTCTGCTAGGCTAGGCTGGCTTGATGCTTGTTAAGAATGGCAAAATCATCCTCTTCGACCAGGCTGTCACCATAAATGAACAATCATCTGAAGTATGGAAAGCTTTGGAGTCCCACAGGGTGGTGTGTATGTGTTTCTTTCACATCTTGTTGCAGATGCATAGTATCATCAGGAAGAACAATCAATCCTTTGACCTCTTGAAGAATCTACCACCTTTCTTTCCCATTCCAGTACCTGCAAGATTTGAGGATAGCAGAGATCTGGAATCTGGTCTCCATTTCAACTCTTTAAGCATAGAAAACAAAGTAGCCAGTTCAGGGGTGACTTCTGTATCCTTAATATTGTTACATGACATTACTCTCAATCGCTGAAGCTCTCTACAAGAAAGCACTACCGACTCCAAACCTTTTATTGTCAGTAATGAGCACCCTTCCAGGGAAAGAAGCGTCATTCTCCTACAAAGTGGGGAAAAGAGAAAAAGAAATAGGTAACCAAAATTCGAATAATAGAGAGGGAAAAAATAACTGTCGCGAAATGACTATCCAGGGAAAAAGTGACGAAAAAAACTAGACAGCTAAGGATGAATCATTATCATCAACTAAAATTCCTTATTAACTACTGTTTGAATATGAAAATTACATAGGAAACAGGCAGAAGCAAAATTATCATGTTAAAGGCATGCCATAAGCATATCAATGAGATATTTAAACCTATCAAGCATCAAGAGGAAGGGAATGTCCTCTTAATTATTTGGAATACGTCTGAACTTTCTAGAAATTCATTGCTTTCATTCATGCAGATAATTTTTAGAGAAATCAACTGTAAAGGCCTCAACTAAGTCTTAAATTTTCCTTTGGTCATATTGCAGATTAAAGGGCCCATTGCTCAAAAACGGAAGCCTTTTGAAACCTGATCACTAATTTTACCCACCAACTTGGTTAAACAATTCAACCATTCTCTAATAAGATCATCAATTCACCAATACTCTGCTTCCTAATTAGCAATGCCAATAAAAAGTACTTTCTAGGGAAAAAAGGTTGCAAATAATCTAACACTAAAATTGAATTATCAAAGCTTTTGCACCTAGAATTAGCTAGTTTTAGTCCACCGTCCTATTGATACATACATCATCTCAAATCAGAAGCAGAAAACATACTAAACTATAATAAGCCAAGTAAAAGAAAAAGAAAATGGTAATCGAAATGAAAAAAGTCTCATACCTACAAATACTTGCAATGCCAAACACATCATCCTCCAAACCCCAACAATTCTGTAAAACAATATCTCTAACATTCTCGCAAACCAAACACAAAGCTTTAAAACTTTGCTTATCCCGAATCTGACACCGCTGCAAATGCAACTCTTCAAGAGTCAAACAAGATCCCAGATGCTCATCCGCCCCTGGACTACTGTCTATACTTTTACAAGACTTAAGCCTCAAAGTCTTCAAATTCCCACAAAACGAAAGCCCAGCTAACCACCCAGCATCCATTCTATGATCACGAAGACTTAATTCTTCAAGCATTTGACAACATTGCCCTATGGCCTTAATCCCATCGTAGCTGCCTTCACATCCACAAAGCTCAAGCTTAACTAACCTTCTACACCCTTGAGCTAATAATGTTAACCCAATGTCTGAAACTATCGAATTATAAAACCCATCAATAAAACCAATCAATTTCACTACCTGTAAGTTTTTAATCCCCGAAATACCCTTCAAAGCCATATCCCCGCAACAATGTAGTTCCAATGCTTGCAATGTGGAACACTCCTCCGCAATTCTTAACAACCCTACTTCGCTAGCCCCAATCGCCACTAATCTCCGTAAAGTCGGGTACTTTTCAGCTATCATTTTAAGCCCTTGGTCAACAGAACTTGATGGTAACAACGCTGTTTCTTGGAGAAACCCGTTGGGGGTAAAATCAGTATCGACATGAACCGTCATCGTTTTGTGGGTCACTAAAATCCCAGAGCTCCTCGGCGTCCGAATGCCCGAACGGACGAGGTCTAAATCGGTGAGATTGGGAAACCGGTTAAAAACCCGACCCGAAATTATAAATGACCAGTCTGTAACTTTAAGGGATTGCACCAGCCGGCCGCTAAGGTACAACCAACGTTTGCAGACCAAGGAATTGGAGACATGCTGAGAGATGGGAAGCTTCGAGAAGATTCTGAGGAGGAGTTCGTCGGAGAAGAGGGAGGTGTGATCTGGTGCGGTGGGGTCTAAGGAAAGTGATTGAAATGATGTTAAATCAGGCTCGGATGGCGGGGAAGTTGATGGGGTGTTGCCGGGAGGACGTTGGAACTGCTGCTGCATCTTGTAAATAACATGCTTCAGAGCTTGTTCTTTGAACCAAATGTCTGATAAGCTTTGAGCCGTTGGAGTCCCCTTGGGATTTAGTGATGGCGGTGGCTTTAAGTCTAAGTTTTCATGGTAATGGTCAGAATTAGGGCTAAGGTTAGGACTAGGGTTTGTCTTTGGGGAATTTGGTGATTCTGGTGAACGTGACATTTTGTAAGGGTTTGGGGTTTTTTCAAACCAAAAAAAGAGTTCGAAAATTTTTGGAAAATCCAATCCAAAAAGCATAAACTAATTACTTGCATTAGCTAATTAGTTTATCTCTCTGTTTCTATCTTTTGTCTAATTGAAGTAAAGATTCAGCTTCTCCACTCCGTAGTTTCCCACTATCCATCACTGGATTGACTCCCAACGATAAACATAACCATTTTTATCTTTCAATTAAACCCCTTCCCGATGATAATCCCTTCAAGAAGGGTCAAAAAAGTTTAGCCAAAAAGCAACCAACCCCCATGAACTAAAGGAAAATCCTTTGAAAGGGTGCCACGTTTGCAAAGCGTTGAAGTGTATGGAGTGACGTGGCATAATAATATAGAATCATTGGAGTTGGGAGGGCGTGAAATTTGGTGCAGTTGATCGGTGTGCTTATGACCTGAAACTGGCTGATCCTTCTTGTCGGTACACCCTTGTGTTTTGCCATAACAACGTTGTTCAGTTTTGTCTCTTGTAATAATCTGTGATTTGAGCAGCTGACTTTTGTAAGTGGATAAGATCTTGCTTCCCCCTTTTCTTCCTTTGCTAGCCATGTCCCAAAAATTATTTGTTAATTATTATGAAAAATAAAAAGGAATCATCTTGGAGAAAAAAAAGTATGGGCCTTTTTCATTAAAGCAAAATAATTGTAGCTTTGACTGTAGGGAATAAACATACAAAAAAAAAAAAAAGGGGGCAAAAGAGGCTAATTGAGTTTAGTAATCATTGAAGAATGATTAGATGAAGGGGCTTGTAATTGGGTTTAGCTTCAAAACTTTTTTACTTTATATTCGGCTTACTTAATGAAGTTTCGTAGGTCCAAAACAGTAGAACAAACTGCATTTATGTGAAACTTGCTTTGTCCTGTAATTGATAGTTCGGATTTCCTTATCCAAAATTTATAGCAGTCAGGTGGCCATGACTCCTGGGAGGTTCATTGAAACCGAAGCAAGGGAAATCAACATGAATGAATTCTGCTTTAAAGTAACGTAATAGTAATAATAAATGGGGGGAAAAGAGGGCTGGGGGCAAAGCCCATCCATAGACCCTGTTGCAATACAAAACCAGATACGAGCCCATACAAATTTGCAGGATGGTTTTGGGGAAAAAAAGTTCGTGGCCCAGCTGCCAGTTCCACGAACTTTATATTTATATTTAAAATACATAATATATACACACACGCATTCATAAAAGTGTTAATGTCATCATATTAATAATTAGAGTAATTATACTTAAACATAAATAACAATCTAATAATTTTTTAATTTAAATATAATAATGTCAACATATTAATAATAAAAGTAACTATACTTTTTATATATTTGTTAGTTTTTAACAAAAAAATTTACTTGTAAAGTTGGTAAAAATTATAAATTTTTAATTTAATTATTAAAATAATAATAAAATATTTATAAATAGTAATCGAGTTCGGATAACGGGTACCTGGTACCCAATAGGTGGTACCCTAACCCTACCCTACTAATATTCGGATAGTAAAATCACTACCCTAACCCTACCCGAACCTGTTTATGAGTACTCTAACTCTGTATAATCAGATCGAATATCTATAAGTACCCTATAATAAAGTACCTGTTGACATCCCTAAAAAAAACACAGCTCTATCCTTTTCTTTCTCTGAACCCATATTACTAGTGGCATATAAAGCGTAGTTTTGTTTTAAAAAGAAAAAGTAAAAAATCTAGACACATCAAACAGGAGATGTAGTTAACCAACTTCACACTGGCAGCCTTTGTCCTGCAACAACAACGTTTCAACCTCCCTTCTTCCCCCGTTTTTGGCTATATGTCCTGAAAGTACCCTTATCGTATACCTTAGTAAGATTCCGTGGCGCTTTTGCGCGTGGGAGGGAGTATCACTATTTGAGGGTTGAGCTGGGGTTAATCCTCTGCGTCAGAGTTCAACACGAGCACAGTCTAAAACTACAGTCTGTCCACGCGCGGGCTTGAAACAGATGATTCAATCGCCTCCGTGAAGGGGGTCCCGCGTGGTTTACTGACTGTTTTCAATCTGCTTGACTTTATCCCGCACCCCGCACCACAAATCGGGTCGATATTAATTTTTGGGAGTCTCTCCTTTTGTTTCCCAGCTTTTCTTTCGGCTGTTTTTTTCTGCGGCTGTTCCCAGTGGATCCGGCTTGCTATTGTAACCCCAGTGACTTAACCCCATCACCATCATTTCGTACCCATTTATTTTAATTTTTTATTATTTTTAAAGCACTTTCCTCGTTTTTTACTACATATGGACCAGAATCCTTCTCTCTCTCTCTCTCTCTCTCTCTCCCTCTTCCTCTGTCTTCTCTCTGTGATTGACTGCGATTCTTATCTCCATCATAATAATAATAATAATAATAACAATAATAATAATAATAATAATAATAATAATAATAATACTACAGGCTAGGGGAAGGCATTTAGTTTTCAGTACCACTATATGACTCTATTCTCAAATCCCATTATGAGTTGAAGAACAATCTGAACAGGAAAAGAAGAAAAGACCCAATATATCCCGTGTCTGATACATGAAAGTTGTCAAGCAAAACGGATTGCAAAAGCTCATCTGCTAGTACTCCCGGCAAGTTCTGTCAAAATGAGTCAGTGTGTTCCCAGTTGGGATCTCGACGACAATCCTGCTATTGCACGGCACTCCCTCCGTTCCAACTCCAATTCCACTGCCCCTGATCCTCCCATGTAAAAATCCTCTCTTTCTCTTTCTGTTTCTCTGTACGGTGTGTTTATGTACGTGTGTTTTTGTGTGTTCTTCCATTTTTGTTGTTGTTGTTGATGTTTTTGGTTTGCTTGGCAGGTTGGACTATGAAGTAGCAGAATTAACATGGGAAAATGGGCAACTAGCCATGCACAGTTTAGGTCCGCCACGCGTGCCGGCCAAACCCCTAAACTCCACCTCTCCGTCTAAGTACACTTGGGATAAACCACGCGCTGGTGGCACTTTGGAGTCCATAGTGAACCAGGCCACTAGCTTTCCATATCGCAAGGTTTCTCTCGATGGCGGCGGGAACGAAATTGTACCCTGGTTCGACCACCACCGTGCTGCAGTCGCCGCGGCGGCGGCGGCGTCGTCATCAGCCACCATGACTATGGATGCTTTGGTACCTTGCTCAAACAGGTCCGAGGACCGGACCACGCACGTGATGGAATCTATACGAGGGCTTGGAGGCACTTGCGTGGTGGGATGTTCCACTAGGGTGGGATCCTGTAGTGGGCCAACTGGTACCCAAGACGACGGGGTGCTCCTCACAGGGAAACGCGCACGGGAGGCGAGTGTTCCTGCAGCCCCCGAGTGGAGCAGCAAGGACCAAAACGCAAGCGCCAGTGCCACGTTCGGAAGGGGTAGCCAGCACGTGACTGTTGATTCGTATGAAAAAGATTTGGGTGTGGGATTCACTTCCACATCCCTTGGTTCCCCTGAAAACACAAGCTCTGGAAGACCCTGCACCAAGGCCTCCACTGCCGATGATCATGACTCTGTCTGTCACAGTAGACACCAGGTAAAGTTCTTCTATTCTATTATTATTGCATGTGCATGTAATTTGTTTTGTTTACAATAATATTGGGAGAGAAAAAAAACTTTCTTTTGGTATTGTTTATTTGTGAAATTTTTTTGTTATGTTGAAGAGGGAGGCAGGTGAGGAAGACAGGAGGAAGGAAACTGGGAAATCTTCAGTTTCAACTAAAAGGAGCAGGGCTGCTGCTATCCATAACCAGTCTGAACGTGTATGCTCTCTCTCAAGTTTTGCAGTTAATCAGGACTAAACATCAGTAAATAATTTGATTAAGAAAATAGTTATAGTAATTGTTTTCATCAATGGGACAATAACCTGATGCTCACTGTCAATGATTGGATTCGATTAGGCTAGTGGCAAAAGTGGGTTACTGACTAGTTTCCAATTGGCTACAGTCAGAAAGGATAAAGAAAGGAATTTGACTTTCCTTCTCTGTGAGGAGTAGTATTTACCTTTTTTTTTTCCTTTGTTTTTTGGCTTCCCCAGAAAAGAAGAGATAAGATAAATCAAAGGATGAAGACATTACAGAAGCTGGTACCCAATTCTAGCAAGGTACAAAATTTTCGTTGCAGCTTTCACGTATGGTAAATACACAAGTAGTATTTATTACTAAATCTCTGCAAAATTTGGCAGTGCCTCAAGAATATCCTTCACAATTGTAACACTTTAGGATTGCTTTATACTAGTAGAAATTGCTTTATTTCTTTGTAATTATTGAGTAGTAGTACATGTTTTGTCCTGCTAAAGTTAAAGAAGATTTGGAGGCTTATCTGTAGGATATTTCAAAAAGGACCCACCTTAAGGTAAGCAATAATAGAAAAAAACAGAACAAAAAGGCCGACGAAAAAAATGGTACTAGTTTTATTTGTAGAAGTCTTCCTGCCTTCGCTATCACTTAATAATTTTGTTGGCTGAGGTCTCTCTATGGTAGTCTTCCTTATCCTCGACTAGATACTTTTTTGGGGTTTTCCCATGTGGTTGCCAAAAGATAAAAGAGTACTTCTTCTTTCTGTTCCAACGGAGAGAATTACCTTTACTGATATGGCTATCTTGCCTTTTAAACTTGAAACAAGTTGGATTCATAAAGAACTTTATTCTTTATGGATATAAGATTAGATGTAAAGTAGTTGCATATCTAAGATTTGATTATTTGTCCATTGGTAGCTTGATTTATAGATGGTATCCATATTTTATAGAACAGTTATGCAGTGTGGAATATTTACCAGTTCCTGGCAGATTGAAAAACTATACGCCGAGAGATAGCAGTTGAAAGTTGGGATCTATTCAATGCATGCATCAACATATATATCCAACATGACTTCAGATTAAGAGATTCAAACCTCCCAGATTAGTCTGCAGTAGACAGCAGCAGACATAGAATGATACTGATGTGGTCCAAAACAATTTTTCTTTAGTTCAAATGGTTGTGGGAATTTCGGGACTGTTTCAATTATCCTAGGCCACATAACCAATTTTGCCATGGGGACAACTTGATGGAAGGTTGTTAGGTGTGGAGACAATCACCTGCTACCACATAAATACCCTTTCATGGTAGGCCCCTGTTGCTCTGGGGCTTGTCTGAAATCTGTCATCGCCATGATTCTAATCCATATTAACTGCAAAATGGTATAGGGAAGTAGGTTTGGTGCTGTACACTCCTTGGCGAGTCGGTCATGCATTGCAAGCAATGCAATTCCAATACAGTGACACAATTAACACTTTGGGGAGAGATTTGTGTGTCTTCTGACTCTGATTATTCATAAAATAAAAAGATCTGAAGAATTGTGCGGTGCAGACAGTCGCCATAAGGGCCTGTAGAGAATACTTTTGACCTATGAAAAGTGCCTAAGCCTTCTGCATAGTCTGAACTCTGAGCTCATTCTATCCTTAACTGAATAAATAACAACTGATATTAACTGTAGATTCCAACTGTATGTGAATAAACTATGTATCAGAAAAGGGTAACCAAGCATGGAACTATTGGAATGGTTCAAGTCTTACTGAAGATTAAGTTGATTTCAATGCAACTAGTGTAGAAAACCCGCATATCAAAGACTGATTTCCAGTAAACATGGCAAGCGGGCATATGATGCTTTGCATGTTTAGGAGATCAACAAAAGAAAAGCATGATATGAACATGGTTCTTCAAATGATGTTCTAGGGTGTACCTTTCTCGAGGAGATTTCTCATTTACAAAATACAAATAACAAACTCAAAAACTAAAAAGTTTTTGATGTTTTAGTTGTAATTCTAAGTTACTATAATGTGTAGTAATTTGGTGTTCACTATAATTATTTTGTTTAACACAAGCTTTTTGCGATTTTTATTTCATTACAGACTGACAAAGCTTCAATGCTAGACGAAGTGATTGAATATCTGAAACAACTACAAGCACAAGTTCATATGATGAGTAGGATGAACATCCCACCAATGATGTTCCCGATGACAATGCAACAGCAACTCCAGATGTCAATGATGGCCCCGATGGGGATGGGAATGGGGATCGGCATGGGCATGGGAATGGGGGTCATGGACATGAACACCATGGGACGGCCAAACATCACCGGCATCTCTCCAGTTCTGCCTAATCCTTTCGTGACTATGACTCCTTGGGATGGCTCTGGTGACCGGTTACAAGCTGCCTCAGCAGCTGTAATGCCAGACCCTCTATCAGCATTCCTGGCGTGCCAGTCACAGGTAGTATTTGCTTTCTATATCATGTTAAGAATATCTTGCTATACTATAGTTTCTGTAGTATATTGAAACTTGAAAGGTCCATATTAAAGGCTCTAGTTTCTAGGCTCCAGCATGCTTGTCTCATTGTTGAACTACTAAATTTGGGTGGTTGCGGTGTACCAATCAAGTCATTAACTAGTCAAATCATTTTAAATTTAGTTATAATCAGTCTTTACTATATATGTTTCATTAAGGACAAAAAGAAGCAACTTGCACTTTCTTAAAAATCATCATAATTAAATTTTCAAATAATCTAGATGGACGTGAGATATATATACCAGTTGTTTGATCAATTTGCAAAACCTTGTTGCAGCCAATCACCATGGATGCTTACAGCCGAATGGCCGCCATGTATCAGCAGCTGCAACATCCACCGGCTTCTAGTTCGAGGAACTAAGCTTCATGCCTTACTCCTAGCTAGCTGCGTTTCTGTATACAAATACCTGAACTTGGGTTTTAATTCTTACACTTGCACAGGGTTTTGGTACGATCTAGTTCGTGTAGTCATTAGCGTTGTGGGTGGTAAGTTCGCTGCAAATTTGTTCTTTTCTGAATTTGTGGTATCATGGTTCCATTGATCCAAGAGCTTCGAATCTTTCCCTTTCCTCAACCTTTTATTCTGTGTAAAATTTTTTATCTTTCCAAGTCTCAATCAAATATAATTTAAAAGCAAAATTTTCAGCTGAAGCTTGATCTAAGGCTTCTTCTTCCTTCTGCTAAATGATCCTGTGCCGAAACTTAACCCTGCAAGAGAGAAAACATATCTGTTTTCACTTAAAAAAATGACTTAATGGTGGATATTCAATCAATATCTGATTATTTGTTGTCGATTCCGAAGCCTCAGGGGAGACATCAAACGTGTAATGCTCATGAAAAGATGAACATGTAAATGATTGGATGCTCATTTGTCAACTGGCATCTAGGAATCACCACACGTTTGTTCCGATGGGTTCCACACAAAATTATCATTTCCCCCATATAATAAATGAGTGACTTTGGCCTTTTCGGACAAAATCATGAGAGAAATGCCAATTCCCAAGCCCACAGTACAAATTTCTTCTCCCTCTCGGTCACACTCTCCCTTCCGTTTTGGAGTCTTTGATGATCAGGCTGAACCTGCAAGTTGAGTTCTGCTGGAAAACCATGCTTAAACTTTCACTTTTAAAACAATGATTATACACCAAGAATCAACCTTCCAAAGCTTCAAAGATAGACATTGATGCACCTTGTATAATTTCTTCAACAAGGATATAACGCCATGAGAAACCAGACGCAGACGGATGATTCATGGGACCGTTTTTGTTTTTATCTTTGCAGAAGAAAAAAAAAAACCTATGAAGAAAAACATTCATGCTACTTTTCAACGAGGGACCCCAACATACTTCACGTTTAGCTGTTGTAACCATCCTTATGCTTGGGTGATGTGAACGTGATAGGCCGCCGGCCTCATAGAATTTAAGAGATAGATAAGGGTATATGATTATAGAACAAAACGCTTGGACCATGAGATCACCACAAAAATGCTTTTTATGTTTGAAGATTTAGTTAGCCTCTCTTTCGATTTTTCCCCACCTAAAGAAAAATTAATCTTTCCAACGCTTTAATATTAATGTTGGATTTTTCAGATTGGATAATTAAATGCTCAAAAAATTGTTAGAATTTTAAAATTTCCACCTAAATAATGTTTTAAAAGCATGATTGAAGTTCGATATTGAAATGTTTAATTGATACTTTTATTATTTACTTTACAAAAAAGAAAAAGTCATCGGTCGGATATGTTGGACCAAATCCAAGGAAACAATCCCTAAAGGGTTTTGTTGAAGGGTGTCTAGGCTTAAATAGAAAGGTCCTAAATCATCCTCGAGTCCCCTCGATCCTATTGGGAAATTGGGGGGAAAAGTGAAGGAAAAAGAAAAAGGTGAAAAAAGAAACAAAGGGAAGTAATAGATGTAATGGAAAGGAGAATCATATGCAACTTGAAACTTTTGACTTGTGCATAGATCGTGATATGATGTACTAGTCCCATTTTCTACCCAAAATATATATATATTTATATATATACCATATTCTTCTTATGTCTTAACCTTTTTCTTTTTGCTTTTGACCTTTTCTTTTTTCCCCAATTTGGAGATGCACATGTCATTTGCTCTGTCCCATCACAAGATTATTTGTTCTAATTCCATTTTGGTTGCAATCTCATTGCTCTTCTATCACTCGTGGTGGCCAACAAATATACAGGAGAAAGAACGAAGTCAACTATTCTTGGTGATCACTTCGAATACCTCTTTAATGGGATATGAAAAGCAAAAAAAGAAAAAGAAAAGCACTAGACCAAAGCAACTCTGGAAGCCAGATAATGATGGGATTTGCATTCATTTTGATACAACAATTCCGATTCGAGATGCTGCAAGAAGTGATAATATCTATATTCATACATAAAATAATTAATTATCATATACAAAAAATTTTATAATATTTTATAATGAATTACAAGATTGATTAATTGTAAATAAGTGTCAATATAATTTAAAATAATTCGAAAGACGTAAAAATGAAAAAATATATATGTGTGTGTTACATGTCAAAGATTTTATAAATTTTTTATACCAAATAACACTTTAATATATGGTTTCATGATTGGTGAATGGTTTTTTATTCAAAAAATTATATTTTTCTTAAATATTAAAAAAAAAACTCTTTGTATGCAAATTGACCTTGTAAATTGAAGTGCTGGACTGGACCCAGCCCTTTGAGCTTGAAACTCTCAAGAGATGCCTTTGGACCATTTGTTTTTTATTACAAATCCCAACAGAGTTGGTCATTTTCAGAAAGCCACTCGACATGTTTTGCATTGCATGGCCGTAGTTCCTTAATTCCATCCAAAACAAATCTAATGGGCTGGAAGACCATGTCCTATCTGGCCTATGGATCATGTCTCCTTTTTCTTACACAATCACTGACCTCACCTCTGTTTTCCAAATTAAAAAAAAAAAAAACCTTTACATTGTTGGAGAATCAAATAGGGTATAGAATAAGAGGATAAGTATTCACGAATCACACAAAAAAGTAAAGAAAATAAAGTATCTTGTCTTTATAAATCCGACAGATAATCGTTAATTATAAAAAATTATTTAATTAAAAATAAAATATAAAAATTTGATTAAATATAATTATTTGAATTTTTTAAAATAATTAAAACATTTTTGTAAGTGTTATACCAATAATTAATGTAATTTCCAAAATATATCAATTTCTTATGGATAGTTATGATGTGAATTCTAAAAGAGTTTAATATATGATGGTGATAGCAATAATAATTACGTTGACAACAACTTTTTACTTTTATTCTTTTTTTGCTTTACGTTAACACCAACTTTGACAATAACTATACACAACATATCCTTTTCAAGAAAATTTATACTCCCTCATTCCTTTTTTTTTAATCATTTTTTAATATTTAAAATAAATTTTTTACATACTTAATATTATTTTTTTGATGCTATAAATATTTTTCAATTTTTTAATATTAAAAAGTATTAAACATTCATATTATAAATATATTTTAAAAATTTAATGTAAAGTACATCAAAATTAAAATTTTTATCTTAATTCTCGTAAAAATAAAAAAATACAAAAATTTAGGAACGGACAAGAGTTTTTTTTTTTAATGTAGTAATTATTCTCCTGCAATTACATATTTCATGATTTTTTTTAAATAAAATTAAAAAAAAGTTCAAATATTTTTGAACTAAAATCGGAGAATATCAATGAATAAATTGAAATTATTGGCTATATTAACCAAAAAAGAAAAAGAAAAAATTACTAATGCCTTGGAATTCTATTTTATACCTAAAGAAGGAGACTTAGTCCTGGGCCTGGATCCCATGTATTGTGTACATATGATGCATGTTGGGCTCTGGTTTATAAGATGGTCTTTGTTGGTCAAAAAAGCCCAAAATCTCCATGTACCTAAAACAAAATCTTTTTGCTAATTTGAATATTTGCTAAAGTTGGCTAAAATCTTTGTGGCCTTGGGGTTCAGGTCTGGCCTAGCAAACTAAATTCTCTCAGCCCGACTTGGGCAAAATTTAATTCAGACTCTAATTGTCGAAATTAGACCCAATAATTTTATATATAATACAGTAATATGACATAGATTTAAGCGAGTTTAAGTTTAAGTTAGTTATATTTCATGTATTAGTTGTGTTAAACTTGTTTAATTTATTTAAGACACATTTGAAACACAATTAGCTAATCATGTTATTATATACCAGTAATATCTATTAGTTGTTTATTATTCATTTATTTAATCGTGTTTACGTATCACGTAAACACATTTCATACATGATTAAGATCTATTCATTGATGTATGTAAATATTAATTTTTTTATAATTATTAAGATTTATCTATATTGAATTTTATTATATTTGGTAAATATCGTTATATTTATAATTTTTTATTGTAAATTTGAATAAAAAATCATGTATTACTTGTATATATTTTAATTTAATTATATTAATTATGTCGTATTGTATAAAATTTAACCTAACAAATTTAATAAATGTATTAATCGCATTACATATTGATTAAATATATCTATATATGTATTTAAGATCTTAACAAGATTAATTAATTGTATTGTATTCATATTTATTCATATAATTATTAATATTTTATATTTACACAATAAAATCACATACATATACTAATAATTAGAGCACTCAAAATCTGGAAAAGTAAGTGCTATTTGGTGTTCATTTGTTATTATCATATCAAGGGAAAAAATACAGATTTTTTCCCCTTTTTCTATTCATTGAGAAAGATTTAGTAAGACAAGTTCGAGGCAAAATCAACTATGTATAAGATTCTGGTGGTCCAAGTCACTTTCAATCAAAGGTCATTTCAACAAAAAATTGTGGATCACAATGAAAGAATGGGACTTGATCTGCAACAGAGTCTGGCCCAGCTGAGATTTTCGAGCCACAGTTTGGTAAGTCTCAAGGAAGGTACTGCTTGGGCCTATCTCAACTGTTTGGGCAGGGCATGGGATGCACCAGTGAAGGTGTCGGTTCGAATAAATAAGCACATATTATAGGCGCTATTTTAATGGTAAGTTAGATACATATATGGTAATTTTAAACACGATACGAAAATAAGATTAGACGGATTCAAAATTAAATTTAATGACATTAATTTCATGGTCACATTTAATGGTATTGATTTTATAGTCATATTTAAGACACAATAATTATATGTTTTAAAAGAAACTTACTTAACTTTTTTCAAAATTTGTTTAATAATTAATCAGATTATCGTGTTGACTTGTATAACTTGATCTATCTAACTTATTTACAAGTTTGAACACATTCATCATATTAACTATGTTAATCATGTTTAAATAAATTGTTAATCGCATTGTATTTGTATAAAATTTAATATGACTTGTTGAATAAAATCATTATTTGTATCGTATTATATAACATGTTCAAAAAATATATTCATATACATATTTAAATTCAATAAATATATTTATTAATATCTTGTAATTATATGACACGATTAAAAGACATGACCATTATCGACAAGATCTAGTCCGATATTTATAGCGGGTCTCAAAACTTGGTTAGATATTTTCTTGGATGGACCGTCCGATAGCTTGCCCAAAAGACCGAAATCCCTTTCAAAGTATTTAATTTTTGCAAACTAGATGGTGATTCTAATTTGGTTAAGAAGGATCAGGGTACCAGTAAGATTACCAGCTCTGCCCCACGACTTGTCTTCTTAACGAGAATACTCGACTCGACCCACATTGCAAGATTGGATAATCAAAATAATCATGCAAATTGCAGAGAAGAAAAAAAAGGAATGCAGATCTTTCGATCAACTGCGCAATGGGATTTTATTTGATATTATTAGATTTAATCATATGCCTTAATTACTTTATTTTCCTGCTTTTCTAGGTTCAGATTTGATGCTGGGAATCTAATCAAATGGTAATTAATGATAATAATCGTTTTAGACTATGGCCACTTGCAACACAAAATAGTAGTATAGGTTTTTCTTTATATATGACTGATATAATTGATTCTAATATATAATAATTTCGTACTACAAGAAATCTTAGGTATATTTGTTAGGACTTCTCCATCACTTTGATACGTTTCTCAATCGCATTCAGATACGATAAAAGAGTTGAATTTAGTGTCGGTGAGCTTCAAGTGCCATGAAAATATGCAGATAACTTTAGGGTAAAAAGGAAAAAGAAAGAAAACCCAAAGATCTTGTTGACGTGGAGGTTCTAATCTCAGATCAGCAAGAGAGAAGCGTGATCTGGTAGTAAATGAATTGCCCGCTGAAGAGTGAAATCATCCTGAAGCAGAATCTGCACGTGGTACAACTACAAGTAGAAAACCAAGATTTTTGATGACTTGGTAGAGTCAAGTATCTGCTATTGCACGTGTAACCTCGAACTGGAAGCGGTCCACTTGGACTTGAGTCTTTCTGGTTTCGTAGGACACGAATCTCAAGGCAGTACAAGTACATCTATAACCATAAATGCCGTCTGGCTTTTGTGGGTCCAACGCCAGACGAGGGAAGCTGCTCAGCGCAACACTTCTGTTTCATGCCCATCCTTTGCCCTTCAACACACTGTCGGCGAGCTCATTTTCATTTGACCCCAAAAGGGATTAGTTAGATAACACAGAAAATGTTTTTGTGTGATTTTTATAATGTTGAAAAGCTTAGCTGGTTTGTCTGTACTGTAGCTTTACAAGGAGGAAGCATTCAAATCTTCAAGAAAATCATACTAGTATTATCTTGGCTTCCACCCACCTTCCAAATGGCCCAAACCAATGTCATTTCTCTCTTTCTTTATTCACTGTCACAGCTAATTATGTGAACCCTTTCCTCCCATTCTTCTATCTCAACCCCCTCCTGCTATAAATCCTCATTAAAACCTCACATTGTTTTCAATACCCCACAGCCAAGGTCTCCCCTTCATTTTCTCTCTTAAGATTTCAAGCTCAGAGAAGTATTCTTCCTATAAATCATTTTCATAACTTCCTCTTCTTTAGCCAAACCACTGTCTTCCCTTTCTCTGTGTGACCCCATACAGAGAAAAACGTTTCTTTTTTGACTCTCAGAAATGGCTTCATCTAATTCCCTTACAATCTCTCCAAGAAAGCTCCGATCCGATCTGTACTGTTATTCATATCAGAATGATGCAAACACCCCACTGGTGATATCAGTCCTTGCTTCTCTCATTGAGAGAACAATGACAAGAAATGAAAGGATTGCCAAGAATTGTAAGTGGTCGTTGACAAAAGATTACAGGAGCAGAGTTTTCGATTGCCATGAGACACCGGACATGACAATTCAATCCTACCTAGAGAGAATCTTCCGATACACCAAAGCCGGACCGTCGGTTTATGTTGTTGCATATGTATATATTGATCGGTTTTGCCAGGCAAATCCTGGGTTTCGGATTAACGCAAGAAATGTACATAGGCTTCTCATTACAACTATCATGGTGGCTTCCAAGTATGTCGAGGACATGTGAGTATTGTTTCTTTCTCTTTTAATCTTTTCTTCTTCGTTTTGATGCTAAAATCAAGAACTTCAGGCCCTGACATGGTGTTTTTGTTCTTGAGCAGGAATTACAGAAATTCATACTTTGCACGAGTGGGAGGATTGACAACGAACGAATTGAATAACTCGGAGCTCGAATTCTTGTTCTTGATGGGTTTCAAGTTGCATGTAAACGTGAGCGTGTTCGAGAGCTACTGCTGTCACCTGGAGAGGGAAGTAAGCATCGGAGGAGGTTACCACATCGAGAGGACTCTAAGATGTGCTGAAGAAATCAAATCAAGACAGAATGAAGAAAGAAGATACAATCAGATTGCTCGCATTATGTTGTAAATTACAATCATTGATGGAATTTTCATTCTCCCAATTTTTTGCCTTCGGCGATGGTATTGTAATTTAGACTGTAGGTTTTTTGTGTACAGATTGATGTGTAAAATATGAATGGTTTGCTTTGAAGTAGGGCCAAAATTCAGAGGAGTGTTGTATAACTAAAACTATGCTATGATTGTCAACAAATGCAGTACTTCTTATCATATTGCATATATGTGTTTGATTTCAATAATAGTGTATTAACTATAAATACAATTTTTTGATATTATTTTCATACGTGAACTTCTAATAATATTCATAAGGTATCGACAAGATAATAAAATTTATGTTACAACATTAAATCCCGTGATATTGAGAAATGATTTGTGATATAGAATATGAAAATTGAAAGCTGAATGCACAATTCTTGGGATTTAATTAAGCATATATGAAGGGTACAGGTTACAACCTTGGTTTGAAATTGGAATTCCTCTCATACAAGACCAATTTCTTGGGGGCCCTTGGCTGGCTCTTTAGTCTCTCAGTACTCTTCACAGCTAACTAGAAACACAATGAGATTGTCTCATTGTCTTTCTATTTTATTAAAAGCCAATTTGGTTTTGAAGGAAAAAGGTTAAAAGTTTCTAGCAAATTGACATAAACAGATGAGTGAGACAGTAGATTACATAAACATTATTATGCATTTAAAGTTGTTAAAGGCTAATTCAGCTCTCATCTCACTATCCAGCTAACTGCCAAGGGTACATCTTTTTGTTTATAATATATCCTTTCAATGGCACACTAACCAACTAGACATATGTAGAAAATGACTTCTATTCAGAAAAAAGTGCATCCATTAATGTAATAAAACCCAGTTTGTTGAAACTTTGGTGTAGAATTGGGAAGAACATTAATTGTATCCAACAAAATTATTCTCTTAGTTTGAAGCAAAAGGGAAGGCTTGCATCACATCTACTCTTAATTAATACTTATGTATTCATTCTGTTTCATTTTTTATCTCAATTTCCATAAAAATTAAAAAAAAATTTAGAATTAACAAAAATTGACCAATGTTAAAATATGTAAAAACCCAATAAATGCATTTGCATCGAAGTTTGATTGTAATGTATTAACAACAGAAGACTACTTCTGGCAGAGGAAATAGGAAAGGGGGCATCGACTTTTCTACTTTATACGAAAAAGGAAGAAGGGGAAAGTTTAGAACATGATTAATTGGTCTAAGTAAACATTACTTTATTTGATATAGCTTTTATGTCTTAAACATGTTCTGCCATGGCTAAATTTAGAATCTAATTACAGTGGATATGCGTCTAAATGTTGTGTGTTCATCCCCAAATAAAGCCGAATTTGCTTTGATTCTTTAGAAGATGCGGCCACGCCACCCACCGACGAGCTACATTGCCTATTATTCACAAATTTGTTGGGAAATTCCAGCGCAACCATAAAAAAAATTAGAAAAGATTATATTCTCATTTTGTTTACAATTAAAAACAAATCAAAAGGGTCAATGAATCTGCTTGTTCTCTTAAAATTCTTGATTAACATTGAAAATATATAAAAAAAAACCGATAAATTATAAATTTATGTATCTCATCTTATTTTTTTTATCTTTTAAAATATTATTTATATAGTAAATTGTATTGAAATGTACTCATTTCAAAAGAGATGAATCTCTTAGATGATTAAGAAAATCCAATATGTCACGTAAAAACGCTCTACATTACTGCATTGTAACGCTTCTAAAGAGCTGTCACTCACTTATATAAGAAAGGGTAAACAGCTCCGTCATGACTTCTTAATAAAAAGCTTTATCTTTAAATACAACATAATTAGAAAAGAGTTAGTCGTCCTGTGATGATGTTGACGTACGGATAGAAAAGATATATAGGTTTTTGGTTCGGTTGTCGGGTAACCACTAAAACCAAAGAGGAATCGTGGCCGTTCCGAAGTAGAAAGAAAAGTCAATCATCTCTCCCACCCCATCCCGAAAGAAACCGAAAGGGTCATAATCCGAATAATATATATAAAAATGCAAGTGAGTGAAAGGAGGTGGAAGCTTGGGTTTTGAAGAAAACGACAACGGATTGAGTTAAGACCAAGGGCGGCAATGTCCGTGTTTTAGTTTGGTGTGTTGTCATTCTCTACGACCACTTTCTAAATGGTCACACAGACATTAAATTTTCAACTCTTCGGTTACTTGTTATTTTATTTTGTTACAACTAAGGCTGTCCCCCTATTGACCCACTTTTTACATATTAAATTATTAATACTTGTAATTAATAACTCAGCCAACTGAGCTCTCTTTCTTACCAGAAAAATTATTCCCCTTGAATTTGCTCCTCCTACGAGACACAGTCTTAGATGCACCCTGATTGATTTTTTTATTTTGTTCAAGATCAATCCCATACTCCACTTCTTTGCCATGAACTTTCCTGTTGACTTTGCTTATTCCCCTTGTTGTTCTGGTTTCGAATTCACATATATAATTTGAATTTGTTCACTATTTTGTGGTGAGTAGGGATGTCAACGGGTCGGGTACCTTATAATTTCGAGGTACCCGAACCCTAACCCTATAAAAAACCAATTACCCTAACCCTATTAACTATCCGTTTAATTTTAAAATTACTACCCTAACCCTAACCCTAATACATTCCCACTACCTTATAATTACCCTAACCCGTTTAAATACCCGATTAAATAAAAAAATTATTAAAATTTTCTTTATAGGAACCCAATTACCCAATTAACTTTTCTAATCTCATAAATAAACATATAAATACTGTAATTAATAATTTTATGAATTATAATTTTTATAATGTTAATACAAAATAAAAAGTAAATATATTTATATTTAAAATACATAATATATACACACACGCATTCATAAAAGTGTTAATGTCATTATATTAATAATTAGAGTAATTATACTTAAACATAAATAACAATCTAATAATTTTTTAATTTAAATATAATAATGTCAACATATTAATAATAAAAGTAACCATACTTTTTATATATTTGTTAGTTTTTAACAAAAAAATTTACTTGTAAAGTTGGTAAAAATTATAAATTTTTAATTTAATTATTAAAATAATAATAAAATATTTATAAATAGTAATCGGGTTCGGGTAACGAGTACCCGGTACCCAATAGGTGGTACCCTAACCCTACCCTATTAATATTCGGATAGTAAAATCACTACCCTAACCCTACCCGAACCCGTTTATGAGTACCCTAACCCTGTATAATCGGATCGGATACCCACGAGTACCCTATAATAAGGTACCCGTTGACATCCCTAGTGGTGAGTTCCTCTTTTGACATTCATTAAGAGTTATATTTAATATTTTAATGTAATATTCATATATTAAAGCGACTTTTATAGATGATATAGAATTAATTTAAAAAAGAAAAAGTTTCAATCATGCAATCATATTTGATTTGACATAATAAATCAGTTTTATTGATAATGCCATGCTGTCAGATTTGAGGGAATAAAAGGGGTCGATGATGATGAAACAGTGTCATCAATCAGCAAAAGCATTTCTTTTTAATGTAAATTGCAATCAGTTAAATGCAAATGTGGCTTTACTTTAGGTCCAAATTCATGCTGCCATGTCCACCAGCACCCACCTAACGCTCACACCTACGTAATTTCATTACGTTCATTATGGGTTTGTTAAAGAAACTTAAATGCTCGATATGCCTCTTGATTTTATGTCCTGCCAGAATTTCATGCTGCTACTTAATAATATGATTATGCAAAGAGAAGAAGGCAATTCTGATTATAGTGCCAAGCCGTTGACTGTTTTTATCTTGATTTTTAAATAATATTATTCAGCTAATTTACGGTTAAAAATGATATTTAGGAATTATGTGTTATGATGTTAGCCGTCACTTTAATTATTTATATATATTTTTTATTTTTGAGAAAAAAAAGTACTAATAATAATGGTCACAGTTTTGTTTAAATTTTAAATAAATAACTACATCAAAACTCCATAAAAAAGAAAAAAAAGAGACGAAAAGCACAATCATACCCAAAGCAAAGAAAAAGAAGAAAGAGCAAAGACAATCAAGGCAAGTTTCTTGGGTGTCCATATTCAAGTGGGTCATAAGCCATTTCCCCAGCTCGAGTCAATTGGTAACATTGGTCTTATTTTTTTGGTCGTTGGCCTGGTACAATGATATGTCTGGTGAGGCCCTATGCTGTTTCCAGAGTCCAGACCCCAAAAAGAACATTGGATTCTTCAGGCCCTGAATTGGTTGCTGTGCCTGTTTGGAGTTGTGACCATTTCGTACGTTTATAAGTTCTCCGTTGGAGTGGCCTAGGTCCAAACCTGTGGGCTCGAGGTTCTTATGTCATATGGAGTCTATTAGAAGATTTTAAAAAAAGGGTAAGATCCTCTGCTTGGTATCAAGGTTAAAGCGAGGATTAGGAATAAATCTATATCCATATATATACAAAAGAACGAATATTGAAAAGTTTTTCAATTAACGAAAATAATCATATTTATTCATTTTTTATATTATTATTTTAATTTTATATTAATACTATTAATAAGAGTTAGTAAATTTTTAGATATATTAAAATTTTAATGGTATAGAATGACTTTAATTAAATATATGTTTTTATTATAAATATTAACAAGATTTATTTCATTTGTAAATACAAATTTTTTATTATAAATAATTAAAATATTAATTGCATTATATATATAATTAAATTTCAATTACAGTGGTTAACTTTATACATTAAAACCCTTTATATGCTATGTACTTGTTATTAAAAAAAGAACCAAATATTCATATACACATAACAATTAACAATAAATACTAAAAGAAGATTACAATTGTATATCGCCTTGTCATCCACGACAAGTTCTATCTATAGTTGAATTTTAAATTGCGTAGACTTGAGATACTGAGAGACAAGTTTTCCCCTTAAAACCCTCACGATAATCCTCTATAATCAAGGCTATGAGTTTCAACGTCAAAATGAGGAGAACGTGTATTGTTTTTTTTTTTTCCAATTAATCTAGAGAGAGCACATATTTCTTTTCAACCATGGCCTGCATGTGCCATTTCCTCAAATAATTTACAAAAATTCAAATCTGCTTTGCAAACTTTTCTAAAGTCATGGAATCCAAAAGCGAAAAAAGTTGCATTAATTGATTTGAATATGGTACCCTTTTTGGAAAAAGTTACATTAACTAATTATTTAAATCGATACCCATAAAGTTAACTTTGTGATGTTAATTTTTTTCATACAATCCTATTAATTTATCATTTATATCCTTAGTTTTTAAAAATAAAATTTATCAATTTACTTGTAAATGTAAACAAATAGAGTAACTTTTAAATTAAGAGATATTCTGATAACTTGTACGAAATCAATAGTGATATAAAATATTATATATATAATTAACATAAAAGAAATGTAAATAGAATTTAAGAGAAGAGATTATCCTATTGAATCTTTTTCTAATCTTAGGAATTACTTTTGGTGATAAAAATTCTTCTTTATGAGCTACTAATTCAACGTTAAATGCATGCATGATGCGAATTTTCCGTAAGGGATACATGTTTTTTTCCAGCAACTTTCTGTTTCACCAACTGAAAATTTGTTCGGAATAAGGAAAAATTAATATAAAGTGATGATCTTATCCAAAATTCGTCTATACATTTTATGTTTATTTTCTATGGTGATAAGCTAGAGCCATATTGTCGTATAGCCCGTAGGAGGATTTCTTCCTGTTGCAAATCTCTCTCATCATCCCATCTTCAGCACGAAAGCGACGGCCACGTGTTGTTTCAGTCACCTTGTTTGGAATGAAGGACTCACTCTTCCACTTTGATGGAGATAGCCATGTGAGTTGCCTCAGCTAGAAAGAATTCCTTCAAAAAACATTAAATTCTTCGTAGAACGAATTCCTTCAATGGTCAAAAAGCCCCTCAGGGTATTTTAAACATTAAATTTGTCTGCATAGAAAAAGGTAATAAAATTTGGGTTTATATTTGATTTATTGTGAATGTGTAGATTTTATATACAATCAGGGATTTTCAAATATTATTACTTTGTTAATAAATAAATTTAAAAATTTATATTGAATGCACTTTGAATATATCAATTTTATACACCATCACTAAATCAAATATCACTACTTTATCAGAATTTTTAAAAAATAAATATTTATAATTTTAAAAAACTTATTTTAAAAAAATTTTAAACTCTTACCTTTTTACATTTATAAAGTGATACTTTGTACTTACATTATAATATATAAATATTATATACGAGCAGTGCATTAACTATAAAAATTTTATTTTATAAAATTTTAAATTTTTATCTATACGTATTTATAATTAAATAATAATATATAAATACTATATTATGACAATGTATCAAATATGAACTTAATTTGAATGCATATTTCATTAAGATATCAATTTTAGAATTTCCACATAAAACAAAGCATTAAATCACAATCATCCAATCTCATCAATCTTATTGATAAACGATTTGAAAATAACAGAGCCCAAATCCCCGCCAAGTATTACGTGCCGTAGTTTTTGAACGGAAATGGAAGGATCCTCAGGGTTTAAACGGACCGTGGGATGATGTTCAACGGTAATAACCACCATCAACGGCAAAATCAACGAACGAGTGTTTTGTCTCTGCTCTCAACTAAAGCCGCTTAATTGGAAATTAAATCAGAGTATTCCCCTGAATTTAGGGCAGTGGGGATAACTTGATAAGAAACATACGAAAAATATTAATTTGGACCAATCGATGACGTGGGCCCGACATCAGGAGACATAACCGCTTTCGCGGGTTGATGTCAGAAACAGACAAAAGGACGACGTTATAGCAGTTTGGTTTCGTCTGTAAAAGTCCCGAGCCAGAGAAAGAGTGACAAAAATAGCAAATCAGACTGCGTTTCTTTTTCCTCTGCCGTCTCCGGCGTCAAAGCCTGGAAACAAGCAATCTAACTGATGTAGTCATGTACAAGTATACTGTAAACTGGACAGAACAAAGTTAAAGTTAATTTCTTTCCTTTGGTTTTTTCTAGCTGCATATGTGGATTAAAATTTGCCATTTGCATTGTGGGTGCGTGGTGATAAAAAATATTTGGCCATGGAAACGTTGGCTGATTCATTGTTTTTTCGGATTCTCTGGCAAATCTTGCGTGGACAACAGGGAGTTGATTTTTCTGTTGTTCCTTTCTGACTTCTTGGGTCTTTCTGGTGCTTTGTGTTACCCTTTGGCATTTTGTCCTTCTGATGTTAATCAATTGTTTTGAAGTAACTACTATTCAATTTAATTTACTAATTTATTATTTTCTTGCTGACGTCAAAGCTACGTGTGGGAATTTAGCCAAATTCTACTTAAAGTCTAGTAAAGTAGTATAGGGTATTAGGATTTCCTATGTCAGGGATCTTACTCATTTGACCTGTTCATGAAGAAAATAATGGCTAAATCCTTCTTATTATGTACACGTGTCCTCCACCAAGTGGTTGCATTAGAACCATATGCACTAGCCTTTGGCTCTATAAATACCCAATCCTTTATCTGCTAAAACCATCACCAAGCTTAATTAAACCTGCATTTTAGCTAGCTTTGCTAATTCCTCTTACTAAATATACTAGTTTCTTTGATCGTAGTGTTCATGGCTTTCGTTCTTCGAAACATGTTCTCTCTTTTCACTTTTGTAGCCGCATTTTCTCTGTTATTCAACTCCTGTTACTGCTTCTACCCTAAGCTCCTTAATGCCTCATTGGCAGCAACTGAGTCTGATTGGTCCCCAGCAGGAGCAACGTGGTATGGCAGCCCCACAGGGGCTGGAAGTGATGGTAATAATGAGCATGGAGAAAGATAGAGACTATGTACACATAGATTATTGTTTAATTTTATCAGCTTTAACTTTTTTTTTTGTGTATCTAGGTGGAGCTTGTGGGTATGGGGCTGCTGTGGAGCAAGCCCCATTTTCTGCAATGGTGTCGGCTGGAGGCCCTTCCCTATTCAAATCTGGCAAAGGATGTGGAGCCTGTTACGAGGTGACATGCAACTTTTGCATATATATATATTATCACAATATCCGTATACTTTTTAACTTTATCAGTAGGTTATCATTTGAGTACATGATGATTCTCCATATACATATTCTTCCTTTTATAAGCCAATATACTTTTTCCTACTCTAGCATGCAAAGGGTGTTTTTCGATGTTGTTTAACATGTATAATATGGTTTAATTTCAGGTCAAGTGCACGACAAATTCAGCCTGCTCGGAAAATGCTGTGACTGTAGTTATTACCGATGAATGCCCTGGCTGTGTCTCGGAGTCCGTTCATTTTGATTTAAGTGGTACTGCTTTTGGTGCCATGGCAAAGTCTGGCCAGGCTGAGCAACTCCGTAACGCAGGAGTCTTGCAGATTCAATATAGAAAGTAAGATTCTACGTATGTTTCTATGCGTGTGGGCTTTGTTGTTGGGACTTGGGGGAGATTAGAAACAGAGAATGAGAATTTAGAAGCAGTATGACATTTTTGTACAAGTTTTCCATGAAGAATTTAATCCTCACCCTGCAGGAAAAAATGAAGAAGAAATGTCCTTATGTCAAGGGATTGACTTTGTTAAACCAAGCCTATTGCCTATGGGATTAGTTTATTCTTCAAATAATTTGAAATTTTCATTTCGCTGTCAGATTCTCAACATTTGCTATTCATTCTGTTCATTGACAAAAAATTGGCTTGCAGAGTGACATGTAACTACCCCGGAAAGACCATTGCCTTTCACGTTGATGCCGGCTCCAACCCTAACTATTTCGCCACCTTAGTTGAATATGAAAATGGAGATGGTGACCTTGGTTCAGTTGACCTCAAACAGGCGCTTGACTCTGACTCCTGGCTTCCCATGCAACAATCCTGGGGTGCAGTTTGGAAACTCGACACCGGCTCGAGGTTGCGGGCTCCGTTCTCCATCAGGCTAACATCACTTGACTCTCGCCAGACCCTTGTGGCAGCCGGTGTCATTCCTGCTGGTTGGGAACCCGGACAAACCTATAGATCAGTCGTTAATTTTAATGGCTAAGGCCCGCCGCTCTATGTATACGCTTGTAATCCTCGTTTAATACTGTACTGTTGGCGAGTTTTAAGTCAACATGAAGATATTCTTCCATGTCTTAATTGCTTGATCATGTATGCCAATGGGAGAATTATTAATAAAATATAGTTGATAGCCTTGTTTGTCTAATTATATATATAGCACCATTTTAACACACGTGACGGCTTATATAAACAAATGAACAAAAAATTATTATAATATATATTTTCTCCATTTTTAAATATTTATCTTTTTTTAATTTCATGAAAATATTATATATATATAAAAGTAAAAATATTAAACGTCTAAATATATATATATATATATGTATTTACATGCAGTGCCCACTTTTTGACATTATCGTTCTTTTCTTTCGGTGATGCACGTGCATTTGAAAATAAGAGAAACATTTTTTATTGAACATTTTTTTAGGTCAATTCACATATCAAAAGAAACATTTTTGTTTTACATTTTTTTCCATTATCAATTTTTCTTAAATAATCAAAATAAAAAAGCTGTGATATATTAAATATTTTTTGTTTTTCATTTTTGTTTCTACTACAAGATACATCTTTTTTAGGTGATGCTTACAAAAAAATATATATAAGTATATTAAATTTACATTTTCATATATAAGAGTAATTTTGAAAAATTAATATCATATTCTTAATAAGTGCTTGTAAATCAAATATTGTAATATTATCTTTTTAATATTTTAATTAACACTTTCTCATATATATCAAATATTGCAATATTATTTTTTTAGCAATTATATTCTCAACAATTACATTACATTCATACATTGTCAGAAAACAAATATCACTTAGAAGTTAAGTCATTATTATTAAAAATAAAAATAAAAAAAGAAGTTTGATTGAACTTTTAAATATATAAACATTACAGATTTTATAGGTCTAGAGACGATCACTGTCAAGTAACTTATTTATGCATTATCTAATTTTGTTTTTGAGAAAAGAGTAACTATTAGTATTAATTATCACCATTTTGTCTAAATTTTAATTAAATAGCCACATCAAATTCCAATTTTTTTTTTTAAAAAAAACTGAAACTCGAATCCTACTCTCCAAATTTGATTTAAAGAATAGGAGCAAAAAAGAAAAAAGAAAGACAAAAACCTTCACAATAAATCACAAGGCAAAGAACATGAAGAAAGATGAAGACGTTCAAGGCAAGGTTCTTGGACATGGTTGGTATTTTATGACTGGGCTAATACAAAGGGTGTCCGAGGTTAAATGGGTCACGAGCCATTTTCCCCAGCTCGAGTCAATTGCTAACATGGTCTTGTTTTTGGGGGCGTTGCCTGGTGTATCTGGTGAAGCCTATTCTGTTTCCGGGGTCCAAACCCTGGAAGAACATTGGATCGTTCAGGCCCTGAATTGGTTTCCGTTAGCAGCTTCGACCATTTTTTATTTTCTTTTTTATGTGCTCCGCTAATACAAAGTATAGGGCGTTGGATGGTCCAAATTAATTATTGGGCTCTAGGGTCCTTTCTAAAAGATTGCAAAAATAGGGCAAGAATCCTCTCCTTGATAACAAGGTTAAAGGGTGAGGAATAAAGCTATATCTACATCAATAATATAAATATATTTATATTTTCATATCAAAGTTTGGATGTTTAAAAAGTTTTAATTGATGAAAATAGTTATATTTGTTTATTATATTTTTAAATTTTCGTTTTAATTCTTTATTATTAATATTAATAAATATTAAATTTATAAATACATATAACAACTTTAAATATTTTATCAAATGAATTTGATTGAAAATATTATTTTATTATAAATATTAAGCATTTGTAAATAAAATTTCTAATCATATTAAATGACTTTCATCAAGAAAAATTTCTTAATTTTTATAGTATTGAATAATTTATAAAATTTAAATCATATAAAATTAAAACATTATTTATCTATTTTGTAATTGTTTTTCAATATATAATTATTAGCTTAACACTTTAAAAAATGTGTGAAGCACTCTAAGGGAAAAAAAACATTAAAATTTTAAAAACATATATAATTTATATAATAAAAATTATTTATATCTTATAGAATCTTTTCTAACTTTGGTGATCAGCTGCTAATTCAACATTAAATGCACGCATAATGCGAATTTTCCATAAGGGATATGTGTTTTTTCCTAGTTTTGTTTCACCAACTAAAGATTTGTCTGAATAAGTAAAAATATATATCGATAATCTTATGAAAAAGGTGTTTACACATTTTAAGTTTATTTTCTATAGTTTTAAGCTAGAGACATATTGTTGTATAATATATACGATCTAAGATTCAATTTTGAAAAAACGAATGCTTTTTAGTAAAGAGTCAATAATTGATAAATTTAAATTTAATATCTTTGAACGTAATTTTATTAAAAATATTATAATTTTTCAAATTTATATATTATATAAAATTATTATTTATTATAATTTTTTTGATTATTAATTAAATTTAATATATTACTTTTTAAAATTTTTAACTTTTATTTCTCTGTCTTTAGACTTTTAATAAAAGTTGACTAACTTTGTTTTATAATCAAACATCTCTCTTCACCTCATCTTTGGCATGAAAACGTCGGCCACGTGTAGTCTCAATCATCTTGTTCAGAAGTAGGGACTCATTCTTCCACCTTGATGGAGGTAGCCATGTAAGCTTCCCTCAGCTAAAACTCTTTCGTATAAAAAATTCATTTCTTGGTCAAAAAACGCTTCCTAGTCTCCTAGGCTTAAAAGAAAAACTTAAATCTGATTTATTGGTTGAAGTATAATTCTTCTTCCTAAAAATAATATTCGAATCTTTCTTTCTTTCATTAAAAAAAAACAGTTAAGGTTTATATTCAATATATTGTTGGTGTATAAAGTTTAGGAAAAATTAGCAATTCAAATGTTATCCTTTTGTTAATAAATAGATTTCATAATTTATATTTATTTAATGTATTATTAGTGTACAAATTTTATATAGTAGAAGCAAGAATCAAATATTGTCATATCAATAATAAATAAATTTAATAATTGAAAATTATAAAAAATAATTACACATAATTTTAAATATATTTATTTTGAAATTTTTTTAACTTTGTACATTCATGAGGTGGCACTATATAATTAAATAATAGTATATAAATATTATAAATTGACAATACATCAAATATAATTTTAAAATTTAAAAATTATAAAACTTTAAAAATAAACACTACAATCTAAAGAATATTTATTTTACAAAACTTTTGAACTTTTATTTGTACATATTTATGAGTTGATATTCCGTTATTAACTCATAATGCATAAATATTAAATTAACAGAATATCAAATATACAATTGTTTTGCATATATATTTCATTGCGATGTCAATCTCACAATTTCGGTGTAAAAAAAAAAAAGCATTAAATCGCAATCATACAATCTCATCAATCTTATTTATTAATAAACGAGTTGAAAATTACAGAGCCCAAATCCCCGCCAAATATTACGTGCTGTAGTTTTTGAACGGAAATGGAAGGATCCTCAGGGTTTACGCGGTCCATCGGATGGGGAATGTTCAACGGTATTAACCACCATCAACGGCAAAATCAACGAACATGTATTCCCTTGAATTTGGGGTAAGAAACATACGAAAATATTAATTTCGAACAGTCGATGACGTGGGCCCGATGTTAACCTTCCTGCCGGGGGCGGGTCGGAGACACAACCACTTTGCGGTAGATTGCAAACGTAGACTGTCACAAACAGACAAAAGAGAGACGTTTGCAGTTAGGTTTCCTCTGTAAACGTACGTCTGAGTCAGCGAAAGAGAGATAAAAAGAGCAAATCAGATCTTGCGTTTGTTTTTTTCATTCTCTACCGGCTCCGGCAACGAAGCCTGGAAACAAGCAATCTAACTGATGTAACCATGCAAGAGTATTACTGTGATTTGGACAGAACATAAGTTCTTTTATTTTCAACTGTGGGTGCATGGTGATTGAATTATTAGGCCATGGAACGTTTGGTTGATTCTCAAATGAATTGTATTTTTATTCAATTATAGAGAAGTACACGGATTTTCTGATTCTCCGACAAATTTTGCCTGGACAACAGGGAGTTGATTTTTCTGTTCTTCATTCTGGTTTCTGGTGTCTCCCTGGGGCTTTGTGTTGTGTTACTGTTTGGCATTTTGTTCTTCTGATTTTAGTCAATTTAATTAAGTGCTTACGAATTTAATTAGACTTTTCTGGCTGATGTCATAGAAATGTATGGGAATTTAGCCAAATTCTAACTTAAAGTCTAGTAAAGTCGTGTAGGTTATTAGGATTTCGTACCTCAAGGATCTTACTCATTTCGCTTGTTCCTGAAGAAAATAATGCATAAATCCTTCTAAAAGCGTGCACGTGTCCTCCAGTAAGTGGTTGCATTAGAACCACATGCACTAGCCTCGGCTCTATAAGTACCTCGTCGTTGATCTGCTAAACCCATCAGCAAAACAGAGCTTAAACTTTGCATTTAGCTAGATTTGCTAATTCCTTTCTACTAGTAGTTTCTTTGATCGAAGTGTTCATGGCTTTCGCTCTTCGAAACATGTTCCCTCTTTTCACCTTTGCAGCCACATTTTCTCTGTTATTCAACTCCTGTTACTGCTTCTACCCTAAGCTCCTTAATGCCTCATTAGCAGCATCTGAGTCTGATTGGTCCCCAGCCGGAGCAACTTGGTATGGCAGCCCCACGGGGGCTGGAAGTGATGGTATTGATGAGCATGGAGAATGATTGAGACTATTTACACATGGAAAATTGTTTAATTTTATGAAATTTAATCCTTTTTTTTTTTTTTGTATCTAGGTGGAGCTTGTGGTTATGGGGCTGCTGTGGAGCAAGCCCCATTTTCTGCAATGGTGTCGGCTGGAGGCCCTTCTCTATTCAAATCTGGCAAAGGATGTGGAGCCTGTTACGAGGTGACATACAATATTATATATATATATATATATATATTCATTCATCAGTTTGTTATCATGCCTCATTCCCATGTCCAAAAACTCCATAACTTTTCTGTCAGTTTGAAAAGATTGATGAACTTCCTTTGAGTCCATGATGATTCTCCATATACATATTCTTCCTTTTTCCTACTCTCGCATGCAAAGGGTACCTTTCAATGTTGTTTAACATGCATAATATGGTTTAATTTCAGGTCCAGTGCACGACAAATTCAGTGTGCTCGGAAAATCCTGTGACTGTAGTAATCACCGATGAATGCCCTGGCTGTGTCTCGGAGTCCGTTCATTTTGATTTAAGTGGTACTGCTTTTGGTGCCATGGCAAAGTCTGGCCAGGCTGATCAACTCCGTAACGCTGGAACCTTGCAGATTCAATATAGGAGGTAAGATTCTACGTACGATTAGAAAGAGAGGATGAGAATATAGAAGTAGCATGACAATATTCTTGTACAATTTTTCCAAGAAGAATTTAATATATCCTCAGCCTGCAAAAAAAAAGTAAAGAAGAATTGACTTTGTTTATTGCACTATAGGTTGTATTTACTCTTGGGAATTGACTTTGTTAAACCAAGCCTACTGCCTATGGGATTAGATTATTCTTCAAATAATTTTAAACCTTCATTTTGCTGTCAAATTCTCAACGTTTTCTAACCATTCTTTTCATTGACGCAAAATTGGCTTGCAGAGTGCAATGTTACTATCCCGGGACGTCCATTGCCTTCAAAGTTGATGCCGGCTCTAACCCTTACTATTTCGCCACCCTAGTTATATACCAAAATGGAGATGGTGACCTTGCCTTAGTTGAACTCAAACAGGCGCTTGACTCTGACCCCTGGCTTCCCATGCAACAATCCTGGGGTGCAGTCTGGAAACTCGACAGCGGCTCGACGTTGCGGCCTCCGTTCTCCATCAGGCTGACATCACTCACCTCTGGCCAGACTCTTGTGGCAACCGGTGTCATTCCTGCTGGTTGGCAGCCCGGACAAACCTATACATCAGTCGTTAATTTTTAATGCCTAATAAGGCACCCTAAACCTAGCGATCTGTATACGATTCTGTACCACGTTTGTAACTGTCCTGTTAGTCAACCTGAAGATATTCTTCCATGTCTTAATTGCTTGATTATGTATGTTTATGGGAGAATTATCAATAAAATAAAGTTTATAGCCTTGTTTGACTATTTATATATATAGCACCCCTTTTGCACACGTGACGGCTTATATAAATAAATGCACAAAAAATTATTTACAATGTTCCTTTTTCGTTTTAAATTTTTTTTTATTTTCATGAAAATATTAAATGTTTGAAAGTGAAAAAAAAATATATTTTAAGACATTCCAAAAACAAAAGATGGATAATAGTATAAAGAGAGATGAGTTAAGGCCTTGCTAGCTAACTTCAAATGGCTGCAAGACTCTGTTCAATTTAAGTTATACATGATAAGGATACAAAAGAGTAGGTTAAAGAATATAAGTATTCCAAAGTAATTAAAGTACTAAAAATTTATCTTGATAGAATCAAAGCTATCTCTATCATTATCTTAATTTTTTAAAAGACATGTAGCACCTTTTTTATCTAGAAAAATACACTTATTTTTGTAAAATTCTTGGCTGTCCATATAAATATATGATTCATGATTTTTTTAAAATAAATATTCTTATATGATTCAAGTGAATTTACTTTATTTTATAATTGATTTTAATTACATATTGTATCTTTTATAACGTAATAACTCATTTAAAAAGATCTCTATTATTATTATATATAATTTAATAATTTATAAAAAAATTCATACGAGAATGAGCGGATCGATAAAGGTTGAGAATTTGATTGAAACTTTTAATTTCAAAATCACATTATTTTGGATGTCAAAAATTAAGAAGAAAATGTATTTTCTATTATTGGTATAATTCAGATTCGATCCATTGAGTAATCTAAATAATGTTTAGAAATAAATTGAAAAAATTGAATGAAAAAAGTATATTTGATTCTCCCCCAAAAAATAATGTATTTTCCATAAATGCCACGCGGCAGTAATTAAAGTCAAACAGATGTCCAAAAATCCCTCACGCGCACACAATTTGCCAATGTGTAAAGTTAACGTGCTCCCTTGATCACGCGCCCAAATTTAACGGACTTTCCCTCCCCGAATCGAAATCCGCCGCGCATATTTAAAAACCAACCAGATAGCGAAGACTCCCACAACTCCACTTCGTCGAACCCTTTCTCTTTTCCCGTCAGATCCCTGATTTTTCCCAGTACCCAAACAGGAAAAGATTATCATGTCATCGATCCGTCCGAGCAACGACGTCAGCGGAATCCTCAACCTCATAACCTTACTCATTTCGATCCCGATCTTTGCGGCGGGATTATTGCTAAGCAAGAACGCCGTCACGGAATGCGAACGCCTACTCGACAAGCCGCTTATCTTGGTCGGACTCTTTCTCATGCTCCTATCTTTGACCGCCTTCATCGGCACGTGCTGCAGAGTGCCGGGACTGCTCTGGATCTACCTCATCTTCATGTTTCTCTTCATCTTAGGCGGCGTCGTTTTCACTGCCTTCGCTTTTGTGGTGACGAATGAAGGTGCTGGGAGGTCGTTACCCGGGAAGGGATATAAAGAGTACAGGCTGGAGGATTATTCTATCTGGCTTCAAAAGATAGTGAACAACGCTGAGAATTGGAATAAGGTTAAGACTTGTTTGGTTCAATCCAGGATTTGCACCGATTTCCATAGCAAGTTTCACAATGATAGTCTGCAGAAGTTCCACCACGAGCCCTTAAATGCTCTTCAGGTAGCATTTTCTTTTTTATTTTTTTTTCAAATTTTTTGATAATATAATTTTTATAAAAAGATTTTTGTAATTAATATAAAATTAATAAACACTCCTTAATTAATGGAACCCTTATTTTTATAAATGCAGTCTGGTTGTTGTAAGCCGTCAAACGACTGCGGATTTACGTATAAGAATCCGACTAATTGGACGAAGGAGCATGGGATATATAAGAATCCCGATTGCAAAAAATGGGATAATAATCCAAAAGTTCTATGCTTCAATTGCCAATCGTGTAAGGCTGGGATTCTAGACAACGTCAAGAATTCCTGGAAGAAGTATAAGGTAGCCCATATCAACGTCATATTCCTTATTGTCCTCATCATTGTATATTCTTGTTCTTACTGTGCTTTCAGAGACAGCATGCGACACGATCATGCTGAGCATCACCGAGGGTTGAAGCCTTGATCAGCTCGTTCAATTAGGTTTATTTCATTTTTTGATGGCTTCTTTTTATTTGTTTCTGTTGGTGTCTGCGTCAAAATATATATTCACGATCTCAATTTCAATCCCTTCTCGCATCTATTTTAGCCCATTAATTTTTGGATCGGTTCTCAACAAGTGTGATCATGATTGGGCTCTGGACAACCCTCAGTGGCTAACTCAAATTGGCTAGCACCAGAGCTTAGCCATGGGGGCTTAAGCAACCTCTTTTGGACTTAGTATCCAATATATATAGGAGGATTCAGTCCATTACAAGTTGGAATGTACCCTTGCTAAAGCCACTAGGGAGAGGAGTCTGTTTTTATATATATATATATATATATTATTTTTAAATCAAGATCAGTATTTTCTAACATCTTTTACAGGTGAGATGGCAGAGTTAGAATTTTACTTGTAATTGTCTTATGATTTATTGAAATAATTAGGAGCAAATTAATACTGTAACGAGTTTGCAATTGAGTTGTTCATGATAACAGACGCGAGACTCGAGTCGATATTTTGATGTATGATTATACAGCTTCTTATAAATATTGTCTTTCAAAAAAATGAAAAAAAAATATAATTCAGAAAAACCATAAAAAAAAAGTTGCAATTCAGCTTGTGAAATAGAAAATATTCAGACAGAATGCTACATTACATCTCAAAATAATTAATGCCTTAATGCCTTGATTAAATACCGCAATTTCACCATGCTATTCATTGAAAATGTCTAAAAATTTAGCCAAGAAACATGCATACTGCTTTATATACGAGGGTGATTTATAGAATAATAAAAAACAAATGGCTAATTGAAAATGGTAAGTGGCTGCCATCAACCCCTACATACCATCAAATTTAATCATGAATTGTCCCAATCGTAGTGAATTTTCCTGAGCTCAAGATGCAGTTGATGATCAATAGACTGCTTACTTCAACCTGGCCTGGACTAACCAGGAATCATCTCTTTGCTTAATCACCGTCACAACTTAATTGACTGGCTAGTTGGCTTTGGGGATGCTTTGAATCAAAGCAAAAAGAATGATATCATTGATTGATTAGAGAGACTAAACCCACTGCCGTACTGAAGGAAGCAAAGTCATTGCTTAGCCAAGAGTACTTCACTGACTAGCTAATTTGATCAAATCACTACTAACTTGGTATAAAGTCTCTTAAACCTAATAGATTGAGCTTCAATTAACATTGCCTAAACCAATTATAACTTAATTCTAACTTTTATCTTAATTATTAGTGCTTTGAATCCCCTTATCTCCCTAACTCGATTCATTGTTCTTGTGTAGATGATATAGTTATGTTTAATTAGGAATTTAATTAGCATGAGCAACCTCTTGGAATTATATATAATATATATAGCCTTTAAAGCTAATTATTGAGAAGCTAATTTACTTTTCCTTTTGGAGCAATTAAAGAATTGTTATATGAAGGGAAAAGGCAAGAGAAAACCATATATATTTAATCCTTGCCACCCTCCAAAAAAAGGGTTTTTGAAGATAATAATAGGTAATAATAATGTGTTGAGATATGAAAATTCTGTGGAAAAGCAGATTGAACCAACCGACAGACAAGGAGAAGCATGGGTTAGTTTTCTTGGCTTGGAATTGAAGGGATATGAATAGGTATGGCAGTTAGAACCACTCTCTCTTAATCTCTTTCACTGGTCACTCAATTCACTCTCTCTCTCTCTCTCTCTCTCTCTTTCACATGCAACAGACGCCTAAAGCTCACACTGAAAACACTAACTGGTTGTACGGAACTCCGTTGGTTTTTGTAGTATTTGTTTGACCGGCGGCGGCTCCACCACCACCACAAAGCCGTAGAAAAAGTCTCTTAGCCTCTATTCCGCCTACCACTTGTCACCACACTCCTCGACTCTCCATTGCTCTCTTCTATTCTAATCTATTTTTCATCCACAAAAAACCAAGCCATGACTCTTACTAAAAACTAGGACTAGTGCCCCTTTTCACCATACAACTCTGTAACAACCTTTCACTATTAAGAACAACTTCCCTCACCCCCCCCTTCTCCCCTATTCTTCTTTCACTTCATCAAATTTTCCCTTTTTCCGTTTCGTTGTATGGCTTTTATTGTGGATCAACAATCAAACTTTAAACACTTTTGTAAAATTTGCAAGAAAGGATTTGGGTGTGGGAGAGCGCTTGGTGGGCATATGAGGGCACATGGAATAGGTGACGAGAGCGGGCACATTGACGACGACGATCCTGCAAGTGATTGGGAAGACAAATTTGGAGGGAATGTGCCACCTAGCAATAAGCGCATGTATGCATTAAGAACGAACCCTAATCGGTTGAAGAGCTGTAGGGTCTGTGAGAATTGTGGGAAGGAGTTTTTGTCATGGAAATCTTTTCTTGAGCATGGTAAATGTAGCTCGGAGGACGCTGAGTCGCTTGTGTCCTCACCAGGATCAGACGGTGACGATGGGGTGACAAGGAGAGGGTGCGGTTGGTCTAAAAGGAAAAGGTCGTTGAGAGCTAAAGTGGGTAATTTCAACTCGAATTGCCCGTCAAGCGAAGAGGAAGATCTTGCCAATTGCCTAATGATGTTATCTAATGCAACCGTTGATCCTTTCTTCACCGAGCCTGAGGAGTCTTGTGCTTCTGCCAGCAAAGAAGAGGAGAGAAGAAACACAATGAATTTCATTGCTCCTATTGCATGTAGGGTACCTATGGAAAAGGCCAAGGGCGTAGCCAAAGGGTTGTTTGAGTGCAAAGCATGCAAGAAAGTGTTCAATTCCCACCAAGCATTGGGTGGACATAGAGCTAGTCACAAGAAGGTTAAGGGGTGCTTTGCATCTCGGCTTGATCATATTGATGATGGTCAAGCTGATGAAGACCACGATGTTATCACACACGAAGAATTCTTCCCTACAAAATCAACTTCAACTTTGCAATTTGATCAAGGAACTAGTGCTCCACTGGCCTCTACATCGAAAAGGAAATCAAAAGTACATGAATGTTCAATCTGTCACCGGGTTTTTTCATCGGGGCAAGCATTGGGAGGGCATAAAAGATGTCACTGGATCACTTCAAATTCACCTGACACTTCCTCTTTGGCTAAGTTTCATCAGTTTCAAGGTCACATGGAGCAGATTCAGCAAACACCAAAGTTCATCGACAATTCTGAGCCGCTCGATCTTAAGCTCGATCTCAATCTCCCTGCTCCAGCTGATGATCTTGTACGACGGAACCACGTTAATCCATCCAGCTTTGATGTTTCAACAGAAATCTATTTGCAGCCTTGGATAAGCGTTGATGCCAAAGAAAAGGAAGAGAATCATCAACACCAACTGCAAGTTGACAATGATAACAAAAATGACAAGAACAATAATTGTAATAATTCTAAGCAAAATGCGGATGACGAAGCAGACAGTAAGGTGAAGTTAGCCAAACTAAGCGAACTAAAGGACATCAATATGAGTGGAGGTTCATCGCCATGGCTGCAAGTTGGGATTGGTTCAACTACTTACGTTGCCTCTGACCCTTAAATTTTTTTTATTGCATTATGAGAATTTTTCTTATTTTTATTTACCTTCAATCTTTTGTAGACTTTTTGTATTTATATATAACTGCAATTACAAAATCAAACATGTTATTGCTGGTATGTATCGGCATTAGGGTTGAAAATGAAATGCACAGAAACTGCTTTTTGATGCCTTGTCAGTATTTATTACAAGTAATTTTTGTCAACCTTTTCATTATTCTCTTTTGGGTTCTGTCTCTGCATGGTATGTACAGAGAGTCTTCAAGACTTCTTCATTTGCAACTTTCAAGTTTGGGCCTGATATGAACTTGTACCAGAACAAACCTCTGCTCTTCATCAATGGACTTTAAGACTAAAAATAAATTGTCATGTTCTAGCTACAATTGATGAGTTCTGATGTTAAGTTGATGCACTATTTTGCTACTTCTGTACTTAATTTCTGAAAACTTTTTGCTTTGCTGCTCATTGCTCAAAGTGGAGGGGGGGCAGGAGGAACCTCAACTCACTCTAAGAGAGACACTTGTCGGGCAGCAAAGAGTTGGTCCTGGCAAGTTCGACGGTCCACCACGATTTTAATCTCAAATAAAAAATGGCCAATCGTTTACCTTGCTTTAATTGGCCTAGAGTACATAAGGGGTCAGAATAAATACCTGCCAAGTTTTCTAGCTTTGACTGGCGAGCTATAGTGTAGGAAGCATGACTGACACTATGGGAAGAGTTGTCGTGGCATTGTAATATCCATGATAAAACTCCATTTTCAAAAATATATTACACCAAACGACCTCCGATTGGGTTTGAGTTCAATCAAATAGGAAAGAGTAGAAGCCCGTAGGCCTTAGCCCAATGGTCACCCACTATTTAGAGCTGAGACTTGCATATGTATTCCTAACGTTTCAAGTAGGTTAGGGTAATAAGTGAACTATCTACACCAAAACCACAAGTTCATTAAAATCGAATTTGACTATGGAGTTCAATACACGAACTAACCAACAAAAGAAACTAGTCGCTGTTAAAGTTTGTAAAATTTATGATGTCGCTTTCGTATTAATGGCAAATTTGTATGGTTTCAGCTTGCTGGAGGCTGAGATTATTTTAAATTGATTAAGTGGTGAGTAGAATACTACTCAAGTGAACTATGAAGTTTGAATATACATATATCAGGAATTATTGGAGTTTTGAATATACATATATTAGGAATTGTTGGAGTTCTGACTTTAATTTAGTTTATATAGAATTAATTTAATTTAGTTTATATAGAATTAATCAAGGGGAAAATTTTATTTCAACTACATGTGAAGGTAAAGTAGAATACTTGAAAATATAAAACATCATGAATGGGGGAAATGGTGAATATTGTGATACCCAACATCCCACATTTGATGTGAATGTGATTGTTAAGATTTATATAACAATCAAAGTCTGCCACTACTAGTAACTTGAGTTTAAGCTTTTGAGGGCCACGTGGTTTAGGCTCAAAAAGTTACTGGGTGTCAGTGGTTGGACTTGGATCGTTATAAATGGTATCGGAGCCTGTGTCAGTCCGATGTGAGCTTTCACATTGCTTTGATAAGATCTTGATCCCATGGATGTGATGTGTGGCCTTGATGATGTGAGCTTTCATATTGTTCTGATAAGATCTTATTTCCGTGGATGTGATGTATGGTCTTGATGAGGACATTAAGGACCCGTGGATGTGATGTATGGCCTTGATGAGGACATTAAGGATTTGAGTGGGTGGGATTGTGATACCCAACATCCCACATTTGATGTGAATGTGATTATTAAGACTTATATATCAATCCAAGTTCACCACTACTAGTAACTTAAGCTTAAACTTTTGAGAGTTACGTGGTTTAAACCCAAAAACCTGTTGGGTCAATAAGTGGTTTAGGCCTAAAAAACTGTTAGGTCAATGGTTGGACTTGAATCATTATAAATATATACCACGTTATTACGTGGTTTAAACTCAAAAAGTTATTGGATCAATAGGTGGTTTAGGCTCAAAAAACTGTTGGATCAGTGGTTGGACTTGAGTCGTTACAAATATATACCATGTTATTACATCATATATATATATATATATATATATATATATACACTGTATAAAAAGAGGAAAGGGTGCTCTTTAACCCTTATGAAATATGAAAATGGTCTAAAGGAAATTGTTGGTCCATACTCCAAGTGCATATATATACATATATATAAAATAGCGATTTATTAGTTCAATTATCTCTACTCTTTTGTATATTATAATATCAGTGTATGTATCACTGTATAAGAAGAATTTGGACAGAAAATCAAATGTATATTATATATAATGGTAGCTATAAATGTGACCTAGGGATAAAGATGGTAATGGATATCTTTAAACAAGGTTTTGACCTGATCATATAAAATATAGGTATCTTATATTTGACTTATATTTGGGTTTGGGATGAAATTCGGGTAGCAAATTTACTTTGTGATTAGGTAAATCACCTTTTAGAAGGGTGAGAAGACTGGTGGTTGGAATTCTAATACCCATATTCTCATCTTTTAATTAAATTTTTTGAAAATATCTTTGCTTTAATCTAAGGGTCTATTTCCTCTCCTACACCAAAGATATAAAAAAAAACTAATGTATGAGAGAATAATACTAGACTAGATTAGCAACAATAGGCTTGACTTTGCCCAAAATTTTTGGTTCTAACACCTTTTATTATAAACCTAACAACTTCTTTACTAGTACTACGCAGCTGGATGAGGGCAAGTTGAACTTAGAACCACTTGGTGAAAAATATCCAAAAATGCTACAGCAACCCTGCAGTCATGAGAATCACCATTAAAAGTTGGGGAATATAATTTATGGTCTATATGTATAATTAACTTTGAAATTGTTCTTTCTTGGGCCACATCATTAACCTTGAATCATGAGAGGGGAAGGAGTAGTCAATGATTCTTGTTTGGTGCTTTTCCATCTTTAGAGACAAATGCAAAAGGAAAGCTTTGTTGTAGCCTCCTTATCTTCAAGTGGAATCTTCCTACAAAGTGCCTGCCATTACTTGTTTGACTTTGGAAGTTGCCCACTTCATCAACTAGCAAGCAAATGCAATTAGAAAAATCTTAAATTGGGTGGTTTGCTTCCATTGTGGTTAGTCCTTTTGGACTACAGATTACATACATGCGACTCATGAAAGGCAATACAAACAGTAAAATTAATAGATTACCTCATTGAGATAATGAAACATGTGTAACATAATTAATTTCAAGCCTTTTTTCTTTGTTTTCATTTATGGGCAGTTATTTTCATATATAATTGTAAATACAATAAATTATTACAATCAGAATAGATGAAAACTTTAGAAGAAAATCAATCCGTATATGTTAAATTAAAGATATTTTTACTATAATAAAAATCTCTTTATTTATTATTAATTGATTTTAAATTAAATGTCCATCTTAAAAATATAACATGATATTAGAACAAATATTGTTTTTATTCATTGATCTCTCCATATTCATATTACGTGATAAATTCGTTGTCTTTTACCTTGAGGAAGAAATGTTATAGTCTTTATTGGTACATTAATTCTCTATGGGGTCTAACTGTGAGGAGGAGATTGGAGCAAAAGGAAGAAAATTAACGCGGCTGGGGTTGCCCTGTGGCCCCTGGATTCGGACTTAACCGACGACAAATGCACGAAGAGTGATAATTACGGAACCTTATTTTGTTTAAGCTGTTATGAAATCCTTGGCCTGTGACTACAATATTCCCCGCCGACAAGTAAAACATAAACTCACGAGTTACAGCAAAACAGCATCATTTTGATAATCAGTATTCTGAAAATTCTTAATTATTTAATGTGATCATGGAGAACAAACTTTTACTTTCTTATAATCAACGAGGGATTTCCAGTGCTTCCAACTCATAATTTCACGTGACAAAGTCTAGTACTAGCTTAAACAAAAGACAAGGGTCGGCTTGTTTCCCTGCAAAAACTTTCCTTCAGAAATCTGATTCAGTCTTGAGAGGAAACTTCCCCCGTATGATACCGGCAATGGAATGCGTCCAAAGTTGCAGCCATTTCTTTTTCTTTTCTTTTTAATTGCTTTCCATGATTATTATTCAGTGGGTCTAGAATTCAACTGGGTCACAGGCTTCAAAACAAACCGCGTAGTGCACCCAAACTCCGACTAGCTAGGATTTTGTTCACACCTGAAACAAACAATGGCAGAAACTTCCCTTCATGGGACCCTTTCGAATACTTCCTTCGCTGCTAAAGAACTTCCTTTTGTATGAAACACATTTTGGGGGAGGGATTCAGACCCAGCATAACGTTTTTCCCAAAACTTGTTCGAAACCTCTGGAGAATGGTGGGAAAAATTAAAAAGGCAAATCAGAAAATGAAAGAATGTACGTATTTTTACTTGAACAGAGGAGTTGTTACATCACTATTTATATACGAGCTGACAACCAAAAGAAACCCAACTTTACCAACTAATTACCTCTAGGAAAAGTAAACGAGTAATTACAGTAGCTGAGATAACTAGTTAATAGTAAAAGTAAGAGAACTAAAATTAATATAAATAAAACACTTGTACTACTCGACATTCAACCTTAACTGTCCTCGCTCTTAAACATTCAAGCTTCACCCTTTCATCCTTCCTCTATTGCCTCATAGAAGTAGTTCTTGAAACAGTGTATTAGACCAGAACAAGCATGATGATTAAGCAATTATCCATTCATCAAGCGGTCAAGGGGTTTGACCTACTGAGAGGAAACGAGAATTCAGAGAGATTGCAAAACAAAAGAGAATTCAAGATGCAGTTCAGTACCTAAAAGCAATGAAAACAGAGACGCAAGAGGTTGTCTTGGACATGCAAGCTTTTGGGTCATTGTAGTAAAGTTTATCCTGAAGAAACCCAAGAACACACGCAATCCCTTTTACGATTTTGTCCGAAGCAAGCATGGAAGTTGCTCACCATCTGCAAAAAAGAACACTTGAACTGCCTTGGCTAGAAAAAGCATGACCGACCAAATTACAACAAAGTGTCTTGTTCTTGTCATTTTAAATGTAACCAAGAAAGACATCGACACATACCAGAGTTGCCTGGCAATGGCATTATCTTCATGCTAAAGGCAATTCCCCAGTAATTTCGACAGGCATTTAGAAATATTAAAGAAAATATCTGTGTAACATGTTTGTTTACAGCTTGAACTCGAGCGCTGTTACCATAGTTTGTTACGTTAGTATTTTGCAATCCAACTATAACAGTACCAAATTAAGGCTGAATCATCTGTCAAAGTTACTTTCATGCTCTGCAGTAACTTGTTTCACATCATTCCCCAATGTCCAATGGAAATCATTTCGATTGTCAATGATTATAAGATCCGAAATTGATCCTAGTGATATCATGACATGAGAGATAGCAGTTATGGTTGATGACTGTGATGTGTCATATTGATGCATCCAAGCTATGTATTGGAGCCAGGTTGCTATACTACTGGTGGAAAAAAAGAACAGAAAAAAGCAGGCTCTGCCCTGTTCGATCATTTCACCTCCATCTTCCCTGTTGGGCCAAAAACCCTTGATGAGGATGTACGGGAGGGCATATCAGAGAGTACCGTAAATGCTCACTGTGCTGCCAGTATTGACATCCTCACCGCTGGGCATGCAATACAATGTGGTCTTCTTCACGCCAGCTTCAGTTCCTGTCCATGTTGAATTGGTCCAGAAGAGACACGATCTTAATGTGCCCTAAAGTGCTTTTTTACATGTGAAAAGAAATACGACCATTTCCTTCTTGCCTAAGCTATAGCTTTAATGCAAATTTATTCCAAATATTGTCGTACATTAACTAATTTGAACTTGTTCAAGTATTTAAATTGAACTTCCATTGTTTAAATTTCATTTGGCTTTAGCTTTCTAGACGACCCAATGGCAAATTCTTTCTCGTGATACCCCACAAAGACCAAAACAGATTTGATCAAAAGGCATAGATTCTTCCAACCCAACTCTCTTTAAAGGTAAAGAAACAAAAATTTCCACCAAATAATGTGCAAAAACTTGGCATTTCGTCCACGTGAATGAATGGGTTGGGGGGCGGGGGGGGGGGGGGGGGGGGGGGATGGCACTAGGACTAGGACTGGGTCTACCAAACCCTAACAAAACGGCATTTACTCCACCCCATAGAAAACTCCTTCCTCAATGGGAGGTTAGTTTCCTGCCCATTTCCCCACCCTTCATTCCCATCAGACATTTCAACAAAAGATCCAAAATTAAAGGAAAGTTAACCCCAACAAAAGTTGACATTATACTGGATTTTTACTTTACTTTACTTCATGATCTACATCATGGCAAAAAAAAAGGGGCAGTAGCCGGTCCAGCCGGCATGCTAAAGCTACCAACACTCTGACAGTTGGCCCAAATCTCACCGGCAAAAGGGTATAACTGATAGTTAATGGTTTTAATTGCAGTAAAAAAAAAAAGAAAACTACAATTACAGTAATATAACACGTGGACAAGACTTCATTTGTTTTCCCGTGCTTGTCATTTTGTTCTGTGTCACAGCTAAGGGGATTTCTTCGTACAGGACATCCTTGGGGGGTTTTTCTATAGTCCGCTTCGTCGTTACAACAAACCCCAGCAGTTTTCTTGACTTGTACAAGCAAAAGACACCGGTTTATCCTGGTAACCTCCTTGTAATTCCTGAAATACCCTTGAAGAAAGGGCACGTTGGGAAAGGTCATATTAAGGAATGGGGAGGGAATAAATACAGAAACGGGCAAGTCTCGCATGTTACATGTTGCTCGTTCTTCCTTCATGCATACGCCTTTTATTAAATTTTTAATTTATTGAAATTTGCCGTTTTAAGGGGAAAATAAATTACCCTTTCAATCAGAAAAATCCATTTGTTAGTTTTATTCTAATTTTTCTTTTTTGTATCTTTGTATATATCTCTTGGTGGAGGAATGCTTGTCACCTACTCCTTTTTTAGTTTTTCACTCTCTTTCTATGTTTCTTTAAAACTCTTTCCCCACAAGGCAAGGACAGAGTGCAGAGCTCACAGCCTTTGAGGTAAAGATTCAGCTGTGTCTTTGGAGGGGTGTTGGGTCGTCTTGGATTTTTGGCAATGGAGACATATAAGTGTAAACTGTGCTTGAAAAGCTTTGTAAATGGAAAAGCTTTGGGTGGTCATATGAGGTCTCACATGTTGCATTTTCCGGTTCCTCCCAAAGTTGAAGAACAGGAACGACTGGAAGTAGCCCCGAATCAGCCAAGCGAAGAGTCTGAGGCAGCTTCGGCTTCATTTTCGTCATCGGAGGAAGAAGGAGAAGAAAAAGGGCAGTTTTATGGGCTTAGGGAGAATCCAAAGAGAAGTATCCGCTTGGTGGATCCTGAGTTTGTTGACGCTGGTTCTGTTGTTCTTCAAGACAGAGAGAGCGAGACGGAGTCGTATAAGAACCCAACTCGGAGACGATCTAAACGTACTCGGAAGATACTGGAGCATCATCAATATCATCACCAGCAACAAGAAAGTCAAGCGCTGCAAGAAGAAACAATAAAGAAGTTTAAAGTTAACAACAACCAACTAAGCAAGACCGAGTCTTGGGCTGAGCCTGAACCGGTGAGTTCGATCTCTGATACAACGACTGAAGAAGATGTCGCTTTCTGTCTTATGATGCTTTCAAGGGACCAATGGAAAAGCAAAGTACATCAAGATGATGATGAAGAAGAAGAAGAAGAAACAGAAATAGAAAAGTCTATGGAAGAAACAGACGAATCAGAAGAGTACTTAAAAATAAGCAAGGTAAACAGAACAACTCGAGGTAAGTACAGGTGTGAAACGTGCAACAAAGTTTTTAAATCGTATCAAGCACTGGGTGGACACAGAGCGAGTCACAAGAAGATCAAAGCTTACTCGCCATCAACTCATGAAACAGAGTTATTACCAGAAAATGTGGGTGCTTGCTCTGTGACAGAAAAGAAAATTCATGAATGCCCTGTTTGTTTTAGAGTGTTCTCATCTGGACAAGCTCTTGGAGGCCATAAAAGATCTCATGTAACTGGTCAAGTAGTAGCAACTACCAAAAGTACTCCTGTTAAAAGCTCCAAAAAGTTGGGAGATAATCTGATAGATCTTAATCTTCCTGCTCCAATGGATGACGATGATGTTAGCCAAATTGAACTCTCTGCGGTTTCGGATGCTGAATTTGTGGTTTGCAACAATGTTTGATCCAAAGGTAAAAAAATTTTGGTAGCTTTTGCCTACATCTGGGATCTAAAGATTTTTGCTAGTTTACTATTTTTCCAGATTTAAGCTATAAGGTTTTCTGGTTAGTCATAGACCATTCTACTCTGTTCTAACTGTAATTCTTTTTTTTTTTTTCTGAATTGTCTTTAAGTTTGTTTGTAACAACTGATCATTTAGAACCTCCATGAAAGCCCAGTTAAACATGCTTTTTTGTTCACTTCACTGTTGGATTAGGATTTCTGGGTTCCTCGATATTTTGTTGAAGAAGAAACAGGCATTGTTGTTAATGGGTTCTGTTCAATCAAAGTTTCCTACTTTTCTAGCTGATTGTTTTTACTTCAAACCACTAGTGTTTTTCTTTTCCTCACTGCAAGAAAAGTCCTTCTCGGAAGAAGGTTCTGATAAAAAACCAATACACTGTTTATTTTGTCCGCTACTGGCATTATTACAGATTCATCAGGAATTCTCTGTTAGCAGTTATCCGCTTCTGTTCCATGTCCTCTTTCCTTTCCTTTCATAGCATTTTAGTCCTGCTTCTTTTGCTCTGTTTTCTGTCTGAAACTGTTTCATGCTTTACCTACAAATCTGCTAAACCAGTAGATTAGGACCAGAGGTCACATTTAATGACTTTAATAGCCTTGAAGCTGAACCTGATTTACAATAAATACATTTCCATATGTTGGAATCGGGAACCCTGAAAAAGATGAAAAAAAAAAATCCAAAAAGCAAAATCCCCTGTTTTACTCAACGTGTCTGGCTTAGCTTGGCCAAAACCAAAGTATCCTTCTGACTCAGGATCAGTGAAAAAGTATATAGAAACCTCAGTCCACCTCCAATAAATTTTGCAATAAATGAATATTAATTACTATTACGCTTTTGTTTGGCAATATGTTCCTTTTCCTTGTTTCTACTCTCACGATGCCCTTTTCCATTTAATTGATTCCATTTAATTGATTCATATTTTTGCACTAGTTCTAGGGTGAGGGGAGGTGGGGTGCTCATGCCTGCCAAGTAATTCCCAGGTAGTTAGAACTGCTTTATCAAATGCAAAATAAACAATCCCAAGCAGCTTAAATGGCTTGGTAAGCTGCCTCTTGATTTAATTTTGAAGAGTGGGACAAGGATGAAAACGTGTTCTCTTCCAGGGCAGCTCTACTCCAACAGATTGTGGTGAATCTGGCAGATGACAGCAGAAATCATAGCCATGGGAAAAATGTCAGATTAGCGTGCCATCGATTCTGATGACTTGACACATAGGAAGAGCATGGCTCTGCTTGTTTTTTCGCATTTATATGAAATCGAAAGTTTCCAAGTACTTCTAACCCTTTTCTCCTTCAAGAAAGCTTTCGTTTAGTTTAAGTGAATGTGATGAACTTAGGTTAAATTAATAATGTTGGCGTATTAAATAATGGGACCTCCAAAATTTTTAATAGAAAAAAAAAAAAGCAAAATGAGATCAGATGGAGGCTGCTGCATCCCATGCAGGTTTATGGTGAAAGACTTTTTAATTTAATTGCTAAGTGATATCACTATCAAATATTGAATGCAAAATTAATATATAAACAATATAAAATGCCGGGTTCAAAATTAAACTTTTTATTTTAATCTATATAAAGAGTGTAATTACGCAAACTTTTAGTCGACATTAAAACTTTATTATTAATTTTCAAATGAGGAAAAGGAATGACTTTCAATTCCCAATATTGGGGCATGCCTTCCACCACAAATTGCATGAAGTTTAAGCATGAAAAGAATCGTATTTTGTGGCTGGTGGAGCTACCCAAAGAGCCAAAAAAAAGCCTTCTTTGGCTCTGGGTATTTCTACCTGGTATGTTGTTTGATTGTAGTACTGAAGGATTCCCAGCTTTCATACTTTTCCAAGTTGTGGCCTTTTTTATTATATAATCTCGATTACATTAGCCGCCTTAATCCTACTAATCTCTAGAATATATAGTAAGCTAAAGTAAACGACTCCTTGGCCAGAAAGTTTAATCAATTTTTCTTTTCAGTTGAAATAGTAAGATTAATATTTGGTCATTCAATCAATAGTATCATTGGTCAAGTCCTACATTGTCATATTGAAGAAATAATGGAAGACTTCGACCCCGTCAGGGTCAATTCGTAAATTGCAATATGTTGAAAATTTCAGTTTGTATTGTTGTCTTTTACTTCGATGCTTTTATTGTAAAATCTGCAATTAAAATTTTTGAAAAGAAAAATTTTGCTTTAGAGATTATAATTATTAAATTATAAAATACTGACATAAAGCCAATTAAGAGGATGCTTAGGGTTATTTTACAAGTGGGAAATAGAATCAAAGGACATGAGGGGCCGTTCAACGGATCAGATTGGTTCTTTCAGACTATAGAGCATCTTCCCTAACAGTTAACATATCCTACTTTTTATTTAATTATAGCGATAAATTCCATCAACATAAAGTCAAAATGAATTCCAGAAAAGGGTAATTCTAGATCAAGTCAATATTTTCATACCAAGTGTTCTTTTAGAGCATGCCACGTATGATTCCCATATACTTGATTCATCTTTATAAACACTGCCTAATTACCCTCGAGGAAAGAAAAATTATACAGCAACCAAAGAAAAGGTAATGGGGGAAGGGGGAGAAACTAAATTACATGCAAAATCAATAAGGGAATATACTCATGCCATGCAAAATCAATAAGGGAATATACTCATGCCTTGTTTGATTTCTTCCATTATTTTCCTCTTTTTTCTTTTTTTTTTTTTACCTTTCTCTTTTGATCAAATGGATATTTTTAGGGATCAAATTATTTAATATAAGGCAAGTGGGTTTAAAAAAAAATTAGGGGATTACCACCCTTTTCCTTAGGGTTTTCACAACCATCCATGCACCCAAGAAAAAAGGAAAAGAAAACCCTTTGTTTCAATGATGTACTAGTACTTATTCTTCAACTATTTTAAGATACTTATCTCTAAGGCTGACCTAATCAGGCAGACACATCACAAAGCTGTAGGAATAGCAATGGCATGACAGCTTGAGTTGGTTGGCTAGCCTGGCCTTTGTAGTTGAGATTTGAGATGGCCATAATCAGTCGGTGGGTCGGTCCTTTGTTACCATTGAAAGGATTAAAACTAAAATAAAAAAACAATAATGATGACGAAAAGGTGGAGAGAAAAGGAGCTAACAGGAGGCAAGTTCAAAGAGTGGGGGGTAAGGTTTGTGAGAGTGAGTGCCACTTCATGGTCTAATTAACGCTCCCAGTACTGGTCGTGGGGTGTGGGGCGGGGGGGGATGAGGGGGGTGTGAAAGTTTGAATTAAAAAGAGATTAGAAACAAACAAAATACAAACAAACCAACCCACCATTTTCCGGCTTATGACTAGAAATTAACTTTCCCATCAAATCAAAAGGGAAAACGAGGTCAACAATGCTGATCTTTTTCCACTATAGCACTCTTTTTCTCCTTCAAAGTTCTAACAAAGGCCACCTTCATCATCATTGAGAAAGGCACTTTGTCGCTTTTTGCTTCTTAGTCTAAGACCTTGTAGCCAGAAAGCATAGTGATTTACAAATTAATACTAAGCGCCTTACATTCCCTTCTGAGAGATGAAGTTTTGTTTACTCTTAAGGTAAAAAAGCGAAAGCCTTGGTCAGTTTCGAGTTCTATCAGTCTTGCACTGAACTTGGCGTGATTGCCGCAGCGTGCTTGTTGGTGTTGTTGGTCTTTGGTTATAGATGCTTCTACAGCCTGCAGAGAGCCAAAACTACATATTCAATGCAACTAACATCATTGTAAGGCTTGCTCGAGCTTGAGCTTGATTTTATCGAATAGTCTCGCCCATTTTCTGTCTTAATTTGAACTTCAATATGAGAGAGAAACCTCTTTTTTTTTTTTTCCCATGAAGCCATTCTTATGGTGTTTGATTTGGATTCAAAAACACCAGGTGCATGAACTTGGTGAGTAATTTCATTCTGACAAATAGGAATCCAGCTCAATGGTCAGTCAATCCTTTGAAACTACTAAGTTTTTAAACAGGTCTCTATCTATCTTTGATGTGTGGAGCTCAATATCTTTTCAAGCCATGGTACCAGGGCAAGATGAGGCAGCTGGCTGAAAATTTCCATGTCACATCTTTGATGACTGATGAGTTTACAGTTTTTAACACTCACGACAAAATTAACATGCAGTAATTCCTCAGTAACATGCAGCAATAATTGTTCCTATTTGGTTGATAAAACTGGTGCAAAATCTAAGAGTTATCATGCTGTCTTAATGTTTGGCCACCAACAATGCCACGATAAAGCAAGCAAACAAAGTCAAACAGATTCACTTACATTTGTCTGTGATGGTGTACATATCATTACATCTTAAACAAAATTAACCTTAATTACCATTTTGAGTAACCCAACAACCAAATTAAATGAAACCCACATTTCCACCACCCCAAAGATTCCACCTGCCTATGTTCCCATTGGGAATTGCTGGAAAAGCTCTAGAATTTTCTTCATCTTTGTTCTTCTTGTAACTGGCAGAGGCAGTGCATTAACATTTCAACGTTAGGCTTGTGATGTAACCAGACGGTGGCTTCTCACTCAAATGTGATCCAACAACGACAGCTTATCCTACAAACTCTTTTTGTGGGATTCAATCTTCCACACATTTCTGTTTCCTGTCCTTCCTTTTGAGTTATCTTTAATTGTTTGTAAACAATTTACTGCTACATATTTTATTGGCTGGACAGGAGAATTCATCTTTCAGTGGACAATTTTTTTCTTTGGGTCACGCTACAAACACCATGATTTCATGCCTCTTGCCTTAAGTCATACACACTCGAAGACCTCACACTACCAAAGCAGTGGTTGTGTGTCTCACATGTGATCTCTCCAACCTGGTCACGGCAAACAGGAAAAACAAACCCATCAACACAAATTGCCTTCTTTTCTTTTGTCTTTTGAATTCACTTCCATATTCCCATATATATGTATGGTCCCATGAAATCCATTAACCCTGTATCAAGCAAAGGCACGTGTTGGGTTTGCACCCACGAGAAGTGGGAAGCCTGTGACCGGTACATAGTAACTTATGTTGCTGTCTAGCTAGATAAGCCCCTTGGGATCTGCTTTTTTGGTTGCTGGTTTCCAGCTTCACTGTTCTTTTGATTTATATAAAATTCTGCTCAAAGAATAAAATTCGAATTTCTCTTTCTTCTTGTTTCTCAAACTATTTAATATGCCAAAGAAATTTGACAATCCCCATAAAAGAAAAGGGAAAAGAATTTTCGGACCACAAATTGAAACTAAAAGATGCTTTGAGGTTTAAGTGTGCAAATTAAAGAGTTTAGTTTGCTTCGTTTATTCCCCATTCCTTTTGAAAACAACTCAAATGCACTCTTCTTCCTCATCAAATTATGGAGCTAAAGAAGGCAAAAAGCATATATCTATCTTTTCCTGCACGTTAGGTTACATTACATAGCACAAAGTCTTGACTCAACTTTTTGATTTTTCCATCCCCCTAACGCTTTGCTTTTAATTTTTCTTCACGTCTTATTAATACGTCGGCTGCGGATAAACCAGATATCACTGCCCTTGAAATTTGACTTTGCTTTACAAATGATACAAGGAAGAAATTCCATTGACAGCTGACTTTCTCATAAGCTTGTTCTTGTCCTTTTCCTCTTGTTCAGAAAAGGGCTCGAAGCTTAGTGATAGTCTAGCAAATTCCTGGCAGCGTCTTACGGACTCGATAACTATAGAAAATGTAATTTCCAAGTGAAGAAAAAAATGTGGGATCAATTGTTTTTCTTTCCAACAACGGTTGCTGTAAACCAGAAATTACATACTTTTCAACCTGACAAATTCCTTGTTAAAAGGTCACAATGCATTAAAGTAGTTGGTTGAAATGATCGGTTTAGTGGGGTTCTTTTCTCCCTTTGAAAAACTTAGAAAAAAATGCTCGGGATAATCGGTTCCCCAGTTTTTCCTTACTAACTCCACAAGGAGAAGCTATGGCGGAGAAAAGCAGAGATGGAGGAAATTTCTGAACATTCACCGGCACTGGTAAATCACGCCTACTCATTACCCTATGGACTTGGAAGTTAGCCTACCGACTTGCCCTTGTCCCCCTTCTTTAACAATTAAAAACTCCCCCCTGACCCTGGATTTTGTTACCCAACTTGCTTTACCTACTTTGCCATGGATCTAGTTCTTAATTAAGAATTGATCGAGACAGGATTATTATACTGACAATCTTTTATCAAGAGTTATTATTAAAGTGATCGTGTCTGTTACTCTTCCGTTGATTTATGTCTTTGCTGAGCTTTTACGTTCATGTGGTAGAGGTTGCAAATACCAGTCAAAGCTACTGCTCACGAGCATATGATGAACAGGATCCCAACATTATTCTAAGTATTAGATATCAGAATACGGAAAATGAAACTGTGGTCGGTTTTTAAGGAGAGGGAGGGAGAGGAGAGAGCAATTGGTGGTCACAACCAAGGTTTGTTCAACAATCATTTTACTAGTATATACACCTCCATGTTTGTAACAGCTCTTTTACCAACTTTCCAACAACAGCTTACTCCATTTTCACAACATGTGAATATATTAATTACAAAATAAAAAAATAAAATGCCTACATTCAATGGATGGTAAAATTACAGTTATATATTGTTATAATTAGAGTTGTTCATTAAGGAAATCTTGCCGACGAGATACTCATGATGTGGAAAAGTTTTAGATTTGAAATCTTGTTTCGTAAATTATTTGATTATAATCATAACTTAGATGAAATTTTTTAATAAATTATTATGCACGTATTATTATATAATTTTAATTAATAAATTAATATACAAATTTCTCCTATGTTCTGTCTATTTCTCAATAATATCTCTTAATTTTTTTCGCCATGCCTTTTCCTTTTTATTATGAAAGGAAAGCAGAACCTAATGGGAGTTGGCTTCATGTCCTTTCCCTGTCTTCAATTCTGACCGACCTTCTGAGATGAACTTGCAATATGGGCATTGACTTTTGTGAAGAGCCACAAGCATCAGCCACCTCGTCCTTCTATTTTTCTTTTTCCATTTCAAGGGTCCATTTTTCCGCTTGTACCTATACTTTACGTACATTTACATTTATGTAACCTTTTTCCGTGTATTATTTTATATTTTTTAATTATTTTCTCGTAAAAAAATTTTACTCTCAAAAGATATTATACCATTAATTTTATTTAGTAGAATTACCAAATTATCCGAACATCTTTCATATGGTACATATATATGTAATAAACATTGAGGAAAAAAGGTGTATATCGTAGTACGAGTTTGGTATAATATTTTTAAAATTTTTTGAATTATTTAAAAAAATTATTTTTTATTATGATTAATTAAATTTTTATATTTTTATTTTTAATTATATAGATCTTTATAATTAACGATTAATTAACTATTATTAATCAAAACACCATTTGACATCTTTTATGCCACATGGTGTTAATGTGAAAAGTGAAAATGTCACGTAGGTGTATCATCATTCCACATCAACATCCATTATGATATGTCAACATATCATATGACATCAAATAACAAATGATATTTTGATTAATAATTATTAATTAACTGTTAATGAGAATGATTTATTTCACGAAAAATAAAAATATAAGAACTTGATTGAATATAATAAAAAAATAATAATTAGTTTTTAATTATTATGCCTGCAAATTTCTATTTAAAATTTTAATTATCGTTGAAACATTTTTAAGCAAAATCCCAAAGTTTTTAGCAAAATAAATTGGGCCTGGGCGCTTTCTTTGGACAACTTCGCACCTTTGCTCGATGAACTCGCTGCAAAATTGATGCCCACACCACGAAGATAGGCCACCGGTCCCAATATAGAAAGCTACGAGCCCATACAGGTTGGGCCTCAGCTGCGTGGCCCAATATTTTGAGAAAACAAAAAAAATATAGCCACGCGACAAGCATGTGCATTAATTAATTTTATAAAATGTTTTTTTATTAATATTATCTTTAAACCACTTGTTAATTTAATTATATTTAATATATTTTTCTATGTTGAGGTGATCACTTGGCTTTAAACTAGCCAATAACGTTTGACCATTAACATATCATATCTTTTTAAAGATACTCTTGCAAGACATTTGCATCCTAGTGGAACACAATAACTAATTAGAGTAGAAAATTCCATATCTATATCTTTAATCTATAATATAGGAAAAAAATGGTCATATTTGTCATTATATATCCAAATTATTCAAATTATTTTATTAAAAAAATTTATTATTAATATCAATAAATTTTATCAAGTGCAAATGTATGAGAATTTTAATTGCATTAAATGATTTTTATTAAAAATATTAATAAAATTTATATAATTTTTAAATAAGATTCTAAAGCATTAATATTATAAAATTTTAATAACATGTAATTGAAACATTAATTGTCTTTTATATATAATTAACTTTTACTAATAAACAACTATATTAATAAATAAAATGGTTGAGACCACTTGGAAATTCACTACTTTAACTCAAAATGTCAACTCTCTCATAGGGCAACAATGTGATGATTAGTGGTTAATAACAAAATCAGGGAAATAATGAGTAATATAATTGTTAGATTTCCACCATTAACACAAAAGGTCAATCAATTTCTTTCCAATAAATCAATATTTTTTTCACATTAATTTATCATTTTTAGGGTTTTAGGTATGCATAAATCTCCCATTGCAACAAAAATAGCAACTTCATAATAATTTATCTAAAAAGTAAAATGTTTTCACCATTTTAATTAAAATTACATGAAGATCTATTAATCTTTAAAATGAATACTTCATCTAAATATGACGATAATATTAAATATAAAATATTTAAAATATTTTTTTTCTAATGTTTTCTTTTTTTTAAGTCTACCGTTAACATACACTAACCAACTACCCATAAAGAGAACCAAAACAGTGCTTCCTTGAGAGCCTTGATCGAGCTTAGCTGGGGATTTCTTGTTTTTTTTTTTTATTATTAAATCAATAAAATAATTATATAATAATAATTTTTAAAATTAATAAATAATAAAATTATCTTATTAATATTATCATATCATCAAATTAATGAAAATATTAATAATAAATTAATAGTTAGATTTATATCTCTAATAAATAATTTTTTTTGAAATAAAATATTCATTTCAAAAATTAATGTATCTTTATATAATTTTAATTAAAATTTTATAATAAAATTATTTTATCTAAAAATTAATAATTAAAATTAAGGGTCTTACCTAAAACGAAACTGTCACCTACAACCTAGATTTTTGTTTATTGTACAAAAGTAAAATTTTGGTCAATGCAGGGCCGTCACGTGCAGCCAAAAAGTCTTGTACCAGGAAGTAAAAGGGTATAATTATTTGGCAAAATTAATTTAGTGTTTTTAGGGGGTGAGGCAATCCGTCTGCGCCAAAATCCACTGTTTGTCGTCAATCTCTCTTTTAATCTTCTGTCGCTCTCTCTTCTGCCAATTCTATTTCTATCTTCCAAGGTAACTCGATCTCTCTCTCTCTCACTTCTGTTTCCTTTCGAGTTTTTCCCTCATTGGGTTTTATTTATAAAGTGTTTTTCTTTTTTCAAGTGGGAATTCAACCAGTTCCTTTTATTTTTTTTACTGGGATTTGTTTAAGCAGAAAAGAAGTCTTTCAAAAACCCAAATCACTAATTCAGGCCATGTGTTTTGGGTTTTTTTTGGCAGGTATTAAATGGGATTTGATTGATTTGGATTTCTGTAAGCGGTATTTTATATTTATACAGTGAATAGAATGCTGGTGAGTTTATAGGAGGGGAGTGGAATTGTGAAGGGGAGAATTAATAGGAAGAGTTTAGGGTTTTGATTGTTAGATGGCATCTCCTCCATTTGAAGTGGAGGATCAGTTGGATGAGGATTTTTTTGACAAGTTGGTCAATGACGACGACGACTTTGATTTTACTGGATCCAGCCGAAATTTTGTAGTCGAAGCTACTGATTCGCAGGTAGTAAAAGCTTTTTCTAATTTGGCTATTAGTGAAACCAGCCCTGCTGGAGTTGATTCTGATGGGAAGGATTTTGATTTTGGTTTAGAAGCAGAAAAGGGTGGAGAAGATGGTGGTGATTCGGCATTATTGGATGCTAATGAGGATGCTGTGGCTGCTAATGAGAGCAGTTCTGTGGCACCTAGTAATGTGAAGGAGTGTAGTGAAATTGGGTTGGGCGACGAGGGTGTATTGGATAGTGAAACCAGTAAGAGTGGTGTAGCTTCGGGTACTGGTGTGAAAGAGGTTCAGTGGAGCTCGTTTAACTCTGATACAAATGTTCACGGTAGTGGTGGATTTAGGACATACTCGGAAATTTTTAATGATTTGGGGGATAATTCTGAAGACCCTTTTGCTGAAGTGGGCATTAAGGATGATTCGGCAATGGAATTTAACACTATAGCTGGTGCATCAGGGGATTCAGTTTCTGATTTGACTTCTTCTAGCTATCTGCAAAATAATGATGTTCCATACTATGGTGTGGGATCAGAACAAAATGTCGATGGGCAAGATTTGAGCAACAGTCAGCACTGGGAAAATCTTTACCCTGGGTGGAGATATGACCCAAATACTGGGCAATGGTATCAGGTGGAGGGATATGATGTGAATGCAACCATGAATTCACAAGAGAGTTTGGGTATGTCACATTCAGCTAGTCCCAATCTTATTTCAAATCAAAAAATGGACACCTATTCTTTGCAGCAAACTGCTCAGTCTGTTATGGGAACTTTAGCTGAGGATTTTGGGAATTCCAATGCCTCTTACTGGAATCAGATTTCACAAGGAAATGCAGAGTACCCTGCACATATGGTGTTTGATCCCCAGTACCCTGGTTGGTACTATGATACGATTGCCCAAGAATGGAAGATGTTGGAGTCCTACACTCCAGCTGTAGATCAGTCAGCAACCATAGATCATAATCAGCGATATCAAAATAATAATATTGAAAGCTATGAGTCTCAAGCTTTAGGTAGTCAAGACCATGTTATGAATCAGGGTGAATCTGCAAGCAACTACCATCAGCAAAATTCGAATAGTTTCCAAGCTTACTCAGTTTCCAAGAGAGGAACAGATGTTTCTTCTGAAACCAAGCAATTAGGAAACCTTTATAGTCCTGTGGCTCTTGTAGATAATCATGCAGAGCAACAAAATGGATTTGAACCTTCTAGATCAGTTGCTGCTTATGAACAGCTAAGTCAGACTATTTCTCACAGTGCTGAGGTCTCTAGGTTTCAAAGCTTTATTCCAGCTCAGAGTTATACTCAGTTTAATAATCAGGCAACTGTTCTGTCAGACCAACAGATGCAGTTCAGACCTGCTTTCATTGATGCTCAGAAATCAGGAAATCATCCTCAACAGCCACTTCAAACTAGCACTTTATTTTATTCTTCACCCAATGAGGAAAGGTCTTCTGCTGGACGCCCTCCCCATGCTCTAGTTACGTTTGGATTTGGTGGAAAACTTGTTGTCATGAAAAGCAACAGTTTGTCTCACACAACCTCAGTGTATGGAAAACAGGTAGGTCATGTTCTTTTCTTGCTTGATTTAGGTAGTTCAAGTTGCCGCTTTGTTACAATCTTTGTGCTGCTACTGTAGACATCAAGCTAGTGTTTTGTTTTCTGTGAAGGGATTTGTAGCAGGTGTGATCAATGTTCTAAATTTGATGGAAGTTGTCAATGACAACAGTGATGCTTCTAGCTTTGGATTTGGTGCTAATGATTACTTTCAGACATTGTGCCAGCAATCCTTCCCTGGTCCTTTGGTTGGTGGGCATATTGGAAATAAAGAGTTGTATAAGTGGATTGATGAAAGGATTGCGAACTGTGAATCTTCAAGCATGGGCTACAGAGGAGAAGTTTTGAGGTTGCTTTTTTCTTTATTGAAAATTTCATGTCAGTACTATGGAAAACTTCGGTCTCCTTTTGGCACTGACCAAACTTTGAAGGTGAATTACTGCTAAATAAATCCCCTTTTTAATGTTAGTGTGATTGTTTTTTCTGCTTTTCTGTTTATATCAGGTTGACTGGAGTGACATTATTAATTAACTTGGTTGCCTTAATTTACTTTCTTGAATTCTTGTACACTTTTTTTTTTTAATTCAATTTACTGCTACCTGCAGTTATATAATTGTGATGGTTTTTCCCTACTAATATGGTTCGTCATGCTTCACTAATTTGAGGTTTTGTTCCTTTTTAAGATAGAAATATAAGCTTAAATCAATCATTCCATTTCCTTCCATTTTCCACAGCAAGACCTCAAATTTAGCAACTATCTCATGGACATAATACAGAGCTCTGACCCTCTGTTGTTCTTTTCTTTCTTCTTTTCTGCTTTTCTATCCTTTTTGTTTAACATTAGGAAAGCGATTACCCAGAGTTAGCCATTGCTAAGCTTTTAGGGTCTGTGAAAGGGAAGGGAGTGCAATCAAGTGCATATGGTGCTCTCATGCACTGCTTGCAGAACGTGCCCTCAGAAGCACAGATGCAGGTATGGATAGCCTACCCTTCTGGCTTTCTTCTAATAATTTTATTTGTCCTGCTTTTTTTCTCAAAAATTTTTCATTGATATTTCCTTAATAGGCATCTATTATTGGTTCAGGCTACTGCTCTTGAGGTACAGAAGCTTCTTGTCTCTGGTAGAAAGAAAGAAGCGTTAGAATTCGCACAGGAAGGTCAACTGTGGGGACCAGCTCTTGTTATTGCATCTCAGCTTGGTGATCAGGTTCTTGCAATCACATTTCACTTATGTTTATTGTTCTATTGTATGTGTTCAGAATGGACCATGGTTGATCTACTTTTTATCAGTATTGAATTGACCTACTAGGATTTGAGGCTTGATTTCTTCTTTCTAATAATTGAAATTACGAACGCATGCAGTTTTATGGTGATACTGTGAAGCTAATGGCACTCAAGCAATTGAAAGCTGGATCACCGTTGCGGACATTATGCCTACTAATTGCTGGCCAACCTGCAGATGTGTTTTCCACAGTTTCCCCCAGTAGCAATCTCCCTGGTTATGTAAATACTGCCAACCAGCCTGGACAGGTGTATATGATTTGAGCTCTTGCATTGAAAAGATCATTCTCCTTTTTGTATTTTTGCCTGTTGCTTTCTTAGAGTTTTTCAACCATCTTTTCTCAGCTTGTTCAGATGTATATGTGTACTACAGATTGGAGCTAATATGTTGGATAAATGGGAAGAGAACTTAGCCATCATAACAGCTAACAGAACAAAAGATGATGAGCTTGTTATTATTCATCTCGGAGATTGCTTGTGGAAGGAGAGGGCTGAGGTAGGTTACATACAGGTCTTACTGGGTTAAGTCATTCTATCTCCTTTCTTTTTGCTCCTTTCTCTGCATTTATTAGAATAATTTCTCTTTGTCCTCAAAACCAATTGAACAGGTTGCTGCCGCACACATTTGCTATTTAGTTGCAGAAACCAACTTTGAGCCATATTCAGATGGTGCAAGACTTTGTCTTATTGGCGCTGATCATTGGAATTGTCCACGAACGTATGCTAGTCCCGAGGCTATTCAGGTATCTAAGCGTTACCCTTTCATCTGATATTGATAGAACCATTCAAATAGTGATGCAGCAGTTGACCTTTATTTATTTTAGGCTTTTAATACTTACTGACAGCTAACCTTGATTTCGGTCTCTCTCTTGTTGTCTCTAGTTGTCTCTGGCATGCAAACGTTTTGTATTTTAGAACTAGTACCTTTCTTTTGGTTCTTGTGAAGTAGTTACTAATTTGAAGTTTGACCAACTATAATGTTTTGCATTCATTTTATCTCCACCTTTGGTAGTAGCACCACTTAACTAGCCTTTTAATATCTGGGCAGAGGACAGAACTGTATGAATACTCGAGGGTGCTAGGAAATTCTCAGTATCTCCTCCTACCGTTTCAGCCGTATAAGCTTATTTATGCTTACATGCTGGCTGAAGTTGGAAAAGTGGCTGATTCTTTGAAGTAAGTCTGAGGTACTTATATTATATAGCCTGATGGTTGTCACTAATTTAGGTTGAGCCTTATTTCTTTTACATGATATGTTGGTTCAGATACTGTCAAGCCATTTTGAAGTCTTCGAAAACTGGCCGAGCACCTGAAGTGGAGACTTGGAGACAATTGGTATCATCTCTTGAGGAACGATTAAGAATCCACCAGCAGGTATCTCTTTGTCATTAGATCATATAATCTTTCTTCTTTATAGGATGAAAAAGGCAATTTAATGTACAGGGTGGTTACAATACAAATTTGACTCCAAACAAACTGGTTGGTAAATTGCTCACATTCTTTGATAATACTGCTCAACGTGTTGTTGGAGGCCAACCTCCACCTCTGCCCTCAACATTGCATAGCAGTGTTCATGGAAATGAGTTTCCCCAGCACCCAGGGGGCTCAAAGGCATCTAACAGTCAACCACCAATAGCTGTGCCATTGCTAATGTCTTCTGCGTCAATGGCATCAACAATGGCCATGGCATCACTAATGCCTTCTGCATCAGTGGAATCAATAATGGCCATGCCATCACTAATGCCTTCTGCATCAGTGGAATCAACAATGACCATGCCATCACTAATGCCTTCTGCATCAGTGGAATCAACAATGACCATGCCATCGCTAATGTCTTCCGCATCAGTGGAATCAACAATGGCCATGTCACTATTGCCTTCTGCATCAATGGAACCCATTAGTGAATGGACTGGTCAGACCGACCTATCGACAATGACTGGTAGAAGTATCTCTGAGCCAGACTTTGGTCATAGCAACAGAAAGGTAACTGCTTAAATAGCTGTGGATTGAAGTTCTTTACACACACACACACACGAGTTCTCTTTTAATTGGAGTGTAAAGAAGAGTTTCTCACTCTTCCCCACATCTGTATTTTTTTCTATTCCTTGGGACAAATGGTGCAACAAAAGGCTGTGATCTTATGGGTGGTTTTTTCTTTTTGATAAGGTTAATTCATCCAATGAAACTAACTCATCAGGGACACAAGAAAAACTAGCAGTGTCAAGTGGGTCATCTCGTTTTGGTCGATTTGGCTCACAGCTGTTCCAAAAGACCTTTGGTTTGGTCCTAAGATCTCAGCCACATCGTCAGGTAGTTTGGAGTGAGCTAAATTTCTAAAGATGATTTTTTATACAAAATATTTTCTTAATTCAAATTGAGCTTCTGCTGCATGCCATGTTGAACATGCAGGCTAAACTGGGTGAGACGAACAAATTCTATTATGATGAAAAGCTCAAGAGATGGGTTGAGGAAGGAGCTGAACCTCCAGCTGAGGAAGCAGCCTTGCCACCTCCACCCATGAGTGCAGCTTTCCAGAATGGCATGAATGATCTCAGTATAAAAAATTTGCCCAAAATCGAAAGCCTTCACACAAGTAGTGATAATAAAAGCCCCATCTCTTCTGATCAGAGCTCAGGAATTCCACCCATTCCACCCAGTTCAAACCAGTATTCTGCTCGTGCACGTATGGGTGTTCGCTCAAGGTATTAGCATTAATTAACTTATTAGGTTGTTATGAGCACTCTCTCCCTGTGGGGTGTGGAAGGTTGGGGCATTCAACTATCAGTACTTTAATACTTATGCTCCTTAGCTTGTGGCTGTCTCTGTGTTCTCTTTCTTGTACTAATTTAATTATCATTAGTTGTTAGTCTATGTTTTAACTTAAATTTTCTCCTTTAATCAAACTTTTTAAAATTATTTCAGGTACGTTGACACATTCAACAAGAGTCGGGGAAGCCCTGTAAATTTATTCCAGTCACCTTCTATTCCATCTGCCAAACCTGTTCCCGGTTCTAGTCCCAAGTTTTTCATCCCTTCTCCTGTTACACCTACTGAAGAGATGGTTAAAAACACTGGGGAAAACATTCAGGAAGCAGTCCTGACCAATGAAAGTCCACAATCATCTTTTAATCAAGATTCATCATCTCCAGTACCATCATTCTCAACACCAGCATCCGCATCAGTATCACAATCATCATCATCAGTGACTATGCAGCGGTTTCCTAGTGTGGATAACATCGTGCACAAAAGGGTAGCAGCAGTAGAAGACAGCAACTCTCGACGTACAGCATCCTGGAGCGGAAGCCTGAATGATGCTTCCCATCTTTCTAAGACAAGGGAAATAAAACCTCTAGGAGAAGCCCTAGTTATGCCTTCATCGTCATATGCTGACACTAATTCCGGAGAAGACCTTCACGAAATCAAGCTTTGAGGTGTGTTCCGGTGATTGTTGTGTATACTATCATCACCCCATTTTGCCACAGGGAAGGGAGATGGGGGAATGACGGATGGCACTGATCGGGAGTTTCTGTTTTTGGTGAAACCCCTTCATGATCCTGTTCTATATGTACTTTTTAGGCCAAGAATTGGTCTGAATGCCCCTGGTGTTGCGGCCATTCCTTCGTTTGAGAAACCAATGACATGAGCATGTAACTGCGTTCTTGTACAGGAAACGGTTCGTTCATCATGCAAGAGCCATGCGATGGACCAAAGAGGCGCCAAAAGAGGGCTCATCCCTCATACAAATTTGAAGAAGTTGGTAACGGAAAACTGAAAATACATATTCTTTGGGTTCCGTTTCTGAAGTCTAAACTAGTGGTAGTACTAGTAATTTGTTTTTCCCGTTAAATCCGAATAATAATTATATTATATAGCATGATAAAATATGAGATAGCTGGATGCTTTGTTGCCTTCATCTTCTTTCATTTGTCGTCCTCCGTGCAGATAATGATCCCAATATATTTGTCATCAGTCTCACATCAAAGTGATACTTATCAAGCAATTTGAAAATATTTCACCCATTCGAGAATTGGAATTCCTCTTTTTCTCACTTCAAGTATTCGAAGTGATAAATAAAATTTCGTGAATCGAATAGTGAAATGATATTGTGTTAAATAAAAATGATAAAATAAAATAATTATTTCATAAAGTAATTATTTATTTTTTTTAATTTTGGATCAAGAATGATTAATTCGGGATTAGATGATAATTATTTTAAATTAAAATAAAATAAGGTGGCATGAGAAATGAATAATAAATAATATTGTAATTTTCGAAGTATGTGGCCGTCAATAAGCAAGATCGGGGGACACAAAATGCAATTTTCCCAAAACAATGCACAAACAAAAAAGAATAATCAATTTAGGAGAATATATTCACGACCTTTGCCAATTTAGGAGGATATATCCATTTCAATTTCTCTTGCGGAGACATTATCTTGTTTATGTAATTCTTTGTTTTGGTTGAAAGAAAAGTTGCAGAAGAGCGATGGAGTACACGGCCAAGCAGCAACCGTACCAACAGCAATACCAATATCAGCAGGCGTATGATCCTTCTCAGCACGATCAATCAGCCGCCTACTACGCCTACACCAATCAACACCAGTATCAATATGATCAAGGACGACAACAACAGCAGCAACAGCAATACCAGTATTACCCTCCTCCTCAAGATTCTTACTCCCAACAATACTCACTGTTTTGTCAAGACGCCGCTCCTATTCACCCTCCCGGCGTTCCCTTGGACGCTGCCCACCGCAATCAGCCAACCGTTTACTATCAACCGCAGCCTGCCGTGGAGCCTCAGCAGCAGCAGGTAATTCCGGTGACGGGTTCGGATTCCGGCGCTGCGACGGCGAATTTTGTGGGGAATATGGATTTGGCCCAGAGGGATAATTGGCCCCCTCAGGTTAGGGTTCTTTTGTACATACATTTTCTTTTACGAGCCATAAGGTTGAATCCTGAAGAACGATATATTGGAATTATCTGATTTTATTTTTCTAAAAGTTTGGTGATTGCCAATTTGTTTAAATTGCTTGAAAAGTTTTAAAATTTGATGTTCATGGAAGAATGAGACTTGTCATTGGTGGCCAAAATGGCCAATGATGTGATTGGAAATTGTTTTGTAATTGGATTAGCTAAGACATGGTAAGAATCATGGTTTGGAAAATGCTTTGCTTCTGAAACTTGTTAATGGATGAATTACCAATGTTTGTTGGTTGATGTGATGTGTGGATATGGTATTTGGACTGTCAATAACAATCAGTTGCCTGGACTTGGCTCAGTTTAGCTCTTTGCCCAGTTTCTAAGTTAAAATGAGCCTAGCTTAAGCAACTATATATGATCTTGTTAAAGTCTTTGCTGTATTAATTCATGTTTGTCTCTTTAGAGTACCAATGCTACATATGACTGGGCATAGATTGCTTCTTGTTTTAAAGCCTTGGTATCGTGTAGCAAATTAAGAGAATTGTACAGCAAAGATTTCTTGTTAAAGGACTGGGCTGAGCCCATTTGAGTTTTATCTCAAATAAGATTTTGTTGGATTGGCTCAAGGTGGAGTCACCCCTTTTTATTTTGTTTCTGAGGAGCTCAAGGATCCCATGCTTGGCTTGGCTCAGCTTGGCTTCCCTCAAATATTTTACATACTGATTGAAGATGTTGTCTATTTTATTATTTGCAGTCTTTATGCTAGGTTGAAGGTTATGTAATAGCTTGGCTTCCATAATATTGATGTCATATGTGTTGGAGTAAATGTCTTGTCGTTCTCCATCAGGCTTATATGGGAATGTCCATTGGTCAACAGAACTTATAGGTACTGAATTCTTGGCACTCATCCCCTTTACTTGCAAGATATTAGAAGACAAACAGTTTAATTGGTCACAAATCCCTAGAGCAACCAAATAAAGGCAGTGATATGTAACATAAAAGTTTGCAATAACTTGTGGCTGTAGCTTTGTGTGTCATGTTATGGATGAATAGTGATAGGTCTTTACTGGTTGCTTTAGGACTCATGTGGCCTGAGAGCACCCTTTGCTGATGTGCTCTGTTGAATCAAGTGATATTTTTCATTCCCAAACTTTCTGTGTGCTAGAACTTCAATATTTTGTTAACCAGCACTGTTGGGTTTGATTGCTATCATTTGGTTTAGTCCATGGCTCATAATTATAATCATACTGAGCCAGCTCTTTGCTTTTTCCACTGCTTAACTGTGTGGCAATTTTCAATTGAGTCATTTGGCACCCACATGGTTAAAGGATGTGGCACTTATCTTGTTTTTTCTTTTTCGTCTGATTACCATCTGCTATATTCTGTGGCAATTGTATACTGATGCACTGTTTCAATTTCTTTAGTTTTCAAGTTGGACTTAGGTGAGCATCGAATCCATGGCCAGTGTTTTAAATTCGGAGTTCTCAAGGATTGCTAGATCTCCTTCTGTCTTGATACTGACCAAACTTTAGATGGGGAGCACTTTGAGAATCTTTTGGCATAGAATTTCTGGTGGGTCTTTCCTTTGTATTATTCCCCCCTTCCCCCCAAGATTCCCTGACTATTGAACCATAGCAACTGCCATTTTCTTATTTATAAGACTTTATCTCCATGGTAAGATCCTCTCAGTTAAAAGTAATTATAGCATTTATGGGTGATGCCATCTCAACGCTTTACAGAAGGGAAGTTACACAACGATATTAAACAAAAAGGCTTTTCCAAACACTTTTGAGTGTTAGTTTTAAATTTCTTAATTCTAGTTGTACCTGAGAAAGCAGCTGAATTTTGTCATTTTAAGAAATTATATTTCCTAGATCATTGGAGGACTTAAATTCTTGAGCCGTTTTGATGTTTTACTTTGGACAACCCTGTCCCTTCCAAACAGAAGTGTCACTGCTTTTATATATTAAATATGATTCAATTTCTTCTCACTGATAGTTGGAATATCACATATGTTTAATCAGTCTTAGGTGCTCTAGAAATGGATAGAGATAACAAATTTGGGTGTTCTGTATAGAAATTTCAAGTTTTTTGTTGTTTGATATAGATCTAGAGAGAATAGGATCGGTTGTTTAATAACTAGTGTGCAGTGTGCCAAAATTACTTGTGGAAGTCTCAAGCTAGCCTATGACTTGAATAGCTTATTCCTTCTTCTTCTTCTTCTTCTTTCTGACCTCCTTGAAATATTTGCTTTTGTGTACATTATAGCATTTTTGTTTAATTAAAGTGCGTAGACCTTTTTATGCCTGCGTTATACATGATTTCTCAGAGTTTTCTCTTGGGTGAACATTCTTACAAGTATTGTTGTAGTCCCAATTCAAATTCTTTGATAAAAATTCTTTACTAGCTTTAATTTTTTGGCTTATTCACAGGCTCGTGTTCTATAAGCTTAATATGATTGCTGTGTGTGTTAACTATTGGATATTTCTCTTGTTGTGCTGTTTGTTTTTGATATTGTCCAAAACCCATCACAATTTACTGCATCCGAGTCTTAAGCTTGTCATCTGTCTGATTTATTATAAGATCAATTCGTCAGCATGCTGCCAAAACTCGTAAGTCCATTGTCTGTTTTCTGTTATGTTGCTACAGCTGTGTGATCGGTTTTAATTTATGTTACTCTGTTGAGAATGTATTTAACCTTATTATTCTGATGTTAATTTGATCCTGTCAATTTAGTACCTATGTGATTTCCTGTTGCACCTCATCTTTGAATCTATTCTACAGATGCAACCTGCATCTAGGGGTGGAAGAAGGGGTGGTAGGTCTTCTAGAGGGGGTGGCCGGGGTCATGTTGGTAACCGTGGCCTCAGACCAGATGGCTCTGGACCTCCATATAATAGGGGTCGTGGCCGCAGTGGCAGCAGGCACTTTCCTTCAAATGGTGTGACATCAGCAATTCCAAATTCTGTAGATCCAAGTGGTGCAGCTACTGTAATGCCACCTACAGCTGCATTACCAACTCAAGTGCCTGCTGCTCCACTCTGGCCACCTCCACGTATGGCTTGGTGTGAACTGTGCAGGGTTGATTGCAACAGACCAGAAATCCTGGAGCAGCATAAGAATGGAAAGCGACATAGGAAAAATTTGCAGGTACATGAAGAGCTGCAGAAGCTGAACAAAGTCATAACTGGACAGCAAAGTGTGCAAGTGCCCAATTCAGGATCAGAAGTTGTTCAATTGGAGAAAGTTGAGGGATCTGAGGGACAACATCAACAGGAAACTTCACCCCCCTTGGCTGTTACTAATGACAGTAAGAAAGAAACTGAGCAGCAGAAAGACATTGTGAATAACTCTGAAGCATCAACTACTGATTCTGCAAAAGCTAAAAGGAAACTAGGGGATGCCTCTGAAGCTCGGGGACGTGGTTTCAAGCGTAAGATGAGAGGGGGACGAGGTGGTAAATATATGAAAGGTAATGAAGGACCTAGAAGACCTGTTGAGCCTCCCAAACCCAAGGGGGGTATTCCTTTTATGTGTGAGTTGTGCAATGTCAAGTGTGAATCACATGTAGTTTTTAACAGCCATTTGGCTGGTAAAAAGCACATTGCAAATCTGAAGAGGTTTCACGGGCACCGGGCTTTATATGGAGAAGCAGGACTTCAAGCACTTTATCCACCTAATTTTAATGCTCCATCACCTTCCTTCATCCCTCAAATTCAACAAGGCGTTACTGACCCACAAGTTGTTTTGGCTCAGCTGTTGACTTATGTCCTTAGTCAAGCCCAAGTCCCAGGGTTAGCAGCCTCTCAGTTACCTCTACTGGCAGCAACATCAGCACCACCATGTACACCATTATCAAGTTCTGAAAACCATTATCCTCAAAAGTTTACTGAAGGTTCATTAGCCACACCAGAAGTGAGAGGGGGAGAAGCCGTTAAGGTAGAAGCTGAAACTTGGCAGCAATCTAGTGTGGAAAAGTCTGAAGCTTCGCTACTTGCAGGAATTAACAAAACAGAGAGTCAAACGACAGAACCTGAAAAGAATGAAGTGAGTCAGCAACAATGTTTCACTGCTAAGTTTGAGGATCCACCTCCGGCAGGAACTGATTTTAAGGCTGAGAATGGAGCTTTAGATTTGGAAAATAAGGCAGTAGGTCCTCCCATGGATAACCCCATATTGGCAACAGCAGAATATCTAGCCACCGGAGACAAGCCATTGCTGTCATCAACATCAGAAGAAGATACCGGAACAGAAAGTGAAACAGTCTTCTCGGATTCAGTTGAAGAGGAAGTGGAGGAACCAGAGGAGGATCCAGAAGAGGAAGTGGAGGATGATCCGGAGGAGCAAAATAAATAGCCTACTAGGTTGTGCAAAATGCTATTTGTCCCTCTTAATGTGGCAATGATATATTGGTTCAACTTGAAAATTCTTAATCATAATTGAATTGGTCGTTTTCATCTTGAATGTATACAATAAATTAGTGCCATATCAAGCGGAATAGAAGTGGAGGATGAGTAGCATTACTTGGTTATATAGGTTTTTTCTACCATGTCAATCATAGGTCCGACAAATCAACATAGAATATGTAAACTATAGATTATCTAAGGAGCATGTACGAGTTCATACTTTTCACATGCTCGTACGATAATTTTAAATTACGTATCGTATCATGATTTGTTGAACCTACATTTACACGGATAGATCAACTTCTGTAACAATTTTTCTTGTAATTCAGTTTGATTTTACTTCTAATAAAGAACTATTTGTACTTGTAATCTGAATATACGAAATGACTTATCCAACCCCGTGCTGATCAGCTTTGATGTTGGAAAACTCGATGCTCTGCCTGTTTAGTCTTATCTCTAATGTGTTCACTGCAACCGCAATCACAGCCGTTCCTCAATCTATCCGGAACCAAGTCTTACCCACCCTTCTCTAGATCCCCATCTTCTCTTCCCTTTTTCTCAGCGTCAACCTGTATTTTCAAGCTGAAATTCAGGGCCTCGTCGTCGCCTGTCCAAGAATTTCCCCCGAATGCCCTTCGCCGGAAGAGCAATCCGCAATGGCGAGGAGGGTTCAGTCTAGGGGTAGACTTGGGATTGTCCCGCACCGGCCTTGCCCTTAGCAAAGGTTTCTCTGTTCGTCCTCTCACGGTAAATTTATTGCCAGCAAACAAACCTCTTTCAAATTGTTACGTTTTAGCTTTTCTGGGTTTTTACGTTTTACGCTGTTGTTAATTCTGACTTATCTTTCCAGGTTTTGAAATTGAGAGGACAAAAGCTTGAGCTACAGCTGCTCGAGATAGCAGAAAATGAGGTATTCTTTGTATTAATGAATTGCTTTTTCTCTTTACTTGAAAGCTTTCCATGCAAAATTTTCTCTAATGGGAGAGGAAATTTGTAGGAGGCTGATGAATTCATAATTGGGCTTCCTAAATCTTGGGATGGAAAGGAGACTCCTCAATCCAACAAAGTTCGCAGCCTTGCAGGAAGGCTAGCTGTACGAGCTGCGGAGAGGTAATATCTTACATATATCCTCTTACTGTTTGTGGATTTGCTTAGTTTTGCGTAAAATTTCTCAAGGAACGATTTGCTACGGACATAATTTGCATCAAAAAGCACTTGTTTTCAGCTTTTGATATTTTTGCAGGGGTTGGAGAGTGTATCTGCAAGATGAACATGGGACATCCACAGAAGCTGCATACCGAATGATTAACCTGTACTTTACTTCTGTTCTCTTGAGCAGTTTTTTGCAATTTGATATTACCCTGCGTTGAAAAAATTGTTGTTGATTGTTACAAGTCTGATACATTTCACTAGAACATAATTCTTTCACTTCTCTTCCAGGGGTCTTGGCAAGTCTGCTCGCCAGAAAAGCTCTGATGCTTATGCTGCTGTGGTATGTGATGAGCGTTCTCACATTTTCCAAATGATGGTTATAAATTTTTGTTTGTTTCATAAAGAAGATTATCGAATTTGAATCAAGGTCGTTTCTGTTTTGTTACCCCTCTTTATTTCGCTCTCTGCAGATATTACTAGAGAGATACTTTGCCATGTCTGGTAAGGACATCGAAATTGTTTTGCCAAAGCAGATGGATTTACAAGAAAAACTTAGAAGGGGTTCACCGCTTGACATCGATTTTTCCTCAGATGAATTTGTGGGTTGACAGGTTAACAAAATCCTTGTTTTCTGCTTCTTGGCAAGTGATGCCGGTAACAGTTTTGTACAGACAAAGAGATTGGAAGTCCTATTCACTTGAACTGATTCTTGTTTTTGATGTGGAGTTGAAGAACTATAGGCTAGGAGTCCTTCACAATTTCTAATGTCTGTGCCAGAAATCTGTATATCTTGGCATGTAATTCCAGCTGGTTTTTAGAACCATATTGGCAAAGAAAATCCCCTGAGTGGTCTCTTCTTCTTGTCCCTGTTTTGCTCATTTTTTTCTTCTTTCTAAGTGATTTGATGGCGGTAGAGTAGAAACCAGGAACTACACAATGTTCCATTGAACCAAACAGGAAATATGGATGACAGAAACTGTAAGTTTTGCACTTGGGGTGAGACAGTGAATGATTGGGATCCCAGATTTCCTCCTGTTTTTCTGTGGGAGTCGGTGATTGGCTTGGACTTGGAGGTTGGTGTTGGCAGGGAAATGGTTTTAGTACCCGACTCATATGAAACAGGCCTCAAGCCCAACGTGAAAGAGCTGGCCTTCCATTAGTAGGGATCATGTACAAAATTAGAGCAGATGAAGAACTTGTCTTTTTATTTATTTATTTATTTATTTAATATAATTAAAATTTGGATTAAGGTAACAAAATTATGCACACTTCAAAGTACCGAAAAGGTATAGATACAAACAATTTAATCGTCAAATATTAAGTTTTTATTTGATTCAAATCTAAAGAAAATCTTTGTATTATGGCAATTTATTTAATTAATTTTTTTATCTTTTATTACGTTTAAATGAGTTTTGAACTTTATTTAAATCCAAATAGATTTTTAATCATAATAAAAATTTATTGGTTGTTAAATGTCATACCAACCATTTATTTCTTTTTATGTAAAATGTGATTTGATAAATTGATGTGATTACGTAATAATTGATAATTTAATTAAATGTGAAGTTTTTAATTACATAAGCTCGGGAGTTAAGTCTAAAAATAGTTAAATTCTTATAACAATGAAAAGATTATTTAAACTTTATTTATCATTATCTTTGTCTTGAAATTCCAACCATTTAATGTCTTTTCTCGTAAGTATGTCTCAAAATGCGGCGGCAAGGCGCTGACGTGGAACTTATTTACTAGTCAGCAGTCCGCTGTCAGTTAAAGTAAAAGACACCGCGACATATTCGCAGGTGAGAATCCGGATCCGGATACCTGGTTTTAACATTACCCGCAAATCTCTCTCAAACGTCTCTTGTCTTCGCCATTTTCCTCTCTGCTACATTCTTGTCTAAGCTCCCTTGTCCTTCTGCTACAGAAGAAATTCCGACGAGAGAGACGGACCAAGAAAACAAAATTAAAAACAAAGCGAAAAGAAATGTCCCAATCAAACCCTAATTTCCCTCGCAAACAGTTATCCAATTCGCTGACCAACTCGCTCATGGCTCAGAACCAAGTCATCGACTCACTCACTTCTCACATCTCCCTCTACCATTCCCATTCCCTCTCCCAAAATCCCAACCCTAACCCTAACAACAATCCGAGGTCTTTAATCCTCAAATGGTTCTCATCTCTCACCGTCCATCAACGTCAAGCTCACCTCACCACCGTCGATTTGAAGTTCACCCAGCTCCTCATCCAAATGCTGGGGAAGCTCCGTACGCGTGGCCACGGCTTCTTCATTGTTCTCCCTGACCTTCCCTCGCGTGATCCTCCCTTCCTCCCCGGCCTCTGTTACAAGCAATCACGCGGCCTTCTCTCTAGGGTTGCCGAGTCCAACGCGTCGGAACGTCGGGTTTTCGAGTCGGTTCAGTTGTTCGGATCCAGAGAAGCTGAAAAAATCGACGAATGTTCGTGTTCGGTGAGTAGTCTCGATTCGATGACGGTGATTGAAGAGTTGGTTGAAAATGTGGAACTGTTTGTTGAAACCATGGATAAAGTATCGAACGGTGCGTTTCTGAGAGGGGAAGAGAGCGAATTGGGATCGGATTGGATTGAATTAGAGTGGTTAAAATCAAAAGGGTATTATAGTATAGAGGCTTTTGTGGTAAATAGATTAGAGGTGGCGTTGAGGTTGGCGTGGTTGAATAGTAATAATGGGAAGAGAAGAGGGGTGAAGTTGAAAGAGAAGGTGAATGCCGCAGGGGTAGCGGCAAATGTGTATTGGAGGAAGAAAGGATGCGTGGATTGGTGGGTAAATTTGGGTGATGCAACAAGGAGGAAAGTATTGACTGCAATTATTGGAAAAGCCGCTAAATCCCTGGTATTGTTTAGAACTTTGTTATCTCAATGCTCATTTTAATGATGTATTTTATTGTATGACATTGCCGTTATTAAGCATGGTTAACAAAAGGAGAAATTTTTGTGAATTATGAATCCTGTTTTAATTTGGTTATTAATGACTAAAATTACTGTTTTAGTTGAGTTCTGGAGTAATTTCTGTTGTTAAGAGAGAGGAGATTCAAACATGGTGGGCTGGTTAAGGGTAAACTAATTATATAAACTCGTTGTGAGAGCTGAGAAGAACCATAAATTGTAGTTCTACCTTCCTTTTATAGTTTCCTCTTTTATCTTGTTGGGGCTTCACCTGTAATCTTGTATACAAGGATAAATTTGTATGTGTTGCTCCAATGTGTTATGCTTGGATCTTTCTTTAGTTTGATTTACTAATGCGATGTATATAGAATATTTTTAAAGATTTCTTGCACATGGATCATTAGTAATTTTTGACAACTAATATCTATTTTCCATACTCTTGAAAATTTTGTGAACTATGAGGCTTACTTTTTATTTAATTTGGGCTTCCAGACTCTTGAGGTTCTGAATGCAGCAGGTGGTGCCTCAGAGGATGAAATGTGGCTTTTTAGTGCAGGAGCAGAGCAACCAATGAGGTTCAATTATAGTGAACCACTGTGGGGTACCATCCCGAAACGCCTGGAGGATGCAGAATTTGGCATAATTATTACAGCCGGTTCTCATTTTGGAAAACCTAATTCCCTAACCAATGTCTTCAGTAGTTTATTTGTGCTTCAGGATGTTATTACGTTAGTGCTATCATATCATAATAAGTGTGATATGGGAAAGGTGTTTTTTAGTGCATTAGGTTCTATAAGTACCATTACTGATAGTATATTAAGAAAACTGCGAGGCATTCTCATGGTTATTTCACTTGATTGCACAAAACTTGAACTTCTCGGAGAAGTAAATTTTAACTCTTCATCCGATAAATCCAAGGATAAGTTCAGTGCATGTAGCCGTAAGAAAAAGGGAAGGTCCCGAAACATAAAAAAGCAAAATCCTGTGCTGAAGACAGAGGTGGATGACCTTCCTCCAGAAAAACCTCTCAAGGTACTTTTTTCTTTATATTGAAACCCTTCTATATGTGTTTTTGCATTCATGTATATGTGTTGAGAAATTTCATTTTAATTGTTTCTAGTAATATGCCAGGACCTTGAATCTGTATCAACAAATAATAAGAAAGCAGATTTGAAGGAGTCCAGCAAGATGCCTATTACACCTCATGGGAAAGATGTTAACAGAAAAACTCCGTCACAAATGGAAATGGTCACACAGCTTTTCATTCGGATGGTATTTTCTTGTTAATTATTTAAATTTTAAATAGTTGCATAACTGGTAATCTGTCATCAGGAACATACCCAATCATTGATTGGTGGAAAAGGACGAGCTGCTGCAAGGAAGAGTCGGAAGGAAAAGAATAAATACAAACGCTCTTGCATCAATGATACAACTGAAGTAGAAACTTCCAAGAAGGCAGTCACAGAGGCTTCCACTTCGTCTTTTATTTTTCAAGATGAGGCAACAAATTCCAATGGTGTATTGGATAATTTAAATATACAGGGCATTCCAACTGATACAATAAGCCAGAGCAACACCCTTGAATCAAATTCATGTCCTAGTAGACCGGATAATCAGCCTTTCAGGGAGGGAATTGCCATGCACGTACAAGATCCCGAGGTTGGTTCCACTGGACAAGAGGATTACTCGAAAGATGTAACTGAGAATGAATTTATTCTTACTGGACAAGAGGATTCAAATTGTAGGGTAGAATGTAATCTTTTGCCTCCGATTATCCCTGTGCCAGAATCTGATAGTGTTTTCACTGGTGAAGGCATCAACATACAAAATTCTCATAGTGCAAGTAAAATTCAGGAAAATTCGACTTCACCTGATGCATCAGGGAATACACTTGATGTTAAAGAGGAAGTTTCTGTGATTCAGGTGCAAGATAAAAAACTTTATAATACTGCACCCACAAGCTCTCCTCAATGCCTTTCATATGAGTGGCCTAGTGTAGCTCCCTTTTATTTTCCTTCTATAAATTCACAAGTTCCAGCTGCTACTGATAGATTGCACCTAGATGTTGGTCACAATTGGCACAATCACATCCGCCAACCTTTTGTGCCCACCATGCATCAGGCAAGAAATCCTCAGATTGAAAGTGGGTGCAATCGAATCTTATCTCGCCCAATGCCAATGAGTTTAGATTGGCCCCCTATGGTTCGCAGTGCTTCTGGATTGACACCAACAATTACTTGCAATTATGACTCTGGATTTATCTCAAGGCGACAGACAGCTTTTCAGCAGAGTTTTGCTTCTCAAAATTTTCAGTTAAATACGAAGAACCTTGATGATGAGAGAAAGTATTCTGGGGATTTCTTTGACTTGCCAGATCTGGCAAATACAGCAGAACTCGCTGATGAATGTGATAGCCACTGGATATCAGAGGAAGAATATGAGGTGCATGCAGTTTCTGGTATAGATTATAATCAATACTTTGGTGGGGGTGTGATGTATTGGAATCCTTCTGATCATCCAGGGACGGGTTTTTCTAGACCTCCATCCCTTAGCTCTGATGATAGCTCATGGGCCTGGCATGAAGCAGACATGAGTAGGGCTGTTGATGACATGGTTGCTTTTTCTTCATCTTATAGTACAAATGGTTTGACTTCTCCAACTGCTGCTCCATTTTGTTCCCCTTTTGAACCTTTGGGTCCTGGACACCAGGCAGTTAGTTATGTTGTGCCAGGAAGTGAAGTGGCTGGCAAGGTACTACATTCTCCATCACCTACACCTGATGCGGCAACAGAGGAGGAAGCTTCTGGATCTTTGCCCAATTTATCTAGTGACGTTGAAGGGAAAACAGGGGATGCACTTCCTTACCCCATTTTGCGTCCTATAATCATTCCAAACATATCAAGGGAGAGATCAAGGTCTGACTTTAAGCGTGGTCATGATCATAAGAGCCCATGTGTTCCTCCCACTAGGCGGGAGCAACCTCGGATAAAACGGCCCCCATCACCAGTTGTGCTGTGTGTTCCACGAGCTCCACGTCCACCAACACCATCTCCTGTAAGTGACTCAAGGAAACAGAGGGGTTTTCCAACGGTTAGATCTGGTAGCTCTAGCCCAAGACATTGGGGTATGAGAGGTCTGTGCCATGATGGAACTAACTCGGAGGAAGCTTGCGTTCGCATGGATGGTACTGAAGTTGTTTGGCCTTCTTGGAGAAGTAAGAGTCTTTCAGCCCATCCAATGATCCATCCTCTACCTGGTGCTTTGCTGCAAGACCATTTGATTGCAATGTCTCAGCTGGCTCGTGATCAGGAACATGTAAGTATAGCACCAGCATTATGTCAATCTGAAGTTATGGTTCATGTGTTAAATTCGTAGATTTATGTGATTATTCTGCAGCCAGATGTATCATTTCCTCTGCAACCACCTGAGTTACAGAGTTGCCCAGCACGAAAGGCATCTCTCTCTACAATACACAGTCTCCTTAATGATGAAATTGAATCTTTCTGCAAGCAGGTAAGTAGTTTATTGGTCCCTAGAAAATAAAGAAGAAAAGGAAAAAGCGAATGATTGATCCTGTTTTTTCCTCCAAATTTATTGTCTCCATGATCTTGAACAATATTTTGCACAAGGATTTTTTTATTCTGTTGTTTATGCATTTATTTAGTGGGCCTTGCAACATTACTGACTGTTGTATGATGTGTTCATCTTTAAGGTTGCTGCTGAGAATATGGCTCGTAAGCCATACATTAATTGGGCTGTCAAGCGGGTTACAAGGTCTCTCCAAGTCCTATGGCCTAGGTCAAGGACAAATGTCTTTGGTTCAAGTGCAACTGGCTTATCTCTTCCAACAAGTGATGTAGACCTTGTGGTTTGTCTTCCTCCAGTAAGGAATCTGGTGAGCACTTCATGTGTTATTTTGTTGATCATATGCTTATACTTTATGCCAAGAAACTCATCTGCAAACATTGTTTTTAGGAACCTATCAAAGAAGCTGGGATTTTGGAAGGACGTAATGGTATTAAAGAAACTTGTCTTCAGGTATTAGTTTTATTGTAATTGGTTGTGCTGTCGTTTGAACTTATCATCTCATTTTCTTGATATTTCAAATTAGGCATTTTTTGAGTTAATAGAAATTGAAATATCATAGTGTTCTTCTAAAAATGTTGAGCACATGTTATTCTCTTTCTCCCTTTTTCTTTAGAAAAGGCATATTCATACATTCCTTGAAGTGTTTCACAGGCTACAATAAATCTGGTGTACTTACAAAGTGGTAGACATTGAATTAGGAATACTTGATTTTGTTATACAGTATTAGGTTCCTGTTATTTACAATGACGTTTTGGTCTTCCTGATTAAAGTACCAGCAACATTTGCATTTTCCAGTGTTCCTTTCTATATGCAATATAACTTATGATACCCCTCCAGCCATTGTAATTAGTTGTTGGTGCACTGCTGTATGGCTTGCTTGAATCTTGTGTGTGTGGACTTGTTTTTCCCCTGCAAAATACTTCTGGGAAATTGTTGTCATTATCTGATATTTTGGCATAGCCTTTTTAGAAGATTGAAACTGTTACATTTGTTTTCCAGCATGCTGCCAGGTATCTTGCCAATCAGGAGTGGGTAAAGAATGATTCTCTGAAGACTGTGGAAAATACAGCTGTAATGCTTTTTCTTGTTAGATTCTGTCTTCATTCTAGCTTTACTTCTTTCTTTCCATCTCTTTTTCTAACACTGTTATCTCTCTGGCATTCAGATTCCTATTATTATGCTTGTGGTAGAAGTTCCTGATGACCTAATCACTTCTGCGGCCTCTAATTTACAATCACCAACAGATGAGCAAATAGAGAAGAGTGCTGAACATGGGAACCATGCTCATTCTGATACTGTTGGCTTAGAAGACTCTGCTTCACCTAAGTGCTCAAAAATAAGTTGTGGTAATATGAAGGATGTCAAATCAGTTCGTCTAGACATCAGTTTCAAGTCTCCATCACATACAGGACTCCAAACTACAGAACTGGTAATGTTTTACATGAATTTGACGTCACAATAAACCCCGGTCTTTTGGATTGCATCCGACATTGGAGCCTGTGACATCATTCTATTGCTAAATAATAGCCTCTTTCCTGGAAAATTGAGTTTAACTATTGCTTGATGAAGGATGTTATCGGAAAGGGGCTTATTTTTGTCCATGTTGGATTTCAGAATAAGATTATTGAGTTACCATCTGTGGCGTTACAAGCTTTTTTCACATTTTGTTTACAAATGTTTTCCAACTTTGAGGTCCTTAAAGTTTTAGACTGCAGTTTACGTAGGAATGAGACAAATGTGTGTACCTTTAGGACATAGTTGGTACTTGAGATTTAGGGTGTTCATTCCTTTTTTCCTCTTCTAAATTTGTTTTTTGGGGCATTTCCTATTTTAGGGTCTCATAATTTCCTTTGTAGATTTCTACATATTAGATTCAGGTGTTTTGCTCTATTTCTGTTTTAAAATTATTTTATACAATTTCAATTTGTTCTTTGTAGGTGAAGGAGCTGACTGAGCAATTTCCAGCTGCTACGCCTCTTGCTTTGGTACTAAAACAGTTCTTGGCAGATCGTAGCCTGGACCAGTCCTACTCTGGTGGCTTAAGTTCATATTGCCTGGTGAGTAATGTTTGGGCATAGAAATGAAATGAGATGTTGTTTCCAACCAATTACAGTTGAAAATTATGATTCAACTGTCCTGCTTATGTGTCTGCAAGTCTATTTACATACTACATGTGAAGATGAAGATCTTCCTACAGACTAGCTAAATAATCTAAGGTTTAAGAGAACTCTCTTCTAGCTGTGTTTGTTTGGTTTACTTTGAGTTTCTTAACAATTATAAGCTGGAGGAGCATTGACTGTGCAGCTATGAACACTATGCACTAATTCTGAAATTTAATCACATGAAACTTGCTATAAGCTTAATAGCAGCTTAGTTGATAAAGCTCAATGTAACTTTAGATCCAGCTACTTGACCATTACCCAAATACTTTCTATCATTCAATTTTGAGCTGCAAGATTTAAGGAATCTGTGTAAGACAGAATGGTTTTAGGCATTTGGAGACAATACAAGTAATCCAGAATCAGATATACCATATTGTTTGTGCCTAGCTCAGTAAAAGATTTTATAGTCCTAAATTTGCTGTCAGTTACCATAAGCTTCTTGGTCACTTATATCCTAGTAAGCTATAATTTAGTTAATTTGCCATACATTCTGAAGGTGAATTTCCCTTTTTAAAGAATGTGGACTTCCATTTTTTGATTGTTCAAGCAACATATTTCATTGGAAAATAAATAATAAAGAGGACACTGGAATTCTTCATAGCGTTCTGCTAATTTTTGCACAGATATTAATGTGTTTACTGAAGTTCCACTTTAATCTGCTACTGTTCAGGACAGTTTATTTATCAGTGAATGAATTCATTGGGTTTGTAGTTACTTCATTGCTGTTTCATGCTTCTTGTAGGTGTTACTTATTACACGTTTTCTACAGCATGAGCATCATCTTGGACGGCCTATCAACCAAGTAACTTAGCACTTAAACTGTTTTTATGTTTTTCTCATTTCTCACTGGATGAATTCTCATTTTCATAACTTTCAATTATCTTTGATATTTTTCCCTTTGTTGGAGGAGACTGTTATAAATTTTCTGTTGCTATTACTGTTGGGATTGAAGTATCTGTTTTAAATGGTTCTCTCTAGTGAGGGTGAAAATTGTTCTTTGATTCAACATTGATATATTGAATTATAATCTTCAGATTAAACCTGTAGTGCTGTTTTAAAGTGGTTTAATCTGGACGTGGGAGGTGAAAATGTAACTATATTTGATGAATGTTTAATTCAGAGCTTACTTGATGCCTAATGCTACACCATGCTATTACAGAATTTTCTATTTTTGTACTTAAGATGGCCATCAATTTGAGGGAAAAACTTTGGTGGGATGAACAGAAAGATCCTCCACTGGAAAGTTTAGATAATTGATTGGAGAATTTTAGTATGGTTTATGATGTTATAGAAAGAATGTTGACCTTTGATTTGGTTCAGTGACATGAAATTTTTAATTCTCTCTTTCTGTTTGTGTTATCTGTTTCTCTTTTGTGCTGCTTGCAATAAACAAGTGCTTTTGCCTAATTTGAACTCAATGTTTCTTGCAGAACTTTGGAAGCCTTCTGATGGATTTTCTTTACTTTTTTGGGTGAGTCAAAAGCCTTGAATGTTGTTTTCATTTCTATGGTAGTTGAAAACATTTACCCAACTGATGTTTTACTGTAAAATGTTTATGAACAATAATGATTTATTATTTCAATATCTGGTGGTACAGGAATGTGTTTGATCCCCGACAAATGCAAATTTCTGTGCAGGGAAGTGGAGTATATATAAACAGAGAGAGAGGCTATAGGTAATAGTAATATTTTCTTTTGCTGGGAACTGCTTATAAGTTGGATGCTACTGGATACTGATGATTTGATGCTTCTTATGTAGCATTGATCCTATACACATTGATGATCCTCTTTTTCCAACAAATAATGTGGGGAGAAATTGCTTTCGGATACATCAGTGTATCAAGGTCAGGCTGATATTTTGTTTCAATTTATTAGCTTTTGATAAGGAACTGGCCCTGGCATGATTATTGCTGTTTGGGTGTCTTTACATTTATTATTGACGCACTATATGATAAACTTCAATTAGCTTCTAAATGTTTACTCACTTTTGATATATAGCTTCTGAATGTTGAAAAGGTTTTTTTTTTTAGTATTATAATAAATAAAATGTTTCATTTAAGTTCTACTATAGCTTTAAGGAGGAGGAAGGGAGAAAAATACTTACTTTACCTGATTCTGAGAAAAGAATTAGTAGATTGCAGCTTGGTTATCTTTGCAATTAAGGCACATATTGCCCTTTTAGAAACTAATAGTAAGAGAAAAGTTTTGGGAAGCCATTGACATGTTTAGCAAGTAAAGCCTTAGCTAGCTTACTACTCTATGGAATTGTTGACCTAAATACAGATATTAATATCAACTGTGGTACATTGTTAAGCCATAGCTCTGTCAGCATAATCTCTCTGGCATTAATCTCTAACTGTTTAAAGTATGGGATGACAGCTATTGATAGAAGATGCTTTCCTGAAAAATTCGTGTGATCATTACATTTCTCTTTTTTGTCTTATATATAAAATATTTTGTAATGCAGGCATTTTCAGAGGCCTATTCTATACTGGAGAATGAGCTTACCTGCCTATCGAGTAACACCAATTCATGTTTTAACCCACCATGCAGAATGCTTCAAAAAATCATCCCAAGTATCAATTTATCATAGGGGCTTTAGTTGTTTGGGAAATCTTCACTGTCCAGAAGGTATTCTTTTGCCCATGATAGTAATGTTGCTTACTTACAAATATATAATTTTGGCTTATCAGAAATATTCTTATGCTAACAAACATTACTGATGTAAAGCTGAAGTCTTCACACAATGGGAGCATTTGGACTTGATTGTTCACTGAAAGTTCTTGGGAATGGGCTCGAAGGTGATCATTTTTCTGTTACGCCAACCCCAGGATTGACTCGAAGGTAGGAAAAATTTCATAGAGATTTTGATTTTAATTTGCTGTTCCTTTGAGATTCAATGAAATTTTTTTCTTATTCAGGAGAAATTTTTAAAAGCAAATTTTTCCTTTGCATCAATTTTTTTGCAACTTCTAAAACGATAATCTAGATCCGTAAAGAGAAATTTTTGGTGTTTGTGGGAGATAAAACAGCCGTACTCAACTTTTGGCATGTTGCACTGCAGCTTAATCTTGCAATTGATCATTACAAGTGAAGGATGATCCAGTTTAATGGTAAAAAAATTGCTACATCATGTAAGTAGGCACTATTCCTTTGGAGATTCCTTATAATCAAAATGTTAAAGATCCAATGCTACATCAAGCATTTTTAAATTTATGTTTCTTGGTGACATTTCAATTAAATGGAATTTAGAATATCCCTAACTTATAGTATCATTGCTAGTGTTATGACAATGTGTACATCATACTTTTATGTGCCTTGTTTGAACTTTTGATGCATTTGTTTTTTAGTGGAGCTAGGGTGGTTGCTTGTGGAGTACGTCCATGCTTTGGGTTTGGGCTGCCTTTCTTCATTATTTTGTACTTGTCAATTCAAGTTCCTCCATGGATCTCATTTTAGTAATTTAAGTTATATCTTGATTCGTGTTGCATTTTTCTGAAAGTGTAGTTGATTGTGCTGGCAAATTTGAGCATGACAGTTTTTTGTCCCTCCCTCCAACCAGAATTATTATTTTCCGAGTGCTGCTTTATTTTGCCGTGGTGCATATTCTGTCACATTAGATGTTTATTCGGAGTATATGATATTGATAAAAATAACTCATATAAGTGTTTTTATTTTTTAGTTGTTACCATTTTGTATCATCTAGTGCATTTTGAGCAAATAATTGGAATAGAAAAAGGGTTTCCGTTATTTCTTATTTTCCTGTGTGTTTCAGGACGTCAACACGTACGTGGCCCAGAATACAGATAGTCTGCCGAGTTCATATTTTGAGCTGAGCTGATTGTCGAGTTCAAAGTGTGCAAAGCATTGCAAGTTCGTTTGTATGAGATGCTATTATTATTATGAAGGTATGCAATTATGTTCTGTTATATAGACTTTTATTCTCCATGCTTTTCCATTGCTCTCTGTTTGTCTTATAAGCTATAGGTTATTGCTGTCATTAAGGATGCATGCTTGATTGTATGGTACAGAATTAAGAGGGCTGGAGTTTGTTCGCTGCCTCCCACGTGGATGAACAACCCTGTACCTTGGTAGCAGGTTTGCCACAAAAAGGGAGAAGGGAAAGACAAAAATGCATCAAAATTGGTTATTTCTACGGATAAAGTATGCAACGGTTACGGCTATTTGGCAGCTGATCGGAAAGGGTGGTCTGAGTATCATCGAATAATATGTTGTGACCATAGCAATTCCTTATTATAATGGTCGTGCTCCTAAGGCGTAAATGCAGAGTTTACCTTGAAATATAATATTATAACGGTCGTGCTCCCTAAGTTTGCGCAGTCATTTGATACGGGGAGAAGACAGACTCCAATCAATAGTATCTTCACTTACATTAAGTATTATAATTTAACAACAATATAGTAAACTAAAACTTCAGATATATATATATTTTGACCCAAATCCAAGCGTAAGATGGATTTGCTTCATTAATTTCACTCATGGTACTAGTCAGATAAGATAAATCTTATGAGATTTTTTAACAAGCTTACATGATAATGATATTGAGGACTTGAAGAAGTAAGATTTTAGATCGGCAGTCTCCTTTCTTCCTCCATCAAGCGGCGGTTTAGTAGCAATGTTCGACTCAATAGCGATTTCCATATTTGGAACATAAGAAAAATAGTATGGTAAAACCATATCAAGAGTTCTGAATAGCAATTTTTAACAGCCCTGAAAAAGCAAATAATCCAGAGGGCGAAACAAAGCCACCCGATAAGCGGGACGAGGATTAAAAGAAGCGAAACTGATGCAAGAGCTCCAGAGAATTGACTAATGGCGTTGGCAATGAGATGGGAACTTGTGCTTGTAGTTGAGAGATTCATTTTAGTGACCAATGCAACAACATAAACGCAGAGATTAACAAAAAAGGTTAACATATGGTAATAGTGAGCGTCAAAAGTTTGGAGGAGGCTGCATGATGTATTAATGATAAGCACAATTACAGCATGGAACTTGATTGAGCAATTTTGTCCTTCCTCGTTTTCTCTGTGGACGGGAAAAAATGAGATGTACTTAGTGAAGCAAAAATCATGCTTTGAGACTGAGGATTATGATTAAAACACCTGAAAGATTGTTTGTTATTATTGGGAAAAAAGAAAAAGTTATAGCAAAGAGCAAAGGCGTGAACTCTAACGTAGTAGTAACTATATATGTAATAAGGATGCTGAAATTGCTAATAGCCACTCACCTTTGGGAGTGATGGTGGGTTGAGTAGTTGTTGCCCATTTTCACTCATGATTTTCCTCCGACATCTGCCGACCCCTTTATATACTGACCTTGCGGCACGAACCCGAATGGTCACCCCGTGTTCGGAACCCAAAGTGTGGCCGACAAGATGTGGGCAACTTTTCACATCAGACCGTGCGTTGCTGACGGATCTCAATATTCCTCTCTTTTTGCTTTAATACTTTTTTCCTTTTTCTATGACAGTGTGCACTCTGCGTGGTTAAATGAGGAAGCTTTTTTGGGGTTTCTTTTTAGTTATGTAATAAATTTATTTAAGGTGAACAAGAAATCACACCCGGTCAATTTTCCATTTTCTTCGTCAATGGATGGGGGTCTTACGTTGGCATGGAAGTGGGGTTAATTTGCCAAAAAATATACACCAACAATGGAAGAAAAGAAAAAAAATAGTAGTTTAATTGTAGACAATGATTTCATCATGAACTTGTTTATTCTTTAATTGTGCCCTATTCATCAGAAACCCTTGTTTGATGGACCTTTATCCAGCCTCTGTGTAATATCACCTATAATTACTTATTCCACATTTAATTCACCTTGGTATAACATCTTCAAAAGCAGAGAAATTTGTGAGTAGTGCACATTTTAATGTCATCTTACTTGCAATAATTGATAATAATATGCATGCTAATATTTTTAAATTAAAATTGATGCCTAGCTAAAAATTGAAGACATTGTTCAGTTTTCAATTCTAAAGTACTTGAAAGAGACAAGAGCACTAACCTTGGCCGGATTTGAGTTCGGTTGGCTTTAGAAAGGGCGGTTAACCGACTTACTCAACTTAGAGAGAGTTTTAAAATTGTTTAATGGGTAGCCAAAGTCTCTTTCTCTCCAGTTGAACAAAAAATAACGATAAGAAAAGGAGAAAATGGTCCGAATAGACAGATAAGATCAAGAGCAAAAATTATTTACATAAAAAAATCACAAGCAGCATGTTTGGTTTACCGCAAAAATGAGATAGGAATAGAATAGTCATTTTCTAGGAATAGAATAAAAAAAGAATAATTATTACGTAGATTGATTTATGAGAATGAAATAAGATATAAATTGCTATTATTATTTATTTCATTTTTTAGTTAGCATGAATAATTTTAAGAATCGCTAAAGAATAATGGATAAATGATAAAAATACTTATTATTAAAAATTAAAAATTTTTAATTAAAAAATAAAAATACTATGATGAGAAAAAAAATACTTTTTATTAAAATTAAAAACTTTATTTTGTTAAAAGATAAAAATATTCTAGGTAATAAAATCAAAATACCTTTTACTATAATTAAATAATATTTTCATCAAAATACAAACATATTTTTATTATAATTTAATAATATTTTGTATTACAACATAATTAAATCTTTTATTATAATTATAATATTTAATATTAAAAAAATTCTTTATTAAATTTAAATAATACTAAATAATATTTTTTATTACATTTATTATATTCAAGTAATAATATTAAATAATATTTTTTATAATATTCACTATAGTTAAATAATATTAATATATTAAGTAATATTTAAATATTTTTATTTCCTTTTTTTCTGAAAATGAAGTAAAAAATTTTATGTTTTTTGTGCTTAAGAGAGAGGAGTGACGAAGAGAGAGAAAAACAAGATTTAGTATTATTTTATAAAGTAATTTTTTAAATTGTAAAAGAGTATTTACCTAATCAACTTTTTTTCTTATGCTAAACAATTCAAAAATAGTTATTAACAAGAGGCTTTGGTAATGATTATTCAGGGTTCTATTGAAATGATTATTTTAAAAAATAGTCATTCCATTTGAATTAAATGTAACTTTATCTCAAAAATAAAAATAGAGAGAAATGATTATTCTATTTCCTTCAACCAAACACGTCTTAAGAGAAAAGTGACGAGCAAAAGCAAAGGAAAATTTTCTTTTAACCTTATCTATTTCTAGACTTCATTTTTTATCTTCTTTGGTTCAAATTTGTTTAGGTTTAACAACTTTTTAAATTATATATATATATTAATTTATCATTTATACAAATAAATATTTTGGTGTCTCATTTACCTTTCGCTACTGGGTATAAAGAAAATTCGAATACAAAGAGAGAAACTTCCCTTCTGATAGCCATTCCCTTCTGCCTCTTAGCACCAAGGATTCATTTTTACTTTGTCCTTTAAACACTTGAGCAATCGTTGATGTCATTAAACTTGGCTGCTTAACCGTCTGTCTGGTGCAATAAATAAAGTACTTGGAAAAATCTTGACTTTGCTCGATCTAGTGCGTGTTAACTGTTAAGTATTAGGATACCCCCTCTAGGCCCATTTTCAGAAATTAACACCGTATTTGCTTTAGAGTCTAGACCCAAACCAAGAGTTATGTTTAAAATACTTCGTTAGTATTCCTTCGAATTTTGATCGTGTCTAAGAAACCAGCCAAGCCCATATAATTTCAAGCTCACGGCCTGTCGCCTGTAATCCAGAGTGCAGACAGCTTTTCATTCTTTTTTCTTTTGGAATAAGGGGAGATAGGGAATGCCTATTACTGGCACAGGCAGCAAAGTGCACTTTCTAAAGGGGATGTCCAATCCATAGGGCCCAACTGTCAAGGCCCATGTTCTAGGTCTTTGATTTTGCAGCTTCTAAAGACTAAATCTATATCCTTCATGAAATTGATGGTGTTTGTGGAAGATATTACGGCCTTACTCAACTTTTGGCTGCTGTATGGTTCGACCTTGGTCTATGTAAGACTGAAATGGTGAACATGTAAGCAGGCACTACTCTTTTGGAAATCTTTAATTATCGAAATGTTAAAGATCCCATGCCAGATCTTGCAACCATTTTTGAAATTTATGGTTCTGTTATATAGACATTTTTCCCCCATGCTCTTGCCTTGCTCTCTGTCTTTAGGCTAAATGTTATTGCTGTCATTAAAAGTGGATACTTGCATATATATATATGGTAGAGAATCAGAGGCTGGAGTGTGTGCATCTGCTTCCATCCAGTAACAACAACCCTGTACCACGGTAGCCGGTTTGCAACCAAAAAGGGAAAAGGGAAAGGCAAAAATGCATAAAAATTGGTTACTTCTACTAGTATACACAAATTACATCAATTTTGCAGCTGATCAGAAGGGTGGTCTGAGTACCATGGAATAACATGTTGTAACCATTGCAATACCCTATCAGAACCACATTGTTCTGCTGGCTTTGTCTTTGTTTTTTCTTTTAATAGGCATCTTCTGGTTTGTCCATATAGAATTGGTATATCGGTATGCCCTTAACCATGAACAAATAATCAGGGATATGATTTTCTAATTAGAAGAAGGCAACACTTTTTTTCTGTTCTATGGTTCATTAGTTGTGGTAGGAAAATCCTAATGTATGCAGCTCTTTTTTTTTTTTTGAAAAGTGAATTTTATTGATCACGACTTTAATGCCATTTCGAGTGATCATAAGCACTTCAAAAGACTTGTTGTGGTATTAAAACTGTAAGTTTAAAAACAATAGTCTGCTACTCAAGAGAATGGTAGCATTATCAAAAAGCAGAACCTAAAGAACTCTAAACGATACAACATAGAGCATGATATTCATAGTCAGGGGTAGAGCTAGTCATTTTTATTAGAAGAGTCAAAGATGAAGAGGAATAATGTATAAAATATAAATAATTAAATACGACATACAAGATTAATAATTTTCTTTTATATAATTAATATTATCTAAAAACTAAATACTCAAAGATAATTTCTTTTCGACGAAATATAAAACAGAAAACATATAAAAAATATCTTATATAACCAAGATTAATAAAAATTGATATATTGGTGAAATCTTAAGCAACAATCAATAATGCAATGCTAATTTTAAGCAACAAACAATAATACAACGTTACAATGTATATTTAAGAATTATATAATAATTCTTTAATTTTTAAAGACTAAAAACATTGAGAACATATAACAAAAAAAAAACATAACAAGTAAAAGATAGAACTACATAATAAAAAAGAAAAAAGAAGAATATAGTAGATGACTCATAAAAATTTAAAAAAGAAATTTATAGAAACTTAAAACATATGATTAAATAGAATGTAATTGAAAAAAATAAATAATAACAATAATAATAATATAAATAGAAAAAGGAAGATAAAAAAAACTTTAGTTTTTTGTACTTTTACATTGAAAAGACAAAAGAAAAGAGAAAGAGATGGAAAGAGATGTGAAGAAATTTAAAAGGGAAAAATTTAAGAATTAAGATAAAGTTAAATAGATTTATAAGATCATTTATTTTTTTTGTATTAATAATTTAATAAAAAATTATTTTAGAGATTCATTAAAAAATATATAAAATTTATTGTATTAATAATTTAATAAAAAATTATTTTGAGATCTATTAAAATATATATTTAATATATAAAAATTTTTCGAATTTTTGGAGACCGTTTGTAACGGGACGCGCCGCCCCTGTTCATAGTCATTGCAAAAGATTCGCTACGTACAGCAACTTTGCTACGTTAAACAGAAACAGAAGACTTCACGGGAAGCAGCCAAACCTAACTGGCATTAGGAATAGATAAACCTAACAAAACGGAGAGAGCGTTGAAATCTCAAGCAGCCCTCTTGTGATGGAGTAAGAGAAGCAGCATCTCAGTCCTTCAGGGGCAAGACTCGCTACAACAGCTTCCAAGTCTTCCACGAAACAGCATCAAGAGAAGCCCACAGAGAAGCGATCGTGAAGAGCGCACTTTGCAGTGAAGGACCTAGAAATCATACGAAGAATTCCTCTCAAGCAGTGAACCAGACCACCCCAGACTAGGACCATCAAGAAGCACCAAAAGGGTCATCAGCCAAGCCACATGCAAGGAAGACACCAAGGCTCAGGAAGAAAAGTCATTGTCACCGCAGTCCAAGGAATCGAGATCAAGCAGACAAGGAAACATACCACGCACCCTCGAAACAGTGAAGATCCGAACCTTCACTGAAGCATCCACACCTCTCCTCAAAAAGCATAAACCAACAAAACATCAAACCCCAAAAAACCTCTACCCACTCTCAATCCCAGGAGTTGACAAGGGCACAAACCGCAAAACCCAAACCAAAAGGATCAAAACAGACCCAACAACCACAAAAAAAAAAAAAAAAAACAGCTCTCCAAAAACCCCCCTTCCCCGCCCCTCTCCTCCTTCAGGCACTCAACGTATCATCCCAAACCAAAAATGTGACAGTGGCATCCTGAAACTAACCCGCCTAAGCTAAATCAGCCCACAACTGGTAAGACAAACAAGGAAGAACTTCACCAGAAATGGAGCTCAGACTAACAGTGTAAAAAACCAAGGCAAGAGTGTCAGTTAACAATAACTCAAAATAACAGCTCTCCTTTAGTTCTGAGGAAATCGTGAGAATTGACCTTCATAGTAAAAATATTTAAAAAATGACCATTTTTATAATTTTAATTATTTTTAGACAATTTTTGACAAGATTTGATAATAATACCTTTTAAATAATTTCAAGTAAATTAAAATAGTTTCAATTTTGTCTATTCTGTCATCTAGATAAAAATTTTAAAATTAAATCTTTTTTTCTCTCTCTACTCAAATACTATTTATCTTACCATCCAAAGAGTAGAGATGACATCAAGCTATTTCTTATTTTATTTTACTTTTTTAGATGGTAGATCTTAGTGTTCTAAAAGGCGATGAACATCGATTTTATTCAGGAATTTTAATTTTTTATGGGAGTTTAAGTTGAAATTGTTCAAGGAATATTTTGTAAAGAGAGTATATTTTGTTTTTGCATTAGGGGAGTGAGATATATTTTGTCTTAGAGGATTATGGAGTTTTGTAACTTATCTTTTATGAAATGCACAATTTTATGGTTTAGCAAAAAAAAAATTATTTTAGAATTTTGAGTTTATTGGTTTATTCATAAAACCCTAAAGTTGAGAAGTTGAAATTGATTAGACTTGTTTTTAAGTATTATGTGACTAGTTTTTAAGTATTGCGTGACTGATTTTTAGGCATTACGTAATTAGTTTTAGGTATTGCGTGATTATTTTTAGGCATTGCGTGACTGATTTTTAAGAAATGCCTAAGTCTTACTATGTATCAGAAGCTAGTCACGTAATGTCTTACTAACAAGTCACGTAACGTCTTACTAACAAGTTACGCAATGCCTATCAACTAGTTTCGCGGGTAGGCAAAAAAATAAAAAAACAAGAAAGAAAGATAGAGGTAAAAAAAAATCGAGCACAAATCTTAGTCTTGTTATTCAAGCAACCGGAAAATACCCAATAAATCACAAAATAAAAAAACCTAGAAATGTAGCAGCAAAAACCTCAATCCATAATCAGAAAAAATAAAAAAATAAATGAAGAAAAAAGAAACAAAAATGAGAGAGACAGTGAGTAGTTAAGGGTCTTTGGTTTGAGTTTCTTCTTGAGGGAGAGGCTGAAAGTTTTGGGGTGGAATCTTTGAAGTCATGATTAGTTCAATGCCTTGTAATGATAGATCACACAACCTAATAAGGATGAATTGGACCAATTGAAGTACCCTTTTAGCTTACAATTCTCCTCAGCACACAAAGAAAGGGTCGAATTAACAAGTTTAGTGACGCACGTAGATTGTACAAACTCGTGCTGGAACGTTGCCTGATGTGGGTTCTTGGCGTGCACTACCCACTCCTAACTGGTGCTAGGCAGCCTAACTGTTGGGGGTAGCTTTCTATGGGCCAAAACCTTCTTTGGTAAAGGTTATCTCTGGGCTCTTTTTGCATTAGGGACAGCTGACCGGTTAGCAAAGGAAGAGTGGGAGAGAAGGAGAAAAGGCAACTGGAGGGTTTAGAGAGAAAGGAGAGGATCAGTGACATTAGAGAGAGAAAGTGAGAGAGGAAACTGAAGAGAGAGAAAAAAAACAAGCCTATGAACTAGTCATATAATGCCCAAAGTTAGTCACGCAATGTTCAAAATCAATAACGTAATGCTTAAAAACTAGTCACGTAATATTCAAAAACTATCAAAACTACTGAATTTCATTCAACAAGATCAACAATTTCAAATGATATACCATATTCCATTTAACAACAAAATTAACGAATATGCCTACTTGATAAAAAATATTCAAAATGTTCAAAGGTTTTTCTTTATATATAAAAAATCACTCAAAAATATTTAAAAATGGTCAAAACACTTAAAAGTTTTTTTCATGTATCAAAAACTACTCAAAAATGCTCAAAATGTTTTCCTTTCTGGTAAAGAATACTCCAGAGATGAATAGTCTGGTGAGAAAAGCTCAAAAAAATATGAGTTTGTTTGAAGTACAAAACTAAACATACTTGACCCGTTAATAGATTTGGGGTTGAGATGCAGAGCTAAATAAATGAGTTGATTTCATTAAGGGTAATTTTATCTAAATTTTAATTCTCTTGGCTAAAAATAATTAAAATTATAAAGAGGTCTATTGTCAAAAACGCCTTATGTATGAGGCTCATTTAAAAAATGAATTTTTAGTTTTTTGTTAGGATAATCTTGAATTATAGTATGATTAAGATTGTTTAATTCTAATTAAACTAGTATACTTTGTCAAGATAGTTTTTAAATTTAGTTAGAACAAAATAACATATCAGATAAAATTATTGTATTTGGCACTATAAAAAGATCTTATGGAGTTAAAGAATTATCATCACTTAGATTTAGAGAGAGAGTGATTTAGGTGTACGTGGGATGAGGGTTGTGAATTTGAGATTGTTATTATAATCTTTTAATTTTTCTCTTAGTGGATTTTTTTTCTGTTGCTGTGCCCGTGGACGTAGGTTATCAAAAGATCGAACCACATAAATTCTTGTGTTCTTGTGGGTATGCTTGATTTCTTTCTTTCTTTATTCTATTGATTGGATAAAATTTTGAGCAATTCTTTAAAATAATTCTACAATTTCCACAGCAGTTTTCATAGGAACATAAACTTACGTAAATCCTGGAATCTTTCATGATTCATGCTCTCTTTATTCAGCAATGGTTGTGCTCCCAAAGCGTTAATATAGAGTTTATCTTGATAAATGATAATATAAAAGTTTTGTAAAACCAATTGATATTGGAAAAAAAAAAAAGGGCTCAACACTCTAAATTAAATATTAACATTTAACAACAATTTATTATCTTTCATGTAAAGAGAAAAAAAAAAACAAACAATATATGAGAACTAAAAATTGATATTTATCTAGACTCAAATCTAATTGTTGAGTTGAATTTGGTTCGTTAACAATCGATGATTCACGAATCTGAATACCAATAAAGGGTTTTCCTCCTTTGTCATATGGTGACTCAGTACTGATTCAACGTTATTTCTGGACTAAGTTTTCCTACTAACATCTTATAAACATCAGGCAGTCCCCTGTTTGCTGCACAAAGTGGGAGCCTTCGCTAGTCACATATCCTCCGACTGAGAAAGCTGGTGATAAGTTCTTGGAAAAATCATCTGAAAAATTTGAAACTCTATGTTCTGACAGCAGAGGCTTCGGCATCTTACAGATGCAACGAATCAGTTGCCAGTCGATGATCTATTAATCTGAATCTGATGTAAGAACTTAAATAAGATTGATTTTAGACTGACAGACTCCTTCCTGCACCAGTCAAGTGGCCATTCATCAACGATTTCCATATTCTAAACATACGGAATTTAGCACGGTTAAAGCGTCTTAAGAGTTGTGTAGAGTGCTTTTTAACAGTGTTCACAAAACAAACTACCCAAAGGGTGAAACTAAGCCACCCGATAAGTGGGACGACGATTAAAAGAATCGGGATTGGTACAAGAGATAGGGAGAATTGACCAATGGCATTGAGAATGAGATGGTAACTTGCTGGGGAATTAATTTTGATGACCTTTACCAAAACCCATATGAAAAGAGTAATAGAGAAGGCCAACATATGGTGATGGTGCGTGTCGAAGGGAGACTCTTCTCTTCCGTGGTATTTTATCTGGAGAAGTGTACATGCTGTACTGGTGATGAACATTACAACGTAGGAAAAATTTCCTACTTGCTCGTTTTCTCTGTCAACAAGTAAAAAAATGAGTTACATTTAACGAGAAACAGGTTTTATGATTAAAACGCCGCAAGATTATAATAGCAATTCATAAGAATGCTGAATTGCTAGCATATAAGAAGCAGTTACAATTATCAAACATGATATCTAAGACTAACTTTAATGGTAATATGTGAGAAATCTTCTCAACTGAATTAAGTAATAATAAGACAGTGATACACTCAAAACTTAAACTTGGCATACTTCTAGGTTCTACTGAATTACTCTTCACATAAGAATATGACTCAGGCATTGAAATTAATTTTCATATAGACGGAAACAGACCTTGCGGGGTGCTGGTTGGTTGAATGGATGCACATATTCCCTGGATTCTCTGTCTTGCTTGGTACCGGGGGATAGAGAAGAGGGTATATATAGAGAATTATTGGGAATAGGATTACAGGAACAAAGGCTAGTAAAGTTCATAGTTTCTCAACCATAATTAGAAATTCAACGCACAACCTATGACAAAATTAAAGTTACTGGGCATTTTGCTTCTAAAACCCACCAAAAAAAGAAAATCCCAATACTGAATATTTTACACAACCCAGAAGAAAAAAAAAACTTAGGACTAATTACAGTAATTGTCGTATTATTGGAAAAATGAAACTTAGTGGTCCCAATAATCTAGAAAATTAAAACAGGAAGCTTCCTTTCAATCAAGGTAAAGCTTCCTGTTATTTAAAGGAAAATAACTCATGAAGAATAATTAAAGCTCAATTTAGCTAATACTTTTGTTACTTACTTCTTGTTATTTATTTTTTATCATTCTGAAAATTTGTTATAAAACTAAAATAGAGTAAAATTGACAAATAATTAAAAGAATAACACCAACTATAATAGTTTATATAAAATTAAAATCAGGCATTTATCATCTAAAAAATTATATATGTTGTACTATATATTTTAATAAATAACTAATCAAAAACTTAAAATTGAAAAAATATAACCAAATGGAACTTAAATTTTTAAATTAAAAGTGATGCCTAGTTGAAATTTGAAGTAGGGTTTGTTCACCATGCTTCATTATTCTATTTCTTAAGAATTTGAGAGAGACATAGCGCGTTGAATGGTTTCAATGGGAACTGTTTACGGCATTGTACTGTTCGTGGTCATGAGATTTAAGCTTAAGACTGGAGTACTGAGCCAATGGACGCACCTTTTCGGTTCTTATTTTCCTTTGAATTTTTTTCTTGACAATCATTTATGGTGGTTGGTTTCTGCAGAACTTTGAGAGGGCATAAGGAAACGCGTTTGTCTCTTTAGCAAAAAGACAAACCCAAATTCCCCATGCTTATGTCCTTGTAGCATTTGACTATTTAGCAATAATTTGTGTTTACTCAGAAAATTCTTTGAGTCGACCAATGCCAACCAGACGGCGATGTGTTTCTTTGGAAAAAAAAAATTATTTTTTAGCAAACACGTCGCCATTTGGACAACATTAATTTGTTAAGGAAGATTATTTTATTTAAACAATTTAATTATTTTTCAAATGTAACTATAGCAATACGATGCAAGAACCACATAATTGTTCTCCTGCCTTTTCTTTGTTTTTTCTTTAAATAGGCAACATGATACACTCTTTAAGTCTTAACCATGCGCAAACAATCATGAATATGTTTTTTTAATTAGAAAAAGAGAACACTTTTGTTCTGTTCTATTATTCATTAGTTGTGATAAAAAAATCCTTATGCATGCAGCTTTTGTTTAGTTGTGATGGGAAAATACTTAAGTAAACCCGGAACGTTCTTTTTTCTAAAAAAAAAAAAAATTGAACTTGAGTCGAAAATTTTCATATGGCACCATGGGGAAACAGTGACGCTGTGACCTGCCCATGACATCTACAGACATACGCTTTGGTTGTTTCTATGGATAGTGACTCTGGACATCACACTTCACACTAATACAAAAAGATTACACTATGAAGATGCCGCCATATTTCAATTATCACAGCAACACAAACCATATACCAACTGCGGGGTTGGCTATCTGTTATGTTCAGAAATTACGCCCTCCACTACATGTAAATACGGTTTGCCAGCAGAATTCACTGTCCAAAAATTTCTGATATTGACTTGTTGATGACTTGGAACTGTTCTTCCCGATAAGGTTTGAACAAGAACGATGAAAACAGTATTCCAATAACTTCTAGCACATTGGGAATGAGGGGCAATTTGTCCACAGCCTGACACCAGATTTGTTGATGCCTATAGGGCCTATATAGCTGCAAAGCCCGGTTCAATGAGACCTACCCTATCTTCATTCGATGTATCCCGAACATTTTGAGCGGACTTGACGATATTAAGTGAGGTGAAACCATGGGCGGACTCATGCATATGTGAGTGACATCACATGACACCATTTAATTAAAAAAATATTTGTTTATTATATTATTTTTTAAATTTTTATATATTTAATAATACTATGAATTCTTTTTTTTTTTACAATTTTGTAAGAAATGGGACCAAAAAGCAGATTTTATTAAAATTTTATAAATTAATAATATTTAAATATTTTTTAAAATATTTAAATATTATCAAAAAGTAAATTTTATCAAAAAAATAATTTATATATTAATATTTAAGTTTTACATGAAAAGATTAAAAAATTTTCTTTTATAATTTAAGATTTTATTTAAAAAATTAAAATCTAAACTACCCTCCCTCTTCAAAAATTCTAATTTTACTCTTGAGACCTATTGTGACTTTCTTCTTTTCGATCATTAACTATGTTTTTCATTCTCTTAAAACAACTCAACTAGACTTTTATTGTAAGAAATTTTCAATTTAAGTTAAGTTTTTAAATTTTTCATATCTAAATATTTTTTGATTAATTTGATAGTGTGGATTCATAATTATAAGCTCGAAATAATTAATCTTTCTTATTTTGATTTATTTTGTAGATAGGGATTATTTGATTTTTGTATTTAACTTTATGTGGTTTGTATATTGTTATATTTAGTTTTGATCAATGAATATAAAATTGTCATATTATTAGTTGTTGAACTTGATAATTTACTATGTAAGATCATATTTTATTTTATTTTAATATTTTAATTTATGCTAATGAATAGTAATTTTTAACAAGTTTTTATAATTTTAAATAAATAAACAATGTAAAGATATTTTAAAAGAAAAGAAATTACCTCACAAGAATTAGATTCCGAGTAACAACAACAACAAAATTCTACTAATGATTGTAGCCAACAATCATCTAAGTAAAGTCGTGTTGAATTTAATTTAAGTACTCTTCCAACAGATTTTGGATTAATGAAAAAAATTTCTAAGTATCATCCTAATGATCAAGATAAAATTAGAAGAGCATATTTTAGAAAGGGTCATTGATATTATCATACAATGTTTTCAAAATATGAAAAGTTATAGTAAATAATTATATTTTTTAAAAATATTTTTACTTTGAAGTATTAAATAAATGTATTAAATTTATATTTTTTAATTTAATGTTAAAAATTTTACTTTATAAATTTTAACATATTTATTTTTTAATTATTATTTCAATTATAACACTACTTGGAAAAATTCCTGAATCCGTTCCTAGGTGGAAGAGTCAGAGCTTCCTCCTGTAGCCTTTACAACTAAAGCACAATTTTGTCTCTCTGCTAAAAAGGGGAATCATGAAACAAGGGGAAAGAGTGAACCACCCAAAACATGGAATATTGCAACTAATAGAACCTGATTACCAGAGCATTTTTAGTTTTGAATCCAAAAAGGTTTCTGTCAACATGAAACAGAACCAAAAACAAACTATATTCTGCCCGAAGGATAAGTCCTAAAGACATTTTTACTAATTAGAAGTAATTGTTCTCTACCTACAACCGCAACTGTCCTGAGATTGACACACATGAATCCCATTAACAATAATATTTAATATCGGATAAATTAGAAGTAAGCCCGGAGCCTTTAAAATCGGATAAATTAATAAGGCTCCAAATAATAATATTTTATTTTTCTATTGAGTACTACTATCTCACAATAATATATTATTTATCACAAAGAATAACAAAATACATTAAAACTAAAATTTGATATTTATCTTGACTCAAATATAAGTGTCAAGATGAATTTGCCTCATTGATTTTACCAATGGTTCTGGTAAAAAGAAGAGATTGGGAATCTGGTATTGAAAAGAGTCTTTTTCCAATTCAGATCAAGACTTACTATGGCATTCTAGCTTTTCGATCAATAATATTATCACTTTTCAAAACAAAAAATCTTAATTAGGTAATTAAATGAACCCTGTTCATTCTAAATAAAATTGTTTAACCCTTAGCCAAAGTCTCTCTCTCTCTCTCTCTCTCTCTCTGTGTTGGAGGAGAAACTCTTTCTCTCCAGTCAAAGAAAAAAAAAAAAAGAGAGAACAAAAGGAAAGGCGGTTTACAGAAAGAAAACATTAGGTGGGAAAGTGGTGAGTAAAAGGTTTATTTGGATTTAGTTTTGCATTGATAAAATTAAAAGGTCAAAAGCTTGCTTTGATACGCTAGCAAAGGAAATTGATCTTTTACTTTTATTATTGACCCCCTATATGATAAACTTCAATTAGCTTCTAAATGTTGACTCACTTTTGATATACAGCTTCTGAATGTTGAAAAGTATTTATTTTAGTATTATAATAAATAAAATGTTTCATTTAAGTTTTACTATAGCTTTAAGGAGGAGGAAGGGAGAACAATACTTATTTTACCCGCTTCTGAGAAAAGAATTAGTAGATTGCAGCTTGATTATCTTTGCAATTAAGGCACATATTGGCCTTTTAGAAACTAGTAGCAAGAGAAAAGTTTTAGGAAGCCATTGACACGTTTAGCAAGTAAAGCCTTAGCTAGCTTACTACTCTATGGAATTGTTGACCTAAATACAGATTTTAATATCAACTGTGGTACATTGTTAAGCCATATCTCTGTCAGCATAATCTTTCTGGTAGCGTTAATCTCTAACTGTTTAAATTATGGGATGACAACTATTAATAGAAGATGCTTTCCTGAAAATTTTGTGTGATCATTACATTTCTCTTTTTTGTCATATATAAAATATTTTGTGATGCAGGCATTTTCAGAGGCCTATTCTATACTGGAGAATGAGCTTACCTGCCTATCGAGTAACACCAATTCATGTTTTAACCCACCATACAGAATGCTTCAAAAAATCATCCCAAGCATCAATTTATCATAGGGGCTTTAGTTGTTTGGGAAATCTTCACTGTCCAGAAGGTGTTCTTTTGCCCATGATAATAATGTTGCTTAGTTGCAAATATATAATTTTGGGTTTTCAGAAGTATTCTTATGCTAACAAACATTACTGATGTAAAGCTGAAGTCTTAACACAATGGGAGCATTGGGACTTGATTGTTCACTGAACGTTCTTGGGAATGGGCTCTAAGGTGATCATTTTTCTGTTACGCCACCCCCGGGATTGACTCGAAGGTAGGAAAAATTTCATAGAGATTTTGATTTTAATTTGCTGTTCCTTTGAGATTCACTGAAATTTTTTTTCTTATTCAGGAGAAATTTTTAAAAGCAAAATTTTCCTTTGCATCAATTTTTTTGCAACTTCTAAAAAGAAAATCTAGATCCGTAAAGAGAAATTTATGGTGTTTGTGGGAGATAAAACAGCCGTACTCAACTTTTGGCATGTTGCACTGCAGCTTAATCTTGCAATTGATCATTACAAGTGAAGGATGATCCAGTTTCATGGTAAAAAGACTGCTACATCATGTAAATAGGCACTATTATTTTGGAGATTCTTTATAATCAAAATGTTAAAGATCCAATGCTACATCAAGCGATCATTTTTAAATTTATGTTTCTTCGTGACAATTCAATTAAATGGAACTTAGAATATCCCTAACTTATAGTATCATTGCTAGTGTTATGACAGTGTGTACGTCATACTTTTATGTGCCTTGTTTGAACTTTTGATGTATTTGTTTTTAAGTGGAGCTAGGGTGGTAGCTTGTGGAGTATGTCCATGCTTTGGGCTTGGGCTGCCGTTTTTCATTATTTTGTACTTGTCAATTCAAGTTCCTCGAAGGATCTCATTTTGGTAATTTAAGTTATATCTTGATTCTTGTTGCATTTTTCTGAAAGTATAGTTGATTGAGCTGGGAAATTTGAGCATGACAGTTTTTTGTCCCTCCCTCCAACCAGAATTATTATTTTGCAAGTGCTGCTTTATTTTGCTGTGGTGCATATTCTGTCACATTAGATGTTTATACGGAGTATATGATAAGAATAACTCATATAAGTGCTTCTATTTTTTACTTGACACCATTTTTGTATCATCTAGTGCATTTTGAGCACATGATTGGAATGAAAAAGGGGTTTCCATTATTTCTTATTTTCCTTTGTATTTCAGGATGTCAACACGTACGTGGCACAGAATACAGATAGTCTGCCGCGTTCATATTTTGAGCTGAGCTGATTGTCGAGTCGAAGTGTGCAAAGCATTGCAAGTTCGTTTGTATGAGATGCTGTTACCATTATGAAGGTACGCAATTATGTTCTGTTATGTAGACTTTTATTCCCTATGCTCTTCCATTGCTCTCTGTTTGTCTTATAAGCTACAGGTTATTGCTGTCGTTAAGGATGCATGCTTGATTGTATGGTAGAGAGTTAAGAGGGCTGCAGTGTTTTCGCTGCCTCCTACGTGGATGAACAACCCTGTACATTGGTAGCAGGTTTGCCACCAAAAGGGAGAAGGGAAAGACAAAAATGCGTCAAAATTGGTTATTTCTACTGATAAAGTATACGGTAGTTACGTCTATTTGGCAGCTGATCTGAAAGGGTGGTCTGAGTATCATCGAATAATATGTTGTGACCATAACAATTCCTTATTATAATGGTCGTGCTCCTAAGGCGTAAATACAGAGTTTATCTTGAAATATAATATTATAATGATCGTGCTCCCTAAGTTTGTGCAGTCATTTGATATGGGGAGAAGTAGGACTCCAATCAATAGTATCTTCATTTACATTAAGTACTATAATTTAACAACAATAGAGTAAACTAAAACTTCAGATACATATATATTTTGAGCCAAATCCAAGTGTAAGATTTGTTTTATCAATTTCACTCGTGGTACTAGTAAGATAAGACAAATCTTATGAGATTTTTTAACAGACGCTGATCCATGAAAATGATATTGAGGACCTGAAGAATAAGCTTTTAGATTGGCAGTCTTCTTTCTTCCTCCATCAAGCGGTGGTTTAGTAGCAATTTTCGACTCAATAGCGTTTTCCATATTTGGAACATAAGAAAAATAGTATGGTAAAACCATATCAAGAGTTCTGAATAGCAAATTTTAACAGCCCTGAAAAAGCAAATAATCCAGAGGGTGAAGCAAAGCCACCCAATAAGCGGGACGAGGATTAAAAGAAGCGTAACTGATGCAAGAGCTCCAGAGAATTGACTAATGGCGTTGGCAATGAGATGGGAACTTCTGCTTGTAGTTTGGAGATTCATTTTAGTGACCAATGCCACAACATAAACGCAGGGATTAACACAAAAGGTTAACATATGGTAATAGTGAGTGTCGAAAGGAGACTCGTCTCTTCCTGGATATTTTGTTTGGAGGAGGGTGCATGATGTATTAATGGTAAACACAATTACAGCATGGAACTTGATTGAGCAATTTAGTCCTTCCTCCTTTTCCCTGCGGACGGGAAAAAAAATGAGATGTACTTAATCAGGGCAGAGTTAGCTAAATTTTGTTAGGGTAGCCAAACACAAAAAAATAAGAGTTAAAAATTTTAAAAAACTAATATGTTAAATTCAATCAATAATAAAAATATTGATAATAAAAATATAAAACTAAATATAAAATTATAATTTGTAAAATATAAATAGTTCAAAACAATATATAAGATTAATGATTTTTTCTTATATAATTAGAATTATTTAAATATTATATATTTAAGATAATTTCATTTAAATTAAATATAAAACGTAAAACATATATTAAAAATACTCAAGTTAATTTTTTTTTACATAATCAGGATGAATAAAAAAATGATACAGTGATGAAATTTTAAATAATAATGTAACACTACAACTTATATTTGAAAATTATCTAATAGTTTATTAATTTTTAAAAATTAAAATTATAAAAAATAAAATCTACATAACATAAAAAAGAAGAATATGAAAAAAGAAAATTTATAGAAACTTATAACATATAAAAAAATAAAATAAAAATGAAATAAATAAATAAATAAATAAAATAATAATAATATAAATTGAAAAAAAAATTCAAGTTTAGTGAGATATGTAAAATTATTTTATTATTTATATTTATTATTTAATAAATATTATTTTAAAGGGATCATCAATAAAATATATAAAAAAATTAAAAAAATTTAAGATATTTTAGACACCTAAAAATATATATAAATATATATAAATAAAAAAAACTAAATAAAAAAATAAAAAAATAAAAAAATAAAAAAAAGGGCAATCATCAAATCTTGCAAAGTCTCCGGATTTTGGGAGATTACACAAATCCGGTGACTGACCCCTAATTGTTTAGTGAAATCATGCTCAGAAGAGCATGATTTTTTTGTGACGGGAACTTGTGCTGGTAGCAGGGAGATTCATTTAGTGATCAATGCCACCAAGGGTGGCGCTAGCTAAATTTTATTGGGAGGGCCAAACACTATTGAATAAGAGTTAAAAATTTTAAAAAACTAATATGTTAAATTCAATCAACAATAAAAATATTGATTATAAAAATATGAAATTAAACATAAAATTATAATTTGTAAAATATAAATAGTTAAAAATGATATATAAAATTAATAGTTTCTTCCTATATAATCAAAATTATTTAAATACTATAAATTTAAGATAATTTCAATTCAATTAAATATAAAACGTAAAGCATATAAAAAAATATACTCAAGTTAATTTTTTCTTATATAATCAGGATTAATAAAAAAATGATATATTAATAAAATTTTAAGTAACATTGTAACACTACAACTTATATTTAAAAATTATATAATATTTTATTAATTTTTAAAGATTAAAATCATATAAAATAAAATTTACGTAACATGACAAGTAGAAGATAGGTGCCACGTATTATATAACGAAAGGTAAGTGCCACATAAATAAAATTATATAATACTTTTTTAGCTCAAATAGAAAAAGCCCACGCGTCTTCTAGGATGGAAAATTGGAAATTAATGAAACAAGAAAGGTCAAGCTGATTAGGTGTGTTGGTGCATGGGACGGTGGGAGGCAATGACAAGCGCAAATACGGTAAAGGCGAGGGAAGGATACATAAACGTGAAACATAAACGTAAGCCAGTGCGTTTTATTTGTAGTAATAACTTAATCTAATATTCGAATGTGTGGCAGTCAAATTTAATACGCATACAATATTTGGCATTGTGGACAATATTTGGCATTGTGGAATAGTCGAGAAGTCGAAAGTAATTTTCTCCAAATATTTGTCATCGGAGATTCAAATGCCCATTTACTAATCTTTCAGTTCAAATAAAAAAAGTCCAAACATGTTTTCCTTGATTTAAGATAATAGGAGATTTAAACTTATTCTTTGAGTAAAAAATTATGTGAAAAAGTTCAAATATCTTGAATGTTCATTAAAAGGGGAAAAAAAACCTCATAATAGGTTAATTTAGAAAGAATTAAAACTCTATTTAGTTAATATTTCTTTACTTTATTTTTATTTTTCTTGAAAAATTGCTATAAAATAAAAGTGAAATGTAATTGTATCATATAGTTTATTCAAAATGGACAGATAATTAAAGTATAACACTAATTATAATCATTTATATAAAATTAACATCCTGCATTTATGAACTAAAAACTATATATTTTAAAAAGTACAACCTAAATAAAGAAACCAACCAAGAATTTAGTTCTTGGGATTGCATTCAACCAACTATCCAGGATTTAGATACATAATCACGACATTGTGTCCTCTCCTGAGACTTTCCCTATTCTAAGCCTCAGTTTATTCTCATCAGAGATAAGGAGGACAAAGTGACCATTTAAATGTTGGGGAATCGCCATTAAAGCATTGGAGAGGGTACTGCAGCTGGTTTTCCCGTTTCCGAGTGGAGTTGTCAAAGAAAAAGATTCTTTGTTCTTTGTTTTCCTACGATAAAAGTTAAAAGCAGGAAGCTTGTTGTGGGACCTAGCCAAAGGACATTTATCTTCTTCAACCATAACTAACTTTTTGTCTTCGAGTTGGTATCTTCGCCGGATAGGGGCCCCTTCCCCACGATTCACAGCAAACTCAATATAAATACCACTCCCACTAACTATACCAGAGTAGCAAAGCAAGACCCTCTCTCTCTCTCTCTAAGAGACTTAAAAAGGAAGGTCCGACTTCACCGGAGTAGCAGATCAATGCCCTCTCTCTCTCTAAGGTTTACCAAAGAGAGAGTGAAAAAGGAGGGTCCGACTTCACCGGGGTAGCGGAGCAAGGCCCTCTTGCTCTCTAAGAGAGTGAAAAAGGAGGGTCCGTCTTCACCGCTGTAACAGAGCAAGACCCTGTCTCTCTCAAAGGTTTATCAAAGAGAGTGTGAAAAAGGAGGGTCCCCATATATGAGTTGGTGGTCTTCGCTGGTGTAGCAGAGCAAGAGAGAGAATTCAGTGAAAGAAAACTGAAAATGAGCAACAATCCAACCAACCAGCACCCTGCAAGGTCAGTTTCCGTTAGAACTTCAACGTAGCTATTCCTATATGAACATTAATTTCAATGTTTGAGTCATATTCTTATGTGAAGAGTAATTCTAACATTTGATTATTCACAAAAAAAAGATAGCTATCTCCTGAATCCCATTCTTGAACTCCTCCATGTTAGCTACGGCTATTCCGTGCGGGTCGAGACCTTTGATTAGAAGCGAAATTCAAGACCCTCTTTTTCCAAAACCCCAAGAAGACAACAATCATCACATAAAATAGGAAAATGGGTGACATTCTGGGTTTTTGGCATATTTCTGATTTTACGGCTATCTTGATTTTTGGCATATGTTTTCACAAACAAACAAAAAATCTTCCTTTTCCATTGTTTCTTTTTGTTAAGAAACCGAACAGCATATAAAAGTTCAAGACTCAGTGTTCACTTTGAAAGCTTCAACCTTGGTTCCTAGAAACATGCCAAGGTTAAATTTGAGTGTATCACTGTCTTATTATTTCTGAATTCAGTTTAGAAGAGTACTTATTACCAGTAAAGTTAGTATAAGCTATGATTTTTGAAAATTGTAATCGCTTCTTATGTGCTAGCAATTCAGCATTCCTATTAGTTACTATTTTAATCTTTTGGATGTTCTAATCATAAAACCTGTTTCTCAAAGCATGATTTTTACTTCATTAAATGCAACTCATTTTTTTCCTTGTCGACAGAGAAAACGAGGGCAGACAAAAATTTTCGGATGTTATGATGTTTATCATAGGTACATCATGCGTACACCTCCAGACACAATACCAAGGAAGAAAAGAGTCTCCCTTCGACACGCACCGTTGTCTTATGTTGGCGTTCTATGTAACTCTTTTCATATGGGTTTTGGTAAAGGTCATCAAAATGCATTTCCCAGCTAATTACCATCTCATTCTTAATGCCATTAGTCAATTCTCTCTAGCTCTTGCACCAATCCCAATTGTTTTAATCGTGGTCCCACTAATCGGGAGGCTTAGTTTCACCCTTTGGGTTGCTTGTTTTGTTAAGACTGTTATAAAACACTCTCCAGAACTCTTAAGATGGTTTAATCTTAAATTTCGTTTGTTCCAAATATGGAAATGGTTACTGAATCAAAAAAGGCTATTGAGTGACGGCTCGAAGGAAGAAAGGAGGCTGCCAGTCTAAAAGTCTTACACATTTAAGTTCTTATATTAGATTTAGATTCATTAATCATCAACGGGTAACTGATTTTTCGCATATGCCTTGCCTCGCCTGTGTTGTCAGAATATAAGAGTTTCAAATATCTCTGATGATTTTTCCAAGATGTTCTCACCACCTTTCTAAGTTAAAACAGATGTGACTCCAGAGTCATTATAAAGATGAAATAGCAGAAAAGATTTTCAAAGGAATCAAGAGGAAATACCAGTTAGCGGATATTTTCACAAAAGGCCTTAGCAAGGAGAAGGTTGAAATTCAGAGAGACAAGCTGGGTATTTGCGCTTCTGACCTCTGGGGGTGCGTTGAAAATGAAGATTAGAATGCAGTCAGTGGTATACGGCGCGAAAGGATTTAATTTGTTCGGAGAAGTGAAGGCGCGTACTCGTCACGTATTGAGTTACTAGTTTTCAAACGTGTATATCACTGGTCTTTGCTCTTTTATTCCTCTGCTGATTTTTCATTCGCTTGTTGTTTGCCTTGGTTTTGTAATCATCGAATAACATGTTGTAACCATAGCAATACCCTATTAGAACCACATTGTTCTCCTGGCATTTTCATTGTCTTTTATTTTAATAAGTATTTTCTGATTCATAAATGTAAAAGGTACATGATATACTCTTAATTAACCATGAACAAACAATCAGGGATATGAAACGAAGTTTGAGAAAGTGGAAGTTGGGTAGTGATGGGCCTGGACGTTGGAGTCTGGCTTGCTCCGGTGTAGGCGCGGTATAGGAATGATGAAAATGTTTTGGTCCCATTCAAATTTTGCTAAGACGCAAGAGAAACTGGTCAGTTGAATGCAGTCACCATTTTTGTCTGTACAAAAGAATTTGTAAAGTCAAACAGAACGGGGAAAAACGTCACCTCCAAGAACTATTGTCTATTGACGAACCCACCCAGCTGTCTCTTGCATTCTCTATCTTTTTTTAAGTATTGAATTGGGATTTTTTTTCTTTATGAATACAAAGCAAACCAGCTCGATTTTTCCAGGTTCAATTTGCATTGGTTTTTCACCTTCATCCTTGCTGTTCTAGTTTTTCTTTTTCATCAAGAGAAAAGGGTTTTTGGCTGTGCTTAAGAACATGGGATCTCAAGCTCCTTCTGATAAAGATTATTGGTTAATTGTACAGGTAATGATCAAGCACAGGGCTCTAATGCCAAAAGAAGTTTTTGACAAATAGCTTAGCACAGGGCGGCTACTATATGCCAAAGGAAGTTTTTAACAAATAGGAAGCTTCGGGTGGCATAAGGGTCCTAGTGTTAATTAAATTACTTTTCAAAAAAAAAAAAAAACTTTAAACAGTCAAGATTTCTATTTCTAACTCTAACATATTATAGTTTTTTTTTAAAATCTAACAGATAATAAAATTTTTTTTAAAAAAAAACCCGTTATAAGAGAAAACAGCATAGATGAAAGAAACAAAATAAGGTTTCTTACATGTTAACATAGATTTTAAGAAACCTTTCAAATAAGAAAAACATAAATTTTAAGAAGTTATTGTTGCTAAATAAAAACAAATTTGAATCAAAGAATGTAACAATAAAAATGAACATTAGAAATAGTAAAATATGAAACATGATTCCCCTTTGCCTAAGTCCGTGTACATCCTTCTCTCAATCTTTGTCTGCTCACGCCGAAAACTTTTGCTTTTTTCCTCTTTGCTGCATTAAATGTGTCAATCGTCAAAAGCAGGATTAAATCTACATTGACACGCTGGTGAGTAGTTGCTTGAATCAGAGTGGGGAATTGCATTGATGAATGAAATGGGTCCCTGTAATGCCACTCTGTCTTGATTGGTGGTGTGAGACAGGGATCAGTGAATATGACTGATTAAAACAAACAAAACAAAGTTTTTTATTCCATCTTTTAATGAAAATCGTCCCTTAGGCAATCATATTTGACATCTGTCCGAGTTTATGTAATTAACACTTGGATTGATTTAATTGGTTTGGGTATTATTTTGGTTAGTGGAAGAACGGTTTAAAATGGCTGGGCTTTGGGTCTTTGATTTAATTGGTATGGATTTGGGATGCCCTTTTTTTTCATAATTTTGCACTTGTCCATTCAAATTCCTCCATGTATCTCATTTTGATAATTTAATTCATATCTTGATTCCCGCTGCAATTTTCTGAACATCGTTGCTTATGTTGGCAAATTTCAGCATGATAGTCTTTTGTTCCTCCCTGGAACCAGAATTAGTTTATTGCAAGTGCTACTTTATTTTACCGTGTTGCTTATTCTGGCTTTATTTTTTATGATTTTAATCTATTACTAAATTCCCTGTCACATTACATGTTTATATGGAGTATATGATAAGAATAGCTCATGTAAGTGCTTTTATTTTTAAATTGTTACCGTTTTTGTATCATCTAGTGCTTAGTATTTTTTGAGTAAATAATTGGAAAAAGATGGACCTCTGTTATTTCTTATTTTGCTACCTAGTTCAGGATGCCAACACGTACGTGGCACAGAATACAGAGTCTGTCAAGTTCATAGTTTTGAATTTAGCTGATTGTCAAGTTTAAAGTGTGCAAGCGTTGCAAGTTCTTTTGTATGAGATGCTGTAATTGTTATGAAGGTATTCAATTATGTTATGTTATATAGACTTTTATTCCCCATGCTCTTGCCTTGTTCTCTGTTTGTCTTTTAAGCTACTAGTTATTGCAGTCAAGAGGGTTGGAGTGTGTTCACTTGCCTCCTTCCTGGAAGAAGAACCCTGTATCATGGTAGCCGGTTTGCGACCAAAAGGGAAAAGGGAAAAGGGAAAAGGGAAAGACAAAAATGCACCAAAATTGTTTATTTTTACTATCATACACAAGTTACATTAGATTTGCAGCTGATTAGAAGGGTGGTCTGAGTATCATGGAACAACATGTAACATGTTGACATGTTGTAACCATAGCAATACCCTATTAGAGCCACATTGTTCTCCTGGCCTTCTCTTTGTTTTTCATTTTAATAGGCATTTTCTGGTTTGTCGATATAAAATTGGTACATGGTATCCTCTTAACCATGCACAAACGATCAGGGATATTATTTTCTAATTAGAAAAAGGGAACACTTTTTTTTAATTCTATCGTTCACTAGTTGTGGTAGGAAAATCCCTGTGCATGCAACTCCCCTTTAGTTTTGTTAAAAACTCCGATACCTTTAATGATTCATGCTCTGGCTTTTCAACAATGGTCATGCTCCCTAAGATGTAATATATAAATTTTATACAACCAATTGATACCGAAGAAATAAGGCTCCTCACAATAATATTTTTAAAGTTAAATATTAATATTTAGTAAAAATTTATTATGTTTTATGTAAAAAAATTGACAATAAATTTGATATTTATCTAAACTTATTTTCTTAACAGTTGATTATTCATGAATTTAATATAAGAGTTTTTTTCTTTCAATACGTGTTGACTCAATACTGATTAAGAGTTTTTTTTTATTATTATATTTATCGATCTCCATATTTTATACATACAAAATTTAGTATGATCAAACCATCTTAAGAATTATGGATAGCATTTTTTAAGTCCTCTCAAAGTAAACAATCCAGGGAGTGAAAGTAAACCACCCAATAAGTGGGTCTAGGACTAAAAGAAGCATAAACGATACAAGAGCTCCGGAGAATTTACTTCTGACTTCAGCGAAACTCCCTTTTGATGTCCATTCTCTTCTGCTTCTTAGCAAGAAGGATTCATTTTTACTTTGTCATTAAACACTTGAGCAAATTGCTGTCAATAAAGATGGATGCTTACTGAACGTAACTGGCGTTTATTCACTTTTATCTGGTAATAAAAATTGAATCCCCCTTCCCCAATTTAAAAAAATATATATAATAAGAAAAATCTTGATGAAGGCAGCTCTGAGCTTTGTTTGACTACCTGTTTACTGTTAAGTAGGATACGCACACTAGGCCCATTTTTACGGAAATTGACATTTGTTTAGACTCTAAACTTAAAGTTAGAGTCAATGTTACCTTACTTCGTTACCCTTCTTCGGCATTTCGGATGGTGTATAAGAAACCAGCCAAGCCCATACGAACTCAAGCCCACGGAACTCCTTCTGCCAGAGTAGAGACAGCTTTTCATTTGTTTTCCTTTGGGAATTGGGGGCGATAGCCGATAGGGAATGCCTATTATGGGCAACTAACCCCACTTCTTACAGTTGATGTCCAAACCGTAGGGGCCAACTGCCAAGCCTCATGTTCTATGTCTTTGATTTTGCAACTTCTAAAATGAAAATCTATATCCTTCAAGAAATTTATGGTGTTCGTGGAAGATATTGCAGCCCTTCTCAACTTTTAGCTGCTGTATGGTTTGACCATGGTCGACGTAAAACTGAAATGGTGAACATGTAAGTTGGCACTATTCTTTTCAAGATGTTTTACGATCGAGATGTTAAATATCCGATGCCAAATCATGCAATCATTTTTTAAATTTAGGCTTCCGTTATTTTGACCTTTATTTCCCATGCCCTTGGCTTGCTCTCTGTTTGACTAATGGCATTGACAATGAGACGGGAACTTGTGCTGGTAGCAGGGAGATTCATTTTAGTGACCAATGCCACAATATATATGCAGAGATTAACAAAGAAGGCCAACATATGGCAATAGTGCGTGTTGAAGGGAGACTCGTCTCTTCCTTGATGTTTTGTTTGGAGAAGTGTGCATGATGTATTTATGGTAAACACAATTACAGCATGAAACTTGATTGAGCAATTTAATCCTCCCTCGTTTTCTCTCTCGACAGGGGGAAAAAATGAGCTGCATTTGGTGAAGCAAAAACCATGCTTTGAGTCAGGTTTTTATGATTAAAACACTCGAAAGAATGTTGTTAGTATTGAGAAAACAGAAAGTTTTAGAAATGGGCAAGGTCTGAAATCAAAGTACTGATAGGATGTTAATTGCTAACAGCAACTTACCTTTGGGAGTGATGGTTGGTTGAGTCGTTGTTGCACATTTTCAGTTCTGATTTTCCTTCCCTGAATTCCCTGTCTTCCTCTGCCACCCCTTTAAACGTGGGTCAAAATTCTCCTCTCCCTTTACTGAAAGATGAAAGAACAACCCTTGGTTTTCACGAGAAAGAAGATAAGAAGCCAAGGACATTAAGGCAGACGTTAAGAAACTGCTGGTTGGGCTGTTTTAAGGCAGGCTGGCTCGAGGCCCTGCTCCAATCCTGAAAATATTTGGTCAACCCAGTGTCGAGCACTTGTTGGGCCATATTCCCCCATCAAACAAAATAAAGATACAACAAGATTTTGAGTGTTTTCTTTTTTTTTTCCTTTTGGTTTTGTTAATTTATCGTACATAAAGTTATTACAGATCATGCTAAGCCTGCACCAATAATGGGACTGCCAAGGACCAAGAAGAAAAAATGTCTGAGAGGAGTTCTAAGCCAATCACCTCCTCCGACCGAGGGCTGCTTTCACAGCATTGCTTTCTTTTCTGGCCTCTCTCCTCTTTGGCCTTCTCTCTCTGTCTCTCTCTCTCTCTGCCCAACCGATAAATACGGAAAAAGAGAATTCCCACTAATGGTTATACCAGCTACTACCTAACATCCACACCCCCTAAGCCTTCCCCGTCAAAACAAAAAACCACCACCAAAGACAGCCTCTAAAAATAGATAAAAAAAAATGGCCATGGGAAAAAACCAATCACCTCCCCAACCAAACCCAAAGTCAAGGCTCAGAGCCCCACCCAGAGGCCCACCCTGCGCGGTGGGGTTACCCCCAATGCCCACAAAAGAACACGACAAGCATGAATTTTGAGCCAATGGTTAATTAGATCGAAATGGGTGCCATTTAAGTCAGAAGGAAAAACCCGAAAACGGAAAGAGAGGTAGACCTCTTTGTCATAAAGGCTATTCGCAACTTATCAGCCTTCACCCCCGGGGCGCACGTTAGTCCCCCCACTCACGCACACCTACACCCCTATATACTTTGAGAGGGTTTAAAAGGTCGACTTTGTTGGATAGTTCCATAAATTGGTAACCTCATTTTTTAATAAATAATAAAAAAAGAACAAATTAAAGAAATAGATATATACTATAGTCTATATACTAATGAGACAATAGGGACGTCTAGTTGGGACATTTTTCTATCTATATTCGAATGTGGTATAAACCATATATTGTCCATATACATTATTATGCTGTCCATGGTGTAACTTTTTATCGGTCCCACTCTATATTCTATGACTTTTCCATTCTCATGATGCAAACCAATGGCATATGATGACCGATAAAAGTTTTATCATAAAACGAAGCTGCAAAGAAAACGAAAGCGTTTTTGGTTCATTTCTAGCTAATAGTCTCTCCTCTGTGTCTCCACCCGTCTAGAGAAACCTGTCTCTTTCGTCAAAGCAAAAAAATAAAAGAGAAGAGAGAGTGGACAGAGAAAAGACCAAGAGAAATAGAGAACAAACGGTTAAAAGGAAGAAAACAATGGGAGGAAACTCGAAAACAAAATCTTTCTTTGGTTTGCATTTCCTTGCTTTGATACGTAGGCAAAGGAAATTTATCTTTTGCATTTTTCTAATTTCTAGAGTTCATTTTTTTTTATCTTTTTGGTTGTTTTTGTTTAACAACAATAGCTTTCTAAAATCTATATTAACATATAATGTTACTTGTTGTAGCAATTTTTTCCTGTTTTGTTTGGATGACAGATCAATTTAATTATCTATAAAAGAAATATACAAGCTTAATTGATAAAAATAGATAAAATAGTTCTATGTACATATCATTTTTTACAAATAAAGATCTTGATCTCTCATTTTCTTCACTTCAGAGAAACTTGCCTCGTGATAGACATTGCTTTCTGCTTCTTAACAAGAGGGATTCATTTTTACTATGAGGGGCTTGAGTTTAGTTAACCCTTAAAAAACGGGGAGAGCATTTAGAAACTCCAAAAAATAACTATTCCTTTAGATAATTGCTTACCAACAAGGAAAAAGGAAGGAAAAAACACGTGGGAAATCAAAGAAAGACTGAAAAAAAAAGGGCGCCCACAATTCTTTGGACCCACTTTCCACCCTCCCCCCCCCCCCCCCCCTCTCTCTCTCTCTCTCTCTCTCTCTCTCTCTCTCTCTCTCTCTCTAAGTTTTATTAAAGAGAGAGTGAGGGTCCCATATGTCAATTGGTCGTCTTCTCTTACAATTGGTGACATGTTGTATTTATACTCTCTTCTCTCTTTTCCAAAACCTCAAGAAGACAACAATCATTACTTAAAATAGGGAAATGGGTAACTTTCTGGATTTTTGACATGTTTCTGATTTGACGGCTATCTTGATTTTTGGCATATGTTTTCACAAACAAACAAAAAATCTTCCTCTTCCATTTTTTTTTATTTTTTGTTAGCCTAGTTTTTTTTTTGTTTAAAAGCTATTATAAAGCTCTTATAAAAAATAATAGCGTTTAAAATTAAGCTAAAACTGTTTGGTAAATTTACTTTTTATAAGCTCTTTTTATAGATAAGCTGTTTGGTAAAACAATTTATATAAACTCTAATTTTGATTAAAATTACCATAAAGGGTATTTAATAAATAACTTTCTATCAATTAAGAATTTTTTGTTCAACATAGAAAAAGTTAACTTTATTTATTATCTATTTAAAATAAAATTTTAAAAATATAAAGAGTATTTTTATATAATATAAAGTTTATAATTAATAATAAATCATAAAAAAGAGTTTCACAAATAATTTATAAGTAACATATAATTCATAAATAACTTATAAATTAATGATTTCTATTTGCCATCAATGCAGTAGCTATTTGATTGCGAACTCTACCCATGTAATTATCATCCAATGCTCTTCTAGAAGTATATGAACTCATTTCTTCATCATTACTTCTTTCTTCTTGACTTTCAGGAATATAATTGGGATTACGATCACATTTGTCAAACTCTTCATCTATAACACCACATTGTCTAATGTAGTTTATGAAGTGCTGTTGTTGCAACAATAATCTTTTCCTGTTTTATCAACGGAAATGGTTTCATATCACGTAAAATATGCCACCTATTTTTCCAAACTCCAATTGTTCGTTCAATGACATTTCTTAACGAAGAATGTGCATGGTTGAATGTTTCTTCTACACTTTCTGGCTGACTGCAACCTCTAAAATCAGGAATGTGATATCTTTCACCTTTATAAGGTGCTAGATATCCTTTCATATTAGGATAACCAGCATCCACTACATAATATTTACCTAAGAAAAAAGTTAAAGCTTTAAGTATTAGTTCATTACAAAAATTCAAGAGATAAACATATAGAATGTCAAAAATTATACAATAAAAATTATAAATTGTACCTTCTGGAGGGTGAGGGAACACGTTTTTCATTTCTTCAAGCACAGTTGAAAAGATACGGGTGTCATGTGCAGTGCCAGGCCAACCAACAACCACAAAAGTGAATAGCATGTCAAAATTACACACTAACATGACATTATGTGTTGGATATCCCTTTCGACCAATAAAACGAATTTGATCATTTGCAGGAACATGTGATCCATCTATAGCACCAATGCACCCTTGAAAATAAGGCCAATATCTACGATCATTTTTAATTTTGGATGGAACTTCTGCAAATTGAAAATCTGGAGCCTTGACGATTTCATTGGCCAGTAAACATAAACTATCTAACACTTCACCAAACTTCCTACTTACAGTCTCTCCTGATTTTCCAAATTTATTTTGAACATTACGATTTGTTTCGCTATGTGCACAAGTCCAAAGAAACATAGCAACTGCCTCTAATGCTGTCATATCTTTAGATGGATGTAACCATCCCTTATTTATCAATGTATCTGTAAGTTGCAATACAGCATGTGATTCCATCCTAAACATTCTATAACTTTCACTTGGAGTTTGTAAAGTTTCACGTACCCAATTCCATCCATCAGAATAATTGAATCTGTTTCCTTGTTTCATTAAGTATTTCATATGATATATAATTGCAATAGCAGCTCCTCCATACATGCTTTGATAAAACCTTGCACATTTTCTTTTCTTTACAACTTGTATTGATGCTTTGACTTCATTAGAAGACATCTGTTTAACAATATCAAAATACATAAGCAGAAATCTAAGTATATCAATTGAAAAACAAATATTATTTGAAACAAATCAAATAGTACAAATAACAATTCAAATAAATATAACATGAATAATGGCAAATTCTTTCAAATACTAATTTAATTAAAGATAACAAGTAACACAAATACAAAAAGAAAGTAGTTTAAAGTTCAACATCAACCTAAAATAAACAAATCAAATCCTAAACCAATCAACTAGTCCCACCACAATTTTTTGATAGATTATGCTCATATTGAATCCAATTTAGCTTATCACTTAAATCTGGCAAAGAAACAAAAATGAGTCTATTTTCTTCCTTTTTAATCAATTGTAATGCAAAATTAAATTCATCTGCACTCAATCTTCCCTCATTTTGTAGAGATTTCATTACTCGAACACACTCTGGAATACTATACTGTCCTATGGCTTGTGATGACATTGAAATTTCAGCATTTTCAGTTGCATTATGACTTTCTGCTGCCTCGCACAATCGTTCCAATGTTTTTTGCAAGCTTGCTGCAGTCCCAGTTTTTGCCTTACACTTTGGAACTTTTTTTCCCTTTTCTTCTAGCACCATTTTTTTCCTCTTCATTTGAGTGTTTACTATAGGGTCATCATCTTCATCACAATTAAATTCTTCAGCATCAAATTCAACACTGTCTTGTAACGGAGTTAGACTTGCAGATATAATAGTATCTTCAATTGGTATACCCATCGCTGGTGTCCATGCATTTTGACTAGTAGCTACCGTATCCTCAAATATAAATTCCAATTCATCAGCATGTTCCAACCCTTGATATCGAAATCTAGCATATTTTGGATTGACCTACACAAACATAAAAAAAAAAAAAACTTTTAAACAAGGTACATATGTAAAATAATTTATAGTAGATGAAATATATAAATTTAAAATACTTACTTTTATTTTGGCTTCCCACCATGTGGCATCAGCATCAATGGTTCTCGTCTCATGGTTCCAACCCAAACCTGTTTCTTTGCCTTTCAATTGTTTCCATAAAGTCCATTCATTCCTTAGACTATCTAGTCTATTTTTCAACTGCTTTTGGGTATAATTTTTATTAGCACGAGTATTAAATTCTTGTACTACAACTTCCCATCTTTTAGTTCTAAATGAAATCCCTGGTTTTCCACACTTACGAATCTCATCCGTACAAACTTGAAGTAAGATTTTAGTAATGCCTAAATCTCACTTTGCATTATGTTTTGGTTTATCTGAAATTTCAAAATTAAGTGGAGGCATTTCTTGACTAGCCATAAACTGCAACATGACATAAAACCAATAAATATTGTGTCATTACTCAAACAATAAGACACCCAAATTTAGTGTGCAATCAACAAAATTTAGAAAATGAATACTGCTATTTCTTATATTGCAACAAATTACAAAAAATCAAATTGAAAAGCAAAAATAAATTAGTTATAGCCATGTGCATGTTGCTGGCCACCAGACAAATTAATGCAAACAATATCAACTGCATATGGCAAAGGTAGTTATAAATGGCTTGTGAATCACCCTTTCTAAGATTGAGCTGATTTGGATGTTCAGAAAAATTCCTAACTTCCCTTGCATTGCTATTTGGATTCCCATTACCCCCAGCATCTATCACTAATGCTCGATAACTCAGGACTCCCAGGTAAGAGTATCTAATGTTAACTTGTTGGGACAATGTTTGATCCAGAGCCCATTTTGTTAAAACAACAGCACACATGCATTATACAATGACAAAATTACCGAGGATAAAACAAAAGTTGCTGTAATTAATACAAATTGAATGTGAACATGGCCATTTGACAACACAACAAACAAATTGAATGTGAACATGGCCATTTGTAATTAATACAAAAGTTGCTGTAATTATTGGGTCCAAAAGGACATGCGTCAATCACAACAAACAAATTCCATGAGATATGACACAATAATACTGGCTTTTCTTTGCTCAGGGGGAAGCCCTGGACCCAGCTATTATTTATTCATACAGGATTCATTCAGTGCTCGCTTGCCACTCGCACTAAAATTCTCTTTAGACCACTTCTTTCTCAATCTTGCGTTATTTTGTACAATTTCTCAGCTGTATTACTAGAACACCAAATAATAATTGTTTCTTCTGGTCATATGCAATTAGAAATCAAATTTCATCCCAAACGAAACTTTGGTGAAAATAGCAAACTAATAATAGGTATTAACATCAAAATAAACTTCGGTGAAAATTGGATTCTGTTTTTTCAGTTTCATTAACCCAATCACAATCAATAAATATTATATACACCAAAAAAATTTAAGAACAAACAAAAATCAAACAATGATCGTATCAAATAATAAAGAGAGTTTCTAAAACCTAAAAAAAAAGAATGATAAAAAAATAAAAAATAAAACCAAAAATAAAAGAAATAATACCTGAATGTAGTTCTGATTATTTTGATGTCCGTTCTTCTTAATTTTTGTAAGAACATAAAAAACCTTGATTTGCAAAAAGGGAGAGCGGAGAGGAAGATCAATGGGAGAGAGGGAAGGAGTATTTTTTGAGAGAAGAGTTTTTTGAGAAACAATAACTCTCCTAATAAGCTGACGTGTTTTTAAAATAAAAAGAGAAGAGAAAGCTCCTAATTGGAGCTTTTTTTTAAGCTCTTTTTTCTAAAATTTTATTCTTAAAAAAAAAGTTACTTTTTTTTAAGAGCTTTTTACGAAACCTTGTTTGGCATAGCTTCTACTTTTAAGCAGTAGATAAGCTAAAAATAAGCTAGGCCAAACAGGCACTAAGAAACCGAGCGGCACATAAAAGTTCAAGAGTCAAGTGTTCACTTTGAAAGCTTCAACCTTGGTTCCTAGAAATTTGCCGAGGTTGGATTTTGAGTGTATCACTGTCTTATTATTTCTGAATTCAGTTTAGAAGAGTTCTTACATATTACCAGTAAAGTTTGATTGTCTTTGAATTCAGTTTTGGATGTGTACAGGGGAGTTTTTTAACTTTTTGATTGTCTTTCTGGTTTTTGGATTCTTCTGTGAATGATTGTGTTCATGTATAGGGGTTCTGTTTATGTTTTTGTTCCTAGATTACCTCTGTTGGTGTTTGGCTAAGGTTGTGCTAACCTTACTGCTGGTTGAGGAGTGTAATGTGTTGCTTTTGGGACATCTAGAGGTTTCTAGAAGCTGCAGATTGTTTTTTGATGTTCTCTGCAGGTAGTTTTTTGGGGGTAGGAGGCTGTTCTTCCCCTTGGTTATGTTGATATTTTACCATGAATTGAATAAAACCTAGCTTTTCAAAAAAAAAAATATTACCAGTAAAGTTAGTATAAGATATGATGTTTGAAAATTGTGATCGCTTCTTATGTGCTAGCAATTCAGCATTCCTATTAGTTGCTATTATAATCTTTTGGGTGTTCTAATCGTAAAACCTGTTTCTCAAAGCATTATTTTTGCTTCATTAAATGCAACTAATGTTTTTTTCCTTGTCGACAGAGAAAACGAGGGCAGACAAAAATTTTCCGATGTTATGATGTTTATCATAGCTACATCATGTGTACACCTCCAGACACAATACCAAGGAAGAAAAGAGTCTCCCTTCGACACGCACCATTGTCTTATGCTGGCTTTCTGTGCAACGCTTTTCATATGGGTTTTGGTAAAGGTCACAAAAATTTATTCCCCAGCTAATTACCATCTCATTCTTAATGCCATTAGTCAATTCTCTCTAGCTCTTGCACCAATCCCGATTCTTTTAATGGTGGTCCCACTAATCGGGAGGCTTAGCTTCACCCTTTGGGTTGTTTGTTTTGTTAAGACTGTTATAAAACACTCTCCAGAACTCTTAAGATGGTTTAATGTTAAATTTCGTTTGTTCGAAATATGGAAACGGTTACTGAATCAAAAAAGGCCAAGTAGTGACCGCTGGACCGAACAAAGGAGGCTGCCAGTCTAAAAGTCTTACATATTTAAGTTCTTATATTAGATTTAGATTCATTAATCATCAACGGGCAACTGATTTTTGGCATATGCCTTGCCTCGCCTCTGCTGTCAGAACATAAGAGTTTCAAATATCTCTGATGATTTTTCCAAGATGTTCTCTGCACCTTTTTAAGTTAAAACCGATGTGACTCTAGACGCATTATAAAGATGAAATAGCAGAAAAGATTTTCAAAGGAATCAAGAGGAAATACCAGTTAGCAGATATTTTCACAACAGGCCTTAGCAAGGAGAAGGTTGAAATTCAGGGAGACAAGCTGGGTATTTGCAGTTCTGACCTTCGGGGGTGCTTTCGAAATGAAGATTAGAATGCAGTCAGTGGTATAAGGCGCGAAAGGATTTAATTTGTTCAGAGAAGTGAAGGCGCGTACTCTTCAAGTATTGAGTTACTAGTTTTCAGACGTGTATATCACTGGTCTTTGCTCTTTTATTCCTTTGCTGTTTTTTCATTCGATTGTTGTTTGCCTTGGTTTTGTAATCATCGAATAACATGTTGTAACCATAGCAATACCCTATTAGAACCACATTGTTCTCCTGGCATTTTCGTTGTCTTTTATTTTAATAAGCATTTTCTGATTCATAAATGTAAAAGGTGTACGGTATACTCTTAATTAACCATGGACAAACAATCAGGGATATGAAATGAAGTTTGAAAAGGTGGAAGTTGGGCAGCGATGGGCCTCGACGTTTGAGTCTGGCTTGCTCCGGTGTAGGCGTGGTATGGGAATGATGGAAATGTTTCGGTGGCGTTCAAATTTTGCTTAGACGCAAGAGAAACTGGTCAGTTGAAAGCAGTCCAACCATTTTTGTCTGTACAAAAGACTTTGTAAAGTCAAACAGAACGGGCAAAAACGTCACCTCCAAGAATTATTGTCTATTGATTAAATAAGATCAATTTGCTGAGATTTTAACTGTTGATGAATTACGAATCTGATTTTAAAGGGCTAATTAAGATTTTAGACGGACAACATTTTTTTTTTCTACCATGCGACGAGGTAGTAATAGTTTTAATACCTCGAACTTATGAATGTATGTTAGCATGGTAAAACCATCGTAAGAATTCGGAATAGTATTTTTTAACGACCCTCACAAAGCAAACAACACTAAGCAAAGCCACCCAATAAGCGGGACGAGGATTAAAAGAAGCAGAAATGATGCAAGAGCTCCGGAGAATTGACTAATGGCATTGACAATGTGACGGGAACTTGTGCTGGTAGCAGGGAGATTCATTTTAGTGATCAATGCCACGAGGGGCGGAGTTTGTCAAATTTTATTGAGAAGGTCAACCATTATTGAATAAAAGTTAAAAATTTTAAAAAATTAATATGTTAAATTCGATCAATAATAAAAATATTAATTATAAAAATATGAAATTAAACATAAAATTATAATTTATAAAATATAAATAGTTAAAAATGATATATAAAATTAATAGTTTTTTCTTATATAATCAAAATTATTTAAATATTATAGATTCAAGATAATTTCAGTTCAATTAAATATAAAATGTAAAACATATAAAAAAATATACTTAAGTTAATTTTCTCTTATATAATCAAGATTAATAAAATAATGATACATTAATAAAATTTTAAGTAACATTGTAACACTACAACTTATATTCGAAAATTATATAATATTTTATTGATTTTTAAAGATTAAAATTATATAAAATAAAATTTACGTAATATAAAATAGAAGAACATAACAAGTAAAAGGTAGGTGCCACATATTATATAATGAAAAAATATATATGATTAATGGTTTGTAGATATTTAAAAAAAATTATAAAAACTTATAACATATGAATAAATAGAATAAAAATAAATAAAAATAATATAAATTAAAAAAATTTAAAGTTGAGCGATATATAAAATTATTTTATTATTTTTTATTTTTATTAATTATTAAATAAAAAATTATTTTAAAAAGATCATTAATAGAATATATAAAAAAATTTAAAAATTTTTATATGTTTTGAAAATATTTTTAAAAGTTTTGGGGGGATCATCACATAAGGAGGCTCCACCCCTGAATGCCACAACATATATGCGTACAGTATCGGTCATTGTGGAATATTGATGCTTCTCTATACTACTTTTTTAGTTCAAATAGGAAAAGCCCACGCGTCTTCTAGGATGGACGAATTGGAAATTAATGAAACAAGAAAGGTGAAGCTGACTAGGTGTCCAGGTCGATGGGAAGGTGGGAGGCAATGACAAGCGCAAATATGTTAAAGCCAGTGCATTTCCTCTCTTCTTCATGTATTTGCAGTAATAACGTCATCTAATATTCAAATGTGTGGCAGTCGAATTTAATACGCATACAATATTTGGCATTGCGGACTAGTCAAGAGAAGTCGAAAGTAATTTTCTCCAAATATTTGTCATCGGAGATTCAAATGCCCATTTACTAATCTTTCAGTTCAAATAAAAAAAGTCCAAACATGTTTTCCTTGATTTAAGATAATAGGAGATTTAAACTTATTCTTTGAGTAGAAAATTATGTGAAAAAGTTCAAATATCTTGAATGTTCATTAAAAGGGGGAAAAAAACCTCATAATAGGTTAATTTAGAAATAATTAAAACTCTATTTAGTTAATATTTCTTTACTTTATTTTTATTTTTCTTGAAAAATTGCTATAAAATAAAAGTGAAATGTAATTGTATCATATAATTTATTCAAAATGGACAAATAATTAAAGTATAACACTAATTATAATCATTTATATAAAATTAACATCGTGCATTTATGAACTAAAAACTATATATTTTAAAAAGTACAACCTAAATAAAGAAACCAACCAAGAATTTTGTTCTTGGGATGGCATTCAACCAACTATCCAGGATTTAGATACATAATCACGACATTGTGTCCTCTCCTGAGACTTTCCCTATTCTAAGCCTCAGTTTATTCTAATCAGAGATAAGGAGGACAAAGTGACCATTTAAATGTTGGGGAATCGCCATTAAAGCATTGGAGAGGGTATTGCAGCTGGTTTTCCCGTTTCCGAGTGGACTTGTCAAAGAAAAAGCCGGTTGATGGGAAGAAAACAAACGTGAGGAAACTAGAAAGAAAAAGCTTTCTTTGATTTTTGTTTTCCTACGATAAAAGTTAAAAGCAGGAAGCTTGTTGTGGGACCTAGCCAAAGGATATTTATCTTCTTTAACAATAATTAACTTTTTGTCTTCCCGTCGGACATTTCCTTTCTGTTGACGGGGGCGTGTTCTCTTACTGCCTTCAATGCCAAAGAGTGATGGCAAATACCCTACCTTCCAACAAGACCATAAGAGCAAATCTTGTTCAAAAAAGAGTGATGGCAATCCCCGTAATTTACAGCAAACGTTTGGGACAAATTAACAGCAAGCGTTTGGGGTAAATCTTGTTCACAGGATAAGGACCCCATTCCCATCACTTTGTAAGACACCTGCACGTTACAAAGATACCAATAATGACGAGATTAGCCCCACTTACGAAGATAACAATAGTCACGAGATTAAAATGCGGGGAAGATAACATTACAGTGTTTGTTTTATAAGTATTTTATAAGAAATGTAATGTTAATTTGTAAAATTATCCTTATTTATTAAAATATAAATTTAATATACTTGTATTCTTTATTATTAATTTTTGTATAATATTACCTCTTAAATATATTTTTAATGTTATATTTTATTTTTATTTTTTATTATAATTTTGTATATTTTATTTTATTTATTTAATATAATTTTTATATTATATATTATATTTTAATTTCTTTTGTGTATATTATATAAATTTTAATTTTTTATATTTTATTTTTTTAATTTTTATTTCTTATATTATATATTATATTTTAATTTCTTTTACCTATATTATATAAATTTTAATTTTTTATATTTTATATTTTATTTCTTATATTATATATTTTATTTTAATTATAATATTATAAAATATTTTTAATAAAATAATAAAGTTAAAGAGTAAAAATGTCTTTAATAACATTGCATACATTGTATTGGTTTCGAGCTGCAATCAGACATTACAATGGACTGTTACAAAATAAACACTGTAATATAATTTAATTAAGCACATTACAGGTGATGTCACTTTACATCCTTGCAAACAAACGCCACCTTTGTGTTGAGGGGTGCGTGTTCTCTTATTGCCTTCAATGCCAAAGGCTTGCTGCAGTTCCTTTTGTTTTGTACAAGGGCAAAGCCGTCTCTCAAGCTTGTTGTCTATGTCATGAAGAGTCTTCCACCAGTTAGGTGCTAGACTAGAAATGGCATTCAAGCTTTTGGTTGAATAAAATCCACCTTTCAAAAAAAATGTTAACTTTTTATTTTTCACTTCAAAGAATAACGAAAATTCGAATACAAGAGAGAAACTCCCCTTTTTACGGCCATTCCCTTCTACTTCTTAGCACAAACGATTCATTTTTACTTTGTCATTAAAAGCTTCAGCAATTGAACAGGTTATTGCTGTCATTAAAGATGGATGCTTACTTAATGCAACTGGAGTTCATTAGTAGGAAAAATCTTGATGCAGGCATCTCCGAGCTCCGTTCGAGTGCCTGTTAAATGTTAAGTAGGATACGCACCCTAGGCCCATTTTCAGTTCCTCTTTCTCGTGGCTTACAGCTCCATAGGTGGAAATTTTAACTGCTAGCCAAAGGTTTGGCCGCAGATTGGTCTCCAAAACCGACTCTTTTCTCAAGTCCTGGACTAAAGCCAAATGTTCAGGTGTGACTAGAGTTTACCATTTAGACGTTCGGTTTTGGTAGCCCTCCTCGAGTCCAATTGCTGAAGGATTGTGCCTTTTTTATTGGGTCAAGGACGGTCATGCTCTTCACAGCCAATTTATTTTGAGCAATCTGGACTCAATAACCTAACGTCTCCTTTCAACTTCCTCCATTTAATATTATATTTTTTGTGCTAAATAAGTTTTTAACTTAATATTTTATAATTTATTTAAATATTTGACTTATTAATTGATGTATATTCAAATAATAAGTTGGAATCTCTCTCCTTTAATTAAAAAAATATATATAATAGACCGTACCAATCCATTGAAGTTATTGTATCTTTTGTACTGTTTCTCTTTGTCAAGCCCATCTTCATGTCAACGAGAATCTTTGCTATGACAAATAAAATTTACTTCTTTTAAAAAAGCAACAATTTTCAAATAAAAAAATTACCATTTAACAACAATATATTATCTAGCCAAAAAAAATAACAACAATATATGAAACTAGATATTTATGTTAATTCAAATTTAAGCATCTTGATGAATTTATTCCATTAATTTTATTCATAATAATGTTAAAATAAAATAAATTTTATTAAATTTTAACAGTCCATGATTCACGAATCTAACGGTGATGTAACTCAAATGGTGAACATGTAGAATGGCACTTTTCTTTTAGAGATCTTTCACAATAAGAATGTTCGAAAAAGAGTGATGGCAATCCCGTAATTTTACAGCAAACGTTACGAGAAAATCTTGTTCCAAAAAGAGTGATGGCAGTCCCCATAATTTACAGCAAACGTTTGGGGCAAACTTGTTCAAAAAAGAGTGTTCGCAATCCCCGGAATTTCCAGAAAGACGATACCTGTTTAAAAATCCAAAAAGAGCGATGGCAATTGCCGTAATTTACAGCAAACGTTTGGGGCAACTCTTGTTGAAAAAAGAGCAAATCTTGGTCAAATGAAAGTGATGGCAAACCCGTAATTTACAGCAAACGTTAGGGGCAATCTTGTGAAAAGATAGGGGAAATCTTCGGAAAGCAAAAAACTTTTCCTATAAATAGTTATCTCTGGGAGAGCATGATTCGAACACAGGGAATCATGCACCAACGAGTAAGCCGTTGGGTGCAAACGGAGAGAGTGAAAAAGGAGGGTCCGTCTTCACCGGAGTAGTAGAGCAAGGCCCCCTTTCTCTCTCTAAGAGACTTAAAAAGGAGGGTCCGTCTTCACGGGTGTAGCAGATCAAGACCCTCTTTCACTCTAAGGTTTATCAAAGAGTGAGTGAAAAAGGAGGGTCCGTCTTCACCGGAGTAGCAGAGCAAGACCCTCTTGCTCTCTAAGAGAGTGGAAAAGGAGGGTCCGTCTTCACCGGAGTAGCAGATCAAGACCCTCTCTCTCTAAGGTTTATCAAAGAGAGAGTGAAAAAGGAGGCTCCCCATATATGAATTGGTGGTCTTCGCTGGTGTAGCAGAGCAAGACAGAGAATTCAGTGAAAGAAAACTGAAAATGAGCAACAATCCAACCAACCAGCACCCTGCAAGGTCAGTTTCCGTTAGAAATTCAGCATAGCTATTCCTATATGAACATTAATTTCAATGTTTGAGTCATATTCTTATGTGAAGAGTAATTCTAACATTTGATTATTTTTTCACAAAAAAAAGATAGCTATCTCCTGAATCCCATTCTTGAACTCCACCATATTAGCTACGGCTATTCCGTGCGGGTGGAGACCTTTGATTAGAAGCGAAATTCAAGACCCTCTTTTTCCAAAACCCCAAGAAGACAACAATCATCATATAAAATAGGGAAATGGGTGACATTCTGGATTTTTGGCATATTTCTGATTTTACGGCTATCTTGATTTTTGACATATGTTTTCACAAACAAACAAAAAATCTTCCTTTTCCATTGTTTCTTTTTGTTTTTTGTTACTAAGAAACCGAATAGCATATAAAAGTTCAAGACTCAGTGTTCACTTTGAAAGCTTCAACCTTGGTTCCTAGAAACATGCCAAGGTTTATTTTGAGTGTATCACTGTCTTATTATTTCTGAATTCAGTTTAGAAGAGTTCTTACATATTACCAGTAAAGTTAGTATAAGCTATGATTTTTAAAAATTGTAATCGCTTCTTATGTGCTAGCAATTCAGCATTCCTATTAGTTGCTATTATATTCTTTTGGGTGTTCTAATCATAAAACCTGTTTCTCAAAGCATGATTTTTACTTCATTAAATGCAACTCATGTTTTTTTCCTTGTGGACAGAGAAAACGAGGCCAGACAAAAATTTTCCGATGTTATGATGTTTATCATAGGTACATCATGCGTACACCTCCAGACACAATACCAAGGAAGAAAAGAGTCTCCCTTCGACGCGCACCGTTGTCTTATGTTGGCGTTCTATGTAATTCTTTTCATATGGGTTTTGGTAAAGGTCATCAAAATGCATTTCCCAGCTAATTCCCATCTCATTCTTAATGCCATCAGTCAATTCTCTCTAGCTCTTGCACCAATCCCAATTCTTTTAATCGTGGTCCCACTAATCGGAAGGCTTAGTTTCACCCTTTGGGTTGCTTGTTTTGTTAAGACTGTTATAAAACACTCTCCAGAACTCTTAAGATGGTTTAATCTTAAATTTCGTTTGTTCCAAATATGGAAATGGTTACTTAATCAAAAAAGCCTATTGAGTGACGGCTCGACGGAAGAAACGGGGCTGCCAGTCTAAAAGTCTTACATTAGATTTAGATTTAGATTTAGATTTAAGTTCTTATATTAGATTTAGATTCATTAATCATCAACCGGTAACTGATTTTACGCATATGCCTTGCCTCGCCTCTGTTGTCAGGACTTAAGAGTTTCGAACATCTCTGATGATTTTTCCAAGATGTTCTCACCACCTCTCTAAGTTAAAACAGATGCGACTCCGGAGTCATTATAAAGATGAAATAGCAGAAAAGATTTTCAAAGGAATCAAGAGAAAATACCAGTTATTGGATATTTTTACAAAAGGCCTTAGCAAGGAGAAGGTTGAAATTCAGAGAGACAAGCTGGGTATTTGCGCTTCTGACCTTTGGGGGTGCGTTGAAAATGAAGATTAGAATGCGGTCAGTGGCATACGGCGCGAAAGGATTTAATTTGTTCGGAGAAGTGAAGGTGCGTACTCGTCACGTATTGAGTTACTAGTTTTCAAACGTGTATATCACTGGTCTTTGCTCTTTTATTCCTTTGCTGTTTTTTCATTCGATTGTTGTTTGCCTTGGTTTTTTAATCATCGAATAACATGTTGTAACCATAGCAATACCCTATTAGAACCACATTGTTCTCCAGGCATTTTCATTGTCTTTTATTTTAATAAGTATTTTCTAATTCATAAATGTAAAAGGTACATGATATACTCTTAATTAACCATGAACAAACAATCAGGGATATGAAATGAAGTTTGAGAAAGTAGAAGTTGGGTAGTGATGGGTAGACCTGTTAAAATGGGTTAGGCCCATTTGAGTTAGTTTATTTTTATCAAATATGAGACGGGTTGGGTCAAAAAAATTTAAGTTCACATTACAATCGGGTTTAGATGGATTAATCCGGTTATTCAAGGACTTACCCAGGTTGAGGTGGCCCAGCCCGACGGGCCAAAAAAATAAAAAAAAATCCCTAATCTGTCTAACCCGATTCCCTCGACTAGGGCCTGTCTTCCTGTCTTGTTTTTCTTGGGTTTTCAAGATTGTGTTCAGGGAAGGTTGTTAGCGGCATCAAAACCTGACAGAGATGATGCTGCTGCCTATGTTCATTGGTTGGTGTCCCAGAATAGTTGGGGGATTTTAAAGTAATACTATTTTCATTATCCTAGCACTGCTTCAAGCAGACTCTATCATCAGCAAGGTTCAATGGGATCCCACCATTTTTGTCTGTACAAAAGACTTTGCAAAGTCAAAACAGAACGGGGAAAAACGTCACCTCCAAGAATTATTGTCTATTGACGAACCCACCCAGCTCTCTCTTGCATTCTCTATCTTTTTTTAAGTATTGAATTGGGATTTTTTTTCTTTATGAATACAAAGCAAACCAGCTCGATTTTTCCAGGTTCAATTTGCATTGGTTTTTCACCTTCATCCTTGCTGTTTTAGTTTTTCTTTTTCATCAAGAGAAAAGCGTTTTTGGCTGTGCTTAAGAACATGGGATCTGAAGCTCCTTCTGATAAAGATTGTTGGTTAATTATACAGGTAATGATGAAGCACAGGGCTCTAATGCCAAAAGAAGTTTTCGACAAATAGCTTAGCACAGGGCGGCTACTATATGCGAAAGGAAGTTTTTAACAAATAGGAAGCTTCGGGTGGCATAAGGGTCCTAGTGTTAATAAAATTACTTTTCAAAAAAAAAAAAACTTTAAACAGTCAAGATTTCTATTTCTAACTCTAACATATTGTAGTTTGTTTTTTTAAATCTAACAGATAATAAAAAAAACTTTTAAAAAATAATCCGTTATAAGAGAAAACAGCATAGATGAAAGAAACAAAATAAGGTTTCTTACATGTTAACATAGATTTTAAGAAACCTTTCAAAAAAAAAAACATAAATTTTAAGAAGTTATTGTTGTTAAATAAAAACAAATTTGAATCAAAGAATATAAACATAACAAATGAACTTTAGAAATAGTAAAATATGAAACATGATTCCCCTTTGCCTAAGTCGGTGGTACATCCTTCTCTCGATCTTTGTCTGCTCACGCCGAAAACTTTTGTTTTTTTCCTCTTTGCTGCATTAAATGTGACAGTCGTCAAAAGCAGGATTAAATCTACATTAACACGCTGGTGAGTTGTTGCTTGAATCAGAGTGGGGAATTGCACTGATCAATGAAATGGGTCCCTGTAATCCCACTCTGTCTTGATTGGTGGTGTGAGACAGAGATGAACGTGATTGATTAAAATAAATAAAATTATTGTAAATATTTTGTGAATATTTATTTATTTTATTTATATTTAAATTAGATATAAATTAAATTAGATTAAGATTTAATCTATCTAATTCTTAAGTGTTATTTTAAATTTTTTAAATTCTATCAAGATAAGAAGTTATTTACCTATAAATAGGTTCTTTTAGTTTATTTGTAAATATGTATTTCAATAAGATCACTTTTCTCTCCCTAAATACTTTCTTTCTTTTTTTTAATTATTCTTTTCAATTATCTTTATTCGCTCTTTTAAATTTATTTCATAACACGTTATCAGCACGATTCTCTTATCTCTCAAGTTCTAGAATTATAATGTTTTCATTATCTTCAAGCTTCAAAAGGATTTCAATGATTGTGTTTTGATTTCTGATATTAGAAAATCAGATAAGTGACTTGATAGTTCTTTAATATTTTCATTCTCTTAAAATCAACCTTAATATGAATTTTATTATCATGTAGTATATATTTTATCCCACGATTGGACAGTGAATTTGCTATTATATAGCTATTAATAAAAAGTCATGATGTCCATTCCCTGAAGTGAATGTGACAAACGAGCTACTAATAAAAATTATGAATGTTCATTTCCTGAAGTAAATGTGACATAATTTAATAATTATGATCGTGGTCATGAATTTATCTATTCCATGAAGTGAATGCCACATCATTTAATAATTATGATCATGGATAAATACTTTTTTTTACCACAAGAAGTGGATAGATAATTTTATTATCAGAATCTAAGGATAATTCTGCCACAAAAAATGGATGGATAATTTACCACAAGAAGTAGATGAATGTCGTAACCTACTAAAAAAAATAAATAATTCACCACAAGTAGATAACCCATCATATGTGGATCACCCATCAAAAGTGGATGTATACTTGTAACCTACCACAAGTAGAAGAATAAAGTAGAAGGATATCTTAACCCACTAACCCACAAGAAGTGGATATCCATCAAGAAATGGATAAAGACTTGTAATCCACAAGAAGTGGATAAATAATTAAAAGAATAAAAAGAATATAGAAAACGTGTTGTCATTGATGTGGCATGAAAGACCATTGGTTACGTACTTGTTGTACGTCATAAATTTTATCAAGCATCATTGAAAATTAAAACATCTTGTGATGATTTTAATCATGACCAAGTTGATATAGCACATCAAGATATTTGTCTTCCCTGAAAGAGGAATTGATTACATGATTGTTAACAGAAATATCCATTGTTGATTTTTTTTTTATCTTGAAAAAGGAATTGATCATTCGATTGGTAATAGGAATATTGGAGAATGAACTTAATAGTAATTGGTATATTTTAATATAATTATATTATGAAGATATTTTAATATGTTTTCATTATATTTAAATGATATGTTCTTATTATGTGTTTTAATTTTATATTTAATATGCTTTTATGATAACTTGTAAGTTTATTATTGTATATATCTTATTTTATTAAAAAAATGAGATATTCATATTGTTGGATCCAAGGTCTATAATGTAAATATATGTCTAGCAGACATTACTATAACACACTATAATTGAAGGCAAGAAATATTTTTTTCTACTTGACAATGAAAGAAAAATCAATGTTAATTCAATATCTGGTAGTACAAGATTGATTGAAGGCTCCAGAAGAACTAATATTTTACTACCTTGAGGAATAAAGTAATGAAAGATGTATTATTTTCTATTAAGTCTCAAAGAAGTTTATTAAGTTTTAAATCTATTCGTTCGAATAGATATCATATTGAGACCACGAATGAAAGAGACACTTAATATCTCTATATTACATCTGTCATCTTAAGTAGAAAGTGTGTTGAAAAAAAAATTACTTGCTTTGTTTTCAGAATTAAACTATACAAATATTGGAATAATTAAAACCTATAGTAAACCAAAAGTTTGCTAATGATTTTAATGTTTAGCATGACCTGTTAGACCATCCCGGATCAATAATGATGCAAGAAAATGATTGAAAATGTATATGATCATTTATTGAAAACCAAAAGATTTTTCAATCTAATGAATTTTATGTGCTGCTTGCTTTGAAGGCAAATAAATTATAAGACTAGCATCAGCTAAAGATGAGATTGAATTCCTTACATTTTTTGAATAATATTCAAGGTTTTATGTAGATTCATACATCCACCATGTGAACTGTTTAAATATTTTATGGTTTTAATCGATGCATCGACTAGATGGTCACATGTGTGCTAATTATCAACTTGCAATTTGGCATTTGCAACCATTCGTTTGCAAGCACATTTTCCTAATCAAGATTATTTATCTTGACAATGCATATTGATCCGGGATTTACATCTTAAGCCTTTAATATTGCATATTAGTTGGAATAATTATTAAACAGCATGTTGTTTATGTTTATACACAAAATGATCTAGCATAATTATTTATTAAACACTTTCAACTAATTGCAAGGTCATTACTTATGAAATTCAAACTCCCAATGACTGCTTAGGGCATACCATTTTGGATGCAGCAGCATTTGTATGCATCAGACCAAACAAGTTATTATAAATCTCCCTATACAAACAGTTTATGGTCAGGAACCAAATATTTGCCATCTAAGAATTTTTTTGATGTGCAGTACATGTGTCAATTACTCCACCACAACGCACAAAGATGGATTCTCAAAGGAGGTTAGAAATATATGTTGGATGCAAATATCCATTTGTAATTAAGTATTTAGATTTATGAACATGAGATTTATTCATGACAAAGTTTGTCAATTGTCATATTGATGAAACAATTTTTCCAACATTAGAGTGAGAAAAATAAGCAGTTGCAAAAGAAAATTCCTTAGAATGAATTATCATTATCTAGTTTTGATTATCGCATAAATCAATATGAACTTGAAGTTCAAAAGATAATTCTTTTGCAAAACATAGTAAATCAGTTGTCAGACGTTTTTTACTGACCTAAAAGAACAATTAAATCTTATATACTAGCTATAAATGCTCCTATTAACATTAATGTCCCTGTAGGACAAGGCACGCCAGCAGTGTTGAGACCAATCGGTTCCAAAGATAAAATCCTCGAAAAAAGAAAAGGAGCAAATATTTGAGATGGTCAGAAAGAGGAAGTAGAAACTCTAGAAAAGACCCCTGATATAATTGATAAACATTCCAGAAGAAATTAAGGTACATGAATCAGTGAAAATAAAGAGATCTCAATAAATTATGTTATGATGGGAAAAGATAGAACCAATAAATAAACGTCGACGATATTTTGTATATAATATAGAGCTTAATATTATGAAAGAAAATGAGGATCTTGAATCTACATCTATTGAAGAATGTAGACATATAAATAATTGGCCAATGTGGAAAGATGCAATCAAAGTGGAATTGAATTCAATTGCAAAATATGAAGTTTTCGGACCTGTGGTCCGTACATCAAATGATGCAAAACTAATGAGATATAAATGAGTATTTGTGCAAATATGAAATGAGAAAAATGCGATTATGAGATATAAAGCAAGGTTTATCGCACAATGTTTTACCCAAAGATTTAATATTAAATATGAAAAGATATATTTTTTGTGATGGATATAATTACAATTCTATTTTAACTAGTTTGACAATATATGAGAAGATTGAAATGCGTCTAATGAGTGTAGCTACAGCCTATTTATATGACTCACTTGATAACGATATTTATATGAAAATCCCTGAAGGATTTAAATTGCCTGAAGCACAAAATTTTGAATTCTAGAAAAATTTATTCGATCAAATTAAATAAATTTTTATATAGATTGAAGCAATCCAGACACATGTGGTATAATCAACTTAGTACATATTTGTTGAAAGAAGGCTATATATAATCCTATATGCCCATGTATGTTATAAAAGGGTTTAGATATGAATTTATTATAATAGCTGTCTATGTTCATGACTTGAACATTATTAGAACTCCTAAAGAGTTATCAAAAGCCGTTGATTATTTAAAGAGAGAATTTGAGATAAAAGACCTTGGAATAACAAAGTTTCATTTTGGGTCTTTAGATTAAACACTTGGCAAATAGAATTTTTGTCCATTACTCAAATTATACCACAAAACTGCTAAAACAATTTTATATGAAGAAAGCATATCTATTGAGTTCATCAATGGTTGTAAGGTTATAAGATGTGAAAAAAGACATTTTTTTTAACCTCGTGAGGATAATGAAGAACTTATTGGTCTTGAAGTACCATATCTTAGTGCAATTAGAGCATTAATGTATCTTGCAAGCAATACATGACTTGATATATCAATTGTGGTGAATTTATCGGCAAGATATAGTTTTTTTACAACTCGAAGACCTTGGAATGGAACTAAAAATATACTTCGATATCTCCAAGGAACAATGGATATAGGCTTATATTATGCAAATGCATCAAAACAAAATTTAATTGGTTATGTAAATGCAGGATATTTATCTGATCCACACAAAGCTTAATCTCAAACAAGCTACTTGTTCATTTGTGGAGGTATGACTATTTCATAGTATTTTGTAAAGCAAACTATAGTTGCTACTTTTTCTGACCATGCAAAAATTTTAGCAATTTATGAGCAGATCGTGAATGTGTCTGGTTAAGATCTGTAACTCAATATATTTGAGAAACGTGTGGTTTGTCAACCAAGAAGGAAATTCCAACAACATCATATGAGGATCAACCAAGTAGTTGATTGACAAGCCAAACTTGCATAGCACAATTAAAGGAAAGAGACATTAAAAGTGATAAAACAAAACACATAGTTCACCAAAATTCTTCTTCACGCATGATCTCCAAGAAAATAGTGAAATAAGTGTTCAACAAATTTAGTCAAGTGACAATCTAGCATATTTATTCACTAAAACCCATCTTACTGCATCATTTGAAAAATTGGAATACATCATTTTAAAGATCTTTATCCTGCAGTCATCGGGGGGAGTAAAATATGCACTGTACTCTTTTCCTTCATCAAGGTTTTTCCCATTAGGTTTTTCTTGATAAGGTTTTTAATGAGACGGTATTTCAGAAGCGTATTCTTGAAAAGAATTATGTACTCTTTTTCTTTCACTTGAATTGTTTCCCATGAGGTTTTTTTCCTTGTAAGGTTTTAATTAGGCATATTCTTAATACAATTGATATTCAAGGGGGAGCGTTATGAATATTTTGTGAATATCCATTTATTCTATCTATATCTAGATTAGATGTAAATTAGATTGGATTAGGATTTAATCCATCTAATCCCTAAGTGTTATCTTCATCTTATAAATTCTATCAAGATAATGGGTTATTTGCTTATAAATAGCTCCCTCAGTTCATTTGTAAATATGCACTTCAATAAGATAACTTTTGTCCCCCTCAATACTTTCTTTCTTCTCTTTAATTATTCTTTTCAATCTTTATTCGCTCTTTTAGATTTATTTCATAACAAAAATAATTTTTTTTTATTCTGTCTTTTAATAAAAATCGTCCCTTAAGCAACTATTTTTGACATTTGTTCGAGTTTATATAATTAACACTTGGATTGATTTAATTGGTTTGGGCATTAATTTGGTTAGTGAAAAAAGGTTTAAAATGGCTGGGCTTTGAGTCTTGATTTAATTGGTATGGATTTGGGATGCCTTTTTTTTCATAATTTTGTACTTGTCCATTCAAATTCCTCCATGAATCTCATTTTGATAATTTAATTCATATCTTGGTTCCTGTTGCAATTTTGAGAACATAGCTGCTTATGCTGACAAATTTCAGCATTACAGTCTTTTGTCCCTCCCTGGAACCAAAATTAGTTTATTGCAAGGGCTACTTATTTTACCGTGTTGTTTATTCTCTATTTATTTTTGGTGATTTTAATCTATTACAGAATTCCTTATCGCATTACATGTTTATATGGAGTATATGATAAGAATAGCTCATGTAAGTGCTTTTATTTTTAAATTGTTGCCGTTTTTGTATCATCTTGTGCTTAGTATTTTTTGAGTAAATAATTGGAAAAAGATGGACTTCTATTATTTCTTATTTTCCTTCCTATTTTAGGATGCCAATACGTACGTGGCACAAAATACAAAGTCTGTGAATTTAGCTGATTGTCAAGTTTAAAGTGTGAAGAATCTATAAATTCATGGAGCAGAAGAACAAGAATTGGGAAAAAAATATTTTGCTTATTCTCGAGTAACATGAAGAGTCCAGAAACCAGTTATTTATATGACTGGTTAAGTCTGTCATACAAAACAATATGCAGGGCTAAAACTGTAAAAGAACATTAAATAAACTATTTACAATAAGCAAAATAAATTTATACTCTTCATTCCTCCTCAAGAGGAGTATTATGAATATTAATAATACTCATCTTGCGCAAGAGTGAATGAAATGGTTTGGGTTGTAAGGCTTTGGTGAAAAGATCTGCAAGCTATGACTTTGTTGGAATGTCTGATGGATCAATCTATCCTACAACTACTTTCTTTCGTATGAAATGGTAGTCTATCTTAATGTGTTTGGTGCGCTCATGAAGTGTAGGATACTAACAAATATGAAGAGCCAATTGATTATCACAAAACAGTCTCATTGCATGTGAATGTTCAACATTAAAATCCTTAAGTAAATGTAGTAACCAAATCACTTCATAGCAAGTTGCTACTATTGCTTGATACTCAGCTTCAGTAGAACTCTTTGCTACTACATTTTGCCTTTTAGCTTTCCAACTTATCAATGAATTTCCTAGCAAGACACCAAAACCAGTAACTGATCTTCTAGTATCTGGGCAACCAACCCAATCACTATCAGTATATGCTTGTAAACACAAATCAGAACCACTAGGGAATAAAATACCTTGACTAGGAGCTGTTTTCAGATATCGTAAAACTCTAAAAGCTGCTTGCAAATGAGCTTCACTTAGCTTGTCCATATATTGGGAAAGTATGTGAACAACATATGAAATATCTGGTCTTGTAAATATAAGATATAAGAGTCTCCCAACCAGTTGTCTATACATAGTACTATCTTTTAACTGTTCTTCATCTGTTGCCTTTGTCATCTTATGATGATGTTCAATTGGTGTAAAGACTGGTTTGGACCCCAATAAGCCATAATTTGTTAATATGTCAAGAGTATATTTTCTTTGACAAAGAAATATTCCCTTGCTTGATCTTGCTACCTTTAAGCCAAGAAAATACTTAAGTTTCCCTAAATCCTTAAGCTTGAAACCAGAACTTAAGTAATCTTTAACTTCATTAGTAAGATCTATTGAGGTGTTGCCAATCACAATATCATCCACATAAACCAATAAGGCAATGAATTCCCCAGCTTGAGTAGTCTTAGTAAACAAAGAATAATTAGCTTTAGATTGTTGAAAGCCATCTGTTAGTAAACAAGTAGTAAATTTCAAATTCCACTGCCGTGATGCTTGTTAAAGTCCATACAACGACTTATTCAATTTACATACCATTTTACCATTGGCAGAACACTCCCCCTTAAAATGATACCTTTGTGGCAGTTCCATAAAAACAGTCTCATTCAAATCTCCATTCAAGAAAGCATTATTGCTATCAAGTTGAGTAAGAAACCAACCTTTAATTATTGCCAATGCTAAAAACAGTCAAACAGTGGTATGTTTCACCACGAGACTAAATGTTTCTTAATAGTCAAAACCTGCCCTTTGATTATAACCCTTGGCCACTAAATGTGCCTTGTATCTCTCAACAGAACCATCAACATTCAATTTGACTTTATAGACCCATTTACATCCAATAGCATGAGAATTAGAGGGTAAAGGCACCATTGTCCAAGTCCTATTAGCCTCTAAAGCATCTAACTCAGATTTCATGGCCTCCCTCCATTGAACATGTTTTATAGCTTGATGATAATAGGTAGGTTCAGGTATGTGAGACAAGGCCACTGTAAAAACTTTATGATCAGGTGATAGTTGATTAGTAGACAAGTATTTGGTGATGGGATATTTGGTAACAAAATTGGTTTCTGAAATAAAGATACAATGATAGGCTTCAAGGTATTTTGGTGGGTGTTTTTGTCTAGTACTCTTTCTAATATTGGAAGGTGAATTACAAAAGTTTGGTTCATCAGTGAGTATAACTGTCGATTCACTCAAATCAGGCAGGTCTATGGTAGAAATAGAATCAGAATTATCAACAACAATATCAGGAGAATTATCAACAACAGGGTCAGGATTATTATCAGAAACTTGTGGAGTAAGATCAACAAAATTTGCATCTTGAACAATTAAAGGGTGAATAGGTAAATGATCATCATGAGAAGAAAATAATTCAGAAGCAGAATGTGAGGTTGACTGATGCTGCTGAAAAAGAAAGATTGATTCATGAAATATTACATTCCTAGAAACAAAAACACTATGTGTAACTAAGTCATAAAGCTTGTAACCTTTAATACCCATTGGATGTCTTATAAAAATGCATTTTCGAGCCCTAGGCTCAAATTTTTCTTTGTTGTGTGATAAAGTTGAAGCAAAACACAATGAACCAAACACTTTAAGATGTGAATATGATGGTGATTGAGGAAAAAGTCTTTCAAATGGAGTTTGGTTATTCAAAACTCGTGTGGGTACCTTATTTATGAAATGGGCAGCAACCAAAATAGCATCACCCTAGAATTTTAAAGGAAGATTAGCTTGAAATAAAAGTGATCTAGCCACACACAGTAGATGCTGATGTTTTCTTTCAACAATACCATTTTATTGAGGGGTCTCAACGCAAGAAAGTTGGTGCACAATTCCCTTAGAGCTAAAGAAATCAATAAGGTTAGATTTAGAACCATTATCTGACCTTATTTGTTTAATAGAAACATTGAATTGATTCAAAACCAGATTATAAAATGCAAGTAAAATCATGGAGACTTCTGATTTATATTTCATTAAAAAAATCCATGTAAACCTAGTATATTCATCAATAATGGTAAGGAAGAATTTATGTCTCGAATTTTTGACATTTCATATGGCCCCTAAATATCAACATTTATTAGCTCAAAAGCAAATGTAACAAAAGGTACATGAATCAAAAAAAGAAGCCTTTTCTGTTTTGCAAGTGGACATACATCACAAAGAAAATTTTCTGTACATGTGACATTAGGAAAATGTTGATAAATCTATTTTATTTTCTTGAATGGAATGTGCCCTAATCTAAAATGCCACAAATCAAAGACAATTGACAAACTATTGCAAGTATTAACAGAATGAAAAATAGCATTTCTGTCCTTTTGAAATTGTGCAACTAGTTGTGCATCCAACTCTTTTTGTAAGAGATATAAGCCATCCCTCACTCTAGCACCCCCAGTCACTTTCCAAGAAACTAGATCTTGTATAATGCAATATAAATCAGTAAAAAACAGATGTTGTTTTTGACATTTTGCCAGTTTATTAACAAAAATCAGGTTGAAATTAAAACTTGGCACACACAAAACATTTTCTAAAACCAAATTTCCTAACTTTATAGTGCCTATATGAGATACCAAAACATTGACTTTATTTGGTAATTGAACAAAATTATTATGAACTTTCCTAAAGGCAACAAAATATTTTAGATTACAAGCTATATGATCAGTAGCACCAGTATCAAGTATCCAGGCATCACTCTTTAGAGAAGAATTCATTGAAATAGTAATATTATTCACAAAGGAATATGAACAACAATTGTTAAGGAAATAATAAGAATGATTAGAAGACTTACCTGCCAAAGTTGAATTCACCAAAGCAGTTTTACCCTGCTGACTGGATGATATAAATGTATCATGAAAATTAGTTGGTGGTTGTTCATTAATGAGAGACATGAGTTTATGAATTTGATCTTTGGAAAGGCTGATTTGAGACATCGGAGCAATAATGCCCTCATTCCCAGCTTCATCAGTTTGAACCAAAGAAATCACATTACTAGCAGAATGAGATGGACCTCTTTTAGTGTTGACACCAGATTTGTTCTTATTGAACTTGTAATCTGCAGGAAAGCCAATCAATCGATAACATTTCTCCTTTAAGTGCCCCTTCTTTCCACAATGTGAGCATAAAAGATCAGATTTTCCTTTTGACATTTCAACAATCACAACTGACATAGCAGCAGTCTCATTTAATGGTTGAACCATGACATGAATACTCCTTTGATTTTCCTCTATGAGAACAACATTGTATGCCTCATCCAAAGATAGAAAAGGCTTCATCATAATGATTTGTGATCGTAATGCAGAAAAACTATCATTCAATCCATTTAAGAACCGAAAGATATTGTCCTTAGACATCTGATCAACAAATTCCTGAAAACCTCCACAATTATATTTAGGTAAAGGATGAAAACTGCGAAGCTCTTCCCAGACAGAATTCAATTCAGTAAAATATACATAAACTAATCTACTTCATTGAGTAATACCATTAGAATTCAGTAAATTCTAATATCATCTGGTAATGAAAACCTTCATTTTAGAGTTTCCCAGATTTGAGTCATATTACTCATATAGAAAACAATGGAAGCAATCGATGGAGTTAAAGATTCAAGTAACTAGGTTACTATCAAGTTATTGCATCTCACCCACGACATATGCATTTTATCAGTAACTAAAGGTTGAGAGATCGTACCATCAATGAATCCTAGCTTATTACAAATGGACAAAGTAAGATAGAATGACTTACTCCATGCTGAGTAATTGGTCGAAGTAAGCTTCAGGGTGACTGAGATTGAACCGTGGTGGTCTGAATGATGTACAAAATAGGCTGAGTGTGGGTCATCCAAAGGAGAAGCCTCATGTGCTGAATTGGCCATGGTAAATCACGGAAGAAATTGAAACACAAATCTAAACACAATAACCAAACCTTAACAGCAATCGATTCACAAATGAATTTGCAAGAAATAGGGAAAATTAAACTAAAAGCCGAAACAGTTGATCTAACAAATGGATCTACGAACAAAATCCCAAACAAATTGATAAAGAAGGGTGATGAAGATCGTGGTGCCTTCAATCGCGAAATCGGCAACAATAGAACCGATCTGAGAAATAAACACCGTAATTATTTGACAAGAAGAAAATGCTGATGGATCCTCGAGAGATCAAGTAAAGCAACTCAAGAAACCCAAAGAAACCCTAGACCGAGGCTCTGATACCATGTGAAGAATCTGTAAATTCATGGAGCAAAAGAACAAGAATTGGGAAAAAAATATTTTGCTTATTCTCGGATAACATGAAGAGTCTAAAAACCAGCTATTTATATGACTGGTTAAGTCTGTAATACAAAACAATATGCAGGGCTAAAATTATAAAAGAACATTAAATAAACTATTTACAATAAGCAAAATAAATTTATACTTTTCATGAAGTGTGCAAGCGTTGCAAGTTCGTTTGTATGAGATGCTATTATTGTTATGAAGGTATTCATTTATGTTATGTTATATAGACTTTTATTCCCCATGCTCTTGCCTTGCTTTCTGTTTGTCTTTTAAGCTACTAGTTATTGCAGTCAAGAGGGTTGGAGTGTGTTCACTTGCCTCTTTCCTGGAAGAACAACGCTGTATCATGGTAGCCGATTTGTGACCAAAAGGGAAAAGGGAAAAGGGAAAGATAAAAATGCACCAAAATTGTTTATTTTTACTAGCATACACAAGTTACATTAGATTTGCAGCTGATTAGAAGGGTAGTCTGAGTATCATGGAACAACATGTTGTAACTATAGCAATACCCTATTAGAACCACATTGTTCTCTTAGTCTTTTTTTTTTGTTTTTCATTTTAATAGGCATTTTTTGATTTGCCGATATAAAATTGGTAGATGGTATGCTCTTAGTCATGTACAAACAATCAAGAATATTATTTTCTAATTAGAAAAAGAGAACACTTTTTTTCAATTCTCTTGTTCACTAGTTGTGGTAGGAAAATCCCTGTGCATGCAACTCCCCTCTAGTTTTGTTAGAAACCCTGATACCTTTAATGATTCATGCTCTGGTTTTTCAACAATGGTCATGCTCCCCAAGACGTAATATATAAATTTTATACAACCAATTGATATCGAAGAAAAAAGACTCCTCCCAATAATATTTTTTAAAAATTAAATATTAATATTTAACAAAATTTTATTATGTTTCATGTAAAAAAAAATAACAATAAATTTGATATTTATCTAAACTTATTTTCTTAATAATCGATTATTCATGAATCTAATATAAGAATTGTTTTCTTTCAATACGTGATGACTCAATACTGATTTAAGAGTTTTTTTTCTTCATTACGTTTATTGATCTCTATATTTCATACATATAAAATTTAGCATGATCAAACCATCTTAAAAATTATGGATAACATTTTTAACAGTCCTCGCAAAGCAAACAATCCAGAGAGTGAAAGTAAACCACCCAATAAGTGGGTCTAGAATTAAAAGAAGCATAACTGATGCAAGAGCCCCGGAGAATTTACTTTTGACTTCAGCGAAACTCCCCTTTTGATAGCCATTCTCTTCTGCTTCTTAGCAAGAGGGATTCATTTTTACTTTGTCATTAAACACTTGAGCAAATTGCTGTCAATAAAGATGGATGCTTACTGAACGTAACTGGCGTATAATATTCACTTTTATCTGGTAATAAAAATTGAATCCCCCTTCCTCAATTTTAAAAAAATATGTAATAGGAAAAATCTTGATGCAGGCAGCTCTGAGCTCTGTTTGAGTACATGTTAACTGTTAAGTAGGATACGCACTCTAGGCCCATTTTTTCAGAACTTGACATTTGTTTAGACTCTAGACCCAAAGTAGGAGTCAATGTTAACTAACTTCGTTACTCTTCCTTAGCATTTCGGATGGTGTATAAGAAGCCAGCCAAGCCCATACGAACTCAAGCCCGCGGAACTCCTGCTGCCAGAGTAGAGACAGCTTTTCATTTGTTTTCCTTCGGGAACTGGGGGCGATAGCCGAGAGGGAATGCCTATTATGGGCAACTAACCCCACTTCTTACAGTTGATGTCCAAACCGTAGGGCCAACTGCCAATCCTCATGTTCTATGTCTTTGATTTTGCAACTTCTAAAATGAAAATCTATATCCTTCGTGAAATTGGTGGTTGTGGAGGATATTACAGCCTAACTCAACTTTTAGCTGCTGTATGGTTTGATCATGGTCGATGTACGGCTGAAATGGTGATCATGTAAGTTGGCACTATTCTTTTCAAGATGTTTTACAATCGAGATGTTAAAGATTCGATACCACATCATGCAATCATTTTGAAATTTATGCTTCTGTTCTTTAGACATTTATTTCCCATGCTTTCGGCTTGCTCTCTGTTTGTCTTATAAGCTGTAGGTTATTGCTGTCATTAAAGATGGATGCTTGATGTATGGAAGAACAACCCTGTACCACTATAGCAAAATCGCAAGTTGCAACCAAAAAGGGAAAAGTGAAAGACAAAAATGCACTGATTAGTATATGCCAGTTATGTCAATTTTAGGAATGTCAACGAGTCGGGTACTCTATAATTTTGAGGTACCCGAACCCTAACCCTATTAAAAATTAACTACCTTAACCCTATTAATTACTCGTATAATTTTAAAATTAGTACCCTAACCCTAATCTTATTATTTTTTTACTACCCTATAATTACCCTAACTCGTTTAAAAACCCGATTAAATTAAAAAATTATTAAATTTTATTTCATGGCAAGATTAGGGAAAAACAAGGCTGAAGGATGTGGGCTTGGGGAGACACTGTTGCAGCCGGTAGGGCGTGGGGCTTGGGGGGACACTGCTATAGTAGGCAGGGCATAAGGCTTGGGGAGACATCGCGGCAGCCAGCAGGGCGTGGGGCTTGGGCTGACATCGCGATAGCAGGCAAGGCGTGGGGCTTGGGGAGACACCGCGACAACTGGCAAGGCGTGGCTGGGCTGATGGGGAGAAAAGAAAGATGAAGGAGCCGATTGTGGCATGGTAGGCTGGCAACGGGGGTCTTGGGGAAGAAGACTGATTCGACTGAACGGAGGCAAGGAGCGACAGAAGGGAAAAATGGATTAAAAAATAATCGAGTTTCGGGTAGCGGGTACCCAAAGAATACTACCCGAACCCTACCCGAAACTGATTCGGTTAGTAAAATTACTACCCGAACCCTACCCGAAACCGATTATTTAATATTTAATCGGGTTTAGTCGGGTCGGATATCCGCGGGTACCCTATAATAGGGTACCCGTTGACATCCCTAGTCAATTTTGCGGCTGATCTGAAGAGTGGTCTGAGTATCGACGTGACCATAGCAATACTCTATTAGAACCACATTGTTCCCCTGCCATTGTCAAGTGTATCGATTTGAAAGTGGTACATAGTATACTCTTAACCATGAACAAACAATCAAGGATATTATTTTCTAATTAGAAGAAACGGAACACTTTTTTTCAGTTCTATCTTATATTAGTTGTGCTAGGAACATTCTTATGCATGCTATGCCCCTTTACCTTTCATAAGAACATATACTAATGTAAACCCCGAAAGCTGTAACGATTCATGCTCTGTTTTTTCATCATTGGTACGGGAGAAATAAGGCTCCACACAATAATATCTTTTTTTAAATTAAATATTATTATTTAACAATAATTTATTATATTTCAAAAAAAGAAAAAAAAACTATAAACTTGATATTTATCTAAACATACTTTATTAACATTAAATAATTCACAAATATGATATAAGGATTTTCTTCCTCTAACACATAATAAGTCAATACCAATTAAGAGTTTCCTTCATTTATCACATGATAACTTAAAACCGATTTTTATATTTCAAACATACGAAACTTAACATGATTAAACCATCTTAAAAGTTAAGGAAAATATTTTTTAATAATCCTCACAAAGCAAACAATCCAGAGACCGAAACTAAGCCACCCAATAAGTGGGACTAGGATTAAAAGAAGCAGAACAGATGCGAGAGCTCCGGAGAATTGACAAATGGCATTCAAAATAAGATGGGAACTTGTGCTGGTAGCAGGGAGATTCATTTTAGTGACCAATGCCACAACATATATGCAGAGATTAACAAAGAAGGCCAACATATGGCAATAGTGCGTGTTGAAGGGAGACTCGTCCCTTCCTTGATATTTTGTCTAGGGGAGTGTGCATGATTGTATTTATGGTAAACACAATTACAGCATAGAACTTGATTGAGCAATTTAATCCTTCCTCGTGTTCTCTGTCGACAGGGGGAAAAATGAGCTGGCATTTATTGAAGCAAAAACCATGCTTTGAGTCAGGGTTTTATGATTAAAAAACTTGAAAGAATGCTGCTAGTATTGAGAAATAAAAAGTTTTAGAAATGGCAAGGTCTGAAATCTAAAGTACTAGTAGGATGCTAATTGCTAACAGCAACTGACCTTTGGGAGTCGTTGTTGAACATTTTCAGTTCTGATTTTCCTTCCCTGAATTCCCTGTCTTCCTCTGCCACCCTTTTATACTTTGAGAGGGTTTAAAAGGTCGGCTTTGCTGGATAGTTCCATAAATTGGTAACATCATTTTTAATAAATAATAAGAAAAGAACAAATTAAAGAAATAGATATATACTATATACTAATGAGACAACAGGGAGGTCTAGTTGGGATATTTTTCTCTCTATATTCAAATGTGGTATAAACCATAGATAGTCCGTATACATTATTATGCTGTCTATGGTGTAACTTTCATCGGTCCCAATTTATGTTCTATAACTTTTCGCTTCTCATGATGCAAGCCCATAGCATATAGAGACCGATAAAACGAAGCTGCGAAGAAAACGAAAGCGTTTTTTGTTCATTTCTAGCCAATAGTCTCTCCTCTGTGGCTCCACCCGTCTAGAGAAAACTGTCTCTTTCATCAAAGCAAAAAAAATAAAAAAATGAAGAGAGAGTGGACAGAGAAAAGACCAAGAGAAGAACAAACGGTTAGAAGGAAGGAAACAATGGGAGGAAACTGGAAAACAAAATCTTTCTTTGGTTTTCATTTCCTTGTTTTGATACGTAGGCAACGGAAATCTATCTTTTACATTTTTCTAATTTCTAGAGTTCATTTTTTTTTTATCTTTTTGGTTCAAAGTTGTTTTTGTTTAACAACAATAGCTTTTTAAAATCTATATTAACATATAATGTTATTTGTTGTAGCAACTTTTTCCTATTTTGTTTGGATGACAGATCAATTTAATTATCTATAAAAGAAATATACCAGCTTAATTGATAAGAGTAGATAAAATAGTTCTATGTACATATCATTTTTTACAAATAAAGATTTTTATCTCTCATTTTCTTCACTTCAGAAAAACTTCCCTCTTGATAGCCATTGCTTTCTGCTTCTTAACGAGAAGGATTCATTTTTGCCATGAGGGACTTGAGTTTAGTTAAGTTTGAATTTTAACTATTTTTGAGGAATACTTAATATTAAAAAATAACTATTCTTTTAGACAATTGCTTACCATACAAGAAAAAAAAATGAGAAATCAAAAAAAGACTGAAAAAAGTGGGTCCTGGTAATTCTTTGGACCCACTTTCCACCACCTCTCCCTTTCTCTCCAAGGTTTATTAAAGTGAGTGAAAAAGGAGGGCCCCATATGTCAATTTGTGGTGGTCTTCTCTTACAATTGGTCAATTGGTGGTGGTCCTCTCTTACACGTTCTATGTATACTCTGTTCACTCTTCCACCTCCCTCTTCCCTCTTATAGCACGTTTTAATTTCGTCACTGATTGCGGAAGAAGTGAACTAATTTTTTAATTCAAATAAGAAGGTCCAAACATGTTTTTATTCATTTAAGATAATACTAATTAAGGTGTAAATTATATATTTTAAAAGTAACTCAGCACAATTTTTTGGTCCTCTCGCCATAGACAAATGTGGAACATGCCAACAAGGTGGCAAGAAATTAAATTGGTCACAATTAAATAAGCATTTATTGAATTACTAATAAAAGTGGAATAACGGTAAATGTGTGGATGGTTAATAAAAGAATTAAAAATAAAGTCATGATTGGTTACCTCGTCACGTTAAATATATAACTTGGGCAATAGAAGTAAAGTGATAGCTATTTTTGTTGTGTTTATAATACATATAGCATATTATAGCCATTCCCCCCTTATTTTCAAAAAATTTTAGTTCCTTTGTTTGATTGAGCAATAGTTCAAGGAATAGCCATTCTATAGGAATGGCTATTCTCCAAAATCCTCTCAAACTAAGGAATAGCTAATACCACATTCCTCTATGATATTAGCTATTCCATGATTGAGGAATAGACTCAAAAAATTATAAAAATAAAAATACCCCTTACAAATTTAAGAAATTACAATTCTATTTACATAAAATATTTTTTCTCTGTCTCCTCCTCTACTTTGATTTCAATTTTTAATAAAATATTAAAATTAAATTAGAAATAAAATATTAATATTTAAATTATCACTTATTAATAAAATAAGTTATAATTATTCCTATTTAAAAACAAAATAAATTAAAAATAAAATAGGCATAATATCATTTAAATTATATATAAAATATTAATAATTAAACCATCAATTGTTAATATTTTAAATAAATTAAAAATTATTCATATTTAAAAAATAAAATAAAATAATTAATCATAGTAATATTTAAATTGAATAAAATATTAATATTTCAAAATATTAATGATTAAATTATAAATAAAATATTAATATTTAAATTATCTATTATTAATATTTTAAATAATTAATTAATTATTAATATTTAAAAATAAAATAATTGGTCATAATAATATTTAAATTAATAAATTATTAATATTTTAAATATTAATGATTAAATTATCAATAAAATATTAATATTTAAATTATCTATTATTAATATTTAAAAATAAAATAAAATAATTGATGATAATAATATTTAAATTAAATAAAATATTAATATTTAAATTATTAATTATTAATATTTTAACAAATAAAATAAAATAAAAATTAATCATAATATTTAAATTAAATAAAATATTAATATTTTAAAATATTAATAATTAAATTATAAATAAAATATTAATATTTTAATTAAATTCTAGATTATTAATATTTAAAAAATTTAATAAAAATAAATAGTCATATAAATAATAAATGGTGTTTTCATCTTTTTATTTTTAATTTCTTTCTTATTCCAAAGTTATTGTTGTCAACCAAACGTTACAATAACTCGTAATAATTATCCATATCATATTCCATTTGTTATATCAAATAAAATAATAACTATTCTATTCTATTTTCGCCTCATTCTATTCCTATATAATAATTTTTTTATTCCATTCTTATCTATTTCACTAACCAAACGTAACTATAGTAATAGTTCTTTATCCAGATTAGTGGTCATCAAGGGTATTAATTAAAAAACTAATGGAAAGTATCGTAAGATGCATGCTCAAGAGTCACAAGAGATGTGAAAAGTGAGCGATTAACGACGTATCAAATTATCTAATTAGAGGGAGGGAGAGACTTATTAAATGACCAAGGGAGAAAGTAGAGTAAATAAAGTAAGATGCTCTCACGTGTCATCGGAAAGGTAAGGCGTTATTCACATGACAAATATCTTTTTCGGGGGTAGGAGGGGGACTTATTAAGTAACTAATGCTAAGTGGGAGGGATTTATTTAATAACTAATGAAAAGTAAAGTAAGATGTTCAAGGGTTGGGAGACAGGTGAGAAGTGGTCGGTCAATGACATGACAAAAAAAGAAAAAACAAAAGAAACAAAAGTTCAAATATCTTGAATGTTCATTAAAAGGAAGATACAAAAGTCATAATCACTTAATATCAGAAATAACTAAAACTCTATTTAGTTAAGTCTCTTTACTTACTTTGTTTTTTATTTCTCTAGAAAAATTGTTATAAAATAAAAGTAAAAAGTAATATTATCATAATTTATTTAAAATGCACAAGTATAACACTAATTATTATAATTTATATAAAAATTAAAACCATGCATTTAAGAACTAAAAACTATATATTTTAAAAAGTACAACCTAAATAAAAAATACCAACCAAGAATTTAGTTCTTGGACAGCATTCAACCGACAATCCAGGATTTAGACACATAATCACAAATCTTTGTCCTCTCCTGAGACTTTTCCTTTTCAAAGCCTCAGTTTATTCTTGTCAGAAATAAGGTGGACAAGCTAACCATTTAAATGTTGGGGAATTGCCATTCCTATTAAAGCATTGGAGAGGGGACCTCTGGCTTTGACTTTGAGTTTAAGGATGGGAGAGGATCATCTTCCTTTTTTTGGCTAAGTGGGACAGGATCATCTCTCCACTGCTAAACTATTGAATTCTTTTTTTCTTCTTTGTAGTATTTTTCTCCTCCATTTTCACACTTGCCAGTTACAAAAAGATATTTATTCCATGGGACTATGATCGTGGACTATATAGCATTTTACGAAGACTCCCACAACGTAGCAAAGCATCTTTGCTTGTACACCAAATTAAAAAGAAACAATGATGCAAAGCAAGTTGATTGGTTACGGGGAATTAATTATAAAATCCCCCCGGCGTAAGCTGCCCATTACGTCTTCTTTCTTTCTCCATTTTATTCTGAAAAAGGAGAGACGAAGGAATTATGTAAAAAAGTTCATTGCTTGGATGCAACAAAAGTTTAAATATCTTGAACGTTCATTAAAAGAAAAATAACTCATAATCTTAATATGAAAAAGTTAAAATTCCATTTGATTAAAACTTTTGTTACTTGTTTTTCACTATTTATTTTTTATTTCTCTTGAACAATTGTTATAAGACAAAATTAAAAAAAATAAACAAACAATTAATTGATTTAAAATAAACGAATAATTAAATTGTAAATTATAACTTTTGTATTATATAGCCTTAACTCACCAAAATAGGAAAATGGCCAAGCTTTCGAACTTTAAAACCAGAAAACAGAAAGGAAAAAAACTAGCTCAGCTTTCAAATAGCAGAACTTGAGTGTTTTTCTCTCAACAGCTCTCCCAAAAGTCAAAGCAGTTTTCGTCTCAATAGCCCTCTCAAAAGCCAAAACAGTTTTGGCAAAGCATTTCCAATTTCCAAAGCAGTTTTTGTTTCAATAGCTCTCTCAAAAGTAAAAGCAGAACTTCGGTTCTTCTGTCAGTAGATCTCTCAAAAGCAAAAGCAGAAGTTTTTTTAGCAAAGTCAGTCACTGTCACATACTCACATTGTACGGAAGTCACTTTCCTCGAAAGAACTTAATATTCTGAATTCATCGACGTTAAACGCAAGTCATAGACGCTAAATGTAAGTCAAAAACGCAAGTCAATGTCAATATACTAGTGCGATATGTAAATGCGCGTCACTTCTAAGAATTTATTAATTTATAAATTCAAGTAATAAATAAAAGTCGCAATCACATGTACATATATTGCTCCTACTCATATGAAAATAAACATAACAAAATTTTTTACTCTGTTTTTTTAACAAATAACATATAAAAATCTAATAATTTCAATATATGAATTAATATATATATATATATATATATTCATCCTCTCTCCTAACACCTCAGCATATGAGTATATGTTGAAAAAAAAGGCAAATTTATGTTTTTCAAATCTAAAAATTAAATTTTTTTAAAAATTATTAAAATATAGATTAATAATCATGTAAGAAGTCAATTTTTTTCTTTGAATTTTTTAATTTATGAAAAATCTACATGCACAAAAAATGAATAATAAGCTTAAATAACCAAGGTTACTATGTCTAACTCTAACGGATTATAGTTTTTTATTAAAAAAAAACTCTAATAGATAATAAGAAAGTAAATTAAAAAAAAAAAGTTATAAGAGAAAACAACATAAATGAAAGAAACAAAATTAAGGTTTCTTACATGTTAACATAGATTTTAAGAAACCTTTCAAAAAAAAAAAAAGACATAGATTTTAAGAAGTTATTGTTGTTAAATAAAATCAAATTTGAATAAAAGAATATAAAAATAAAAAATGAACTTTAGAAATAGTAAAATATAAAAGATGAATTCCCTTTGCCTAAGTGTCCGTTTGATTTTATTTTTTTTATTTATGTATCTCTTAAAACAGAAATTGGACCAAATAAAAATTTTGAGAAATTCTTGAAACAAAACAATTTTTTTTTTAAAACATACCTCCTTTTCAAAAAAAAATTCATTTTTATTTTAAAAAATCCTCTTATTAAAAATAATCCTACTATTATCCATTACACTAATCTACTCACGCGATGTATATCTGCTGATGCGGAAAATTTTTTTTCATTTACACCAATTTGGTTGCATTAATTGTAGTCAAACGTCAAAGGAGGATAAAATCTAAATTGACATGCGGGTGAGTTGTTGCTTAAACCAGCGTGGGCAATTGCAGTGATCAGTGAAATGGGTCCCTATACTGCCACTCTGTCTTGATTGGTGGCGTGGGACAGAGATCAGTGAATGTGAGTGTGAATGATTGTCACGGTAGCTATTTGCAACTTAGGCCAAATTTTTTTTATTCCTCCATGGACCTCATTTTGATAATTTAATTCATTCCTTGATCCTTGTTGCATTTTTCTGAACATAGTTGCTTCTGCTGGCAAATTTCAGTAGGAAAAAACTTGATGCAGGCAGCTTTTCATTTGTTTTCCTTCGGGAATTGGGGGCGATAGCCGATGGGGAATGCCAATTATGGGCGATTAACCCCACTTCTTAAAGTTGATGTCCAAACCGTAGGGGCCAACTGCCAAGCCTCGTGTTCTCTGTCTTTGATTTTGCAACTTCTTAAATGCAAATCTATATTCCTTCAAGAAATTTATGGTGTTTGTGGAAGATATTGCAGCCTCACTCAACTTTTAGCTGCTGTATGGTTTGACCATGGTCGATGTAAGACTGAAATGGTGAACATGTAAGTTGGCACTATTCTTTTTAAGATGTTTTACAATCGGGATGTCGAAGATCCGATGCCACATCATGCAATCATTTTTGAAATATATGCTTCTGTTATTTTGACCTTTTTGTCCCATGCTTTTGGCTTGCTCTCTGTTTGACTAATGGCATTGACAATGAGACGGGTACTTGTGCTGGTAGCAGGAAGATTCATTTTAGTGACCAATGCCACTACATATATGCAGAGATTAACAAAAAAGGCCAACATATGGCAATAGTGCGTGTTGAAGGGAGACTCGTCTCTTCCTTGATATTTTGTCTGGAGGAGTGTGCATGATGTATTTATGGTAAACACAATTACAGCATGGAACTTGATTGAGCAATTTAATCCTCCCTCGTTTTCTCTGTTGACAGGGGAAAAAAATGAGCTGCATTTGGTGAAGCAAAAACCATGCGTTGAGTCAGGTTTTATGATTAAAACACTCGAAAGAATGTTGTTAGTATTGAGAAAACAAAAAGTTTTAGAAATGGGCATGGTCTGAAATCATAGTACTGGTAGGATGCTAATTGCTAACAGCAACTGACCTTTGGGAGTCGTTGTTGCACATTTTCAGTTCTGATTTTCCTTCCCTGAATTCCCTGTCTTCCTCTGCCACCCCTTTATACTTTGAGAGGGTTTAAAAGGTCGGCTTTGCTGGATAGTTCCATAAATTGGTAACATCATTTTTTAAAAAATAATAAGAAAAGAACAAATTAAAGAAATAGATATATACTATATACTAATGAGACAACAGGGAGGTCTAGTTGGGACATTTATCTATCTATATTCAAATGTGGTATAAACCATAGATAGTCCGTATACATTATTATGTTGTCTATGGTGTAACTTTCATCGGTCCCAATCTATATTCTATGACTTTTCGCTTCTCATGATGCAAAGCAATAGCATATAGTGACCGATAAAACGAAGCTGCAAAGAAAACGAAAGCGTTTTTTGTTCATTTCTACCCAATAGTCTCTCCTCTGTGTCTCCACCCGTGTAGAGAAAACTGTCTCTTTCGTCAAAGCAAAAAGAAAAAAACAAAAAAACGAGGAGAGAGTGGACAGAGAAAAGACCAAGAGAAGAACAAAGGAGATTTATCTTTAACATTTTCTGATTTCTAGAGTTTTTTTTTTTTTTTATCTTTTTGGTTCCAAGTTGTGTTTGTTTAACAACAATAGCTTTTTAAAATCTATATTAAAATATAATGTTAACTGTTGTAGCAACGTTTTCCTATTTTGTTTGGATGACAGATCAATTTAATTATCTATAAAAGAAATATACCAGCTTAATTGATAAGAGTAGATAAAATAGTTCTATGTACATATCATTTTTTACAAATAAAGATTTTTATCTCTCATTTTCTTCACTTCAGAAAAACTTCCCTCTTGATAGCCATTGCTTTCTACTTCTTAACAAGAAGGATTCATTTTTACCATGAGCGACCTGAGTTTAGTTTAGTGTGAATTTTAACTGTTTCTGAGGATTATCGTCTAGACAATTGCTTCCCAAACAAGGAAAAAAGGACAAAAAAATATGAGATATCAAAGAAAGAGAGTGAAAAAGCACGGCTCCATATATCAATTTGTGGGGTCTTCTCTCACATGTTATATGTAGACCCTCGTTTTTCTCTCACCTTCCCTTCCTTCTTAGAAGAACGCTCGTCTCCATTCCCTTAACTAGTCGCACAAATAGCATATATATACATATATATCAACTAACTTGTTGTCCATTTTAAAAAAAAAAATTCTTAAAACCAAAGCCCTTCACCGGAGTAGCAGAGCAAGGCAGAGAATTCAGTGAAAGAAAACTGACAATGAGCAACAATCCAAACAACCAGCACCCTGCAAGGTCAGTTTCCTTTAGAAATTCAACATAGCTATTCCTATATGAACATTAATTTCAATGTTTGAGTCATATTCTTATGTGAAGAGTAATTCTTGATTTTTGGCATATGTTTTCACAAACAAACAAAAAATCTTCCTTTTCCATTTTTTCCTTTTGTTTTTTGTTACTAAGAAACCGAACAGCACATAAAAGTTCAAGACTCAAGTGTTCACTTTGCATGCTTCAAACTTGGTTCCTAGAAATATGCCAAGGTTAAATTTTGAGTGTATCACTGTTTTATTATTTCTGAATTCAGTTTAGAAGATTTCTTACATATTACCAAAGTTAGTGTAAGATATGATGTTTGAAAATTGTAATCGCCTCTTTTGTGCTAGCAATTCAGCTTTCTTATTAGTTGCTATTATAATCTTTGGGTGTTAATAATCATAAAACCTGTTTCCCAAAGCATGATTTTTACTTCATTAAATGCAACTCATGTTTTTTTCCTCGTCGACAGAGAAAACGAGGGCAGACAAAAATTTTCCGATGTTATGATGTTTATCATAGGTACATCGTGCGTACACCTCCAGACACAATACCAAGGAAGAAAAGAGTCTCCCTTCGACACGCACCATTGTCTTATGTTGGCTTTCTATGTAACTCTTTTCATATGGGTTTTGGCAAAGGTCACAAAAATTTATTTCCCAGCTAATTACCATCTCATTCTTAATGCCATTAGTCAATTCTCTCTAGCTCTTGCACCAATCCCGATTCTTTTAATCGTGGTCCCACTAATCGGGAGGCTTAGCTTCACCCTTTGGGTTGCTTGTTTTGTTAAGACTGTTATAAAACACTCTCCAGAACTCTTAAGATGGTTTAATCTTAAATTTCGTATGTTCGAAATATGGACACGGTTAATGACTCAAAAAAGGCTATTGAGTGACCGCTTGACGGAAGAAAGGAGGCTGCCAGTCTAAGTGTCTTACATATTTAAGTTCTTATATTAGATTCACATTCATTAATCATCAACTGGCAACTGTTTTTTTGCATAAGCCGATGCCTCGCCTCTGTTGTGACAATATAAGAGTTTCAAATATCTCTGATGATTTTTCTAAGAAGTTCTCAGCACCTTTCCAAGTTAAAAAAGATGTGACTCTAGAGGTGCGTTGAAAATGAAGATTCGAATGCAGTCAGTGGTATACGGCGCGGAAGGATTTAATTTGTTCAGAGAAGTGGAGGCGCGTACTCTTCACGTATGGAGTTACTAGTTTTCAGACGTGTTTATCACTGGTCTTTGCTCTTTTGCTCCTTAACTGTTTTTTCATTCGATTGTTGTTTGCCTTGGTTTTGTAATCATCGAATAACGTGGGGTTTTCTATGATTTGGTGCCCCTTAAGGGATTGTCTTATCCAGATGTGCCCAGAACCATCTCGTAGAAGCAGGGATCAGACAACCGCCAAGGGCTGGATCTCTAATCGTCGTCAAGGGAGTATTGGTAGGAGTCTTTATGCAAGGCGAGCTGTCCTTTGCCTTATTGCTGCTTCTAAGATTAATAATTCTAGACGATTAGGCTTAGTTGAGGAATGTTGATCTCTGTGATGATCTATGTTAAGAAGGAAGGGAAGGAAGACAGAAGGGGGAGGAAGGTGTTGCCTAATGACATGAGCTCATCGGAAGTTAAGCTTTTGACCTCCCTCCAGGAATAGGCTTAGGAGAAGTGATGGCCTGGTTGCACAAAATCTTTCTTGCCTGATTACTGTTTTCAGTATTGACTGGTAGGCGGACAGCTTGTTTGTTTTGTTGTTGGAGATAGTCTATGACAGATGTTTCTGATGCTTCATTGGCTCCTGAGGTAGGGAGAGGGGTGAAAGGGTTTGCCTGATGCTGATGTGCTCTGATTGAAAGGTTGAGATTAAAGAAAACATTTAAGGAGCGGGAATTGTGAGTTTATTGCTTAGGAAAGTCTATGTCAGTGGCCTTAGCTTTGCCCATTTATATATGTAATTTTGAGGGTTATGCCATCACTGGGACGGCGTATAGGTCTTAAAATTGCAGCTTTTTTGTACTTTGATTGGAGTTTAACCATTGGTTGCATGCAGCTCCTCTTTAGTTTTGATAGGAACATATACTTATATAAGCCCCGGGACCTTTAATGTTTAATGCTTTGTTTTTTCAACAATGGTCGTGCTCCCCAAAACGTAAATATAGCGTTTATCTTGATAAATAAAAATATATAAATTTAATAAGACCAATTGATACGGGATAAATTAGGTTCCGAAGTTAATATTTCATTTTAAAATAAATATTACTATTTGACAACAATATATTATTTATCAACAAAAAAAAGCAAAATATATTAAAACTAATATTTGATATTTATCTTGACTCAAATTTAAGTGTCAAGATTGCTAATGAGATGAGATGACAGAATCTGATATTAAAGCCCTCAACAAGTAAAAGGAGATTTTAGACCGGCAGACTCCTTTCTTCTGTCTAGGGGCGACTCAGTAGCACTTTCCATATTTGGAACATCCGAAAGATAGTATGGTAAAACCATTTTAAGGATTGTGGATAGCAGTCTTTAACAGCCCTCACAAAGCAAACAATCCAGAGGGTGAAACTAAGCCACTTCATAAGCGGGACGAGGATTAAAAGAAGCATAATTGATGCAAGAGCTCCAGAGAATTGACTAACGGCGTTGAAAATGAGACGGTGACTTGTGCTTGTAATTGGGAGATTCATTTTAGTGACGAAAGCCACAACGTACATGCAGAAATTAACAAAGAAGGCCAACATATGGCAACAGTGCGTGTCGAAGGGAGACTCGTCACTTCCTTGATATTTTGTCTGGAGGAGTGTGCATGACGTGTTAATGGCAAACACAGCTACAGCATGGAACTTGATGGAGCAATTCAGTCCTCCTCGTTTTCTCTGACGACAGGGGAAAAAAATGAGAGGAGAGGTTTATGATTAGATCACCTTAAAAATTGTTGTTGAATTGTCTGAACTCTTAAAGTAATGGTAACAAATAAGGATGTTGAATTGATAACAGCAACTACCTTTCAGAGTGATGAATCGTTGAGCCGTTGCACATTTTCAGTTCTGATTTTCCTTCCCCGAATTCTGTCTTGCTCTGCCAACCCTTTATTTGCTTGATTTCCGCTTGAGAAGGGTTTTTATAGACAGTCAAAGGTTTCAGGTTGAAATGAAGTTTGATAAGGTGGAAGTTGGATAGTGATGGGCCTGGACGTTGAGTCTGGCTTTGCTTCGGATGTAGGCTTGGTGTAGGGATGATGTAAAAATATTTTGGTCGCATTCAAATTTTGGGTTCTTTGTTTCGTTAAGACTGTTATAAACACTCTCTGCAACTCTTAAAATGGTTTAATGTTAAATTTCGTATGTTAGAAATATGGAAACGATTACTGGATCAAAAATCGCTATTGAGTGACCGCTTAACGGAAGAAAGGAGGCAGCCAGTCTAAAAGTCTTACATATTTAAGTTCTTATATTAGATTCAGATTCATTAATCATCAACTGGCAACTGATTTTTTGCATATGCCGAAGCATCGCCTCTGTTTTCAGAACATAAGAGTTTCAAATATCTCTGATGATTTTTCCAAGAAGTTCTCATCACCTTTCTAAGTCAAAACAGATGTGACTCTAGACGCATTATAAAGATGAAATAGCAGAAAAGATTTTCAAAGGAATCAAGAGGAAATACCAGTTAGCAGATATGTTCACAAAAGGCCTTACCGTGGAGAAGTTTGAAATTCTGAGAGACAAGCTGGGAATTTACAGTTCTGACCTTCAGGGGGTGCGTTGAAAATGAAGATCAGAATGCAGTCACGGTATACGGCGCGAAAAGATTTAATTTGTTCAGAAAAGTGAAGGCGCGTACTATTCACGAATTGAGTCACTAGTTTTCAGACATGTTGATCACTCGTCTTTGCTCTTTTATTCCTTTACTGGTTTTTCATTCAATTGTTGTTTGCCTTGGTTTTGTAATCATCGAATAACATGTTGTAACCATAGCAATACCCTTTTAGAATCACATTGTTCTCTTGGCCTTTCATTATCTTTTATTTTAATAGGTATTTTTTGGTCCATCAATTTAAAAGTGGTACATGGTATACTCTTAATTAACCATGAACAAACAATCAAGGCTATGATTTTCTTATTAGAAAAAGGAAAGACTCTTTTCTATCCCATCTTTCATTAGTTGTAGTAGGAAAATCGTTATGCATGCAACTCTTCTTTAGTTTTGATAGGAACATATACTTAAGTAAACCTCGAGACCTTTAATGTTTTATACTCTGCTTTTTCAATAGTGGTTTTGCTCCCCAAGGCGTAAATATAACATTTATCTTGATAAATAAAAATATATAAATTTTATAGGACCAATTGATATGGGATAAATAAGACTCCAAAGTTAATATTTCATTTTAAAACAAGAATTACTATTTAACAACAATATATTATTTATCACAAAAAAAAAACAGTTTCATCATTCTTTCTAAGGTAATTCAATAAACTTTGTTCATCCTAAATAAAATTAAACTTCATTTGAAGTTTCCCAAAGAAAAAAAAAGGCTTGTCAGTAGTTGAGAAAACTACTCAATAACCCATAACGTAGAATAGTTTAGAAAGAAATAAAGTTATAAAATATTAGCATATATGGCAAGTACTCTGTTTTTGTTTTAGAAATGAGAAGGAAGAAACCCATATGGTGAGTTGCCTTTACAGCCATTTTGATCAGGTATGAAATGATTAAACCATAATTAAAAGTAATACCAAATTTAGGAAGAAGTTGCAGGGGCGGAAGGGTAGATAGCATAAAGCAAACTGTGAGAGAGAGAGAGAGAGAAAGGGTAGTAAGTGGGCTGAGCCTGAGTGCTGAGAGAGAGTTGGGGTTCGCGAGAGAAAGAGAGAGAGAGAGAGAGAGGTGATGGGACGGTCCGTGATACCTGTTTGGAAGGGGGACCCAGATTTGGACTCTGATTCCGACGCTGTACTCTCCTCCATCATCCCGAAAGGTATGGAGTGCATGTTGCCAGTGATATGTACTTGTCCTTGTTATGTTACCGATGTTGATGATAATACTCTCCACTCACACAACAAACGTCTACTTGTACTAGTACAAGTAAACCATTTTTACTGCAACAGTCTGAGTGTTTTTTTCTTTTAAATTGTTTCTCTTTTGGTTGGTTTTCATTGCTCAAGTGTTCTTTGGGCCAAACCACTCATAATTTGAGAAACCCTTTATTCAATTATTATGTGATTGATTGATGTCAAATTAGAAACGACTCAGTAAATTTAAAAGTTAAATGAAATATTTAATGAGATTTTTTTATTAAAATTAAAAAATTATTAAGTTTTTATTTTTCTAGTTTTTGATATGTAAAATTTTTATATTTGTTAAATAATTAATATAAAATAAAAAAATAATTAATACAAAATCAACAATTAAAATTTTTAATTCAAATAAATCAATTATCACATAAAAAAAGTAATATAATAATATAATATAAATTAAAAATTAAAGTAAAAAAGTTTGTAATTATTAAAACAATAGTACCTAATTGTTACAAACCACAAATGAGGTTTACAGCTTTATGAAGATAATAACATAACGGATTTCTTGTGTATTTTTTGGAAGAAAATTGAAGTTAAAGGAAAGAAAAAAATCCAAATGAGAAAAGAAGAATTCAAAAGTAGATATTATATATTGAAAAAGAAATAATTGGTTTAAAATATATGAGAAAAAACAGTTGTTAGAAATCATTAAATATGTTGATCAGAAATAAAAGAAATAAGTGAGAAAAAAATAGTTATTAGAGATGATTAAATAAATATGACCGTTAGTTGATTGAAAATAATATAATATTTTAAAAATTAAAAAGTGATAGAAAATTGAAATTTATTAAACACATAATTAAGGAAATGAAAAAACAAATAATTTTATTAATTATTTTTTATTTTTATATATTTTTAATATAATAAATTATATTATAAAATTATAAGACCTCCCCAAATTAGAGGCCTAAAGCCCTTGCTTAGGTGACTTTACCGAACAATTGGCCTGTGTCAAATGATGCATGAGAAATCCAGGTTAAAATAGAGTATTGCTGTACATATTCATTTCAATTGGAGAATCATAACTTGTACAATTATATTAGCTAGTCATTGCTATCTTCATTTAGCTTAATGGTAAAACCTGCTTATTACATACAGGAATTGCAACCGGGAAAAGGGAAATTGAACAGAAAATCTGTGGTATTGTCTCTATCTACATGACACCATGTTACTTTCTTAAAATTTGATCTCTCTGTTCTTGATGGTGGTGAGATCTCCGACAGTAATGAAATTCTGTACACCAACATCTTTTTAGATACTCGCTCTCAATCTGGCAAGGCGGAAACTCTTTTAAACTGAGTAGAGACAAAGAGTATCCGCCAGGAAGAACACATAGGATGACACTGGAAAGAAAAGACTTTCATTGGATTTCCTTTTCCAATGATAAAATTTAAAAGTAAAAAAGCTTGCTAGTTTCCGAATTTTTCTTGGATGAATAAAACATTTCAATTATCTAAAATAGAAAGGTATATGCTTAGTTATACCTTGGAGGAAGAATCCTTTTGTTCAATTTCAACTTTTGCCAATACCGTATAACCACTACTTTAAATGATATATTAAAGTTTTAGATATCTGGTGTTGATGTTTTGAATAATACTATTAATATCGATTAATATTCGCTGACTACTTTTTGCATCTTTTTTTGTGTCGATGCTGTTCTTCCATTGTTCTTTGATAGGCTTGATGAGTCCATGCTTCAACCGCCTGTAAGATCTCGCACGGATATTTCTTTCGACATTTGTATTGTTTCTTTTTGCCTAAACCAAGTTTTGATGCCATAGAAAGTTTTTTCCTAAATGAAAGAGACTTGAAATGGCACTTTAATTGAAGAGGTTAAATAAAATTGCTTTTTTTTTTACAAAAAAAGAAGGGGCTTTGGAATATGTTTTACCTTTCGTTTCTGGGGTGTTATAAGGAGTTAATCTTTTTGACACTGTTGCTGCAAATGTTTCTAGCTTGACTAGCTAAGTCTTCTTTATCTTTTCGTCTTCTGAATCTCTTTAATTTTTCTCTTCTCTGATGTATTAAAAACAAACTATAAATTGAAAACAAAGAATTAGATATATACTGTACACTAATGAGATGGCACAGAATACAGATAATCTGTTCAGTTCATAGTTTTGAGCTGAGCTGATTGTCGAGCTCAAAAGTGTGCAAAGCTTTGCAAATTAGTTGTAAGCGATGCCGTTATTGTTCTCTGTTTGTCTTTCAAGCTACAGGTTATTGCTGTCGTTAAAGATGGATGCGTGATTGTATGGTAGAGAATCAAGGGGGCTGGAGTGTGTTCACTTGCCTACTTCCTGGAAGAACAACCCCGTACCATGGTAGCAAATTCGCAACCGAAAAGGGAAAAGGGAAAGACAAAAATGCACCAAAATTTGATTATTTCCACTGATTAGTATATGCCTGTTACGTCAATTTTGCAGCTGATCTGAAGGGTGGTCTTGAGTATCGATGTGACCACAGCAATACTCTATTAGAACCACATTGTTCCCCTGCCGTTTTTTGGTACATCAATTTAAAAGTGGTACATGGTATACTCTTAACCATGAGTAAACAATCAAACATATGATTTTATAATTAGAAAAAGGGCACACTTTTTTTCCGGTTCTATGGCTTAGTAGTTGTGCTAGGAAAATCCTAATGCATGCAGTTCCTTTTTAGTTTTTATAGGAACATAAACTTATGTAAACCCCGGTACCTTTAATGATTCATTCTCTGTTTTTTCAACAATGGTCATGCTCCCCAACAGGTAAATATAGAGTTTATCTAGATAAAAAATATATATAAATTTTATACAATTAATTCATATCAGAGAAATAAAGCTTTACACAATAATATTTCTTTTTAAATTAAATATTATTATTTAAACTTGATGTACAGAAAGAAGTGACAATAAACTTGATGTTTATCTAAATTCAAATTAAAATGTCAAGATGAATTTTTTTTATTAACAATCAATGATTTATAAATCTGATACGTGACGACTTGGTATCGATTAAGAGTTTCCTTCTTCTGTCATGTGGTGACTTAATACTAATTTCCATATTTGAAACATACGAAATTTAGCATGATTAAACCACCTTAAGACTTCTGGATAGAGTTTTTTAGCAGTCTTCAGAAAACAAACAATCCATAGAGCTAAACTAAGCCACCCAATAAGTGGGACGAGGATTAAAAGAAGCATAACTGATGCAAGAGCCCCGGAGAATTGACTAATGGCACTGACAACAAGATGGGAACTTGTGCTGGTAGCTGGGAGATTCATTTTAGTGATTAATGCCACAACATACATGAAGAGATTAACAAAGAACGCCAACATATAGCAATAGTGCGTGTCCAAGGGAGTCTCGTCTCTTCCTAAGTTTTTTGTCTGAAGGAGTGTGCATGATGTATTTATGGTAAACACAATTACAGCATGAAATTTGATGCAGCAATTTAGTTCTTCCTCGTTTTCTCCGTCGACAGGGAAGAATAATGAGCTCCATTCAGTGAAGCAAAAACTATCTTTTGAAACACCTGAAAGATAATTGTAATGGTAAACTAATAAGGATGCTGAATTGCTAAGCAACTGACATTTGAGAGTGATGGCTGGTTGAGTCGTTGTTGCCCATTCTCACTTGTAATTTTCCTTCCCTGAATTTTCTGTATTTCTCTGTCACCCCGCTTCTGCCCCAATTTAGACTTAGTGACCCAAATATATACTTATGTCAGTCAACGAATAGTCCTCGTTCAATTAACATGTTTAGATAGGTATCTTAAATGATGCTCTCCCATCTTAAATGATATGGCAACCAGTAACTTCAAAAGACGTTAATATTTAAAAAACAAAAAAAAAAAAAAATGTGAGACCCAATACCATCGCCATAAAATGTCAAAAGTGTACTTTTTTGACACTTGATTTAAATGATGGCCTCAGAATAACCTGTTTCCTTATTTTTCTGTTTTCCTAACGCGTACAGTCGGCTTCTTTGCTTGCATGCCACGAAGGTATGAGAAAACGAAGATTGAAGAAGAAAAAAACATTTCTCCTTCTGGGAACTTACCCTCCACACTGTCACTATCTGGCTAGGCGGAAGCTCACCCTCCTCCTCTTGGGTCAATAAGAAAGAAGAAAATAAAAAAAAAGAGAGGCAACCAAGTGTCAGGAATTCAATGAACTCTGAAAGGCCAGATGGTAGCAATTCAGCATCCTTATTAGGTACCACTACTTTAGTTTACCTTGCCCTTTTCTAGAACTTTCTTTTCTTTTCAATAATAAAAACAATCTTTCAAGTTTTTTAATCATTATTAGATTTGTGAATCATCAAATGTTAAAATTTTATAAAATTTATCTTAACTTACCAGTAATATGAGCAAAATAACAAAATAAATTCATCTCGATATTTGGAGTTGGATAAAGATAAATATTAAGTTTTAGTTTTGATATATATATATATATATATTAATGTTGTATATTTTTTCATGTGAAAGATAATTATATATTATTGTTAAATAACAATATTTAATTTAAAAAGGTATATTATTGTTTGGAGTCTTATTTCTCTGATACTAAATGACTGTATGAACTTTATATATTTTTTTAATAAGATAAACTCTATACATGAAATATTAATGTAATTACACAGATATATGTAACAAATAGTTAGTTAACTTCAAACAAAAATCACTAAAAAAAGTTTTTCTTTTAATTTTAAATTAACCTATAATAATAACATATTGAAGTAAGCTACACAGGATATATGGCTGGGGCTTAGTAAAATTTAAAAGTTAATTAAAAATATGATTTAATTTCACTATTAACTAAATTGCATATACAAAATGATATATTTATTCTTTTAATATTTATATCACATAAAACAAATATTATTTTTTTATTTGATATTCAAAACGTATTCTTTGAACCAAAGATATATGTATCAATCACTAAGACATATTCAAATACAAAACGGACAAGAATTTAGGTTAATATGTTTTGAGATATTATTAAGTAATCAATATGTTCATTAAAATGATTTGATTCTAAGAATAAATGAAGTTTCAAGGGATGTAAAATTATCATATCAATGATAGAGCATAGTTCAAATAAAAAAGTCCAATTATAATATATTTATTTATTTATTTCAGAGATAGTATGTACAATAGTTTGTCATGCAAATAGAAGGGATGCGATGGAGGCTTCTCTAGTTGTTGGTTGTGTCATTCCTAAACTCATTCCTAAACTTTTTGTGAATATATAAAAAGATGTGGAATATTCAAGTGTCATCGTACAGGATATGTCATTGTGGAACAGTGCTTCTCTTTACTAATTTTTTTTATTTCAACTTCAAAGGTCCAATAAAAAATAACTCATAATCACTTAATATAAAAAATATAAAAATGTTTACATATTGGGTTGTTGTAGATAGTTCAATAATTTATAAAGGAAAAAAGCTATCAAATATTAGCATATGGTAAGTCTGTATTTCCGAAATGAAAAGCAAGACTGCGAGCATCTTTGCTTGTAAACCAAAAATGTGACCACCAATAAATAAACGAAAAAAAATAGAGAAAAGGAAAACAAAATGTTGATGCAAGTTTCCATGACTAATGACTGGTTACAGCGAATTAATTATAAATAAAGCGCCCCACGGCCTAACCTGCCCAGCACCTGTTGGACTTGCTCGTCTCTGATTGCAATATGGTGGTACACCCTTAAATTAGAAAGAGGGAAGACTCTAGGAAAATCCTTATGCATGCAGCTTTAACCATTCATGTTCTTTTTTTCCTTTTTCAACAATGGTACCTTCTTCCCAAGGCGTACATAAAGAGTTTATTTTGATAAAGAAAATATATAAAGAGCTTAAACAGCCATTTGATACGGAGAACTAAGGCTCCACACCCAATTGGTTTTAGACCGGCAGTCTCCTTTGTTCCTCCATCAAGCGGCGACTCAGCAGCAATTTCGGTATTTCCAACATACAAATATTATAGCATGTTTAGTCAAACAAATGACTAAGTCGTTCCCCCTTAATTCTTAAAGAACATATGTTCCTTTGTTGGGTTCCTACATACTTCAAGAAATAGCTATTCCTCCAAAACAACTAATCCCCAAAATAAGTTAAAACTAAAGAATAGTTAATACCAACATCCCCATGATATTAGCTATTCCTTAATTAAAGAATAGCCTCAAAAAATTATAAAGATCAAAATGTTCTTTATAAGTTTAAAAAATCACGTATTATATATTATAAAAAATAATATTTAAATTTTAAAAATTAATTAAAATCATTAATATTTGAATCATAATAACATTTAAATTATAAATAAAATATTAATGTTTTATAATATTAATAATTACATTATATATAAAATATTAATTTTTAAATTATCAATTCTTAATATTATTATAAAAAGAAAAAAGTTTAAATTTTTAATTATATGTTATACAAAATAACATTTTAATTTTAAAAATTAATTAATATTATTTAAATTGCAATCATAATAAATAAAATATTAATATTTTCAACTGTTAACGATTAAATTATAAATAAAATATTAATATTTAAATTATTAATTATTAATATTTTTATGAAAAGAAAAAATTTCAAATTTATAATAATATATCATAAAAATATATTTTAAAATTAAAAATTGATTAAAATTATTAATATTTTAATCATATTATCATTTAAATTATAAATAAAATATTAATATTTCAAATTGATTATAAATTATTAATGTTTTAAAAAATAAAATATAAATAAATAATCATAATAACATTTAAATTATAAATTAAATAATTAATATTTTAAAATATTAATTATTAAATTATAATTAAAAATTAATATTTAAATTATAAATTATAAATATTTTAAATAAATTATAAAAAATAATATTTAAAAAAATAAAATAAAAATAAATCATCAAAATAACATTTTAAATCCTAAATATCCTATTTCCCCATAATAATAATTTTATTCTATTTCTATATATTCCGTTAACCTGACATAAAAAACCATCTTAAAAATTCTGGATAACATTCTTTGACAGCTCTTGTGAAGAAAATAACTCAGAGGGCGAAAGTAAGCCGTCCAAAATGTGGGACGATAGTGTCCAAAATGTGACACTATAGGTTCTCTCTATAGTGTCAAAAGATAGTTTCTAGGATGTCAAATTTATTTAAAGACTACTCCACTCAAGTGTCTTTATTTTTATTTTAAGATTTTAAAATTAACTTGATTCATATTTCAACAAGACTTATTAAATAAAATATTAATTAAAATACAATATAAAAATACTTTTTTTTAATAAAAATAAAATATTACCATATCAACTATAAAGCAGATTAATGTCGTCTTACTTCAATAGTTAATAATAATATGCATAAAATATTATATTTGTTGGCTTATTTGTTTCCTTGTAAAAAAAGTCGTAATGGATTATTTGTTGGCTTCTTGTGTCTTTTCCCCATTCTTTTTCGTTTCTTAGCCTTTGATCTCTCCTCTCTGTCTCTATCTGTCCAAGGGGCAACTCTTTCTTTCGAAATAAAAAATCAAAAAGAAGAGAGAGAAAGAGTGTTTCCACGTGGACAGAGATGGAAAGTACTTGAAAATCCTATGTTGGCCTCTCATTCACTTCGGAGATGAACGAAAACGTTGAATAGCAAGAGATAACTTGCCTTCTGATAGCCATTCCCTTCCGCTTCTTAGCAACAAGGATTCATTTTTACCATTTTTTTTTTGAATAATATCGGGGTATCATTAAGACAGTTGTGCAGAAAAATCATCACTCTGAGAGATGATCAAAATTTACGAAATTCTCACGGTGAAACAGAGGTTTGACTGGTATATCCGCTTATTTGCTATATACCGGCTCAAAACTCATGCCCCTTTCATGACTCAATACCATCCTGTACAAAAGGACACCAACCCCCACAAACAGAAGGGAGAAGGACTAAAACAAAACAAAAACTGTACTCAAAATCACCCCTGTAAACACACAGGAGAGCTTCCCCTACACAGAGCAGCTCCTCACAACACAAAGTGAGAGCAGGAGAGAGATTCAATTTTACTTTGTCCTTAAAACACTTGAGCAATCGAACAGGTTATTGCTGTCTGTCATTAAAGATGGATGCTTACTGAATATAACTGGAGTTTATTCACTTTTGTTTGGTAATCAAAAATGTAGTAAGAGAAATCTTGGGGCAGGCAGCTCTGAGCTCTGCTCGAATGCCCATTTTCAGAAATTGATATTTCTTTTAGACTTTCAACCCAAACCAAGAGTCAAGATTAACTTACTTTGTTACTCTTCTTTGAATTTTGAATTTCGATCTTATCGTCTTAGAGACCAGCCTTGCCATACGAACTAAAGCCAACGGCCAGATGCCTGCTGCCCGAGCAGAGATAGCTTTTCATTTGTTTTGGGAAATGGCGGTGATAGGGAATGCCTACTATGGGCAGCAGAGCCCACTTTTTACAAGTGGTGACCATAAGGCAATATTATTATTATCAATGATTAAATCGATTATTTTAATTCAAAATTTTAATAATTAAATTAATTGAATTGACTGAAAGTTAAATATTAATTGATTAACCGAATTAGATCAACTAATTTGGTCGATAATGATTTTTTTAATGAAGAATTTAAACTCTTTTTATTTTACGTGTCCCATAGAAGCATTAGTAATTTATTAGAAGTCTTAATAGTTTAGATATTGTATTATACGAAGATTAGTAATTTATTTCAAGTCTTAATAGTTTAGATATTGTATTGTACTAGGATTAGGAAAGTTAAGAGGATTTTCTCCTTATATAAGGAGTCTCCGTGGAAACAAAAGATATCAAACTTGCTGCTTGCTAGATCGTGTTCTCAATTTTCTACTCCATGTCGATCAAAGAAGAATTAACAGAGGGGGAGAGTTCTTCAAATTGGGCTAATATTGTAGGCGATGTTTTAAGATGCATTGCAGATAAGACTCACTCAGTTCAAGATCGTATTCGGATGGGCACAGTCTGTCGATCTTGGCAAGCTTCACTCAAGGATAAAGAAATCATCTTCCCTATTTGTTTGATGCTTGCAGAGAAAAAGGACAGTGACAAACGTTGTTTTTGCAATATATCAGAAGAAATCTTCATTGAACAAGAATTGCCGGAGATTCGAGGAAGGAGGTGTTGGGGTTCACCTTTTGGTTGGTTAATAACCTGTGGGCTTGATCTCAAAATTCAATTGTTTAATCCTTTAACAAGAGCCAGCCTTGCCCTTCCTCCACTGAATACCTTCACCCATCGAGAACATTGGCAAAATCGGACTTCTGAAGATGTGCGTATTTATTTTATAAACAAACTCTTGCTATCCTCAAATCCTGCTTCTCCAGATTGTATTGTTTTCGCAATTTATTCTGACTTTAATTTATTAGCATTTGCAAAACCTGGCGATAATAAAGCATGGACTCCCATTAATGCTGCCCCAACCCCTTTTGAAGCTATCCGTGGAATTCGATTCGATGATGTCATTTGTTTCAATGGTAGGTTCTTTGCTGTTCGAGATAATGGTCAGCTTTTTTTATGTCAAGACTTAGATGCATCTTATCCTAAAGCTGTAGAGTTTGCCTCGGTGCCTCCAACATGGTCTCCGAGGGATGCTAGTCATACTAAATATCTAGTTGATATGGGTGGAAACCTTTGTATGCTATCCCGCGTTCTTTGTCTATATGGGTATACTTCTGACATCGGAGAAGGGTTTACTTCTGATAGCGAAGAATCAGAAGGGTTTACTTCTGATAGCGAAGAAGAGATAGAAATTTTTACTTCTGACAACGAAGAAGAGACAGGAGAGAACTTTTTCACAAAAGAATTTGATATTTTTAAGCTGAATATGCAAACAAGGAAGTGGGAGAGAATTTTGTCACTGGGTGATCGGTCCTTATTTTTGGGAAATTGCTACACTTTCTCTGTCATTGCTGCAGATTACCATGGTTGCAGGCCCAACTGTATTTATGTTACTGATGATTATCTCCACGGTGGTGGTTCTGATACAGGTATCTACAATTGTGAGGAAAAGGAGACGCTAGATCTGTTCCCCAAGTCAGACAACCTGTCTTCATTCTCACCGCCACTCTGGTTCATTCATTGCCCTCACTAACAACAAGACATGATTTTCTTTGTTTTCTACCCACCATCTTCAATTGTACTTGTAATTTAGTTCTAATTTATAATAGAATTTCCTGTTTCTTGAAGCAGTCACTGTAGCTCACAGAATAGACGGACACACATTCAAAACTACAGAATCTACCCACCATCTTCAATTGTACTTGTAATTTAGTTCTACTTTATAATAGAATTTCCTGTTTCTTGAAGCAGTCACTGTACCTCACAGAATAGACGGACAGACATTCAAAACTACAGAAAAGTTGTTCAAGTTCTTTCATGGTGATATTAAAATTAGAATTCCCGTTAGTTAAGTAATACAATACAGAGAGAAGGCATGAGACTAAAACAAAAAAGAGAGTAAAATATTTACTCCAGATTCGTTAGTTGTGTATTTCCTAAAAAAAGGCTCTTAGTCAAAATCTATAATTTTCGCCTAGACACAACTTCTCAAACAAGTGTTTTCTCACCTTCTTTTCCTCCCCCTTCAACTTTTAGAAGAAAGAAGAAACAAGGGACAATTGAAAAGTGTTAATCACACATGTTGAAAGCTGCTGCCATATTTATGTATTCACATGAAAATGAACGCATTATAGAATCATTCATGGTGATGATATATGGTAGTAAAGCTGATATTACCCAGGCACCTGCATATACTATTAAGATATATTAAGTCATATTTGACATTCGAGTTTGGCAAGTATTCATCTCCAAAATCGATAGATTTTACAAAGGAATTCATTCATTGAATGCCCGTGACCATCCTTTTCTTGGCTTGAGGTTTGTTCCCTTCTCTAAAACAATCAGAGTCCTATGCATTTGCTTTTTGACAATACTTTCTTTCGACAGGAGCGATTAGAAAATTTGGCCGGAACCATCAGGGCTCTGATAACTTGCAAATAATAGTGATTTAAGCCTTTTTAACTCCGAAATTAGAATTTCCCTAAGGGTTTCTAGTGAGACTGTTTTGCTATCTTGAAAATAGGATATAATTAGTTATGTAGGCTGCCAAGTGAATGATCCTGGTCAAAATATACAGAGAGAAGAGCTTGAGATATATAAATATATATATAAATATAAATATATAAATATATATATATATATATAAGAGGGTAAAATGATTTGTTAATTGTGTACTACCTAAAGGAGGCTCTTAGTCAAAATAAAATTTGATAGTGCGCTTCACTTAGACATGACTTCTCGCGCAAGTGTTTTATTTACCTCTTTCCCTTCCCCTCAACTTTTAGAAGAAAGAAAAATGAAGGGACAATTGCAACCAAATGCCAACTTCAGGTATTATCATTTTTTTTTTTTGAGTTGCAATAAAATGATTAAAATGATGGGCAAATTGCATTGAGTCTAACCCAACAGTTCATGAATAAAGTAGGCAGCTTCAAGTATGGAAAAACCCAGTCACTAAAGGAGGCAGCTTCAAGTATGGAAAAACCCAGTCACCCTCAAAGAGCATTACCAGAAAATTCTATTATAACCTGCCTTCAAAGAAAAGAAACACTGCTTTTATTATGAACTACTTTAGAAAAACCAAAAATGACCATAATGTCCCAAAGTAACAGGAAATGAATTTTATTTTAGCTCATAGGTTATCCTCTTGGCAGCTTCCTTGGCAAGTACCTTCTATTTAATAGCAAATTTGAGCAATGAGACAATCAATACAATGCGATATTACCTGAGTTTTGACTATGGCCAGCCGCACCGAAAGGAACCTGAAAATCCAACAAAAAAAAATGCATATCATCTGCAGGTTTCTTCTCTGCAATGACAAGATGAAAAGAAGCATATCAGCTCATAGTTTATCGCTTGAGACCTAAGCAGATTCACTTGTAGCCAGATTAGTCTTTTTACTTCAGAAATAAATGCTAACGCACCTTCATCAAATTAATCTTCTGCAGAAGACTCATCAAAGTCGTCTGCTTCTTCTGCTGCTTCGCTTTGAAGATATGTTTGATTAACATGAGAGTGGACTGAAAGCTCCGTCTCAGTTTGGAAAAGTTGCAGACAACGTCTGCGTCCGCATAGCAATATATTTCCATGTAAAATTCTGATATGCTTGAGGTTGTCGAGAATAATGCTTGCATGGCCTGGTGTCCGTGTATGTGTGCCTTGCTGATTTTTTGGATAAAAACATGCAGTTGCTGATTATTTGGATAAAGACATGCAGTTACTTGTAGTTATTACATGAAAACTGTTTTTAAATTTCCTTTTAACGCTTGTAATCCATGCCTTAACCCTTGAATCCATGTCTTGACAAGTGTAATGCACGTAACTACCTTTTTTGTGTATAAATAGAGGTGTCATATATGAATAAAGCATGACTCTCATCATAACAATTTCTGTTCTTCTTAAAATTCTTTCTCTGGTTTGTTGCTTCGTACAACAACTTTATTTCTATCCTTATTTTATCTTCATGGTATCTAGAGGCTATGTTGATCTTAAAGGGCTGTGTTTGTAAGATAATAAAAACAAAGCCATTTCTCAAAACCTTCAGAAAACCATCTTCATGCAAAATGGGCTCCAACAATATTCTTAATCATCAATCTCCACCAAACTTCAATGGAGAGAATTATGCAATATGGTGAGTTAAGATGGAAGCCTGTCTTCATGGTTACGATCTTTGGGATGTCACAAAATCTAGAGGTAAAGTACCTATCTTGAGAGAGACTGCAACTCTCACACAAATTAAACAACATAACGATGAAGTTGCTAAGCTCTACATAGCACTGGAATATATCTATGGGGCTATTTCGGATGCTATATTTATAAGAATAATGGGATCCAAATCAGCAAAAAAGGCATGGGACAAACTTAAGGAGGAATTTCAAGGCTCAGAGAAGACAAAGCAAATGCAGGTAATGAATATATTAAGGGAGTTTGAGACTTTGAGAATGAAGGATACTGAAAATGTTAAAGACTACATTAACAAAATCATGCGAGTGGTGAGCCTAGTACGGCTGTTGGGAGAGAATCTTTCTGAAAGCTTTGTAGTCCAAAAAGTTCTTATGTCTTTACCAAAAAAATTTGAATCTACAATTACATCATTAGAAGGGTCAAAAGACCTCTCAACCTTGACTCTTACTTGTCACGACCCGGAACTTCCCTCGGGCCCATGACAACCGCCACGACGTCTCAATTGACACTCATTATTCAGAATGCCAACCGGAACCCCGTAAGGCTTACGTATCAGTTTCTAGCTTTCCCTATGAGTAAATCTTTTCAAACATCCCATTTCGAGGGTTTACAACTTATTTCTGGTTTAAATAAATCAAAATATAAAATTTGACTCACAGGGGTATTTTGGTCATTTTTCGACGAAAATATTAAAATCTGGTAAAATTATAGTTTATGCATCCAGAATGTATAATCTGAAGTCAGATTTGAAATCGGAAGTCCGAAACCTTCTTTATTCAAGGGTTTAAAGTAACATTTTACTATTAAAAAATATTGATAAAAATATTTTATTTTCTTATAAAACAATTTTTATAAATATGCATATAAGTAATTTTTATAGCGTGAAAGTAAAATAAATTCATACATACATTAAGTTACAAAGTCATAATGTACAATATTAATTACAATGACCGATGGGCCCATAACTATACATATACAACAAAGGCAGTAAACCTACTATCTGTCATGGTAAGACAATCTACAGTAGTCCTCGACAAAATTTGGTATCTACAAGCTACCACAGACCTGAAATATTTGGAAAGGAAGTGGGTGAGATTTTACAATCCCAATGAGTAAACAAACATTATCATAAACATCTAAAGGTAAGTAAAATGGAGACAAATTTAAATAGCTATTACAAACCATTTCATAAAGTTTCATTTTTATTTCTTAAATCAAGAAATATTTATAATTTATCAAAAAAATTGTTAAGGCTTATGGTTTTTATTAAAATCATGGCTCAAGCCAAAACTAGTCTTTGGGGATACCTTAGCCGAGGCATTTAACCGAGTCCGCCAAAATTGTCAAAACATTTACACATTAAACACGTTTTAGTTTTGAAAACAAACCGTTCCTTGGCGTTGGCTGAGATACACATTCACGTGTGGGTTCTACGTGAAGTGAACTCTAACACTACCCCAAGAGTTACCCTCCTCGCCTCTACAACCGGAGTAACTATATAACCGGATTTATCGTGCCCCTCTAATAGGCGGTCCACAGAAACCCGTCATTGCAGTGATTAAACCCACCAATTTTAATAAAATTTTGACAGTATAACGTGAGTTTTATTTATTTACCCAGCCTGCATAGTAAAACAGTTTACATTTATTCCCAATACAGTTTATAATACAGCCACATATACTCACAATCTCATAAGCCAATTTCATCAAAATGTCATTTATAACATAAGTAAAGGCCTCCAAACTACTCAATTTTTCTTAAAATCAAGTATTCACATAATCCAAAAATATTTACATTTAAATCTATTTATTTGCATATAGGCAAAACTTCTCTTTTTATAATCATGTTCTTTGTATAAAATCCATAACTAACATTTAAAAATAACTCTAGACAGTTTACAATAATAGTAGGTTTACTCACAGGTCATATAAATCCAATTTTCTTGAAGAAATGCGTCCCGATCACGTTTCCTTGGATATGACCTCCTTGCCTTTTCCGGATGTCTCACCCTCTTAATAAATTACAAAAATCACAAAATTGAACACATTTATGCTAAATCACTATATAATTGATTTAAATCCTATATTAATGCATGGTATGAAATGCAACGGCCTAAAATATCTTAAACGCGGTATTAGCCTATTTTCGGTACTTTACTCGATAAATTGCTAACACGCTCCATTTTTGCTCTAAATCGTCCCATTCTCTCTCCAACATTTTTAACCATCAAATACCAGCTTACAACCCTCTGAAATCACTAAACTCAGGTCACTTTCTTCCTTGAAAAATTCGGTTAAAATGGGACATTCACCCGGTAAATTTTTTACTTTGTTTTTCTAGCACATTTAATCATTTTTCATCATTTCCAATTGAATAAAATCAATTCATCATCATTGGACAGCATTGAAGATTCGGCCTAGAGTGGGTAAGGTGACAAATCCATTCTTTCATGTCCAATTTCATTTCTAAACGCATCTAACTATCCAAAACTACCGATTTAGCTGAGAATCGAAACTTGAAAATTCAAAATCTCCCCCCTTGAATTTCATCCAGCCCTTAGATCTATTCTGTGATCTCTCTCTTGAAGCATGGAAAATGAAAACAAAAGCATGGGAAAGGTAGAAACCAAGCCAAAATCGAAAAATCTTACCGTTAGACTCGAAAACGGGCGAAAATCGCGAATCCTTTGTCAAATTTCAAGCTTTTCTTTGGTTTTTCTCCTTTCTTCCTTTTTTCCCTATTCTTTCCTTTCTTTTTCCCCTTATGGCCGAACCCCTCATCAGCTGAAGCTTAAATGGGCTTATTTGATTAAAATAATATTATTTTATTTAAAAATGTCACATGTCACTTTCCTGTGGGACCCGTTTTTAAAATTTTGTTCTGAAAATTTTAAATTTTCACCACTTCAAACACCATACTCATGCATACCAAAAATGAATAAATCTTTTGATTTTGACAAGTTTTAACTGGTAAAAATTACGATTTTACCCCTAAGACGGTAAAATTACCGTTTTACCCCTATGTTCCGAAAACTACTGGAATTGAAAATTTTCACTTCCTATCATCAAATTATACTCCAAATAGTCAATATTGATCAAAAATTTCACTCCATGGTCAATTTATTATCTTGGGTGACAAAATGACGATTTTGCCCCTAGACATCAAAATTTTCAAATTCATCCCAAATTAACCATCAAACTCCAAAACATCATTTTAAGTCATTCTTGGACTGTGAAATATTAAATTTCATCTTAGAATTCCTATTTGAACTAATTCGAGGTTAAATCAACTTAAGTGTACCATTTGGTACAATACCGGGTTTTAGCTATTCTTTGAGACTTTCCTAACATACAAATACGTTGTTCATTGAATATATGTCATGACATGTATTTATAAGGTCGAGTTTTACACTTACTGATGTAGTAAATGCACTCCAAGTTGCAGAGCAAAGGAGAGCAATGTGAAGTGATAATACTTCTAAAAACGCTTTATTTGCTAAGATGAAAGGAAAAATAAGAGGTGAGTCAAGAATAAAAAAAGGCTCAGGTGAACAGAAGGAGAAAGAAAAAGAAAGGGTTCAATACAACAAAACTCATGAAAAAAAGAACAAGTTTCAGATGTGCTCTCACTGCAAAAAATGAAATCATTCAGAGGCTTACTACTAGTTCAAACTGAGTGTCAAGTGTCGTGCATGTAATCAATTGGGTCACACTGAGAAGGTATGTAAAAATAAACTAGAGAAGCATGATAAGGCATCACAAGCAGATGAGAAAGCCGATGTTGCCGAAGAGTAACTGTTTATGACCTTGACACGACTGAAGGTAGTTGACTCAAATCAATGGTTGTTGGACAGTGGTTGTTCAAAATCACATGACCCCCAACAAAGAAGTTTTTACTGAACTTGATACTCTGCATCGATCTAGCATTGAAATTGGTGATGGCAAATATTTATATGCAGTAGGGAAAGGTACAATCAACATTCAAAATTCCCTAGGAAGTAGGTATGTCAGAGAAGTGTTGCTTGTTCCTGATATTACTCAAAATTTGCTAAGTGTATGCCAAATGATGGATGATGGGTATGTCTTACTTTTTAAAGATAAATCATGTACTGTGTATGTGTACACACAAATTTCTCGTCAAAAGTTCTTGACTTGAAAATTATGGGACAAATATAAATATTTGATGATGTGAGTGATAATCTCTGGAAATTCCTCTGATTAATTTCTTCACTTCGTCTTCAAGAGTCATACACTTGGACTTGGTCTTGATCATGAACTTACTTGATCTTTGCTTCAAGGGTCTTGACGAACTAATTTTGTTCATGAACACTTGATCTTCTCTTTAAAGGTCTTGACGACTTAATCTTGATCACGAACACTTCATCTTAATCACGAACTTCGCTTGATATCTTGATACGAACTTCACTGCTGCTTGATCACGAACTTCATTGCCGCTTAATCACGAACTTCGTTGCCGCTTGATCTTCACTTCAGAAATCTTCTACTCTTATTGATCTCTGAAATACTCTCAATCTTCGAATGCCTCTCAATGCCTTCGAATGCTTTCAAATGAATCAAATGGCTTGGAGGAGCTCCCTGTTTATAATGTTTGGTGGGAGACTTTGATGAGAATGTAATCTCTTTGAATTATCTCTAAATTATTTTAATTTATTTAGAGATAAATTATGATGACTCATTTAAAGTATTTTGATTGGCCGGACCTTGAGTCCTTGGATTTTGATTGACCGAAGTTAGATATTATCTCTAAATTATCTTAATTTATTTAGAGATAAATTAAATAATTAAATTTGATTTTTATCTCTAAATTAGTATAATTATTAAAGATAAACTACATGACCAATAATTAAATTTTTATTGGTCAAAAATATGAATATTATCTCTAAATCATTTTGATTTATTTAGAGATAAATTAGATGACCAATAACTAATTTTGGATTGGTCAAACAATATAAATATTATCTATTCATAGGTGAATTGGTTCAACTATATGTCTTTAAAATAATCTAACCAATAAATTAATTATATTATAATCAATTACATGGTTATGACATCATCAAATCCATGTAGCGGCATGTAATTGGCTCATGATTTTTTTTCTCTATCTACAGTATGATCCATCAGGTGAGGTTGTTATGAATGTTCCCATGAAAAGGAAATGATTTCCTATAAATTTAGAAGATGTTTGTTATCTAGCCTCTGAGGTAAAATCGAATATGACAACACTTTGGCATAAGCGGTTTGGACATTGTAATCTTGGTTCCTTGGTACAAGCTAGCAGGTCAGGCTTGATGGAGAATTTATCTTCCTTAACTGAATCAAATCAAGTTTGTAGTACATGTCAATTTAGAAAATCTACTAGGAAGCCATTTCCATCTGTTCGGTCAAGTAAAGCGACCAAAAAGCTTGAACTAGTTCACACTGACATTGGAGGTCTTATGAGTGAAGAATCTCTAAATAGAAGCAAGTTTTTTCTAATCTTCATTGATTATGCTTCCATAATGTGTTGGATTTATTTTATAAAACATAAATTTGAAGTGTTTAATCTCTTTTTGAAGTCCAAGGCTAGAGTTGAACAAGAATCTAGGAGAAAAATTAAAATTCTAAAATCTAACAATCGTGGAGAGTAGAAGTCTTTAGAGTTTTCTCAATATCTGGAAAGGAAAGGATTCAACATCAACTCACAACTCCTTACACTCCTCAACAGAACGGAGTTAGTGAAAGGAAAAATAGAACTATAATAGTAATGACTAGGTTCTTTTATTTGAAAAGGAGCTACCGAAGAGTTTTTGGGCGGAAGCAGCCAATACAGTTGTGACTCCATATGAAGCTTAGTTCGAAAAAAAAGCCATCAGTAAGTCATCTACGTGTTTTTGGGTGCATTTGTTATCAACATGTCCCTAACGTGCTAAGAGATAAATTATAGTCAAAGGTGGTGAAAGGAATATTTGTAGGGTACAATTTACAATCAAAAGCCTACTGCATATATCAAATTGACTCTGGTAAAATTTTCATTAGCAGAGATGTCACGTTCAATGAAAAACTTAGCAGGGATTGGAATGAGAAGCAAATCAGAGAATCAAATAATGCTGCTCAAAGTTAGAATGATGATGGTGGTTAACTTGATCTTGATGAAGTTACTGATGAAACTTCTGTACGAGGTTCTCGCTCTATTCAAGACATATACAACAGATGTCATGTTGCCATAGCAAAACCTACCTCATTTGATGAAGCTGCACTTCACAAGGAATGGAGATCAACTATGCGAGAAGAAATTGCAATGATTAAGAAAAACAAGACTTGGACTCTTGTTGATCGACCAAAACATAGACAAGTGATTGGCATGAAATAGATCTTTAAGAAAAAGATGAATGTAGATGGTTCACTGAATAAATGCAAAGCGAGGCTTGTTGCTAAGGATTTTTCTCAAATGCTAAGAGTAGATTATTTTGATACTTTTGCTCTTATAGCAAGGTTGGATAATATCAGGCTTCTCTTGGCACTGTTAGCAACTCATGGTTGGAAAGTCTTTCATCTGGATGTTAAGTCTACATTTTTAAATGGTAGACTAAATGAAGAAATATATGTGGAATAACTCATAGGATTTGACGTAGATACTGATAAACAAAGTGTATAGGCTGCATAAAGCCTTATATGGGTTAAAACAAGCACCACGTGCATGGTATAGTAGGATGGACTCTTCCTTGCAGAATTAAGGGTTCCATAAAAGCTTGAATGAGGCCACATTATATGTGATGGAAGGAGGTACTGCCAACTCTTTAATTGTATCATTATATGTTGATGATCTTTTGATAACAGGTGCAAACACAAAAGGGATTTCTAAACTTAAAACATCAATGGAGAAAGAATTCAACATGTCAGATTTGGGTTTGATGACTTATGTTCTAGGGCTTGAAGTGTCACAAACAAGGAGTGGTATTCACTTGACTCAACGAACTACATAACAGAGGTGTTGAAATGATTCAACATGAGCAATTGCAAGACAATTGAAACTCCTTTGAATGCAAATGAGAAACTATCAGTTGACTCAAGTAACAAGCTCTACAATCCCAATGAATATAGAAATCTAATAGGTTGCCTTCTTTATATATGTTCAACTCGACCAAAACTTATGTTTGCTGTCAGTTACTTGTTACGATTTATGCAACAGCCATGTTAATCACATCTTACAGTAGCCAAAAGGATTTTGAGGTATCTAAAAGGTACAACAAGCTATGGTGTCGCATTCATACAAGCTAAAACCATTAAACTCATAAGATTTTCTGATAGTGATTGGGGAGGTAGCATTAATGATGCCAAAAGTACCTCTGGATATGTATTTACTCTTGGGAATGGAGTGCTTTCATGGAATTCGCACAAGTAAGAATCATTGGCACAAGCCTCAACAGAAGCAGAGTACATAACAGCTGCTATAGCCGCAAACCAAGGGATATGGTTGAGAAAAATTCTACTTGATCTTGGAATGCCATTGATGAATCTTACCAAGGTGTTTGTTGACAACAAATCTGCCATATCAATAGCTCAAAATCCATTTTTCCATAGGAGAATTAAGCACATTTATGTAAAATATCATGCCTTGAGGGATGCACAAAAGAAAGGTGAAATTCTTGTACAATATTACTCATCTAATGATCAAGTTGCTGACATTATGACTAAGCCTCTCTCCAAGGCTAAGTTTGAACATAATCAAGAAATGCTTATGATAAAGAATGCAAGCATTAAAGAGGGGTGTTGAGAATAATGCTTGCATGGCCTGGTGTCCGTGTATGTGTGCCTTGCTGATTATTTGGATAAAGACATGCAGTTGCTGATTTTTTGAATAAAGGCATGTAATTACTTGTAGTTATTACATGAAAAGTGTCTTTATACTTCCTTTTTAACACTTGTAATCCATGCCTCAACCCTTGAATCATGTCTTGACAAGTGTCATGCATGTAACTACCTCTTTTGTGTATAAATAGGGGTGTCACATATGAATAAAGCATGCCTTTCATCAAAACAATTTCTGTTTTTCTTTAAATTATTTCTTTGGTTTGTTGCTTCGTACAACAACTTTATTTCTATCCTTATTTTATCTTTAGAGGTATCCTTTCAAAAAAACATAAGTTTTCCTACAAAGATTAAAAAAGACGCCAATCCTTCAAGCTTTCAGACTTCCATGTCTACCTTTCGACTTGTCCTGAGAACATTTTAACGTAGTAAAAGCAACTAGAACAGGGTTGAGGGTTTAAAACCTCAAGAAAATAAAATCCCAATGCATCACATTTTCAATTATTTCTTAAAAGATTAAGGCATGCTGAGAAAGAGAAAGTGTAAAGTATCAAGAGAACATTTTAATGTAGCAGAAGCAATTAGAATGGGGTTGAGGGTTTAAAACTTAAAGAAAATAAAATCCTAATGCATCACATTTTCAACTATTTCATAAACGATTAAGACATATAAAGAGAAAGTGTAAAATATCAAAATGTTTGATAAAAGATTGAAGAGACAGCAAGAAAGATAAAGAATAATCAAGAAAACTTAAAATACCTGAAAGATTGGAGGAAAGAGAGAGTAACAAGCATCAACCTAAACCAAGAAAACAAAAAATATTTGAAAGTTGTTGGAGAATATGCTCTAGAGATGAGAGAGTAAAGAGAATAAAAAAGATTGGAGTAAGATGAGGGTAAGAAGGAAATCAAAAGTGTAGGGGTAGAGATGAGTAGAATGCTCTGTTCAAAAAAGTAGGGTACGGTAGGAATATATATATATATATATATATAAAAGAAAAGAAATAAAAAACAAAAGAAACAAAAAACAAATGAATGAGAAGAGATAAAAAAAAGAAAGAAAAAAAGAGAAAAAATAAAAAAAGGAAAAGTGTTCGCATATAGAGGGATTTTGTATAAGTACTATACACTGACAATGTATCAAATTTAAACCCCTCTTGAATATATTCCCCAAAGACCCAACCAAAAGGCATAAATCCAATATCTGCTTTCTTAAGTGCAGGTGCATCATTGACACCATCACCAGTCATGGCAACCTATTAAAAATTGTTATTGTTACAAATTATAGAAGACAACAGCACCGGGCACACAGAATTAGCAATCCAAAACTCCACATACACACACACAAAACACATATATGAAATATATGAACAATTAACTTAAGAAGCATCCTGCAAGAACACTGTTTGTCGGCCAGCAGTCATATTCTTAAGATAGATCCTTTTAAATTAAGGATAAAGCCAAAACAGTTCAAGATATCAGTTCCCATTCTCTTGTGCCCTAGCTCACCAAATATATCAGACACAGATCCTCCTAGGACTACATCTGGAACCAATAAGTGATGGGGTGAATGATAAGCATTCTTGCAGTTCCACTCTCTAAGATAATATTTTACTTTGAAGTTACACTTACTTATCACCAATTTTCAACTGCAAACTATTGGTGTTTTGGTCCATGGATTCAAAAAAACACAACAGCTTTTGAGGATTTGCATATGGATAAAGATTCAATCTTCACCTCTCTTTCCCCTCAAATTTCTTGATAAAGTTGTTAGTTTACTTTCCAACAAGAGAGATTTGCAGATAGATGACAGAATGGAGTACTGGTAACTGGTAATGTAGAACAACAAGTGATGTGACGATACAATTGTATTATAAGGTTTTGAATTTGCTCTCTCTACAAACATCAATATTCGTGACTGATGCTAAGACAATACTGTCAACAACTACATATCCGTTTGAATTCTTCTGCCTATACCTCAAGGTTCCCATGGCAGCTATTATGGTGAATAAAATAACAGCAATGTCAATAGCAATAGAAAATAATGTAAATAAATTGCAAGTTTATAACCAGGAAACTTTTAAGAAACCCACTACTTCATTCTGACTTTGTAAGGCCTCAACCAGCATCCTTTAATGAGAAGGCTCAACCCCTCAACCCCGGAAATTAGAGAAAACATGCATATCAACAAAATGAATTTTTATATAAGAAACAACAACTAAAAATTGAAGAGCAGATAGGACAACAAGACCCAGACAATCAGATAACAACTAGAAAATGATACACTGCATAAATCAAACCCTTAATACCTGGTGAAGAGTGCCATACGTTGCAATGCAACTGTTTGCTGCATTGCTGGAAGCTCTTCAAACTCAGCAGCAGTATACGAACACCCAACAAAATCTACCAAGTGGTCAAAAGCATCTATCTTACAACAAACTGATTTGGCTGTGGACTGAAGTTTCCTCTCAAATTAGATAAGCAAGTGACAATGAGGGGGAAAAAGAAAAATAACATATGAAAGAACCAGGGGATACAATGCCAACTTACATATTATCTCCAGTAACAACAATAACACGTAGACCAGCAGCCATGCATGAAAGCATAGCATTCCTCACTTCCTCTCTTGGTGGATCAAGCATTCCAACCTTTTAGAAAGGATGAATTGTATAGATAAGGAAAAGGTAAAACTAGCACTTATGCATCTGTCTATCAGTTACTGTGGGGGAAAGAAAGAGGGATATATAAAGAACAGAGGCAAATGAAACAGTTACATGAAGCATGCAAAAAACTACAATAAGCTATGCACAGAAAAGTGGACTTAAGCATTCTATCATGAAAAGAAAGCATACCAACCCAATAAACGTAAGATCTTTCTCATCATCAATGGAGAGAGTCTGTTGACCATTGGGCATTATCTTCAAGGCCAAAGCCAGACATCTCAATGTTTCTTTCCCTGCAAAACTGACCAACAAAGAAACATTGTGTAAACCAAAGCTAAACCAGTAAATATAGATATTGATCGGGTAAGATACAAAACATTGCCAACGCCATTCTGATCTTGGAAGATTTAGCAGCAGCCAGCAATTGCATAAATCAAATAAAACATCAAGAAAGAAACTTTAACATCATTGAAAAATGAGACTCAAAGCTAGCATGTATTTTCATCAAGATCTTATCTACGCTTTTGCATTCTTTTACCATAAATTTGCAGAAACCTCACTTCAAATAAGCAATTTTTGAACATTTTTTAACTAGAATATTAGTGTCTTTGCACTCCTGCACTCAGTTACTCCAAATAATATAGAAAACCCTGCCATCCAAGAAAATCAAGGTATATTCTAGTTTGCTTTCCTCTAATCTACTGTTTTTGACCTGAGATGTGAATGTGCACCACATCCAGACATCAACATTACAACCGATGGAGCCCCGTCATAAAATTTTTATCAAACAATAACCTTAAACTTTATCAGGCAGCTTCATTTTTATCTCTTCCAACACTCAGGAGTAAGGCTCTACTGCTACTGGGTATCTGATGCATTGTAAATCAAGCAGAATTGGGAAGGTGGGAGGGGAATAAACATAAGTGAGTAATGCATAGATGGAAACAAGATGAAATCTAACCTGCGGAATCTTGACTCCAGCTTAGTCCGAAGTGTAGCAGTCAATGGCATGGTGGAGCCATCACTATTGCAGAGGATATTTGTGCATCTAGAGATGATACTCTGAGGAGCACCTTTGGAGAACATAATCTCCATCTGCTTATGGCTACAAAGGACACTCATCATCTTGCGATCCTGGGAAAATTCCAAAACAGAAACCTGCAAAGGATCGATAAGCGCTTGATTGGAGAACATTCATCATCATAGTTTATTAACAACCTTTAAGATGGAGATATCCATCTGCATAATTTATGAATTCTTTATGACCAATTACCAACAAGCAGAACCATAAAAAATATCCAGACCGTGTAGAGAGTAAAACAAAAACAAAATATCCCTTTCCCTAAAGAGTTTAAACATGAAATGTAAATCCATCACATATAGTAAAATCCATGGCATATTGTCCATGCGCAAACAATTTGACTCAAATCCTACAAACCCGCACAGAAAAACGAGGGGCAAAAGTAACATAAGAAAACAATATCTAAATCCAAACCTTTTTAAATTGGTTTTCGCAATAGTAGTTACAGTAGGAGGCTCGCTCATGCTTGCTCAGCATGTTCAGAGATTAAGACATAGAGTCAAAGCCAGGAAGACCAACCTGAAAGAATCAGTGAAAAAAAACAAGACCAACCTGAAAATGAATAATTGCAGTGCAGAAGGTATAAAAAAAATGTGGGGTGAAGAGGGGGAGGAGAGAATGAGCAATGACAAATATTAGTTGAAGCTTGATTTAATGTGTTGGATAAGTAAAAGGTCACAAGCACAAGATGCACAAGAGAAGATGGTTGCACATCAAAGGAACTGCATGTAGCAGACCATTAGGCCAAATTACACCAACCTTCTCTGCCAAGACTTGGAGAGCTTCTTCAGTTGACTCGCCAAGTCTTTCATAGTTTCCCTTGTCTGGATTATACTGTAAGAGAGACTCATTGCATAGGCTGAACACATTGCTATGTGAAGAAGACAGGGCAACTGGACTGGGAAGTCAAGCTGCAAAACAATCAAATGTCACATAGATGCAGAGAAGAATGAAATAATGGTAAATGATCCAGAAGTTAACAATCAAATAAACGTTGTCATACCTCATCCATATCTCGTTCCACTCACCAAGAAGTTGTTAATTAAGAATTTATATATGTGCGTGTGAGTGTGTGTGTGTATGTGAGCATGATAAGCATAATCATCAATAAGTGCATCTAAGCAATACAATGATGCATCTTTCAATTTATGTCACAGGTTCACCGCATATCTAAGTTTTTGTACAGTATGATTCTAAAATCAATTTGTCAAAGACCTGCAGCTGGCAGACAGGAATTCAATAAAGAATTCAACCTTATTCTGTGTAGTATGTTTTCCAACATAAGTGAACAAACCTGGAGTACACTCTTGTGATCCAAATTATGGGGCAACCTTGCAATAATGATGATGATGATGAACATGAGGAACCATCTTTATTATTAAGCATATGCCAGCTTCGATCTTTGACATACACTCTATAAATCAAATGTATTGTTGCTAGTAGAACGTATACTTTAAGTCAAATCATCTAAAAGCAATAACTGAATCCCACTGCTGTCAAAAATAAAGCCTTCTGGTGCATAAGTTGTAACACTGACACCAAATTCAGCAACTGCTGGACCATGTTGTACAGAATTGACCACACATATCTGAGGAAAAGGCAAAGCAGAAAGAATCATCTTTCAGTTAGGCAGTAAAATGATATGTTTGTTCTTTTAATATTTGTATCACATAAAACAAATATTATTTATTTTATTTGATATTCAAAACGTATTCTTTGAACAAAAGATATATGTATCAATCACTAAGACATATTTAAATACAAAATGGACAAGAATTTAGGTTAATATGATTTAAGATACTATTAAGTAATCAATATGTTCATTAAAATGATTTGATTCTAAGAATAAATGAAGTTTCAAGAGATAGTATGTAAATTTATCATATCAATGATAGAGCATAGTTCATGTAAAAAAGTCCAATTATAATATATTTATTTATTTATTTATTTCAGAGATAGCATGTACAATAGTATGTCATGCAATTAGAAGGGATGCGATGGAGGCTTCTCTAGTTGTTGGTTGTGTCATTCCTAAACTTTTTGTGAATATATAAAAATATGTGGAATATTCAAGTGTCATCGTACAGGATATGTCATTGTGGAACAATGCTTCTCTTTACTAATTTTTTTATTTCAATTTCAAAGGTCCAATAAAAAATAACTCATAATCGCTTAATATCAAAAATATAAAAATGTTTACGTATTGGATTGTTGTAGATAGTTCAATGATTTATAAAGGAAAAAGCTATCAAATATTAGCATAGGGTAAGTTTGTATTTCCGAAATGCAAAGCAAAACTGCGAGCATCTTTGCTTGTAAACCAAAAATGTGACCACCAATAAATAAACGAAACAAAATAGAGAAAAGGAAAACAAAATGTTGGTGCAAGTTTCCATGACTAATGGCTGGTTACAGCGAATTAATTATAAAGCCCCCCACGGCCTAACCTGCGCAGCACCTGTTGGACTTGCTCGTCTCTGATTGCAATACGGTGGTACACCCTTAAATTAGAAAGAGGGAAGACTATAGGAAAATCCTTATGCATGCAGCTTTAACCATTCATATTCTTTTTTCCCTTTTTCAACAATGGTACCTTCTTCCCAAGGCGTACATAAAGAGTTTATTTTGATAAAGAAAAGATATAATATGGAGAACTAAGGCTCCACACCCAATTGGTTTTAGACCGGCAGCCTCCTTTGTTCCTCTGTCAAGCGGTGACTCAACAGCAATTTCAGTATTTCCAACATACGAATATTATAGCATATTAGGTTGGAGGAATGACTAAATTGTTCTGACGCTGGGGCGTTGTAAAGACACCTGAACGTTGTGAAAAACACCAATCGTAATGAGGTTAGAAACCCCACTAAGGTGAATCACCAATCTTAACAAGGTTGAAAATCCTATTAAGATGAAAAATAGCCAAAATCTCACTTTAGTTGGCTAGGCCAAAGATACTAAAACATCTTACTCTTTAAAAAGAGCCTAGAGCAATAAGCACTCCTGCTTAAGAAAATATTATTTATTAACTCTCAACATGAATGTATATAATACCAAGCATAAGGGTCCTATTTATACTATATAGGCTCAAATCCTAATAAAACTCTACTTCTAGTTGTCTAATACAATTCAAATAATTAATAAGAAATCTAAATAAAATAGATGTTCTATTCCTAAATAGAACATGACTAGCTTAAAATCCTAATACATGTAAAAGAAGAATTCTATTATACCTATAATTCCTAAATCAACTAAAATTAGCAAAAACTAAATTAAATAAAATACAATTCTAAACACTCATGCGTCATTCTCCTCGGGTTAGAAAAACTCGGCTCCGACAAGTAGGCCTTGACAAACTCCTCGTAGATATCTGGATCCACGTACTGTCATAGTCCATACCAACCATTTGAACAATTTATCGATTGTCTTGAAGGTTGTCTTCCATTCATCTCCAAGTCGCATTCAATTTTGATGATATCTTTTCTTCAAATCGATCTTAAAAAATACCTTAAAACCAATGAGTTGATCAAGCATGTCATCCAATCGAGGAATAGGAAAATCATACTTAACTATAGTCTTCTTAACAGTATGGTTGTCCATAAAGCTTCTCCATAAGTTTCTCAAACTTTTGTTGACCAATTTTGTTTGACCAGGCTTGGATAAGGGTGAAGATACTTCATTCTCCTTAGAGACTAATAAAAGACATAAATGGTTTGACTCACAATAAGTTTTGTTTAGATCAGACAAAGTGATGAGTGCTTTATCTTCTTCTTGTCTCTTTGGTCGATCCTCTAACTTTAATGGAGTCAACATAATTTTTACTCCATCCTTGATGAAGGAATAAGTATTCTTGTATCCATCATGGTAAGCTCGACGATCATATTGCCATGGGCGTCCTAACAACAAGTGGCATGCGTCCATTGGGATAACATCACACCAGACTTCATCTTCAAACTTATTTTCAATAGAGAAATGAACACAACAACGTTTTGTTACTTTAACTTCGTTTCCTTTTCTCAGCCATTGTAACTTGTAAGGTTGAGAATGTACTTCACTTGGAAGTTTCAACTTTTCCACCATGTAGTTGGCAACAACATTCTCACAACTTCCACTATCAATAATGACATTACAAACCTTCCCTTAAGATGTGCACCTTGTATAGAATATGTTGTGACGAAGCCAACTTTCATCTTCAGTCATCATAACAGTGTTAAGGTTACGACAAACAACAAGAGCTTCTCTATGATCAGCAGAAACTTCTTCTATCTCTTCGTTGTTGAAATTTTCTAACTTTTCCTTTATTTCGTCATCATACTTATCATAAACTGGTTCTAATTTTTCTCAATTCACATAATCTTCTCCTTCTACTAAGGAAATAATTCTTCGATTCGGACAATCAGAAGCAATATGCCCAAATCCTTGGCATTTGAAGCACTTTTTGTTGACATTAGAAGCACAAGATAAGTAATATCTTCATTGTTTGGAGTTTTTGAAGAGTTCACCTTTGTAGATGGAATAATTGCTGAACTTTGACTTTCATGGTTTGAGGTGGAATCTTTCTATCTAGATGAACTCATTGATCTTTTCCGTAATCGTTGTTTCTCAACCTTTGGTGCTAGTCTGATGACATCATTTAAGTTCCAATATGGTTGGAGTTGAACAATATCTGCAATTTCGGCATTGAGACCCCCAAGATAACGGCCTACAGTGTCACGACCCGGAACTCCCCTCGGGTCCATGACAACCGCCGCGACGTCCCGATAGGCACTCATTACTCGGAATGCCGACCGGAACACCGCAAGGCTTACGTATCAGTTTTCTTACCTTCCCTGTGAGTAACCGTTGCCAAACATCACATTTTAAAACTTTATTTATAATTTTCGATTCAAAACAATCAGAAGAAAATTTTTGCCTCACAGGGGCAATTTGGTCATTTTTCACCAAAAATTTCAAATTCAGCTAAAAATGCCATATGTGAGTAAGAAACACCTGTTTTATAATCAAATATAAATTTAAAAGTTCACATCATTCATAAAACATGAAATTTTTAACCATTTGAATAAAATAATGATATTCAATAAAATATTCTATTATCTATAAAATGATATTTATAAAAATATCCGTAAATAATCTTTTTCAGCGTAAAAATAAAATAAATTCTTTCATACATTGATATAAATAATCAGAGTATAAAATCTCATTTACAATGACACGTGAGGCCCAAATAATAAAATACTTAAAATAATGAACCTATTTCTGATGTAGTGAGGCCTACAGTAATCCCTGCCGGTATCGACTATCTACGAGCTAACCCAAGCCTGAAATGGTTGGGAGGGAGGTTGGTGAGATTTTACAATCCTAGTGAGTAAACAAATATTACCATAAATATCTAAAGGCGAGTAAATAGAGACAATAAAAGAATCAGTCATAATAAAATATTTCATAAGGTTCTAAATTCATTTCATATTCTATAAAATAATTTTAATTCATCAAAACATTTATTGAGGCTTATGATTTTTGTAAAAAGTACCATATCAAGACCTCGCAAGGCTCTCGTACCAGTCTTTCCAACCCCCCTGTGAGTTTCTATTTATTAATTTCATACTTTAAACATTTCGTCCAATTTCGGACCAAAACCGGGAAAAAGATAAAAATTACTACACAGGGGCGTTTCGGTCATTTTTCGTCAAAAATTTCAAAATTTGGAAAAAATGTTACTTACGTGTAAAGATTTCATAAATCAAAGTCGGAATTGAAATCGGATATCTAAAACGTGAAATTTGAGTGAAATTACATTTGATGGAATAAAATAATAATATTTCATAAAATATAATATTTTCTTATAAAACAATTTTTATACAGATATCCGAATATAATTTTTACAGCGTAAAAACAAAATATATTATTACATATAGTAATACAGATAACTGAAGTATAAAATTTAATTTACAATGCTAAGTGTGCCCACAACAGAGAAAAACATGAAAATAGGAGTAAACCTTTGGTAAACAAGGTCGTCACTCCGACTGTCTCCTCGACAAAATGCTGATATCTACAGATGTCTGTGAGCCTGAAAGGGGGAAATTGAGGTGGTGAGTTTGACAACTCAGTGAGTAAATAAATACCATCCCCGACATCTAAAGTCGAGTAAATGGAGACAATCTAAAAATATGATACCACAAGATAGTTCATAACATCATTTAGTGCATTCATGCTAAACAAATATTGATACATCAACATACTAAGGCTTATGATTGTTTCTTAAAAACTAGGCTTAGCCAAATCTCATACTCGCGGACACTATCATCTTTTATTACGTTTCCAGGGCATTTCAATATACCAACATGCTATCCAATGCATGTAAATGTCATGTCAAGCATAAGTTAGGGTCGGGCTTTACATATAGTTTGTTCTTCAGTCTCTTGAATATCGCACTTCATGTGAAGATGTTCGAACTCCATTGTATATTCTTCCACCGACATTGTATTTTGCCTCAAGTTATGAAATTTGATAAAAATTTCTTGTTGATAATGCTCAGGAAGGAACTTACGCTTGAGTTCTCGACGCATCTTATCCCATGTTCTGATCTTGTTACGGCCTTCTCTTTCTCGTTGCCTTTTGAGATTTTCCCACCAAATAGAAATGTGTTTCTTCAATTTAATTGCCACAAGCTTCACACGTTTTTCATCAGAAATATCTTTGAGCTCGAAAAATCTTTCTACTGTGTAAAGCCAATCAAGGAAGTCATCAAGATGAAGTCTTCCTTCAAACTCAGGTATGTCGACTTTGATTCCCAAATCTCTAATAGCAGCAGTTCTTAGGCGACGAATAGGTATTTCTTAATTAGAGGACGAATTTTAATGAAAGGGGTTGGCGTCAATCTCTTCATCACTATAGCTACTATTATGGATTTGAGCATCACGTCTTGCGAGTTGCTCTTGTAACTCTTGAATTTGCTGACGTAGTTCTGCAATCTCAATCTCGTGATCATCTCTTTGACGATTTTGACGTCTTGGCTACATTTTTTTTGTATGGTGATTACGATGTGGTGATGTAGAAAAAAAAAAGAGAGAGAGAAAAAGATGTTGATATATTATAAAACAATAAATAAAATTACCCAAACATGGAGTATCGAAACTCGACAGCAAACTTGAATTTATGCAGCAAACAATGATCTTCTCGCTCTAATACCAAACTGAAGCCTGGGCGTTGTAAAGACACTTGGGCGTTGTGAAAGACACCAATTGTGGCGAGGTTAGAAATCCCACTAGAGTGAATCATCAATCTTGACAAGGTTGAAAACCCCATTAAGGTGAAAAATAGCCAAAATTTCACTTTGTTTGGTTAGGCCAAAGATACTAAAACCACTTACTCTTTAAAAAGAGCCTAAAGAAATAAGCACTCCTGCTTAAAAAAATATTATTTATTAACTCTCAACTTGAATATGTATAATAACTAAGTCTAAGGGTCTTATTTATACTATTATAGGCCCAAATCCTAATAAAACTCTACTTCTACTTGTCTAATACAATTCAAATAATTAAAAAGAAATCTAAATAAAATAGATATTATATTCCTAAATAGAACATGACTAGCTTAAAATCCTAAAACATGTAAAAAAAGAATTGTATTATACTTATAATTCCTAAATCAACTAAAATTAGTAAAAACTAAATTAAATAAAATACAATTCTAAACACTCATGCGTCATGTTCCCCTTCTATTCCTAAGGAACATATGTTCCTTTGTTTAGTTCTTACATGCTTCAAGGAATAATCATTCCTCTAAAATAACAAATCTCCAAAATAAGTTAAAACTAAGGCATAGCTAATACCAACACCCCCCCATGGTATTAGCTATTCCTTAGTTAAAGAATAGCCTCAAAAAATTATAAAGATTAAAATGTCTTTTATAACTTTAAAAAATTACATATTATATATAATAAAAATAATATTTAAATTCTAAAAATTAATTAAAATCATTAATATTTGAATCATAATAATATTTAAATTATAAATAAAATATTAATGCTTTAAAATATTAATGATTAAATTATATATAAAATATTAATATTTAAATCATCAATTATTAATATTATTCTAAAAAAGAAAAAGTTTAAATTTTAAATTATATATTATAAAAAATAACATTTTAATTTTAAAAATTAATTAATATTATTTATATTGTAATCATAATAAATAAAATATTCATATATTCAAATGTTAATGATTAAATTATAAATAAAATCTTAATATTTAAATTATTAATTATTAATATTTTCATGAAAAGAAAAATTTTTAATTTATAATAATATATCAAAAAAATATATTTTAAAATTAAAAATTGATTAAAATTATTAATATTTTAATCATATTATCATTTAAATTATAAATAAATGTCACGACCCGAAACTACCATCGACCTCATGACAACTGCCGCGATGTCCCGATAGACCCTCATCTCTCGAGAGTAAATCGAGACCCCGCAAAGCTATTATACCAGTTTTTCAACTCCCTTGTGAGTCTCTATTTACTAATTTCATATTTTAAAGCATTTCATCCAATTTCAGATCCAAACAGGGAAAAAGACGAAATTTACTACACATGGGCGTTTCGATCATTTTTGTCGAAAATTTTGAAATTTGGTAAAAAGATTATATTTGAATAGAGAATACATAATTCGCGATCGAAAATGAAATCAGATATTTAAAAGTTCAATTTAAGTAAAATTACATTTAATAGAATAAAATAAAAATATTTCATAACATAGTGTATATTTTTATAAAACAATTTTTATATAGATATCCGGAAATAATTTATATAGCGTAAAAGCAAAATATATTATTACACACTGTAATACAGTTAACTAAAGTGTAAAATTTAATTTATAATGCTAAGCGGTCCCAAAACAAAGAGATATGGACTAAGAGATGGACTTTTGAAACTGAAGGTTACCACTCCGAACTTCCTCCTCAACAAAATTCTCTATCTACTGATGCTTGTGAGCTTGAAATGGAGAAATTGAGGGTGGTGAGTTTTACAACCCAGTGAGTAAATAAATACTATCCACGATATCTAAAGTCGAGTAGATGGAGACAATTTAAAAACGTGATCACAATGTAGTTCATAACACCAAATATGGTACAAACATACAAAATAATTTCATTTTATCAAAACACAAGGCTTATGATTTCTTTCATAAAAACTAGGCTTAGGCCAAATCTCATACTCGTGGATGCTTGATCAGAGCATCCAATCGAGTCTGCCAAGGCTATTACAATTTTATAATTTCTCAAAAAGCACAGTCGTCCCTTGGCATTGGCTAAATTCAACTTCACGTGGTGATTCGGCATGAAGTGAACTCGATCTTTATCTTAGGAGTTACCCTCCACGCCTTTCGTACCGAGGTAAAATAATAACTGGGTTTATCGTGCCCCTCTAATAGGCTGGTCCACGGAAACCCGTCACTGCAGCAACTAATTAACCCACCAATCAACAAAATTTTAACAGCATAACATGGCTAATCAAATTCTACCCAGTATACTTAAACAAAAGAAAACAGTCACAGATTTCATACAATTATAAATCCAGCCAGCATGCTTCCCAAGATCATAAGCCATAAATTTCAAATTAAATACATAAACACAAATTCAGCACAAGTCTCCACATACTCAATGTTATAAAATTAAACTTTTAATTTAAAAATCATTTATAAAATTCAATTCATTAAAAGCACGAAAACAGGTAAAATTATTCTAGATATGAAAAATGGTAATTTATCCACTCACAGTTTTAGGAGTCCAAAACACTCCTAGTCTCGATCGTCCGACACAATTTCTTTGCCTTGGTCGGAAGGTTCACTACCTATACATTACGCGTGACACGAATTTCAATAAATTATGTCAATTAATCATAATTGATTTCAGGCTCTATAATTCTATATGAGTGCATGAAATACAATGTAAACTGTCCGAATAACTGTCTAAACACAGTATTCGACCTAGTTCACCTACACGCGTCCGAATTAACTAAAATCTTCGATTTAATTCTGAATTAATTTCTTTCAATTTATGTACTCTAATTACACCCAATTTACCTTAATGACTGTGAATGTGATGTCAAAAATCAGTCTGAATCACATAGTGCACCAGTCTGCACTTTAGGTACAAATTTTGATTTTTGCACCAAAATTTCCCATTAATTTTCCAACTTCACAATTCATCAAAATTCACCTAAATACCTCAAATTAGCATCAATTTCAGTAGCCATTCTCTTCCTAGAAGGTTCAGCCTTAAGGGGTTCAAGGTGAAAAATTAGGTTTTCTTGCTAGTTTTTGCTATATTTCATTTCTACCTAACTAAAAGCATTAAATCAACCTAAAATCTATCAACATAATTGCTCAAAATCCCTCCATGAAGGTTCGGCCAACAAGGGTTTGTTATACCCACATGTGATTTTTACATGAAAAATGGAAAAGAAAGCATGGGTAATTAAGAACACTAAGAAAAATCAAGAAATTTATCTTTTTCAAGCTTGATTCCTTGAATTCTCTTGATTTCTCTTTGAATTTTCAGCCTACGGTTTATGTTTCCCTTTCTTCCTTCTTTACTTTGCTTTGGTCGACCCTCACAAGGGTTATTGGCTGAATTTTTAAGCTTTTTTTATAAGCTTAATAAAATAATATTTATTTTTAACACATTTTAATTTTTTATTAATTTATTTTTTTTTTAGTCATCCATTTGACTTTCTTTCTCCGCCACTCATTTTTCTTCACTTATCCATAGTTTAAATGAAGTTTCTAGACTTATCTAAGGTCTTGGTGGAGTAAATTTTCACAAATTATACTTTTACCCTCGTAAAAGTGAAAAATTACATTTTTACCCCAAAAACTGAAAAATTACCAAAATTCATATTTTTCACTCCTCATACTCATATTATTTTTCAATTTATCAATTTGATTCAAATCCTTTTGAAAATTCAAATTTTATCCTCGAGTGGCAAAATGACCATTTTACCCCTAGAACACTAAAATTCCGGATTAACTCCAAATCAACCTCCGAATTCCTAATTACCATAATATGACACTCTGGGGTTTCGAAATTCTCAAATTCATCCCCAATTCTCTATTTAAACTAGTTCGAGGTTCAATCCTCTTAATCGTACCACTAGGTACACTATCGACTTTTAACTAGTTTTTCGGGACAATTCACTATGTAAGCACGTTATCAAATGCATGTGGATGACAAGTCAACGATAAATCAGGGTCGGGCTTTATAATAAAATAGTAATATTTAAATGACCAATTATTAATATTTCAAATTAATTATATATTATTAATGTTTAAAAATAAAATAAAAATAAATAAATAATCATAATAACATTTAAATTATAAATTAAATAATTAATACTATAAAATATTAATTATTAAATTATAATTAAAAGATTAATATTTAAATTATAAATTATAAAAAATAGTATTTTAAAAATAAAATAAAAATAAATCATGATAATAACATTTTAAATCCTAAATAAAATATTAATGATTAAAATATAAATAAAATATTAATATTTAAATTATGAATTGACGTCGTAGCATTGTAAAGACACTTGAGTGTTGTGAAAGACACCAATCGTGGCGAGGTTGAAAACCTCACTGACTTAAATCACCAATCTTGATAAGGTTAAAAACCTCACTAAGGTGAAAAAATAACTAAAATCTCATTTTAGTTGGTTAAGCCAAAAATACTAAAAACCTCTTACTCTTTAAAAGAAGAGTAGAGAAATAAGCACTGCTTAATAAAATATTATTTATTAACTTTCAACTTGAATGTCTTATAATTAAGTTTAAAGTTACTATTTATAGTATTATAAGCTCATATCCTAATAAAACTCTACTTCTAGTTGTTTAATACAATTAGAATAACTAACAAGAGATTTAAATAAAATAGGTGTTCTATTTCTAAATAGAACATGACTACCTTAAAATCCTAATACAAGTAAAAGAAGAATTTTATTATACCTATAATTCTTAAATAATAATAATATAATAATAAACTCTTGTATCATCAATTATTAATATTTAAAATAAATTATAAATTACTAATATTTAAAAATATTATATAATAAAAATAAATAATTATATATAATAAAAAGTATTTTTATCTTTTTATATTTTATTCTTTTCTTATTTTAAGATTATTTGTACTAACAAAAAACTGTAATAAATCATAATAACTATCCTTAACCTATTCCATAACCTTAGTATGGTAAAACCATCTTAAAAATTCTGAATCACATTATTTGACAGCTGTTGTGAAGAAAATAACCCTGAGGGCGGAAGTAAGCCATCCAAAATGTGGGACGAGGATTAAGAGAAGCAGAACCGATGCAAAATTGAAGATAAGATGGGAACTTGTGCTGGTAGCTGGGAGATCCATTTTAAAGGCCAATGCCACGACATATATGCAGAGACTAACAAAAGAAAGCCAACATATGGCAATAGTGCTTGTCGAAGGGAGACTCGTCTCTTCCTTGGTATTTCGTCTGGAGGAGTGTGCATGATGTACTTATGGTAAACACAATTCCAGCATGACATTTGATGCAGCAATTTATCCTTCCCTCGTTTCCTCTGTGAGACAGTGAAAAAAGAATTAGTTGCATTTAGTGAAGCAAAAATCATGCTTTCAGACATGTTTTATAATTAAAAAGTTTTAGAAAATGGCGAGGTCTGAACTTTAGAGTACTGGTAAGTAATAACGATGTTGAATTGCTAACAGCGATGGACCTTTCAGAGGCTGAATTGCTAACAGCAGAGGACATTTCAGACTGATGGTTTGTGGAGTCGTTGCACATTTGCGGTGGGTTCTGATTTTTCCTTACTTTGAATGCTGTGATGCTCTGCCACCCCGCCTTTATACTGCCTAGATTCCGCGGTGAGCTTCGCACGGGGATATCATGTCCGCCAGCTGAGGACGGTTCTCTCCATAGTGTCAAAAGATAGTTTCTAGGATGTCAAATTTATTTAAAGATTACTCCACTCAAGTGTCTTTATTTTTATTTTAAGATTTTAAAATTAACTTGATTCATATTTCAACAAGACTTATTAAATAAAATATTAAGTAAGATACAATATAAAAATACTTTGTTTTTTAATGAAAATAACATATTACCATATGAACTATAAAGCAGATTAATGTCGCCTTACTTCAATAGTTAATAATAATATGCATAAAATATTATTTGTCGGCTTCTTGTGTCTTTTTCCCATTCTTTTTCGTTTCTCAGCCTTTGATCTCTCCTCTCTGTCTCTTTCTGTACAAGGGGCAACTCTTTCTTTCGAAATCAAAAAGCAAAAAGAAGAGAGAGAGTGTTTCCACGTGGACAGAGATAGAAAGCACTTGAAGACCCTATGTTGGTCTCTCATTCACTTCAGAGATGAACGAAAACGTTGTATAGCAAGAGATAACTTGCCTTCTGATAGCCATTCCCTTCCGCTTCTTAGCAACAAGGTTTCATTTTTACCTTTTTTTTTTTTGAATAGTATCGGGATATCATTAAGACGGGTGTGAAGAAAAATCATCACTCTGAGAGATGATCAAAATGTACTAAAGTCTCACGGTGAAACAGAGGTTTGACTGGTATATCCGCTTATTTGCTATATACCGGCTCAAAACTCATGCCCCTTTCATGACTCAATACCATCCTGTACAAAAGGACACCAACACCCAGAAACAGAAGGGAGAAGGACTAAAATAAAAAAAAACTGTACTCAAAATCACCCCTGTAAACACACAGGAGAGCTTCCCCCTACACAGAGCAACTCCTTACAACACAGAGAGATTCAATTTTACTTTGTCCTTAAAACACTTGAGCAATCGAACGGGTTATTGCTGTCTGTCATTAAAGATGGATGCTTATTGAATATAACTGGAGTTTATTCACTTTTGTTTGGTAATCAAAAATGTAGTAAGAGAAACCTTGGGGCAGGCAGCTCTGAGCTCTGCTCGAATGCCCATTTTCAGAAATTGATATTTGTTTTAGACTTTCAACCCAAACCAAGAGTCAAGATTAACTTACTTTGTTACTCTTCTTTGAATTTTGAATTTCGATGTCATCGTCGAAGAGACCACCCATGCCCATACGAACTAAAGCCCACGGCCAGATGCCTGCTGCCCGAGCAGAGACAGCTTTTCATTTGTTTTGGGAAATGGTGGTGGTAGGGAATGCCTACTATGGGCAGCAGAGCCCACTTTTTACAAGTGGTGACCATAAGGCAATATTATTATTTTCAATGATTAAATCGATTAATTTAATTAAAAATTTTAATAATTAAATTAATTGAATTGATTGAAAGTTAAATATTAATTGATTAATCGAATTAGATCAACCAATTTGGTTAATAATGATTTTTTTAATAAGGAACTTAAACTTTTTTTATTTACGTGTCCTATAGAAGCATTAGTAATTTATTAGAAGTCTTAATAGTTTAGATATTGTATTATACAAGAATTAGTAATTTGTTTCAAGTCTTAATAGTTTAGATATTGTGTTGTACCAGGATTAAGAAAGTTAAGAGGATTTTTTCCTTATATAAGGAGTCTCCGTGGAAACAAAAGATATCAAACTTGCTGCTTGCTAGATCTTGTTCTCAAGTTTCTACTCATGTCGATGAAAAAAGAATTAACAGAGGGGGAGAGTTCTTCAAATTGGGCTAATATTGTAGGCGATGTTTTAAGATGCATTGTAGATAAGACTCACTCGGTTCAAGATCGTATTCGGATGGGCACAGTCTGTCGATCTTGGCAAGCTTCACTCAAGGATAAAGAAATCATCTTCCCTATTTGTTTGATGCTTGCAGAGAAAGAGGACAGTGACAAACGTTGTTTTTACAATATATCAGAAGAAATCTTCATTGAACTGGAATTGCCAGAGATTCGAGGAAGGAGGTGTTGGGGTTCTCCTTTTGGTTGGTTAATAACCTGTGGGCTTGATCTCGAAATTCAATTGTTTAATCCTTTAACAAGAGCCAACCTTGCCCTCCCTCCACTGAATACCTTCACCCACCGGGAACATTGGCAAAATCGGACTTCTGAAGACGTACGTAGTTATTTTATAAATAAACTCTTGCTATCTTCAAATCCTGCTTCTCCAGCATGTATTGTTTTCGCAATTTATTCTGAATTTCATTTATTAGCATTTGCAAAACCCGGTGATAATAAAGCATGGACTCCTATTAATGCTGCCCCTACCCCTATTCCATTCGATGACGTCATTTGTTTCAATGGCAATTTCTTTGCTGTTCGAGATAATGGTCAGCTTTTTTTATGTCAAGACTTAGATGCATCTCATCCTAAAGCTGTAAAGTTTGCCTCGAGGCCTCCAACATGGTCTCCAAGAGATGCTGCTTATTCTAAATATCTAGTTGATATGGGTGGAAACCTTTGTATACTATCCCGCATTATTTATCCATATGGGTATACTTCTGACATGGGAGAAGGGTTTACTTCTGATAGCGAAGAAGAGATGGAAATTTTTACTTCTGACAACGAAGAAGAGACAGGAGCGAAATTTTTCACAAAAGAATTTGATATTTTTAAGCTGAATATGCAAACAAGGAAGTGGGAGAGAATTTTGTCACTGGGTGATCGATCTTTATTTTTGGGAAATTGCTGCACTTTCTCTGTCATTGCTGCAGATTACCATGGTTGCAGGTCCAACTGTATTTACGTCACCAATGATTATGTCCACAGTGGTGGTTCTGATACAGGTATCTACAATTGTGAGGAAAAGGAGACGCTAGATCTTTTCCCCAAGTCAGATATCCTGCAAGATCTACGGTCTTCATTCCCACAGCCACTCTGGTTCATTCATTGCCCTCACTAACAACAAGACATGATTTTCTTTGTTTTCTACCCACCATCTTCAATTGTACTGGGAATTTAGTTCTACTTTATAATAGAATTTCCTGTTTCTTGAAGCAGTCACTGTAGCTAACAGAATACACGGACACATTCAAAACTACAGAAAAGTTGTTCAAGTTCTTTCATGGTGATATTAAAATTAGAACTTCCGTTAGTTAAGTAATACAATACAGAGAGAAGGCATGAGACTAAAACAAAAAAGAGAGTAAAATATTTTCCTAGAAAAGGCTCTTAGTCAAAATCTATAATTTTCGCCTAGACACAACTTCTCAAACAAGTGTTTTCTCGCCTTCTTTTCCTCGGGACTAATGAAAAGTGTTAATCACTCATGTTGAAAGCTGCTGCCATATTTATGTATTCATATGAAAATGAACGCATTATAGAATCATTCATGGTAATGATATACGGTAGTAAAGCTGATATTACCTAGGCACCTGCATATACTATTAAGGTATATTAAGTCATATTTGACATTCGAGTATGGCAAGTATTCATCTCTAAGAGTATGGCAAGTATTCATCTCTAAAATTGATAGATTTTACTAAGGAATTAATTCATTGAATGCCCGTAACCATCCTTTTCTTGGCTTGAGGTTTGTTCCCTTCTCTAAAAAAATCAGGGTCCTATGCATTTGCCTTTTTACACTACTTTCTTTCGACAGGAGCGATTAGAAAATTTGGCCGGAACCATCAGGGCTCTGATAACTTGCAAATAATAGTGATTTAAGCCTTTTTAACTCCGATGTTAGAATTTCCCTAAGGGTTTCTAGTGAGATTGTTTTGGTATCTTGAAAATAGGATATAATTACTTATGTAGGCTGCCAAGTGAGGGATCCTGGTCAAAATATACAGAGAGAAGGGCTTGATATAAATATGTAAATATATATATAAGAGGGTAAAATGATTTGTCAATTGTGTATTACCTAAAGGAGCCTTTTAGTCAAAATAAAATTTGATAGTGCCCTTCACTTGGACATCTTCTCACGCAAGCGTTTTGTCATGACCCGGAACTCCCCTTCGAACCTGTGACAATCGCCGCGACGTTTCGATAAGCATTCATACCCCGAATACCGACCGAAACATCGCAAGGTTTGCGTACCAGTTTTTTCAAAAACTCCAAAACTGATTAAAATATAATATGCAAGCGGAGAATGCATATTTCATAATTAAAAATAAATCTAGCGGTTTAAAATATTTGTTTAAAGTAAAAATTTCAACTATTTGAATAAAACAAAAATATTCGATAAAGTATTTTATTTTCTTAAAACACAATATTTACAAAGGCTTTCAAAAATCATTTTTTTTAGCATAAAAGTAAAATAAATTTATTTATACAATAATAAAGATAACTAAAGTGTAACAATTCAATTACAGTGACGCGTGGGCCCCCAATTAATCACGAAGGTACAAGACCGCGAATCTTTACTTTCTAAGATGCCACTTCGAGATTTCCTTCTCGATGCAATTGCTGGTCTATTGCTTATTCTGAGCTTGAAAAATGTATAAGAAAAAAGGTGAGATTTCACAAATCTCAGTGAGTAAACATATACCCTCTAAACTATATACAATCGAGTAAATTGAGACAAATAAAATGTTCCCTCTAGTATGTTTTTCATAACATAAATTTTCATTGTACTCAAAACGATTAACTTGGCTTATGGATTTCACAAAACTTGGCATCTAACCGAGACCGTCAAGGCTGTTAAATTTCTTACACTCATTTTTCATCTGAAAATCTAGTCATTCCTTGGCGTTGGTTGAGTCTCACACTCACGTGGTGGTCCGCGTGAGGTGCACTCAAACTTTACCTCAAGAGATGCCCTACACACGACTCTCCTTATCGAGGTAAAAATATATCTAGGAACCGTGCCACTCTTATAAGCTGGTCCACGGAACCTGCCATTGCAGCGGGGAATTTATCTACCACCGAATTCATAAAATCTTAACTGCATGATATGGCCTTTTATTTTTCTACCTAGCCTTTCTTAGGCTGATCAAAATAGTTCACATATAAATTTAACATAATAACAAATATCAGCTCTGCCATTCATGCTAACAAAATATCATAAGTCATTCAAATTAAAAATACAATTTATTTCACAACACATAACAGTCTCCGATTACTCTATTTTTAAAATCATTTTTCAATTTTCTAGAAAATTTATAAAATCATTTTATAAAATCACATTTTCCAATAAAACACAACATTTTGGCATTGAAACCATTTTTCATAAAATCACAAAATTGAATAAAAACTACTATAGATAATTAAGACAATATAAGAGTATTCACTGTACTAGGGGTAGATATACTCCTATTCTAGATCCTCGGGTGTAGTCTTTTACCCGTATCGGATAGCTCACCACCTATCCACAATGCATGACACAAAAATTCAATAATTTGTGTCAAATCATTATAAATTATTTTAGGCTCTTATCCATGCGTATGCACTAGATAGGGTTTGAAATGTCTGGACAATCGCTTAATTGCGGTGTCCGACCTAACTCACCTTTACACGGTGTAAATTTCTAAAATCCCCAATTCAACTCCAATTCCATCCATTTGAATTTCAATTATCCAATTATATCCACAATACCTCAATGACTATGAATTTGATCAAATTTATCAGTTCGGACTATAAATTACGTTTTTACCCCTAGTGGGTAAAATTTTAATTTTTGTACCGAAAATTCTCATTTAATTTTCTAACTCCTTAATTTATCACACACACTTCTAAATAATTAAAATTTCAGCCTTGAAATCCTTGAAATCCTTCACATAAAAATTCGGACATTACGGTGTACTAACACCATAATTTTTCCTAGTCACATTTTTCATTTAATTTTTTATTTTTCCAATCATTTTCCTTGAAATTCAAACAATTCCTCCTTGATATTCAACCCACATGGTTCAGCCAACAAAGAACCACTAGGGGAATTGAATGTTTTTCCTAAAACTTTGTTCATAACTATGCTTAACCATCATCAAACAACAACATAGTTCAAATTCAAGCAATTCCCATATAAAATCCTCATCCATACCCATTTGGCCTCAAGAAATTCAGCATGATAACTCATCATTTAACCATGGAAAGCAAGAACTAAAGCATAGGTAAGCTAGGGTTAGAGTAGATCTAAAGAAATCTCACCTTTGTTTGGCTTGAATCTTGAAAAAACTTGATTTTCCTTGAATTTTTGGCTTGTTTTTCTTGTTTTTCTCCTTTTTCTCTTTGATTTTCCTTTGCTGCAGGTGTGTGCCGAGTTTTGAGAGAAAATGTGAGGGCTAAGGCTGATTTTTATGGCTTTTTGTTACTTAAATAATTAAATAATCAATTATTCACATGTTAATTTTTTTTATTATTATTTTTGTATTATTTATTTTCTTTTTGACTTTTTTTTCAGCCAAATAAATTTCAGCACTTATCCTTTAAATTCTGGAAGCTTATAGAAAAATCCTCAAAGATTTTTATAGTGTAATTTTGTGAAATTACACTTTTGCCCAAAAAAAAAAGTACAAAATTACATTTTTGTTCTAAAAATTGAAAAATTACTACAAGTCATATTTTTCACTCTTCAAACTCATACCACACTCCAATTTGTCAAATTTGATCAAAATTCTCTCGAAAAATTAAATTTGATCCTCCAATGGTAAAATTACCATTTTACCCATATACTCTAAAATGTACCGAAAACTCATATTTTTCACTGTTAAATCTTCCAATTGTACTTCAATACTCATATCATGCTCAAACATGTCAAATGGGGCTAAGAAAATCTTTTCTAAAAATTCTCATTTTATGCTCAAATTGAAAAATGACCATTTTGTCCATAATCGGTCAATTTTTCGGATTGACTCCAAATCGGATCTCGAACTCCGAATTACCATTTTGAGTCATCCCTGGACTGTGAAATTTTTTATTTCATCTTTAAGATCTCGATTTTATCTTATTCGAGGTTTAATCGACTTAACTGTACTTTTAGGGGCCATATCGTCTTTTAACGATTTCTCTGAACTTCTTCAATATACAAACACTCTATCGAGCATGTAAATGACATTGTGATCACTTTAAAGGGCAGGGTTTGACACATTTTGTTTCCCTCTTTCCCTCCCCTTCAACTTTTAGAAGAAAGAAAGATGAAGGGACAATTGCAACCAAATGCCAACTCCAGGTATTATCATTTTTTTTTTTTTTGAGTTGTAATAAAATGATTAAAATGATGGGCAAAATTGCATTGAGTCTAACCTAACAGTTCATGAATAAAGGAGGCAGCTTCAAGTATGGAAAAACCCAGTCACCCTCAAACAGTATTATCAGAAAATTCAATTATAACCTGCCTTCAAAGAAAAGAAACACTGCTTTTATTATGAACTACTTTAAAAAAACCGAAAATGACCATAGTGTCCTAAAGTAACAGGAAATTACTTCTATTTTAGCTCATAGGTCATCCTCTTTTGCAGCGTCCTAGGCAAGTACCTTCTCTTTAATAGCAAATTTGAGCAATGAGACAATCAATACAATGCGATAGTACCTGCGTTTTTTACTATGGCCAGCGACACCGAAAGGGACCTGAAAATCCAACAAAAAGAATATGCATATTATTAACTTACAAAAGATGAAACAGAATCGTTATGATAACAGCAGTTGACATGCGAGCGTCTTTGCTTGTAAACCAAAAATGTGACGACCAATAAATAAACGAAAAAAAAAATAGAGAAAAGGAAACAAAATGTTGGTGGAAGTTTCCATGACTAATGACTGGTTACAGCGAATCAATTATAAAGGGCCCCACGGCCTAACCTGCCCAGCACCAGTTAGACTTTCTCGTCTCTGATTGCAATATGGTACACCCTTAAATTAGAACGAGGGAAGACTATAGGAAAATCCTTCTGCATGCAGCTTTAACGATTCATGTTCTTTTCTCCCGTTTTCAACAATGGTACCTTCTTCCCAAGGCGTACATAAAGAGTTTATTTTGATAAAGAAAATATATAAAGAGCATAAACAGCCATTTGATACGGAGAACTAAGGCTCCACACCCAACTGGTTTTAGACCGGCAGCCTCCTTTGTTCCTCCGTCAAGCGGCGACTCAGCAGCAATTTCAGTATTTGCAACATACGAATATTAGAATGGTAAAACCATCTTAAAATTTCTGGATAACATTCTTTGACAGCTCTTGTGAAGAAACTAACCCAAAGGGCGAAACTAAGCCATCCAAAATGTGGGACGAGGATTAAGAAATGCAGAACCGATGCAAGAGCTCCAGAGAATTGACTAATGGCATTGAAGATAAGATGGGAACTTGTTCTGGTAGCTGGGAGATCCATTTTAATGACCAATGCCACGACATACATGCAGAGATTAACAAAGAAAGCCAACATATGACAATAGTGCGTGTCGAAGGGAGACTCGTCTCTTCCTTGGTATTTCGTCTGGAGGAGTGTGCATGATGTACTTACGGTGAACACAATTACAGCATGAAATTTGATGCAGCATTGTAGTCTTCCCTCCTTTTCCCTGTCAGACAGTGAAAAAGAATTGGCTGCAGTTAATGAAGCAAAAAACATGCTTTCAAACAGGTTTTATAATTAAAAAGTTTTAGAGAAGGGTGAAGGTCTGAACTTTATAGTACTAGTAAGTAATAACGATGTTGAATTGCTAACAGCAACGGACCTTTCAGAGGCTGAATTACTAGCAGCAGAGGATATTTCAGACTGATGGTTTGTCGAGTCGTTGCACGTTTTCGATGGGTTCTGACTTTTCCTTACTTTGAAATCTGTCTTGCGCTGCCACCCCTTTATAGTGCTTAGTTTCCGTGGTGAACTTTGCGCGGGGATTTCACGTTCGCCAGCTTAGGACGGATCTCTCTATAGTGTCTGAAGATAGTTTCTAAGATGTCAAATTTAAAGATTCCTCCGCTCAAGTGTCTCGTCTCTAGTGCTTCATTCCCTTAATAATAAAAAAAACCTTTGCTTCTTAATAAAATAAAATATTATCATATCAGCTATAAAACACATTAATGCCGTCTTACTTACAATAGTTAATAATAATATGCATAAAATATTATATTAAATATAAAAAGTTATAATGGATTATTTGTTGGCTTCTTGTGTCTTTTTCCCATTCTTTTTCGTTTCTTAGCCTTTAATCTCTCCTCTCTGTCTCTATCTGTCCAAGGGGAAACTCTTTCTTTCGAAATAAATAATCAAAAGGAAGAGAGAGAGAGAGTGCTTCAGCGTGGACAGAGATTGACAGTACTTGAATACCCTATGTTGGTCTCTCATTTACTTTTCACTTGCCTTCTGATAGCCATTCCCTTCTGCTTCTTAGCAAGAAGGATTCATTTTTCCTTTGTCCTTGAACAATTGAGCAATCGAACAGGTTATTGCATTCATTAAAGATGGATGCAGGCAGCTCTGAGCTCTGCTCGAGTGCTTGTTAACTGTTAAGTGGGATACGCACTCTAGGCTCATTTTCAGAAATTGATATTTGTTTAGACTCTAAATCCAGACCAAGAGGTCAAGCTTAATTTACTTTGTTACTTTTCTTTTGAATTTTGATGGTGTCTGATAGGCCACCCATTCGCAAATGTACTCAAGCCCACGGCCAGAGGACTTCTGCTGGAGCAGTGACGGCTTTTCATTTGTTTCGGGAATTGGGGTGATACGGAATGCCCTCGTGGACAGGAAAGCCCAATTTTTAAAAGCCCTGGGGTCATCTTATCGAGCCTCCAGAGTTTTTCAATAATTAAATTAATTGAATATTATTTAAAAGATTGAAAATTATGTATTAATTGATTAATCGAATTAACCGAATTAAATGGGTTAACTTGGTTGATAAATAAATTAACCGAAATTTTTAGACTCAAGCCTAATATTTTTAGTTTCATTTTTATAATGAGAGTCTATTTGGTCTAACTTTCTTTTAATTTAAAAGTTATTATGAAGTTTTTACAAAAAATAATAATTTTTAAAATTAAATTAAAGTTATTTAACAAAATAAATTATACAAGCTCTAATTTTGGTTAAATACTATAAAGAGTATTCATGCTATCTTCAATCACTTAATAAACTAAAACGAAACAAATTTGTTTTGAGTTTATATACGATTTCAGATGTGTAGTAGTAATAATATTAAATTTTTCGACGAAAAAGAGAGAAAATCTTTAAATAGTATTTGAATATAATTTTGAATTTTAGGTCTTCTTTTCTCTTAATTTTTGTAAAAATAAAAAAAATCAAAAATTTTGCTATTCTATTATTATGTGTTCAGATTTTTTTTTCTTTTTTTTTTGTAATCTTTGTAGAGAAAGCGGTAGAAGAGAGGAAGATCGCGATTTTACATCGAAGAAAGGTGATTTGCAAAATAAGAGAGAGAAGAGGGAGATTGATTGAGAATGATGAGTATTTTTTGAAAAACTAACATGTTTTTAAAAAAAAAAAAGCTTTTCTCTGAAGCTTTTTTTTAAGTACTTTTTTCTAAAATTTTATTTTTTTAAAAAATATCTTTTTAAGAGTTTCTCAAAAAACTTGTTTGGTATGACTTTTACTTTTAATAGATAAATAAATTGAATAAAAAGTTAAGCCAAGTTGACACTTTACAAAACAAAGAATTAATATTTGATACACTGATAGTGTATAGCTTTTATACACTGTTAGCTCAACAAAATGTGACACATCATTAATGAGGTAAAATAAAAAATCTTTTTTTTAATCCTTTTCTTATTTTTTTAAACCCTAAGATTTTGATAAAACATATCTTAAAAAAGTGAGAAAACAAGATTTAAATATATAAATATTATTAGTAAAATTTTATTAAATTAACAATTTTGCTTCTAATTAATAGGATTAAGCCAAAAATTATTCTTTTCTTACAAATCATATCCCACCTTCCTTTTTTGTGGTGTTGCAAAGCGAAATTCACTTTCACTCAAATAGTTGATTTTGAAATCCTTGTAAAATGGTTAGTAACACCCCATCAAATATGATTTGTCTTCATTTAAAATCTTGAAAAAGTGGGTCTTAGTTAAAATTTTTTAATATTTAATTTTAAGTTCCTTAAAGTTTTTTATTTTACCTCATTAATAAGGTAGCACATTTTAATGAACTAACAGTGTATAAAAGTTATGAACTGTCAGTACATCTAATATAAATTTCAAAATAAAATAAGATAAAATTATAGTGTCTTTATAACATTAAAATATTACAACAAACATGGTTAAAAGTATTAAAATGTTCCAATAAACATAAATAAAAGTACATTAAAATATACTTATCTATATGCATAATAAATCGGTTAATTCAATTAATCAAAAAAAGTATTTTCAAAAATGAAATGATTAAACTAATCGATTTAATTTGATTAAAACAGTTTGATTAAACAAGAGGAGGACTTCATCATCCGACATAAGGTCGGTAATAAATGGAGGCTATGTATTCTTTTTATTGCAATGAAAACGGTTGGCACTACTATTTTATTATAAACCAACGTAAAGAGAGATTAAAAAATAAATATTGTAATTGTAAAGTGAAGCATTTTTGGTCGGAAGTTTGTCCAGTCAACTGAGTCAACTCAAATGACTCATCAAACAATCCAAGGCCAACTCTGAAGTTGGGAATAGCAAGCAATAAAAGGAGTATTTTTCATCCTTCTTCCTCATTTGGGTATCTGATAAAGTTACGAGAAAGCTTGGTCTAGGCACCACCAAGTGTGTATCCCTCGAGGAAGTCATTAGTCAAAATATTATAAGGTAACTTATTACAATGTTAGGTTGTTCTCTCCAACCTTATGAAACTTAATTTTCTGATAAAAATTGTTAAATTGCTTCTCTGATAAAAGATATAGAGACTCCTTTGATAGTAGCTATGAACTCTTTTGACGTCCCTGGCAGGTCTAGAAGAGGTGGATCGGAATAAAAGAGAAATGTGGACGAATATCAGGTGAAGCCAAGGGAAGATTGTGGATTCAAATTCTATTCAACCAGGTAAATCCGGACTTTAAATTTTTTTTTTCTTCTAATGTGGAAGGAATTTGTTCAGAAGGTACTTAATTTAATTTATTTGATTGAATTATACACAACAATCAAGTTTATTAGTTACAAGTTACACCATTGATTTTTAGAATTATCTTCTTCTTTTTTTCTTCTCAGTTCTGATTGTTTATTGTATTAATTCGAATTCTGAACACTCAATTTTAATTTTGGGATAGTAATTGTGGTTGTTTTATGTTGGTATTTATGAGATTCATAGAGGATCCAATGAATGAATTGTTAATTGGTTATTCAAAGAATATGATTAATAGTTTAAATAATAAAATCTAGTTCAAATAATTAGTCTTTTGACTGGGATTCGGATGGATTAGTATTTTTCTTCGCAAGGAAAATATATATATATATATATAAATTACATATTCCCTATCTGTGTAAAATATATATTAGCTGTTGGCTTTCGGTAAGCAAACATTGCATTGCTTTCTTAGACTTGTTGCTGGCTATGGGTAAGGATGTCAACGGGTACCCTATTATACGGTACCCGCAAGTACTCGACTTGATTATACAAGATTAGGGTATTCATAAACAGGTTCGGGTAGGATTAGAATAATAATTTCACTACCCGAATTTTAATAGGGTAGGGTTCGGGTACTACTCCTTGGGTACCCGTTACCCAAACCCGATTACTATTTATAAATATTTTATTATTATTTTAATAATTAAATTAAAAATTTATAATTTTTACCAACTTTACAAGCAAATTTTTTTGTTAAAAACTAACAAATATATAAAAAGTATTATTACTTTAATTATTAATATGATAACATTAATATATTTAAATTAAAAAATTATTAGATTATTATTTATGTTTAAATATGATTACTCTAATTATTAATATAATAACATTAATACTTTTATGAACGCATGCGTGTATATATTATGTATTTTAAATATAAATATATTTACTTTTTATTTTGTATTAATATTGTAAAAATTATAACTCATAAAATTATTAATTATAGTATATATATGTTTATTTATATAAACATATAACATAGAAATCTAAAGGTAAGTTATGAGATTAGAAAAGTTAATTGGGTAATTGGATACCCATGAAGGAAATTTTAATAATTTTTTTATTTAATCGAGTATTTAAACGGATTAGGGTAATTATAGGGTTGTGAGAATGTATTAGGGTTATGGTTATGGTAGTAATTTTAAAATTAAACGGATAGTTAATAGGGTTAGGATAATTGATTTTTTATAGAATTAGAGTAATTAATTTTTTATAGAGTTAGGATTTGAGTATCTCGAAATTATAAGATACCCAACCCGTTGACATCCCTAGCTATGGGCTTATGGCTGTGTTGGGAAGATGCAAGTTATTTATACTAGTCACTAGTTATAGATGCTGGAAAGAGTTTCTTAATTGAAGATAGTGGTTTTTTTTTTTTTTTTGAAAAGTGAGTTTATTAATTTCAGCATAATTTATTGGTTGATGCATTATTCTCTTAAAAAGTAAAGTTCGAATTATCTCTCCCACAATTATAAAAAAAAAAAAATCTCAAGATCAAAATGTCATGTGAAGTCTCTGCCTAGTTGGCCAAAGACTTTCATGGCATCACAACCGATCTGGGAAAAGCCTGTACAAAAGTCTCAGAGTTGCCACTGACGCGCACTGGTGGCTGATCAAAAAGAAACAACACAGTTCCCAAAAGCTTTGAGCACAAAGCATCGCACATGCCTACACAGAATACAGAGAGCAAGACCTCTCATAAAAACAAACTTTGACTGAAGGACCTATCAAAATTTCCTAAGCTTCAAGAAAGCAGAATTAAAAGTCAAGAGCAACCAAACACCACACTTTTGAGGACACTGAAATACCAAAGGCCAAGGAAAACATGAGGATCAGCAGAATGGAGCACACGCCCTTGGCGACGAAACCAGAAACGGCAGAAGAGGGAGACACTAAAGAACAAGCATCCAAAAACTGCCAAGGTGGAGCATGCGGATAAGCAGAAGCACATTATCCCGGCAACACGAGACAGCAGCCTTTCCCGAGTAGTTCAACCAAGATCACATTTGAGCAGGTCAGACGGAAACACAATCAGCTTGCCGAACCAGGAAAGCATCAGAGGAAAAGAAACCCGTCAGTTCATCTCAACCGCAACATCAAGTATCAATGAAACAACAAAAGCATAAAAACGGCCCTATCAACCAAACCCGGCACATGACCGGGAAGTTATCATTCCCAACGACATCCCCAGAACACCATGGAATCGCGAATGGTAGCTTTTTGACTGAGATTTATGTTAAATTGTTGTGATATCTGTAACTACTCGGATAATTGTCATACAAACTTTTATTTATTTATTTTTTGCTTCTTCCACTGTATTGGATATTTGGAGATTGGAGAGTGTGTTATTGTAGTACTATCATTTACATAATTATTTTATTTTAATTGCACGAACATAGAAAGTTTGGATCATAGTATGTATTTCATACTTAAATTTGCAGAAAGTCTACGATTCTAAAAGGAGAACTTTATTAGGAAACAGCCATTCACAGATGCTTTAACTGAGAAAGCTGGCCTTGGAAAAATCATCTGAAATATTTGAAACTTATATGTTCTGACAACAGAGGCGAAAGTAAGATTTTAGACTGGCAGCCTCCTTCCTCGTCCCGTCAAGCGGCCACTCAATAGGAATTTCTGACTCAGCAACGATTTCCATAATTGGAACACACGGAATTTAGCATGGTTAAACCATCTTAAGAGTTCTGTTGAGTGTCTTTTAACAGTCTTCACAAAACAAGCAATCCAAAGGGTGAAACTAAGCCACCCGATAAGTGGGAACAAGATTACAAGAATCGGAATTGGTACAAGAGTTAGGGAGAATTGATTAATGACATTGAAAATAAGATGTTAACTTGCTGGGGAATTCATTTTGATGACCTTTACCAAAACCCATATGAAAAGAGTAACAGAGAAGGCCAACATATGGCCATGGTGCGTGTTGAAGGGAGACTCTTCTCTTCCTCGGTGTTGTATTTGGAGCAGTGCGCATGATGTACTTATGATAAACATTACGACATTGGAAAAATTTCGTACTTCCTCGTTTTCTCTGTCAACATTTAATGAAGCAAAAGTCATGCTTTGAGAAACAGGTTTTATGATAAAAACACCCGAAAGATTATAATAGTAATTAATAAGAATGCTGGATATCTTATACTAACTTTATTGATAATATGTAAGAAATCTTCTCAACTGAATTAAGTAATAACAAGACAGTGATACACTCAAAACTTAAACTTGACATATTATTCCTGAGAACTAAGCTTGAAGCTTTCAAAGTGAACACTGGAGTCCTGAACTTTTATGTTCTCTTTGGTTTCTGACTTAAAAAAAAAAAAAAAAAAAAATGTTAAAGGAAGAAGAATTTTTTTGGGTTGTGAAAACATATGCCCAAAAATGAATGTAGTCGTAAAATTAGAAATATGCCAAAAATCCATAATGTTACCCATTTCCTTATTTGCCATGTGATGATTGTTGTCTTCTTGGGGTTTTGGAAAAAGAGAGTTTCGAATGTCCCTTTTAAACAACCTGCATGGATTCAGGAAATACATACTTTCTTTTTGTGAAATATAATCAAATGTTTGGATTACTCTTTACATAAGAATATGACTCAAACATTGAAATTAATGTTCATACAGGAATAGCTATGCTGAATTTCTACTGACCTTGCTGGGTGCTGGTTGGTTGAATTGTTGCTCATTTTCCCTGAATTCTCTGTCTTGCTTTGCTACTCTCGTGGTTTTGTTTTTGATCAGTTCGAAACAAGTAATTTCTTTCTTTAGATTAGCGACGAGCTTAACTGTATATATAGACTGGTGGTACCATAAAATAATAATATTCTTGTTCTTTGGGATAGAACTGTAATAATATAATTTTCTAGCTCTATCCAAATTCGGTTTCCTGAGTCACGGACAATGACGCAGGAAGTCAACAGTCAAAATGGTGTACGGTAGGGTATTTTTTGGGCATGACTTTCAAATTAAATTTTTATTTAATAATTAATATAAATAAAAAAAATAAAATGATCGCAAATTATATACAATTTTATCTTTCTCCACACCTTTTTCTCTTTTTTTTTCTTTTACTCTTCTCTTTCTTTATTTTATTTTTATGTTAATCTCTCCTATTTAACTCAACGTTAAAATATTTCATTCTTTAAAAGAGATTTATTAATTTATAAACTTGGACACAAAAAGAGAAGATCACTCACCAACCGTCATTGCATGAAATTAAGATGAGATAAAAAATTTTTTTTATTTTTTTATATTATTTATAAAATAATATTCTTTAAGATAAAAATTAAATAATATAAAATTCATGATTACCCAAATATATACTCTTTGATTTTTTTTTTTTTTTACCAAAACCCCAAGAAGACTGACAAAAAAATATTGACTTAGCTATGTACAAGTCAATGAAGAAAACAACCTTCATTTGCATAAGCATATTGAATTAATTAGTTTGTTCACAAACAAACTAGTTTGTTCGCAAACAAACTTATAAACTAGAAATATCATATTGACTTAGTTGTTTCTACGTCAATGAAAAGAAAAAACAACAAACCTGAAATCTTTAATGGTTGATGCTCTTCTTGTAACTTTTTTTTTTCTTTTTCTTTCTTTTAAAAAAAGCAATACGCATCATTCATTTCATGAAAGGAGAAAGAAAATTCCTCCCCTCAGCAGAATCATCAAAATGACAAAAGCCAACTGTCCAAAGACATTGGTTCATATAGTCCTCTTCTGTTGAGTATATTCCCCAATACCCCTTTTCAAACTGAAAACCCTAGACCTATCAAAAATCTGAGTCAAGGGGCATCACTCAGAGATCAAAAACAAATGACAGACATCCAGGGGCGGAGCCTCCTTATGTGATGGGGTGCCATGGCCCCCCAAAACTTGTAAACTTTTTTTCATAACATATAAAAATTTTTAAATTTTTTTATGTATTCTATTACTAGCTCCCTCAAAATAATGTTTTATTTAATAATTAATATAAATAAAATTTAATAAAATAATTTCACTTATCTCACTTAACTTTAAATTTTTTTAATTTATATTATTATTTTTGTTTATATTTGTTTATGTTTTTCATATACATTCTATTTGTCCATATATTATAAGTTTTTATAAATATTCTTTTTCAAATTTCTACGAACCATTAATCATATTTTTTTCTTTCTTTTTTATTATGTAATATGTGATTTCTACCTTCTATTTGTCATGTTTTTCTTTTTTATGTTACATAAATTTTATTTTCTATGATTTCAATTTTTAAAAATTAATAATTATTATATAATTCTCAAATATAAGTTGTAGTATTACATTGTTACTTAAAATTTTATTAATGTATCATTTTTTTATTAATCTTGATTATGTGAGAGAAAATTAACTTGAGTATATTTTTTTATATACTTTATGTTTTATGTTTAGTTAAAATGAAATTATCTTAAATATATAATATTTAAATAATTTTGATTATATAAAAAAATTATTAATTTTATATATCGTTTTTAACTATTTATATTTTATAAATTATAATTTCATATTTAATTTTTTATTTTTATTATCAATATTTTTATTGTTAATTGAATTTAACATATTAATTTTTTTTAAATTTTTAACTCCTATTCAACTATGTTTGGCTCTCCCAATTTCCACCCCCACCCCCCCGACATCCCTTCACAACCAAAACCCAGCATCCATTTCCAAGATAAATCACCTCTCATCACTGAGTCAACAAAATCACAAGCTCGTGTTCCATCATTGGTCTGCGCGCCCCCCCGCCCCCCCCCCCCCCCCCCCCCCCCCCCCCCCCCCCCCCCCCCCCCCCCGCCCCCCACCACACGACATCCCTTCACAACCAAAACCCAGCATCCATTTCCAAGATAAATCACCTCTCATCACTGAGTCAACAAAATCACAAGCTCATATTCCACCATTGGTCTTGCTCCCCAAAGCGTAATTATAGAGTTTACGAGTTTATACGGCAATTTGATGTCAGAGAAATAAGATTCCACACGCATAATATCTCCTTTTAAATTAACTAGTACAATATATCAGCAACATATTTTATTACAAAATAAAAACAGTAATTACAACAACGATATCGAAAACTAGAATGTGATAATATCTTGATCTTAATTCAAGTATCGTGACAAACCGATGATTCACGATCCTATATATATTGAATGTTTCTTAAAAGGAAAAAAAAAATCATATAATTGCTTAATATAAAAAATAATTAAATTCTATTTAGTTGATTTTTAATTTAACTTACTTTTTATTATTTTATTATTTATTTTTCTTGAAAATTTCCTATAAAATAGAAGTAAAAAATAAAAAAGTAATAGCATCATAATTTATTTAAAATGGACAAATAATTAAAGTATAACACTAATTATATCATTTATATAAAATTAAAATCATGCATTTAAGAACTAAAAATTATATATTTTAATAAGTACCTAAATAAAAAAAAACTCAACCAAATGGAACTTAAAATTATAAATTTAAGTTTCTTTGATAGCAACATGAAGATATGCACTCGAGCATTTAGTTTATTGATTGGTGCATGATCTTCTTACTTAAAGAATATGGTTCAAATTCCCTTTTCCTTAATTCAAAAACAAACCACATGAAGATACCATCCAAAATTTTATGTTGTCAGAGAGCAAGATGCTATCCAACTATATCCAAGTTTAAGATACCTAATCAGTATTGCAAGTGGTAAGATCAATACAAATTTTACTAGCAAATAAGTCAAAGGACACACAATATTTCTATTTGTTTACAAAATAAATCAAAAAAATTATAATTTCAAGATATTATTTGACGTAATACTATTTTTTATTAACTAGATTATAATTATGAACCCAAACTATCAAATTAATCAAAAAATATTTAGACATGAAATATTTAAAAATTTAATTTGAATTGAAAATTACTTCCAATTGAAGTCTAAATAAATTGTTTGGAAAAATGAAAAACACAACCAATAACAAAGAAAAGGAAGAGTCACTTGAAGAAGGAAAGTAATTTAAATATTGACTTTTTTAATAAAATATTATTTTTTAATAAAATATTAAATTATAGTAAATTTTTTTTATATAATATTTAAATATTAATATATAAATTATTTTTTCTATAAATCTACTTTGACTCACTTTCTATAAAATTATAAAAAAAATGAATTATTTAATATTATTAACTATATAAAACTTGCATAACTAGTATAACAAGTAACTATTTTTTATAAAAGTAATATAACAAGTAACTGTTTGTTGTAAATGAGTGATGGCGCGTGAGACTTGTTCTATTAACTATTTTTTATAAAAGTAATATAACAAGTAACTGTTTGTTGTAAATGAGTGATGGCGCGTGAGACTTGTTCTATTCTAATTTAAGCCTCAGTGTATTCTGATCAGAAAAATGTTGGGCAATGGCATTCCTATTAAAGCATTGGAAAGGATTTAGAGTTATAATTGTATATAATAAAAATAAATATATTTTTGGAAAATTGAAAAAAAAAAAAGGAAGTTGGTAACAATCATTTTGGACACGTGCTATAATTGTTTTAGCTCCTAAAAAAAGTTTATTGGGATGGGGAAGGGTTAAAATGAAAATTGGTTGGGGTGATTGGTTGCTTACCTACCGCTTTTGAGTGAAGAGAAAGATGAATAATTGTTTTTCACTTCTTTTGTGAACTCAAATCTTTTTGATAGGATCAACTTGGAGAGTTGCACAATGTGCCATGACATTATCATTTGATGATGAAAACCATTGTGATTAGGTCCCACTTCATGGGAATCTTTCAAATTTAAAGTATACTAAGAGTGCAATGAAGCTTCCATGACACTGATGGGGTATTAATAAGATAATTGCATGCACATTTCTCATCTCAAAGCATGTATTTCGTACACTAAACAATCAACATAGATGTAATTATTTTTAAATACTTGTAATTTTTATTTGATTATTGCTTTAATTATCAGTCTTTTTATATTTCATAATTTTTTTAGTTATCATGAATTAAAGTTAAAATGACGGTGGAGGTCAATATTTCAGCAAGTTTATATTCATGCCCATATCTTTTTAATTGTTAATAAAAAATATTTAAGTTGATATATTTAATTTAATGACAATATGACATATGCATATAAATGCTCTCATAACCACCATCAATATATAATATGATATTCTTAAAAGTAAAAGTAAGCATAAAAATTATACTATTTGATTGGAAACTAATAAATGGTTAAAATGAAACACTAATTGAAAGATATATATTACTCATAAAAGGGAAGATTTTGAAATTTATGAAAAGAGAGAAAATTAAAAATTTTTTTATAACTCAAGCCTAATAAACTTTTGTACATATCCTAAATAAGAATCCAAAGCCCGATGGGTCCAGATGTAGCAAATAGAACTTAGATAAAGTTTCTGACTCTGAGTCTGCGGGTGGGAGAGGATCCTCTCTCTCTGCAGTACGTACGGCTAAACTATTAAATGCCTTTTTTGCCCCCTGGTTCTCTTTTTGTCGTCCATGGTCACACTTCCCCCGTTAAGAAATGTCCATAGGGCTGTAGTTCTTCACGACAGCTCCCACAACGTAGAAAAGCATCTTTGTTTTTACACCAAAAACAAACAACGGTGCAAAGCAAGTTGATTGTTTACTGGGAATTAATTATAAAATCCCCCCGCGTGGGCTTGTCAAAGAAAAGACTGTTGATGGGAAAAAGGCAAATGGGAGGAAACTGGAAAGAAAAAGCTTTTTTTGATTTTCGTTTTCCTGTGATAAAATTTAAATGTAAGAAGCTTGCTTTGGTACCGACCCAAAGGAAATTTATCTTGTTTGACAACAATAACTCTTTGTTTTTATTTGGTTGACTTCAAACCAAAATCACAAATTTTCTTTTAATTTACGTTAACCTATAATAAAATTTAGAAGTTAATGAGAACTATGATTTGATTTCAATATTAAGTAATTAGCATATACAAAATAATATATTTTTTTATTGAGTATTTATATCACATAAAACAAACATGATTTTTTATTTGTGAGAAAGGGGATTTCAAATTGTATTTTTCAAATACAAAATACCACTGAACCATACTCCAATGTAAAACAAACACAATTTTAGATTAAAAACATTTAAGTAGAAGAAGCATACTCAAATGCTAGTTGTTGGTAGAGAGCTCTCTTTATTTGTCTATTTGATCAAAGTGGAAAAGAATTGCCTTCACTATTATGAAGCAATTCTGCTTACAAGCTTTGTGCCAGCAAAACTCTCTAACAATTGTTAAGGACTTTAGGTGGCATAGAGACTTAGTGTTTAAGAAAATCACCTTTCAAGAAAAAGAATAGAACTAAATCCTTCCTCCATAACCTCATAAAAACACTCACAGATTAAATTCTCTTTTAATTGTGTCACAAATTAAAACTATATATAAAATTAAATTAAATTCTCCCTCAATATCCTCACAAAAGCACTCACTCATGGATTAAATCCTCTTTTTAATACCCTCATAAGAACCCTCACTCACTTCACACTACTTTCATCAGTAACGCTTACTTACACAGTCATCACACTCATTAAACTTGAAAAGAAGGAGGCATTCACCTAAAATAAAAAATGGAAACTATGATCTCAGCTCGAGGGCACCCAAAAGTGAAGCTTTTAAAAGAATCTGATCACACCACATGATACTCAAAACCTGAAGGAAGGCAGCATCCGCCAAGAAGACAACATGAAGTTATGGTCTCAGCTTGGGAGTATCCAAATGAGAAGTTTTTTTAATTGTACAATAACTCTATGTTATCTACAAATTAAAATTCTAATCAAATCAAAATTCAATAGTGTTACAAGGATAAATTATATCTATTTATCATTATTACAATTAAAGATTTTGGTCTGTCATTTACTTTTCACTTCAGTTCAGTTTGAATGCCAAGAGATAAATTTCCTTTTGATAGCCATTCCCTTCTGCTTCTTAGCCAGAAGGATTCGTTTTTACTTTGTTATTAAACACTTGAGCAATTGAACAGGCTATTGCTGTCTGTCATTAAATATGGATGCAGGCAGCTCCGAGCTCTGCCCCAGTGCCTGTTAACTGTTAAGTAGTAGGATACGGACTCTAGGCCCATTTTCAGAAATTGATATTTGTTTAAACTCTAAATCCAAACCAAGAGGTCAAGATTAACTTGCTTTGTTACTCTTATTTTGAGTTGTCAAGGAGACCAGCCATGCCCATACGAACTCAAGCCCATGGCCAGAGGCCTTCTGCCAGAGCAGAGACAGCTTTTCATTTGTTTTTAAAATGGGGGGTGATAGGGAATGCCTATATATGGGCAGCAAAGCCCACTTTTTAAAAGTGATGTTCGAACCACAAGGCCACATTATCAAGCCTTCAGAGCGAATAAAGGATTAGTTCCGATTAATTTAATTAAAAATTTTAATACTTTAATTAATTAAATACTATTTAAAAATCAATTGAATTGAATTGAATGAAAATTAAATATTAATATTTCATGATTAATATTTGATCATTAATATTGCACGATTGCTGCATTGGCAGGGATGCTCAGACAATTTGTTGAAAGGCTGGGCTGTTCATCATGTGGGTGCGAGGAATATTTGATCTTAATAATGTTCGGACAGTTGCTGGACCGTGATATGATGTAGAATGATGTAGCTAAGTTAATGAATGGATATGGCTTTGTAAGTGTGGATCGAGGATGGTAGGATACAAGATTGGAGCTAGGATGTGCAGGTCTGTGGCTGTGTAAGTGTGAAAGCCATGAATAGGTAGTGCAGAGTTTTTATTTTCGGATTGATCAATGCTCGGTTTTTGTTCTAGAGACAATGAGCTGCAAATTATTTTTTGTGATGGAGCTAGGGAACATTTTTTACTTTTTGTGCGGTGATAATTTTTTGTAATTGTAAAATTTTTCATATCCGAATTAGGCTATTATGTCATGAAATATCTCCTAAATAAGCAAAAAACTTAAATTGAAACATTAGTTGTTAAGACTAATAAGCTTGCTTATTAAAAAAAAATTACACCATTGCTCAGAGTTTTCAATTTCAGGAGAAGTCAAATTTGAGAAAACATGCTTGTCCAAAAGTTCAGAGATTTGGAATGAAAAGTTTGATGGCACATGCTTAGTAGCTATCCTGTCGAAAACCTATAACCCTCCTTTTCCACCATCCTGAATTAAAAGAGTCTTTTGGCCTTCCGGTGGAGATATCATGCGCTGGTTTCTTCTCCGCAATGACAAGCATATTTTATCACTTGAGACCTAAGCAAATTCACTTGTAGCCAGATTAGTCTCCTTACTTTAGAAATAAATGCTAACACACCTTCGTCAAGAAACAAATGAGCAAATTTAGAAAAATGGAGGTTGTTCACTCTAAATAATTGATTTTAGTTACTATTTTCTTATGTTGTGCAAAGAATAGTAAAAACAATTAAGATAAATGAAACACTATTTTACGCAAAACAATTAAAACAAATGAAACATTACTTTACGTAAAACAATTAAAACAAATGAAATACTACTTTATATAAAACAACTTGAATAAAACATAGTATTGCTGTATACAAAATAACTAATGCAAATGGAATAACTATTTTACATAGAATAACCACTTCACGGATAATAATCAAAGTAACCTCAAATAAATGATAAGGTTCACAAGTTGCTTTTATCTTGAAATATTCTGCAGAGTTTGATTTCGTAATTCAGCTTCCTCTTCATCTTTTTATAAAGTGCAAGTGTCTACTTATTCACACGTCCCTTCTCCTTCTCTTGTACTTATTCATACACCTTTTTCTTTTAACTTATTTTATAATGAACTTTTTCCTTTTATTTTCTTCTTAATAATATTATTTATTAAGTGCATTAAAATCTATTCTTGATAATTCGTCACTTTTAGCATTATATATAGATAGAACTTTTCGAGAGCTAAACATTCTCATTTCTCAACCTAAGCTTTCCTATCTTCTTTTTATAATTCACCTGTGCTCTCTACTTCTTTACTTATTCTCTATTTATTCTCTTCGCCTACCAGAATTACTTCATCATCTATGTCGCTTCTTATACATTCTTTTACTCTTCTCCCTTTCACAAAAACCCTTTTATACCCACAATTTCAAAACTCCCAATCTACATAATAATAAGAGAAGAAAGCATAGAAAATATGTGAAAGTGTGAAACCTTTTATACCCACAATTTCAAAACTCCCAATCTACATAATAATAAGGGAAGGAAGCATAGAAAATATGTGAAAGTGTAGGGATATCAAATAAAGTAGAATTAAAAAACTAAGAAAGAGATTAAAACATCAAGAATAAAATTTACACAATCCAAGAAAACTTAATTTTGATATAGCAAAAAGTTAGAGTTTTAAGGCGGTTGAGGGTTTATTTAGAATCCTATTACTAATAAATGAATCCTAAACCAATTAAAATACTTAACAGAAGATTAAGAAATATAACAAGAATCAAATTAAACAGTAAACTAAAATACCTGATTATTAATATTGAAGAAAGAAAAAGGATCAAGAATAACCAAGAAAATTAAAAATACTTAAAAGATTAGAGAAAATGCTGGTTTAGGAAGAGATGAGTAAGAAGGAGAATTAAAAAGATTTAAAAAAATAAAAAATAACCAATAAAACTAAAAATATTTCAAAGTCTATCGGAGAAAATGCTCTGGTTTAGGTATAGATGAAAGAGTAAGAGGGAGAATCAAAAAGATTGAAGAAAATGCTCTGCTTAGAGTAAGAATGAGAATAAAAGATTGGAGAAAATACTCTGATGTAGGTAAGATCGAATCATAGAGATGAGGAGATAGGGATATCTATGAAACAAAGAAAACCTAACTGTGAGTGTTGGCATATTTGGCTTAAACTTAGCTAGATGATTCGCGCTTATCAAGAAAAATATCTAAATAAGACCAAATACTGTTATAAAGAAAAAATACATGTAAAAGCAACATCAAGAACGTCTTTCGAGTAGATATAATCTTGTTCTAAAGTGTTATAAAGAAAAAATACATGTAAAAGCAGCATCAAGCATCTTTCGAGTAGATATAATCTTGTTCTAAAGTTGGGTTGAGTGAAATCACTGTGTAAAAACAAACAAAACAAAAAGTAAAAAATAAGACGAATCATTAAAATTTAATAACAAAATTTATTAAAAAAATTATTTTTTTATAAGAGCATCAACTGACTCAGACTCATGAAAACAATATCTTCTTCACTCTTTCTATTCCTTATTTCATGCATATCTGATTTTTTATAAAAAGAAACAAATCTAAACTGTACAATTTCTTCCTACTACACTGGTTTTAATTGGGTTTCTTAATCTTAATTAATGTATCAAGTCTTCCCTAACAATCAAATATATTCTCTCACATAAATTTATAATAAATTTCACATCAAACTGCCAACTAGTAATTCTGTTCTTAATTGTTACTGTAGAGATTTTTAAACAATCGAATAGCATTCCACAATCAAGACTTCAAGCAGAACGCAATTCGGAGAAGGCAAAAGATTGGACAAAGAAAAAGATACAAAATTTTGAACATGCAATCAATACTTGACTATCGTAATTGTCAATGACGATAACAGAATTCTTCTTGTTTTTCTTGAATGCGTATATATATTTTACTCTATTAATTTGAAAAAAAAAGTATTAAAAAAAGGAAAATTAAAAATAAAAATAACTTAAAAATTTATTATTTACTGCAAAAAAATCAGATATGTTTACCAATTGATGAGCAAGCATCAATACTGTTTTTAATGAGGGTTTCCTACTGCAGTAGTTGAACAAATTTCTCAAACTAGGTCCAAGAAGATCGATTACGGTGATATTGTAAACTGTTTCAACTCCAAACCACTTCAAATGGGGAATACCCGCTATCAAAGATAGCTCATATCATGATAATTAAATATAAAAATAATGTGCTTTTTTTTAATTTGTACAAATAAAAGAGACGAATAGAATATTCAATATAAAACATCAACCTGCCAGTTAATATGTTCAGAGAAAGGTTTGCATTTGTGTATTTGAACAAATTGTTTAAAGACTTGGTTGATTTATGGAAAGGAAAGGAAGACCTGATGTTCTCTTTCTAAAAGAGCAGTTACCAAGTCCAATAGCAAATTTTATAAATCCAAGAAAATTATTAGCTTTCGTCATACCAAAACTTGCATTTTTTTTTTAATATGTAGTGATAGTGCGGTGGAAAAGACTACTCAAAGAAGATTTTAGTCAAATTATGATGTAGTAAAGATAATTTTTACAAGAAGACAAAAATAGGGGGAGAGGAGAGACAGAGACTTACTTCCTCATCGAAGAAGCATATACAATTTTAACTCATAACGAAACTATGGATGCTTGGTCTTCACATATGCCTTAGATTTGGAACATAAAAAGAAATATTAAATCAAGGTCATTGCCTTTGAAACTAGAAAACATTAAATATCAAATAAATAAAAAATAATTTCTGCCTATCACTATTTATTCATATTCAATGCCATGATTAGCAATTTTTTCACACCAATTTTACAATGACACATTCTTACATAGAGAGGGAGTCAAAAGTGGAAGCAAATAGAAAAACAAAAAGCCCTAGACGTTGATTTTGTGAGAGAAAAGAACAAAGAAAGAAAAAAAAATGCAAAATGAGGAATGAAATTCCAAAAATTTCCCTTTAGAAATTAAAAAAATGACAAACTCACATGTCGTTCTCCTACATAAAGTATTTACATTAAATACATTATATTTATATTATATTATTTTATTTTATTTTTGGTTTAGAATTAGAATTAGAACCAAAAAACATAAAAAATCTATATTGTATTCATTTCATCATTTACACAATTAAAGAAACTAGACAAGCCCATACGAACTCAAGCCCACCACCAGAGGCCTGCTGCCAGACCAGAGACAGCTATTCATTTGTTCTGGGAATTGGGCGTGATAGGGAATGCCTATATGGTCCAGCAAAACCCGTATTTTAAAAGTGATGTCCGAACCAATGGGCCATATTATCAAGCCTTCAGAGCGAACAAAGGATTAATTAGATTAATTTATTTAGAAATTTGAATAATTAAATTAATTAATCTTATTTAAAAATCAATTGAATTTACTGAAAATTAAATATTAATTGATTAATCAAATTACATCGATTAATTTGGTTGATAATGAATTTACCAAAATTTTTAGACTCAAGCCTAATATTTTTAATATTATTTTTCTATACTAATTACAAAGCAAATAAAATTAAATTATAAAATAGTTTTAACATCATAAATCGATTAATCCTATTAATCAAAACAAGTATTTTCAAAATCAAGATCGATCAAATTAATCGATTGAATCACATTTAATTTTGAATGAATTGAACCATTTTTAAACAAATTTATTTGATTAATTTAATTCACCCTTGCATGTTCTACATCTTTAATTTTGCCTTTCCACATTTTCATTTGCTTCTCCAATTAAACTTTGGGGAAAAAAAAAACATATTACTATCAATCAAATAAATTATTAAAAAGGCATGGGACTGCATGCAATAAAAAAGACAAATAATGGCATTTTCCAAAGAGCAAAAATCACATATTCCTTATTTCTAAATTTGTTTAGGTATACCACTAACATTTTTAAATGCATATATTTATATCTATGCCATACAGAGTTTGTACTTCCATTCCCATAGGAGATTCTTAGGAATCATTCCAAGAATCATCCCCTCCCCAAAATCTGTCTTTCCATTGACAATCACTACAACGACAATCATTCACCTATCTTTATCTCACATCACCAATCAAGACAGTTTGGGAGTGTGGGACCCATTTCATTGATGATGGCAATTCCCCACTCTGATTCGGGCAAAAACTCACCAGCGTGTCACTTTAGTGCTCCCTTAACCTATCTACCACGTTTGCCTGCATTTAAATCACTACACTATGAGACTGGTCTAATGGTCTTTGGTATTACTAGAATACCCCGAATATGCTTGGGAATTCTCTTTACCTCAACGACTTCTTATTGCCTTTTCCAACTGCCATTTCATCACGCCAAGCATATGCTCTCTAATATTCTAGTAGTCTTTTGCCTAATATAACCATTAGCATCAAATCATTTCTTCTTCTTCATCACCAAAAATCTTCACTTTCACCCTTTTCTTTTTTTTTTATTCTTTTAGGTGAATTCAATTTCGGGTACTAAGAAAATGAAGTTTGGGAAGAGATTAAAGCAGCAAATCGAGGAAACTTTACCAGCCTGGCGGGACAAATTCTTGTCCTACAAGGAGCTGAAGAAGCTTGTTAGGTTGATTTCTTCGGCTCCGCTGCTGTCGGCAGAGTCGATGGAGTATGGAAAGGCGGAGGCTAAATTTGTGTACTTGTTGAACAATGAGATCGATAAGTTTAATGTTTTCTTCATGGAACAAGAGGAGGACTTCATCATCCGACATAAGGTAAGTTTTATTACCATGAAAACGGTTGGCATGGCCATAAAATGAAGAAAGATTAAAATATAAATATAGTAACTGTTAAGTGAAGCATTTTTGGTCGCCCAGTTGGGGTACTGAACTGAGTCAACTCAAATGACTCATCAAACAATCCCAGGCTAACTCAGAAGTTGGGAAAAGCACGCAATAGGAGTATTTTTCTTCCTTCTTTCGTATCTGATACAAGAAAGCTTGATCTAGGCGCTAGCAAGTGTGTATCGCTCTAAGGAAGCGAATTATTTATTTATTCATTTTAATGAATAAGTTGACATGTTTTTTTTATATAAAAAAAATTAAATTACCACAACACATACGATGAATATTTCTTAAAATAGTTAGAATTTTAATCAAGTGTGTTATTAGACATTCGAGATATTGTATTCATACATCGATCTATTTAAGTTGTTGGTAGAATTTCAGTTTTCAATTGCTTGATATTTAAAAATAGAATGAATAGAAATTTGAAGCAAGGATTTATAAATTTCAGGAATTGCAACAGAGGATTAAGAGAGTGATAGATACATGGGGGCCGGATGGAACTAAGCCATCAGAAACAGAGTATAAAGATAATATCGCAAAAATTAGAAAAGACATTGTCGATTTCCATGGAGAAATGGTCCTCTTAGAGAATTATAGCAATGTCAATTACACAGGTAGTCACCCTGACAAGCTTTGTTCCATATTATCATGAGTCCTAGTCCTGTAGAAATTGGCCTTTTCCCTTTCTCTGGTAAACAAATTTACCAGGCAATGATTCGGGTTCTGCAGGTTTGGCAAAGATATTGAAGAAATATGACAAGCGAACGGGTGGCTTATTGCGCTTGCCCTACATCCAGAAAGTGCTGCAGCAACCATTTTTCACAACTGATCTCCTTTCCAAGCTGGTTAAGGAATGTGAAAACACCATAGATGAAGTATTTCCAGTGGAAGAAGAAGACAGGATGAAAGAACGAAGGGAAGCAATAACGGTGGCAGGGAAAGGAATATTTAGAAACACCGTTGCAGCTCTGTTGACCATGCAAGAAATTAGGAGAGGCAGCTCTACTTACGGCAATTTTTCTTTGCCTCCTCTCAACTTGCCAGACTCTGATCTCATACACTCGTTCCAACTCAGCTCCCCAATCCCCATTCTCTGATGGAAAAACAGAACAGGAATTTTATGAAAAATGTTGTTGCCATGGCCTTAGAACATAGTAAACCTCGTACTGTTGTGGTTATATAGGTTTTTTTTTTTTTTGGGTTTAGGATACAAATGCAGGTGCATCCTGCAGTCAATTACTGATACATTTTTTATATGTTTATGGGGATTGATCTGCCTTCTTACATGAAGTGTCTTTTTTTTTTTTCTATAACACATGCTTAATTTCATGCATTCTTTTTCCCTTAAATTGTGTCTAGTTCATGGAAAACACCCCGGTGAAGCTGTCCTTTGACATGGGAAAGTACATGGCGTTGGGGTTCATTCAAAATCTTTTACTCACTAATAAAAAGTCCCATAACATGAAGTGTGATTATTAGTGTAAATAATATCACAATTTCTTTTTTCACATATTCTTATGTTTGGAAAAGAGACAAAAAGTGAACCTAAAAAGTTTTCTTATCAACGGAATTAAATCCATGTTTTAAAAGAGTAAGAAATATGAATTCAAAATTTTACATTAAAAGTGTCGAATGAATAATTATAAAGATAATCATATTTTATATATCAAATTTTATACTTATATCATTGATAAATATTTATATTTTTTTGATATCTTGGAGAAATATTTATGAAATCATGGTGAAAAATAATTTTTACAGGGTGATAACAAAAATTATTTTTCTTAATTTATCTAAAATATAAAAATATTAAATTTTTCAATAAAATGACTTTCACAGCAAAATTCTTTGGATAAATTAATTTCCAGTTACAAAACAAAAGTTACAAGTGATAGCTTTTCTTTTTTTTTTCAATTAAACTTTAATTACATAATATATGTAGTTCTCTCCAACATTATGAAATTTGATTTTATATTAAAAATTGGTAAATTGCTTCTTTGATATACATACTCTCTTTGTAGCCATGAACTCTTTATATCCGTCATGTTCCCGGCAAAGGAGAGACCAAGGCCTGATTCCCAACATGTCTGGTCGGGCTTGGTGTCCATGTAGCCAGTGTTCCTAGCTTACTATCAATCGAAGGCCCGGCCTCGAACTCGAACCGGATCTGTTCTAACGCCTTTATAGAAGTAAAAACAAGTCCTTTTCGGCCGAAGAACAAAAACGAAAAAACGTTTCTTTACTCCTGGCACTTAAAATTGAAAACCAGAGGGGAAGAAAAGTAGAAGAGCCCTGACTGTAGGATTTTCCCACTCTCAGCAAAGCAGCCTCGTCCCTGAGAAACGGGGATGCATATCACGAGGAGCTAAGGGAAGCTTGTGGATTCATTTTCTATTCAACCAGGTAAATCCCGATTTTTTAAAATTATTTTTTTATTCTAATGGGGAAGAAATTTGTTCAGAAGGTACTAAGTTTAATCTATTCGATTGAGTTATACACAACAATCAAGTTTATTAGTTACAATACTAATTTTTTAAAATTCTCTTCTTTTTCTTTTTCTTCTCAGTTCTGATTATTTATTGCATAAATTGGAACTCTGAACTCTCAATTTTACTTTGTGATAGTAATTGTGATTGTTTCATATGGAGATATGGGTGCTGTTCGAGCTTAGTTCTTAAGGTTTTGAAGAACTATATTTTGGTATTTATGAAATTCATAGAGAACCCAATGATGAATTGTTAATTGGTCATTCAAAGAGTATGATTTATAGTCTAAATAATAAAATCTAATTCAAATATTATAATTAGCCTTTTTCTTTACTGAGATTCCGATGGTTTAGTTTTTTTTCTTTCTTTGTAAGGAAAAAAATATATAAATTACAAACTCCCTATCTGTGTAAAATATCTAGTAGCTGTTGGTTTTCGATAAGTAAACATTGCGTAGCTTTCTTACACATGTAAGCTGGCTTTGACTGTGTTGGCAAGATGCAAGTTTGTTATACTTGTTACTAGTTTTAGATGCTGGAAAGAGTTTCTTCATTGAAGATGGTGGCTCTTTAACTGAGATTTATGTTTAATTGTTGTGATATCAGTAAGTACTTGGACAGTTGTCGTACAAACTTTTATTTTTTTCACTTCTTCCACTGTATTTATCCAATTGGGATCTTTTGAGATTGGAGAGTGTGTTATTATAGTACTTTCATTAACATAATATGTATTTCATGCATAACTTTGCTGAAAGTTTATAATTCTACAAAGAGAAATTTATTAGGAAACAGCCATTCAATGATGTTTAATCTTTCAGGATCAAATTTTCCTACTAACATCTTACATATGTCTCAGAGAAAAAAAACCATGTCATCTTATCTGGGCTGCTGAAGATATTAGTTATGAACCAAGGAATGGCTTCTCTGGCTCAATCTCCTTCTACCATGTCCATCATTAGAATTCCTCAAGCTCATTCCAAAAGCATGCAATTGTTGAAAGCCTCAAAGGTGCCACATGTGCTTGCCGTCCATCATATCCACATTAGGCAGTCCCCTGTTTGCTGCACAAAGTTATCCAAGTGGGAACCTTCACCGGTCACATATGCTCCAACTGAGAAAGCAGGTGATAACTTCTTGGAAAAATCATCTGAAATATTTGAAACTCTGCGTTCTGACAACAGAGGCGAAGCTTCGGCAGCTGAAGCTGAAGATCTCACAGATGCAACTAATCAGCCAGTGGTGCAGCTTCAGTTTCTTAAATGGCCATTGTGGTTGTTGGGCCCTTCTCTTCTCCTCAGCACAGGCATGGTACCCACTCTGTGGTTGCCAATATCTACCATATTCCTTGGCCCGAATGCGGTCAGCCTTCTTTCCTTGATTGGACTTGATTGCATCTTCAATCTGGGTGCAACCCTTTTTCTCCTCATGGCAGATTATTGTGCCCGGTCAAAGAACCTGGGACAAGCTTCCAAGAGCAAGCCTCCTTTCAGTTATCAGTTCTGGAACATGGTTGCAACTTTGACTGGACTTGTGATCCCCTTGATGATACTATTTGGATCCCAAAAGGGCTACCTCCAACCTCAGCTGCCTTTCATCCCATATGCAGTTCTGTTGGGCCCCTACATTCTGCTTCTTTCAGTACAGATGCTGACTGAGATGTTGACATGGCATTGGCAGTCACCGGTTTGGTTGGTGACCCCAGTTGTGTATGAGGCTTACCGTGTTCTGCAGCTAATGAGGGGGTTGAAACTTGGGGCTGAACTCAGTGCACCAGCATGGATGATGCACACTATCAGGGGCCTGGTGTGCTGGTGGGTGCTTATCCTTGGCGTGCAACTTATGAGGGTTGCTTGGTTTGCTGGATTTACTGCTCGAGCTCGTCAACAGCAGTCTTCTGCTTCTGCTGATGCTTAATGCTAATTACTACTGTTATCATAAACTAAAAGCAGAATTGTGACTTGATATAGGATCTATGAGTGTATAAATCAAATAAAATCTCTCTACATTTTGTTATACAGAGTATACAAATCAAATAAAATGTCTCTACATTTTGTTATAGTACATTTATTAGGCAGCCTGTTAACATACATGTAAGAAATGTTCTGTGCATTGAATAGCTTATAGAAATGTTTTTTATTTGAATGATAAGAGCAGGCGTGCTCCGAATGTCACAAATGAATGAAGAGTTATCAATAGGGTTGATAGGAGATATATATGTCACCAACTGTTTGTATCTCACCCATCTCATACATGGGGGTGAAAAGGATTATGTTTCAGTGTTTATAACAGATCAAGAAAAGGTAAATATGCTTGTTTGAAACTCGAAAGGGGTGAAACTCCATTTAGATATTCAGGTGGCTGGTATGTACATTAAGCTTGGTTATGTTTTACAACAGAAAATGCCGGGATTTTAGGGGTAAAATATAAAGAAAAAAAGCATTTTGGAAAGAAATGCAGTCTTTGGTACCACAAGATTGGAGGAAACCTGTTGAATAGACAAGGAAATGAAGCAGGAACGATAAGCAACAGGGGCAGGGAGATGAATGAAAGAGAGGTCAGTAGGCAAGAAAATGAGCAAATTGCTCCCCAACGTTTTCCCCCATTGGTACCAAAAATTTCCACCAAGAGTTGCTTCGTGATAGCTGCTACCAGCCTACCATTCTCAATCTCCATTTGCGAGTACTCAAACTACCCAACTAACTTCATTGCTTATTCCGACAAAGGAGTCATCAAATCTATGTTGTCGCTTACATGCTACTCCATTCCCTTTGGGGGGGTTTGAGAGTAGTACTAGGAATTTTGGATTTCCGAACAGTCAATTTATTTGGGTTTAAGAAGAGAAAGTGTGCTCTTTTTCTTTTTGTTGGTACTTCCAAACTCGAGAGTCCAAATCATTATTGGGGGAACAAAAAGACAATTATAGCCTTAAATGGAACCGCAGGATACTGTAAAAAGGGGAACCGGAAACAACCGCAGTCAAGTCGAAAGCAAGACAAGCATCACGGTCCCACTTTCATTGCTTTTCAGCTCTCTCTCGAAGACCGGTCACCCATTGTCTAAATCCCTCCCTCTCACTTACCCCCCTCTCTTTCACTCTTATTTCCTCTCTCGCCGGTGAACCAGAAACTCCACCGCCTCTGTTGAATCGTTGCCGGAAGCTCCTTATCGATTATAACTCCGGCGGCCTTTCTTACCGATCCAGTCGCGATGAGCACCGGCGAACTTCTCAGCATCGAGCCTCAAGAGCTCCAGTTTCCCTGTAAGCATCATCCCGAATCCTTTCCTTATCAAAATTTTACAGCTTTGCGCTGCTTTCCAGATCCATGTCTTGGTTATAAGTTACGCCTTCAGCTGTTTTCTAATTATTAACATTTCCTGTTCCTGAATTAGTTGAATTGAGGAAGCAGATCTCGTGTTCTCTAAACTTGTCCAACAAGACCGACAATTATGTGGCTTTTAAGGTAATTGTGTTTATTCTTAAATCTCGTATGTCTGCTATTTTTTTTCCCCGAAGGATTTCTCAAGATTCTTCTGGGAAAATTTATCTGGGATTTCTTTTACCTAAAAGACTTTGATTTTACTTAGTCTGCGTATCTTTTGGATGTGAATTTTGTTTGTCTTTGTTGCAGGTCAAAACGACAAATCCAAAGAAGTACTGTGTAAGGCCTAACACTGGAGTCGTGCTGCCTAGGTCTACGTGCAACGTTATAGGTTTCTCTCCCTGTCCCTCGCTCGCACAAAATTTGGACTTAGCTATCATTATTTTAGTTAATCATGTTTAATTGTTGTAATTTATTTCTTCTGTTCTTGTCTGTTAATTTCATGGTAATCATTAGCTATTTAGCTTTATTATCAACTTTATAATTTCTTTTTCCTAGTTACTTATTGGTTGATTAATGGAATATCAGTTACAATGCAAGCTCAAAAGGAAGCACCTCCTGATATGCAATGCAAGGATAAGTTTTTACTTCAGAGTGTGGTTGCTAGTCCTGGAGCTACACCAAAGGATATAACTCCAGAGATGGTAATAGAAACTCCATTGGATCGGATTTGGAAAAATGGGTTTTTGTTTTCTGACTGTTTGCTTTTAAATATGTTAGTTCAATAAGGAATCTGGGCATCATGTTGAGGAGTGCAAGTTGAGGGTTGTTTATGTTGCTCCTCCACGACCTCCATCCCCAGTTCGAGAAGGATCTGAGGAAGGCTCTTCACCTAGGGCTTCAGTCTCAGACAATGGCAGCTTGAATGCTGCAGAATTTACAGCTGTGAGTATTCCTTGTTTTGGTATTTTTTTTTTACTAAGCATTTAGTTTTGATCAGCATGTTACCTCTGAATATTAATGAGTTGTGTTGTGGTTACATGATTGTACCTGCAGGTGTCAAGAGCTCATGTTGAGCGGCATGAACCTCAAGATAACTCATCTGATGTAAAAACTCTCTCTCTCTCTCTCTCTCTCTCTCTCTCTCATTGGTACTTTAGCACCAGGCATTAAATTTTCAAAGCCCTTGTAAGGAATGTTGGCAGGCTTTATCTAAACCAATGAAGTGAATCATGCCATTCATGATAGCAGTTCGTAGTAATTGCACATGGTTGGCTTTTTCATTTCCATATTTGGCATAGTTTAGGAAAATAGCGTAATTAATTTTTGGAACTGTACAAGTTGAAGAATGCATTGACAATGCTAGTAATCATACATGAATCTTTAGTGTGGAAATTTTCTTGACCTATGTGTTTTTCATAACTCACCCATTATTGAACATGGTTCCGCTGACCACCTTGATTTTGGGTTTTTAAGTATGTTAGTTTACTAGGTATTTTTATCATTATCATGTCATTATTATGGGATTCATTTCTTCATTTGGAAGAAAATCTACTTGTTAAGTTGTAGTCTTTTTGGTTGTCATTATTTTCTTTTGGGATAGACTAGGTGTCATATGATATTCAATTTTAATGAAAATTACTATCTTAGCATCAGGCCTGCATGCAGGCCATACATAGTGGTATAAAGAGAACAATTTTAATATACCCTTTGATGCTATATGGCACTTCTTTCCTTGTTTTAACCTTATCTAGTTCATATGCTTTTGTGACTTTTGTTGTCTTTTAATTAACTTTTATGTACAGAGAGTGATTCCCTCATAATAAGCAAATTATTTTCATGTTAAACTTCCTATAGTAGGGCTGAACATGCATGTCACTTGGATGGTGATATTACCTCGAATTTTTTTTCTTCAATTTTCTTGGTGAATGTTTAGACCTGTCAATTAGGACTAGTTAGGACTGTAAAAATATGAACACTGTCTCCAGGGATATGGAAGGACTCGTCTCCCTTTTTTGGATATGATGAAAAGTCTCCCCCATATGCTGGACGATCCTGTCGTCACTGAAATTCCTCATCCAGATAGTGGTTTTGACCATTATTTCAGCCCCATCTAGTTGACATTGGGTGATATAAGCACATGGATTAGATAATCTTTAACTTGTCTTTTTTATCCTGATGCCAATTAGGAGTAAACATATGGATCTAACATCCCCCTGCTTTAGATGTGGAACCATCACCTTTTAAGATAATAAATGCTAAATTTTTAATTATCATATCCATGTACATGGCTCGTTTACATGATTTTGTATAATAATGATCTAACTGAAATATGTTAGAGAATTATCATCTACTTGAATGGTTGATGCTACACTGGCATTTTTACTCTGAATAATACTTTTAATTGCAGGCAAGATCTCTTATTTCCAAGCTAACTGAAGAGAAAAACTCTGCCGTTAATCTAAATAACAAGCTTCAGCAAGAACTGGTAAGTTACTGCCTATTTCCAAAGAATTTTTTTTAGAGTACTATGAAATTAAATCTTTGCGTCCTAAAGACTCAACAAAAAGGTTAAGGAATTAAGGACCAATTGCCAATATGTTAGCTATGTAATTGCATGATCATTCATCCGTGGTCATGATCCAGTTGTCAATAACTTATCATTGTCTATGTGTTGAAACAGAGACTGAAAATGATATTCTACAAAGGGTTAGAGAGACTTAAAAGGAAAAGGGGTTTAAAAAGAAAAATAATAAATAGTAAATGCTGCTGACAATTTGTTATCCTGTAATCATGTAACATCATTGAGGCCACAGGGTTAGGTTTATATTAATAGCTGTATTGCAGCCTTACATTGAAATTTAATTTGCAGGATCTTTTGAGACGAGAAGGCGGAAGAAGTCGTGGTGGTATTGCATTCATATATGTAATTCTTGTCGGCTTGGTTGGCATCGTTTTGGGATACCTCTTGAAAAGAACATGACCACCAGGTTTTACCCTTTCGTTCTTTGATGCAACTTTATGGCTGGTAAAATATGAAATGTAGAAAATTGAGAAGAAAAAACAAATGTTTGACTTGTTGATGTGTAGCCTTTGTTGAATGTATTACTTACTGGTCTTTATGGACTCTTAGAAAAACATGCCCCAAGGTGTGACGGGTAAGAAGCAACTTTTCTTCTTTGTAGTACCATGCATTGACAGTAGATCTTTCAAGTGGGAATTACTGGATTTCATAGTTGTGCCCAACTTCTTTATAAACACTTTGCAAGTGGAATTTATCCCTGAGTTTTGGTAAGGGAAATGGGAATGATAATCACATGCATGTGCGGTGGTCATGCTGTTTCTTTGCTCAGATTATAACTAGCATAATGTTATAGATTTGAGCTTGAATACGTTTATCTGATAACTTGTACAATAAAAGAAAGGAGAATACTGCAATTTCATTAAGAATTTTCAGATGTTCGTAACATGTTGCATCTGCTGACAAGCTTCCGGAAATCATCAAGATTTAGCTGCAGGGAAACCAATGAGAAGGGTTGAGTAGATTCTTAGTTAAGTAATAGAAGTCAAATATCATCTTGGAAGTCATGAATGTTTATGATGCAGTGAGAAGCTAATCCGCTAGTTTCCAAACTTCAGATCAAGGCAAGCGTTACATGTGACACGTGTTGCAACTGACAATGGTTCAAGAGAAAATTGTTGAAAGACCTACATCTTACCTGCCGATCCTTGCTAGTGTGGGAACACTGACACACAGAGATAAACAAACCTGAATGAACTTTATTTACTTCTTCTATGTTTTTCTTTTGTCAGAGAACAAATGTCAAGAACATGGGGCATTTCATTTTTACCAATATAGATCATAACTCACTTATACATAGTTAGTTGTTGGGGGAAAAAATTACAACCTAAAGTATGTACTGACCTTCCCATCTCTGTCGACATCAAAGCAATGGATCATATCAGACAACTCCTTATCTGTCCAAATAAAATCATGTGCAACAGCTACTCTTCGTAAATCTCTCATAGAAATGCTTCCTTTTCCAGCTTCTGGTAGCCAACAATGCTTTTCATCAATGAGCAAAAACATCTTCAAGAATAGAGAGATAATGATGCTAATAATCGATATAGTGTTATGTGCATGAAGTGGGCTCAGAAATAGGTTTCGAGTTATTGAAACATGCAATTTAGACAAATAAACCAAAATCCTACCACTTAGCTAAATGCTGTTACCAGAGCCTTTGGTACCAATTTCTTCCACATGCCGTGATGGTGCTATATAATTGATGATGTTGTTTGATAGAACAAATCCTGACTAATTTGAGGAATGATTTTCGACAGCAAAATTAACAGGAATCACATAAAATAACTTATAGCATCTCAAATGGGTTGCAACTCTCCACTACAAGATTCTGCTGGCCTATAAGCTTTTGGATTTTCAAGAGTAATGCTAATGCAAAACGCACATGGTTCCCATTTTCTAAGTTTTCAATGGTAAGATTACTTGGTTAAAATTATGCACCTCCATAAGAGAGAGAGAGACATGGACAGGCATCAGAAATTACCATCAAACTGACAGAAGTGCACAACCATTTCATCCTCAGTCATCTGCACCCGACTGGTGAACTGTGATCCACAAACGAAAAGAAAACCAAGAAAATACAAATTAAGGGGAAGGAGAGCCAAATAGTGTAATTCTTGAAATCTAAACACCAATTCTGAATCAAACAAACCGATTTTTTCTTCTTTAATCGAGCATTCCCCTTTCTTTCAGTTAAAGTCGCATCTTGCACATCTGCTTGTACAGCACCTGAAACTTCACCGGAATCTTGCAGAGACAGAGCAATTGCCTGTATATCACTCCCAAAAGCTTAGTCTCGCAATAAAACTAAACATTTAGAATAAACTGAAAATCCAAGGTAACAAAAGCTGGGCAATATGTTCTACCAAGCTCAACAACTCAAGAACCTAGCAATGGAAACAATATTTGCTCCATTAGTCATCAAAACTGACCTTCATCAATTCATCATCATCATCAACACAATCTGAACTACTCAAATGTTTTAGAACAGGAGCTTTCTTCTTAGGTTTTGAGCCCTTATTCTTCACCTGGAGAAAGAGAAAATCAAAGAAATTCTTTAACTATAACTAGATGGCCCAAGGCAAGAAGTATGACCATTAATGTTACAGTATACACGTAGTCCCACTAGCCATTGCTGCTAAAACACAAACCAAAGCAAATAAAAAATAGAGCGTAAAACAAAAGGAGATTCATTGTCCTTAAAACCTTAAGATAGCGTTTACACACTAAAAAAATTCAACTTTATCATCAACTTCACCAAGAGCAAAACAAGCAACAACCAGAGAGCAAATACAAGTCTTAGAAGTGGTTTCATTTCCTAACAACTTAATCGAACGTTGTATTAATTTTAGGATTAGACCATACTTATTATTTCAAAAATGTACTTTTCAGGCTCCTTAAACACAAAAAAGGGCTGTATTGTAACTAAGCACCCACCTTGTTTTTACGAGACTGAGGGGTTTTCTTACTCCGAAAGTCCTCCTCATCATCATAATCACCATCAAGTTTATCATCATTATCATCGTCGTCATGGTCTTCCTCATCATTGGGCCTGTAATCTTCATCATCCTTAACGACCTTGCGCTTTCCTTTAAGCTTACTCGAATTCCGCGACGAACCCATCAAAGAAGAAGCCATTTTGGACAGACCCAGAGCCTCCATTCTGGCTCTGTTCTCTGCAATCCTCGATAGCCTCTGCTTCTCGTATTCTGATATATCCTGCTGTCTTCGCTTGGGCTTCACTTCTTCTTCTTTTTCTTCATCTTCGCTTAGCTTCTCTTCATTTTCACTCTCTTCTGATTCAGAATTCGAGATTCTGCGTTTCGCCATAGTATATTCTATTTCCCCTTTAGATTTCCGGCGCGACTTTGAGTTGAAGAATTCAAAGAGGGGTTTCCATTCTTTCTGTTGCCTTTCCCTCCTTCACCTCGTATACCCCGTTCATTTCCAGGACGAGTTTGCCCCTGTAATTTCCCCGTTACTATAACAAAGTCGTTAATTGCATCTTTTTTTTTTCTCCCTCCAAATTTCTCTTCCTCTACTAATTTTCAGATTTTATTTTAAGAATTAAAAAATTAATATTAAATTAATAATTTTATTTTCTTCAATTCCATAATTACCCCGAGGAACGAACTGTACATGACGAACCTAACCGTTCCCCGTAAAATACCAACAAGGCAAAGACCATCCTCGAACCTCAAAGGCTCGAAAAACTCCGAAACGTCTTTCCAGACTCTCCTCAAACCCTTAAAAAAAACCGAACCAACCACAATGAAAACATGAGTTGGGGTTTTCCCCCATAAAAAAAGATTTATCATTTTATTAATTTGATTATTTGCTTCCATTTTTTATGGCCTCCTTCGTCGAAATCGATCGGTACAATCTGATTCCGCTCTCAGTGACTTCACTTTGCCGTTGTCCATGCCATCCCTTATCCAACAAAACCCTAACTCTCAGTCGAAGGAGAGTCCCTAAACTCAAGCTTAAGTTAGTCTTTGATGGATCCGAATTGGTCGTCCCGGTTCGTTCTGCCCGTATTTACATTAATCGGCGGGTTATTACGGCTGTGGCGCGAGCTGAACCGGAAAGTCTCGACGAAAGCAATACCAAGGAGGTACCTTTACTTATAGTTGTGCTCGTATTTGTTTCTTTCATGAGTTCAAAGTTGTGTTTTTTGCTTTTTACTTTAGAATCAGAATTTGGAACTTGTCAAAAAATTATTTGTTGCATTTTGATGTCTGAAGAGCTTCAATTTTCAAGAAAAGCAAAAATATCAGAACTTGGATTTGGAACTAACGGTTTTGAATAATTTTGGAATTTGAGAATTTTGGAAGTGATTGGTAGATAATTGGAAATTGTCATAAAGAATGCATGATTAGTTATTATCTAAGTTTCAATTCTCAAGTTTTGTTCAATCGATAAATTGAAACTGTTGTGTAAGATGGTTCCTGAGACTGCTATGTTGTAGGAAGTTGACAAAGGCCATATTTTACCAACGGTGAAGGCGGATGCTCTTTCTGAGCAACAGCATAAATCAAATCAGTTGAGGAAAAGGATTGTTTTTGGACTTGCTATTGGTATCTCTGTTGGAGGTGCTGTATTAGCTGGGGGATGGGTTTTCACTGTGGCTTTGGCTGCTGCTGTTTTCCTCGGTGCACGTGAGTATTTTGAGTTGGTAAGGAGCCGTGGAATTGCTGCTGGAATGACACCTCCTCCACGATATGTCTCACGAGTTTGCTCTGTTATTTGTGCCCTCATGCCCATACTTACCTTGTAAGATTAATGGATATGCCTTATCTTCTCTGATTGTGTTATAAGGGATCTTCTAAGATTTTATTTCCATTGTCTTTATTTGGAATGCAACATCTTGTGTTCCAAATATGTTTAATTCCTACTTTGCATGTAGAAGCTTTTAAAATGATTTGGTGTTGTAATTTATTTGGTGTTTCTGCTATATTGTCAGGTACTTTGGCAATATTGATATTTCGGTGACATCTGCTGCATTTGTTGTGGCTATGGCATTGCTCTTGCAAAGAGGAAATCCTCGTTTTGCTCAGCTGAGCAGTACCATGTTTGGCCTATTTTATTGTGGCTACCTCCCTTGCTTCTGGGTTAAGCTCAGATGTGGTTTAGCAGCTCCTGCTTTGAATACTAGTAAGAATTTGTATTTTTACTCTTTTCTGCTGGTAAATTCAAATATTTGAGTAATTTTCCATGAAAACTGATATTTGCTAAGTAGACTGATTAGAACTGAAAATAGAATTTATTATTTTCATTTGAAGTCAGAGCTTATATACTGTTTTTGCTGAAAAGTTGGTGGTTTCAATTAGAATTTTGAAATTTCAGAATCATGGATCTTGAAACAGCTTTTCTTTCCTTAAATGTGAAACTTCATGTCTTCTGGCTTCTGGTTCATTTTCATGTGTGGTTTAGGAAAAAAAGGGGAATGGGGTGATGATTTTCACCAAACTGTTTTACTAAGCAGCTTCTTTTTGACAGGACTAGGAGCAGGATGGCCTTTTCTTCTTGGAGGCCAAGCTCATTGGACAGTCGGCCTTGTGGCAACTTTGATTTCTGTCAGCAGCATAATTGCAGCAGATACATATGCTTTTTTGGGTGGAAAGGTATATGGGCTTGATCAACAAGACTTTGCTTCACTTATTAAATTAAAACTGTTAGTATGTTAGAGCTCAGTGCTGCTGGCATCACTTTGTTAGTATATTTTTGGTTATTTTTCAACTAAATTTCAAAAAATACAATTATTTAAATGGCATGAGGACAAATTTTTCCTTGCATTTTAATTGGTGGGCATATTTTCCAATGACCGTGATTGTCTTTGTTACTTGGTTCTGATCCAGGCCATTGGTAGGACACCACTTACTAATATAAGTCCAAAGAAGACTTGGGAAGGAGCTATTGTTGGTTTGGGTGGTTGTATAGCAACTTCTGTTGTATTGTCAAAGATTTTTAGCTGGCCAGCATCTTGGCTAAGGTATTCAATCTATCTCTCAAGTGATGTTGTACTAAACATCTTGTGATCCAAAAGTAGCTTACTCTCTCTCTCTCTCTCTCTCTCTCTCTCTCTCTCACGCGCGCACACACACACACATACACACCCATTGTAACTTAAAGATCACCGGAATCCATTCCCACAAAAGACAAGCTGTTGCCTCAGAATTCTTTTTTTGGTTGATATATCTCTTGAGCCTATTAGGACTGGAAAGCTATAGCAACAGTGTAAGGTATCTTCATTGAGAGGACCAAAGGTGTACAAATTCATTTATTTTCATTAATATGTAAAGCAATGGTTGCATCCATTTGGGCTCATGTACTTTACATGCATGCACACATCCGTTAGTCCAATGCCATGTGAACCACGGGCTTCTAATGTGTTTTCTGAAGATTTCTGCCTCTTTCTGTATGTAGACACATGCACAGGCAATTTGAGTAACCATGACAAATGATGATTTTTTATTTTTTTAAATGAAACCTAATCTTTGACTAGGATCAGTGTAAGTGTTTTCATCATTCCAGGAGCCAAACATGGGGATCACTGGATTGCTCTGTTATATTTATAAGCGAACATGGATTCTATGAAGTTGACCCTACATCTATACAACTCTGAATATTTTAGTTTAATTTTCTTTTGAAATTTTTTATTAACAAGTACTTGACATATTTATTTCATCATTGTCAGTGCGATAGCCTTTGGGTTTCTGAACTTCTTTGGGTCTGTTTTTGGTGATCTGACTGAATCAATGATCAAGCGCGATGCTGGTGTTAAGGACTCCGGCTCCCTTATACCTGGGCATGGTAATTATAGTTGTGCATGTTTTAAGTTATCTTACAAGTTGAATTAATTTCCGATACTCAGAGGGTGAACAAGAAGTTCGCTACTTGAAATAATTGAAAGATAGATGCTCTTATGATTTGGCTAGAGTAATTTGGTGCTAAAAAACTTGAGAAATCATTTGTCATCGTTACGTTAACATGTGTGCATTGTCATGCAGGTGGAATACTTGACAGAGTGGATAGTTACATATTCACAGGTGCACTTGCATACTCTTTTGTCAAAATCTTATTACCGCTCTATGGCGTTTGATATGTAAAATTTTGACCAATATCAAGAGAGAATAATAGCAGATAGAAATTCTCCTTTGTCTTTTTGGATATTAAAAGGATTGCAGAAGCAAATTTGATGGATATTTGCAGGGGGAAATTCATTCTACTTGCTCTTAAAGAAGGAAGCTGAGATTGCATTTGCAACTCTGCCATCCCCATATTTTTACTCGATTGTCAACTCTTGGAGTTAACTTTTTATACACCTTTCTCAAATTTTATCTGGACCAAGGTGCCATTTAGACATCATGGGCTTTTGCTTTTAATTTGTGGGAATTTTTCCTTGTAATAATATGACCAACTTGAATAAAAGATAAAAATGTAAGACTAATGTGGAACTGAAAATGACTATGCCAGTACGATTATTTGAAGAATATAGCATGAATTATCCAATTATAATCGTTAATGGACCCAAATATGGGCTCAATCAGGGCCCAATAAAGCTTGGATTTAGATAGTAGACAAGACAGGTACTATAATCTTTTGTCTCACCTTTGTGGGTTGGATAGGAGGCCGGTCGTGTAATAAAACTAATCACCACCTGGGTTTCACATGGCATCCTAACCCATTTGTTTCTTCTTCGTCGTTTAGCAACTAGCTCAGCTTTCAAATTATAACCACATTACAATAATAACATGGGCAAAGCTTCAATCTTTTCATTATGATCTTGGTGGTTATGATAATGACTTGATGTTACGCCTCCATGTTGTCGGTTCCACCACTAATCTCAGCAACAGAAAACAAATCATGTTTGATTTTTACTTTTTTAGTACCATGCCCTAATCAACAGCCTCCAATCTCAAGTCAAATTTTACATTAAATATTGGACATACACCTCAATTGTGTTATGTAATTTCTACTTTATACATTCAAATCAAAGTTAATCAAGCTAAGAGGATAATCATTTGCTAACTACTACTCAACGAATCTTACCATTGATCTTTTAATTTTAATCCTGTTTCAGATGATTGGTTTTACTAAAGAAAATATAGATGACTTTTCGAGTTTGAACATGTTCTAACTCAGAGAGCTTAGTAACAGACAAAGGATCCAAAGGGCGCAAAACACTAAGAAAGCTGCATCCAATCCATCAATCATTCAGGAGAGAGAGATTTCAGCGGCAAAATGAATTCAACCAATCATCAATGGTCAACTCTTTGTGCCGTCTAAATTTATAGTATACTTATAATAATTAGTACAGTGTTATGCAAGAGGAAGTCTTCTCCGATCTCATCACTGAAAGAAGCGAGAAAGAAGAAAAGAATTCAAGAAAGGGCGGTGACCCAATTATTTCGTGGAGGAAACAACCACAAAGACAAAGCCCCCATGTACACAAGAGGCTGCCAAACCCTTTAAAATTTTCACATAGAGTTGTCTGTTTTAGCACTATATCATGGAAAAATGACAAAACTCCAATCCAAGCAAATGTGTTTGCCCATATCAAAATCGCTGTCGGTTTCTTCTTTGTTCTTTTCTTTATGTCATTTTTGTTTCTTTGGGTCCAACTCCAAGAACTACACCAGGTTTGGGAAGGCTTGGTTTGGTGTTGGTGTGCCACCCCACCATTCTTAATTTCATACAAAAAAAAATCTTCTTTTTTCCTTTATTTATTGGACTTTGGCCACAGTGAATTATGATAACAAGCAGAGAAATAAGAATAAAAAGTAGTATAAAAGATGGAAAAAGACTTGAGCAACAATGAACGTACGGGTTGACCATTGGCTTTGATGGGATTTTTCCAAAAATACAAAAAGAGAAAGATAAGAGAAGAAGGATGGGATAAAAATGAAACTAGAGACGGTGGTTTGGAGGCCATATAGCCAAGTCATCCATGCAAAGTCCCTGTGGAGCCAAACCTCCACCAAATTTATGAGAGAGAGAGGCTTGAGCATGAAGGGAGGGAAGAAGCCAATTAGGATGTTATGTTTGTTAATGGAGGTCCTACCATAATTGGCTTTTGACAAGCATGAGTGCTTACTTTTTAGTTTTGGTATAAAAGAGAAAAAACCACACAACATAGAAAGAGAAAGAAGCGAAGAAAATGTGTGGGACGCAAGGAACGCGTTGTTTCTAAGCTGACTAGAAAATGGAGAAAGAAAAGGATGGAAAAGAGGGAAAGAGAGAGAAAAGAGAGAGGAAAATTTAAAATAAAACAATGAAGGAAACTTAAAGAAGAGTTGGAGAAGATATGGTGGGCAAGCATCTATTAAAGTGAAGAATGAGAGTGAGTGTGTGTCTGTGTGAGAGAGAGAGAGAAGCAAAAGACTGTCTGATGAAAACCCTTACTTTTCTTGCACACGCACACCCATGTATCTCAGCTATGCCACCCCACTACATCTCCACCTCATTACCACCTTTTTCTTTTCTTTCTAATACTTTTTCTGGAAGCATATTGCCTTGGATGCTCACAAGGTTTTTGGCTTTAGCTTCACTTGTTTCTCCCACCCCAACCCCCCATCCTCTTTCTGTTTTAAGTATTTTAGTACTATTATCTTAAACTTATTGTTTTGATTTGTATTTCATTTTTGGTACCAAGTGATGGGTCTTGGCATGTGTGTTAAAAGTCTGCAATCATTGTCCACTACATGGCTCAACCAATTCTCTCACTTTTCCTTTGGTGCATTCTGTTGAAAGGTTGAGAATTGAAACCGTAATTATTAGCTTGTGGTTACATAATATAATTGGGGTGCTCATATGCATGTGGCATATCAAGGGGAAATACTGTTTCACTATGAAGAAATCATGGGAATTCATTGGATTATTAAACTGTGATAGAGTCATGTCAAAAAATAGATAGACTAGGGGGTTAATTATAACAAGAACACCACATGATCATAAACATCAGATTGCTTCGATGCTAAGGAAACATCAACTCCCTAAAGGGCCGAGGGGGGCAAAAAGAGAGCATCAACCTCGGGCAAGAGAGATCATATCCTGAAAGACTTTCAGCTTCTTTACAGCTTGCCGTGAGCAAGATACGTTACAGGAATGTGCATGTTTCTAGCAACAACGTGAAATGCCTTCTGATCAAATTAATAACAATATTATCACTGAGGTATATGTATCTTTGTGGGAAAAAAGATCTGCTTGATGATTTGAGAATCATGATTAAGTAATAAAATAACAATAAAGAATAGTATATACTCTTGCAATTAACCCTAATAAACTTTGTTTTGGCCCATCTGAAGAAGATTTTCAGCATTCCAAAGCACCAATGCAGGGTAATTGGATTGCTGCTATTTTTCTTTTCAACCTTTTCGATATTCTTTACCCAAGCAAAGGGGGGACCCATTTGTGTGTTTTTTCTTATGCTTTTTTGTAAGCTCTAGAAAAGAAAAATGGAAGTTTTACAAGGTGATTGTGGGTTTAGATGCAGCAGGAAATGGTGGTTGAATTACAGAATTAGGCTTTGGGTTAGTGACCCACCAAAACATGTTTTGAACTTTGAAGAGGACAAAAGCTGGCAAATGCCTCGAGTCTTCAGCATATCTTTGTTCTTCCAAAAAACATAAAAACTGAATCCCTCACTCCTAGGAGGCTTCTTCGAGACAAAAGTGCTTACCTCAATTCCTTAATGAAAAGTTGTTTATCATTATACTTTCCAGGGAAGGGTGATTTTTTTAGAGCTTCAAAGAAAAAAATATAAAGAAAGTGTGCCACTTTTATGGGCTTCCATATCTAGAAGATGCCCAGCCTAGCTAAATCCTGCTCTCTCTCTCTCTCTCTCTCTCTCTCTCTCGTCCTCTTCAATTCCCTGGAATCTGCTTTCAACTGTTGAGGTGACTAAAGGCAACAATGGCAGGTCCATCCAAGAGGGGCTTTGATTTTGGTTTTTGTGAGAGAATGATAAGGGGAAAGCCACTTTTCCATGCATTTGCTTATGTTCTTTCCCTTTCCTTCCCCCAAATGGGCCACGTACCTAAGAGCAAAACAAAAAAAAAAAGAACCCCATAGATATATTGTTACTCCAATCACTAATCACCATAATTTCAATCTCTTTTGCTAAAAGACCAGCTCATTTTCGCCTTATGACTCTTCTAGTTAAGACCTCTTATGTATTAATCCTCATCATTGTTTCTTTCAGACACTTTGGTTCTCAAGGAACTTGTCTTTGTTTCATGAAAGCTACTTTGTGGGGGTGAGGGGCCAAAAAAATTTCATGTGGGGTTTCCCTTTAGTTTGTGGAAGGCAAGAGCTCCAGCTAACTACTACTTAAGACAGCCCTTAACCCCCCTGAAATTGACTCTACATTGTCTTTCTAAAATCCCATTTATGGATAAAAGAAAATATTCTTTCTGTTCCTAGACCATAAGCTGTGCCTTTCCCAATCTTGGTTATTAAAGCATCAACGTAATTCACCGATCCTTCATCGCTTTCAAAGAGAGACATCCTGGATTCACCAAATGAATTGATTTATCTGTTCTTGTAGTTGACCAGTTATATACCTAATCATGGCTTCCTTTGCCACCTCCGGCATGAGTTTGAAAGGGTAAAAATGGTGGTCCTGTTGATTTACTGGTGCAGTAACTTAAGTATATACTGAATTATTGGTAGCTATCTGTATCTGATAACTGATAAAAACTTTAGAAGAGAACCGCCAAAATTGAGAAAAAGCATTAGCTTGGATCATAAAGATTCGATATTTTCTAGCTAAAACTCTATTTCCTTTCAGAGTTTTCCCAAGTTTAGAAAATGGAATCTCCAGGGAAAGTCATAACTTACAAGAAAGAACACACATAGTTGAATTGAACATGTACACGTTTGAGTTAAAAAAAAAGCTACACCAACTTGAAACTTAGCATGACCTAGAGTTTTGAAGAAGGGCAAAAGTAATTCTTGATTATGATGAAAGGGGAGGGAGAAAAGAAAATCCCATGTCAGAGCCAGAATGATCTTGGTCTGAAGTACAAAACCATCCAATTGCCAAGTATAAAACATTTTAGTACGTCCCGGCATACTGACTCAATCATGTTCCTGGCATGTACTACCTTTGAGAAATTTCATTTTCAGGCTCCCTTGTGTCAATCTAATGTTGACCCAAGGTTTACTTTCTGGTAAATAGGATAAAAAAGGGACAACAATTCATGAGAACTTTTCAAAAATCATATTCACTTCCATTTTTTTCTCACTTCAAATTTTATCAATTTCGTATTGTGTTTGTTGATGTTTTCATTTGAATTTCATCATGTCATCGTATCTCGTTAGCGTGTTGACCTCTCTTTTCATAAATATTACCACTTATCTCTCAAAACATGCAAGTAATAATTGTACTCAACCAATCTCTTTCACTTTCTTTCATCAATGGACAAGTTAGAGAGCTCAAATGTTGTGACTGGTTGTTGAGAAATTTTGGATTAAGTACCCCCATGGTCACTATTTTGGTAAAAATGTAGTAGTGCCTTGAGTCTAATCATTAATGTGAAGAAATCTTTTGCCATGGTGGGAGATTATCCATGGTTTAGTTAGGATAAGGAAAGTAGGCATTGAAAAGCTTGCCTTGAAAAGAAAAATCCTCAAAATCTATGCATTTCCCTCTTGGCTCAATGTCACCCACTTTGGGGCAACCTTTGGGCAATCAGATGGTGATTGTCCCGAAACAACATGGATCAGACCGTACAGATTGCTTAATCTCTGTTGACAAAGACAATTCACTAGGAAGGTCTGTATCTGATCTGCAAATGGACATCTTTCCATGTTCATTTACTGGCCTCGAGACCTCAGGGATTCAGGCAAGAAAACGAGCAGGGGCCCACTTCTCCCTGCCTCCACTTCTGTCCGTAGATCTTTGGACTGGCTTCTTCAACACTCGGTCTTGCTATAGGTCCTCCGTACACGTGGCTCGATCGTACGATCACGACCGCTCATCCTTCCTGGGCCCCGTCCTTTTAGGCGCAGAGATATGTATCCATCCGATTCCTGGCTGTCATTTTCAATCTCGCTGTCCCCAAACGACGCAGCACATGAGACAATCAGTCACGATTGTTGGATTGGGCCTCCGCGCACTTCTTGATTGGAAGATTTCAACAGATGATATTGGGGCCCTTTTGCTTTAACCAATGCATGTGCTCCACGTGTCATTAAAGGTCGTTAGGACAAGCTTCTTTGATCTTCTTGCTGCACGTTAGAAAAGCTTCTCTAGTAACTAATTGCTTCCGCTATATATATTTTTTAAATTAAAAAAAATTTCGAAACTTGCTCTTTATATACATACATAACAATAAACCATATGCTCAAATATTTATATATATATATATATAATCCGATTTTAATAATGTTTAATATTTTCCTTTTTTTAAATAAAGTTTTTAATTTTACTTAGTAAATTTAAAAAATTGATATGTGTTTATTTAGAGTATATTTTAAAAAATAATTATTTAATTATTAAATAAATACATGATAATCATATAAATTGATTTATAAAATTAGTAAGTTCTCATCATTAATAGAATTTAATAATATTTTAATAAAAAGAATGAGTATTCCTTATCACAAAGTTTTCACTTTTTTTCCTTTAAGGGCCATGAAGAACCTTGCATGCGAGGCTAAGAACGTTGATCTCATTAACTGAAATCTAAGACATGATTATTAGGCAATATGGTTGAAAGAAAATAAAAGTATTAAGGATCAAAATAATATATATATATATAACTTAAACAATTTATCTTTAAAAAAAATTAAGATTTTTAAATTTGGATTTAAGTATGTAAGAATTGAAACTTTAGTAAATTAGAAATAGTATATAGAAAAAATAAGTAATTGAAAAGATTAATATTTTTAGATCAAAGGTATTTACATTTGGAATTTAATTGCAAAATAAAATTTGTTTTTATGATAGAGTATGTAAATAAAAAAATCTCTTCTTATGTTTTTATTTATTTACAGATAGTTTAGATATATCATGACCTAAAATGATGTAATAAGTCATTTTGATCTTTTCCTTTATATATAAAAAAATGATTAGTTTAAATGTGATATTAATTAATTATTGTGCTCAAGCTTTTTTAATAAAATTATGCTGTGAATTTTTAAGAAAATCTAAAAAAAAACAAAATGGTGACCACATGCTAGGCACGTGCCAACTCCACCTCTGAATTCCCATTCCCCCACTTGCAAAACAAGTTGCATTTATATGGAATTTGTCACAAAATGAAATAAAATGAAAAATATTGTTGCTAAGAAAAAGACATTTTTATTATAAATTTTAGACACCCAAAACCAATTACAATAATCAAAATAAACCGTCATTCTCAATCGGTTAATTTAAAAAATAAAAGAATACCGAATTAGCAAATTCAATTAATACTTAAATAGTAGTAGAAGTTGTTACATTAGCCCAATGATATAGACTTGCTTTACACAAAGCTCAAGCTCCCGTCTTAATCATTGCTTAAACAAGGTGAAGAATTAAGCAGACTCACTGCCCTGTCACCATCTTCAACATTGACCCCGGCTCAAACAAGTCTCAAGAGTTTGGTAAGAAATCAATTAAGGCAAAGCAATCAACGAATCATAAGGATTTATAGGTAGTCCAAAAGTAAATTTCTCTGTAGTATTTTGAGAATAACAACCTACTATCATTAAAAGGAATAAGAATTAAGACAAACATATGCATCAATCATCATTGAAACCATTTCTTTTTATGGGGGGTGGTTAATTTCATGTCCCAAGTCTTAAGAAATTGAACAAATTGGAGTTCCATAAATAAATAAATAACTTCTCCCTCCTTCTCTCTCTCATAGTCATATGCCACATGGCCTTTATCCTTAAATATTATTATAATTTTGTTTAAGAAAAGCTTAGTTAGATTATCAATGAAGAACTTTCATGGTAGGAGGGGAAAAAATAGAGGAAATAGTTTAAAGAAACTAATCATGTGGGGGTCCAATGGTACAAGACCCATGTGATCTCATTAGGGGGAGTCAATAAAAAAAATTATAAACTCAATGTATTAATTATCCAAGTGTTGGAATGCATAAAATACCACATACGTTATACATAATGAGGTTTAATTATGTATTGCATCCACCAAAATGGACATCTTGATGGATTGGATCCTTTTTAAGAGAATCTGAAGTGCCATGGATCTATGGACCAGGATTCAGCATCAATGTCAGCAGTTTCCGATAAATTTTTTAGCCCTCGTTTAACACAAAAATCCAGCTTAAATATACCTTATCACTTTAATTATTGTGCTTATCAGGAATGTCAAAAGGGTTTATTTTCTGATTGAAAAGCTAGCAGAAAGATGTCTAACAAACTTTTTCAGCTGTGGGGTTTTTCCAACCAAAAACATTATGCTGGTGCAGTTTTGTTGAAAGCAATGGCCCGTTTTCCCTTAGTGCTGCATGAGAATTGCAGAAAATGTTTGAACCCAATGTAACCATGGTTTATCTACAGAGAGGTAAACCATTGAATTCAAAGCCTTTTTATGTTGCAGGGAGAGAATGATCTCTATTTATGATGGAAACTTGCAGCATTGGCAAGCTTCAGGAATTTCACAAACAGTTGGAAAGTACCATATCCACGGTTTCTTGTATATGATATAAGAGAGTTGATGACTTGAGGAAGCAATTGGAAGATTGAAAAGAGAAAGATTGACATACAAGCAAGCGCCAGATAATTTAATTTATGAGGTCAAATTCATTCTCCTTTTCCCATCAACTTGTTTCGCCTTGTAGTCAAGTGTACGACAAACAATCCCAGGAAAAAGAACCAAAACAGTTCACAGTTGTACCCAAATCCAAAGGACGAGGCTGAAAATAAGAAAAAGGACTGTACAAAGCCATCCAGTTACTAAAATGTTTGGTTTCTTGATTGGAAACAATAGGGCCTAAGGCACATAGACAATTAGCTTAAGAGAACCACGGGCAACAAAAATTAAAAAGAAAAAAGGGGAAAAAAAGATCAGAAACTAAAAGCAGTAAGTTATGAAGATTGAAGCACCTTCGCAGCAAAGTTGAATTGGTAACGAACCAATATCAAAAAATTCCACCCCTCAGCACCTCCAAGCTGAAGCAGCAATTAGCTCTCTCCTCTGCCACCAAAGAACAAGTGAAGACTGCCTCTTCTCCACATGGAAACCACTAATTGGAGTCCGCTGTACCAAACACTCAGCTTGAGACTCCGTGAAATTACTGAAAGTCAATGGAGAGAATCCAGCTTGTAAAAAGAGACTCCTCCAAGGAGGTGTTCTTTCCAGCGACCGATGTCGACCCAAGACAATCTTCTCGATACCAGGTTGAAGCAAGAACCTCTCAATCTTTTGCAAGGCATCAAGATTCATATTCACAGCATCAAGGGACTCAAGGAGGCCGGAATAAGATTGGAGGGCATGGACTACATGGTGAGGAAATGAGACATCAGTTCTGTTGCAACCCCTGTCCAAAGAGACCACAATTTTGGGTGACAACTGCTTTACAAAACGAAGGACCAGAGGGAGGGTTGAAGGGTAATTAGAAAAACAACCAATGGGCAGATTAACTGCAGTTGCTTCATTTTCAGGTAAGTGCAGTGGCAACGGCCAAGAACCAGAACTCAAGGCTTCAAGACTCATTCTTTCAATCTCGAAAGCCATGTTGATTTCGCTAGCAAAGTGTTTGAGATTATCCTCTGTGAAACTGAGTTCCAGCTCGTCATGAGTGGATGGAGAAGAGAAGGCAGTGATTTTCAAAGAAGGGGCTCCACCATTTCTCAAGACAAGTTCCTGCATTAAAGAAGCCCATTGCCCACCATACCCAATATCGAAATCAATAATGTGAATTCTACTACACCCTTCAAAAACCTCAAGAAGCGCTTGGTTGCTAGTAAAATTGGCAAACTGAACGATTGGAGAAATCTCAGAGAACGACTTGTAAGCGCCAATCTTGAAAATCATGTTATACGTGGACAAAGCCGATGTGTTGTTGGTAGTGTTCAAACGAAGGAGTAACTGTAAGGCCTCCTTGAAGTAGAAAGCAGCCCTGATAAAGGGCTTACCTACAGGAGAGAGCTGGTGATTGAGCCGCGCCAATATCCCTTGCGCGAGTACCGAATTCCCGGTTTCGATCAGCTCTGCGGCCTGGAATAGTAGGTCAATTATCGCCTGCTGAAGCTGCTGGTTCGCCAATTCATCACTAACTATTTTCGGTTTCGCTGCTGCTGCCATTCCAATTGTTGTTGGTCTTTGCTGAAGCATCTGGAGCTGCTGTTGCTGGCGCCTAAGATAGAGCTCCTGCCCTGAACCCGGAAACGGAACCTTTGGGACCTGATAATTTGGTGCACTTGAGCCAGAGTTGAGTCTCTTTGGTGGTGGTGGTGATAAAAGATGATGTTCTTGCAATTGAGCATATGAAAGTGGCAAGAACATAGCCGGGTTTTGCGTAAACTGAGCTTGATTTTGGTTTATTATCACCTGGGGATTAAAAATCTGTGGCTTTTCATCTAAAGCTTCAAGGGGCTGCAGCTGCTGCTGTTGTGCTGAAAAGGCACCAGGAGGGAGTGGAGTAGGCAAAAGATTGGGAGGTGAAGATGTAAATACGGGATTTGTTGGGGTTGAAACCGTCCCAAGCCTCGTAAAATCAGAGCAACTTCCAGCAAGAGGAGGGTCATTGTTGCTTACAAAATTGCCACCACTAGCAATGGACTCAAAGGCAAATCCTTGATCCACCAAACCAAAACCTGCATTGAACTCCATATCTTGAGACCCAGCACCCGACTGAAGAATCTTGTTTAAGCCCATGGAAGGGTCTTCAATATCACCCATAATTAGCCTCAAAATGGATTGTTCTTGACTAGGAGAACCGGACAACACACTCTCCCAATCCTCCATACCCAAACCACATTTTTCTGTTCCAATATCTACGGACTGGCTGTTGTTGTTGCCGGAGACAGCCGGAGTTGCCGCCACGCCGGTGGTGTCCGTGGAGGCACCGCTGCCTCCTCCGCCGCCGCCGCCGCCGCTTCCGCCGAGAGAGGAAGACAGTGTTGAGGAAGATGTTGGAGGACTTGGACTTCTTCTAGTGTCAAGGACAGATGTGGGCTCACTGCGCACATAGCAGCAACCTTCCTTCTTGTTGCTTTGCCACTTTTCCTGTTGTTGATGATGTTGGTTTCGGAATAACAGTGATGAATCTGAGCAAGAAGAAGTAGAAGAAGAGAAATCTAACGCCCCCTTCCCTTGAAACTCCTCAAAGGGTAGGGGCATGGCCTTCATCTAAGAAAATCAAGAACAAAAGTACCCTCAAATAACCCAAGTACCCAAAACTCTCCAGTTTCCAATAACCAATAAACCACCTCCCACCGGTTAGACAAGTAAAAAAAAAGGAAGAAACTTAAAACAAAAAACAGAGATGGGTTCGTTTGAATACTACAAAGAAGAAGTTAAAAAAGAGACAAATTTTATAGTAAGACCAACTCAAATTTTGGAGGATACACTTTCTCTATGTAAAAAAAAGAATTCCTCCTACCATGCAAGACTTAGCTCAAGAACATAAGAAAAATCCATCTTCTCAAACACCAACCCCAGCTTCTTCTACTTGCGCTTTCTTTTGCTTTTAATTCTTGGATGTTATTGGTACCTCAACTCCCATTTTTTGTACCATCTTTTCCTTCTCGTTTCTATGGCTTTACTTTGGGTTGGGTTTTTCTTCTTTTTTTTTTTCTCTCTTCTTCTTGAGCCTTTGTAGTACTGGTACTGTCTTCCGTCTGTTTTCTGCTATGGATGCGTGCAACATATAAAAGTGGTAAAGTGCCCTCTCTCTCTCTCTCTCTCTCTCTCTCTCTCTTTCCCCTTTCCTCTCTCTCTATTTTTTTTTATTTTCTTATTTTTTTATTATTCTAATTTACTTGTATATTTTTCTTTTATGTGGCTTTTGTCTGTAGACGTAGTTATCTCCCTGGTAGGGTTCCTGTCGTCCATTTCATCCCTACTCTCACCTCTGCCGCGCGTGAAAACAACTATATCAGCGGCTTTCACCATCTCACGCTTCTTCCAGGCGCGTCGCTTTTGGGGTTTTGTCTATCGTTTATATATATATTTTTTTATTTTTACAGAGACCAACGATACAGAGAAAAGGTAACTGGCTCAGAAGGGTTTTTTTGGTTATTTATTCACATTCCTCATAATACCCCTTATGTTTTGTCCTAAAAATGTTTAGGTTCGGTCCGAAAAGGGCCTTTTGGGGATTTTAATGGAACAGATCCTCGCTGGCCTGGTTTTCGAAACTGAATCTGACGACACGAGATAAGGAGTGCGGCCTTTTTTCATTTTTTTTTTCTTTGAGGGTATTGAAAATATCGAGAAAAGGTTTTAACGGTTGAGATATTTTGGTTGAGGTAAAAATGTGTGGCTGTGATTAAGAAGAAAAGTAGTTGAATTTGCCGTCCAAGTCGTGGGTTCGACTCTTTGTGGACCAATGGGTGGGGCTGGTTTGCATGAGAAGTCATTTTCTGGGTTCAGGTAAAAAATAAAAATAGACACAGAAATTAGGTCATTTTTAACAAAGGAAAGGGTATAGTTGTCAATGCAATATTTAATTAATTAGTAATTTAAAAATTATGGGATTTAAGGAGTAATTAAGAAGGCATTGGTTCCTTTAATTTAGGATAATTAAATGTTTAAGTGGATAATCATAAAGTTGTGTGAATTAAAAATTTTTTGTTACTTTTCTTGAAGCATTGATAAAATATTAATTAAGGCTAACAAACCCAATGCATTAATGATTTTTTAACCAAAATCATTTCTCCACCGTCACATGGTGGAACTAAAAGAATAATACTTTGATTAAATAAACAAATAACACTTTGATTTTCATTTCTTCTACTCTGTTATATTAAAAATATTAAATCTTTTTATTTTTTTCAAATTTTCATGCATAATATATCAAAATTAAAATTTTTATCTTAATTTTTATACAAATTTAAAAATATATTCAAAGACGGAATAAATACCTTATGATGTTTTGAATCTATTTACATGAACAATCAAACCATCTCGATTTAGTTTTTGAATTTACAAAAATAACTCGTTTATGATAAATATTTGAAAACTTGAATCGCTCTTCCAAAAGTTCAATAAATTTGATCTGGCAAATTTAGGGAGCATCTCTCTTTGCTAATTTTGTCAAACATTATAAGAATAAGTTGAAATTTTCATGTTTGCTAACGTAAGTAATGATTTGACTCTTGCATTCGAAACAAACATCTTGAGATAATTTATATTAAAAGAAGAATTATGTAAATCTCATTGAACCCAAAAAAAAAAATTGGGGCTGGAATTAGTTAGCTTGTGTGTTTGCATCTTGAAACTTTTAGAACATACAGAGATACAGCTTTAAATTTTTCCATCTTAAACTAAAGAAGCAAAGAATAATTATTGCCTCAAACCCTTGATATAACTAAGCTTGGATTTCATTGTTTGCCATTGTAAAAACATAATATCTCATCTATTAACTTTATTTCGATCATATTGTTTGTCTAGAGACTTAGAAAATTAAGAAAAATTATATTCATGTCACTTTATTAATAAAAAATTTACCAATGATTTAACGGTAAGACTTATAAAATTTACGAAATATATTATTTTGTGTGACGAAATAGAATTGGAGTGTGTAGGCGATGTGTTACTATCACTCAATCAAATCATAAAGGGTGGGACATAAATTCAGAACAAAGGGGTAATCCTTCTGATTGTTTTCCTTTTTTTTTTTTTTTCATCTTTTTTCAACTACCATGTTTCACAAACATTTCTCTTTTTCTTTTAAGCCCCTGTTTAGTATGGTATGCTTTTAACCTTAATAAAAAGTCAAAGTTGCTGTCTATTTGCCCTTTGTTTTCTCATTGCTTCTCTTGGGACTGGGATGAGTTTTTCTTTTCTTTTTTTTTTTTATTTTCTATATTTGTTCTTAAGGTTTGCTTGGAATCAATAATGTCACTTTCCCCCTCTAACATTACATGTCCTTCCCCTATCAACCAATGATTATACGATCCATGCAAATGAAAAGGGTAATAAACTTCCCTTTTGCGTGTATGATTCATTATCAAATTAATACGAAATTTGCATCCGTGACCCATAATTAAATTATATGTATATATATAAAAGATATAAATTATATGTAAATACGAAATGCAATAAATGTATTCAAGTGGAAATAAAATATATGAGATGATGATAATGGAAAAAACCCGAGGGACATTACAGGAAGTGTAGGGAGCAGGTATTTTTGGCTGTCTATTTGTCTAGAAAAGATTAAAATTTTGAGTATTAATGTGGGGAGGGGGAGACATGCTTAGGTTTGCCATGAATTGTTTAGGAAATCCATGATTTGGACATGTCAGGGAGGAGGCTTTGTTTATCACCCTCCCCCCATGTGATTGGTAACAACAACTCCCCCACTCTTCCTCTCTCTCATATGATGTGTAAAGTGACCCAACTCAACCCTTCCTTTCCTATTGACAATAATAAAATCCCCTTTGCTTCCCTCTTTCTTCTCTCTTCCCCCCTCCTCTCTTCATTTTTCTATTTCAATGCATTTCAAAAATTTTATCATCCCTCTCTCTCTCTCTCTCTCTCTCTCTCTATCTTTTCCGATCTTTTTGTTGGCTAAAAGGGCTTGGTGATGACAAGTTCTTTTCTCTCTTCTCAAGACACCCCAAATCTCAAGCAACTCACAAAGGAAAAAAAGGTTGCTAGTCTAAGCCACCGTCACAGAGCTAAAACACAAAGGCGTTTTGGATAATAGAAACTTCTTGGGTAAATTAGCTTTGTTTTTTCATTTTGAAGACCCCTAATCATGAACCATGACGTGATAGCCTCTACAAGGTTTAGGAAAGGCTTTTTACCAAAAATATTACATAAACCCATTTTTTTTATACGTTGTTTTCGTCTTGGACGTGAAGGCAGGCCATGATTAAAAAATAATAATAAAACATTGAAAAACTAATCAAAAATTATTCATTTGGTCCACATGGAACATGATAGTTTAGGTAACCATGGACCGACTCCGTGACACAAGCGCCGCCAATTTAGATCACGGATCAATCCATTTTTAAGCACTTACAAGCTCAAATTCATGCATATATACAAATTCCATGAGGTATTTTTTATTTTTATTTTTTTTTTGCAATGTGTCTTTGACTTTTTATTTTGCGTTACTCTGGTTGGTGACAAAGTCTTTCATCATGTTATTCCATGTTTTTCTGATATTAAATACATTAATTAAAATAAACAAGGTGTTTTGGCATTTGCTGTTTGAGTTGTGAAGGGCAATATATATTCATTAAATAAAGCTTTTTTGTTACTATCTAAAGTCCCGCACGAAACTGCAAACTCTACATGCAATAAAAAAATGCTCAGAAATTTTTCTATCGGTGGCCACTAGACCTGTCCACGGGCCGGGATACCATTCGATTCGTTCCGTTTTTGATTGTTAATTTTGGATTTGTCTTGACAAATTATTATATTACTAAATATTTAATTTAAGTGAACAATTCAAAATAAAGTTTAAATTTCAAAGATATCAATTAGATTAAATTTTAAATTTTAATTTTGGATCAAACGAACCGTTTGATCTAGTTGAATCTTGAATTTCAATTCAGATTCATCTTAAGATATTATTATATTAATAAATATTTAATTAAAGTAAATGATCAAAGATTAGATTTAGATTTTAATAGAATTCGAGTATTTAGCTCATTGGTTGATACATTATCTCTCTACTTAAAGTGCAGAGTTCAAATCCCTCTTCTTTCAATTATAAAAAAAAAAATTTAAATTTTAATTATATTAATCAAATTCAACTGATTCGATCTGATTTTATTTGTGAACACTTTTTCCAATCGCAAGGGAAGTTGAATCAGTGGAGGTCGAACAACTTTTTTGGTGCAAACTATTAAGTTATTAATGTGCAATTGACATTTAAAATTTTTTACCAATTGAATTATATTGATTGAAAAAAAGAAAGGTTAAAAGAGTTTATTTTTCCAATATAAACGTGCAAGAAAGATAATATGTAATGCATCTTTAACTTGTTATAGCCTTGTCGGGATGAAAAAACAGGCTGTCGATGATGACCCCTGCCTGCTCTTTTATGTCAAACGTTGCCCTGCCTCCCGCCAGATGATCAAAAGAAACCATGTACATGACCTCAGAAAATCAGCTAAAAGAACCAGGCAGAGATGGGCCTCTGCCTCTAAGTCCATTCGATTTCACTCTTTTTCTCTTTTGTTTGTCACTTAGCTGTTCTGTAATTTAGATGATAAAAGACCATGGCTGGCTTGGTGGTGGCCTAAATATGGTAATTTTTGCCTTTTGTCGCATTGTACCAAGCCCATGTGCATCTCTAATTTTTCACATTGTTTGAGATAGGAGCTAGGTCTAGCAGGCCTAGCCTTTTTCTTTCTGTTCCTTGCACTGCTAAATTTTTAGCCCAAAATTTTGGTCCGAATGAACTTGTCCACTTGAATCTTTAGATCCTTACCAAGAGAGCCTTTTTATTCATTAAATCAGGGCCCATTAATGAATGGATCAATGTGTATAATTAACATGGTTAGGGCTTACAAAATATGATTAAAAGGCTTAAATACATACACACTGCTACACTGATTGACATTTTTTATTTGTGAGATATATGATATAATTTAATGATATGATTATATAATAGTTGATATAATCATATGATAATTAATGTAATCGCATTAACTGTCATATGACTATATCATAAAATCATATTATACATTAACCGGATAAAGAATATCAACAAGATCGAATCTAACATCTATTAAATTTTCATTACACTTTCTTATTTAAGATTGGGTTTTGCTTATAGCAAAAATTGATTTTTTTCCCGAAGATAAGATTTCTAAAAGGAGGAAAAGGTTTACTTTGGTTGCTTTCCAGACATTCGGAGCATTTAAGAAAAAAGGATAGAAAGGTTTATGGGTAGGTGTTGGTGCCAGATTGCCAGTTTCGTCTTCATTGCCACCGTTTCGGTTATCGATGCAAAATTGATTGATGGCGAAAGGATAAAATCTTCACGAGACCAGTTTCCATGGGTTAGTAGGAGACGCAACCTCTAATGGCAACTCCACGGTTGCTGCCAAGAAGGAAAAGTCCAACCTCTGCAAAGCAACTTTGGTAGGGATTCTAATGCATAATTTTCAATCATATTATTTGATTCGATAAAATAAAATTAAAAAAATTTTATAATTGGATTTGAATAAAATTTAAATAGCAAAATTATTATTTATCGTGAAATCGATGCAAGGTGTACATAATAATCATAAGCATCTACTACATGAATTTTATTATAAATAATAATTTTATAATTATTAATTATGGGTCGTTTTCCATGGGCTTCAACTAGCTTGGGAGAAAGGCTTTTGCACGATTAAATTATAGGGTGATAATAAAATGGTAGTGCAAGCTGTTACGTCTCCTTTCACTCACCCTTGCATTAATCTAGATTTAATACAAGCAATTAAAGCAATGTTACATCGACAGTGGGAGGAAAGTCTCAGTAAATCATATTTACCGAGAAGGTAATCGAGTAGTTGATCTTATGACTAATAAGGGTTTTGAACTAAAGGTTGACTTTAAATTGTATGATGACTCTCTGTCTAATATTAAGATTATACTGTGGAATGACATGTAAAGTATTTGTTTCTCTCAGATAATTAAAGAATAATTATTAATTATTTTAAATATGATATTAATTTTAATTTATTAATTTATTTTTTATTACTAATATATAAATTATTTTTAAGATTCCTTTTAGATTCTAATTCAAGATTTTTATAAGAACTAATAATTAAGTTCGACTATCAAATATTAGTTTTAAATCTAATTTTAATAAAATATAAATAAATTAAGTTTTAATCCATTTGATTAAGTAGCCCATTCTAATACTTTGGTCTCATTATTATTGAAATGATTAATTTACTTTTAGGTGGCGTTTAGTACTTTACAATGCAATATGATTATAGGTAATGTAATTGCAAATAATGTGATTGTAGAAAAAATAATATTATAGTGTTTGGTATATAAGTAAAATAATGATAAAAATACATGAAAGATAACATTACAGTGTTTGATTTACAAGTACTTGACTGAAAATATAATGTTAATTTTTAAAATTACCCCTATTTATTAAAATAAAATACAAGTTTAATATACTTATATATTTTTATTGTTAATTTTTATATAATATCATTTTTTAAATATATTTTTAATGTCATATATTTTATTTTTATTTCTTATTATAATCTTATATATATTTTTTATTTTTTAAAATATTTTTTATATTATATATTTTATTTTAATTTGTTACTTATATTATATAAATTTTAATTTTTTATATTTTATTTTATTTTAATTTTTTGTTTTTATATTATATATTTTATTTAAATATTTTTTATTTTAATTATAACATTACAAAATATTTTTATAAAATAATAAAATTAAAAAATAAAAATATATTTAAAGACATTGTAAGTGCCATGTAATGTGGTTATATTGATTTTAAACTGTAATCATATTATATTTTTTAATTGTAATATAATTACATTACAATTTTACATTAGAGTGATTCGTTACATAACAAACACTATAATATAATTTAATTAAACATATTACAAAAAATATTCACTTACTTTCCTCGTAGCAAATGCTACCTCAATTTCATGAACCCTTACTTTTGAGATTTTTTTTTCTATTATAATTATGGTACATAGTCAACAACAATAATTGGAATTTTTGGTCATACAGATGGATGGATAAGATTTGTATTTAACAAAGTCAAATTTCCGGAAAATACTGACGTGGCATTTCTTGGTTAGCAACCTAACCGAACCGGAGAGGAATCGCACCGTAGGAGAAGCCCGAACCTGTATTAAATAAAGAGGTATCTGTCATCTTACTCCAATTACCGTCTTTTTTCCTGTTTATCTTCAAAGACAAACAGCTCAGCAAGTTCGGTCGGTTAGTTGATTTCTTCGTCCATTTCTTTTAATTCAATCCGTAAATATCTCCTTTTTTTTTCCTTTTGGTTTACTCTTCATTGTCTCGATTCATCGATTTTATTTTTTGATATTTGCTGAGAAAAGAAAATTAAACCTTTGAATTATCGTCCTCGGTTTCATCGAAATCGAATATTAAGGTTCGTACGCTGAATTTTAGGGGGTTTTTTTTTCTTTTGAATTTGCGATGATCGGATTCTTTTTATCTTTTATAGTAATAGGAAGTTGAAGGTTTTGTTTTGTTTGTTTGATTTCATGGTTTTTGTCTAAGCTATTGTGTGAAAATTGGGTATTAGTTGACTTTTAGGATTCTGCTTGTTGTGCAGAGATATCAGCACAATGACGAAAAGCAGCTTCAAGATTGAGCATGACTTTGGTATGTTAGTGATGATCGTGTATTAGTATTAGTTTTATCAGTGTAGCTATTGTTTGCTTATGCAATTTTGGTTGGTTTTGTTAATTTATGGCTTCTTAATATTCAGAGAAAAGGCGTGCTGAGGCTGCAAGAATTAGGGAAAAATACCCAGATAGAATTCCAGTAAGAATTAAGCTTCAACCTTGTCTTTTTTCCATCTTTCTTGTTTCTTTTCTTTTCTTTTTCTTTTTTTTTTCCGCTGATGTCAAGGAATAATAGTGATTGTGTCATGGCTTGTGTACCCTGGGTGTGTGTAGTGTTATATGCATTTTAACTTTGGGTGTGAATTTTTGCTAGGTATGAGTTTAGCTTCCATTTATCATATAATTGATTTTGATATGAACTAAGCATCGAATTTGACAATAAAATAATTCAATGGGCTAAGTTACGGAGAGCTCTTATCTACGTACAGTGCCTGATTATTATTATTTTTATGTTATAGATTTATGTGGGTGTGTTTGCAGGGTAATGATGTCTATCGCGTTAATGTCAGTTTTATTATGTTTAATGTATGTTCATGAGATGTGGCTTGAGGATTTTAAGCAATTGTCAAACATTGGAATTGACAAGACTAGCATTACCGTCTAGACATGATTACATAAATAGAATGGATGTCATGTAACTTTGGTTTCAGCAAAACCGCACCAGTTCTAAGCTGAAGAAAAAGGAAAATTTTTGCTCTTTTGGGCATGGCTAAACTAGAACAGCTAATGATCAGGAAAAGGAATGAATATTTGTGCTCTTTACCTTTCCCATTGTAAAGCTCAATAAAGATTAAATCTTAGCCTCAAATCCCTCACCCCTCCCTGGGGAAAAATGAAAAAGAACCGTTAAAAGAAAGGAAGAAAGAGAGCATGAGACTCAAGCCCTTGAAAGTGTAGAGTGGCAGATATGTTTATCTTGGAATGAAATATCAACGGAAAAGAACTTTATATTAAAGCTGTTTAAGGTTTATTGGAGACTCCTTGAATCTGTTTGTGCATGTTTGGGCTTTTGTCCATGCATAATGCAAAACAAAACTTTATAACTTTGTGAACTGTGATACTCCAATTGTGCTTCTTTTGATATTTGCTCGTGCATTTTAGGTGATTGTGGAGAAGTCTGAGAGAAGTGATATTCCTAACATCGACAAGAAAAAGTAAGCAGCAGTTTCATGCAAAGTTTACATGCTATGGTGTTATCATTTATTATTATTGTTTTATTACAAAACCTATTCCTTCTTGTTTCCATCATTATTACTACCATTTATTGGCACTTAGAAGCCACCAAGTGTGTGACTGCATTTGCGTCCTTTCATAGACAACTTTGCAATCTACTTTTAAGAGCCTCCAATAATACAGGGGTTGCTTATTATATTCGGCACAATTGAAGTAAATTTGTAGGATACTTCTGTAATGACTTGATTAAATAATTTACAGATACCTAGTCCCAGCTGATTTGACAGTGGGCCAGTTTGTCTATGTAATCCGAAAGAGAATTAAACTGAGTGCTGAAAAGGCAATCTTCATATTTGTGGACAGTGTCCTCCCTCCAACAGGTATTCCACTTTGCAAATTTCTTTTCTCTTTTTGAGTAGTGTTAAATTGCTAATACATCACATCTTCTTTTTCAACTGTCTGACTAATTAGCTTTAATCACATTGCAGGAGCGATAATGTCCACCATCTATGATGAAAAGAAGGATGAAGATGGGTTTCTGTATGTTACATACAGTGGGGAAAATACATTTGGCTAGCAGATCATGCAGTGGCCTTATTATTATGATTATCTCGCCCTTTTCATTAAATAATTAAATAATTGTGGCATAATGCCTAATATGTGACCCTCTCTGTCTTTACGTGTATAGTTTCTCTGTATATAGCTTCTCAGCAGACTAACATGTCAGACCACTGAGAATTTAAAATTCATTGAAGTGTGTCATATGTTCCTGCATTTGCCATTGTCTATTTGCAAGATGATCTGTTGAAATAACAGAAGTTGACAACTTGAAAGTGTTTCATCTCGAATCATGTGCGTTTTTTTTATAATCCAATGTTCTACTTCTGCTTAAACATTTTGCTTCTTGTCATTTTTTTATAGTACAAGCAATTAAGTTCATCCAAAGTTTATGAAATCTTAACTTACAATCTTGCTCATCTATGCATGCATGTGATCCTATGCGTTTTTTATAAAATTCAAGCCAGCTTGGAGGGGCTGATGGCATGGTTCAGAGTTTAGTGATTCATCATCTCCTGATGGTTAAGTTGGAGAATGGGTCTATTCCATTATCTATTTCTTTTCATTTCAGGAAGTCATTGATGAATTAATGATGAAATAAAGTATCGGAACTGGAAATCTCAACATATAGGGTGTAGAAGTTTCAAACTAGGAACATATGAGGATCAATTCATTGACTTCAGTCAGATGCAAGTCAAAACGGACATGAGATGAAGAGGTTCCTACTTCAGTACTAGCATCAGTTTGTTTAACCTACCTGGTGGAAGGGGGTGGAGGCTATGGCAGAGATTTTACTTTTTGATCCTTGTGAAGGAATTTAGATTTCACTAGAAAAAGATAAAGTAAACAAACGAATCGTCTGACACAAGACAGCTATAAGTAGGTGCCAGGTGAGCTTTGCAACGGGAAATACCAGATTAGAATCATGAATGCAAAAGAGATGATCAGAATGAACAATATTAAAGCTAAAATTGCCGTGCAGACAACGGAGCCCGAGCTGACCGAGACTGCTTGACTTTTACGAGACATATCAATTGGAGCCGATTTGTCAACGCTCCCTGCGCGAATCCCCATCCCTCTCGGAACCCGAGCCTGTCCCGCCGTCGCTCCCTCCCAAAACCAACAAACATAAACATCCCCCATGAGACCGCCAACCTTCAACTCCAAAATGCATGATACAAACAGAACATCAAACGCAAAATGCATGCTCCGGCATGAGAATGTTTATATGGCCACGCCAAGTATTTATATTTACGAGACAAAGAAAGTTTTAACCTTATTAATGTTGGAAATCATAACTAATTAAATAAAAATAAAATATATTAATGTTTGATTTTCTATTTTGAGCATGAAATGTGAAGATTTGATCTGTAAAACTTCCAGGAATTCTCAGCATGTTTCATTGGTAAGCTTGCCGCTGACTTGCTAGAGCAGAGAAGGCAAGACGAAACATAAAAAGTTTTGCCTGGCGTCGCCCGGACTCGAACCGGAGACCTTCAGTGTGTTAGACTGACGTGATAACCAACTACACCACGACACCACCGTTGCTCATGATTCTTTGAGTGAACAATGTTGAGTGTGGACCACAACCAGGGGAGGACCCAAAAAGATGGGATGGAATGAGATTCGGCTGCCGTGGAAGGGGTCCCAACTCCACGTGGCAATTAAATGAATCACATGGGTGCTTACGACGTGTCATGTCTGGCCGGTATTGACGGTTAAGGGGACCCTTTTTGTGTTTCGCGCAGCTTGAACAAAGAGGTGGTGGTCCATGTACCCTTGTCTCTTCTTTCTTCTTTGGTCCCACACAATTTTTTTGTAGGCCCCACGTGTATTTCTCTGTTCCATATTTTGGACCCACCTAGAGTTACAAATGCTTCAAGCAATTAACACCCGATCGACCCAAACCCAATCCAATCCGTTGTTTTTTTTCCTACTCGCCAATGTTGGACGGCCATGTGCAATCACATCCTTCACAGGCTCACGTCATTCCATTTTGTTTGCAGTAAATCTGATCAAACATGGCATGGATTATGGGCTATGGATTGTTACTTGCTAAGTTTTTACATTCATTCACCTAGCTCATAACTTACTCTTTTGCCACAAAAAGATCTCACTTTGTTTAGATATCAGTCTTAAACATTTAACAAAGATAAATTTGTGATTTCATAAATTCTACACTCATTACTTGTTGCAGTACGTCCTTTTCCAACCTTCTACACATATATCTGAATGTCATGAACAACTACTGCAATAGGAAGGACATGTTTCATTTGTTTCGGTTTGTTTTCCCTAGAAAAGGAAAAACCTTGCTGTAGAGCATTATCTAGGGGGAACCCTAACTTCAACATGTCAACGTAGAGGCTTACAAGGCATTTTCGGCTGGAAAGCTGGTCTGCTGATCGCCATGGCTTCAAAGATCAAATCTTCCTTCTTGTATCATTCAAAAAGAGAATTGCAGTCTGGTTTTCTTATGGTAGGATAGGTAGGTAGGGGGGGGGGGGGGGGGGAGGGGGGGAAGGGGAACATTTCAGTCATTAACTGCATCATTCTCGAAGATCTTTGGTGTCGACTTAGATCTAAAAAAGCTTTCCCACTTTTGAGTTCTACCATTAGAATATTCAGTTTTTAAGTTTTCCGAGACCAAATGGTGGGCAAAGGCAATTAACAAGGAGGCACAAATCCGTGCAAATGCAAGTAGTGCAAACTCTTACATACAAAGGACATGGGTTAATCGGAGTCCCTCGGAAGACGAAAATTTAGCTTAGGCATGCATTAGCTTTTTCTTGAATTCATTTGTCGTATTTCTCATTTTCCCTTTATTAAAGATATTTCAAAAGAATATCTCCTTTTTGGACACTCTTCACTCTTTCTCATTCTCCTCTTTTTCCATATATTTCTAAAGAAAGCTGTGTTTTTTTGCTTCTCTTTTCCCTGGTGGGGGAGGTCTGTGTCTTGGGACCCAATTGATTGAAATGTGAAAAGAGAAGGACATAGAGGGAGGCCACCCATATCTCATCCTCCTTTCTTACCTCTTCTCACCCATACATCTGCACGTTCTAAGAGAGCTTCTCTTCAATCTATTGGGATACCTATATTTAATGCTCTTACTACATATAGCTCCGTAAGCTATACTATCTTCCAACACTGCAAACGAATTTTTCCTTTGCTTTCTTGAATCTTTTTTCAGACTCTTTGCAGTTATTTTCCCTTAACATGTCAATCACATCTTGTTTTCTTCTTCTCCTTTTATGCCTTTCTATGCATGCAAGTAGTGCTCGTCGCCTCGGTGCAGTTGACAATAAGAGGCTTGAAAAGAAACTTCACTTTTCCATCAAGGTTGGTCCAATCAGATACTTTATCATTGTCATCAGAAATCATCATTTATAGCTTTCTACTGCTTCTGCTTTTCCAATGTTGCTGTTTTGTTATTTAGTGCTATCATTTTTTAACATCCTTCGGGTCTTATGCAGAAGAACACGTCAGTTGTAGTACAAGTGAAATCTACCTCGTCAAAGGAACTCGGATCCATCAAAGAAGACAGCATCGAGGAGTCTCGTGCGGATGATGACACTCAAAAGCTGGAAGCTGCTGCTGATGCCAATCATAAAGAAAATGAGAGAGAAAAAACTTCAGGTGCAGTTCAAACAAACAAGTCTAATGTTTCAGTTTCATGGCGGGTGCCTCATAGGAAACATGGTGCAAAACATCCTGGTTTTAACCTGGATTACTCACCACCAAAGACACACCCTCCTTCTCACAACTGAGCTCAAGAATTGATCATCTTTTTGAATGTCCAGAGAGTTTCAGAAACCAAGGTAACTACCAGCATTATCGTAAAATATAGAGCCTCAAAACCTTAGGGCTCAAAAATGTTTATCTTTCCCCAGCATAGGCATAACAAGTTATATAATATGACTATATAACATAGGCTAATGGATCAAAAAATGAGTTACGAGGTCTTTTTTTTCCCTCCTATTTTGATGTACATTGATCATGGATCATATATATGTTTCTCAGTGAGAAACATATCTGCTTCATTCATCTTTTCTTGTGCTAACCAGCAAGCATGTTAACCTGCAAACCCTGGAAGATCTCATGCCTCTCACAACGAGAGTTGCAAAGGCAGAAAATGGGTGTCGGCATAGGCGACATATGCATGCAAAAAAAACCCAAGCATTCTCCCTATATTAACTTCTCGTGTGAACAGCGCCTATGCTTTCGTTTAGGAAAATGAGACAATAAAGACCAATTCAGGGCATATTTTTCTTCCATTAATGAATGTACCAGTACGGGTTTTATTCTCTATTTCCCGTTAGTCCAAATAGGAAGGCGCGCGTGATAATATTCATGGTTGTCATGCCCATGGTCCCTTGCATTATCTTCTGTCTGTGTGTTTCACCTAAAAAACACCCAAAGGAAACCAATGACCGGATCTCTCTCTCTTCCTGTATTTGGCTAAAGGACTTTCGAATTGATTAATGCGCAACGTACCCAGTTCTGCAGAGAAACTGCCGGTTGATGTAACTATCAAATGAGTTCTTAAATGATGCTTTTGAATATCAGGTTCATGAATCATATTGATCCAAGAAAAAAAGTGGCAACGGAGGGTGATGATAGTGATGAGGGAAGTGAATTAAAAGCGGAGGGGAATGGTAGTAAATGAGAGATAATCTTAGGACATTGATGGGTGAGAATAAATGTAATGTCTAAGATGCAGGTGGTTGGGTTTCTTTAATGAGGTCGGCTGCTTATCACGATATCAGTTGTTCTTTTGCGATCAGTTCCTACACTTTCCACAGTTTGAATCTTCAGTTGCACATGCTACCAACTGAAAATTTGTTCAGAACACGGAAGGAGAGAAGGGGTGGGAGGTGGGGTGAGTGTTCTTAGCTAGGGAAGTGTTTCCAATGCAAATCTTCTGTCCCGAATTGGTGCCCCGTTCGCTGCCCCCTTTATAAAATTATGCCATCTGTCCAATATTTGGAAGTTTATTAACGGCACGTTAATAAATGGCGTCACCCCACTGCCCCTGTTATGAAATTATTAAAAAATATTTTAACCAATCTAAAAATTGACATAAAAAATTCAAATAATTATAAAACACAAATTTAAATTTATTTTATTATAGTTTCAATAATTACACAAGTCAGAAACTCAAAATAACCATTTATTAACGTGCCATTAATAAACTTCCAATTATTGGACAGATGGCATAATTTTGTAAAGGGAGCAGCGAACGGGGCACCAATTCGGGCAGAAGATTTGCATTCAAGTGTTTCACCTAACTAGAAATGGAATTAATTGAGTATAATCTTATAAGTAGAAAATATTGACTGGACTCTTTCTCCTGCATTTTAATATATGCCAAACCAATATTAAATGCAACATTGCTGAATTGACTGAATTCTGAATTGTGTTGTTGTATAAAAGAGAATGGTGTAGATACACAAAAAATTCTCAATATCGATAATTTAATAAAATCGTAATCATAATCTAACTCTTATAATCTATTTTATTGTATATGAATAATCTCAAATTTGTATTCTAAACTGTGTTTTTTACAGGAAAAATTGTATATATATTCTAAAGATTCGCAATAAGTCATATTATAATTCCATTGATTTAACTTATAATAATCTCTAGTATTAATATAACTATTTTGCATCTAATATGTTTTTAATTTGCATAATCTGATTCCAATTTAGTACTTGGTCCAAATTTACTTTAAGTTTAATCAGAACAGTATAAATTATCCTTAAAAGAGGGCAGCCATGTGGAGAATATGTGTATGATTATGATAAAGTTGTACAAAAGGGACATAAGATGCATCACTTCCAAGAGTGTCTCTGGACCAAATAAACTACAGTTTTAATTTAAAAAAAACCTTTAAAATCCCAATAAAGTAGTATATTATTAGGAGAAAATCATGATCACTTTTTATATCTTAATATATAACTTTTTTTGGTTCAAAGTATAACAAAACATCCCACATTCGATTAATTTGGCATTTCCCAATGATATATATGCTTACCAACTAGTTCCCACCAGACAGCCACATATATATTTATTATAACATTTTATTTATAATACTCAAACTTTATTTTCAGAAAAATTAAAGGTAAAGATACATAGTCGAAGGAGAAAATAATTTAATCAAATAAAGTGCATCAATTTGGACTGAGTTCCCATCTTAGGGGCAAAGTAGATAAACGAAAAGTGAAAGCTAGCTGAATTCAACTCGATAAAATAATACCATTGAACCCTTAAAATATTAATCTTTTCTTGTATGTCTGTTATTACAAGGATGGTTGACTCAGAATGTTTCTTATATTTTTTTCAGAATAAATTAAATTAAGAGTTTATATTTGATACATTATCAATATATAATATTAATACACTATTGCTTAATTAAAGAGCATCATCTCATAAATGTGTAAAATTAAAAATTTTAAAATTCTCAAACATATCGATTTGTTATATTCAATGCAGTATAAATGAACTAAATATTGCTAACTTATTATTAAATAAATTTAAAATTAAGAATTTTAAAAAATAAATACTCATAATTTTAAAAATATTTATTTTGAAAATTTTTTGAACTTTTATCGTCACATATTTATAAGATGAAACTCATGTGATTAAATGATAATATACAAAATCCATACACCGAAAAAGTATCAAATAAAAATATTTTAATTTTAAGATTTTTAACTTTATAAATTTATTTATTAATGAAATCATAGCGGTTAGTTCATCTATGGATAGTATGTAAAATTTATATATTAACAATAATATCAAAATATAAAAATAATTATATACATCATAGTCCAAAATAAATTTGCAGTTTGCTCTTACTTGGTCTCAGTGCATGGCCCAAACTCGTGTTCTTAACCTGGTAAACTTCTGCTGCATTGGTTGGGCCGGAGTCTGGTTCTGTCGGTCCATTGGATCTCTCGGTCTCAGATATCAACTTGCCCACTTGCGGAACCACTTTCCTTGAACTCGATCGGTTTCTCTGTAAATGCAATTCCCGTTTCTAGATCCTTTCCACTTTCCCGCCAAAATTTTTTCAAATCCCTGAAATCACAGATCGAAACCAATCGGTCCCATTCGTAGGCTAGAATAGGATTTTACGAGGGAGAGATGGATCTTAAGCAAGCTGGTTCATCTCTCGACTCTCTGATGTCTTCGTTCAACACCCGAATCGCTGAGCTACAAGAACTCGTTATTGCACGGAACAGTGAGTCAACTCGAAATTCAGTTCCCCTTCCTTTTTTTTTTTGGTCCCGGCATCTATGTTACAATTTTTATTTAAATTAATTTTTTTCCGTCGATTCAGAAACCGGCGTGTGAGCTAAACATTCTGCCTTTCTATTTCCAGTGTACCCGGCGAGTAGTGTCACGGACTTGTCGGCGATCGATGCGGCATTGAAGGGGATGGAGCTGCAAGTGCAGGCGATCAAAGACCGGTTGGGTGAGGAAACTGAGGCCATTCCCAAAGCCAAAGTACTTTACTTCTAAATCTTCATATCTTTCTCTCAATTAGCGGTTTGGTTTTTTAAAAATTATGGTTCAAAAATAGGGGAATCTTTATTTTTTGTTTAAGTTAATTTGAATATTGCTGAAAAATTTTTGGTTGAGTTGAGTTTGTTGTCATGATTTCAGAAACTGATTGCTGCATCGTTGCGGCAGCAGAAGAAATTGCAGAGTATGTCTGTTTATGTTCCCTCACATTTGCCTGAAAAAATGACAACATTGAATTTGGACGGTGATAGAGGGTAATTACATTTATATTTCTTTTCTAATTATATATTCAGGAAACTTTGCTGTTTTAACGTTTTTAGTTGCATTTTCCTATACGTAGAAGCATTGAATTTGAACTTTCCTTTTGTTTCAGTTTGGTACCAGAAGCCTCCAGACAGCAGCAACGACAGCAGCCTAATCCGGGTTCTTCAAAAGTCCAGGAGGAGCCTGCTGCTTTACCAAAGGTTTCAATGGTACCATAGTAATAAAATTGATGGATTTTGAAGTTGGGCTTTTTATTTATTTTTCCATTAATGGCAGGAGAAGAAGGGCCGTGGCTCTCCACCTTTATGGTACATAACTTCTGGTGAACTGGATTCTTTGGCATCGTAAGTGTATCTTTCATTTTAAGAAATTTTTTATGCTACAACAAATTCCTTATAAAAGTGGTTGCTCTACTGCAGATACATGAGAGGAAGGCTCACTCTCGAGAAGGTCAATGCAGCTATCAATGACATGGCAACATATGCTGAGGCCAATGCTCAGCTTGTTGCAGCTCCTAAAAAGAAGGTTTATGTTCAAGTTGTTGTTGGTGTTTATTTATGAGGATACAGTCTTGCTGTCATTGCTAACATTTTACCTTTCTTCATGAAGCTCGCGGAAAATCTTTGGGAGAGAGCTTTGGTAAGTGAACCCTAGCCAGGTTATAACACTTGATGTTTCTGTGTTGTTCCACTGAATGATACGTTTTCTTTTAAGTTAGCACCATGACATCTCATCAAGAGATGCATCAGAGGTGCTGCTACGAACTAATATTTTCGTTTACTATCTTCTCTAACATTAGACACATTTTTTATGTTTCAAATGATTGGCATGCATATTGATGGTTAACATAGTTATTAACTGCCGTTATTTGCTAGTGATAGTTTCAAGGTTGCGTTATGCAGGAACTGAGGGATATTGCAATGACAGAAGCTGTAAAGGGGAAGCACTTTTTCCTTGAAAGTGACATGAAAGGACCATCATTGAAGCTTGACAACACTGGAAAAGCCATTCTGACTGTGAGTTCCTCCTTTCCCTTCCTGTCTTTTGCTAGGTAATGAAAGTCCGTCCATGGCATGCGAATTAATTATGATAAATGTTTTACAGTGTTATTTGATTAGTAGGCATGGATTTGTGGCATGTGAGCTAGGAGTAATAAGTTCGTTATATTTTTTATAAGATATATGGGATGAATTTTCAAATAGAGCATTTGGTTTGTCTTACGGAAAAAGAATTCTACCTCCATCTATGATTGTTTGTGCAGCACAAGGTTCATAGTTAATAAGGAAGTGACCTATTTTCATGTTTGTTTTGTACGTTTAGCTCTGTATAATGGTCATAGCACGACACTTCCATTTTTGCCATGTTATGCAAGCGATGTTTTATATAGAAACATGTTGAAAACGCTTGCAGACTGACATGTTGTTTGACAGGTCCTACGTCACCTTGGTCGCATCAGTGAGACTCGGATTGGACATAATCGCGTGATCATTCTTTTGAAGCCTCAATGAATTGCCTCGATTCTATGAACACTGAATTATATCTCGTACTACTCCCTTGTCTCGGACTTGCACTGATGTTGAAATGCGAAGATGATTCAGTATAAGCGATCCAGAGTCCATGGTGAGCAATGGTAAAACTTACTGGGACCTGCTCTAGGAATATGGTTCAAAAACCAAAGAACTCTGTACATCACACTTTAAGATGTTTTCACCTGTATTTAATATAGAATTTAGGTTTACATAATTGGGCATTGAGTTTGTAGTGCGAGGAATGCTGCTTTTGTTTAGGCAGCATTGTCATCTTCTTAAATCAAGCTCAATCTTTCTGAATCTGACTTGCAATGTCATAGCTAGTTAATTATCAACTTTCTCTTCTGTACATTATAGTCAAATTCGATGGCTGTGCCGAAGACAGTGAAAAATGACAGTAAAGAACTTGCCAAGCTGTTATCACATGTGCATGCGGATGCTTCAACTTGTCTGCTTGAAATGATAATGCCCATGTCCTGATCAAGCAGACAGAATCTAGGAATTTTCATTAATTTCTTTTTCTTTTGGGAGATAGTTTTTCTCTAATTGTTACACAAAGAAGTAGGAAGAGCCAAGTTAACGAAGGAAATTTTACAAAAAGGAGCACAGCCCTGAATGAAGTCTTCAGGTCATGGATTACAGATTTTACAGTAATTTTGTAAGGAATAGTCAAAGATATTGATGATAAGACAAGGTCCTAGTGAGAATTTTTATGCCAGATTTTATTCGAGATTTCTTTTGGGGTGAATAATTTATTAAAGATTGTATAAAAATTTTTCAATTTTATGGCAGAAAATAAGCTTCTATCTAGTTGTAGTTGACGACACCTCAAACAAATTCATCATTATAATTATTTGTACGTCTTTTTTCTATTTCTATAAACATTATGGAACCCGTGACTGTTAGGAGATTAAGGACGTATGCAGACAGAGTGGCTTTCTTTTCTAGGAAAATTTTTGGTCAAATTTGACAGATTTTTTTAGCATATTTCTTGACAAATTGCGCAAAGGAGGGGAGGGAAGGTGTCATCTTAGACAGCTCGAACGGTATGAGAAGCACAAGGCATAACAGGGTTTTCATCAGTTTGATGGGATGTTGAATCAGGAACAGTCATTTGAAGGTTTTATCTTTCAGAAATGACAGATGTAAACAGGTTAGCCGGGTAAAGAAGAAGCCAATAATGACTTTGAGGATGAAGACAAAGAAAGGAAAGTCTCAAAACAAATAGGGTTTTGGTAGTATTTTTTTTAATGGGGTGGTAGAAGGCATAATAATGAAATCCAGCGGTGATCCGAAGTGTGAAACATGGCTTATTCTCCCAAGTGGCACCGCCAGCCATTGCAATGTTTTTGATCTTAAATTAAATCTGCTCACATGGGATCTCCTTGTGTCATTTTTCTTCAATTCCAAAACAAATCAAAATTTCCATCTATATAAACCCTAACCTAGCTAGCAATATTCACCACACCAAAAAACACATACATTCCTCTTGCAGTGACATACTCTAAAAGAGTACTGTGAGAGTTTCAAAAATGGCTTCCAAGGCTGTTGCAACCACAGCTCTTCTCCTCTCTCTCAACCTTGTCTTTTTCAGTCTGGTCACTTCAACTTCGGTCCCTTGCCCACCACAGCCCAAGACTCCTAAAAACCCACCAAAGACTAACCCTCCATCGACTAGGCCACCAGCTGCAGCCTCTTGCCCAAGGGATACCCTCAAGTTAGGTGTATGTGCCAACGTACTGAATGACTTGATTCACCTCGTCGTTGGTACCCCACCCAAGACCCCTTGCTGCCCTCTCATCCAGGGTCTCGCTGACCTTGAAGCCGCTGTTTGCCTTTGCACTGCCATCAAGGCCAACATTTTGGGAATCAACCTCAATGTCCCAGTCTCCTTGAGCTTGCTCTTGAACTACTGCGGTAAAAATGTCCCTAAAGGCTTCCAATGCGCCTGATTGTGCTTTTGATCTTCATTTCATGATTCTTCTTTTGTTGTTTAAAGCTTTCATTTCGTTTGTTTGTGTCATTCATCAGTTTGATATTGTGGTGATCAACTCGATCCGTATGCTCTTTTCCTAGAAGAAATAAACTTTTATTTATTGATTTAATGTGCATGGATTTGATTGCGACGATGATCTTACTCTTAACTGAAACAAAGTTCAATCTTTGTTTCAACAGAACAAGATTACTTTCAACCCTTAAAGATCAACAAAATCATGCCATAACTTCGTAGTAAGACCAATGACATGATAGGTCAGGGTACGAGACTTTCAGCTCAACTATTATGAAAACAATATCTGGAGATATAAAATTTAGAGATCCGACAAAAAAGTTCACGTGGGTAATCTTGAACGAGACAAATTCCCGATTAGAAAAAACATAAAAACCAAAGGGAATAATGCATGGTAAAGGACAAGAAACGCAGTTACTGTTCTGGGCGGTGATCTATGACTTTAATCATCCAAAATCCCGGTTACAAACCCATAATGCACGCTTACTGATTCCTTAAGTAATTAAACGGTGGACAAGATTTGCAGAGACTACTTGTAAAGGAGCTGGTTCCCTGTGGACTCTGCATAGGGCAAAATGTCAAATGGCATCGAGAAAAATCTGCTATTGATTGCCATTTTTTTCCTCTCTATTATTCTTCTTCTATTTTTTTTCCTTTTCACCGCAATTTGTACGTTTTACAGCAAGTGAGACGGAACTGCAGAACCAGGAGGTCATGTGAACTTGAGTGATGGTTGTACATATTCTTTTATCGTTAATTATAATAATTTTCTAATCAAATTATTAAGTACATTCATTCAGTGATGAATAGTAAATTTAATTTGTGTGTTGGAACTCTAAGCTTAGAACTTGCAGGTTGAAATGAAATACCAGTTTGATTCTTGCAGCTATCAGAATCCCTTTCAGCACAATCCCAATTTCAAGAAACATTTTGTTTTGTAAGTATGTGTACCATTAACAATTTGAGCATAATTTGGTTGTGTCTGGTCAGGTTTTTCCAGTGAAAAGAGAAAACAAAAGGGTTAAAATCTAGGAATAGAATGCTGAAAATAAGGCAAGGACAATTTCAACCATAGTTTTCATTGCTGACTAATGGTGCTGTCAAAAGAAACAGAGAGGAGAGAGGAGATGAAGAAATACTATGCACACACAAATCCCTCCGGAACCTTTTTCCCACACGCATTTATCAGCAAAGTGACTGCAACGGGTATTTTGACCTTGATGACTCCAAGCACATTGGCCTTAATCGCGGTACACAAACACAAAGCAGCCTCGAGATCAGCTAGACCTGCAATCAGTGTACAACACTCCTTACTTGGTGGAGTCCCAACAACCTCGTGAACCAATCCCAACCAGGACCCGCAGACCCCAAGCTTAAGCGTATCTTTGGGACATTTGGCAGGCTTCTTTGGGACAGAGGGAGGCGAAGGTAGAGATTTTGGTGGAGGTGGGCATGGGACGACCTTATGAGATGAAATGCAAGTGAAAAATAAGATGTTAAGCAAAATGAAAAGAGTTGCTGCCTTCTTACAACCCTTCGATGCCATTCTTGTTCACAGGCAATGAAGAGCAAGGTTGGCATGAACAAGAAATTTATAGAGAAGATATTGTTGGATCAGTTTGCAATGCTACAATATGAAGGGATGGTGTAGAAAGCTGGAAGCTAGATTTTTTTTTTTTTTTTTTTGTGGATTTGTGATTGGTATTGCTCAAAACCTACATAATATTTGTCCTTGGCTTCACCCTGGCTTGTGGCCCTAATTCGTAGCAGCTAATCTAGTAGCACATGGCATTGTTCTACCATCGGCAGAAACAACCGAGATTTAGTGGATCTGGTTGATTTTGATGAATGAAAATCTTCTATTTCTATTTGATGTTTTGTTCAGGGATATTAATTTTTCATAATTTTATATCACATCTAGTAAATTTTTTATATTAACGTCATTCTTATTATGAAAATTTTTTTGTTTTTATGAATTTTTTTTTTTATAATTGAGGGAGGAGGGATTCGAATTCTGCTTTTTAGATAGAGGATAATGCATCAACTTGAGCATTTGTTTATTTTTGTTATCAAAATTTAAGGTTTAAATTCAAGATTTAGAACTAAGAGGTTAAAATTTTTAATTAATAACATAAGATTGAATATAGAACATAAAATTATGAAAAAGACATGAAATAATATAGAGAACCTAAAACTAAGAGTAATATATTTAGATTAGAGAGAAAAGTACACAGTAAAATTAAATTTATAGGTATGATTATGATGTACAAAAATCGAATTCCTAGCGAGGGCTAGACGATGGATGGATAATTGGTAGGTTCTGGTTCTGATGTGTCGGAAATCTTTCTATGCCTCGTGAGTTCATCAGATAGCTTCATGAGAAAACTTGCAGCCGCAAAGAGAGTGAAGAAAGTCATGAAGCTCAACGAGAGTACGAGGATTATGACCTCTGAAGGAGATTGGTTTGGTTCAGCGGTGGGATATCGTATGATCTCCTTGATTATGACGCGAAGACATGCACAAGTCAGAATCGTGAAGAAACATGCCACAAGTTTATTGCACATAGAACAATCGCTTCTATCTCCTCCTCCTTTTTCTTTCATCTTTGTTATGCAGATTGAGCTAAGGCACTTGAGCTCTCTTGTGCAGCTATGGCGACGAAACTGGGTGGTTTGACTTTATTGGCCTCGATTGCTTGATTATAGGGTAAATCATGAAAGAAAACCTGGAATCCTATTCCATGCAAGAGTAATAAATACTATAACAGGCCACAAGGTTGGTGGAAGGGAACATTAGTGCAAAAGTTATCTTGGGTTTTAAGAACAAAAGCCTGGGAATTAGTTAGTGTTTTTTTTTTTGAAAGTTTAGTTATTAGAGTTATTATATAACACTATTACTTAGTTAGACTATAATATTATATTATAATATTGTTTGTTAATTGAAATTAAATTTTTATATCTATAATTAAAGAAAAAATCCAAATAAAGCGTTAAGGTTTGATTGCGTTTTTATTTTCTTTTATTTAAGGTGTCACATGATTTTATATATACATAATTTAAATTTCTCAATATACAATTTAGATTTTTTAATATATAATTTAAATTTTTCTATAACTTATACAATTTTATATTATAAAAGATTGAGACAAAATGGGAAAATTTAATCCCAAAAGTTTCAGGTTAATACAGGTCGGAAGGTTAGTGGGCCTTTCCAACATGCACCCAAATCGAGACTTTAGCCCAAAAGCTTCTTGGATTCTTAAAAGTTTGGGCTTTGACACGACAAAGCAACTGGCCTTGCTGCCCATAAGCTGTCAATTGTCATGAGCTTCCAAGAAACAACTCACCACAAACACCACCGCACATCAGTTTCTTACTTTAATTGGAAGTGGGTCCAGAAGAAATTTGATGCTCAAGCAAGAGAAGATAATTGGAATTGGGTTGAACCTTGGAGAAGGGGTTAGCCTGATGTGAACCTTCCCTATAAATGATTGGGGAACAAGGCCTTGGAACAGCACAATGAAAACCCATTTTCACTTGCAGGAACTCCTGAAGTTTTTCCTGAATTTGCTCAATCTTTGATCCTTTAAAAGTTCAAAGTGAAACAAAGTTCATCATAAACCAAAATGAGTATGATGAAGACTGGTGCCACGTTTCTGTTGGGGACGATGTGCGGGGTCTTTTTAAGTCGAGGATTCGAACGTTGCCAACATCATGGACAAATCCGAGGAGGCAACTGGCGTTGTCCTCGGACTCGCGGAGCAAATGAAAAGAAACCCAGTACTGATGCGAATCCAGGACCGGAAGCAGAGCAGCAAATTGCAGCAACGCTTGGCAGCTTGTGAATGAAGAAAGTGTTATATGTCTAGTTATCATTCTGTTCTGTTCGTACCTATGTCAGAAAAGAATTATGTAGCTTTCTAGTTGATATGTGTTTAACTGTTTCAGTTCTGCTTAATCTCTTCCGACTCCTTCTACCTCTCTCTCCCCGCCATTAAAAATTAAAGGGGTTTCACACGATGTACCTCCTTCAGTTCGTTTCTCCATGCTTTATCTTCTTCATCTGAAATTCCCATGCTATATAAGGCATTTCTTTGAGTAATTTGTTCATGGTTTGAGTTTCTAAATCTTTTTTCGGTAAGTGTGAAGGGCATGCAGCACAATTCAGAGATTACGAGTAGTAGTTTATTGTCTTTGTAGGAATTGATAAGTTGTTTGTTCTACTTACAAAAGGAGTAACAAATGAAACTTAATTTTAAAGAGAAGAATCTTCCACATTAAGACGATATTTGGTTAATATTTCTTTGTTTTTATATAAAAAAAAATCAAAAGAAAAAAATAGAAATATCAATTAAACAAAACTTAAGGAAACCATAAATATAATTCAATAATGATAACCAATCATTGATTAAACACGTATGATGATTGCAAAGGCAACATAATCTAGATTATTTAATCATTAATCCTTGCTAACGGCTATGTTAAGGGTATGATCTTCTTCTTCTTCTTCTTTTTTTCTTGCCTTCCCTCTTCTTTTTTTTCCTTGAATTTCTTATTGCTTTAAGATTCTGAGCAACCTACTTGCTTCCCACGATCAAATTACTCAAGATTCAAATCAAGTAAATTAACCTATGGGCTACTGCACAAGCCAGAGCAGTGTATTGTCCTTAGGCAGAATGCTAACTTTATATTGATCAATCCTGTTAATCCAATTGTCCTAGTGTTGGGTAGAACATGATGACACTATAAATTTTTTTTTAATTGAAAAAAAAAGGAGATTCGAACAGTCAAATGTTTAAATGTTGATGACACTACAAAATTCATCATTGAAAAAGGAAAGAAAATCATGTTAATAGAATTTGATAGGAAAAAAAAAACCCTTATTGATTGGAATCACAGTTAATTTATGAACATTTGCTTAAGTTTGAGATTGACTACTGAGTGGTTGACCCTTGGGAAAGAGGGTATCGTGTAGCACGGCACCAGTAAATTAAAAAGAAAAAAGAAAAAACTTGGGCCTTACGACAATTTGGTGAATAAATTGCCCATCCTTGTTGAGCCAAGCCACAACAGTTAATAAGCTACCAGTGTGTTTCTACGTTTATTTCCTATCTGCGTTGTTTCTTCTTCCTTTGGATCCAGTCGAAAGGGATGGGTATAATAAGGACCGCCTTCTCTTTCACGGCGGGGACGCTTTTTGGTGTCTACCTTGCTCAGAATTATAATGTTCCTAACATCGGAAAGCTCGCTAATACCGGCTTTCTTATAGCCAAGCACGTTGAAGAAAACTACCGCAAACCCAGAGCTAGCACCAGGATAGATGACGACGACGGCGGCGTTTCTAAATAAGAACATGTTATAAGACCAATAGATAGGGAAAGGGAAAGGGACACTGTATTTCTTGTTTGAAGATTTCTGGGTTTATTGATTCTTTTTCGAATGTTATTTTTACCCTTCACTGGGTTATTGGAGTAGAACAGTTGATTGTCTTTTTTTGTTATCTGAGGCTTCATCTTTGGATGTTATTTAACATTTTAGTTTCACAGCTTCGATATTTGGCTGCCAGTTCAGGCCAAGAGGGCCGACAAAAGTAGTGATGCAGCTCGCAATCCTGCTTAGCCCCACCCTGTTAGATTAAACAATTTGAAAGTATCTGGAACTAAGCCATGGCAACCAAATTATGTACATCATTAAAAATTATTTTTTGAATAAATTAAGATTTTCGCTTGTGGCTTAAGAAAATCGTAATCTGGCGGTGTAAATGATAAAAGCCCAACCTTTGAATAGCTAAGCCTCCATCGTTGCAGTGCTTAAAATGGCACAATCTTATAACGTAGCGGTCATCGGAGCTGGCACTGCAGGGCTGATGACGGCCAGGGAGCTTCAAAGAGATCTCCACCGGGTTACGGTCTTTGAAAAAAGCAATAATGTTGGTGGCACATGGCTCTATAATCCACGAGTGGAGACCGACCCTTTGGGAATTGACCCGAATCGGGAAATAGTTCATACTGGCCTTTACAGATCCCTTCGAGTTAACCTCCCTAGGCACATTATGCGCTTCTTGGACTATCCATTTGTGACGAAAGAAGGTGGGGATCCGAGATCTTTTCCGGGTCATGAAGAGGTGCTCAGGTTCCTTGAGGATTTTGCTCGAGACTTTGGGTTGGTGAAGTCGATTCGGTTCGGGCATGAAGTGCTTCGAGTTGAGCGAGTTGATGAGGCGAGTCACGAGTGGGTTGTTGAGTCTAGGACTCGAGGGACGGAGTCAAGATGGGAATCAAGAGAGGAGGTGTTTGAGGCTGTGGTTGTTTGCAATGGTAAACACACGGAGCCAAAAATTGCAGAATTTTCAGGTACTTGAATTGATGCTACAATCTCAACTTTCCATCGCTATTGCTGCTTGGAAGTTTCCAAATCCATTAGTATTCTTTCCCAAAGTGGCAGCTTTGTTGTTTATATATGATTCTATCTTACCTGATGTCTACATCTCATTGATAGTAAAATCCCATCTTTTTTCTTCCTCCCTAAGTATTAACACCCACTTTCATTCCAATGAAATGTTTTCTTCTTTTAACTCCATTACCAGGTTAAATTTTCTCTGTTTTCTCATGTTTTAGGCAGGGATGCTTGGCCAGGATTGCAAATGCATAACCATAACTATCGGACTCCTGAACAGTTTGAAAATAAGGTATTGGACAATACACAACTAAAATTCAGTATTGCTCTTTTAATTATCAACCAGCAGCTCTCTTTAAGGCTGAAGCTGCGTCCCTGGTATTAATACATGGGCTCAACCAAGAGAATACACAGGTTGTTGAATTTATTCTGGCTTCTGGCTGACAGATTGTGGTAGTAATCGGGAACGGATCAAGTGCCAGTGACATCTCGAAAGAGGTCTTCCCTCTTGCAAAACAAGTTCATCAGGCTGTTAGAGGACCTGGTTTCCAGTTGAAAAAGCTCGAAAATCATATGAACACTTGGCAGCATTCAATGGTTTCGTGTTCATTTTACCAGTTAAGTTGCTTTTTGAAGTTAAAACTTAAGCGGGTCGTTTTTCCTGATAGACTCTGACTTTCTGCAGATTGAATGCGCTAGTAAAGATGGTACAGTGGTATTCCAAGATGGATCAATTGTTGATGCAGATGTCATTATCCACTGTACTGGGTATGTCCAAAAATAATTGAATCTATTCTTTCCTATACTTTTTTCCTGATAAACAAAATCTCTTGCAGGTACAAATACCATTTCCCATTTCTTAGATCAAATGGGATAATTACTGTGGAAAACAACCGTGTTGGACCTCTGTATAAACATGTTTTTCCACCAAGCTTAGCCCCTTGGCTCTCTTTCGTGGGACTACCTAAAAGGGTAAACTTCTCTCTTCCATTTGTTTAGAATACTTCCGAAGCATTTTATTCATGGCTAATCAATGTTTCTGAACAAGAAAAATGAACTTTCCAGTCCTGATACTATGAGTCATCTATCTAATACCTGTTTACACAACCAGGCAGTGCCCACTCTGTTAATAGAATTACAAGCGAAATGGGTGGCAAAAGTTTTGTCTGGCAAGGTAGAGCTGCCGACCCAAAAAGAGATGGCGATTTCTGTTCAAGAACTTTACCGTCAGATGGAGAAGACTGGGTGGGCAGCGCATCAGACTCACAACCTTCAGCAGGACAAGGTTTCCACTTTTCCCAACCAAAATCCATCTCTCTCTCTCTCTCCTCTTAACGTTTTTGTTGTTGTCTTGGTGGCAGTTTGACTATGAAAATTGGCTTGTTGCTCAGTTGGACTCGAGGCCACTGGAAAAGTGGAGGGAAGTAATGTTTTTCTCCATGAAGGAAATCAAATCATCTTTTGGCGACAATTATCGGATACATGGGTTGTTGACAAATGGATACAAGAGATCGATTCTTCCAGTTAACTTCCACAGACGTTTTGTACTGAATTATTCTTAAGTTAACCTGTTATCCTTTGAAGAGGCAATAATCCTTTTCCCTTTTTCTTCCTCAAGTTCCAACCAGCATAATGCTACAATCTGAGGAAGATGAGCTTCTTTGTCCCTCTCTATCTCTGTCTCTACTTATCTCACACACATCTAACCGCAAATATCAAGCAGGAAAGAAAAGATAGAAACAGGGATTACAGGAGAATTTTATCTGATATTATGCCAAAATACTTCCAGGGCAGTCACTGATAAACTGTTTCTGGAAGCAGAGACGGGATGCTTCAACAAGGATTCCAATGTAGCAGTGTTCGAAAAATGCAAGCATCAGCTTTGTTCAAGCTGCTCAAAATACGAAATTATGAAGGAATGAAGGCATTACTCGTGGAGCTGCAAGGAAAAGGCAAATTCATTAAGAATATCTTAGTTTACATAAGCTTTTGCAACTATCTAACCACCACAGACTCAATTCACCTGTTCAAACTTGAGCAATCAACCATTTCACTATGATTAAAACATTATCAGGGCTACGATTTTTACACACTAAAAGGTAGGGACCTAAAAGTCCAGGACAAAAAAAATTAAAACAAGGCAGCCAATTACTGCTTGCACCCAGATTTTTGAATAACAGATGGTTCCAACTGCAGTTCTTCCTAAACTCTCTTTATGAGATAGCCAATCAGGAAACCAAGAAGACCAAGTAGCACCACAAACGATAGAGAGAAGCCACCAGCACGACTTTTACTAATTTCTTTTCTCATCAGTTCCTGCATGATGAATGTGTTATGGCAAAGTCGTAATGAGCATAAATAGGAATAAATCACAGTTTCAAATTTATACAAAAGAGAATCAGCAAGAAGAATGAGAACAGGAAGACTACAATGTGAAACAACGCAACATAGCAGCATTCCCATAACAAGGGATTACATCGGAAAAATGAAGGGAGAGGTGGAGACAAACAAAAAGGATTAAAGGAGGAATATCTCATAATGTCCTACAGACATGGTTATGGAGGTGAGCAGAAAGCAGTAACAAGGAGCAATATTAACTGCAAAGCAGTCATTATGCCAAAGGCAACATTAAAATTTTGCTTTAATCTCTTCCCAAATTAAATTTCACCACTTGCGCATGCTCAGGGTGGGGGGAGGGGGGGGGTGTTGTGCGGCAGTTGCAGGGTGGCAGCCTAAGGTTGCACTTTGGGGGAAAATATGGGGTGCAGTGTGGTCGGAGGGCTCCCCACAGCATTGCACTGGTGTGACATACGGCACATTAGAGTTGAGGTGAGACCAAACAGAATCAATGCAAATAGGACATTAAAAAGATGAACAAAATATATCAGAGACCATGAAAGGTAGCATTAATTGATACTCTCAGATGCATAAAATAATCAACACAAAGATATCTGCTAGTGTATGGTCATACCAGTTCCTGAAGTAGCCTCTTATTTTGCTGCAAAGCAGAAGATTTCTCGTCCGTCAACTTTGAGATCAGAGACCATGCCTGGAGATAAAAGTGCATTTAAAACAACCCTATAAGAAAAAGGAAAGTAGAACTGCAGAACAACTGTTAAAATCATATCTAAATGATGGATATGAAACAGGGGACTGTTAGCAAATAGTACAATGTGTCATCTTGATATAATTTTTGTTATAGGAGAAAGAGTTTGATGGCATCTCAAACATAGAGCTAGTTTCACCTAATTAAATACATCTCAACCATAATGATTAATAAAAACATTAATACACGTAAAAATATCAAACATGTGAGTGTGTCACAAAATTGCACGGATTATGAATTAATTTACTAATAAATATTAATTATCATTCAGCCTTAAGAAAATAAATATCATGAGAAGGTAGAGAAACTTTAATCCCCCACATATGTACCCTTCTTTATTCTTTTGGCAGGATTTTATTGTCATTCATCACTACACACTTTAAGTATAACTTGAACATTGATTAGTTGCAGTGAGAAGATAATTCCAGAGAAGTCTAAACTAGGTTATTATAAGTGCAATTGGCATAAAGCAAATAGTAAAACAATAACATTCACCGCCTAAATATTTGAAATGCATATTTCATATTCTGAAAACAATAAGGAGATTAGATGAGAGGGAAATGTTAAGGAACCTAAGCAGTCTCAGAGATTACAACCATGAACCAAGATAAAGTGCTAATTATTAAGATGAAATGCTTATTTATAGAAAAAGTTTGATATTAACAAAGCAACAGAGAGATGATTTACCTCTGAGGACTTTTCTTTAGTCTCCTCTAAAGATCTTGATACCTAAATTTTGGTAATAATTGAGCAACAAAAGAACACAAAGTATATCACTAATGGGTAATGCCATTCTCCATTAATAGTTGATAAAAGCAAGGGGAAAAGAAGAGATAATATTTTCTTTCCTGACAGCAAAAACATAAGACACTTACATCCTCATATGATGAAACATTTTGGTTCCCATTTTCTTGCATAGATGCTCTGGGAGGAGTCCCCTCCTCAGATCCTTCAGGAACAGGAGAGGGGGGATTAGCAGGAATGTAAATGACCCGCAATTTGAATTCCTCCACAACCCCACCATTTTCCTTGATAAACTGCATTCCAAACCGCACCAATTTACATCCAACCAACATAAAGCAGAAACCACAAAGTTGACAAAAGAAACAACAGAGGCATAGCCATCATACCATTTCTGAAGTTATGTCCTTGTTAGTTGTACCATCTGGAGCAACCACACTCTGGAGGAGGAACTTGTCCCTGCACTGCATATCAGGAGGTGCCTCCTTTTGAGCTTGCATCGTAACTGCAAGGGTTAATTCCATATCAATAAACCAAGAAGAAATAAAAGAAATAAGGTACATTCAAGGACACAAAAATGGAACAAAACAATTAAATGCAAATGAATTAGCTGCTGCAGGGATCAAAAGCATAAACTATGATAAGGAAACAACTCTTGTTAAAACTTAATAAATTACAGAACACTTACCAGTGACATTACATGTACTTCCTGGTAGAACAACACCAGTGTTGGGACGGACACAATATTTCTTGGGGTTGGTTGTTTTAACCTGTTAAAGAGTGTTAAAACGGGAAAATTTCATATCATACAAGCATTTCAATCTAAAATCCAATCACAGTAAAATGAAATGAAACAACCAATTACCTTGAAGGCAACGTATTTTTCTGTCTTGTTGGTCAATTGCATAGAACATGTACTTTGCTTCCTCAATTCAACTTTGAAATAACAAGCCACGTATTCCATATAAGAAAATTAAACCAAAAAAAAAAAAAACATTTCAATTTAAAATTCAAAATTCAAAACAAAAGAAAAAAAAAACTAACGTCTTCCTCAAACAGATTAAAACCTAAATACTTCTGTTCATTTATGCCTAGGTTTAAAATTTACTAAATCCAGTATCATTCTTCCGATTTATCTCAAATTAGGGAATATGATGAAACAAATAAAGTAAGTCAACCAAATTATATTTGCATAAAATGAATAAACCTTCGTTTGGCATGATCGAAGTGATCTTCACGAAACTATTACATCAGATCGACGTTCCAAACATTCCTTATTTGGTTTCCTTTATTTCGCTTGTTTATGCTTTAATACCAAACTTAAAGGAAACAAAGCATCAAACTGGAAAAGGAAATGCAGGTGGGAAACAACTTACATGGGAATTTAAGCTCTGTTGGTTGAATATTGATAAGATCCCCCGTACTCATGGCTCCTTACCAACAAATTTACAAAAAGAAAAACAAATTCTCTTAGGAAAGGGAAAATAAAAACAAGTTTAGATATTGTGGGGAAAAGGAAATGCTGGAATCTGCGGAGATCGTGAAGAAAGAAAGGGCACAAGGAAGCAGTTTCAAAGGTGTTTGCCTTTATCATTTTTCTTTGTTTCGTTAAAAAGACACTAATGTCACTCAGGGGTGATGTCTGTGACCGTTCTTAACCGTTGATCATTCTAGTGTGCGTACTCCGATAAAGTTTAGCGTAAAACAAGCAAACCAAGGATAGAAAATGAATTTCAAGAAGAGGGAGATGAAATTGTGGGAATTTTGAGTTTTTGGGCCCATGCTATAATTATTGGTTCTATACTATTTTAATTTTTTCTCAAAAACAGAAATTCAATCCTTTTTTCAAGAAAAATAATTAATGTGATGAAGACCAATTGGACATTATATAGTATAGTATTTTAACGAAAATATTTCAAAATCGACATTAATCTTATAATCTTATTATAGTGTCTAAAATCTCAATTATCAGTTTATAAGATAAATTTCTTAAAAATTAATATGAAATCACTCTAATATCTTATGCATGATATATATAAATCAATTAAAATTTACTCTTTTTTAGATTACATTAAATAAAAAAAATTTCTTACATATATTTTTTAGATTTTTTAGAAATTAATAATTTTTTAAATTTTTTTTAAAATTACGAAATCATTTTGATATCTAATCATAATCTAAATAATCAATTCGAAATTTACTCTTTTTTAATTACATTAAATAATAAAAACTCCTACATTTTTATCCTTAACTAGCCAACCACTAACATACAATTGTTAGTATTAAGAGTGAGCAAATGTAAACCGAATCGAATTGAAATGAATTCGATTTTTCCGATTCGGTTAGTTCAATTCTTTAGATAGTTCGATTAGAATAATTTGGTTATTAAAATTAATTCGATCCGATTTCAGTTAGAAAATTTTCTAACCAAATTAATCGAACTTAAGCAAGGGTATTATGGGGACTTTGCATGAAAAATAAATCCTAAACCTAATCTCTTTTCCTCTTGAGTTTCTCTTTAATTATGCAAGTACCTATTTTATTTATTATAATTTTTAATATTTTTGTAGTATTAATTTATTAAAAAAATACAACATAAATAAATATATACAAACAAAAAAATAAAAAAATTGTCAAGTTCTATTTTTGAAAATCAAATCGAACTAACCGAATTAGTTCAATTTCGTTTAGTTCGATTATTTGTATAATTCTGTTCGATTTTGGTTATTTTTAAATATGAGTTTGATTAATTCGATTATTAAATATCTAAAATTGAAATAATTGAAATAACAGTTTGTACACCCCTAACTAATATGCTTAATGACAAATATGGTTGCTATTAACAAAGTTTTATGTAATATGTATTGATAATGCTAACGTTTTCCCTTTGTCTTAACATCTTTTTTCAATTTTTCATCAAACAAACACTAAAATTTTATAATATTATCTTACTACTTTTCTATATGTAAAATCTAATAGTAGTGTGCTTATCTCGCAAAAAGTAAATTAAGCAGTCACAAAATCACAATCTCACATGCCATTTGTTCATGCAAAATAAAAAAAATTACGACATAATTGACTTTGGTAAATTCATGACTAAGGGTGAACAAATTCAAATCAGACCAATTATTTATCTAAATCAAATATGATTTGGGTAAAATAGTTTGGTGTAATTGGTCAATTGGATTAATTAATCCAATTGATTTTTTTATTGGTTCTTGCTTTCAAAATTTTTGAACCAATTCATCCGAAAAATCGAACTAAATTTTTTATATTATATATATTAATATATATAAATTTTTTATATATATTAAGAAGAATTGATAGCATTTTTTTTTGAAAAGCGAATTGATAGTAAGGTTAATTAATAATTACTTAAAATGTATTAGTTTATTATATATATATATATATACAAATTATAATCATAGTAATTTAATATTAGTTATATTTATTTTTTTATTTATAAATCTGTATTAATATGAAATTACAAGTTATATATTTTAAATGATATAACTTATATGTTAATATTATAATATATGATTGTAAACATCTTACATATTAATATGTAATGATTATTATGCCTTAATAATGTTTCGTAATATAAAATGTTATGAAGATATATAATTGTATAAATATATTATATATGCATATATTTAATTTATATATAAACATTGTTATAACTTATAATAAATTTTATTTATGTGATTACAATTAATAACTTTATTAACTATCACTTTACTTTTTATAACATATTGTTTATAATTAGTTATTATTTATACAAACTTTGATATAGAATATAATAACATATAAGTTGTGTCATTAATTTCATATGTATATAATAAAATAATATATTATATATATACATATATTTAATTTATATATAAGTATTACTATAACTTATAATAGACTTTATTTATATAATTACATTCAATAATTTTATTAGTTATCACATTAATTTTTTTAATATATTGTCTATAATTAGTTATTATTTATACAAACTTTAATATAAAAATTAAAATATTATAACATATAAATTGTATCATTAATTTCATATATATAATAAAGTAATTCATATAAATATATACTATATAAAATTAACATATTACTTAGTGTCCGTTTGGTTTAACTTATTTTTAACTTATTTACTGCTTAAAAGTATAAGCTAAGCTAAACAAGATTTCATGAAAAACTCTTAAAAAAATAGTTTTTTTTTAAAGAATAAAATATTTAAAAAAGAGCTTAAAAAAAACTCCAATTAAAAGCTTTCTCTTATCTTAAAAAAAAAAAAAACCATGCCAACTTATTAAGAGAGTTATTTTTTTTCAAAAAAAATCCTCTCTCAAAAAATACTCCCTCTCTCTCTTCTTATTGATCTCCCTCTCCTCTTTTCCTTTTCGCAAATCAGGGTTTTTTTTTTTTACAAAAATTAAGAAAAATGAAAACTAAAAAATCAAAACTACATTTATGTATTATTTTTTTTGTTTTGTTTTATATATATATATATTTTTTTTGGGTTTTGGAAACCTTAGATGATATATTTTTTCATTCATGTTTGTCACAAAGTTGATACTGTTAGACATTATCATATAGCTTGATCCAAATCTTTAATCTCTTTTAAATTATTTTATGTTTATTTTTTTATTTCAGTTTTAAGCTAGGTTTAGTATTCCATAAAAAAAAATTATTACAGAATCAATATCAAAAAGACAGATTATTATGATTAAATTATTTTCAATTATTTTTCATAATAAATATATAAAAATGATGAATTTTAGTATATCAGTGATTTAAGTTGAATGTAGTATTATACCAATTTGTTTTGGGTTAATATTACGGCATTGCTCTTACAAGTTATAACGTGTGTTGTTGATTTGTGAAACTCTTTTTTTATAATTTATTATTAATTATAAACTTTATGTTATATAAAAATACTTTTTATATTTTCAAAATTTTATTTTAAATAGATAAAAAATAAAGTTAATTTTTTCTATTTTGAACAAAGAAATTCGTTATTAATAGAAAGTTATTTATTAAATACCATTTATGATAATTTTAACTAAAATTAGATTTTATATAAATTATTTTGTCAAACAACTTATTTATAAAAATGAACTTATAAAAAGTAAATTTACGAAACAGTTGTAACTTAATTTTAAAAGTTATTATTTTTTATAAGAGTTTTATAATAACTTTTAAGCTGAAAAAATGTCAAACCAAATATACTCTTATACTTATTATAAATAAGTAATTAATACTTTATAAAATAATAAATTTAAATAATAATTAATAAACAATATATTAGAAATAAAGAACAACATAATATTGATTTTGTTTATAATTTAATAATATTAAATATATTATATTATACATTAATATCTAATATATTATGAATATTTAAAGATATTTTTATTAATAATTATTTATTTATACTCAAGTTTAATATAAATATATTAAAGTTTATTATTATTATTAATTATTCATTTATTAATAAAATATAAAATATTTAAACTTTACTTAATGATCTCCTGTTAGTTTTATTTTATGAATGTTAATTTTATTATCTTTTACTTTTTTGTTATGTTAAATCTTAAATGTTAATTTAATGGTTTATATAAAAAGACATAATTATGTAAGTAAATGAACAAATGTATGTTTTTTTATATTTACATTATTTATATATTTAGTAATTATGGATTAAGTTTAAAGTTTTAATGTTGTAATTTATAAAAAAAATGATAACATTTTAATTCACTAGTCCAAAACTAAATCAATCGAACAAATTATATGTTTGATCTTTTTTTTTAAATGTTTAATTCATTTGGTTCTTAAATATAACGAATCAAACCATTCAATTCATCAATTTGCTCACTCTTATCTATGACATACAAATACCCTTTTATAATTTCAAAATGATTCATTCTCTTTGTCTCTTCATTAAATGTTGCATTGAAATATGATAAATTTTTATCATAAGTTAAGCGACTAATTAAATGCATCTGAATTATATAAATATAAGATAAAATGAGTAATTAAATGTGTCTTAATCAAATCTTAAATAAAAAAATAAAAAATAAATCTTAAATAAATTAAGTAAGTTTAGTATTTTTTAAATTAAGTTTACTATATTTAAGATGTGAAATTTTTTTATTTTAACCACATCGACAAAAGTAAATTACAAAATACAATTATCCTAAATCTAAACCTACTTAATTTCAAGTCGTCTTTATATTATATTATGGTGTGTCAGATATATAACATGCATCCAATAATTGACAAATGAGTATAAAAAAATATCATAAATTAGTTAAGTTTGATGTACTAAAAATTTTTTCTTTCATTATTGACTTTATAGGGAAAATTCAATGCAATAAAATTCCATGGAACATGATGAAAAATTATGCATGCTGCTCATGGTTTTTCCTATTTTTGAAGGACTTTGTTATTCTAATATTTAAATCAAGCGCTTGCTTTATCTCTTTTTGATTGCCAAAGCTACTTTAATTTTTTTTTTTTTAAAAGCATGTCGGTGATTTCATAATTAATCCATGCTCATGTAGCTTGTCAACGTCCAACAATCACCCATGTCATCAAAACAATCCCGTCCGTACGCGGCGGATCAATGCTCCTTTGGACCGTTCGCTTCCACAAGCTGTCCCACACTCCTCGAATTTCCCATTTTACCCTTCTCACCCGTGACACCATCGCTTTCACTGCACCACCACACCCTACCAAGTGAACTTCCCCACTCTCCCTCTCACTCTCTGAATCAGCACCCATGTCTCTCGCCGGAGCACTCGAACTTTTCGATCATTCGCCGTCCCTTTTATCTCTGTTTGACGAAGAGCCTGAGCTGTCATTCCCCTTTGATGTCTTTGAGCCAACTCCTGTCCTCTCTGGTTGATTTCTTTCACCTTTTGATCAGGCTTTTGATGCTGTTACGGATGTGACGCGCCTCTTGGAAACGCCGTTTTCGTCTCGTTATCGGAGGATCGGAGCTACAGATGAGTTGGAACTGTGTTCCGGGGCTTTACTTGATCGGATTTCTGGTTTGGAGCTCGGTACTGACCGATTTAAGCAATGGGATCGGAAGTACACGTGGAAGGCTGAGATAAAGAGTTCGGATAAGAGTGAAGCAAACCGGAAGTATCAATATACGGCTGAGATAAAGGGTTTGGAGGGGAGGAAGTACGAGTGGACGGCTGAGATTGAGAGTCCGGAGAAGAATGGGACTGATGGGAAGTACAAGTGGACAGCTGAGATGATCAAGGGAGGGAACGTGGGAAACGTTGAGAAGAAGAAACAATGCAAGGTTGAGATTCAAGGTACGCAGAAGAAGGAAGTGCCACTCAAGATTAAGGTGTTGGGATCCCAAGCGGTAGGTAAGGAGGAGACGAAAGGAGAGTGTTCGGTGCGTGTGGTGGAGATCGAAGAGCCTGCTGATCACGCGGCCATGCTTCTCAGACAAGTAGGTGTTCACTTTTCAAACTTCACGCCTCTCCGTTCGACTGTTTCTCGTCTTCTTGATCAAAGCCACACGTGCACCACACGTGAACATAGAGAAAACACCCACTTTGTCTGGGATTTTCACAACTCAAACATCATATTTTTGGAGGTTTTAATTTTTAAATAAGTAGACGATAATGCTATTGAAACTATATCAATAGCTGTCTTTTGCTGAAATTGAATGTATTTGTGAAACGTGAAAGGCTTTCGGAAGGAGAGCTGGAGCAGTGGCCAGATTAAGAGGGAAAAGGAAGGTATTATCACCGGACGAAGCGGCGCTGGTGATAGAGAGGACCTTCAGGGCGTATCTCATCCGTCGGTCAAAGGCTTTACGATCTTTGCGAGAGCTGGCCGTGGCAAAGGCTAAGTTGAAGGAAATCAGGGCATTGTTTAATAACTACTCTTACAGGCAGAACATTGCCCGCGATGCCGAGGAGCGCCAGCGCTTCTCTGAGCGTATTATCGCCCTTGTCCTTACTGTTGATGCTATTCAGGTAGTATCGTTCTGCTTTTGCTACGCAATACACGTTGAATTCTGTTCTGATTTTGTTGTTTCGTTTGCTTAAACATATGATCAAGAAAATGTTAACATGTCTATATAGTATTGTCATTCATAATATTGATTACATTTGGGTATTGGCATGGGATATACCTTTTAATTCAATTGACACTGTGGATTGATATTGTAGTCTTGGTAACAAGGCCGGACTTTTATTATAGTTATTGTCGAGGTCAACAGTCCTTTCTGTAATTTTGTTATTGAACTGTGCAGTGTAAGTTCAATTTTCTTAGTTTAGATAACAGTTTCCTGAACTCGATTTCTCTTGATATCTAGACTCTTGTTCTTGTTATGTAAAGGAATTTTCACCAACAGTCTCCTAGCTAAAAATTTGCACTAGTTCTTGTATTGATAGTACATTAATGTCCTACGTGTTGTATATTGAATTAAGATAAGAAAATTGAAGAGTTTTCTACTTTCAACTTGTTATACTTTGTTCTTTAAGATTCTGTTTTGGTTTCATGCTTCATACTTGTTCTATATTTAGGGTGCTGATCTTATGGTTCGAGGTGCAAGAAGGTCCTCGCTGGATGAGCTGGAAGCAATGCTAGATGCCGTCGACCCCCATCCTTCTGGTAAACTGGGTTTGTTAAAGTGGCAAGCAGTTTGATCTGCCTGAAATTGCAGGAGTGGCAGAGGGTTTTATATGCTTGATCAAGCAGAGAAGCGTGACAAGTGATGCCTGTGAAGTCTGTTTATGATCTTTGAAGTTTGCTTTTCTATCTGGTGAACAGTTTGCTGATCTAAATAGTCCTTGTGTTGTTGGTGTCAAGGATAAATGGCACTGGAACTTCCCAGTGATCTTTTATTAGTAGCATGGTAGCATCTGCAGTTCTGTTTTGTATATGGACTAGTCTATGAAACTTTCTTCTATAATCTATGTTATTTTGTGTGTTCCTCCCCCCTTATTCACCCCAATGGTGTTTTCTGTCGGAGAATAGTTGGAGAAGGTCGGAAGTGGAGCTGGAAGTCAAATACAAGGCCAAATATGAGGCAGAAAAGTATAAACAATGCCTTCAAGAGTCACTTGATTGTCTATGATTTGTGGATTGTGAAATGGTCAATCAATTAATACTTGCTGCGGGGAATTGATTTAGCAGACAGAATGCATATGGTGATGCTTGTCCTTGAATGTGTAGCCTGGCCATTCCTGGCTCTCACCAAGTGCTCCTCAGTCTGTGCGTAGCAGTTCCTTCACCCCAATTTTTTAAATTCTTGAAGTGGGGAAAGATGGATTCGACTTTAGACCAACACTGGGCCGAGACCCCAGGCCTGCTGCATGTCCACCCCCTGAGTGGGATGGGGGAACCATCGAGGCCAAGCCCAAGGTCCCAAGCCTTTAGTCTTCAGCCGTGTGCCACTGATTTAGCCAGGAACCAATATTTGACTAATGCCTAACATTTATCAACAATGGAACTATCCATGCTATTATTATTACTCTAATGGCCTTGTCCAGTCTTTCCCCGGCGTCGGAGGAGCCATCGTTTTTTCTTTGTTTTTTACCAGGCATCAAAGTTAAAATGACTGCAGAAGCTTTCACCAGAAAGGTAAAAACATAAAGGAGGAAAAAAAGGAGGGTGACACAGCGGGCCAGGCAGGAGCCTGCAGTCGTAGAATTTGGGCTCTACATACAATTACAGAGAGGTTAAAGCGTGTAAGAAAATGGTGAACGCATTTATCCTGCATTGGTCCATAGTCTATACACGGCAGCCGATGCGAATGCAACCTTACTGTAATTTCTGGACCCATTTTAGATTGTGTGAATTGAAAAGAAAATCGACTTGTATCTCCATTCCTTTTCCTGTCAGAGATTTTGAACAATCAAAAGCACCAGGCAATGGCATTACAAAGCCAGGAAGAAGCACATAAATCTAGCTACAATTGAGATCGATGGCGATTAACTGCGTTTACTTATTACCACTTAGGCAAAAGCTAGAACTGGAGGAGCATGTCGTGGTCCCATTTTTTACTTTTCTTGTGCTAAAATCCAGGAGTCGTGACACTAATAATTTTTTTGCTTCTTTAAATATAAACGTCGGTATGCTTCAAAGCTATTCTGAAGGCAACAACTTGTACTCAAGTGGAGACATGACAAAAGGCCAAATGCATATCCTGATACGTGGCAGAAACCCACAGCAGGGAGGATCAATAAATGCCAAACACTTGTCCTAGCATCAGGTGACCCAATTTTTCCTATCAACCTTCCAGTTTCAAAAAGGATATTTCTCTCATCCTCAACAGACCTTAAAAGAACTTAGTAAAAAAACATTTGGATTCCCTAGCTCTACCTGTTCACAGTTCATCTCATTCGATTATATTTTAACGAAATCAGCCATGAAGGTTGTAGATGTGAGAGAAAATACATGGAAAAACATTTTGGGGAAAGGGAAATAAATGCGAACCCCAAGCTATTCTATAGTGTCTCGTCTGTCCGTTTTGATACTGGAAATAGCTAAAAGAAACATGGATAGTGTTTTTTGGGCAATGAAACTGGCAAGAAGGGTCAATTGGAATTTTGAAGAAAACACATCAGGAAGGGAACATGCTGGACACCTAACTACCAAAAGATTAGGTTTGCCCCAGATGAAGCATTGAATGACCCTCACCACTCAGAATCCAAATAATCAATGTCTTCCTCCAAACCCATTATTTCTTGTAACTGTCCAAGTGCTTTTCTTTATAAAAGGACTAGCAATTTGGTATCTTACTCCCTTGTCTACCAGGCTCATTCTCATTCCCTCCCCCCACAACTTGCTCTCCTGTGCGATGAGAATTGGCATTATCTAGCGGTAGATCTTAAATGGAAGAGTCAGCAATTAAAAGCTTTCTTTCCAACCTTTTTAGAAAAGAGGGTGAATACAAAAGAAAAGCTTTGACACAACCGAAATGACCACAGAACCAAAAAGCCAAAAGTGTCTAAGCTGGCTGATACTATTACACTGTAAAAGCTAGAATTTTCCTGGAAAAATTATGAAAAGAAACCACTTTTGGTTCTGATTTTTCAATATACCCAATAATTAAAAGGGAGAGAATCAAGGTGAAAACTTGGTGTTCTCTTCTCTGTTTAAGCAGAACTGCCAAGGAGAGTGGTCTACACGCATCTCAAAGCAGCATAATTATAAACATATAAGTACAAAGATATCCCCTAACTAAAGTATATTATTAATCACTAAATTAATGTCACAAGTTCCAACCAAGATTGAAATGCAAAATCAGAATTAGACTAGTCAAGACTCAAAAAGGGTTTTCTTTTTCTCAAATGAAGAGAGCCATTGGGGGAAGGGAAAACAGTAAATAATTGTATGGACATTGGCTTATTGGCCTTCCAATTTTGTCCCTATCCTGTTCATGGAAAACGAAAAGCGAAGGAAGAAAAGAAACAGAAAGAGACACTTCTGGGATTTCCAATTGCAATCACTCCATCAAGATTGGTCATCAATCATTCAATTATATGGAAATTGATTAACTTTCATTCTCCAATTCAAGCTCAGATACTCAAACAGGATTTTGTACAGTGCTAAAATAAAATTGTAAAGCATATATACAGATAATTGGGAATATAAATATTATATATAACCCCATAGAAGAAAAAGAGGGGATAATACAATAATACAGCACTTTCTGTCAGTATTACTCACTCTAACTATGTAAAAAGGGGAAAATTTTGAGGATGAATAATTTGCAATGGGAGAGGAGAGTGTGTACATAAACAAAATTGGGAGATGTTTTCATCCCTAAATTGTCTGGAATGAGAACATAAAATACCAACAATGCCCCAAACTCCCTTACCTCTCTCTCTCTCTCTTCCCTAGGACAACCAATTCAATACAGTGGAGCCCGGTGTGGAGTTTTCTTTCTCCGGTTTATCAAACTTCCCGAAACTTCGGACGCTGGAGGACATGTCGGACGACATACAGTCAAGCTACTCCTCTTCTTTTTCACAATCTCCGTCGTGGCAGTGCAAGCAACTGCCCTGCACCACACTTCACCGTATCCACCAGACCCGGAAGACGTCTTGGTCGAACCAGACGGCTCAAGGATGGAGTCAGGTGTCACCAGACCATCATCCAGACCCGCCTCCGGTAAAGGCAAAAAATTGCACTCAAACAGGAACTTGGAAAGCCCATCTTCTGTTCTTAACAGATAATTGATCTGCTATACATGGTGAAATGATTGAGAAATAGTGAGGAAGCAGACGTGCAAAAGTGGACAAGAAAAGAGTGGGAGATGGTGGTTATGGAGTTATGGGAATAATAAGGACAAAAAAAAAAAAAAGAAGGCACCTTGCAGGAGAGAGAGCAAAAGAGATAAGGGTCTTGCAGGCTTCTGTCGCAGGTGCTGCAGAAGTTACCGGAGCCTCTGAACTGCCTTGTCTGTGGCCTTTGGTTTATAAAAATCACTTTTGCACTGTTTGTTATGTATGACTAATGAGAGAGAGAGAGAGAGGGAGAGAGAGTGAGTATCATTGAAGAATAACAAAATAGTTTGCAGAGAACGGAGTATGGGGGACTCCTTTCAGAATTCAGACAATGCTTTTCTGAAAATCTGAGCTCTTTTTATTGAACAGTGTTATATTATCTGGTGGTTAAATGGACAGTAGATAATTGAAACAAGCCATAAAAAATTACTTTACATAATTTGAATTTCAAGCAAGGACATTGTTTGTCGTTTGGAAGAAATGCACACAGTTCATAAATATCCAAGGTTAATTAAATTAGCCCAAAAAAGTGTTTTTCCAAAGAAAAGTACAGGAAATTAATTCAAACATGCTTTTCAAATGTCTCTTCTTTTCCTCCAAAGTTGTTTGTTTCAAGTTGAATCAGGGAGCAAGAATTATGACTTACTTGGACAAAAGAACAGTCCATTAGTTTTGTTGCATCATCCAACCTTATAACATCGTGATAGACATACCTTCGTATCTGAAACATGACAAAGAAAGTTAAAACTTGAAATCATGCATCATCAAGAATTGGAAAGAAAAAGTAACGGATTTTGAGACACTGATAAGGTGAATTTTGAAAGGGGTGGGGGGAACCTGTAAGAGCCTGTGAGAGCTGTGAGGAGACAAGCAGTGAGGGCATATACTGATGCAACAGTCCAAGCAATAGATATTCTTCTCGTTTTTCTTGGCGTCTTCATGAATTATACAAGCATTGAAGAATTTCTCAGTAAGAAGAACTTGAAGCCAACGAGGTAGATGTGAAGAAAACAACTGGAAACCAACATGTAAAAGACAACGTAATTCAATTAGCTTTCACAGGTAACAAGAGAGAGAGAAAGCAAAGAAGAAAAAGTTTAAAATGAGAAAAAGGAAACACTTACCATGGTTTTCTTGTTTGAATTCTGAAGAGAGGGATTGGTCAGGACTTATGAGGATAGTGGTGGACTAACCATTATTGCAGAGAGAGGAGAGGAGATGAGAGTGCAAGAAAAGAGAAACGGCGCCTGGCGACTGCTACTGGGGCTGGTGTTACTGTTACCAATGAAAAAACAGGAGAGAGACTAAGAGAGAAAGAAGGGAAAGAGAATGAGAGGTTGGCCTCATTTAAAGAGGTGCTCTGTCTTTCTTGTGTATTTGTACGTCATTGTAGTCTACTCTAGTGTAAGGCAGGATTACAAAGAAATGGATATTTTAATTACAGGGCTTGGAAAACGGGGAGGCCAGGACTAAAATGCAAAGGGTTGGAAATTAAAAGGAAAGAAAGTAATAGAATAGTGATGAAAAACTCAACCCAAAGATCAAAACTTTCTTCTTCTATTGCTGTTTACTAAGAGCCCATGTCCCGAAAACCCTAAAACCCTAACCATTTGGTTCTTTGTGAATGGTTTTGGGTTACTGCCATTCTCTCTCTCTGTCTCTCCCCCCTGTGCTATGTGCAAAATGACAAGACCAGAAACAGTGACTTTTCTCAGTTCTCGGTGGAAAACGGTAAAAGAAAAGTGGCAAGTGGCATTAGGGATTAGGAAGTGACCAATTTTTTTTTATGGAATTACAGTTCTATACATGAATCTTTTTCAGGATTATCTCCAAAATCCTGCTCATGCTCAGCTGTTGCACAGCTTTACTATGTGGATGAATACAGTAGTCTTGGATAACTCCATGGCTTCTACATCATCACCATGATCCCATTCAATTTCCTGGTCTTTGCTCAATTATTGAAGGATGCTTATACAATGGAATGATGCCAACTAGCTTGAAATTTTTTGTGGTCAAATATAAGGTCTACACATGCACCATTCCTATTGAATATATGTTGAGATAGGAGGGAAGTTAGGCTCAATTGGGTATTCTGATTCCCATAGACTACAAGAAATCAGCCGAAATTCACTGTTTTGAATACTGCCCACAAATCTAAAAAAGAGAACATCACTATTTCACCAACATTAATAACTACATTTCCCACACTTTAATCCTGGAATTAGCTCAAAGGAATAGTACTAATGACAATGATTATGATGGCAAAGATCATAAAGAAAGAATTTATGTCTGAGTCACATGCGTCGAATCCAGCAATCCATAGTGGTGGTTTACTGGTTTTCATTCCATAAATCACTCTTAATGGGTAACATAGACCCAAACACCCCCCCCCCCCCCCCCCCCCCCCTTCCAAGTACTTGCAATAAATAAGATTCACGAGGTAGCTGTCATTATTAACAAGAGTGGGGGTGTTTCAAGTAATTTCACGGCACCAGAAAAGAAAGTAAGCCAGAGTAAAACATTGCAGACAAAGAGGGGTTTGGAGATGGCACCAAAACCGTACGCATTACCAACAGCAGCAGCAGCAGCACTGAACAAAGCAGCGCCAACCCCAAAGCCAAGCCCACACCCACCCCTTATCATCAGCCATCGACAGGAATCATGTCCAAAGGTTACTTCTCCAGATCGTTTTTACCGCGTGAATTTACTAAAGCATGCTCTATATTTTTGTTTGCCAGGCTAATTAGCTTACATTGGTACGGTAGTAGCCTCTGAGGTTTTGAGCTAATGTTCTTGAACACTATTATTCACGCGTGTTCGACCTCATCTTCCTTCTATCACTTCTTTATACCTAATCAAATAAAGAATCATAACATTCTCACCAAACCCATATTATTTTCTTCAGTACTTGTTGGCTAAAACTTACAAAGGACTTGATAAAAGCAGTATTTTTTCTGGGCATGTTTCACCTTTCCCTTGGATTCAGCATGTTAATGTGTTTCTTCTACATACCACGTTTAATTTCTGCCACTGCAAAAAAGCTGGAAGAGTCTTTTCTTTTAATGGTGAAATCAAAAGAGATCCTGTTGATTGAAAGTAATGAATATCTTCAACTAAAAAAGGTGTACCAAAGATGACTAGGCTAAAAATCAGCTAAGGATTGCTAACAGGCTACTTTTTCTTTGAATCTGTTAGTAAGCTAGCTTTAAACTTTTGTATGAGCTATGGCTTTGCCAGTTGCCAGCCTACCTTTGTACAGTTCAAAGCTTCCTTGGCTAACATCGATAACATTAACAAGCCACTCAATCACTGACCCATCATTTATAAATTGACAAAGTAAAATATGCCCTCATTTTACCAGCTTAATTTTTGGTAATAGCCTAAAAGAAAACAGCACAGGAGAGAAAAAGTAGTGAAGTTCTGCTTAATTTGAAGTAGTTAAAGAAAAGTACGTATAGCAAAAGTTATGACGTTAGACCAAGGCTATAGTAGCTCAGTTATAGGCTAAAAGTTAAAAGGCTGGCTTCACCGTTTGACATCTACAAATCAAGGGAAAGAGGTAAGAGGAAGCAAAATATTCGATGACAAGGACTCGCAAAGTTCAAGATATTAGAAAGACAAGTCTGAAGTTTTTCCGTGTGTCTGAAAGTTTGGGGATTTACAGTAAAAATTCACACATAAAAAGTGAAAAAAAAAAAAAAAGGGGAAGAAAAAATTGGTTTGTATTTGAACAAGGTTTCCAGAGGAAAATTGCACGGGGGGGGCATCGGTCCACCCAGGCAAAACAAGAAAGTAAGAATTAAATGAGAAAGCATTGGACATCAATAGAGACAAAACGTGAAAGCTAACACGATAGCGAAGTTTCACCATCAAGTATGATTATGTGAATGCTCCTCAGCTTCAGGATTTAACTTACTTTCTCTCGGTGATCGATGAATAACAAAACAAACAAAAATAAAAAATCAACTCCCCAATCCCTTCATGTGTTTCATGTTATCTTAAAACATTCAGAACTCTTCGCGTGTCACCTTTTGGACAAACTCATATACTACAAATAAACAATGGAAACCTCCACACACCCTTCTCAGGAAAACGAAAATCCTGATTGGGGCTGGAAAAATCGTTAAACAAAGGGGAAACATGAATTTTGAGTTGAAATGTGCAAACGGTTATTTTAGTTTGTTTGTTTTTGGATATTTAATAATTGAACTCACCAAATTCATATTTAAAAATAATCGAAACTAAATTGAATTATACAAATAACTAAATTAACCGAAATTGAATTAATTTAATTAGTTTGATTTGATTTTCAAACACCGAACTTGTTAATTTTTTTTTGTTTGAATATATTTATTTATGCTATATTTTTTTAATAAATTAATACTACAAAAATATTAAAAATAAAAAAAAAATTATAATAAATAAGATGGATACTCATATAATTAAAGAGAAAGTAAATAGGAGAAAAGATTAGGTTTAAGATTTATTTTTCATGCAAAATCCTCATAATAATCTTACTTAAGTTCGATTAGTTCAATTAAAAATTTTTTTAACCGAAATCGAATCGAATTAATTTTTTATAGCTAAACTATCCAAAGAACTGAACTAATTGAACAGAAAAATTCAAACTCATTTCGGTTCATTTGGAGTGTTTAGTTTGGTTTACATTTGCTCACCCTTAGTTCCAGAATTAGCACACTAAGTATTGAAGGTGACAAATGCAAGGTGGAAAAGTCCAAAACCCCTGAAAGTATTTTTCGGATCAGTCGGTCATCAGTTAGCTAATTAAGAGAACAGACTTGCTCAAACAATATGTTTAAAAGGCACACGCTAGATATAGGGAAACAGCTCCAATCAATAAAGAAGGATATCAAGATCTTTGACTTGGAAAATTAGAACCTAAAGAATATCTTATTGTAGAAAATTTTCGAAAGAATGTAGTGATCAAAAGTTGGTTTAATTCCCGAGCGTTGATGTGGTTTTCTCATACTGTTCTAATAAACTACTTCCAAGGTCAATAAGTCCTTGGACCATACCAAACTTTCGAGATCGACGTTCTCCGGAAGCTCCATAATCTTCTCCTGTTTTCGTTGTTTCCTCTTGAACTTCCTCGGTTCGGCCTTCAATCTGCTCGCAACGACTTTCTTTTCTGCATGGTACAGTGCCCGTGACATCTCCGCGAAGTTGTAAAGAGTCTTGTTCTCACCAGGCGGGACGATAACGGGATGGGATTCTGCTTCCATGATTACCTCGTTCGCAACGACTTTCTTTTCTGCACTGTACAGTGTCCGTGACATCTCCGCGAAGTCGTAAAGGGCCTTGTTCTCACCTGGCGGAACGATAATGGGATGGGATTCTGCTTCCATAATTACCTCTTTCACGGTGTGGTTTATTGATCCTGAACAGCTCTCGTTTGTGACCATCAGAATGTTTGCGTTGCGGGAGCCCGATTGGGTCTCACTTTCAGTTCCTTGTTCAGCGACGAAGCTGCTTGTTATCTCCTTTCAGGGATTTAAAGAGTTTATCCATGTCTAAGCATACTAGGAGAATGAACCTTATCTTCCGTGGAAAGGAAGGAAAATTAGCTTCCAGCAGGGCGCGGGGGTGGAGATAATGGCCTCGGATATTTGTTATAATTGTATAGAACGGCAGTAGCTTTGGGCAAACGGGCCTGCCCAATTTTCAACTCAAGGTTGTCGCCTCGTGGGTTAATATTATAGGCTGTACAAGTCCAAGTTGCTTCGAGGTGCCCCAATCCAAGTTGGAAATATTCTTCCCGCTAACCCAGACCAACTGGTCCGTAAATCAGAAAAGGCCAGCGATTTGGGTTTCAATAAGCCTAGAACATTGAGTTACAAATTGGGGCCATAGATAATGAAAAACCCAAACCAAATAGCCCACAACATACATTTCGGGAATTAATACAAAATCGACAGATGATTTTGGCAGATATGCTCTTAAATTTCATGATACTTCTACTCTTTTTCTCAACACGAACACTTATGTCATCCACTTATAAGAAAAGGGAAAAGAAACCTTATCTCAAAATGTTTCCTTTAGAGGGCATGTTCTTTTAGTTTGCATCAAAACTTTAGGATTAAGATATGGTCTTTTGACAAAATAATATAGTACTCCGACTATCTAGCTGGCAGGTTGGTGCCCAAACAATTAGAGGGACACCATGATTACTTCGACAAGATTAACGAAATCTCTGTCACATGTGGTAGATTATGATGAATCGCGATAAATCATTCCCTTACTGTCTGTTACAGCTCTTTTAAGTTCAAAGCATGCTGATTGCTGAAGCTTAGCAGAGAAAATTCTAACGTTGCAACTGCTACTTCGAGTTCAATACAATTGTATACGAAATCGAATAAACTCAAACCCTGCATAACTTCAAGATAAAGCATCAGAGATTTTGTATGTTTAGTTCAATAAAAGAATTCCAACTTTCCATGTTGATTCAATGAAGAAAATCAAATATAATGAAATATTTTCTTCTATGTATTAACTGTGCAAGTTTTTGAGAAGTTTAGATTCCATTTTAAAGCTTCAGCAATTTCATGACGGTTGCCCGATACCAAATTCATATGACTTTAGTTGGTTAATGAAGGGAAAAGTTCTGCCGTGGCCTGAAGGTGCATGCCAGTGCTTTGCCGTTACCAACAATCCAATCACGGAAAATTAGTCCCCATGGTCCCCCTTGTTTCATGGTTTTGGCCAGGCTTTAGCATTTGTCTTTACTTTAAACTGTCAAGAAACCTTCAGCAAATCCATCTATTGGCTACAGCTGATTCAGACAGCACTCAAGTCTGAATCCCGTGTTTAATGGGAACAAGGTTGATCTTAATTTGTATATTGTTTGTAGACAAGTGAAAGTCTATAAGTTGAGAATATAGTCATTAATTAACTATCTTTATTGCAATAAACAAAGTTGACTGGAAAACAAAAGTCTTCTTAAGATGCCAATAGAAAGGGATTTAGCTGTGCCTTGCTGCTAATCAAGATGCTGTCGTCCTCTTTTCACTGTTATTTTCTCTATGGACTTAAGAGTAATTCAACCAATGGGCTCACTCTTTGACTTCATGCGACAAACCCTAACCTACTTCCCAATCATGGCGCAAATTTTCCACCAAACATATATTCTTTTCTTTCCAGTCAACCGTTTACTTTAAGGAAATCCCAACCCAACTTCTAAAAGGCTTTTCTGGATGTTTCTTGCTAGAGTTACACAGCAAGTACCAACTATCGGGAGATTCTCTTGCACCATGTCTGCACTAATAGAAAGAGTTGTTCAAACTTGATTGTTTTTCCTTTTCTCACATTGTGTAAAGTCTAAGCCACTGGTTAAACTGTGTACCCAATGTACATGAGTCTCATCTTGAGCTTGCATTTGCATTGGGTTGATCTCTTCATATTTAATTTCCAGTTCTTTGATTGTCCCTGGAACGAAATGCACACCATTTAAAACAATCTTCTGGGTATGATTTGGGTCATTGATATTAGTTTGTGAAGATCGTTAAAGATCCATCCCGGGACCTCAGCCTGAAATGAGGCGAGCCACTACAAAGTGTCGGTTAAAAGCATCACAAGGACTTTCAAAAGGTTCATAAAGGCTAAAGCTAGCATGATAACCCTCCCAAAATAAGCATGCACAATGTCGGAAGCTTGAAAGACATGTAAAGCCACTTTGAAGCAATGATTGCAGCTCATCAACAAGAAAAAAAATCCTTTGTTTTCATTTGATGTACTACTGCAATGTCTCTTTCCATAACTTTGTATTATGAATTCAATTTTATATATCAACTAAAAATTTTAAACATTGTACTATAAATTATAAACTTTAAAACGTACTATAAAAAATTTAAGAGATTACTGATAAAAAATTATGAAACGAATATCAATTAAGACATCAAATAAGATAAATGATTTCTATTTCATTAACAAAGCATCGATAATTATCAAATAATTAAATCTTTAACTTTAAAAACTCTAAATTTTAAATTTTATATTTTATTATAAAAAATTTAGAAAATTTCCAAACATAAAATTATAAAAAAAAAAAAAAACACGTCAAGCAAGATAGATGATTTCAACATTTACTGGACCCATGGAACCAGATACCATTAGGCATTTGCAAAGAGAAAAACACTTTTTGTATTGCTTTTGATCATATCCAAAGTAGCAGAAAAATGATTTTGTCTGGTAACTCTCTAAATTAATGCGTAGTTGCAAAGCTGGATAAGCATTGAATTTTGGGGTCGAGGAAGAGAGAGAGTATAGTTAGTGTTGGGTGCTTGTGTTTTGATGACATGTTGATGTAACGACAACTGTCCTAAACCAGGGGCCATATCATCAATGGAGTTCGGTCTTCTTCCCATTTTCATATTCATATATATATATATATATATTTGACTGCAAAATTAAGCAAAAAGTTGAACTAAAGATTTCTCAAAGTACATGAATTGCCTACTCTTTTGTTAAACAATCAATGACAAATTGATAATTTACCTACCACTAGGAGACCTGCTCCCACCCTAAAAGGCTTAACTAACTCATATGTGATTTGATAAATAAAGCTCATTAATCTTCTTTTTTTAAAAAAAAAAAATTTTCTAACTGTTGTTGGTAGTGATTGAAACTTGTACTCATTAATTTTGGAGCAATTAGCTAGATTCCTACAAGTGAATTGGAGCTATCAAACCCTTGAGAAGAAAACAACAAATCAAATTGTTTGTTGCTACATGCAATTACACTAATAGAGGAGTTACCCCTCACCATTTTTTTCATTTTGGTTGTATTTGTAATTTATTTGCTTTTCTTTTTAATTTAGAGGCTTTGTTGTGTACAAATTAATATAAAATACTTATTTTTATCATATCTAGTTGAATAATTATTCAATTATAAATTATTACTAATGGTTAAGATGATGAACATAAAATCTTACATATGAACAATTGAATTGAGTATTTAGTTCAATAATAATCATATCATACGTATTTTTTATTTTTAAAAGAATTCAAGATAATGATTTTATGGAAGATCCATTACCAATGAACTAATATAAGGTGAGAAGCATCTGCTTAATTTTTTCAAAAATTAATCCAATGATTCAACTTTATGATTATGTTATGAGATCATTGTGCTCTTCTTCTTTTTTTTTTCTAAAATGAAAAAGACTTATTGAAATGTGCAATTTTTGTTTCTATAAACTCAAAACCTCTCTCTTTTATCAATTGTGGAATTTTGTTACGTTTTTTCTATACGAATTTATAACACTCTCATTTCAAATTAAGTCACTTTACTTAGTCCACTAATTGAAGCTTTTAACATGATATCGAAATCATATTTAGATTAATTCTGATATCATTTTATCACAAAATCATTATACTCTTCTCCCCAGATTAATCTATTATAAAGTAATAATAATAATAATAATAATGTACGTCACACACTTTTGTAAGATCAAGATTTCTCCCTTACCTGTCTGTTTGATATGAGATGTGGTAACAGTTAAACTTCTTTGAGTCGACCTTCCAATCCCAAGCCGAAGAGAGAAAGATCAGAGAGGGGAGATGAGCAAAAAGTCAGACAGACAAAGAAACCAGATCGATCCGTCACGTAGAAAAAGACATACTCCCGTGTCATCCTAGCCTTGCTCCTTCTTACCGTTACCCGCAATTCCTAAAAGCAAAAAAAGTCAGCAGAACTGGGGCTTAAAAATCATTAAAAAAAAAAAAAAAAAAGAGAACTAAAAACGAAAAGAGGAAAGAAAAACAGGGTGAAAACGAGGAGGAAAAGTCCAGCAAGCCAAACGCACATACCTTCCTTCCAAGGCATCCAAAGCACAACACCAAAAGCAAAGCAGCACTCCACCTCTGTCCTCAGCAAAAACAAACAATTCTTTCCCTACCAGAGAGCACAACAGAACAGAGAGACAAACGGAAAACAAGGAACAAAACCTTTCCCTTTTTCCATTTCTATTGCGGAAATGGATGGCTATCCAGCTCCAACAACGCCGAAAACCCCACAAATCTCAGAAATGTTTCAAAAATTCGCCTTGGCTTTCAAGACCAAAACTATCGAGTTCTTCGCCGACGATGACGATAACAACAAGAACCCTTCCGACTCCGACGGATTTTCCCTCCTCGACTCCAACGAAGACTTCATCACCAACCAAAAGGTCGTCGTCATCAAGCCCGACCCACCTCCGAATTCCTCTTCCTCGATCAGTAACAGTTTCCCGAAGAGAACCATCGACGCCCAGATAGCCGACTCTTTGATTTCTTCTGTTTTTGCTGCAGTTTCTTCGTTTGAGGCTTCCTATCTTCAGTTACAAACTTCGCACGTTCCGTTCGTGGAGGAAAGTGTGAAAGCAGCTGATAGAGCTTTGGTTTCTCATCTCCGAAGGTTGTCTGATTTGAAGTACTTTTATAGGGAAATTCGAAAGAATCCCAATTTTGAAGCTGGGTTATCTCTTGGGTCTTGCTTGGAAGCTCAAGTGCAAGAGAATCAAAGCAAGTTGAGAGCTTTGGAAACGATCTCAAACCGGTTACAAGAAGAGATTGATGAAAAAGACAATGAAGTTTCATCTTTGAGGAAGAGATTAGCTGAGATTCAATGGGCTAACACGAAATTATCCAAAAAATTGTCTGGTAATTTGAATTCAGCTTGTGATGTTCTATTAACTGTTAGGGTTTTTTATGCTGTTTTGCATGATGCTTGCAGAGCAACCCATAAGTTTAGTAAGATTTTGATTGGTTTGATGAGAAAAGCTGGGTGGGATCTTCATTTGGTGGCGGATTCGGTTTATCCTGATATTGATTATGCTAAGGACGGACACAATAGATTTGCTTTTTTGTCATATGTTTGTTTGGGGATGTTTCGGGGTTTTGATTTGGAAGGGTTTGGTTTGAACGAAAATGAACCTCTGTGTAATGGCAATAATGCTACTTGTTCATTGAAGCAATTGCTCGAGCATGTATCTAGCAATCCCATGGAGTTGCTGAGTAGGAACCAAAACTGTGAATACTCAAGATTTTGTGAGAAGAAGTATCAAGATCTTATTCATCCCACCATGGAGTCATCGATTTTTAGCAATTTGGATCAAAATGAAGCTGTGCTGAGTTCATGGAGGTCATTGAGCATATTCTATGAGTCATTTGTTAACATGGCTAGTTCCATATGGACACTTCATAAGCTGGCCTTTTCGTTTGATCCTGTGGTTGAGATATTTCAGGTTGAAAGAGGAGTTGATTTCTCAATTATATACATGGAAGATGTCACCAAGAGATGTAACTTGCCAGGTGAAACTAGGGTGAAAGTGGGGTTCACAGTGGTTCCTGGATTTAAAATCGGAAGGACTGTGATTCAGTCTCAGGTCTATTTAAGTGGGTTGAAATGTACAGGGTAGTTGCTTAAATATTGCACCATGTAGAGAACTAAGTTATAATAATACTTCTCTTGGTAAAAGGGAGTTTGGAGCAAAGGTTTTTTTGGTTGGAATCTTTGGCTGCAATCTGTGATTGGCTGGGAGTGTAGATAAACTATAATGACATTATGACACCGGAATCCTAAAGATCAAAGTTGCAATTTTATTGGCTGCCTTGATTTATTGTCCTTGAGAAGATAGATACCTATCATGTAAACACCTAAAGAAATGCTAACTCTGTTTCCGCATTTTGCACTGGGCTCTCTCGGGAGTGACTGTGGACTGTGGTATGGCAGCTTCTTGGCTATCTTCTGATACTTAACTACATCTCCAGGTTGCAAATTTCTTTTCTTACAATTCTCTTGTGAGTCCAATGTAGAAATGACTGTAAAGCGTTCTCTCCCCCTTCTTTTCTTTTCCTTTAAGCTTTGTGAGATCTTCTGACGCAAGAAAAATACTACCACAAATGTGTATCCACATAGTTGTTACTTATACAGTTTGACTTTGTATTATTCCATCTTTTAAGTTGTGTCTTTGATTAAAGCAAATATGTTGAGCAAACCTCTGTTGCTATTTTAATGTGGTTGAGTTTTTAATGGCTTTAGGTTGGCATGGATTACCCACTTAGATCATATCTTCTGGGTGGTTATACAGACTCTTTCATTGCTTTCTTGAGTCAGTTGAATCTGGAGCCGTCATCCATGCATTTATTCATATTGATGGATAACATTTTTGCCCTAGGCATTTTTTTTTGTTTCATTTTCTACCCTTCTTCAATGCATGCTATGTGAGTGTTCTGTGGACATCTTATACTCTAAACTCCCTTGCATTTTAAAAAGCAATGTGGTGAAAAACCAGCTAAGAGAACTATTGTTCGGCAATCAACATGGCATGATTCTTCATTTCTTGTCTCAGTTATTTACCTTTCTTTGATCTGATGTGATGTCTCAGACAAAATAATCTTCTTATGTTCTTTTAATGTTATATTATCCAGGTAGACTTATAATCTGAGCACTTGTTCTCTAAAAGAAATGTGTTTGAACTTCAAATTTGCAATAAAATAATGTTGTTGTGTTTCTCTAATTTACTATTTTATCTATGGTGCTAAGTCTTTGGATTTACAGTGGAAAGAATACCAATATCAGTTGCCCCAATTCATACAAGTAACTCTGGGTTTGCTGATATTTCCTTGCCTATTCAGTGTGCAACTGTTGGTTTTACTCTCTGCAAATAGTTTGTATCTACCAATTGCTTCTTACTCTTTCTCTCTTCACATACACCTGCCTAAGAATGGGGCCAATCCCTTCAAATGACAAAATGAGTCATTGCGAAATTTCCCGATGAATGTGCCTACCATATTCACCCTTTTTTTCCCCTTAATTTAGCTGAAAGTTGCAACTACATGAGTGTGACTGTGAGTCCTTATTTGTTTTCAGTTCACCGGTCTGGAACTCTGGATCACTTCACCAACCACTTAATCTGAAGTTTGAAAGCAATGAACTGTAAAGTGTTATTTGTTGCATACCTTTTGATTTATACTTTTGAAGTATACCCTGCTCATTAGCGTTTCCGTTTTCTCCACAAGTTTCTTGCACGTCATGATTTAATGCTTTTTGTCCTGATCTCATTGTTGGATTCCTTTGGCCTCCCAAGTCCTTTCGTTCTGCTTATGATATCTTAGCTACTTCGCTCAAACTGAGATCCTGTCCAGTGCTTTTGTCTTGGTATTGTTGTACCTGCATGGCTTTGTGTTTCGACTGTCTATTATTGCTCTCTTTGACCATGGTGTCATTCCAAGTTCCTCCCTCTCAGCAAAAACCTCATTTTGCTAGGATGACACAATGTTCTGTTACTTGAATCATTGATGATTGATTCTAATCATATGGTAGGAAGCCCCATCTGTATGTTTTGATTTATGGTCCTTTTGATATACCTTTTATAACCATGCTGTCAGATGAGATAGAACTCCAGTGGACCATAATTCACTTAAATATTTGAGTACTCTTTGTTTTGACTTATCATGGAAGATAATCCCAGTTTAGGATTCTCAATGTCATTTGCCTTTATTATTTTGTCTGGTTGTGTCGTGTCTGTGCATCTTGGTTACCAACAAGCATTAAACAATAATTCCCATTTTCCTCCATTGTTCAGATCTTTACCCATGATGATCAGTGACGACTCTTGGTCTTTTAGGCCCCAGCCCTACGAGAGTTATGTTTACTTTTTGGGTCAAGTGCAAGAAGTCCAAACTTATAATGATTTTCTTGTGGCCCAAAAATCTCTTTGGAATAGAAATGCTAATGTTCAGCAAACTAAACAATAGCCCAATGTAGTTTCTTACCTAAATTTAGTATAATAAAAAGTGGGTTGTTTGGTGAAATTTGTCTTTGTTATTATTCTGTAGTTTAATATTGAATTTTAACATTATATTGACTTGTAATACACTGATAACTTTGAACTTAATCCTAAAGAAGGACAATGTAGTTTACTTACTTGGTAGCAAGTGTCATTAATCCAGCAACCATTGCATTAATAAAAAGGGGGTCGTTTCCTTTCTCATTTTTATTCTTTTGTTTGGTTGGTTTGTATTCCCCAAAATCTTGGTTTAACCATTCCCCATCTCCCCATGTTAATTACTCTATTCCATACTATGGAATAGAGTCAAAAATTTATTGGACAAAAATGTCCCTATTTATTGAAAATAATTACAATTTACAAATAGAAAATGAAAATAAAGAAAAAGTAAAAAGAAATTAAAATAAAAAATTATATTAATAATTTGATAATAAAATTTTTAATGAAAATTGAAATTAAAAGATTAAAAAATGAAAATACAAATACAGAAATAATAAAAAGAAATTGAAATAAAAAATTATATTAATAATTTAATAATAAATTATTAATATTTTAAAATTTTGATGAAAATAAAATTAAAATATTAAAAAAGGAAAAATATTATTAAATTATAATAATGAATAATTTTGTCTAGTTTATTAAATTATAATAAAGGGTAATATTTTCATTTTATTATTTATTACTTAACTATTCCAAAACTATTGCTGCCAACCAAATATTAGAATGAGTTATAATAACAATTTCTACCCTATTCCATTCCATGAATCAAACTATATAATAACTATTCTATTCTATTCTATTCATTCCTTATTATATTTCTATAGAATAATTATTTTATTCTATTCCATTATGTGAATCAAATATACCGTAGGTCTCGTGTCTATTAGTTTGCAGTTAAACTTGACGCGACATTCTTGTAATCTTACCATCAATCAATTTACGATAATTCATTTTTTTAAAAATGCAATGCATCTTGCTTCGGCTTCATGGAACTATCAATATATATTTTTATTTCTCATTTTCACTTGTCTTCGTCTAAATGTTGTCATCAAATTATTAATTAAAAAGGCACATAATTTCTTGTTGAAATTGGCATATATAAATTATGACTAGGAAACTTTGAACACCCTTTTCAATGGTGCACCACATTTTTCTTTCTCGGGTACAATGATTTCTTTGTCCTTCATGGCCATAGTCTTCTGAGGTTAACTTAACAGTCAAAAAGATAATGTACTCCCGGAAAGTACTAAAATAAGCTTATCATGATCATATATTTGAAATCAATGAGGAAGCATGCTGTAGACGCTCGGCCTCAATCTGATAGAAACGGAGACAAAGGGAAATGGAATACTATCAAATAAACAAAGGCATAGCAAACTACCTAGGCTTTTTTTTTTGTTTGTTTTCTAAGGCATTAAGTTTTTATTAGATATTTAAGAAGGGGAGTGATACAGCTCTTGCTTTTTGCTAATCCATCGGTCATAAAATTTGTCTCTCTAAGAATACGAATACTTGATGTATTTGGTTGTAAATTTATATGTCAGATATATGATGAAAATATCGAGATACAAAAGAAAAACGAAACCTATAGCAAATAAAAAGTGAAAATTTTAATTTTAAGATGCTAAATGCTTCCACCCAAAAGAAACCTAGCATTGCACATCCTCTTTTGAATAATCTGCTTTTTTCTTCTTTTATTTTGAGGAATTAATCAAACGAAATCTTATTTGCTAACTTTAGTTAGCAGTTATTTTGTATATAAGAAAATAAAAAATTAAAAATATCATTTACATGAAATCTTATATGCTAGAGTTATATCATATCTATGACAACAATGACAATGCCTCTCGCATGTTATGATTTTTTCAAAGAACTATATATCTCAGGCCATAACTTCATACAATTCTCATCCTTGCTCTAACTCTGATTTGATTAATGCATTACGTAGTTTAATTACTTATCAATGGGAGATTAAGATTTGCCAGGTAATAGATTAGCAGATTTCATAGCTAATAGGAGCTTTGACTTAGGGGAAGTCTTTTCGGTTTTTCATTCTCCATCTGTTGGAGCTAGAGAAATTCTTATGTACGACGTGTTGGGGATCTGCTTTCATCGAATGATTTGAATATAAATTTTTATTCTCCTAAAAAAAACTATATATATTTTATGAACACTTTTTTAATAGTATTTAGAGAATTAAATAGATGCATTTAATACAATAATTCAAATAAATTAATTATCATAAATTGAAATAAAATATTTAGCTTAGAAGTTATTTGTAATGAATAAAACTTGAGTAAATTGAAGTTTCGTTAACTTTGTTTAGATCTTAGAGTTATACACACTACAATTTACTTTTACATGTTGAAGTAAAAATTAAAATGTGTTTCACTTACAAAACAAAAATATTATAGAAAATTGAAAATTAAACATTCAACTTTAATGAAATAAATAATAAAAAACACGATTTACCTCTACATGCAACCTTTATATTTAAATTAGAGTTATACTTTCTAATATAGTACAAACCCTCTTGTACCAGTTCAAAAATTTGAACTGTGAGACTTGTTTTTTCTCAGCAAATATTGTGAGGCATTTAAAATCATTTTATTAATACAATGGAGTTGTTTGAGCCAAAAAAATATTAATTAGCATCAACAATCCATGTTGAGTTCCATTCTATAATTTATTTATATGCTTTTTTATGTTGTTATAGTTTTTTTTATTTTTTTAGGGTGGTAAAATAGGAAGTTACAGATAATGAATTTATATGTGTATATGTGCGTGTGCGCATGTGTGTTTGCATTTATTTATGTTTATGTACGATTATTTTGTCTAAGGAAAAGAATTGCACTAGAAAAAGAAAGAAAGGAAAGGGAGAAACAAATTAAAGGTTGAAATTGAAAGATATTAATTAAGCTAGGATTAACCACGAGCATTGGAAGGAACTATTATGACATAAGGCTAACCGTCTGAGAACTATATAAATTCATCAGCAAGAAAGCCTTCATCTTCATAAGAGTTCTTTCTAGTGGTAGACCAGATGTTAGGTTTCCACAAACATTGAAATTCTAGACATCAAATTCCGTTCCCATAATTATACTAAGTACTAACACAAGCTAGAAAGAAGAAAACCCAACTGTCTTCTAAGAGGACATATCTTAATAAGACAACCTAATAACACCAAGTTAAAAGCAGTAGGAAGAAGAAGAGAGAAGAAACAAAGAAACCCTAATAGTTTCACTTATTCAGAAGGGGGTGACGCCCACATTGGTAGAAGCAAAGAACCCATCTTTCATGAGCACGTCCTCTCCTTCCTACATACACCAAACCCCAAAACAAAAGCAAACAAAGAGAAAAAGAGAAGTGATTATTAGTTCTTTAGGGTTTATTGGCCAAAGCAGAAAGGGAGAAAAAGAAAGAACAACTTTAGGGTTTGAAATACCTGTTGGCGTACGTTAGTTTTCTTCACGGGTTGATCAGGCATAAGTCCGAAATGTATGTGTGGAAAGTGGGCCCACTGGAAAGGAAAAAAACAAATTTGAAAAATGAAAATTATTCGCAGTTGTTGTTTAACTATAGTACACCAACGTGACTAAACGTCTAAACCCTAGCTTTCTTTTGTTGCCTTTAGCAAAGACATGGAAAAAAGGAAAAGAAAATGTTTAAAGAGTAAAGACATTCTGGAATCTTGGATCTCACATTCTTGGCAGCGGCACTAAAGGCCTCTCTGTGACTTATATCAGGATTCCCAGCTTTGATGCGTTGGATTTCGTCCCTGCAGATTTGATAGGTAGATGTCAAGATCATGCATGTGCTTCATGGTCTCATTCAAAACCTTTTGTCCAAAGAGGATTAAAATGGAATATCTTAATTTCTAAGTCTAAAAGCCATGAAGTAGTAAAGAATTATCATCTAACTTTTAATGTTAGTTATTGGACGTAAAAGGGGAGGGGGTAAAGTCACTTACTTGATGAAGCGGTTGTAGGCAGATGGGACTCTCTGTCTCTTCTCCGGAGCTGGACAGAAAACAGACAGAACAAAGACAAACAAAGAGACAGATGCATTAAAATCACCTCGCTGACTTTTTTTGGTAGCGTTTTGGCTTTCATTATCTCTCTCTCTCTCTCTCTCTCTTCATCATCACCTCATCATCATCTCTACAGATCTATCTATCTATCTATCTTTTGCATGGATTCTTCTTTTACATCTAGTTTCCCGGGGGAGAAACCTGAACCCTCTCTTTCTTAATTAATTTCAGATATTTGTACATGGACAAAAACTGGAAGCTAGCTAGCGACATTTTGTACGCTAGGTTTGATGGTAAGGTACTTAGAAAGAGAAGAGAGCAAATGAATCACTCATTTGAGTAAAAAAAAAGTTTTTTATACCATATAGAAAAGGTTGTCTGAAGAAGATAAACTTTGTGAACCAAAAGAAAAAGTTTCAACCATAAAATAATAAGAATAGCAATGCAACTAAACAATAGCTATAGATCTCCAGTGGAATTAGTGGTATTGCTGCCATATAGGCAAGAAGGAAAGAAAGCATAGACACTACTAGGGAAGTAGGCTTGTAAAGCATAGGGGTCTTGACTTTTTGCCTGAACTCTTTCTTAAATTGGAGTAGAGACCTCTGTGTATTGAAAAGGCTAATTAAACTATACAATATTAAAGCGCAAAGGGTGTGAGAAACTTTGACTTTCTCAAACAAAAAGACCCAAATCGATTTGGTGTGGCTAGCTAACTTGGAATTTCTAGCTAGGAAAAAGACCATGTGAAAGCATAAAATAATAATAACACTAAACAAAGTGTGAAGAATCTCACGTCTGTTGACCACCGGAGGTTTGGGGATCTCCTCAACTCCTCCTCGAATAGCAGGCACAACCGTGTCACTTGGGTTTGGCTGATTGATCAGCATGTTCGGCGGTGCACTTCGGATCTCCTCCTGGCATATATGTAAATGTGACCCAACACCAGATTTAAGGAAACTTAAATAGTGTGTGGAGAATTAAGTGTGAAAAGAAGGAAAGAAAGGTTAATTGTGACTGTAGAATTTGAAACCCTAATTTCTTCATAAAACGAAAATGAATAGTGTTTACCAGGAGATTCTGAGGGGTAAAGAAAGAATGGCCAAGGTGAAGCTGATTGGCTGCAGGAAGAAGCAAGCCACGCATGTTGACGGACAAAAGATTGGTGCAGTGGCCGCATCGAACCGTGACAGTCTTGAACAAGCTAGTGCAAGGAACACTCACCTGATGGATACAAGTAAAAAAAGAATGCAATTGTAAAAATTAAAGAAGAAAAAAAAAAGCCCAAAAGGGTTTGGAGGAAGGAATAACGAAACACAATGGGGACAAAAGTAAAGGAGAGAGAGGGAGAGAAAGTGGTACAGCGAGAACTGTGTCGCAAAAGTTGCAATGGACGTAACAGAGCTGGTCGGAGGGAGATAGGTGGTCCGGTGAAAAAGCAGCTGATGAGGACGACATCCTTTTGATTTTCCTGAATTTTTTTTCTTATTAAGGCCTTGATTTGATTGATTGATAGATTGACTGATCAATGGATTTTGATAGGTTTCTCACACCTTGATCTGATCTTCTTGATTGTTGAGTTGCTAAAGATACAAAGAAGAGGATGAAGGATAGAGAAAAGAGAGAAAGAGAGAGAGAGAGAGAGAGAGAGAGAGAGAAAAATCAAGGAGAGATAAGAGATACTACTAATATACTAGGAGATGGAACTGAGCCAGAAAGTGTTTTCGTTCTCTCTCCCTACTTGTTGTATTGTAAATATGGCTCATTTGTACATGGTTGTAGTTTCAATAGTTTGTACAAGTTATTGATGTATCATACACAGGCCCCGGTAGAAAAAAAAAAGGCAGAGAGGGAAATTTTAATAAACGGCAGGGCAAAAGAAAATGAATGGTTGGCATTCCCAATGGATGTGTTCTTGGAAGAGAGAGAGAGAGAGAGAGAGCAGAGGCGGCAGAGGTGGGGGAGAGGAAGTAAGAAAGGGACGTGTGCATGGGAGTGATTAGCTTTGGCTCATTCACCTGTTGTTTTCACAGTTAAGAGGGGCTGTGAAAGCCCTTTCTCGGTTCTCTACAATTCCATGGTGCCTCCAACTGGGCCACAATATCATATCTTTGTAAAAACTCTTTTGTTAAAATAAAGCCCTAAATGCCGGGCACCTATCCTCTATAGATTTTGCTTTAGCTTTTGTGTAACCTGGTCTGGTCTGCCTTTCCACCTCCAATCCAACTTACCCACCTCACTGCACATTGGGACTCATCTGTCTTTTCCTTACTATGCCCCTCCAAAAATGGTGGTTTTGTATGTTAAGAGCCTGTAAAAAAAAAAAAAAAGAAATCTGTGCGTTGGCACCGTGTGAAGTCTAACCGGCCGTGGCCAAAAGGATAAAATGAAAGTCACTACTGCTTAAAGAATAGCCGAAAAAAGGGACTCTGAATTTTAGCAACCAAAGAAAAACCAAGGAAGAAGCTGAATTTGTCACTTATTTTCTCATGATATTGAACATCCGTATTCATTCATTCCAAGATGTGATAGAATCGAAGATATTAGCACATAGAGAATCACATATATACCGGTGTTGTCCTATCATTTCATAAGGAAAAATCATATACTGATCATCACGAGTACTTCTCTAGAATCAACATGCTAAAATGGCATCGTGGGTGGTTTTAAATCCAATGCACTTACCAATGGGGTTCAAGCTGAAGGAAAACAAGAAGCTAAAATTTCTCAATGTCACCCATCAGGTTTTCTTATCTCTCAAGGGGTTGGCAATTGCCACGTTAGTTTCTGACCTTGTTTCCTGATTATTCCTTCCAAGTCCATTTCTTGAACTTGATTCTCAAAATGAAGAATTATTAAGGTTTACACTTAAAATAAAACCACTGCATAGACCTTCATTGGACCCCGTAATGTGACAAATAGTTATAGTTTCGTCTCCGGCAGCTTTCAGGATAGGTATGCCTGCTACATAAGGGAGCTGGTGATAGGTAGAGGAGACTCGTTTTCAGATACTCTGCGCCTCCTTGGGAGGGAATTCAGTATTTCACCACCAAATTATTAGTATATAGAAAGAATAACAAAATCAAACAAAAAGTATTACACTAAAAAGCTTTTGATATATCGATTTGACCACTCAGATATCTTCTCTCTCATACATGTACAGAGATACGTAGTTGTCAGTGACAACAGAAGACAGAAATCCTTTAATCGAATTTACTTTTTTTTGTCCTTGCATTGCATAGAGATGGATTTTCTATCTTCTGTTTTCCTTTTGGTTGGTGTTATAGCTAATTTGGTTAGGCCTCTATACCTACGCTGCATCTGCTCCATGGAGGGTTTTACTTTTTGTTGCTAGATGTTCGCAAAGTAACCCTAACTTTGCTGAAAAAGATGGCTGTCATTTCTCTAACATTTTTGAAAACTATCACCATCCATCCCCATGTGTGCAAAAGGGTTTTGTTTTCCCCAGATTTGCCCTTAAAGGTAAAATTTTTAGTCACCTAGTTACAAATGACCGTGGGTCCTGTATGGACGCCTTGGGCAGGCTTTGAATGTCTCTCTGTAGTTAGGGCATCGCTGGCCTGGCAGGTTCTGTTGGAAGTTAATGGTATGCCTTTGGAGCCACACCCAAGAACAATGGCTAAGGGTGGCTCCTGGAGTCACAAATTTAGCAACCAAAGGTCCTTTTTTACCCATGATTTTCCATTACATATATCTTATATGGCAGAGTCCTTTCATGTATTACACATCCCATGGGGTGATTTCCATTCCCCTCTTTCAACCTACTGACTGGTCAATTTTCTAGAAGAAGAAGCATACAAGTTTAATTAGGTTTTTCTTTTTCTCTAATTCTGTTAAGATGATTGATTAATAAAATGCTAACCTAAAGATACACATGTACAAAAATACATATTTTCGCTATAATTCTAACGGAAATTTTCAAAGGAAGACCCTCATTTTTTGTATTGATACGAATAAATACATCAATCTACCTTGTCCATCGATTTTTCGCGTTGAATGCATTTATTTGACTTAGTAAAAAGAAAATATTAATCTACTTATCATATGTGTATATATATGCTATACTAACATAGTTTGGTATATTGTTAGTATCAGATATTGGGTTAAGGAGACAAAAATATTAGCTGAAACATAGCTCTCGACATATGGGCGGTTTCGTACGTTCAAAGTCATTGTGGGACACAAGGATGGAGATCGGACTCAGACATATAATTGAATGGATCCGACCAAGGAGACCTTCTACGGAAAAAAAAAAAAAAAGACACTCTAATGAAAACCTTAACCCATCAGAGAGCGATGGCCTACTTCCAAGGTACATCTCATCTTATTTTAATCTTCTGGTTGGACACTTGGACTTAATGCCCTTTCTCTTCTTCCATCCACCATTTTTCTCTTTGAAAAGCTCCCCCTGACAATTTTACATGAAACCTATGATCATGCATTAATAATGCTATAATTCAATTTTGTATATAAATGGCAGGTAGACACATTCAATGCTTCCATTAGACGGAGAATTTGTCTTTAGCTAGCCAACCCTTTTATGAACATTTAAGAAAATGCTGAAATTTTGTACCCAAAAAAGAAAAAAAAAAAAAGAAATGTCGAATATAGCTTTGGAATAAAGCTCAAAGCATGTTGAGAGAAGCAATATACAAACATGGAAGTTAGCTGAAAGCTTACCTGAAACTGACTTCATTCCCTGCCTATAGTTTTTCTCGCTGATTGTGGGGTGTCGACCAGCACTAAGCCAAAAATAAAACAAATTGTTTTCCCTTTGTTCAGCCTTCCTCTCTCCTCCCACCGTACCCTCATTGGCCCATTTTCTAACCCTCTTTTGTTTAGTCAAAAAGGGGGCTTAAAGTTGTTCTTACAATAATAATTAATTTCATATTTATTTCAATTCTGATCAAAGCAGACTATATAAAATTATGTTCTGAGAAAAAAAAAAGATTTGTATTCAAAGGCATGGATGTTGCTAGTGTTTGAGTAATTAACTAAATGAAACTAGCATTTGATATAAGAAAAAGTATAAGTTATGAGTAATATATGAAAACAGTAGAGAGATATGAGCGGTAGATATCCAGCGAGTGTCTGGAAAAAGCCTGCGAGGGGAAACTCTAATCTCGGTGAAGCTCTGAGTCTGGTGATGGGGTAGAAGTCCAATAAAGATGACATTTATAGGGAGGGTGAAGGGTGTAGCCTCTTTTGGCATCTCAAGCTGCTGCTGCTGCTGCTATAGCGTAGTAGCCAGTAGGGAGTGAACAGTTTCACTGTGAAAACAAAGTACGTTGTACGTACTGCAAACTGTGTCGAGGAAGCCATATCAGCCCTCAAAGCAAACAGATGGGGCTCCTCCCTCGCTCAGGCTGTAGCCTCGAGGCACGTTGCCAACATAACATGAAAGTAAGATACATGCATCTCTCTCTTCCTTTTTCTTTTGTTTTTGCTTGCACTGACAATGCCACGTGTACTGACTCCCTGCCCCCAACCCCCACACCCCCACACCCCCACCCCCCCCCCCCCCCCCCCCCCACAGCCCCAACCCTTCCCACCCTTTAATTGGTAGTAGTATGATTTTCAGCTGGTTTTCTGATTCAATTCCGATAAAGTCCACCCCCTCTGCAGGTACAGCAGGATTCAGGATCTACTGATCCAGTTCTGATCACTTCTTGCCTCTTTAAGTTTTCTTTCCCTCTTCGTTCTTTTTCTTTGTCTTTTCTCCAACTGAGAAAATTGTGAATGGGTTCAAGTAAATTAATACTAATCAATATTCAATTAAAAAGAAAAAAGCAGCAGCAATGTTATATGATGTTTTGATAATTTTATTTGAAATGCCAGTTGGATTTTTGTCACCGCTGCCCCCTTGCCAGTGTGTCGACAATTAACAGATCAAGCTCGTAAAGCTAGCATGTTGCTGAAATTAAAGGCACCTAAAAACTTGATGAGACCATCTGACCACAAAGTGAAATTGACCCCACGATTGAACCATGACAAGGAACCACCGTTGACTACACCAAACCTCTGTGTCGGAGCAATGAAGAGATTTGCATATGAAACAAAGATGAAAGTTTTCTGTGATCAAGCATAGCTTCAGAGATATTTTTTATCTGTTCTAACAAATTATAAGCAAAATTCTCTTAGCAAAACACAACCACTTTCAACATTTGGGTATTAGTAAAATTGCGTCTCTAGTTACTTTGAGAGCCAATAAATAATGAGGAACAACATACAAGCTGCAATTACTGCGGACAGAATAAGAGTGTCTCTTGAACGCCTCCTTCTGATAGAACCTAAAAACAAAGGAACTTAATTAGTAATAAATAATATAAAGAACTAAAAGTCAATAATAAAGATACACTGAAAAGTACCAAGCAAGCCACGGATAACAGGGAACTTGTCACTTAGAAGTTTTACTTTCCCTTGAACATCTCCAAACAAAGCTCTTTGGGAGCCCAGCACTGCCCTTGTCGTTTGAGCTTGATTGATCACATCATCCATCTATAGGAAGCAAACATATTCGTCAGGAAGATGGAAATTATATAACTCTTTGACAGATAGGGAAAAGGCAAAAAACTACCCAAAATAAATAAGATACAAACGTGATCTGTAACATGGCACTGAAGCTAGCAAAACAAAATATTATGACACCCATGGGACGCCTAGAGTGTTCTTCCATGTGTCACATCAATCTAGTCAAGTAAAAACGGAACTAAAGTGCTTTTAAGATACATAAATTACCTGTAGACAGCTAGAAAAACGGATGCGTAAGCAAAGAAGGATGCTTGTTTGTGTGTTTGTGCAAGCGTGCACAAGTTTTTGTCTGTGTACGAGATAGAGATAGAGAGAGAGGTTACATGATCCGTTTTGGACTTCGATTGAGTTCCCCTTCCCCCCTCCCAGGCCAAGTACAAAAGTTTCCTTTTTGGGTACATAAATTAGAACTTTGTCACATATTATGTTTCGCTTGAGCTGAAAATGCAGATGATGCAAAATCCATGGCACCACTGCTAGAATGAACTATGAACTGCTATAAATCCCCAACTATAATAGCAGATAATAACACTAAGAAGAATCAACTTTCAGGGGTCATGAGTCTCCTGCGTAGTTTTTGAATTAAATCCAGTTCTTCCTTCCACAGCAAGAAAGCAATCAGGAACACATGTAGTGGTGATGATCAAGAAGCAAAAGGGTATACATCATTAAGCAACAAAAATCAAACTGATCAAAGGCCATCATCTAAACTGAAGGAATGCTTGTTATAGGCAAAAATTTAGGAAATAGGGCTTTATTATTTGGGGTCGTATATTCAGACTTCGCTGTCATTTATTTATATGGGCTTGATTCAAGGTTTATGCATCTCATAGAAAAAGGGTTTTTGTCAAAACTTTGAGTTAGCTTTTGGTAACTGAGATTTAGATTTTGAGACTAGACTACTGAGACTAGAGATTTTGGGTTCTACATTCCAAATCAGTAGTTTTAGGATCTTTCTTTTGTTAAGTGTAAGTCTGTAACACATCCAAATCAACATCCCCTCCAAGCCATCAAGTAATTGCAAGATAGAACATCTTCTGGCAAAACACAAAAGGGGAAACTCCTTCGCACCAAGATACACATTGATGAAAGAACATTTAATTCTTACATGAGCTATGCTTCCATGGATGGCTGCTCGCTCTCTGAGTAACTGCATTCTTGGTGACATACTCCCAGATGCCTGCATGAAGGCAGACAAGGTAAACTTCAGGAAACAACATAGTACTAGCTATGAGAGTGACAAAATTGAGAGTTTAAATCATATGACTACCTTATACTCACTGATATCATCCCTGACAGAACTCAGAAGTTCTGCATGTTCCTTCATTGAATTTATATTTCCCTTGATTCTTCTAAATTCCTAACAAAATTTATATCATTACTTCAAAAGGATAGAAATACTAATCAACTTGTCCAAATGACAAACATCTAAAAGCAGCAACAATCAGGGGTTATTCCATGGAACATGGGTACATTAATTTATAGTGCAATGAGCCAGAATAGCAAATAAAGCACTTAAAGAAATCCTATGTTTTGGTTCTACAGCAGTGTAAATGCATGAGGGAGGAATATATAGTTCAGAAATTGAGAGCTAGTGAATGCATTTGGGGCTTAGTTGGATCTGTAACAGGTAACAGCGATACTGCAAGGCTCTTCTTCCACTTCTCTCATGGTTTGAAATGAGGAGATAAGGACACTTCTAGTTGTAAAACACAAGAAGACTGCAAATCACATGGTATCCCTACAGCAAGTTTTCATGTACATGGAAGGCGTTTTATGTATTCCCAATTGGCCATGGAAAAAAAAATTCTTCTTTAAGTACACATATAGAAAACAGAACAGATAACCTACGAAAGAAATTATAACAGAGTTTGAGCTCCAAAGCTGCTATAACTGTATTAAATAGTTGATATGAAGCTATCAATTATTAAAAAACAAAACTATGGACCAAAAATCTTTTCAGAACTTCACGGGAAGCAACAATAAAAACAATAGTATATTTTATACTTATGCATTGCAATAAACAAAAATCCAACTCTTGTTTAAGTATTTTGCACCAAATGCTACCTTGTTGCTTGTACTATATATTTTCTCCCATGAATTATTTGTCTAGCAAATAAAAATCATGGACCATGAGCTCTTAAATAAATCATTTGAACGATTAGAAGTTGTGGGACTATTCTACGCCCTAGAAGAAAGGTGACTGCTACACTCATAATTTGAACGTAGGAGATATCACAAAATATTCATATTTCTTTGAGGCTCATAATACTTGGTAATAAACGTGAAAATCTGACTTATAAAAACAAGTCTAGATAAGAATCACACCATAGTCAAAAAGAATAAACCTGAGTAAACTCATGTAGTATATCTCTATGCCTTGCAAGCTTCTGTGTCACTGAAGTAGTCGGTGCAGCAGATGCAGCACATCTACTCATAGCATCATTTGTGTCCAGCAGTTTCTCAAGCAATGACTGAATTTCCATTTCCATAGACTTCCATGACCTGCTTGACCCAACAGTTGGCGAACCAGTATCTAAATAACCTAAATGTAAGTATATATCATCACAAAGGAAAAGCAAGCTCACCGTATTTCTATGGATTCCTAAATAGAATAAATCTTGTTAACAACAAACAATTCTCTGTTTTAAACAAATCCAATCTATTTAGCCCTTAGAGTTTGTTCAGTTCTTCAACAGATTTCTTCATAATTTCAGAAATCTACCACAAGAAAATAAAAAATGCAATGCATATAACAGAAAATAACAATCAAGGGAACGAAATTCAAAACAGGGACAGAAAAACGGAAAACGGTAGCAGGAAAATGAGCAAACCTCCTTGGGTGAACCTAGCACCGAGCTTAGCATAAGAAGAGAGTTTGACATCGAGATCGCCTTCGATCTTTCGAGCTTCTCTCCTCAGTTCCTCCCAACCCGATTCTTGTAGATCCAGACTCGGATCCGTCATTTGGATCTTCGTTCTTCAAATTCGGATTCCTCGCACTTTTCAGCTTCTCCCTCTTATTGGCGTTGAATTCTTATGTGGATCCAACGGTGGAGATTGGTTCAGTTATTACAGTTAGTAACCCTCATTCAATTGGAGAAATGAAAATGCAGCTGGGAGCTGGGACTACTTGATTTTGTTCCTCTGCTTCGATTTTCGATTTCGATCTTCCTATTTTGTTTTTCTGTTTCTCTCGGGGAGAGCGGATCTCCTACGGGTACATGCATGTTGGAGATTGTATCTGGACCGTTGAACTTGACCATGAACATCTAGAACAGGTAGGCTGGGGCCTGATTCATTGGTCAAAATAGTAAAATTAAATAAATTACTTGAAACTTAATATTTGTGGTCCTTTTAGGAGTGAGAAAGAACATTGATAAAAACAATCCATCCATAATGATGTGCTTAAACATAATTATTTTCTTTCTTCTATTGGCAAGGAATATAACTTTGTGAGAAATTGTTAGCGGTTAGATGTCAAAAATTTAAAAATAATAATGGAAATCTTGTAGTTAGATATCTTATATTACTCCTGATTAAATAAGATTATGAATTCGATAAATAAAATTATTATCTTATCATGAATTTGAATAAAAATTTGATTTATTTTTTATGAATAAATTTTAATTTATTAATTTAATTTTTATTAATAATATATATAAATTTATTTTAATCGGAGATATAATGAATAATTCTAAGATATTTGAATATCGAATAATAATTTACAAAAATTTAATCAAATATTTATATAATAATATAATTCAAGATAAAATATCTAAAAATTAAAGAATAAGGAATACCTATTGACATTCTTGTCCAAAGATAATAAGATCTATGCCGTTTGGAGAAGCAGATTGGGGACGGTCCTAACCCAATCCAAACTTTGATTGAACCGAGTATGGCCCCAACCAAGAACAAAACAAGGGTTGTAATCTCTAAAACGATAGAGGCCCAGAAGCCGAGGAAGCTTTGTTCACTTCCATTCGGGGCTCCGGCCTCGGTGAGCAGAAAAATGGGTAGAACCATAATCGACCAAATGCTGCTTCATGTTAGCCTTCTTCCAATGTCTCGCTCTATCTATTTTTCCTTCCTAAATTGATTTTCAGAACTAATTGTTGCTATAAATCAAGTTGAAACTAGCTTTGGAGGATTCCGTCGGCAACTTTTCAGTGGCAGTTTAGTACGTTTTTCAACAGAGCAATGCATTAAAAGATCAAAGCAATAACCTTACCTTTCAAAGCACCGTTCATGTCATTCACATACTCTCTCATCTTTGTGATAACTCCGTAATTGCGCAACTGAAAAGTAGAAACATTCTTTCTTACATCTTTGTGATCTTTCTGTATTAACTAACATCATTGCCAGTAGCGATCGCATCAATATTAATGCCAGAAAATTGAGCATCGTGTATTCTTCTAGAGGACTCTGACATGCACAAGCCTCATGCCACATCATTAGCACAGGTACATAATTAGCTGAATCCGACTGCTATTAATTGAATGACCTAAAATTTTATTAATACCAATCTTATAGTATGTAGTTATGGGTGATCCTGCTTCATTATGATCAATATATGTAGAAAGCAATGGTTTCCGTCATGCTTACACAATATCACGAGCACCATCATTGATATCTAGAGGTGATTTAATTTCCTAGCTCATAATTGTCAGATACACGTGCTCATTCACATCCATTGTTTAGCTTTCCGAGAAGAAAATCTCTAGCCTAAGCTAGCTCTCTCATTGTTTTGAGTCCCTTCCGGTACCGTGGCCGAGCTTATGTTTTGATTTTATGAATTTGGAGGCTTGAAGCAAGATCCAAACAATTACCCCAATCAAAGAACATGATTTATTTTCGTACACCCAATATATAAAGTGACTAGTTGAATTGGTGTCCAATTTTGAAAGATTTAAATTTGAATTAATTTTTTATTCAATTTAAAGTTGGGTTTTATTTATATGATTATATCCTTTTACTGCCAAGGAGACTTCATCTCAATAATAAAGAAAATATTCTAAAATCTTTAAATTTCAAGTTCAAATCTCACTATACATCTATGTAACCTAATTTTATATTGGTTTCGTTTGGTTTTATTTGTTTATTAATTTTTTCTATTTCGTTTATTATCTATCATAATTTATTTGCCTATAGTTATTTGTGGGATATCAATCTAATTGTTTGGTAAAGCTATAGTTATTCAGTTTTAGTGTAGGCTGCATTTCAGTGATAGCGAAAAGAAAATGAACAGGCACCGCAGATTTGCCAATGTGCATATCAACCAGCTGGGGCTTTAGCTGCCATACTTGACTGGCCGTAGCTGATAAGCTCGGGCTAAGGTGCTTTGGCCTTCTGCAAAATTTCCAGTTCTGGTACCATTTAGAAATAACTTGAAACTCTCTCCAACAAGTATAACTATATCCCCTGTACCTTTGAAACGAGATCGTCTCTTCCAAATTCCACCGACGGATCTCTGCTGCTTAGCTGCAATGTGGAAAATCCTGAAACAAAGACAACATATTTCCAGTATTAAAGGCACCCTTATTGCTTAGCTGGAGAACTGTAGAAAACATTTTTTTTATGATCCAATCCACCATCATAACACCTTGCACACAAGAATCGAAACCTAACCTGTGTTGTTACTGCAGATGGCAAACGCAGTGCTCAGTTTGAGCAAAATCTTTTGGTAACTCTGCATTCCCAGTGCTTTTTCTTTCATGATATCTCTACTATATAGAGTCGTGTTTTGAAGTTTTGTCTCTTACAGAAACGTCTGGCATATGACCTTTTTGCTCCTGAGTTAGCCATTTGCCAGTGCAACCTTTCTTTGTTGTCTTGCAGGAGTGATCTGTTACGTGATAGAGAATCATGACACGCCTAACACATGAATGTTTCTTGCTTAATGAATATTACCATGCAGGAAACAGAAACTGGAGTCGAAGTTCTTACAGCTCGACTACCTTCATTTCCCAGTGTGTTTCCTTGGCTAAATAAGTAATCAGTCTCATCTTGATACTCTGATGGTAAGAGATTGTGAAGTACCCCTTCCGTTGGATGCGAGCAGTGTATTTGTTAAGTAATGGGAGAGAAAATGATACAATTTTTTCATTTAGCTTGTAGTGTTCATTTGAAGAATAATCATAAATTGTTTTCCTTTTGTTCTAGAATAATTATAATTTGTTTGCACCATGATCAAGAAGCAATATCAAATTATTACCTTTAGTGAATTATAATAAATCATGCATTTTTCTTTTTTTACATGCAAGTCAGGCCTTGGCGGATTTCTCAGGCTCTGATTCAGCCCATTAGTACTAGGGCTTAACCACTGAGCCCGTTTAAATTTGGGCCTGTTAATTGATTTTGGGTGGACTTTGGACTAATTTTTATAAAATTTGGTAAGGCTTCGAATACAAAGTGAATTTTGCAAGTTGGGTTTGAGCTCGCATTCTAAAATTCTATTCGGCTCAACCGAAATTAGTAGTTTATTACATTTGTGTTGTAAATTTAACTATATTATTTAAGAAAATAATACTTTATTATATTATATCAAATTCCAATCGTGACACTGTAAGTCTTTCTTGGTAATAGCTAATATGGCAAACACTAACATGCGCGAGAAATGATGAGGGAAATAAAAATGGAAGTTGATTTGGATATATTGTGAAAATATATATAAAAGTTAAAGTTGTAGAAAGAATTAAAATAAAAATTCTTCAAAATGTTTTACTTAATTGTAAATTCCTTATTCTATTTTAATTTCATTTAGACAAGTTAAATAATATACCTATTATATTCAAAAGATTTTTCTTTTATGTTGTATTGAAAAGGTTTTTCTTTTGCTAAATTAAATTTTATAGGATAAATATTGAAATTTAAAATTTATATTTATGAAATTTGAAACCTATAGTTACAAATTAAAGCACTTCAATATTTTGGAGGGGATTGAAAATTTGTAAATATATTGTAAGGAGGGTATTGAAACATTTATAAATATCTTAAAGTGTTTAAAAGCATCCAAAAATTAGAAATTTATATTAAAGTGTTTAGGAGGATCCAAAAATTAGAAATTTATATTAAAGTGTTTAGAAGCATCCAAAAATTAGAAATTTATATAATGTCTAGAATCTTCCAATGTAGGAGGTCTCCCTATATAAATAAACACCATTTTCATTATGGCTGTCACAAATCTCTTGTGGGTGTCACAGATAGTTAAGAATAACATTACTTGCCTTATCCAACGAGTTATTAATTTTTAGAAGAATAATATTACTTAATATTACTTACCCTGCATAAAGAGTTATTAATTTTCAATGTTGATCTTAGGTGCAAATAATATTAGTTGCCCTACCCAACCATTATTGCTTAAAGAAAAAGAAAAAGTTTATTGTGAGTTACTAAAAAATAATATTATTTAGAGAAAATTGTGAGAGAAAACCTTTCTCATAAGTCCAATTTAAAAATATCATTCATTATAATTTTAATTATTTTTAGCCAATTTTGACACGATTTGATGAAAATGCCCTTTAAACAATTTTAGAGAAATTAAAATCGTTTTGGTTTTTTCTATCCCGCCATCCAGACAAAATTTTTAAAATTAAATTTTAATTTCTCTCTCTTACTAAATATCGTCTATCTCGCCATCCAACTCTTTCTCGCTATCTCAAGAAGTTGAGATGACATGCAGGTATGTGTTTTAGATTATTGGGTTTATTGGTTTATTAGTTTATATTAATAGAACCCCAAAGTTGAGATATTGAAATTAATTAGACATTTTTGTAAATTTGAATATTATATGACTTTAGCAACTTAAACTTGACAACGAGCAAGCAAATCAATTAATTATTAAGTATTACATTACTGATTTTTAGATATTGTGTCACTGATTTTTAGATATTATGAGATTAATTTTTAGTCATTGTGTGACTTAATTATTGTATTTCTGGTTTTTAAGCATTACGTGACTAAGTTGTAGGCATTACATGACTAATTTTTAAGCAATGCATAAGTCACACAATGTCTAAAAAATAGTTATGCAATACTTTACTAACCAGTTACGCAATATCTTACTAACTAGTCACACAATGCTTATCAACTAGTTACATAATACTTAAAAATAAATCATGTAATGCTTAAAAACTAGCACGTAATGCTCAAAAATCGGTTACGTAATGCTTAAAACCACCAAAAATATTGAATTTCATTTAACAAAATCAATAATTTCAAACAACACACCATATTCCATTTAATAATATAATTAACAAATATGCCTACTTAGTAAAAAACGTTCAAAATGCTCAAAGGTTTTTTTTCATGTATCAAAAATTACTTCAGAATACTTAAAATGCTCAAAACGTTTAAAGGTTTTCTTCGTGTATAAACAACCACTCTAAAATGCTAAATGCTTAAAAGTTTTTCTTTTTAACAAGGAATACTCTAAAAATGAATAGCCTGACTAAAAAAGTTCAAAGGATATAAATCGATTCGAGACGCAAACCTAAACATATAAGTTAGTTTCATTAAAAGTAATTTTATTCGAAATTAATTTCTCTGAATTAAAAATAATTAAATTTATAAAAAAATATTATTTAAAAAAATACTTTATTTATAAGAGATATTTTGGAAAAGAACCTTATTATTTATCTTGTCCCACCATTGTCGCTTAAGAAAAAGAAATAATGAAATTAAAGGAGGTGGCGCCAATTGGCTAGCGTGTAGGTCTCATAGCTTCTGACTTATCCTGAAGTTTGACTCTATTTTGCTTCTTAGCTAACGCATAGGTTTGAGTGAACCTAAAGTAGAGAGTTTGAGTCTCTCTCAAAAAGAGTTATTAATTTTCAATATTGATGTTAGTTAAGAATAATATTACTTGCCCTATCCAACGATTAAAAAGAGTTATTAATGTTTATCGAGGAGGGCAATAGATTTGCTGACTTCATGTCAAATAGAGGTTTTGAGATAGAGTGTAATGTTCAATATTATGATTGTCAACCAATAGGGACTACTACTCTACTTGTGAACGATATTTGGGACATCTGTTTTTCTTGTATGATTAGATAAATGAAATATTTTTTTTTTAAAAAAAGTTATTAATTTTCAGTATTGATGTTAATTAAGAATAAAATTACTTAATATTACTTGCCATGCACAGTATTGATGTTAGTTAAGAATAATATTACTTCCCCTATCCAACCATTAAAAAGAGTTATTAATGTTTATCGAGAGGGAAATAGACTTGCTGACTTCACGGCAAATAAAGGTTTTGAGATAAGGCGTAATGTTCAATTTTATGATTGTCAGCCAATTGGGACCACTACCTTACTTATGAACAATGTGTGGGGCATCTGTTTTCCTAGTATGGTTAAATAAATAAAGTATATTTTTCAAAAAAAAAGAGTTACTAATTTTTAGTATCGATGTGAGTTACTAATAATATTACTTAATATTACTTGCCATGCAAGGAGTTATTAATTTTCAATGTTGATGTTAGTTAAGAATAATATTTGTTGCCTTACCCAACCATTATTGCTTAAGAAAAAAAAAATAATGAAATTAAGGGATGGTGGCGTAGTTGGCTAGCGTGTAGATCTCATAGCTTCTGACTTATCAGTTGAGGGTGAATTCGAGCCTTTCACTACAAAGTTTGTCATAATTGATAATAATCATTATCAAAATTAATAATGAAGCGTCATGTAAATTTTTTACATTAGTTAAGAATAAAATTACTTGCACCCATCATGATATGCCATGTTACCACCCATCCATCACATGATAATGCCATGACCTATAATAATTGTTGATGATGTGTCATATAAATTTTTTATATTAGTTAAGACTAATATTACTTGCACTGGCTCCTTCCATGATATGCCACATTGCCACTCATCCTTCACATGATATGTCATGTCAACACTACATGACATGTTAAAATATTATAATTAATAATGATATAACATACTAATATATTATAATTGATAATTATATGATATATTAATATGACTTAATGACATAGTCATATAGTATTTTTCATCTTTCATATTAACGTCACATTAATGTCATATATATATATATATAATAATAAGTAACATTCTAATTAATAAAAATTAATCAACAATTAATTATAAAAATTTATTTAATTTAAAATAAAAATATAAAAAACTAACTAAATTAAAAAATAAAAATTTATTTAAAATTTTTAACTAATTTAATAACTTTTTCAAACATTATGCCAAAACAAAATCATTTCTTTTCTCCATTTCACCCTCCCCATCCATCTTCCAACTATTCTCTCCTGCATAGTAAAGATTAAATGAAATTGAGATACTTAAAAGTCAAAAGAACAACAAAATTGATGCAGCTTAATATACTAAAAAGCACCTAAACATTTGACTATTGGTAAGCTGCGTAAAATATTTACTCAAAATACCATAAAAGGGCATCATAAATCGGTTAACCTTTTAGTTTTAAATCTCATTATTAGCTTGATTTTCTTTAATTTTTTTTATATTAACAAATTTTCTTCTCAATAAATTAAATAAATAAATAAATTGACATCATAGTGTCAACTATTTTCTTTCTATGCTAATAAATAAAAAACAGTTAAAAAAGTAAAACATTTATAATATTTATACAAAATTAATTCCACTTTTATACATCTGATTAGACATCTGACTATCAGGTTAGTTTCTATACGTGCTTCTTGGTAGTAAAAGAATGAGATTCTTGAGTTTTACGTCTCGTAGTGCACCTTGTTGTATATAAAGAACCAAAGAAAAGCAATGGGATTTTTGAGTTATGTGTTAACTAAACATCAATATTCTGTATTAACTCCATAATTACGTGGTTGAAAAATTGAAACCTTCTTTCTTAAATCTTTATGACTATTATTCTGTTTTAACAAAACAGCATTGCCAGTTGCCATCGCTGCATCGCATCAATAGTACTGCCAGAAAATTGAGCATCATGTCTTCTTCCAGAGGACCTGAAATGCAGAAACCTCCAGCCACATGGTTAGCACATGTAAATAATTTAGCTGAATCTGACAGCAATTAATTCAATGACCTAAAATTTTATCATCAATACATACCAAAATCGTATAGTATGTAGTTATGGCGGTCATGTTTCATTATGATCAATATATGTAGATAAGGATGGGTTCCGTCTTTCTTACTCAACTATCACGAACACCATCATTGACATCTAGAGGTATTTACTTTCCTAGCTCATAACTATCCAATACACGTCCATTGTCACAGTAGATTGAGATCCACTAGCTACCGGATTCCAAGAAGAAAATCGCTCTCTCATTGTTTGAGTCCCTACCGGCGCCGTCACCGACCTTGTGATTAATCTTATGAATTTGGAGATTTGAAGCAAGATCCAAACAATGACCATTTAAGTTTCACTATACGTGTATTTATTCTAATTTTATATTAGTTTTCTTAATTTGGTTTATTTGCTTAGTAATTTTTTTCCATTTCTTATATTGTTTATCATAATTTCTTTGCCTATAGTCATTTTTGGGTTCGGTAAAGCTATGATTATTGAGTTTTAGTGTTAGGCTGCGTATCAGTGATAGCGAAAAGAAAATGAACAGGCACCGCAGATTTGCCAGTGTACATATCAACCAGCTAGAGCTAGGCCTTTAGCTGCCATTCTTGACAGGCCTTAGCTCATAAACTCGGACTAAAGTACTTAGGCCTTCTGCAAAATTTCCAACTCTTGTACGATTTGGAAATGACTTGAAACTCCCTCCAGCAAGTCTAGCTATATGCCTTCTACCTTAGAAACGAGAACGTCTCTTCTAATTTCCACCAAGGGATCTGTGCCGTTTAGCTGCAATGTTGTGAAATCCTGCAACAAAAACATCTTTCCAGTATTAAAGGCACCCTTATTGCTTAAACAGAAACTGTTGCAAACATTTTTTTTTATTTTTTTCTGGGTCCAGCTTCAGTCGATCAGCATCTCAACAGAAATTACATAATTTTTTTATGAGCTAACAAACAAAAGTTTGATAAAGGAGGTCAAGTTTTGCAACCGAAGCAAGGTCATACCGTACACTTACGTGTTGCTTAAGCTCCTGCCCCTAGGAGACAGCCAAAAGGTCAATCTAGAACTTGCAGGTACTGTGGTACAGGCATCCGTACATAAGACAACAAGAACTGATAGTCATGGGTTTCTTTTCTCTTCTCAAGACAGGACTACAGCAACAAGGCGGCTTTAAGATTTTTAAACTCCAGAAGATCGTTGGATTGCTCCAAGAGCAGGTAAGATGTAGTTTTCAAACCCCTGCCAATGCGCTTTAAATTATAGAGAATGAATATTATATATCATATGAGAACAAGCCAAGGAGCTAGTGAAAGAGAGCTTTCGGTCCAGATTTGGCGTGGAAGTTGCAAATATTTTGGAAAAACCAAATGAACAAGATAAGGATGCAAACGCCACGATTGACTAAGCAATTTGTGAGTTTAAAATTCAAATGGGAACTTTAAAACCTATCTATTTTAAAGGTATATGTCCTCCAAGGACCAAAAAGTAAACCATTTGCCATTGAATATTTCCTTTTTTCTTATCACCTACATTTCAAAGCATGTATATATATACATATATATCTTCTGTACACATCCGAAGGTCCACTAGTGACTAGCCTGTATTTAAAAACGATAACAAGGTACCGTTCGATAAGCATTTAACACACAAGTTGCTATATTCAACATGTTTACTAATACTAAAACATTTGTTCAACAATTAGTTGATTTTTTTTAAAGAATTAATGGTAATTTCCAAGGTCGGTAACTCCGTTGAAGATTTTCTTAATGCTATTATAATCTTTAAGATATAACCGAACCTCCCTCTGACTAGAAATAACGAAAATGGTTATTAAAAGAAAAATAGAACCTTCTGTTAAACTGACAAAACCTTTTAATCAAGAAAATATTGATAACCGCATTGAATTCCACCTACTACGCTTATTAATTTTGTGCATACAATATTCTTAAATTATCAACAATTCTCTCATATCTCATAAATTTTATCATACTCGAAATTTGAAATGGATGAAATTTCAAATTTGAATTTTTTAAAATAAAATGCATTAATAGTTCACTTATTAGTGTATGATCTCTTTACTTAAAAAGTAAGATTCAAATCTTTCTTTCTTAATTATAAAAAAAATTTACATAATATTAAATGATGATATTATTGAGTTTAATGTTCGTATACCAAACAAACAAATAAAATTCTTTTGTACATATATATATATATATATCTATAATATATATAAAAGTAGAATATTTCAATTTCTTTCAATTAAATGACAAGTGTCATTCAATAAAAACTTCTTTTTATTTTTTTGATATTTTGTTTTCTATAATTATTTTCAATTTAATTAATATTTTTTTACACCTTATGTCAAAAATACGTTATTTTTTATATTTGAAGGGTTTTTTTATTTTTTTACTTTTATTTATTTTAATAAAAAAATACTTGAAAGCAATAATTTCTAACCTTTAATGCTTAGAAGATAGATGACATTTGTCATTCTTAATTGAATTAATTTTTTTTACACATTTTCTAAAAAACTACATTGTTTTTGACATTTAACTTTCAATTGAATGACAAGGGTCATTTAATAAGAACTCCTCTTTATTTTTTTGACCTTTCATTCTCTATAATTATTTTCAATTTAATTAATATTTTTTTACACCTTATGTCAAAAATAAGTTATTTTTGACATTTGAAGGGTTTTTTTTTTTACTTTTATTTATTTCAATAAAAAAATACTTGAAAACAACAATTTCTAATCTTTAATGCTTAGAAGATAGATGACATTTGTCATTCTTAATTGAATTAATTTCTTTTTACACATTTTCTCAAAAACTACATTGTTTTTGACATTTGAAGGTTTATTTTCTTTTATACTTTTATTTATTTTAGTAAAAAGTATTTGAGAACAATAAATTTTAACTTTTAATACTTATAAGATAGATTCATTTAATATTTATCAATTGTAATTTAATATTATTTTTTGTCTATATTCTCTTATTCTGCATCAATTTGAATCCATAGTATATAGATATTTCTTTTATACATGAATGTTTAAATTCCAATAAATATCCGTTTAATTAGTTATATAAAAGTAGGATAGTTGATTGGGTCAATTAATTGACATTTGACATTCTTAATTGAATTTTTTTTTACACCTTATGTCAAAACTACATTGTTTTTGACATTTGAAGGTTTTTTTTTTTTTTACTTTTATTTATTTTAGTAAAAAATATTTGAAAACAATAATTTTTAACTTTTAAAGCTTATAAAATAGACTCATTTAATATTTATCAATTACAATTTAATATTATTTTTTATCTATATTCTCTTATTCTGCATCAACTTGAATTTATAGTATATAAACATATCTTTTATACATGAATATGTAAATTCTTATAAACATCTATCTAATTCATTGAACAAAATAAAAAAATCAAAAAGACCTACTCATTTCTCAATATACATGGCATACGGTCATCATTGAATAAATAAATTAATTGAATTTGATAATCTTTAGTCATTTATTTTATATATAAAAGACAAATGATACTAGAAATTATTGACTATTTTATATTAATAAGATCTTTACATTATACTATTACCTTATATTCTGCAACTGTTTATTTTAATCAGTTAATGGTATAGCTTATATAGTTTCTCATTTTTTAATAGTTTATTTTACATATAATAATCTTTGATAGGATTATTATTATTTTTTGATAAATTCTGTTTTAAATCAGATAACTAATTTGGTCCATTGGTTGTCATTCTCAATTAAATTAAAATTTTTTTTACACTTTATATCGAAGCTGTGTTGTTTTTTTACATTTGAAGGGTTTTTTTAATTTTTATTTATTTCAGTAAAAAAATAGTTGAAAATAATAATTTTTAATTTTTAATGTTTGGAATATAGATTCATTTAATATTTATCAATTACAATTTAATATTATTTTCTGTTTATATCCTTTTATTCTATTTGAACTTTTTTTTTTCAACGTTATTCTATTTGAACTTGAATCCATAGTATTTAACATATTTTTTATACATGAATGTTTAAATTTCAATAAATATTCATCCAATTCATTAAACAAAATAAAAAAATAAAAAATGTTTATTTATTTTTTAATATACATAGCAAATAGTCATCATTGAATAAATAAATAAACTAAATTTGACAACCTTTAGCCATTCATTTTATATATAAAATATATATTATTAAAAATCAGTAACTATTTTATACTAATAGGATCTTTACATTATATGATTCCCTTATATTGTATAACTGTTTATCTTAATTTGGTACACTTTCTCATTTCTTAATAGTTTATTATACATCTAACAATTTTTTATAAAATTATTGTCTTCTTTAGATAAGTACTGTTTTATAATCATATATGTAAATGTAAATTTTCAGTAATTGAAACCAGAGCAAATAATTATTTTCAATTAATATCAGTTTATTTTTTTCTCTATTAATAAAAACTAGACATTCATGCAGTTGACTAATACAATATAACTTTTTCTATAAACTGTTTTAAAGGTACAAAATTAAAATTTACTCCAACATAATCAATATTTTCTGTGATTTTTTTCGTAACGTAGCTACAGGTACCATTCTAGTTTATATATAATTATGGCATGATGTTTTTCTACCCATGCAGAATTTATTTTTTTGACATTAAGATAAGACCAAGAAGAACTTCAATATCACTACATTATTTTTCATTTTCTAACACAAATTATTTAGTTATATGTTTCATGGATTAAACAACATTGTCAAAAATCAAACCAATCAAAAAGAGTGAGATTGAGGGGGAAAAAGTACTTGAAATGGTATTCAAAGAAGAATTACATAAAAAAAAAAAGAGAAACGTCTAGAAATTGGGTTAATGTTCAAAATAAAAACAACGATTTTAATGCCCAAAATTTTGAAAGATAGGAGTCACAAAGATTTTTGTCCAAAGAAACTTGTCTTTGAATTTGGGAGGACTCCCGATTAATGACAGATGGCGATAGGCAAAGTACCAAACTCCACGAATAAGAGATTATTTTAAGCCTTTTACCCTGTTTCGTTACGGCCTTGATTCAACGATTTAGAACGCTGCACGCGTTGCTTGTCGGGATTTGACCACGTGGCCAAGGGGACCACCAGTTTTGAATTGTCTGCGCAAATTAGCATCAGATGGACCCTCGTGTTACGACTACCAACAGTCGTTGAATTCGTAATACGGTAAAGTACGACATTTCTGTACGGCAACTTGGACCTTCCACCCGATTTCTTTTTTTTTCATCTAGGAGAGGAGGGCTGGTATGTTTGTAAAGTATACCAAAGGAAATGTGGACCTCATCTCTGAATCCAACACTTGTCAAGCAACCAATGGCAGAATATGCTTAGATATATTTGTATATGACAAATTTTTTCAATATGAAAGGTGAGAATGTTAACAAACTTATAAAAATAAACATTTGTTGATATTGAAATCGGGATCGTTAAATTTTTTTTTTTAATTTTTACATAATTTATATTTATAAATTAACTAATAAATATATTTATTATTGTACACCCTTTTGTAAATTTCAATTCATGTTTTATTAATTATCATGCCTTTATATATAATATATACAAGCAGAAAAAATAAATTAATTGTGACAAAATATTTTGATGCTATGATAAAATAAAATAAAATGCACTTTATAATATTTTAACCTTATTAGTTTTGTATAATAAATATAATTATAATTCATATCATAGACCAAAATTGAATACATTTCAAAGATTCAAAATATATATACCAAATTAGTATTTTATTGAATGTCAATGTACATCACAGTGCATTAAGATATATTGGTCACACAAAAAAGAAATAAAATTTCGGTTGGATCAGTAGTCAACCTGACCAAAAATGTAATTATTAGCCTCAAATTCTTTCTACCAAACCCTTTTGAGGGCTTCCGCGTGCTTTCAATTTGCAATTTAATGCTACGATGCCATGACTTTCAAGGCACTCCACATTGTCCACAGTTAGCATCTCGTAGTCGTTGTGAGTTATGATGAAATTTCCATATTTTGACTAGGGATATTTGTATACATATGAAAAGGAAAATACGAAAACATTTTTATTATTCTTCTTGGAAAGGTACTTACATCTAATTTAAAAATTAAAAAAAAGTTTATAATCAAAAAGTACTAAAACTACTCAAACTTCAAAGTCTATCATTAATATAATTTTGTTGAGTCTTGAATCAATTTTCAAAACATAAAAAAAATATAATTTTATAACAAATTAATATTCCCGACATAATATAATTAATTTATAATGATTTGGTAATGAAAAATAATTTATTACGAGACATTATGCAAATATAAGCACATGTCAATTGATTGAATAATTATTCAGTCTTAACTCGTGATAAAAAATCTAAGAAAAACTTTAATTCGAATATGAAACTTCTCCTCTCTTGAATCAAAGACTTTACCCCTTAAGTTGGCCTGCATCACAGGCCACGTGGACGAGGGAGGATTGGGTTGCAAGAAAGTTAAATAGTGATCTGCTGCACCAAAGCTCACTGAGACTAGGTGTTTTGTCTCTTCTGTCCATTATTAAAAGTGTTCTGATCCAAGTTACGTACGTGGCTAAAACTGACGGTTTCCTCGAAACATCCTCATCATTTTTTTAGTATTCCAGAACCATGAAAGTCATAGCTGATAAAATTAACTTGTATTTTTATTACTAATCTAACCGCCCAATCAGATAACGGGAAAGACCAGTCCCTGGTCAACGTGGGAATCAAAAATATCAATCGAACGGTGATGACTCACTCTAGAACATTATTTATTGTTTTTCCTTTATATTAGCCATGTGATAATCTGAAGCTCCGTGAAAATCTAGCCGCAGCCACTCATGATCAGACGACCCTTCGTTTATCCGACCTACGACTTTCTCTTGCTGCCTGGCGTTCCTATTTAAAGCACAATTCTGCTTCTTACTAGTTTCAAGTTTCAACACTCGATTTGCGCGTGCCACTGCCACCCATCAAGGCAAACCCTATTTCCTCTTATTGTTGACTCCCTCAAATTTCCCCTTCTCTTTCTAGTTGCTGAGTTTTTCGTGGTTCACTTTATATTTGTCGACAAGCCCTTCATCTCCTGTGCGGCTTGCTACTGTTCTACGGGACCAAAGATTTTGAGTTTGGTTCTTATGAACAGAGAAAGAAGAACTTCAAAAAGAGAAGGCTATTTAATCTAGGAATTTTTGAATCAGGTTGCGAATGAAATACTCAGTTGCAGAGAGGAATAAGGATGTCAAATATACCAACGTCTCTCTCTGAAGTATGCCTGACTCTCTTTCGCCTCACTATGTCCATGGCCGATCCATGGCCCTATTCCTAAACTCCATCTCATTCTAACGAAACCTTTTCAGTCTGATTCTAGTACGCTCCAAAAAAAGAAAAAAAAAACACAAAGCCTTCCTCTTTCACTTCATAATCTGACACAAACAAATGAGAAAGATAAGAGGTTTCAAGATCGGGAAACGGCTTGTCCGGATCTCCAGATGGTTCATTCGCAAAGCTCGGAACCCACGTGGATACCACCACCTGACGCAAGCAGGATCGTTCTGCAAGTCAAAGACTTTCTCCAAGCTCATCGGTTGGGGTCGCCGCTTAACTAACGGAGCCAAATCTATATGCTCGGTGAAACCAGGGTCGGGTTACGTTCCCATTGGTCAAGACCCTGTCCATGAAAAACCAATGGAAGTTCCGAAAGGACACTTGGCCGTTTACGTCGGTCAAAAGGACGGCGACTTTCACAGAGTTTTGGTGCCCGTTATTTACTTTAACCACCCTTTGTTCGGCGAGCTCTTGAGAGTAACCGAAGAGGAGTATGGGTTTACGCAGCCAGGTGGAATCACGATTCCTTGCCGGTTCTCGGAGTTCGAGAGGGTCCAGACAAGGATCGCCAAGGGAGCCGGTGGAAGGAAATTGGTATGGAAGCGCCACCATTGAGAGGCCGGTGCTGCTGGTGGTGCTGGTAAAAATTTGTTGATGATGACGATAAATATTGTGGTCAATGACTGTGATGATGATGTTTTCGGAATTTTTGACTAGATAGAATTTATTTACCGCTCCTTTTTACTTTTTTATCCTTTTTAGGTGGTCGGTTTGAAAGACTTGGTGTAGTGAACTTTCGGGTGTACGTTTAATAGAGAATATTTTTTCTTTAAATATGCTGTTACAATGCTAGTAACTTATTTTATATTTAAATTACTGTAAATAATTACTAGAATGTGGAAAATAGCACTGATAATCGTGATTGATTGTGATCGTGATAATAATCAGACGATTCCAAATTTGCTAGTGACTTTTTCTTCTCTGATTTTCGGCAAACTCTGGCCCACGGTTGATTTGAGTGATAAATGGGTTGGTTAAACAAGTTGCAGATTCTTTTTTTGTTTCTGATGGCGATGATCATCTTCAAGATAAGGATGATGTTGAATTTTTTTTTCTTTCGGTGAAGATGTTGAAATGTTGATAACTTGATATGGGTACTTTTAATTGATTCAGCTTTTTGTATTTCTGACCTTTTCAAGGAATTTTTTTTGTTTACCAGGCAACTTTAGTAATATACATTTATATTTCTAATGAATTTAATTACGATTCTTGATGAACATAATGTTTTTTTGGTTTTAACCTTATCATGACGTAGCTTAATGATGTGATTATGTGATAGAATCAGAATTTAAAATTGTTGATTCTTGATTGATGTCAAAATCACGAAACAAAAAAGGTTCATTTTCTAATTCTTTTCTTTTTCTTTTTTTTAGGGTAATTTTTTGTTTTGAAAATGTCTTATTTTTTCTTCAAATTAAAAATTTTGAAAATCTATGATTTTTTAGATTTGAGAAAAAATGAAATTTTAAAAAATTACTCCAATTAAAGACAAGAGGAGAAGAAGATGAATAAAAATTAATGTTTTTTTATGATTTCAACACCGAGTGATATCATTTTGGATTTTGATTCTGTCACGTAACTACATTAACTAATCAAGTCATACATCAAATGAGTAGAACAAGATAATTTGTATATAATTTAAAGGAAGTTATATTTATATTAATTTAAAAAACTTATGTAACTAAAAAAAAATTAAAGAACAGTTTAATAAATGATAAGAATGTTAATTGATGAAAGCAATATAGTACAAAGGAATTGAAAATTTATGTAATTTTTTTTTAAAAAATCTTAGTTACAAAAGAAATGGTGTTGTACAACAGGAATAAGTGGACAAAGTGCACAAGTGAAGAAGTATTAGTTTTTTCAGTTTATGATTGCCTGTTAATTATGGTTGGAATAAAAATATTAAAGGATGCAATATTCTAGAGTTGTCGGGGAGTCTTCTGTCTTTGTTTTGTAATTAATGACCAAATCTTCCCAACATAATTATACTACCGAAGAGAGAATCTCAGTGTAGTTGAGAGAAGATTTCTCATATCGGGAGGACAAGACCGTGTTAAGTGTAGAAATTAGGTAATGCATAAGATTGCCTGAGTTTTGCAAGATTAGAAATTTCAGATTTTCTTTCATCATTTTTAAATTGAAAGATTAATTTCAGATATTGACTAAAAACTGACAATAAAAAGAACCTTTAAATTTACTCCTACATATAGTTTAAAAAAACAAGAAAAGAAAAATAGGACCGGCACAGTGTTTGTCACCATAAGTGTCCCTGTCACAGCATCTTGAAGGTGGGAGTGGCGAATCTTATAGTGGAAATCACATGTAAGAGTAATGCAGGGGAATTCCACCGCAACTTTCGATGTGTATAAAAATGGTTCTTTCGCTGGTCTAGAATGGCCTGTGCTAGTTGCCACATAAAGCTCCCCCCCCCACCCTGGACCGTGTGGTGCATTATTAAGCGCTACTCGACCACGCCACGTGCATACGTGATTCAATTCTCATCTCGGGTGTCGCGTTGCAGACAGGGGAGCCACCTTTTATTTTGGTCTAAGAGTTGCAAAGTAACTGGCAGTGTCATAAAACCTTGACATGATAATTTCCAATCTAACATTCAATTGAAACTATTGAAGCGTGGAGAAAGCCATTGATTAAGGATAATGTGGAATCAAGGATATAGGATGAGGGATTACTTTTTGACGTTTGAGTCTTGTTTAAGCCAAAACAACTATTGGGTATCTGTCCATCACTGGCAACAACGGGAGCTTGAAAATTTCAAAATCAAGTGTGAAAGTGGATCGGATAGACCACCAGGTCCAAGGAGAAGATAGGATGGAAATTTTCCTAGATTTGATGTTTGCGCATCAAAGTCGGGTTGCGTTGGCCCAGTCGAGGAAACTTTAGTTCCGAATTTCTTTTAATTTATTATTCTACATCAATTTATTATATATATCTTAATGAAATATATGACAAATTTTAATCTTTCTGGTGGAGTTTGAAAACTCTATAAGCAAAGTATTAGATAACTCTTTTTTTGTTTAAATACATAGTATTTTTATTTTTTCTATAATATAAAGTTATTTTTCATGATTTTTAGTATTCAATATTTATATACCAAAATATATCAAATCAAAATTTTTGTTTTTAAATTATTATTCTAATACTATTTTTATTAAAAAACGATTAATTGTAAAATTTTGATAGAATCCAGTGTATTAGTGTTAACAAAATCAAAATTTTAATTTTAATTTTTATAAAAATAAAAAGATAAAAAAAGAGTCAGAAATATTAGATGATTTATCTCATGCTCAATTGGGATTTGTCTGTTTTGTGAAAGATGGATGTCTTCTTCGAGAAATAAAAGCGAAAAAAGGATGTATATCTTAATAACCTTTGCTCATAAAATTAAGACGCCCTGTTGTGTTCAAGTTTGCAACCAAAACTGAACAAGTTGGGCCATGCGAGAAAAGGAAGGAACGTAGGTACTTGGCCAATAAACCGGAACCTTTGCACTGTTCCAGCGCTTGTTCATTTTCTTGCGGGCCAGTGCGCTTAGAAAAAAAAAATGAAAAACCGACTGTGATTGATGACCAAATTATTTGTACTAGTTGGCTTTATCAATGAATAGCTTACTATAAAGTAGCGATTGAACTATGAAAGAAGTGGATCTTGGTTTTGGGTGGCTTGATTGGTAGGGAACTGCATCAAATTCTTATCAAGAAAAAGTTAAAGAAAGCAGAAAAAGGGAAACCGTCCCTAACTTCTTATATATTTATCATACCAATTACAAATATTCTAACAAAGAATCATTTGTGAGAAGGTATTAATTTATTATTTAACTATAATGCTTAACGTATTTATTCAAAGGTAAATGAAATGATAGTATTTTATATATTATCCAAAGATAGATCTTGGCTTAAGTGTGTTGATATATATTCTAATAATTAAGATGAGTAAAAAGATTAAAAAATTGGGTAGAGCTAAGAATTTTTTACCTGTAACCCTTGTTGGAGAGTATATGTATAAGGAAAGAATAAAAATTTTCCGTTTCACTTTATAATCTTTTCATAATTTTAGGTCATATATTTAATCTTGTATTACCAACTAAAAATTTTAATTTTTAAACTCTAATAGTAGAAATAAAAAATTTAATTGTAAAAATGAAGTTAATATAAGAAATGACGTAAAATTATGGAACAGACTTAACCGAGACCAAATATTTTTGTTCCTAACAAAATACCTAGAGTATGGTTAAGATACAACAATATTTTTTCCAGAAAAAATTGCATTATTTCCGTGAGGCTGAGTACTCGCTTGCGATTACTTGCTTGCCTTCAATAATATCTATAGTCAGTGTCTTGCTTGCGGTGAAGGTATTTACTGCCTTGTTCTAGGTAAGTAGTACTAATAAATAAGAATCCTCAAGGAGTTGTAAATTACAGCGAAAGGAAGGCAGATTCTAGACGCTGCTTCTTCTTTTGGAATTTACCTGCCATCAGATGTCATCGAGACGTGATGCTTTGGTTAAACCGTGAGGATTTTACATTTTGAAGAATATCACGTTTATTCTCAATCATGGTCACATGACAAAAATCTCCAACAAAGCTGGACCTAATCAATTGGGGTATATGATCCAGATAAATCCGGCCTGACTTAGCCCAGGAGCTGAGGCATAGTCTTTTTCTAATAGATGATAGCCTAACTGGAGTAAGCCCAATTCTGACTCTTTTGAAACATAGTGAGCCGCTGTGTCCTAAATAAGTAACAAGAAGGCCTTATAATTGAGTGGGGTCGTTCGGGTGCAAGCCTTGCATTGCGGAGACCATAGACAAGACTGGGCTGCTGTTGATCAGGCCGAGAACATAAACTTAACGTATTAGGTTGCTTTTCGCCAGCACCAGATAGTGACATAAACGTCAGATTGGTTTCTCAACGGTTAACCTCTAAGTCCATCCGTAATACTAGAAATTTGTCCGATTTATTAAGCATTCTATTGCAAAATTTTCATCGAGTATTCTAACATTCACTTCTCTGGTTCTGTTTTGGTTTAGTTTAGGTTATTCAGGATTTCTTTCTCTCCTTTATTAGAAGTGAAAGGTACCATAGGATCTGACCTGATTTTCTGCTGTGAGAGCAATCTGCTCCCTTGCCTACTGGCATCAAATCATACACTGGCCTAGATTTTACTTTTGATGGGTTGGAAGGATGCAAAAGCCGTGTTGAAAAGATCTAGTTATTAAACGATCCACCAACCTTGTCAGGAGTTTAAATGATGCAATGGAATGGTGAGGTCTTGCCCAGAAATAAAAGTAACGGGATATGCTCGACTTTATTCAACTAGTAACGGAAGATAAAGCAGAAATTTTGAGTAGACCCATGAAGACAGAATGGGCCCTTTGTTTGATAGGAAAGGTGGAACATGAGATTTCAAAGAATGACCAAAAAAGTAATCACAACTCACTTCTCCACCACCGAAACAGAGCACAAAACAAAAACAAAAGCAAGCAAAGCCAAATTGAAGGAAAAAACAAGGGAAAAAAATGCTGGGGAGCCTCCAATCATACTCCACTCACAAAACTATCCAAGCCCCGGGTCTCTCTACACTCTGCTTTCTTTTCCTCTCTCTCAGTTACTTTGGTCATCTTGTCAAAGCTCATATCTTCATCTATGCTGGATGCTCTCAGGAAAAGTACGCACCAAACTCCCCATTCGAAGGTAACCTCAACTCTTTTCTAGCATCAGTTGTTAGCTCGTCCTCTCAAGTGTCTTATAATACGTATGCTATTGGAAATGAAAGTTCAACGCCACCCGAAAGCACTATTTACGGCTTGTACCAGTGCAGGGGTGATTTGCAGACAGCTGACTGCTCGAGATGCATGGAAAGTGTTGTTAACCAGATAGGCTTGGTTTGTCCGTACTCTTATGGGGCTTCTTTACAACTAGAAGGCTGTTATTTAAGATATGAACATGCTAATTTCTTGGGGACGCCTGATACGGGTCTCAGGTTCAAGAAATGCAGTAAAAGTGTTAATAACGATGTTGAGTTCTTTAGGCGTAGAGATGATGTTCTAGCTGACTTGCAGGCGGCTATTGGTTTCAAAGTCAGTTCATCAGGTTTGGTTGAAGGGTTTGCTCAGTGTTTGGGGGACTTAAGCTCGAGTGATTGCTCTTCTTGCCTTGGGGATGCTGTGGGCAAATTGAAGAGTTTATGTGGATCAGCTGCAGCAGCTGATGTCTTCTTAGGGCAGTGTTATGCTCGTTACTGGGCATCTGGCTACTATGGTGAATTCTCTCCAGGTGCAAGTCATATTCTTACTCACAATACTCAATAAGTTTTACTATCAGAACAACTGGAACAAATGTCATTAAGTTGTGATATCTTGCACCAACTTTTGTGTTGCCATTTCTGTAAGTTATAAGGTCATTGTAACCTTAATTGTTCCAAATTGTTAGTCCAAAAAGAAACATGATTAAACGGTATGGACTCACTTTAGTTCTCTCCAGAGAGGGAGAGGGAGGCCACTCAAATTTTTTTCAGAAACAAAGGCCATAAGTGTCAACAAGTAATCCTTTTATAAAGTAAAGCATTGAGGGGCATCAGCACTTTAGTTGCTTTCTTTTTAGGCTGCTGCATTGTTTCTGTCATGCCTCCATTCCATATCTCATCTTTTCTCTTTTTCTATGACTAGTATCTATCAAAGTAGTAATTTTTTAATTCTGCTGTACTAATCACACCGTTAGTTAAATTCCCATTGATGGATGGAAAAAGGTATTATTCCCTTAATCTGTGCACCACAAGGTCAATTCCACATTTCGAGAAGCCATCAACTCCCACTTTCATTCGAATAAGAACCATATGATTTGCCTTGAAAGTTGCATTATTGGCTGACAAAAAAGGCATTGGAATGTTGGGATAATCATTCTGAACCTAAGTAGTGGAAAGATTCTACTAAAATTTTCCTGTCTTCTTTCATAAAACATAATAATTTCTCTAGCTAAAGTACTTTGGCAAGTTGAAAATTTTTAAAAATTTGAAGGATCAGAGGAGAAATAAACACTTTTATTAACTAGTGGCAGCCTTGCTTATCGCATCGCCATGTCAATTTATGGAAAGTTATATATGCAAGTGTATGACTAATTCTCGTAACTTTTGCTTTTCTGTTTTGTGTAGATTCCTCCCACGAAGATGATATTGGAAAAACAGTTGCCATAATCGTCGGTGTATTAGCAGGTCTAGCCGTTCTCATTGTTCTTCTCTCATTCTGCAGAAAAGCAATGGGTAAAACCCTTTACCTAGTTTATATGCTTCCTTCCTCCCCATTCCCTCTCCATCATCATAATTGTAGAAATATTAACAGTGACTGACCCCTTTCTTTTTCCAGAATCAAAATGACAGGTTATAAGCAACCCTGCTCGAAAGTTCACATTGGGAAAGAGATGTGGTTTTCTTTTTTCATGATTTGAGAACCTAATTAGTGTTGGTTTTTTTGTATTACGGTGGCAAACTTTGTCACCTGCTTTTTGTCAATTTTAAAACGTTATGTTCTTTTCTACAAAAGGAGGCAATGTTATCTTCTGGTATAAAATAGAGGCCTAATCTCCATCAACTTTCAATAGAGCTGCTGTCATAAAATCCATCACCTTTATTTACCATTATAAACTCTATTATAGTATCATATAATAATCCTTCAAAAACCCTTCTTTTTCCAAAGAATATTGTGGTTATTATTGACTCAAAGAATAGTATTTCTGAAATGGCTTTCATATTAACGTTTTCCATTCGATAGATAGAGTAAGGATGAGGTTCTACCCATAAAAGTAGACATATATACTATCATATTAGCATGCTTAGTGCCTAGAGCACTACATTTTTATATTTAACTACATGCTTTTTATTTTTAAAGGATGTTTTTTCGCCATTACTGTATTTCCTTAAGAACCTTGAGAGGCCCTAGAAGTATATAAACCCAAGCCTTCTTTTGTGGAGTGGGTGGAAAAATATTTGTTTGGACCTGATTAAGAACCCGGAGTCCATGAGGCAGCAGACGGCGTAGCCAAAGGACAGGGCCTCGAACAAGTGCCCAAATTTGAAGTTTGATGCTAGGACTAGGATTGAATAAGTGCCCAAATTTCCATAGACTTCTTATTCTTAAGTCCAATTAGAAAAAGAACAGGTCCTAGAAGAAATGCCTTCTCTGTTTTTCCAGAGAGGAAGAGAGTAAGGGGGTTGGTGTGAAGCGATGTTAACGGCTGTGTTCTTTCCTTCAGCTGAAAACGAATTATGTTGTCTTTTTCAAGGATGTATAATGAGAAATTAAATGACCAAAGAGACAGATAAGACCGAAAGCTTAACCAGTCAGTATGTTTGCTACAAAGTGTTGGATATTGACATTGTGAAAAGTACATCTCATGCTTTTTAGATTTGGTGAAGTGCTTGACAAGAAAAATATTTTGATAATTGGTGGTGTTGATACCTTAACTAACTACTTGAGGCATGACTTTGACCCTCTAAATAAGTGTGAATTGGCTGTCTATTTATCAAAAAAACCCCATGATCCAAACCAAGAGAGAATATCAAGAACATATCCCTACAGTACGAACAGAAAAGAATGATGTTCATCTTTATTACTCTTATTAAAATTACACAAACAACTTTGTGTGTACATAAAAGCATTGGTGGTACTACAGGGAGATATTAAATTGCTTGAATTAATTCGAAATCATACATATACAATTGCAACAAATTAAAAGCCAGAGGTGAAAGGCACACCAGTGGCAGGCAGCCAAGAATTTCCGGCAAGAAAATTGCTGACGGTGAACTTCGATGCCTCGCTTGCGCTATTGAGAACATGGTAGCCGCGCCACTTGACTCTGTTAGATGTGGATGAACCAGGGCCAGTGTTCATATACTCTGCGTAATACAATGTATTGAGTGCAAAATTACCATCCCACTCCATCCAACCAGCCGGGTTAATCAAGCTATCAAGGAACGTCTTCATGAAAACCGTCCTCGAATATTGTTGCCATGGCCTCCCTAGGTATGTTTTGACAGAGCTTTGTACCGGCTTCAAGTCGGAATCGGCTGTAACTCTAGAGTTGTGGATTATAATTCCGGTGTTTTGGTTAGCGTCAGTCCTGCCCTGGGCTGTGACGGTGTTGGTCTTGTTAGGGGGTCTGCGAGCATATATGTTACAGTTTTGCAAGACAACCGCAGCATTGCCGAATATGAAATCAACGGTTCCGTAGATGTCACATTCTCTGTAAAATTGCCTCTCGGAATGGACGTAGAGAGTGTCTTGGTAGCCTTCAAAGCTGCATCTATAGAACACCGAGAGATCAGAGCCCGAACGAAGTGCCACCGCCTGGTGATTCTGTGGACCTGCGGTGTTTCTGATTGTAATGTCGCGAGCAATGAACCCATCTCCAACAGCAGCTGAAAAAAAGTCCACATTACAAAAGGATTAAACAATCTCTTAATCAATCCATTCATTCAGTTTCAATCTAGAACTTGACCAAAGAGCATCAGGAAGAAAAAGAAGGTCAAGGAACTTAATGATCCAATCACATAAACCAAACTGATCGTTCATGCTGTTATAATTTGCAAAACTGTCCTTGACTAAGCGGCTAAATATGTAGCTTCATGAATCCCTCTAGTCAAACCCAGGATTGGGTGCCTGTATACCCAAATCCAAGCTTTTCCCAACTCTAAAATTCAAATGATCTCACGGCAAAGATAGAACCGGTTTCCTTTTAATAATATTAGCAAAGGCAAATAATTGAGAGTATGTGACGTTATTAAGGACCATAAAAACCATACAACTTTTTCTAGGCTGCTGGGCCGCGGTTTGGATTCGAAGGGGTTGGCAACCTACCTGGGAGCCAGGGAGGGAGAGGACCATCCTGAATTCTGTAGAAGTGACAGGCTTTTGTGTTTCTTGCCTCTGTCTCTTTCTAAACGACGTTGTAGCAAGTAAAAATTTCATGCATGTCTCCTTCAGGGTCGTTTTTCTGACCACTAAAAGAAGGACACGACATATCTTCTGTTTTGACCCAGTTAGTCAACTAGCCTCGGTCCTTGGATACTGTTGCCTTTTTTAATCTCTCCTTCTCCTGTTTTATTTATTGTGGCGTCCAAAGTCTACATACTAATTAAGAAGCATCAATTAATGAATGATAAGGGCAGTAGCAGCTACCAAGCATGTTTCTTACAATTAATTACAGTATTACAATTGAAATTTGGTGGCTAGGATTACATGTAAGATTTCTTCTTATTAAAAAAGAAAAATAAAAACCTCTGGTAGTCAAGGTACAACCTAGCACACTTTATATCCAAAAACCAAAATAGAATAAATGACAATTCATGGCGATATGATGTTGATATTTTTTAGTCAATTGTTCTTCACCTTTTACGTCCAATTTATCAAGTGATATAAAAAGAATTATATACCTTCTTGCATAATCTTAAGGTAGCTGGTAGTTTGTGTTACGCTTTGTATATTTTTGAAATGTCCTAAAATGAATTTTTTTAAAAACACTTAATATGCTTAATTTTTTATATTATGAATTTATTTTTCATATTTTTTATTTTTAGTATTAAAAACTATTAATATCTATATTAAAAATTTTAAATTTTGATATAAAATATATTAAAATAAAAAATTTTATTTTAATTGTTATGAAAAATAATAATAAAAAATAAACATTTAAAGATAAAGAAATGTATAATTAAATTCAAACAAGGTGAATAGTGTCACGGCACAGGAGTTCAAGTCTAAAGTTTGGCGCGTGACAAATTGGCCCTGCCCTGTTGCTCCTGATCAGTGATCTCCTTGTAGCTATGAAGACTTTTAATTTTTGTTAATTTTGAAGTTATAAAATGGGTTAGTAGTTAGAACCATTCTATGTACTTAGCATGACCCGCTCCCTAGGTTGCTTTCTGCCAAAGTAAAACTCCTCCGCCACCTGTAAGAAATGATCTCTCTAATCTAAAGCAAAATTATGCAAAACCAAATTTCTTACTCACCAACAGTAGCTGAATTGAAAGTCGTCGACCCTCCTCGAACGCTTTTGCTCCCGGTGATAATAGTCTTCCCTATACCATCGCCCACCAGCATGATATTTTTCAGCTTGCTGCCTATCTCAACATTTTCCTTGTACGTACCTGCCTTCACGTATATCACGTACCTTCCACTCCCGGACCGCTTTGAAGCAGCGGATATCGCATCTTTTATTGTCTTATAATTCCCTGAACCATCTTGTGCTACCACGATGTTCGCCCTAGAAGCCGGCGATGAAGACTGCAATAGCTTCCGGTCACCGGGCTTCACCCATGTTGGGAACCCATCTTTGTAGCTAGGTTCCTTGTAAGGTGCCTTGTTGAGAGCCAGAGTGTTACTGATTAACTTGGACACGTTATTTGACATCATGGGTAGAAGATAATCCGGGACCCCGAGTTCGATGAATCCCGTCCGGCATGTTTCGAGGTTGGTTAAAGCCGTGCTGAGCCATGTTTGAGCATCATCCTTGTTGAGCTTAGTGCTCGAATCAACAGTTTTGTTGAGGCGGAGGATGGTTAGCTCATAGAGATTAAGGCAGTCGGCCCATGCAGCCTTTTCTCGCTTGTTTCGGCATTTCGGGCCCAACAAGTAAGTGTTACTTTGCGCACGTGTGGCACTCTCCATAGCGAGTTGCATGGAGATTTTGAGAAAATCAGGCTCATCTTTGATTTTGGTGTTTTTTGGATCATGGCTCAAAAAATACTCGCATGGTTGTGGGTTGGGAGTCTTGCTGCACCATGACCTCACATCATTAGTCCCATAGCCGAAAACAGCCGGAACAAGAAAAAAGGAAGCTAGGAAAATTGCTATGAAAATTTGAGAAGGTGCCATTGATGGCTCACCAAAGCTTTTAGACACCAAAACGGATGATTATCAACACAAGTTTAAGGGTTTATTTGGGGTTTGCATTTGTGGAGTGTTAGTGCTAGCTTCGGCCTCTTTATATAGATGCTAAACAAAGAGGTGTGGTTGATGTTTGGGTACTAAAAGATGAAAAATTTTCTGTTCCTAATTGTAACTACAAATCGTTTAATTTATTACTGTTTGCCAGTAATTTTTTTATATGGTGGTTTCAGTTTGGGGAATAGAATTTATAATTACCTTTTTTTCCTAAACGTACGACTACTTCAAGAAGAAGAAAAAGAAATAAATAAATAAATAATAACGCGTCATTTACTTGTTTGTTTACATGCAATAGATTTGAGATCAACAAACGACTGAACGGGGTGGTCAGATTAAGCTTATTAACAAAGGTCAAATCCCATGCACACCAGGAAAAGCTCTTCCCCTGTAGCCAGCTGCCATTTTGTGATGTTTGGATCATGCAAAGCAATTCTTTACGTAATTGGCCGGCCCAAAAACTGTTGGTCCTTTAACGTCAACGGATTCAGAAAACAAGAAGCCAACAAGTTTCTTTTCTCCTCAATGTGGTCAAAGTATGTATATATGTAACTGCATGTTCCTGATGTTTGGCGTGAGAAATTTGAAGATCATTTTGTACTTAATAGGACACATTAATTTCCAAAACTAGAAGTGATCAAATACTTATAACAAGAAATTTCTCAAGTGGCTAAAATCCACAAATTCCTAAATAATTTGTGGGAGTTTGCTCGAAACAGAACTTTCCCTAATTTTAAAACGGCATTGTCCCTTCAAAAATATGTGGTTGGTGCTTGTTTTGAGTGCACAAACACCCACCACGTGTTAAAATTTAATTACTAAAATGAAAAGACTTAGGGCATGATAGAATGCTAGCATTCTAGGAATTATGTTTTCCCAGGAAAAAAAATTAATTACCGTATCATATTAAAAATCTAATACGATGCTTGACTGCCAAATAGAGAAATGAAACGAAGAAGAATTATTTTATGGGAAAGAATCCTCTCTACTACTAAATCTATAACACCTCCTTCTTTTAATGATAGATATGTATGACAGTTAAGTCGATAGACGGATTAAGTTAAACTTTAAGATGATAATGTGCGTGTGTGTGTGTGTGTGTGTATATATATATATATATTAATAAGTTTATGTGTTAATAAGATTAAAGATATGCCTATGTCCATAGAGAATGATTATGTGATGTTTGAGCATGTGAAAGCTCAAAATGATGTTGTACATATGATTAGCACATGAATGATATGATGCTTTGTTTGGCACTTAGATGAATGTGATGTCTAAATAAATTATGTTATGTTTGATTGATATACTATGAGACATAGTGCATGATTGAGAATTTGAGCTATATGGTGACTATGTGTGTTGATCATTGGGTGAATTCTAATGAATTCATATTAAGAGGAAAGTTGGAAGGAAATGAGAGTTTGAAATTTGAGCTAAGAAAGCTCTAAGTGCTGAGGACATGCATTATGGACAAAAAGTATTGATACATAAGCTCCATGATTCGATACATTAAAGGAAGGAAGAATACACGAGGGGCATTTTGGAAAATATCTATCGATACATCACTTGATGCATCGATAGATTTGAAGAACATAAAAGTAAATGTGATTTCTATCGATATATCGTCCAAATATATTAATAAATTTGATTGAGAAAGCATTCTGCGTTATATCTATAATTTTAGTTTAACTATTAAACAAAAATATCGATATATTATTTTTTAGTTTCCCCGTTACTTCAATTCATTTGTTATGAAAATGTAAAATTTGGTGGATTTTGTTATATTCTCATGTTTGATTCCTATCGGATAACTTAAGAGTTTATAATTATATATGCATATATCAAAATTTTGGGTTAGCAAATAGCAATTAAGCAAATATTTCCAAAAAGTTTCTTCATATCTAAACAAGTTTGAACAATTCATCAATCTTGTTGAAAGAGAATGCAGAATCTAATAACTGTTGGTGTATTTTCAAAATTAAAGATAGTTCACATGAAGGAGAGCTATCATTAGCTCAATAGTTATGTCACAAAAAGTGACACAATATGTCTATTGGAATATAGACAAGTTTTCGTATGAATAATTATGTTCATTGAAAATACATGCTGAAAAGACACCAACGAAAAGTTACATGTGAAAAGTTACCATTGTAAAGTAACATGTGAAAAGCTATATGTGAAAAGTTACAATTGTAAAGTAACATGTGAAAGGTTATATGTGAATAGATATTGTTTCAAGGTATAAATCAAAGAGTGTGATTTATGAAATGAATAGTTATCTATTCATTAGATGCTTATTGAAACAATATCTTTTACTCAAAAGTTGTGTTGGCAAAAAGTGTAGATATACTTTTTGGATGAAAGAGATCTTTATGAAAAGGTTGTGACCTTGGAATATAAAGATACTTATTAAACAAAGAGATGTCTTTATGAAAAGGAAGTGTCTTGAAGAAGAGATACTTTGAAGCTTATATAAAGGGCTTGTTGTCATCCATTTTGACATAACAACAAGATACCAAATTTTATACACAACAAGCAAATGCAAGAGAGTAAAAGAAAGTGTTTGTGTTAGAAGAACAAAACACTTTAGTTTCCACCATCAACAAAAGATTTCGAATTCCTTATTATCATCTTACTGCAGAAAGTTGGTTTTAAGGCCAAACGACTTTGCAAACCCTCGGGTGTATTTAGCGGTCTAGTTTCGTAAAGTGCAATACGAAAGTTAAACGTTGGCTTCATTGTATCCTTGAGACTAGTCGTATCATTCTCCTTTGCATACTTAGTGGTGGGGGCAAATTAAGTCTTAAAGATAGACGCCTATTTAAAAAACTCGCATTGAAGTCAATTTTGGCTATTCTTGAATATTTCATAAATCTCATAAACCCCACTCAACACCAACAATAACTTAATAATTTTTAAATTTAATGTTGTGCTCCACGCAACGAATTATTTAAGGTATATATATATTTGTTCTTGAAGCTGTGTTGTTATATGGTAATAATGTGCAAGATTTTGGAAAGCCGGCAGGCCAATAAAGAACTTAGTTTCGTGTCCATTCGATACAGTTTTAGTTTGATTCATGACGTTTCTATTCTGGAAATCCTTGAATTTCTTAATCTGGCTGTTTCATGTCTGTGGAATTTTCTTTTCCCCTTTAGGACTTCAAAAACCAGGTTCCTAGTGTTTCTGGTCAACGGGGAGCAGGTTAACTGGGGAATCCTGAAGGAAGCCAAGACCCATGCCAAATGCGACTAATTAATATATAGTACCGCACCTGCCATGCTAAGAGTCAACGCCAAAATTGTCCTTTGTAAGTAATTTTCATAAGAAAAAAAAAATTCAATTATAGGTTAGGCTTCGCATCATGCAGAGAACTCGGATGGAATCAAATTCCCTTGTTGAAAGTTCTTAATCTTTTTCCACCGCATATAATGCCTAATATGGAAAACCACACTTCATCAGGTATTTGAATACAATCCAATAGAAACCTCCAAGGGTGATTAAAATATAATGTTAAGATTGTTTATTTACTTAAAACAAAGATAATTAAATTCACATAGTATTTGTATTATTAATGGGGATGCATGCTTGGCATTGAGAAGTATCAAAACTCATTACACTACTAGGACGTGATTGTATTATAATTCTCACCAATAATTTCATTGACTTATCCATATGGAAGGATCGATTTCAATGTCATAATTGCCCCAAGTCCATGTCTGCATATACATAAACATATTTTTCTTTTTATTCTTTAATTTTACTATTCATACACCTAGATTCAAATGTCATGCCATGACTAATCAATATACCATGCCGAAAGTGATCTTGAATTTCAACGGTGGCTTCGTTTGAAACGACATTAATGAATTTAGCCATTGATAAATCCAAAGGATCTCTGTATATATCCAAAGGGATTCTTTCCCACCCATAAAGCTTCATCCAGTTGACAATTACTTTCAGTTTCTTATAACTTTGTTATCAATTGGATTATAAGGTCACCACTTTCACTACAAAAGAGATATATTCTTTTCGATAGATTTCAATAAAGTTTTGATGAATTTTTGTTGAATTTCATGAAAACTATTTCTAGTTATTTTTCTAGAATTTTTTAATCAAAATTTTGATAGTGTTTGTAGAAAATTCAGATGAGTAGTTGTTGTAAACTCAATTTTATTTATGTGTGTATATATCAAGGGCAATTAATTAACTCGGTTTGACTAATTTTTTTGACTCAATATTACTTGTTTAAGTGAGATGTATGGATAATTTAATTATATACATACACATACCTATATATATGTGACTGAGTGTTATAAAGACACTTTCAGAGTTAATTACAGTTCTATTTTCATTAAATGTAACAATTAATATTTGTGTGATAATTTCAATTTATTAAAATAAAATACTTATTTAATATGATAATTCTAAAAAAATATATTAAGATCACTCTCGAGTAAAATTCATTCTTATATACGGTGATATCTTTTTTCTTTTTCTTTTTCTTTTTTATTAAGGTATGACAATGAATTACAGCGACAAGTATTAGGTTATGGGAAAGAGTGTATACTCTTTTGATAGTTTCGTACTGGAGATTGACGTTTAAGTACGAAGAGGGAACAGTGAATTCCTTACTATAGATTGAGTTGATGACAAAACATGTCAAAATTAAAAACGGATTTCCCGTCAGTTTATGAATCCTATCCAATCACGAAAAGACAAATTAATCCTGCTTGAAACATCATTAACGCCATCCTTAGCCTCGTTAATTAAGAGGAATTGATTTTGATTAGCAAGTTGCCTGCACAGTTGCACTTAATCTAAGGGAAGGAGGGTTGGTTTTGATCATTCAACAGACGGTGGCGTCCAACGCACAAAACCATGGACTGTAATCATCACCCAACGTTTGATTGTATGACTTTGATACTAAAAAAGGGCCGACTCATCCTACCATGAAGTTTTTTCCTTTACGGTTTGAGAGTCTTAAATATAATTTTATAAAGAATTTAGTTAAAATTATAATATTGTTTCCTAATTAAACTATAATTCTAATAATTATTACTTACTTAGATTGTATTATGTAATCAAAGTCATAATATGAATATGATTAATCTTGTATATATAAATATACCTCATTCACCTCTAGAATATAGACAACTTTTCATAATAACGGCTTGCTTGCTTGCTGACATCAAAGTGTAACTCTGCTTCTTGGCATCGCTGCAGAATCGTCCGAATCAATTTTGAGCCACCAACGTAGATCTCAAACACTGCAAGTGCTGCTCCACCACTTTATCTAGTCACTGCATATTCTGCTACGTGTAACCAAACGTCTTTTGATAGCCTAACGAACCAATATTTTCTGATTTAAGACGTTTTCCTTAAAAGATGGGACCGCAAATTAACTTAGTGAGTACATAATTTTCACATGTTATTCATGCTTTGTTTGCATTTATCGAACAATTTTTAAAATTAGTACACATACGTTAGCTAGTGAACTGGATGGTCGTGGACTAAAGAAAATAACATAATTTCCATAGAACACCCTACACAGAGTTATTCGCTTTGCTCGAGTTTGTTCATTTTAATCAGCTCGACTGTTCATCATATATTCTGGAAGTATATGCATACTTTGATTTGATATTTGTGTATAAGAAAAGTCACAAATTATAAGAAGACAATTGTACGAGTGTATGTGTATATAATTTATCAAAAAATTTTATAGTTGATGTCTCTTTCAATGAAGAAAATTGATAAAGATTAACTTATATTTGGTAATTTTGACTTCAGTCTGTGATATAAAATTACGTAAGTTACGTATTTTAAATGAGTTAAACACACTTAGCCCATATATGATATATTTAATTCGTTTAATGAGTCATGTTATCATATTAATTCATATAATATAATATGTTGAACCCGTTTATGATACTCATTCAATTAAATTAATTGTGTTTAAATGAGCTTGTCTTATAATAATTATGTCATATCAAATTACATGTCATGTAATACATGCTTAAATTCTTAATACATTTAATTAATAATTTAAATTTCATAATTATTCATATAATTGTTAACACCCTCTCTAAACAGCACGAATTTTCAATCTAGATGTAACCATACGTAAATGTAACGAAACACTTCTCCAATCAAACCTCGTCTGACTTTGCAAGTTATCCTTTAAACAATTAAATGCAAATAATGGAGATGACATGAAAGCATATGATTAGAAATAATTTGTTTAGCATTATTCGCTGGATCGAAATTCTTGGATGATGTACTTTGAAAGGCTTGATTCGGCGGTAGCTTTCATTAAAGTGCCCTTTAGAATTTTTTTCTTTTTCTGAATAGCAGAGTATATAAATTCATGATTAGAGTCTCATCAGAAAAATGAGAACTCCTCAAAACAGATTCAACATAACAACAGCAAATTACCCAAGGGAAAAAAATATTTCGTTTAATATATAATCTTGCGTTGAAAAAAAAAAAGATTACAAAGGTAAATGAAGTGCATATATAAGATTAATCTAAGCTAATTCTATTCATCATCTAATTCTAATTAGATATTGTATTCTAATTAGATACAATATCACGATAAAAAAAATTATATACATTCAAAATCTCATTGGAAGTATTCGAAGTAAAATTGGGAGAAACCTCATCAGTGTCTGTGGGAAAGAACTCCTCATCCGTGTTTGTGGGAAATAACTCATCAGAGGTAGGTATATGACGAAGCATGGGAAATAACTCAACAGATCGGTCAGTGACAACAACAACATGAACATTAGGGGCAGAATCAATGACACGAACAACAAGGACAGAAATATGAGGAAGCTCATCGGAATTTGTAGTAGCATTGGAAGATAACATAACAAATAGGTCAGAAAGCAAATAAGAAGAAGTGCAGCAGGAAGAAAAAAACATTGATAAATAAGAAAACAAAGTGGCATCACAAAATCTAGCATGGCCATAGATACGTAACTTAATAGGCACGTACAGGGGCGGAGCTAACCCAATTTTATTGGGGGGGCCGAACACAATTGAATAAGAATTAAAAATTTTAAAAAATTAATATGTTAAATTTAATAAATAATAAAAATATTGATAATAGAAATATGAAAATAAATTATAAGACTATAATTTGTAAAATATAAATAGTTAAAAACGATATATAAGATTAATAATTTTTTCTTATATAATCATAATTATTTAAATATTATATATTTAAGATAATTTTATTTTAACTAAACATAAAACGTAAAGCATATAAAAAAGATATACTCAAGTTAATTTTCTCTTACATAATCAGGATTAATAAAAAAATGATACGTTGATGAAATTTTAAGTAACAATGTAACACTACAATTTATATTTGAGAACTATATAATAATTTATTAATTTTTAAAAATTAAAATCATAAAAAAATAAAATTTATGTAACATAAAAAAGAAAAACATAATAAGTAAAAGGTAGATATCACATATTACATAACAAAAGAGAAAGAAAAATAATATAATTAATGGTTTGAAGAAATTTGAAAAAGAATGTTTATAAAAACTTATAACATATGAACAAATAAAATAGAAATGAAAAAAAATAAATATAAATAAAAATAATAATATAAATTAAAAAAATTAAAGTTGAATGAGATAAATGAAATTATTTTATTATTTTTTATTTATATTAATTATTAAATAAAATATTATTTTGAGGAGTTAGTAATAGAATATTGAAAAAAATTTAAAAATTTTTATATGGTATGATAAAAATGTTAAAAGTTTTGGGGGGGCCATCACATAAGGAGGCTCCGCCCTTGGTTTGGTACGTGCTGGGCTTCATTATTATATATATTTCGTAAAACAAATCTTTTCGGTTATTCCCACTTCAGTTTTGGGCCTTTCCAGTTTTGGGCAACTACTTAGTGCTTGTTTGGCTTAGTTTTTTTTCAGCTTATCTATCTCTTAAAAGCAAAAGTTAGGCCAAACATAAATTTTGAAAAGCTCTTAAAATAAAAAGTAACTTTTTTTTAAAGAGTAAAATTTTTTAAAAAAGAGCTTAAAAAAAAGCTCCTATAAGGAGCTTTTTCTTCTCTTCTTTTAAAAATACAAAAAAAAATTTTATTTTTGTTTCAAAAATATCCTTATCTATTAAAGATAATTACAATATTACCATTTTAAAAAAAAAATACTCTCTACAATAATTTTAATCAAAATTATAACTTATATAAATAAAAACTTATAAAAAAAATTTACCAAACAACTTTAACTTAATTTTAAAAGCTATTATTTTTCATAAGAGCTTCATAATAGCTTTTAAGCTAGAAAAAAGCTAGGTCAAACAGCCCCTTAGACAAGAATAAGACAAAAAAGGTGTAAACATTTAACAAGAACCAAATGCCATATTCCATCATGTTGTGTCTTAGTGACTCTGGCTATGACTTCATCTGGTACCTTAATTATTGCCCCGTTGTCTTTTTATTCTGTCATTTTATCAGCTGTCGGTGGGCAAACAAAGGCACAAACGTTGAGCGTTACTTTCACCGATGTATGTGGCAGCCTACACGTACAATACCCCTGTTTTTGCCTTGCCAAATGCCGAATATCCCACACCTAAATCCTTTTTCCTAGCACGTTGTTGCCAAAATTTACACTCTGCTGGGTATCGTTTTCATGTTTTGTGTTCTATCATTCTCCTTCTCCTTTAGTTGTTGATTTTTTTTCAGGTCAAATAAGAGTTTTATTAATATTATATAATTGATATCACAATATAATAAGTGGTAGGACAATTAAAAAAACGAAATAAAATGTCAGAATCTTAAACGAGATACAATAATCAAAATATAAGTTTACTCTCAATTCATATTATTATCAAGTATAAACCATCTTTGATCTGTCAATGTTAAATATACCTAAAAAAATCAACAAATTTTATTTTGAAATAGAAATTAAGTAAAAAAACAATATTGTTTATAATTTTTCTCTGTCATTTTCGATAAAAAGTTTTTATTATTTATCTCATAGTCTTGAGTTTAATATACACACACAAAAACAATTATCATTAATCTATGTTTTTTGTGGTAAGTAAAAATTATTAAGCCATATTTAATCTAATTAATCAGAAAGCTCTTTTTTACTTTTTTTTTCTAGCTCTCATTGCAACAGTCAATATTGCAATGAAAAAAATATGAACCTTACTCATCAATTGATATTTATTAACTTTTTAATATATTACTGTTGCAATACCAATATCAAAATTTCAAATTTCTATGATATTTATGCATAATTTCTTAACATTCATTTAAAAAAATTTTCTGAAAACAGTCACTAAAATATTAATTCTGTCAGAAGAGAAGTCAATATATTTTTCCACAATTCCACACAAATGTTAGTGTTGAGACAGCCATGAAATTTATACCAACTACCAATTAAGTCATGACTGCATGATGTTTTCCATAAGCTGCTTAAAGCCCGAATGACACCTGCGCTGCAATGGTCCATGTGTATGCTTCCTCACCGAGCTATATATGTTCAAAAACAAAGTCCAGGCACCAAGTCCATGCATGCCATTTCCCTTATTCACATCAACAAAATGTCCGCTAGTGTCACCACCTTTCTCCTTCTCCTTGCCATGGCTACCACCACCACCACTTGCTCTCAGGAACTTGCAGAGGTGGTTCAAATGGCCAGAAGCATGGTTGTGCAATCGAGGAAATGGGCTAAGGCTTCCGAGACCCTGCACGGATTGGACCGTAGTGCCTTAAATTATCATGGTATGGGTCTAAGTGACTGTGTTAAGATGTATGATGATTGCGAGTCCAGGCTCTCGCTCTTGCTCTCTCGTCAAAGCTATACCGTTGATGATGCTCGAACATGGCTGAGTGGCGTGCTGGCGAACCACAGGACTTGTCTGGAGGGGTTGGGCGAGAAGGGTGTTGTGATTCAAGATCATGCAGAAGCACACCAAAACCTGACAACTTTGCTTAGTGAAGCTTTGGCATTGTATGGGAAGGATGTCGTCATAAAGCAAGGTAAGCTACTCTCCTAGGTGTCACTAGCTTTAGTGAGCTGAGATTGATTCAATTGTAATAAAATAAAATTAGGAAGTTCAATTTTTATTATATATGAACATGCAAACTTTTTGAATAGTAGTTCATTTTTTCCATTATGGTGGGCTTGGCTGAAGATAGTCCAAAAAACTTTACTCGGCAATTAACCTCCCCAAAAGAAATTACCCCACTCTGCTTTTTTTGGGTACTTGACAGGGTTACCGCCTAGACCAAAATTCAACCAAGGTGGGCGGCTTTTAGCATCTTGGAATCCAGCAACTTCAAGGGCTGATTTTGTCGTCACAACGGATGGCTCCGGTACTCACAAAACAATCAATGAGGCAGTGGCTGCAGTTGCTCGGATGGGTGATAGGCGCCCCCAAAGAGTAATAATCTATGTGAAATCAGGGGTGTACAGTGAGAAAGTAGACATACACAGGAATGTGAAGAATGTCATGTTGGTTGGTGATGGCATGGATAAAACAATTGTAGCAGGCAGCCGAAATGTCCCCGATGGTGCTACCATTTTTGGCTCTGCAACATTTGGTAAGAATGAAGACCTTCCTTCTCAGATGATTCCATAAAAAGTTTGGAATCAAATCTTTGAATCCATTAGAATAACTTGAGAGGATACATGGTCTTAATCTCAGCTTCTGCAGGCGTATCAGGTGATGGGTTTTGGGCCAGGGACAGGACTTTTGAGAACACAGCCGGTCCGAATAAACTTCAAGCAGTGGCATTAAGGGTAAGCTCAGACCACTCTGTGTTCTATCGCTGCAGCTTCAAGGGTTACCAGAACACCCTCTTTGTTCACTCCCTAAGGCTGTTTTATCGCGATTGCCACATGTATGGTACAATTGATTTCATATTTGGTGATGCCTCAGTAGTCTTACAAAACTGTGATATATTCGTAAAGAGACCGATGAATCAACAAGCTAACATGATCACTGCGCAAGGGAGAGAAGATCCTAATGAAAACACAGGGATTACAATTCAAGGATCGCGCGTAAGGCCAGCATCTGATTTCGATTCTGTCAAGCATTTGTTCAAGAGTTATTTAGGTAGGCCATGGAAAAGATATTCCAGGACAGTGTTTTTGAAGACAGACCTTGATGGTTCAATCGATCCAAAGGGATGGACGGAATGGAGTGGCAGTTTTGCTCTTTCAACACTATACTATGCTGAGTACATGAATACAGGTAGCGGTGCTTCGATTTCGCACAGAGTGAACTGGCCTGGCTTTCATGTGTTCGACAGTGCCCAAGAGGCTGGCCCTTTTACAGTGAGCAGGCTCATACAAGGAGAGGCCTGGATTCCAGGGACTGGTGTGCCATTCTGGCCTCAAATCTAATGGGTTTATTATGCTCTTACGTTTTGTGATAATGACCAATATGTAAAAAGACAAAACTTAAAAAAACTCATGTACTATGGTCATTTCTCTATAAGTTTCTTACTTTTTATTGTATTTAAACAAGATTTTATATTTTTTGTCATACATAATTAAGCTTTTATCTAAATTAAAATTAATTATTATTAAATCAATATCAATTGACATTTAATGTCGCATAACATATTTAATAAGTTAACATAATCTTGTAATAGTTGATATAATCAAAACGGTTATGTTAATTGTCATATGTTATATAAATAAAAAAATCAATTGATATTAAATTTGATAATTGTTAATTTTGTAATAAAAAAATTAAAATTTATTTAATTATGATAAAGATTAAAAATTTAATTGAAAATATATCATAATTCAAGAACTTTTATAGTAGAATTTCAAAACAAAATAAAAAGAACTTTTATAGTATTTAAACCATATAAAAGCTCGTGCCCTAAGGACTCTAGCAAATTTGGGACAATATCTCAACTCAAAACTTTTCTTGCCTACAAAGCACAAGTTTCTTCTTTGTAATACAAAGACGTGTTTGACTTTTCCTTTCGAGAAACCGACGGAGAGAACAACCATGAAATCAGGTATACCATAATCAAAAAAAATATATATATAACAGAAAAATACCTTTAGTTTATTTAATTTACGTAAAAGTCCCAGCCCTTACGATGGTCAAAATAAAAAAAAAGGGGAAAACATTGAAAATCTACATCAGCAACACTACCTATGAGCCATACCGCGGTGCCCCAATACCCCCCACCAAAGCCCTAGTCTTCTAAGCCCGTGCTCTCCCTCTTTTTTCTCTCAGAAAAGGAGAACTCTGCTAAGGAAAGGGCATAAAAGCTCGACCGCCTTCGATTGAGAGTCAGTAAGGTCGGTGCTGTTATCATCTTTGATCTAAAATTCTTGTTTTTATCTTCTTGCTAAGATCTAAAATGCTTTTTTAATTTTACTAGTGTATACATTTTTTTAATTATTTTACTGGTTCTATTCTCATTTCTGGTGAGTTTGACTTTATGTTCAATTTTATATAAAAAAGAAGAGAAGTAGTAAATTTCAGGTTCGATGGCCGGCGGCTCAGATGTGGCGGAGGCGCTTTCCTGTGCTCAGTGCGGCAAGCCTGCTCATCTTCAGTATGTAGTTATATTCTTGTTCTAGCTTATATTCGGTTACTTAGTTCTTGTTTATTCTCACATTAGAATCAAAGAAGTTTCTGAGTTAGCGTATCATGCAACCGTTAGAGATGTAAAATCGGTGTTCCACTGAAAAGGTTAGGGTAAAGAACTCATTGCGATCGAGGATTTTGATGAAACTAAGGAAATGAATATGGAAAACCTTTAAAACAAAGACTTTTAGAATTGTGAGATCAGACATTTTTAATTAGACTTTGTTTGGTCAATAATGATAACTTGAGAGTTGAGTTGAATCCCTTGTTTCTGATATAACTTGTTATCTGCAGGTGTCCAAAGTGCGTGGAGTTAAAGCTTCCTCGTGAAGGTGCTGCTTTCTGGTCTGTAATCATTTTCTTCTACGACTCTGAAATTCTGTTGTTGTCTTGAATATGCTGGGAAATATTATGTGTAATATGATGTAGTGAGTTAATTGCCTGATTTCACCTCCATATTACTCTTCCAGATATTGTATGTCAAGGCTTTATAAAATGCAAAGAATGTAGTTAATTCTATCTTGACCTAAACCTGGTTGATGATTTTATATTTTTGGATTAATATGTAGGGCTCAGATGTCTGGCCGTTGATTGAAATTGATTTTTCTTTGTTCTTTTCTTACCAAAAATTTTGAAATGTCTGATTCAGCTTTTCATTTTGTATTAATGATGTTGTTCTTTGACAGTACTCAGGATTGTTTCAAGGCTTCTTGGAGCTCACACAAATCAGTTCATTTGAAGGCAAAACTGTCCGCACTTGGGACAAGTACTGCTGGTGAACAAGATTCACATTTAGCTAGTGAGGGTTGGCTATATTGCTTGAGAAAAGGGCAGAGCCGAAGTCCAAAACTTCCTCATTTTGATTGGACAGGGTAGTTCTCTAGGATTTAAGTTCCTCATTTATGCTACATATCTTTCTTCCTTTTGCATCAATTTCCTTCTTCCTGTGCTATTTTCAACTTTCTTCCTATTGCATCAATTTCCTACTTCCTGTGCTATTTTCAAGCTTTTGTGCTTTCTTTCCTGGATAGTTGTTTCCCCTGTCATTCCTGATTCTTATTTTTATTGTCTTTATCGTGTTATCTTCCTTGTGCAGAACACTCAGACCATATCCCATATCTATCAAGCGTATTGTACCTGCTTATATTGATAAACCTGACTGGGCTGTTGATGTGAGTCTTCCTGAATTATTTGTTTGCATATTGAATATTTATTTGCATATTGAATTATATATATATATATATATATATAAAGAGAGAGAGAGTTCAATGAATAATTAACCTCTATTTTTCTCTCCTTTCCTGTTGGGTTACTGGTTTTTGCATCCTTAAGGTATAACTGTTCTTTCCTTATGTAGGGAATCCCAAAAGTTGAGCCGAATAGTGATTTGCAACATGTTGTTGAGGTAAGTTTATACTAGTGAATCTCTTCTTGAGCCTTAGTGAACTAAGCTACACGTTTTTATATGCTCCTTATAGTTTTTTCTTTATTATTATTATTTTTTTTTTTGACTTTGGTGCATCTGTTTTGAAGATCAAAACTCCAGATCAAATTGAGAGAATGCGAGAAACTTGTCGAGTAAGTTCTCTCTCCCTCTTTCTCTTTTTTTCTATTCTACAACTATTACAAGGGAGTTTATCATGCTATGTTATTGTCTTCTATTTTTACTCCAAAGGTTGCATTGCTCTGCTTCATGTGAAAATAAAGGCTTCCATTTCAACAAAGCTTATCATCTTAAAATGAGCTTCAAAATAGTTTGGTTTAGAGAACCCTACCATCAACTGGAAGGATTTACCTTAAGCACACTGTTGCTGCCCATATATGTTAAACTTTTCAATGGATGGTAGAATTGATGGTCAAACTGTGAAGTTCAAATTCAAGTAATAATAAGTTTCTGTACAATGGTTTTGGAATTCTGCATCTATTACATATAAAAGTTCTTTTTGTAAGATAATTTCATGCTGGGCCAAAATATGGCTCCATAGATGATGACATTGGCACCATAAATGTCATGTGGTAACTACATAGAAATAAGTAGATCCAGTTTTCTCTTCTGTGATCAAACCTTAAGAGTATAGTTGCTAGAAAGGAAGGAGGAAACAACGAGAAATACTTTCCAATTGCAAATAAGTGCAATTGTCCTTGGAAATCCTTTCCAATTTTAAATCCAATTTCTTTGTAGTATTACTTTTTTTATTGTGTAATTTTAAAGTCTTAGTGTATATATTTTTATCCTTAGATTGCAAGAGAGGTTTTGGATGCTGCAGCTCGGATGATCCGTCCTGGTGTAACAACGGATGAAATTGATCGAGTGGTTCATGAGGCAACTATTGCTGCAGGTCCATTGGTTTTGAATGAGCTTTTATTTTGCACAATTTATTAATAATCATTTATCTCTTCTTTGGTTTCACTTTATGCATGTGTCCTCTCCTGCAGGAGGATATCCATCCCCTCTCAATTATCATTTCTTCCCAAAGTCTTGCTGCACGTAGGTACTTCTTCTGTACATATTCTTTGAATTTGCTGGGATTTATAATATTGATTAAGCAAATGTATTTCATTTTCTTTTCCAGGTCAGTTAATGAAGTAATATGCCATGGAATTCCCGATGCAAGGTAATAGTCTTGCTTTAATTCTTCAGGACCTCACTTAGTCATCCATAATGCCACTTTAACTTTCAAATTTTTAACATTCATTCGTTATGGTATCTTTTTCAATTACTAAGATGGACCTAAACTCAAAATTGGTGACTAAATATGTTTTAATTGCCTCAGGAAATTGGAGGATGGTGATATCGTAAACGTTGATGTCACTGTTTACTACAAAGGAGTTCATGGTAAGAATCTACTGTGGATTTTTATATAAATTCAAATCTTGCTAAAATTAATGAAACCTCCATATTTGACAAAGTGACTCATCATGCAGGTGATTTAAATGAAACATATTTTGTGGGAAATGTTGATGAAGCATCTCGTCGGCTGGTACAGTGTACATATGAGTGCTTGGATAAAGCAATATCTATTGGTACGTGTTTGATTCATATTCTATTTGCACATTGCAATTCTTCAGTGTCACTTTTTCTCTGATTTTTTCTTGTTCTGCTAAGGTTTAAAAAGGTCATTGTGCTGATGGGTTTTACATATTGTAAATTGTATGGTGGCCTCGAGATCATCTTAAAGAAAGAAAGACTTTTGATGGCTGATAGAATTAGACCAATTACAACTTTCTGCAATCACCAAGCATGCCATGCCATGTCTATGATGTCGTTGCTCTTCTAACATGATTTGAATGGTCATGCCTTAGATTTAGTGACCTTTATCATAAATGCCGGATTAGTTAAACTTAGTGTTCATAATTTGTTACTTTTAATTTTTTTTTAAAAGATAAAATGATCAAGAAATTATGTGGTTTGAATTTCATTTTCATGGATGAGTCTTCAAACATATGTGCATCATGCACTCTATGTTCTATGTAGAAGGCGGGTGCTAACTGCTTGATTTAGAAATCATTAATTAGATTTGAATATGGTCTGTTGATTTTTTAAGTGGATAGTTCAAGACTTTAGTTTAGGCTTGATTTCTATTAATCATTCTTTTTTCTTTTACTTTGGGCTCTAATTCAGTTAAACCTGGAGTGAGATTTCGTGAAATTGGGGAAGTGATTAATCGCCATGCTTTAATGTCAGGGTTATCAGTGGTAATGTGTAATTTGGACTATGCAGTAATACATTTTGGTTTGTAGATTACACAATTAGAGTTTTCGTTTATTTCTTGCTCTGTTATCTTCTGTTGCTACAGGTTAAATCATATTGCGGTCATGGTATTGGAGAGCTATTCCACTGTGCCCCAAATATTCCCCATTATGGAAGTATCCTTTTAAGATCAAGTTTGTCAATCCAATTGCTTTTTATGTTAACCATCCCTTAATGCTTCATGGAAAGTCCACAATAAACTATAATGAATCAACTGCCGTTGTAAACAGGGAGACCATGAAATTGATTCAACCATTCTTAATTGCAAGTAATTTCAGTTTCTTTATATGCTGCTTGCCTTAACCTAAGCAGGAAATAAAGCAGTTGGGGTGATGAAAGCTGGACAGACTTTTACAATTGAACCAATGATTAATGCAGGTAACTCTTGAAGTTGGATGATATTGGGGATAGTAGTTTAAAACCCTTTTGATTTACCGGCTATTTCTTGCTGGATATTTCTCAATAGGGGTTTGGCGTGATCGAATGTGGCCTGATGGATGGACCGCCGTTACTGCAGATGGCAAATGCAGTGCTCAGTTTGAGCACACTCTTTTGGTAACTCTGCATTACCAGTGCTTTTTCTTTCACGATATCTCTACGTATGGTTGTGTTGTGTTTTGAAGTTTTGTCTCTCGGAGAGACGTCTGGAATATGACCTTTTCGCTTCTGAGTTAGCCATTTGCCAGTGCAACCTTTTTTGGTTGTCTTGCACTGATCTGTTACATTTAAACCCATTCATGAGTATCAGTAGTAAAAGATCTCGTGATATGTAGTGCATGGTTGTGATCAAATTTGTGTTATATGATAGAGAATCCTGACACACCTAACAAATGAATGTTTCTTACTTGATGAATATTATCATGCAGGTTACAGAAACTGGAGTCGAAGTTCTTACAGCTCGGCTACCTTCATCTCCCAATGTGTTTCCCTGGCTAAATAAGTAATCAGTGTCATCTTTACCTAGTAGATAATGAAATCGAAGGTAAGCTATTGATACGTTATACTGATGGTAAGAGATTATGTAGAACCCTTTCCGTTGGATGAGAGCAGTGTATTTGTTAAGTAATGGGAGAGAAAATGATACAATTTTTTCATTTAGCACGTCTTGTGATCATGTGTAATATGGATTTTCTTCCCCTGGGTTTTTTCATTTGAAGAATAATCATAAATTGTTTCTTTTTGTTCTAGAATACTCATAATTTGTTTGTACCATGATCAAGAAGCAATGTCAAATTGTTTACTTTTGTGGACCATAATAAGTTATGGGCATAATACTAAAAAAAATTTAAATAAATTTTTATTTTTTCTTTCGTTTAAATAAATTTTTATAATTAATAATTTATTAATTATCATTAATTATAATGACTTTTTATAACGATAACTTGAAGTGCCATATTAGCTCCATTCGTTACACCCCAAATGCACAAGACTTTATAACAATAACTAAGAAATAGGTGGTAAATGACAAAAATATTATTTATTAAAATATTTAATTTTTAAATAAAAATATGTATAATTTAAACATTAATTTTATTATTTTATTTTTTATTTTAAAAATATAAAAATATTAAAAATTATAATCAAAATTTTAATTTAATTTTTAAGTTTAAAATAAACTTTTTATAATGTATAATTAAAACTTAAACTTGTATTCAAGCATTTGATTTATTAGTTGGTATATAATCTTTCTGAGCATGGTTCGAATCTTTTTTTTTTCTAATTATAAAAATAGATAAATAAATAATTAAATTTTAAATTTTTATTTTAAATTTATTTTAATTTATTTTATTATTTTTAAATTTTAAATTCATTTTAATGTAATGAGAGAAGGAGATAGCTAATGGGGTAGAGAGAGATTGTAAAAAATAAATAAAATGTATTTTATATAGTATGGTAATTTTTGAAATTAATGAATGACATTTTAATCTATTTATGTTTTTACTTTATTTCTTGTCTCTTGGAATAACCAGAGTCTTGCTAATAGCTATTCTGTCGTCTCTCACCAAATAAAGTTTTAAAGAAGGATTAGGAATAAAGGGAGAATGGTTATTCCATTCCCCTAACCAAACATGTTGTTAAGGTTATTGCAAATTCTCTTATTACTATCATATTTGAATCACCTCATGCTCTTTACTTTTTGCTTTTTTATTATGAGGAGTTAATGCTTTTTGTTTTTGCATTTATTGTGCGGTCGGGATTAGGATAAAGAGCTATTTAGTGGGTCTTTTTTACACGATTCAATTGTATGTGTTTTTATCATTCAATATTGTGGTGTAATTTAAAAAAAGAGTTCAAATGTTTTAAAAATGATACTCATATCTTACTCAATTTCGAGATAGATAATTAAATTTTTTTTTAAATTCATGCCAAATTTAAATATAGGTTACTCAAATTTTACCTAATCAATAAAATATCTAATTAAAGAGTACTTATTGTCATTTGTATGCGCATCACTTTTCATTAAAAGATAGCTCAACTTTAATTTTTTTCAATTGCTGTGAAAAAAATGAGCTGATAAGAAATGTTTATTTTATTGGTGGTACAATAAGGGTAGAAACTGATAAAAAAAAACAAAAAAATTTAATGGAAGAAAACTGCAAAAAAACATTTTAATCGAATAAAAAGACACAGTTAGATACTCCCTCCCAAATTGGGTTAGAACTTGAGATTTAATCAAATTTGGACCATATTATGATTTGTGACGAATGACCAGTGAATTATTTAGTGCTTATGACCTGGCCAAGCTTGTGGATTATTTAGTGCTAAGCCTATTAAGTATAAGCCTCAATAGGCCTATTAAACACAATATTAGTTGAACCTGATTCAATGCTTAAAAGACAGCCTACAGCATATAAAGTGGGCCTGAGTACGCCAATCAAGTCCGTTTACATTTGTGCTTGATGGTTTCATTGAATTTGGATTTAATTGGACTTAATGACCCATTCAACCTCATCAATTGTGGGCCTCAGAGGCTGAACAATATAATTCAATTAGTGGAACTGAAGCCCATTCAAATTTGGTCCTGAAAAGAAGTTATCGGGATATTCTGAACCCATAAACAATTGGGCCTTTATTAGGCCAGGCCCATTTGTTTACACAATTTATTAACAACAAGCCAAATTTTATATTAAGACCCCTCGTCCATTCACTTTATAATACGCATGTCTATTTTTAAACGGGCCGGGCTTGCTACCCTAAATGGGCCACTTGGCCCATAAAGAGCTGTAACATGCAAGTCGGCGGATTGAACAGTTTCGGGCCTAATACCGAATCGTCAGTCGACGTGGAGGTCATCAACAGAGAATGCATGTACATACTTTTCAACAAAACCCTAAGGTGGCGTTTGTTTGCGAGATTGTAAAGTGACATTACCTGTAATGTGCCTAATTAAATTACATTGCAGCGTTTGTTTTGTAATAGACCACTGCAATGTCAGATTACAATGTAATCACATTGCAGCCCTTGGCTGCAATGTAATTGCAGCCCGAAACCAATGCAATGTACATTACATTGCAGGCTGCAATGTTTGCAATGTTATTAAAGACATTTTTACCTTTCAACTTTATTATTTTATTAAAAATATTTTATAATATTATAATTAAAATAAAAAATATTAAACTAAAATATATAATATAAAAATTAAAAATTAAAAAATAAAATATAAAAAATTAAAATTTATATAATATAGGTAAAAGAAATTAAAATATAATATATAATATAAAAATTAAAAATTAAAAAAATAAAATATAAAAAATTAAAATTTATATAATATAGGTAAAAGAAATTAAAATATAATATATAATATAAAAATTAAAAATTAAAAAAATAAAATATAAAAAATTAAAATTTATATAATATAGGTAAAAAATATTAAAATAAAATATATAATATAAGAAATAAAAATTAAAAAAATAAAATATAAAAAATTAAAATTTATATAATATAGGTAAAAGAAATTAAAATATAATATATAATATAAGAAATAAAAATTAAAAAATAAAATATAAAAAATTAAAATTTATATAATATAGGTAAAAAATATTAAAATAAAATATATAATATAAGAAATAAAAATTAAAAAATAAAATATAAAAAATTAAAATTTATATAATATAGACAAAAGAAATTAAAATAAAATATATAATATAAAAATTATATTAAATAAATGAAATAAAATATACAAAATTATAATAAAAAATAAAAATAAAATATATGACATTAAAAATATATTTAAGAGATAATATTATATAAAAATTAATAATAAAGAATACAAGTATATTAAATTTACATTTTAATAAATAAAGGTAATTTTGTAAATTAACATTACATTCCCTGTAAAGTACTTGTAAAACAAACACTGCAATGTTATCTTCCCTGCATTTTAATCATTACATTACTCATATACCAAACACTGCAATGTTATCTTCCCTGCAATCACATTACCTGCAATCATATTACCTGTAATCACATTACACTGTAAAGTACCAAACGCCACCTAAATGCCTGTCATCACCTAATTGCAATGCACGATACATCTCTCTCTGCACTTCACCTGAAGAAGGTAATTGATAAAAGGAAATAAAAATTGAAAACTGTACTATAGGAGGCTCGTATACAGTTGAAGCAGTCAAACCTCAAAACCCAGTTGACTCAACCAATGAAGAGTAGGATTCATTCTCATCTGGAGCTGCAGATTTCTTACCATCCTTGTTTCGTACTTTTTCACTAGTTTTTAGCGGTCCAACATCCAGACCAGCGATAGCATACAATTCCAACTTCATAAGCTTTGCTGTTTCCATGTCACCATCCCAGCAAGTTTCAGAAATAATTTCAAGTGCCTTATCTGATTTTTCCTCAGACACTAGACTTCCATTTTGGAGCAGGACAAGGTAAACTTGTTCAGCAGAAGCTTTGCGAATCTGGCAGACAAAAGATATACTATAAGCACTTCAAACCAAAAGATACACTATAAGCATAATTCCTACTAATGTAGAGTGGTGTTGCATCGAGTAAGCTGCACACCATTTCATTCTATAAGTAAAAGAGTTACTATAATTCAACAAATGTAATCACCACAACAAACCTTAGGGTACCGATGACTAAGGAAAGTGAGAAGATGGGAAAAGGCCCGGGAGTTAATGGGATCTGAAAGTGAGGAAATATATCCAAGTATTGCAATGCCTGCATATAGCTTAGAGAAGTCCTTCGACCCTCTCATTTCAACCACCAGAGAATCCAAAACACCAGCACAGAAAATCGAAGTTTGAGCCTGTAAATTAATATTCAGCGTTGTACAATTTAGAATGCATTCTAAAGAAGGATTGATAATTTTGAAACCTAACAAATCAACCAGTAATCCACAATTATTCCTCAATTTTCTTCTCCACGTATAGAAAGTGATAAAGATGAAACTTCAAAAATCCACCAAAAAATCTCCCACAATAAAGTGACTGTAATACAGGTTATTACAACCACCTGGAAAAGAAGACCTTCTGATTGCCATTTGCATCTAGAGGATGTGAGGTATACTGTTTTGATAAATATAAAAACATGGAACACAATTCACATGTTCCGGTAAATGGTAATAACTGAATGGAACAATGAGAAACTAACAGCATCAACTAAGATGCTGTGGAGCAAGAGGGAGAGAGGGAAACTAACCTCCATATCCAAGAAGATCTTTTTGCTGAAAAGAATCTCAATTGTCTGCAATATATGAATCACCAACAAAAATTAAAATAAAAATAAGAAAAAAAATTCCATAATTAACTCATTGCAAGACAAATCAAAGATTTGTTATATCCTTTTTTCTCGGCGCAGATGGTATCAAGAAGTTCAGTTACCTTCAAAGTGGGTACAATGACCCTGTCACATCGTTTATACTCTTGGAGAATCCAGAGGATGTCGTTGGATAATTTACACACTTCGGATTCATTATTAATGTCTTCATCCACCTGAAGATACTCCAAAAATGCAGACAGTGATGCCTTCCTCAAAGAATCTTGCAAGCCACCAATCGAAATAACTAAACCAGACAGCACTGGTCTCCTATAACAACTGAACTGAAGTAATTGCACAAAACGAGGACATGAAAAGGTAGGTACCTACAAGCAAAGCACATAATGGCATTAATGTAAGATCCAAAAGTACTTAAGAAGCAAACCGGACAACAAGTAACACATAACTACTTACTCCCCACTTTAAATCTGTTTCATTGGGAACAATTTCTTCTATCTTTTCCCTATAAGGTATAAAAGGGATAAATATTTCCTTGTGGTACAGAATCCTTTGGAGAACCTTCGCAGCCACTTCTCTTAATTTATCCATCTTTTCTACAGCTTGCTTAGCAATTCCTCCCACCAAATTGGTAGCAAGATTTACATAAAAAAATGAACACATTTGGTTCTCTTCGTCAAAATTGCTACTAGGTAGCTTTGAGACAGATCCAACCACATCTGATTCCCTGGTTGAACTCATAGAACATCTCTTACAGAGGATGTATGTACACCTTTCAAGGCCTTCCATAGCAGCCTCACGAACCCAAGAACCCACATCACCTCTGTTATCGACAGAATAGTCATCAAGAGCTTTAAACAAACTAACCATCACCTCATTCTTGATCAGATGAAACAGAGACATGCCTTCCTCTCCAGAATGGATATCAGAATTTTTCCTTGCCTGAGTTAATAATGTCTCACAAACTGATATTAGTCCTTTGACAGCATTAACCCGCGCTTCAGCATCTCTATCCTCACGGTTATCCTGCACATAGAAAACATACACTTACATCAGTCAGACATTGACAGTACTTTAGATGAGTAAATTAATCTCAGTGAGAAGTAGTAGCAAGTGCACCTCAATTCCACAAGACCTGCAAAGCTTCAAAAGCATATCTCTCCACTGATTAGCCAACAATTCATAGGGTAAAACCCCTAATGCCATTGCAGATCCTCTTCTTACAGCCACATTTGACTCACCCAGGAGTTGCAGGTGCTTTGATGTTACACCAATGGAACCTTTACTATCCATAGCAACAAGGTATGCTTGTTCAAAGTGTTTTAGGGCTTTCACGGCTGTATTCTGTACATTAGATAATAATTTTGATTCTCAATTCAAGATATCAAAATCAATTAGGGGAAAGATCTGTTTTAAGAAAAAAAAAATCCACAAAAGAAGTACCTGTATCTGAGAGTTAGGGTGTCTCAAATTCTCATTAAGTGTATCAAGCAAACTTCGTTTTATTTTCTCTGTCAAAGATAGGCGAGAGAATGAGATGCATTCAATGAACCGGGAAACAGCTGCACGCATTATTTCTTCACCCTTCCCGCGATAAAGGCGTGCTTTCTCAATAGCAGGGACAACAGCAGAAACTTGCTTCTGTTTATCTGTATAAATAAGCACAAGCAACTGTGGCTTAATTTATGGATTTACAAGCTTGAACCAAAGAGCAACTAGAATGAGAAACTGAGACAAAATACAGCATATTTAACATGACAAACGAAAGCAGCAGACAATGTCTTATTTTAAGCTAATTGATTTTCTCAATCTTTATGGAATTGTGCTTCTTCCATCAAGAAACATAAGAAGGCTCTGACTCATGCCATCTGCCCTTAAATTTAACCCCCTCCTACCAAACACCAATATAATACTATTCACTCAACTCAACCACCAAAGGCTACTCCACAGCAGCAACTGCCAGTGATACTTAGTGAATTGAGATTTTTCAAATATAAATCTTGCCTTTATGTTTCTAAACATTTTCAAACAACTAAGCTTTGACGGTTTCTATTTTGTTTCCAAGATGGTTCTGAAACATTGCATTGATCAAGCAAAAATCAACATGCATTCAGAGAAATCTCAATTCAGGACACTATTCCATTCTAAAGGTATCCAGGAATGGATAAGAATAACCTGATCTATTGAAGCATCCCAAAGTAGAAATCCGATCAAACCTGAACACTGCTTTGGTCTATCTTATGGTAAATTTAATTGAATTTTCCACTAATTAATTATATACTTAAAGGGGCAGAAAAGTGGCCTCCTGCTGGGAAGATCATAACCACACTGATGTAGAGCCAAAACAAGTTCTCCAGCCGCTAAGGTTGCACCATGGCGCTTGCATAAATCAGATGACAGAGTAAAAGGAATTAACTTTTCCAGAACAAAGTTTGCAAAGTACGCAGCATCATCTCTAACAAGCGCAGAAAGTGACTCTGAAGCAAGCTCTCTCAAGCCCTTATCCTGAAGAAATTAATTAAAATTCATGAATAAGTTGTATATTCCTAAAAGCAATTAAATACAATTCATGAATATATAATCACTAAATGTTTCATTCGAAGAAAGAAACACCTAAAAGTATTAGCAATAACAACCAAGAGGAAAAAATAACAAGTTGTATATTCCTACAAGAAATTAAATACAATTCATGAATATATATGACTCAAAGTTTCATTTGAAGAAGGAAACACCTAAAAGTATTAGCAATAACAACCAAGAGGGAAAAATAACGATAATGTTGATCATGATTCCAATTATATATAAGAAAAAAGGCTTTAAAACCTTGGTTCTTGTTAGAAATACTACCAAGCATGGATCATGTGAGTTATCAGAGGTATAATAAACTAAGACTTATAATGAAAAGTTCCTAGATCAATGAATGAAGTCCTAACCTATATAAAATTATAAGTTGCGCTATCTTCTCATGCAAGGAAGATATTATAAGTCCTTGTATGGCCCTTTTACAGTGAGCAGGCTCATACAAGGAGAGGCCTGGATTCCAGAGACTGGTGTGCCATTCTGGCCTCAAATCTAATGGGTTTATTATGCTCTTACGTTTTGTGATAATGACCAATACTTAAAAAGACAAAATATAAAAAAACTCTTGTACTATGGTCATTTCTCTATAAGTTTCTTACTTTTTATTGTATTTAAACAAGATTTTATATTTTTTGTCATACATAATTAAGCTTTTATCTAAATAAAAAATTAATTATTATTAAATCAATATCAATTGACATTTAATGTCACATAACTTATTTAATAAGTTAACATAATCCTGTAATAGTTGATATAATCAAAACGATTATGTTAATTGTTTATTCATATGTTATATAAATAAAAAAATTAATTGATATTAAATTTGATAATTGTTAATTTTGTAATAAAAAATTAAAATTTATTTAATTATGATACAGATTAAAAATTTAATTGAAAATATATCATAATTCAAGAACTTTTATAGTAGAATTTCAAAACAAAATAAAAAGAACTTTTATAGTATTTAAACCATATAAAAGCCAGTGCCCTAAATACTCTAGCAAATTTGGGACTATATCTCAACTCAAAACTTTTCTTGTCCATAAAGCACAAGTTTCTTCTTTATAACACAAAGACGTGTTTGACTTTTCCTAACGAGAAACTGACAGAGACAACAACCATGAAATCAGGTACACCATAGCAAAAACAAAAAGAATATAACACAAAATACTTTTAGTTTATTTAATTTACATAAAAGTCCCAGCCCTTAAAAAGGTCAAAAAAAAAAAAAAAAAGGAAAAACATTGAAAATCTACATCAGCAACACTACCTACGAGTTTTACCGCGTCCCCCCCAGGCCCTTGCCTGCTGAGCCCGTGCTCTCCCTCTTTTTTCTCTCAGAAAACGAGAACTCTGCTAAGGAAAGGGAAAAAAAGCTCGACCGCCTTCGATTGAGATTCAGTAAGGTCGGTGCTGTTATCATCTTTGATCTAAAGTTCTTGTTTTTACCTTCTTGCTAAGATCTAAAATGCTTTTTTAATTTTACTCGTATATACATTTTTTTAAATTATTTTACTGGTTCTATTCTCATTTCTGGTGAGTTTGACTTTACTGTTCAATTTTATATATAAAAGAAGAGAAGTAGTAAATTTCAGGTTCGATGGCCGGCGGCTCAGATGTGGCGGAGGCGCTTTACTGTGCTCAGTGCGGCAAGCCTGCTCATCTTCAGTAAGTAGTTATTTTCTTGTTCTAGCTTATATTCGGTTACTTAGTTCTTGTTTATTCTCACATTAGAATCAAAGAAGTTTCTGAGTTAGCGTATCATGCAACCGTTAGAGATGTAAAATCGGTGTTCCACTGAAAAGGTTAGGGTAAAGAACTCATTGCGATCGAGGATTTTGATGAAACTAAGGAAATGAATATGGAAAACCTTTAAAACAAAGACTATTAGAATTGTGAGATCAGACATTTTGAATTAGACTTTGTTTGGTCAATAATGATAACTTGAGAGTTGAGTTGAATCCCTTGTTTCTGATATAACTTGTTATCTGCAGGTGTCCAAAGTGCGTGGAGTTAAAGCTTCCTCGTGAAGGTGCTGCTTTCTGGTCTGTAATCATTTTCTTCTACAACTCTGAAATTCTGTTGTTATCTTGAATGTGCTGGGAAATATTATGTGTAATATGATGGAGTGAGTTAATTGCCTGATTTCACCTCCATATTACTCTTCCAGATATTGTATGTCAAGGCTTTATAAAATGCAAAGGATGTAGTTAATTCTATCTTGACCTAAACCTGGTTGGTGATCTATATTTTTGGATTAATATGTAGGGCTCAGACGTTTGGCCGTTGATTGAAATTGATTTTTCTTTGTTCTTTTCTTACCAAAAATTTTGAAATGTCTGATTCAGCTTTTCATTTTGTATTAATGATGTTTTTCTTGACAGTACTCAGGATTGTTTCAAGGCTTCTTGGAGCTCACACAAATCAGTTCATTTGAAGGCAAAGCTGTCTGCACTTGGGACAAGTACTGCTGGTGAACAAGATTCACATTTAGCTAGTGAGGGTTGGCTATATTGCTTGAGAAAAGGGCAGAGTCGAAGTCCAAAACTTCCTCATTTTGATTGGACAGGGTAGTTCTCTAGGATTTTAGTTCCTCATTTTTGCTACATATCTTTCTTCCTTTTGCATCAATTTCCTACTTCCTGTGCTATTTTCAACTTTCTTCCTTTTGCATCAATTTCCTACTTCCTGTGCTATTTTGAAGCTTTTGTGCTTTCTTTCCTGGATAGTTGTTTCCCTTGTCATTCCTGATTTTTATTTTTATTGTCTTTATCGTGTTATCTTCCTTGTGCAGAACACTCAGACCATATCCTATATCTATCAAGCGTATTGTACCTGCTCATATTGATAAACCTGACTGGGCTGTTGATGTGAGTGTTTCTGAATTATTTGTTTGCATATTGAATTATATATATATATATATATATATATAAAGAGAGAGAGAGAGAGAGAGAGAGTTCAATGAATAATTAACCTCTATTTTTCTCTCCTTTCCTGGTGGGTTACTGGTTTTGGCATCCTGAAGGTATAACTGTTCTTTCCACATGTAGGGAATCCCAAAAGTTGAGCCCAATAGTGATTTGCAGCATGTTGTTGAGGTTAGTTTATAGTAGTGAAATCTCTTCTTGAGCCTTAGTGAACTAAGCTTCACATTTTTATATACTCCTTATAGTTTTTTCTTTATTATTATTATTTTTCTTTTTGACTTTGGTGCATCTGTTTTGAAGATTAAAACTCCAGATCAAATTGAGAGAATGCGAGAAACTTGTCGAGTAAGTTCTCTCTCCCTCTTTCTCTTTTTTTCTATTCTACAACTATCACAAGGGAGTTTATCATGCTATGTTATTGTCTTCTATTTTTACTCCAAAGGTTGCATTGCTCTGCTTCATGTGAAAATAAAGGCTTCCATTTCAACAAAGCTTATCATCTTAAAATGAGCTTCAAAATAGTTTGGTTTAGAGAACCCTACCGTCAACTGGAAGGATTTACCTTAAGCACACTGTTGCTGCCCATATATGTTAAACTTTTCGATGGATAGTAGAATTGATGGTCAAACTGTGAAGTTCAAATTCAAGGAGTAATAAGTTTCTGTACAATGGTTTTGGAATTCGGCATCTATTCCATATAAAAGTTCTTTTAGTAAGATAATTTCATGCTGGGCCAAAATATGGCTCCATAGATGATGACATTGGCACCATAAATGTCATGTGGTAACTAAATAGAAATAAGTAGATCCAGTTTTCTCTTCTGTGATCAAACCTTAAGAGTATAGTTGCTAGAAAGGAAGGAGGAAGCAATGAGAAATACTTTCCAATTGCAAATAAGAGCAATTGTCCTTGGAAATCCTTTCCAATTTTAAATCCAATTTCTTTTTAGTATTACTTTTTTTGTTGTGTAATTTTAAAGTCTTAGTGTATATATTTTTATCCTTAGATTGCAAGAGAGGTTTTGGATGCTGCAGCTCTGATGATCCGTCCTGGTGTAACAACGGATGAAATTGATCGAGTGGTTCATGAGGCAACTATTGCCGCAGGTACATTGGTTTTGAATGTGCTTTTATTTTGCACAATTTATTAATAATCATTTATCTCTTCTTTGGTTTCACTTTATCCATGTGTCCTCTCCTGCAGGAGGATATCCATCCCCTCTCAATTATCATTTCTTCCCAAAGTCTTGCTGCACGTAGGTACTTCTTCTGTACATATTCTTTGAATTTGCTGGGATTTATAATCTTGATTAAGCAAATGTATTTCATTTTCTTTTCCAGGTCAGTTAATGAAGTAATATGCCATGGAATTCCCGATGCAAGGTAATAGTCTTGCTTTAATTCTTCAGGACCTCACTTATTCATCCATTATGCCACTTTAACTTTCAATTTTTTAACATTCATTTATTATGGTATCTTTTTCAATTACTAAGATGGACCTAAACTCAAAATTGATGACTAACTATGTTTTAATTGCCTCAGGAAATTGGAGGATGGTGATATCGTAAATGTTGATGTCACTGTTTACTACAAAGGAGTTCATGGCAAGAATCTACTGCAGATTTATATATAAATTCAAATCTTGCTAAAATTAATGAAACCTCCATATTTGACAAAGTGACTCATCATGCAGGTGATTTAAATGAAACATATTTTGTGGGAAATGTTGATGAAGCATCTCGTCGGCTGGTACAGTGTACATATGAGTGCTTGGATAAAGCAATATCTATTGGTACGTGTTTGATTCATACTCTATTGGCACATTGCAATTCTTCAGTGTCACTTTTTCTCTGATTTTTTCTTGTTCTGCTAAGGTTTCAAAAAGTCATTGTGTTGATGGGTTTTACATATTGTAAATTGTATGGTGGCCTAGAGATCATCTTAAAGAAAGAAAGACTTTTGATGGCTGCTAGAATTAGTTCAATTACAGCTTTCTGCAGTCACTAAGCATGCCATGCCATGTCTATGATGTCGTTGCTCTTCTAACGTGATTTGAATGGTCATGCATTAGATTTAGTGACCTTTATCATAAATGCCAGATTAGTTAAACTTAGTGTTCATAATTTGTTACTTTTAATTTTTTTTAAAGATAAAATGATCAAGAAATTATGTGGTTTGAATTTCATTTTCATGGATGAGTCTTCAGACATATGTGCATCATGTGCTCTATGTTCTATGTATAAGGCAGGTGCTAACTGCTTGATTTAGAAATCATTAATTAGATTTGAATATGGTCTGTTGAATTTTTAAGTGGATAGTTCAAGACTTAAGTTTAGGCTTGATTTCTATTAATCATTCTTTTTTCTTTTACTTTGAGCTCTAATTCAGTTAAACCTGGAGTGAGATTTCGTGAAATTGGGGAAGTGATTAATCGCCATGCTTTAATGTCGGGGTTATCAGTGGTAATGTGTAATTTGGACTATGCAGTAATACATTTTGGTTCATAGATTACAAAATTACAGTTTTCGTTTATTTCTTGCCCTGCTATCTTCTGTTGCTGCAGGTTAAATCAATTTGCGGTCATGGTATTGGAGAGCTATTCCACTGTGCCCCAAATATTCCCCATTATGGAGGTATCCTTTTAAGATCAAGTTTCTCAATCCAATTGCTTTTTATGTTAACCATCCCTTAATGCTTCATGGAAAGTCCACAATAAAGAATAATGAATCAATAGCCGTTGTAAACAGGGAGACCATGAAATTGATTCAAACATTCTTAATTGCAAGTAGTTTCTGTTTCTTTATATGCTGCTTGCCTTAACCTAAGCAGGAAATAAAGCAGTTGGGGTGATGAAAGCTGGACAGACTTTTACAATTGAACCAATGATTAATGCAGGTAACTCTTGAAGTTGGATGATATTGGGGATAGTAGTTTAAAACCCTTTTGATTTACCGGCTATTTCTTGCTGGATTTTTCTCAATAGGGGTTTGGCGTGATCGAATGTGGCCTGATGGATGGACTGCCGTTACTGCAGATGGCAAATGCAGTGCTCAGTTTGAGCACACTCTTTTGGTAACTCTGCATTACCAGTGCTTTTTCTTTCATGATATCTCTACGTATGGTTGTGTTGTGTTTTGAAGTTTTGTCTCTCAGAGAGATGTCTGGAATATGACCTTTTCGCTTCTGAGTTAGCCATTTGCCAGTGCAACCTTTTTTGGTTGTCTTGCAATGATCTGTTACATTTAAACCCATTCATGAGTATCAGTAGTAAAAGATCTCGTGATATGTAGTGCATGGTTGTGATCAAATTTGTGTTATATGATAGAGAATCCTGACACACCTAACAAATGAATGTTTCTTACTTGATGAATATTATCATGCAGGTTACAGAAACTGGAGTCGAAGTTCTTACAGCTCGGCTACCTTCATCTCCCAATGTGTTTCCCTGGCTAAATAAGTAATCAGTGTCATCTTTACCTAGTAGATAATGAAATCGAAGGTAAGCTATTGATACGTTATACTGATGGTAAGAGATTATGTAGAACCCTTTCCGTTGGATGAGAGCAGTGTATTTGTTAAGTAATGGGAGAGAAAATGATACAATTTTTTCATTTAGCACGTCTTGTGATCATGTGTAATATGGATTTTCTTCCCCTGGGTTTTTTCATTTGAAGAATAATCATAAATTGTTTCTTTTCGTTCTAGAATACTCATAATTTGTTTGTACCATGATCAAGAAGCAATGTCAAATTGTTTACTTTTGTGGACCATAATAAATTATGGGCATAATACTAAAAAAAATTTAAATAAATTTTTATTTTTTATTTTGTTTAAATAAATTTTTATAATTAATAATTTATTAATTATTGTTAATTATAATGACTTTTTATAACACTAACTTGAAGTGCCATATTAGCTCCATTCGTTACACCCCAATTGCACAAGACTTTATAACAATAACTAAGAAATAGGTGGTAAATGACAAAAATATTATTTATTAAAATATTTAATTTTTAAATAAAAATATGTATAATTTAAACATTAATTTTATTATTTTATTTTTTATTTAAAAATATAAAAATTTTAAAAATTATAATCAAAATTTTAATTTAATTTTTAAGTTTAAAATCAACTTTTTATAATGTATAATTAAAACTCAAACTTGTATTCAAGCATTTGATTTATTAGTTGGTATATAATCTTCCTAGTTCGAATTTTTTTTTTAATTATAAAAATAGATAAATAAATAATTAAATTTTAAATTTTTATTTTAAATTTATTTTAATTTATTTTATTATTTTTAAATTTTAAATTCATTTTAATGTAATGAGAGAAGGAGATAGCTAATGGGGTAGAGAGAGATTGTAAAAAATAAATAAAATGTATTTTATATAGTATGGTAATTTTTGAAATTAATGAATGACATTTTAATCTATTTATGTTTTTACTTTATTCCTTGTCTCTTGGAATAACCAGAGTCTTGCTGATAGCTATTCCGTCGTCTCTCACCAAATAAAGTTTTAAAGAAGGATTAGGAATAAAGGGAGAATGGTTATTCCATTCCCCTAACCAAACATGTTGTTAAGGTTGTTGCAAATTCTCTTATTACTATCATATTTGAATCACCTCGTGCTCTTTACTTTTTGCTTTTTTATTATGAGGAGTTAATGCTTTTTGCTTTTGCTTTTTATTATGCGGTTGGGATTAGGACAAAGAGCTATTTAGTGGGACCTTTTTACATGACTAGATTGTTATGTGTTTTTATCATTCAATATTGTGGTGTAATTTAAAAAAAGAGTTCAAATGTTTTAAAATTGATACTCATATCTTACTCGATTTCGAGATAGATATTTAAATTTTTATTTAAATTTATGTCAAATTTAAATATAGGTTACTCAAATTTTACCTAATCAATAAAATACCTAATTAAAGAGTACTTATTGTCATTTGTATGCGCATCACTTTTCATTAAAAGATAGCTCAACTTTAATTTTTTTCAATTGCTGTGAAAAAACTGAGCTGATAAGAAATGTTTATTTTTTTGGTGGTACAATAATGGTAGAAAATGATAAAAAAAAAACAAAAAAAATTAATGGAAGAAAACTGCAAAAAAACATTTTAATCGAATAAAAAGAAACAGTTAGATACTCCCTCCCAAATTGGGTTAGAACTTGAGATTTAATCAAATTTGGACCATATTATGATTTGTGACGTATGACCAGTGAATTATTTAGTGCTTATGACCTGGCCAAGCTTGTGGATTATTTAGTGCTAAGCCTATTAAGTATAAGCCTCAATAGGCCTATTAAACACAACATTAGTTGAACCTGATTCAATGCTTAAAAGACAGCCTACAGCATATAAAGTAGGCCTCAGTACACCAATCAAGTCCAATTACATTTGTGCTTGATGGTTCTTTCTATTTCATTGAATTTGGATTTAATTGGACTTAATGACCCATTCAACCTCATCAATTGTGGGCCTCAGAGGCTGAACAATCAAATTCAATTAGTGGACACTGAAGCCCATTCAAATTTGGTCCTGAAAAGAAGTTATCCGCATATTCTGAACCCATTAACAATTGGGCCTTTATTAGGCCAGGCCCATCTGTTTACACAATTTATCAACAACAAGCCGAATTTTATATTAAGACCCCTCATCCAATCACGTTATAATACGCATGTCTATTTTTAAACGGGCCGAGCTTGCTACCCTAAATGGGCCACTCGGCCCATGAAGAGCTATAACATGCAAGTCGGCTGATTGAACAGTTTCGGGCCTAATACCAAATCGTCAGTCGACGTGGAGGTCATCAGCAGAGAATGCATGTACATACTTTTCAACAAAACCCTAAATGCCTGTCATCACCTAATTGCAATGCACGATACATCTCTCTCTGCACTTCACCTGAAGAAGGTAATTGATAAAAGGAAATAAAAATTGAAAACTGTACTATAGGAGGCTCGTATACAGTTGAAGCAGTCAAACCTCAAAACCCAGTTGACTCAACCAATGAAGAGTAGGATTCATTCTCATCTGGAGCTGCAGATTTCTTACCATCCTTGTTTCGTACTTTTTCACTAGTTTTTAGCGGTCCGACATCCAGACCAGCGATAGCATACAATTCCAACTTCATAAGCTTTGCTGTTTCCATGTCACCATCCCAGCAAGTTTCAGAAATAATTTCAAGTGCCTTATCTGATTTTTCCTCAGACACTAGACTTCCATTTTGGAGCAGGACAAGGTAAACTTGTTCAGCAGAAGCTTTGCGAATCTGGCAGACAAAAGATATACTATAAGCACTTCAAACCAAAAGATATACTATAAGCATAATTCCTACTAATGTAGAGTGGTGTTGCATCGAGTAAGCTGCACACCATTTCATTCTATAAGTAAAAGAGTTACTATAATTCAACAAATGTAATCACCACAACAAACCTTAGGGTACCGATGACTAAGGAAAGTGAGAAGATGGGAAAAGGCCCGGGAGTTAATGGGATCTGAAAGTGAGGAAATATATCCAAGTATTGCAATGCCTGCATATAGCTTAGAGAAGTCCTTTGACCCTCTCATTTCAACCGCCAGAGAATCCAAAACACCAGCACAGAAAATCGAAGTTTGAGCCTGTAAATTAATATTCAGCGTTGTACAATTTAGAATGCATTCTAAAGAAGGATTGATAATTTTGAAACCTAACAAATTAACCAGTAATCCACAATTATTCCTCAATTTTCTCCACGTATAGAAAGTGATAAAGATGAAACTTCAAAAATCCACCAAAAAATCTCCCACAATAAAGTGACTGTAATACAGGTTATTACAACCACCTGGAAAAGAAGACCTTCTGATTGCCATTTGCATCTAGAGGATGTGAGGTATACTGTTTTGATAAATATAAAAACATGGAACACAATTCAAATGTTCCGGTAAATGGTAATAACTGAATGGAACAATGAGAAACTAACAGCATCAACTAAGATGCTGTGGAGCAAGAGGGAGAGAGGGAAACTAACCTCCATATCCAAGAAGATCTTTTTGCTGAAAAGAATCTCAATTGTCTGCAATATATGAATCACCAACAAAAATTAAAATAAAAATAAGAAAAAAAATTCCATAATTAACTCATTGCAAGACAAATCAAAGATTTGTTGTATCCTTTTTTCTCGGCGCAGATGGTATCAAGAAGTTCAGTTACCTTCAAAGTGGGTACAATGACCCTGTCACATCGTTTATACTCTTGGAGAATCCAGAGGATGTCGTTGGATAATTTACACACTTCGGATTCATTATTAATGTCTTCATCCACCTGAAGATACTCCAAAAATGCAGACAGTGATGCCTTCCTCAAAGAATCTTGCAAGCCACCAATCGAAATAACTAAACCAGACAGCACTGGTCTCCTATAACAACTGAACTGAAGTAATTGCACAAAACGAGGATATGAAAAGGTAGGTACCTACAAGCAAAGCACATAATGGCATTAATGTAAGATCCAAAAGTACTTAAGAAGCAAACCGGACAACAAGTAACACATAACTACTTACTCCCCACTTTAAATCTGTTTCATTGGGAACAATTTCTTCTATCTTTTCCCTATAAGGTATAAAAGGGATAAATATTTCCTTGTGGTACAGAATCCTTTGGAGAACCTTCGCAGCCACTTCTCTTAATTTATCCATCTTTTCTACAGCTTGCTTAGCAATTCCTCCCACCAAATTGGTAGCAAGATTTACGTCAAAAAATGAACACATTTGGTTCTCTTCATCAAAATTGCTATTAGGTAGCTTTGAGACAGATCCAAGCACATCTGATTCCCTGGTTGAACTCATAGAACATCTCTTACAGAGGATGTATGTACACCTTTCAAGGCCTTCCATAGCAGCCTCACGAACCCAAGAACCCACATCACCTCTGTTATCGACAGAATAGTCATCAAGAGCTTTAAACAAACTAACCATCACCTCATTCTTGATCAGATGAAACAGAGACATGTCTTCCTCTCCAGAATGGATATCAGAATTTTTTCTTGCCTGAGTTAATGTCTCACAAACTGATATAAGTCCTTTGACAGCATTAACCCGTGCTTCAGCATCTCTATCCTCACGGTTATCCTGCACATAGAAAACATACACTTACATCGGTCAAACATTGACAATTCTTTAGATGAGTAAATTAATCTCAGTGAGAAGTAGTAGCAAGTGCACCTCAATTGCACAAGACCTGCAAAGCTTCAAAAGCACATCTCTCCACTGATTAGCCAACAATTCATAGGGTAAAACCCCTAATGCCATTGCAGATCCTCTTCTTACAGCCACATTTGAATCACCCAGGAGTTGCAGGTACTTTGATGTTACACTAATGGAACCTTTACTATCCATAGCAACAAGGTATGCTTGTACAAAGTGTTTTAGGGCTTTCACAGCTGTATTCTGTACATTAGACAATAATTTTGATTCTCAATTCAAGATATCAAAATCAATTAGGGGAAAAATCTGTTTTAAGAAAAAAAAAATCAACAAAAGAAGTACCTGTATCTGAGAGTTAGGGTGTCTCAAATTCTCGTTAAGTGTATCAAGCAAACTTCGTTTTATTTTCTCTGTCAAAGATAGGCGAGAGAATGAGATGCATTCAATGAACCGGGAAACAGCTGCACGCATTATTTCTCCACCCTTCCCGCGATAAAGGCGCCCTTTCTCAATAGCAGGGACAACACCAGAAACTTGTTTCTGTTTATCTGTATAAATAAGCACAAGCAACTGTGGCTTAATTTATGGATTTACAAGCTTGAACAAAAGAGCAACTAGAATGAGAAACTGAGACAAAATACAGCATATTTAACATGACAAACGAAAGCAGCAGACAATGTCTTATTTTAAGCAAATTGATTTTCTCAATCTTTATGGAATTGTGCTTCCATCAAGAAACATAAGAAGGCTCTGACTCATGCCATCTGCCCTTAAATTTACACCCCTCCTATCAAACACCTATATAATACTATTCACTCAACTCAACCACCAAAGCCTACTCTACAGCAGCAGCTGCCAGTGATACTTACTTAGTAATCAAGCATTTTCAAATATAAATCTTGCTTTTATGTTTCTAAACATTTTCAAGCAACTAAGCTTTGACGGTTTCTATTTTGTTTCCAAGATGGTTCTGAAACATTGCATTGTTCAAGCAAAAATCAACATGCATTCAGAGAAATCTGAATTCAGGACACTATTCCATTCTAAAGGTATCCAGGAATGGATAAAAATAACCTGATCAATTGAAGCATCCCAAAGTAGAAATCCCATCAAACCCAAACACTTCTTCGGTCTATCTTATGGTAAATTTAATTGAATTTTCCACTAATTAATTATATACTTAAAAGGGGCAGAAAAGTGGCCTACCGCTGGGAAGATCATAACCACACTGATGTAGAGCCAAAACAAGTTCTCCAGCCGCTAAGGTTGCACCATGGCGCGTGCATAAATCAGATGACAGAGTAAAAGGAATTAACTTTTCCAGAACAAAGTTTGCAAAGTACGCAGCATCATATCTAACAAGCGCAGAAAGTGACTCTGAAGCAAGCTCTCTCAAGCCCTTATCCTGAAGAAATTAATTAAAATTCATGAATAAGTTGTATATACCTAAAAGAAATTAAATGCAATTCATGAATATATAATCACTAAATGTTTCATTTGAAGAAAGAAATACCTAAAAGTATTAGCAATAACAACCAAGTGGAAAAAATAACATAATGTTGATCATGATTCCAATTATATATAAGAAAAAAGAATTTAAAACTTTGGTTCTTGTTAGAAATACTACCAAGCATGAATCATGTGAATTATCAAAGGTATAAGAAACTAAGTGCATGTTTGGCCTGGCTTTTTTTCAACTTATCCACTTCTTAAAAGCAAAAGCTAAGCCAAACAAGAATTTGGAGAAGCTCTTAAAAAAATAAGCATCTTTTTTTTAAAGAAAAAAATTTTTAAAAAAAAAAACTTCAGAAAAAGCTTCAAAAAGGAACTTTCTCTCTTTTTTTTTTTAAAACACGCATCTTTTTTAGGAGAATTTTTCTTTTTGTTTCAAAAATATCCCTACCTATCAAAAATAATTTCCACATTATCTGTTTTCATTTTTATATAATTTATTATTAATTATAAAATTTATATTATAGAAAAATAATTTTTATACTTTTTATAAATAAAAAAATAAAATTAACATTTTTTCATTATAAACAAAGAAATTTATGATTAATAAAAAATTATTTATTAAATAACTTTTATGATAATTTTAATCAAAATTAGAACTTATATAAATTATTTTGTCAAACAACTTATTTATAAAAAAGAACTTATAAAAGTAAATTTACTAAACAGATTTAACTTAATTTTAAAAACTATTATTTTTCATAAGAACTTCATAATAACTTTTAAGTTAAAAAAAAAGCTAGGCGAAACGGGCTCTAAGACTTATAATGAAAAGTTTCTAGATCAATGAATGAAGTCCTAACCTATATAAAATTATAAGTTGTGCTACCTTCTCAAACCCCAGTTAAGTCCCCCCGTGATCTGTCAGCTAATTAATGCATGAACAAGATCCATCAGTGTGGCTCTCCTGTTATCCAACTTGTTGAATGATTTTGAACTAAATTCACCAAGCTAAAAACCAGGAAGCAACATCACTTTAACAATTCATTGTTCACAAGTCCTTAAAGGCTATAGTTTCTCAAAGGCTCATCACCAGTTGAAACATCTAAAATGTGGAAGAGAAGGCACAGCTTGCATTATAACTTAACACAAGAATGACAACACTCCTCTAAATCTTTGCATATCTAACCCAAATAAAGTCCATCGAGATTTTCAAAGAAATGGCAGCATATGCCCCATCCAACAGGACAGCATCCAGAATAGTTAGAAACTCAACATAAATGTTCATTTTCAAAAGGATGAGGTTTGAAGAAGGCATCTCGTTAACTTAAAGTTCAGACCATACCCAGTGACAGATCTTGTTATGCAGAAGCTCATCCACAAATGGATGAAGATACCCTTCATACTGAGCAATACTGACAGCAACATGAATATAAGAGTTCACTCGCGATGAAAGTGAAAAGTAATCTGCAGTATTCACTATGTCAATTCCATGTGGGTAATTCCCTTGCCTTCCAACATTCTCCTGAAAAGCAGCTGCAGCAGCTCTTCTACAGTTAACCTAATCAATACATCAAAATTTTTAGCATGGCGAAAAAAGACTAATAAAAAATTACATGCATGAGCAGAATAGATAATGTGGCACAGAACAAATACACGAAGGTCAGCACCTCACGATCGTAGCATGCCACAGTTAATAGGTGTGGGGCGAGCTGTTCCAATACATTTCTCATATCTCTATGATAATATGCACGACCAAATGCCCAACAAACATAGGCAGCAGCATCACGTACATGAGATCCAATGCTATGCGGACCTCTTCGAACATCATAATGTAATGCCTGTCAAGAAGACTTCTAATAATCAGCAAATACATTTGAGCCTTGATGCTAAACACATTTAAATCAAAGAATTTCTGCTTAAAATGTAAGTCAACCAAGCTCAAGCATGAAATTGTTATCAGGGAAGAAATTTTACAACCATATCAACTTTCATGGATACAGGGAAGAACTTCTTCTAGCGTTCATTTACTTTAAGAAGGTTAAAAACCACACAACCTTTACAACAACAGGTACAACTTTGGGGAGAGTGGTAGGTAAGAGCAACCCTCTCCGTGCCAATTCAGCCACTGCTAAGCAACCTCCATGCCATGAACCATCTCCCTGGAAAATCATTACATATCAGCATGACTCCTATAGTCTACAAGCTAAAGATGGTTCAAGAATAGTTTTAGAAGGAATGGAAATATTCATAGTATGAAATATGATATTGCTAGTTATGGCATTAGGGGAGAATAAGATAAAAGAGAGAGAGCAACAACATCAGCATACCTCACCAGGTGAAAACAGGTACAATACAGATGACAAGACCTCTTCTGAGAGCACAGACGTCAAACGTGAAGTAACGCGGCCTATGCCTTTTGCAGCAGACCAACGTACTACAGTATCCTACATACCAAATCACTAATAATAAAACCAGCAGTCTAAAAGAGAGAAAAAAAAATGAATGCGTTGCTCATTTTAAAGAATACATAAGTTCATGTCAAACTTTTAACTATTGCTTGGTCATAGGCTTGCCCTGCAATGCTATCATGATGCTTCGATAACTGGGCCACTTTCAATTGCATGGTCATCAGGGAACTATTTTGAGAACATATATAGATGTGAAATTTCATATATACAATATTTCAATTGAGCCTACATTTTTTTGTCGCCATAAACTCTTCAAAGGGCAATGGGAATTCCATTTTCAATCATATTGAAGTTTCAGATGAAAGGTACCTCCAAGTACTAGTTAACATTATGGAAAGATCATGGGTACCCAGATATGATATATTGATGAAAGATAAAGTCAACAAGGTAAATATAAGTCTAAAGATGACAACATGTCAACAACATCATCCAAAGCTTTCCTAGGAGCTAGTTTACATAAGAAAGCAATGAGCTCACATAACAGAATCTCACCCTTAAGACATACCGTGTCTCTCAATCCGGAAAGTAACACCTCAATAATCTCTTCTATGATCTCTGGAACATCCATATCTTCATCCTGAGGACAGTTGGAATTTTCTTCTGATTCGGAGTTGGGTAGAACCACACCATGATTCAATTGATCATTGTTGTTGGATGCATTCAGAGAAATATTCTCTCCAAGTGAGCTGGTTCTTCCCTACATAACAGTACAAGTTAACTTCACCAAAATGGGACTGTATCTGGTTAACACAAGATTAGTGACAGAAAAAAGCTTCACCAAAATCATATTGCTAAAGATGATAAAAATTAAATTAGAAAGTACAAGTTAACTAGCACCAGCAATAATGCAAAAGCAGACACAAATGACTTATATGGTACATGTAAATCCTTCAAGATTTGTCATTTTTTACATGAAAACTTGGCATGCATGCTCTATAGGATCTTTGACCAACAGATACTTCAACTTTTCAAAACATTGGCATAACTTCATTCTTTAGTCAAATCTAACAGTTTCCATATCTGTGGAGAGAATCCCAAGTATATGTAGTTCACAACCCGAAAGTAAATCATTAAGCAACACTGACCACATAGCGCCAGGATGGTGAACGATAAGGGAGGCAAGTAAGTCCAATTCTCTGGGTTAACTTCACCAAATACTTGCGAAGCAAAGGACTCCTAGCTGCAGTACCTGACTTGATCAGCACAGAGACATCATTCCAAACGGTAGGAACAACATCCAGCAACACCTTCCTGCTGCCAGCCTGACTATAATAAATAGTACAAATGAGATTGATATTGGGATTAATATACCAAGATTAAGAACGCAATAAAAAAGTAGCAGTAATTTGATAAATGCGATAAATATTAATTTTCTTAGCATAAATGAAGACCTAGAGAATACTTTCAAGTGCTTAAAAGTTCCGTATCATGACAGCACTAAAAAGATACCACTACAGTAGCCTTTTACACTTGATTAGCTACAAGTTTTTTATATAAAAAAACTGTTAGTTAGTTATTTATTTTATATCTTTAAGTCATTATAGACTATAGACACAAAAGCATCAAAAACAAACCTTAAAAATGGCAGCAAGGGCTTCCACAGCACCTATCAATCGAAAATGACTTACTACATCATCCATAGTAGAAGATAAAACTTCATGAGTCCATTCAATAAAGCTGGAAAACAAAGGTAACATGAAGTAACTGATTAGCTTACTCGAGGACCTCAATTAACCTAAATTTCAGCATAATAACCAAAGAAAAAGTCTGATGCATGACAAGGAAAAATACCTGGTAAAAGCCTTAGGCATATCCGGTCGTGTTAGAAGCTTTGAAAGGACTAATCCAGCCATAGTCCGCATTGGACCAGCATTTGAAAGATAATCTTTAGAAAAGCCTAATATTCTCAACACCAAAGGAGCCAACTCATCCTCGCCAACACCACCACCACTACCCGCAATGCTAGTATCAACAGATGATATATCAAACGGAACCAAAACAAGAATCGAAAGCCACAAAAGGATCACGCATTTCGCCTCCATTTCTCCCGTACTTTCTTGCCGCAACGAGGTAACAGAAGATGTGTTGTGGCATTTCTCAAGGAGAGAAACGGCGAGTTCTAGATCGGAAACTTGATGTGGAAAGAACTTGATAACGGCTTTGTAACCGGAAACGGTTACGAGAGAATAAACAATGATGGATATAGGCTTGATTATTTGGAGAATCTCATCGGAATCGACGCCTAGTTCGATTGTTTGAGATCGGATGATGAACATTAAAGGAGAAACCATGCTTTCCAAGTAAGGTTCTAGCAATTGGCCTTGTTCTTGATACTTATCCATCTGGGAAAACAAATAATACAACTAATTAATGATTACCAGGTACACATTAAGTATAAAAGGAAATAAGAGAGGGCGAGAGAGTACGATGGATCGGATCTTGCGGACGGAAGAAGGGTCGGATACGCGGCCGTTGGAAACGATGTCGTCTAAAAGAGATTTCACCAGTTTCCACTCTTGGAGAAAGTATCTTTGTAGAACTCTTTCCTTTGAGTCGTGCTCATCGTCTTCTTCGTCGTTCGATGCAATTTCTGTTTCCTCTTTCTTCCGAGTCTCTTCTTCTCTCGCCGCCATTTTGCCCTATTTCTGTTCTAGAAAGAGCTCGATGAAGAAAGAAAGGATTTCCTAAATCCAAATTCCGCTTTGACTCTCGAGACTTGAGAGTGTCAGTGTTCACTTACTGAAAACACTGATGACTGATCTCATACCATTTCATTACTCCACCATTTTTTATGCTCTCAAATTCAAATTTCAGATCTGGCAAAAAATGAAATTCTGTCCGAGTGGTATTATTTTTCTTTTACCGCGCTCAGAGGAAGAAAAAGTTAAAAAGGAACTTCCGTTGCCGGGACTTGAACCCGGGTCTTTCGGGTGAGAGCCGAATATCCTGACCAACTAGACTACAACGGACTGGTTGGAAGCTGAGTCCTATAATAGATTATTATGATAGTTAATACCATATATAAATTTTATGCACCATGTAATCAAATATTCTTTATCTCATTAATAAATAAATTTAAATTTTATAAACATTAAAAATAAATAATCAGAATTTTAAAATATTTATTTAAAAAAATTGACTTTAAACTTTATATGTTTATCAGATAATACTCTATAATTAAATAATAATGTATAAATAATATAAAGGGAGGAGATATCAAATATAAACTCTTCTTTATTAGTGGAATTTATCTATTGGTATTGTTCATTTTATCATGTAAAAACAATTATACTTAATTTAATGAACTCACACCTATGTTGATGGAAAAGAGTGATAAATAAATAGAGTAACTAATTTTTCGCCTCAATCTTTTAAGTGGGGATTTTGAATCAAAGTAAAAAGAATAAAATTTCAATCAAATTAGGAGCCTACGAAATAGTTATAATTGTAACTTTGTAATTAAAAAATTAAATTAAAACTTTGAAACTTGCATACATAATTTCGAAGGTTAACAGGCCCTAAAATGAGCAACTTAAGGATCATAATAATAGTGAATATTTAATTTAATTTATTTTTAAAATAGAAAAAGGATTTTCAAATTAATGTGATAATATCTTGTTTTACTAAAAAGTAAAGGGAGACTTTTGATTAAAGAGGACCATAAGGGGAGAAGTTTTGATGAAAAAGCAAAGCGAGTCATCTTCTTCTTTTAAACTGAGAAAAATAAGTCACTTTTTCGATTTTCTTGATTTAGTATTAAATCAGGAATTATCTTATTTAACAAAACTTGATATTCACACTTTGATTGAATAAAACATATCATGTATCCACATTACATTAAGACGAGAAATGAAACCCTACGCACAAGAGACAGGCAGGCTCTCAAATCCTCGAAGGATGGGCCAGCCTTACGGCTTCGGCTTCTTGGTGGCAGCATTACCATACCTTGCAACATATAGGTGAAACAAGGCCAACGCGTTGCTTGTTAGTTGTTCAACGTTCATGACCTTGCCCTTAATGGTGGCCTTCATCTTACTCATCCTGTGCCCCGAGAACTGATCTACGCAGCTGCTAGCATCAGTAATGGCGGCACTAACCCAAGTCTCAACATTATTCATGTGCCAAAACACGTCACCAGTCATGACCCCGGCTTTCGAATCCAATCCGCGGAGCTCTCTGATTGATTGGCTTAGCTGGTTTACGCTATCATCTATTTGTCGCAAGCAATCTCTCACGGCTGGATACTCCCTAGCTTTCATAGCCTCGAGCTCTTTAGCCACCTTCAACATATATGACCTTGTGTAACGGGCCTTGTACAAGCTCACCGTCAAGGAGACTTGGGCAAGTTGCTGTGCGTTTCGAATCCTGGAGTTGGCGTAGCCGGCGAGGGATTTAATGCATAGGGCTGGATAGCGGGTGGTCTGACACGAGGACTCGATAAAGGTCCTGGCTTCGGGATGCCTAGGATGTCTCGGTCTAGCCATGGATGGCTCAACCGTGGCAGCAATGAGAAAGATGAAAAGAAAGAAGAGCACAAGGGAGAGGCTGTGTTTCGCCATTGGTCAATGCTCAGCTGATAGTTGAAAACTAAGACTTGAGCGAAAGATAAGAGGTGAGCACACTATATACAGAAGACGAGAGAGCGCTTGTCACATGCTAAGCTTGCTAGCTTGCAATTTACGTGAATTAAGATCAAATAATTGTGTAACGAGGTAGCGAAGGAAGCAGAATACGATCAGAATATTTTATGAATAATTTTCTGTCAGATTATGTTAAAACTGCCGCCGAGCGCACATTGTTTAGAGCTTCGTAGAACTACGACAATGTAATAACAAAATTTTAGTGCAAAGATAATCCCAATTTGACCTTACAACGTTTGTAACATGTTATGGAACAAGAGCACGTGCAAAATGTCGCTCTGACTTTTTTGGGTTCATAAATATTTTTGACTATAAGACGAAGTAAGTCCATTTGGTTGCGTTAGGTGGTTTGATAGAGCAAAAAGGACGGATTGCGGTAGCCCTTTTACCATAAAGGACTACTTTTTATGGGAGCCATGGGGCTGAGGACTGAGGAGAACCGGCGATGCCCACGGCCGACTGCAACATGATCCTTCGTTTAAGGGACCCATGATTTTATAGGCAAGTGGGGACACCTCTAAAATCATGTGATTGAGTGGTTTCTCCGCAAAATCAAACCTAATCAATCAAAGGTGTAGCTTTCCTACAGGATGAATCCTGGAATATATTTTAATCGATATCCTGTATCTTTATACTCATAGTGTATATCTGTAATGTTTATCAGCCTATAACATGGCCTCTGATTACGCGTGCTACTAATTACACCTGAAATGGACCGAGAATCTCTGCTTTGATTTTGTGAATTGTTCTTTATTTAGGGAATGAGACCTACTTTCAAGTTTCAAAAAATTTCAATGCGTAATATGGGGTTTACAAGGCAAAACTTGACTAGGCTTATTGTCCAACAAAAGGGGAAAAGTAAGATGGATTAGGCCTAGCATAATACAAAAAATGGCAGCTCATTCCCTAAGGCCTAAACAATTATCTGCAATAAAAAATGGCTGCTCGTAGATATCTTATAGCTATCCAGCCACATGCAACAAAAAATAGTAGTATTAAGCCTGAAATCGAAACGGTGAAGATCACATACCTTTGTGATAAATAATTACCTTCAAAGTCATGACCTCTTCCTGACATTTGCTCTGCAGTAATCTAAGGTAACCATTTGCAAAAACAAAGAAATGGATGATTGCTCAAATCATGGACAAGATGTTGCATTCTCTTACGCAATCAAAGCCACAAGTGCGGTTATGCCATGCAGAGCAAACACTGACAGGAAATAGGTCAGAAAAAAAAGTGAAGAGCTCCTTATATCGTGATACAATTACTCCAATTACCAAAGTACAGCAATAACAATACAGCACAAAGAAAAACAGCACACTATATATATAAATACTCCATATTGGAACAAAGGTTTTCGAAGTGCTGGTAATTACTCGTTAACCTTCATTCCAGAAAGATAAACTCGGCTCTGAATGACACCGCCACCAATCCAAAAGCCAGGCATGACCATTAGCCCAACCTTAGGCTTCTGATCATTTTCTTCCATTGTCAAACTCTTCACTACACTTTCCATATAAACCTCTGAGAATTCACTTCCCCTTTTGACTTGAAAGACTTTCACAATAGGGTCGAATGAATAAGCTAGCCCGTGCAAAAGCCAAATAGATTTAGCCAATTTTAGAAAGGCTTGGTAAAACGGAGTCCTAGGATGCCCACCCCCCATTACATAATTCCGCTGGTCTAAATTTCCAAAGAATGAAGCTTCCATCTTTGGATGAACAACCACTAGGTACTTGCTCCGGCAAAACTTCCCAAATATGGAATCAGGATTCTGGCCCAACATGTCCAAAGGATCTATCTCCCTCAAAGCCAGATATTGGTCGAAGAAGCTCTCTTTAGTGACTGTAAGATTATCTAATTTAATGGAGAAATTCTCCTGTTGAAACCCACTGAACATCCTCTGGCATATGTGGGACTCAAACGCATATTTTTTGTGAGCTCTTTTGGCATAAACAACATTGGGCTCAATTGAGTCAGCGGCAGCATCAAGGTCCCAGCCAGCAGCTTTCATCATGTTGATCAATGGTTTAGAGAAATCATGAATAGCTTTGAAAGCAGATTCAACAGCTGACGTGAAGAGCTCAGGGGTCAAATCCACAGGAAAGAATCCATTTTCTTCTCCTGAGCCTTCAGATTCCTTCATAGACAAGCCCCTGAGCTTTATATTCTTTTCCAGTTTCACTCTCTTCTGGTTTGCCTCTTCAATTAGCTGCTGCAACTGACGAATCTCAGAATCCTTATTCTGAATTTCAGACTGGAATTTCTTTACCATAACCTCATAGGTTTTCAGCAGGCTCTGCTGCTCTTGGATCTCAGCAGCGAGGCGAGAATCCTGGGGAGAAACGCACACTGGCTTGGGGTTGTTTTCTCTGTAGAAGTGCTTAAGTTCAGATAGACCCTTCAGCTCAGAAATTACAAGCTTATCAGCAGCTTGGATTTTTTCAGGGTCATAGGGAGTATGAGCAGTTTGGAGCTGAATATAAGCTGACTTGAGAGAGGAGATGTTCGTAAATAATTTAGTTATCAGAGCTTCCAAGGCTTCCGGATTCTGGTTTGTGGTGTCTTCCATAGGTTGAGGGTGGACTTTTTGGTTATTGCTGTCACGGAGTTGAGTATCTTTTGCCCCCGTCGGTAGCATAGCTGTTACCAACCCAGGGGATACTTGAAATGGAATCTTTCAGAGAAAATACTGCTACCTGAACACCTGCAAGTTTTGATGATTTTATTAATGGCATCTGCCAGGTATTAGAAGGGAAGTAAACCTTATGCAACTTTTAAGGTATATTGCACGAAAACATTAACATGAAATTAAGAATATAAAAGCACCTGGCTTTCAGCATGCTCTCTTATTCTAACCATTACAAAAATCTGTATGAGTATTAAATCTGGATGCAATATACAAATCTCCAGCAATCTCTATACTTTATAAATTCAACAAGGTTCTTAGTTTCAATTCTAACTTCTGGTCCATCCACATGATCACTTCATTGGTCTTAGAAATTATAAACAACAGAAGAATGAGTTTCCCACTTTTAAGATATATCTCAGACACAATAGAGGCTCAAAATACTGTTGAAATTGCATGGCTGGGCGGGGCCATCTGACTCACACTCTGGTTATTGAAAGCCAATATTCATCATAAATAGGAGTTCTGGTACAGCTAATTGCCAAAGCTTTGCAAAACTAAGGACAAAGTTCTAAGACTAACATCTATCTTTTAAATCAAGAACAATGCCCAATAAAGAGAGGAAAAGAAGCCACTAAAATAGTTTTCAAACATTGAGAAATGGAAGAAACAAGGCATCAACTAAACCAGGGCTGCATGTCGAGACATAGTACATCCAAAACACACAGGATTTAACTGCTAGATTAATAGAGAAGAGGGAGATCCATGTACGATGGATGACAATGCATCGTGGTAATATATCATGATCACAAAATATGAAATATACACATTTCATAACACTTGACTATGAAGACATCTTTATATAATGTCATTGCAGGGAGAAACAATAGGAAATCAAAGAACAACACTGGATAAAAGACCAAAATACATGAAACAGCCTCGCGAGAACAAGCACTACTGGGACATGAATAACAGAAATGACAGGACCTGAAGGTACCTGAAAAGATCACAAGCGCTCTTCAGGATATATCCAGCGAACATAATACCCTTCAACCTGAAACAATAGTAATAATAAATTAAAAATCTTTTCTGTAAAATGATAGATTAAAACAATAGCAATAAATTATTAAAAAAAAAACTTTTTTCAGCAAAAAATAACTCTGTCCTTCGTCATTTAAGTCCATCTCATAGGCACAGACCTCAGCTTTAGAAATAACTAATACGATTTTGAACAATTAATCATAAAGAATCAGAGGCCCACTCTGAACTCTTCAATAGCTAATACGATTCCGATGCATGATCACATACATCAAGCAACGATGCATCATTTGGGAGGGTAAATAACACGTTTTTAATCAGCAATCTCTTCAGCTAAACAATATTCCAGCAAATCAAACGGTAACAGCATAAATATTAATGTTAAATGCCCTTACTTTAAAGAGAAAAAGCAAGAAATTGAAACTTCAAATCTAAGATGGTAAAGTACTATAAGAGCTAAAATGACCCGGTAAAATCTTGGTTTGCTAGTGTATATATCCAGCTTTCTCGGGAAACAAACAGGCGTGGAAGAGGAAATTTACCTGACCGGAGATTTCGCCGGACGAAATGGGGAATATTTTCAGACAAAACAAAGAGGACAGCGAAAGCGAAGCAAGCTTCGAATAGGGAAACTTTGGTAAAGTGTTTTCTGGTCGTAGGTCCACGATCCACCAGACAAGACAAAGCAAGCCCTATGATGGTCTATTTATTGATTTTTTTATTGTTTGTATTGTTTCCGCTTCCAACTTAACTGTTTAAATACCATTTTTACCATTAATAGAAAAAAGTTATTTAGAAATACTAGTACCTTTTGTTTTTTGAGAAATAAAAATTCAATAATCTCTCTCTTGAATGAATATTCACTTTTGACATAATATGAAAATTAAGAAAAAACCTTTGATCTATCATACATTTATTTCTAATGTTTATGTTCTTTATTTTTGCTGGGCAAGATAATATTGATGTTTAATGATTTTTTATAAAAATAAACAAATAAAATTAAATATTATTACAAATAAAGTAAGAATTATGCATGTAAAAAAACAATTTTAAAATAAAAAACAAAGATTGAACAATTTTATGTTGAGATCGATAGAATACAACTTTTTTTCAAATTATTTTATCATTAAACTATTTCACTTTTACTATCAAAATATAAGTTCAAAATTTTACAATATGAAAAATATCATAAATTAATGTATTTAGTTATTTAGTATGTAAATATGTTACAAAATTTCATATCAAATAAAAAAAGAAGAGGTTCTAGGTTTATAAACGTAAAGCCAAATTTGATACTATGCCAAGTGCCCCAATAGGTAAAGTATGGAGGGTGACTTGACTCGCAATGAGAACGTCATGTGTTTGAGTGAGAAATAATATTAGATAATTTTATATCAAATAAATAAATGAGAAGACTTAAGTATTTAACGGTAATTTTGCTTGATAATAAATCTTATGACATGTATATATCTATATTATATATAAGAAGAAGTCTCAACAGGGCTTCCACACTTGACCACATGGAAGCTTTAAGAGGGGTTACGAAACTTAAATAAGGCTTCCAATGGAACTCTCAAATTTTATCACATGGACTTTAAAGGAGTAGAGTTGTGATGTGTTTAATGAGTGGACCGCATCTTCAGAGTTATAAGGTGGACGGGCCTTGTGCAACCTTTACGTTTATCTCTAGTTATTTTGAAAAAACATTGTGAGGATGATATGACACTTATTTTTGTATTTTTTTTATTTTTTTAAAAAATTTATAGATATTAGTGAATATAAGCTTAAAAAATAGTAGTAAATGTATATCAATAGTATATTGGAAACTTCTTTTATAAGCATAAAGCTATTTTGACGGATGTCACATAAGTCCTTCCTTTGGAACAGGAAACAGATCTTCGCCCAAAAACGGAAAACAGCTCAAGCTTCATTGGCTTGATCTCTAGCCTCCATTTCTACCTCTTCAGCTCTCTTCTCAAAAGATATGGGATTATACCGCTTAGCGCAAGCAACAAAAAGGGCCAAGGTAAGTGCAGCCAATGCGGCTAACAAAAAGAAGTATCTATCCAAATGTCCAGCATTCAGATCCGGCGGAACCCAACCAGGCTTCCCATTCTTAGATGTAATCGCCATCACTGCTGCCAAAATTATGCTACATATGTAACTACCCATTGCTGAAGAGTACATGGACAACCCAATTCCCAAACTTTTCAATCCATCTGGTGTTTGGGATGCAAAAAATTCGATTTGGGCAACATATATCAATGCTTCAGACACTCCCACGAGCACATACTGTGGAGTCTGCCAGAAAATGCTTAAAGCACTTGTCTCTTCACCATTGTGGTTAGCATATTTTAGTCTTTGCTGCTCAACGGTGCCTGCAATTATCATGGACACCATGGCGATGGCTATACCAATCCCTATTCTTTGTAGCTCGGATGGAGGCTTAGGCTCTCTTTTTGTCAGTCTGACATATAAAGGAACCATGAGTTTGTCGTACAATAGAATGAAAGCAGATGTGCTTACGATGTCAAATGCAAACATACTGGCCGGAGGGATGTGAAAGTTCGAGATTGTTGTGTCCATGGCAGCTCCTTGCTCGATAAAGAGGGAAAGCATCTGTACGAACACCACAGAGGATAAAATGGAGCAGAGCCATATTGGAAGTAATCTTAGTATGCACTTCACTTCTTCAACTTGTGTGATGGTGCAAAGATTCCATGGATTTGCCGTTTCACCCTTGTTTGTTAGCAAGAAAATGTCTTGGGGGGTGATAATGGCAGCTCGATCAAGAAATCTGCCATTCAAAGCAGAATTACAGATGACATTAAGAACGTAACTGAAAAACCACACAAGATGTTCAAACAAAACCCTTACTTGAAGCCATCAGTGTGAAGAATTCTTCTGACACCATTATTTTTGTCTTCCTTTCTTTGAACTTCATAAAGCCCTTCCCCATCTGAGGGTACTTGAAGGTTTATTTTCCTCATGGAAGCTACTATCACCTGACAGAACTTGGGGATGGGGTTTCCAACAGTCTTGAAGTGTCTGTACCTAAAAGTCCCACACAATAGCAACGAAAATGCTACCATTGCACAAGTGGCACATATCCAGAACCCCAGGATCCAGTTGCCAATGTTCTGTATGTATACCAATACAGTCTCAGCAACCAAGGATCCCAGGTTTAAGGCCACATAAAAATAACTATAAAATGAATTCTTTGATTGCTTTTCTTCATCATCCTCCTCATCGAACTGGTCAGCTCCAAATGCAGCAAGTGCAGGTTCAGGCGCTCCGTTACCTAAAGCAATCAGATAGATTGCTACATAAAATATTGCAATTTCAGCTGGAGAATGAGGTTCACATAACTGTCCTAGTTTGCCACAACCTTGAGGTTTTAGTAGAAACAATTGCGTCACCAAGGATAGTGCTACCAACCCCTGTGCAAAAACAAGGAAAAACAATTAAAAACAGTTGAATGTCTACATAATAAGGCTGTTAATATGCTCATAAACTGGCTTAGATTCAAAAATAGGTGGTTTTGTCAAAGAAAACAGAAATGGAAAGGATAAACCCGTGGATGTTGCTTACAATAAGGTAGAGAACCTGAAATGTGACACACGTCAGGTATCTTCCCAAGTAGGAATCACTTAGAAAAGCACCCATAAAAGAGAAAAGATAAACAGTTCCCATCCATCTGCTAAATGCGTCTGCTGCCTCTGCATTAGTGTGCCTTAGAACAGACTTCGAAAACAGAACCAAATTCACCTCCACTGCAGCAAATGCAAGCGTAACAAGTCCTTGATTCACTGTTAGGCAACAGTACATAAAACCCAATTATGTGAGCATTGTAACTTAGAAGTGGTCAAGATAAAATAACAGAATCCCCTTGGTTTTATGCTGCATAGGGTCAATATTAAGTTCTAATTGTTTTTTTTTTTTTTTTGAAAAGTTGTTTTATTAGCATCAAGTCTTCATGCCATCTAAAGTCTTCAGCACTTTGCTAAAGACTTTTGCTGGCATAATAAAGAGGCTTGTGCATAATGAAAGTACAAAAAGGCAGCAGCACTGCCTGACGAAAATGGGAGCAGTTTCTTCCCTAAGCTGAGCAAAAAACAAAAGAAAGCTCTCTACCCTTATCCTAAGACATGTTCTGTGCAGAGAAAGGTATAAGCGCAGAGAACCTTCAATACAACAAAACTACTGCGAACCCAAAAATCAGTATGGCAGTTGACAATAACCAAACAAGCCTCTAAACGACAAACCACCTAAGTTCTAATTGTGAGAGTGTCTTATCAGAGATAGATTGTAAATTCTCCTGATCATCAGCTTATCACACAAAAAACATCCCAGATTCTCAGTGGTAAAGTTTCACTTCATTTCTTGATACTTATCATTTGCTGTAATACATATCTGTGGAGTGATGAGAACAATTTTGGCCAGTTGTTGACAAAACTAGCATTAAATGTGAAGTTGAAATATTCAATAAAATTGATATTTATTAAATCCGAGTCTAAACTGCGGAATCCTTACTTATACTTCAAAGTTTTTCATTTGCTTCTTACCTAGTATAAACATTGCACATCTCCATCCTCCAGTTCTCCCTTTCCTGGCTGGCTTGCCGTGGCGATCAAGCGATCCATCCTTTGTGCACGCATTCTCATCAGGTCTCTTTCTTTCGTCATTTGACTGATCAGGCTCAACCATCATCCATGCAACCCAAGAGTAGAAGAAAGAAACAGGGAAAAGGAAAAAAAAAAAAACCCAGAACAGGCGAAGTCGTACTTAGATCAACAAAAGCAGGAGAAAACAGCGAAACAGAAAACTGTTACCTACGTACCTCAATCACATAGCTAACTGAAGAAGCAGAGCAGGATGGTTGCCTTGTCTCCATACCCTGGAACGACATTCAAGCAGAAAAAGGAAGAGGATATGAACATTCAATAGAGTTTTGAGAAGATAAATAAAGGTTGTATCCGTATTAAATGACAGTTCCTTTTTCCTGACCTTGCTGGTTTGGCATGACCATTGTTGCATGAAAACATGGCACAAGACGATGCTCATTGTTCACTCCAGATTCCTGTCAGGACGCTCTGCATTCAAGGTTTGACAACTGGAACTGATTGGATTTGCTTTCCTTGTCACGCATTTTCTTTTAAAGTTTTGTTATAACTAAGATTTCTAGTCAGAACTTCACTTTTGTTGTTCCACGCACCGTTAGCATCTCAATACATAAACTTAAATAGCCTGCTTAACTTTTATAAATGGCTGGAAACCAAGATTTACTGATAAGAAGTCATACAAATAATAAATGTAGAAGCTAAAGTTGTAATAATTCATTAAATTCAAGCATTTAAGATCAATTAATTTAGTTTTTATCTTCTTGGAAATGGGTGATACTTAAATGCTCTTTTTTTATTTCATGTATGGAAAATGAAAATCTCATTTTGTGTGAGTTCATTATATTGCCTTGGAAAGGCTTGGATATGATTCAAAAATTCAATTCTTACTTATTACTTGAAAAAAGAAATGTATTTGTACAAATTATAGTTTGTTATGTTTCTCCCACTAATAATTCAGAAAGAGCAATAATTATGTTTTTCTTTATTCTTCTTATTTATTTCTTTTTGTTCTTATTAATATGTAGCATAATGAACAAGCAGATGTCTTAGAGCTACAACGACGTCGTTTTAGTCCCAAAACCTGGAATGCGGTGTCGTTGGATACATAACGGAGTGACAAACGATAACTTCCCCCTTGAATCAGCGTTCGTTCGCAATCTCTTCTCTAACTGGCTAAACAGCTGTCTTCTCTCTTTCATCTCTCTCGTTCTGGTAACATGTCTTCACTGTTAACACTACCGTCAACATTTTCCCTCCTAAATTTAGTCCCGAAATCTTTAATAATAATTCCCTATGCATTTAAATCTCTCAATTTACTAAAATCCCACAAGCAACAGCGAGCAAGATCCTTGAATTCTCCTCGCCTTTCTTCACTCAATTCTTTCACAACTCATTTCTCCACTTCGAGAAGTTCTGTTTCGCCCAAACCCTTTCATGATGACTTGGTTGTTCTTGGCATCGAAACGAGTTGCGATGACACAGCAGCGGCTATCGTAAGTGCCTTTCGTTTTTCTTTACGGGTATTTTTTTAATTTTTAATGCGTTGGGTGAATCTCAGGTGAGAGGCAATGGCGAAATTCTCAGCCAAGTTGTGTCTTCTCAGGTAAGTACTTATTCTCTGAGCTACAAGTTTGTCATTATTTCAAAAAAGGAAAAAAGTTTATGCCTGTTACTCACTTTAACTATTGACCATATCAAGGCAGATTTGCTAGCTCGATATGGAGGCGTTGCGCCTAAAATGGCTGAAGAAGCACACTCACAAGTCATTGATCAGGTATCACATCTACATATAAGGTTTTTTTTTTTTTTTAATTTCAATGCAAAAATAAATGGCATTTTGATTATCAAGTGCAGGTTGTGCAAGAAGCATTTGATAAAGCTGGTTTGACTGGAAGGGACCTATCTGCCGTTGCTGTTACTATTGGACCTGGTTTAAGTCTTTGCCTTCGCGGTAATTGTGCATATTGTTTTGTTCTTTTTAACTGATCTATATTGTTCATACTTCATCGGTGCTTAAAACTGCTGGCGAAGTCACCCTTCCCTTCATGGCCTATTTTGATGCAAATTTCTGTACAGTTGGTGTGCAGAAAGCTAGGAGAGTTGCTGGCAGCTTCAATCTACCAATCATCAGTGTACATCACATGGAGGCTCATGCTCTAGTAGCCCGGTATTGAAGCAATGACTATCTATAGAATAGAATGTGGACTGCACTGCTAAACGAGTAGCATTCACTTATGGCATGCTAAAAATTAGCCATACATTGTTTCACTTCAAGAAAAATGGTGTGCTTTTTTAATACCTTATGTTTATCGGTACCTGACATTCTTCCCTCTTTATCTAGGCTGATAGAAAAGGAGTTGCAATTTCCTTTCATGGCACTGCTTATATCAGGTAAAAATTTCTGGTTCTGTGGCATATGTGTCTCTTATACTCATTGCGTTCATATGTTTGCTAGCAAGCTAGTTAGTGAGACAGAGGGGAAGATAGAGAGATGTGTGTGGCCTAGTCTTTACATATAATGGCTGTAACAACATCATGGGCTACAAAGTATTATTCTGCAGTACTTTTTAACTCCGGGTAATTAAAGTTTTGTCACCTAAAATTTTCCGCTTCACATAAGTTATGGAATACTGAAATTTATTGGCTAATAACTCAAAAGGAAATGCCTTTTGATCTGATTAAGAAATTCCATGATTATACGTGACATGGACAAATCATAAATTTAGTTATACTACCTGCCATATTCTTATGGCTTTGTGGGTTACAAGCATTGCTGATTGCACTTGTGTTTCATGTAGGAGGACACAATCTTTTAGTTCTTTCTCATGATCTTGGCCAATACACTCAGCTTGGGACAACTATAGATGATGCAATTGGTGAGGCCTTTGACAAGACAGCAAAATGGCTTGGCCTTGATATGAGGAAGAGTGGTGGGCCAGCTGTTGAGCAACTTGCTCAGGAGGGTGATGCAGAATCAGTTAGATTCTCAGTAGGTCTTTCCCTTGAGAACTGTATTGACCTTTACTGGAATGAATTTTTGATGGTTCAGTTTAACAAGTTTTTAAAGTATGGTTTTTATCTTTGCTTTGAGTAGTTGTGTCCTCAGTTTCACAGTATGATTTTTTTTTTTTCAGATTCCAATGAAACAGCATAAAGATTGCAATTTCTCATATGCTGGTCTAAAGACCCAAGTGAGGCTAGCAATTGCATCGAGAAATATGTATGTAGACCATGCCATTATCTACCATAATTGATGATTGACTTTTCCCCTTCGTTATCTCATGGTGAATTCTACTTGATTCCCATTTGTTGAAGTGATGCTAAGGTTCCCATTTCATGCGCAAGTAGCCAAGACAGGAGTTCCCGAGCTGATATTGCAGCCTCTTTTCAGGTTACATATTTTTCCTTTTCCCTTTTTCTTTGTATGACAGTCTTAATTCTAGAATCATCACATTAAGTTGATAATTTCAAACTATATTTCTTGATTTTCTCTGAGCCCTTAAAATCTATACTGCAGCGAGTTGCAGTATTACATCTAGAAGAAAGGTGTGAACGAGCAATTGAATGGGCATTGAAGATTGAGCCTTCCATAAAGCATCTGGTGATGCAAATTACAATATTTTAATTTATTTACTTCTGATAGTATCCAGTGCTTCTTATAGTTAATCTGCCACTTGGTGTATGATGACCTTGTTCATATTGTGCTTCTTTTAGGTAGTATCTGGAGGTGTAGCATCAAATCAATATGTTAGGGCTCGATTGGATCAGGTTGTTAAGAAGTATAGTCTGCAGCTTGTCTGTCCCCCTCCCAAACTTTGCACTGACAATGGTTAGTCATATTCTGTAATTTTTGGTCAACCTTATAAAATTTTACAAAGCTAGGCATATGATAGTTTGTGCATGTGCCTATATGCATGTTTGTATAGATAGATAGATAGACATGCTCAGATGCTCTATATAAAAGCCTAACCCCAAGGTACAATCCTTGGGAAGTTGCCTAGATGTGCTTTATAAAAGTAGGCAACTAATGCTTTTATTTTCATGTGAAATAGGTGTGATGATTGCTTGGACTGGCATTGAGAACTTTCGTGTTGGAAGATATGATCCTCCACCACCTGCCAATGATCCTGAAGATTTCATGGTATGTGGGAAATATCTTATTGCATAAATTGTGCATGGTTATAGGCAGATATAATTTGACGTCACTCGAATTTTCATAGTATAAAAGTTTCACGTTTGTGTTGCACCAGTATGATTTGCGGCCAAGGTGGCCATTAGGGGAGGAATATGCTGAAGGCAGAAGCGAGGCTCGCTCTTTGAGAAGGGCCCGGGTTCATCCATCACTTACATCTCTCGTACAAGCCTCCCTGCAACAACAATGATAAGGGTGTGCACATGCAAAAGCATCTCAGAGCTTACACCTCAATTCTGTTGATCTTCATGGAGATCCTTGAATAGTCTAAATGTCATAATGATCATTCAGCTTAACTCTCAGATGGTTAATGGAGGTTGTGGCTCCAGTGCAGAATACGAAGATGGGCATCGAACATATTCATGGAAGCCACTGGGTTAAAGGCAAAAGCAATTATAAAGGGCATGTTACCTTAATGCTTTATATAAAATGTTGTAAGCATTGCACGGTATCTTTGTTGTTTTCTTACGACGTACATGTAGATAACGAGTTATGGGCCATTAAATTCCTTTTTTTTTTCTATAAATTAACCTTTTTAATTTTTAACTGAAAAACAAGGAAGGTAGGATACAACACAAGAAAGATGGAAAATATAGTACATAGGATGATTGGAAGATCCTGAAATGATTAAAAATGTGATAATTGTGTTTGGCATTATAGTTTTCAAGAGTAAAATAGAAAACATTTTTATAGAAAATTCTTCCTCCATGGCCGAGCCCAAAGGAGAAATTTTGGGTTACCGCCTAAATGGCTGTTTTGCCAGGCAAATCCCGCCAGGCCCACACAAGATCCAGCTGAGTTTTCTATCTTAAGAACGTGCTCTTTTCAAGCTTTTGTTTGGGCGCCAAGCGAGGGAAGGTACAGATGGAAATATGGAGGCTTCCAATCTCAGCATCGCAAAGAGGGAAGCTGATATCAGCTGGCTACACTGCCCTCTCTTCACTCTCTTCCATCTCTTCATCTGACCTTGCTCGAGGTTATAGATAAACTCTTTGCTTTCTTCTTTCCTTCCCTTGATCCGATTTACCTATATTTAGCGATGCAAACCTACCAGCTGTTTGTTTTTAATGCCAATCCAACTTGAATTTCTTGGCAAAACACCAAAGGACTCCTGCATTTGCCCCCATTTTTTCTATCGTTCCAACACTTGAACCTGAAAAGTTTCTTTGCTACGTGAATTGGTGTCCCTACAGTGTTTTCTATTGTTCCTAACATTGTCTTTCTTCTTACACAGAATTAAAAGTTTCAGAAAGTGAAGCTCTGGATATTCTGAAGGTTGCATCACATTCACATAGTGGGGGATCGGAAATGTCGAGTGGAAATTGTTCAATTTTTGAGGGTATTTATCATTTCTTTGCTATATGGAGCTTTCGTGAAGCCAAGCTTTTTCATATTTGGTGAAGTAGTAATGGGTTCCATTTGCAATGCTGTTTATAGAAATTTGAAACTGTCCCTTCGGCATTTCTTCCTATTATTGCTCTTTCTTCGATTCCCATTGGTTCAAAGGGAAAAAGAATCATTAGTGTATGCCTATATTGTTTTTTTCTCCAACTCCCTTCAGTAAAAAGGAAAAACAATCATTAGTTTATATGCCTATATGGTCAGTTGATCTTCTTATAGCTTCGGATAAGTACTGTATTGTTAACGTTGTTTCTTTTTTCTTATTTAATTCCATCTTTTGGCAGGTGCGCAGAATGCCTGGGATATGCTCCATGAGGAGGAGTCATTAGTGCACATAACTACATCCTCTGCAGATCTAGACGACATCTTGGGTGGTGGAATACATTGCAAAGAAGTTACTGAAATTGGTTGGTCTTACTCTCTTCTTCTTTGGACTAATTGTTAATTTTGTTTTAAAGCAAATTTAAATTGGTTAATGTTTTGTTAGTAAAGATGTTATCTTTATCTGATTCTGATAGGTGGAGTCCCAGGCATTGGTAAAACACAGCTGGGGTAGGGATTGATGCTTGTTATCCAGGTTTTGCTTGCATGTTACATCAGATTTATTTCGGCATTAATTCTATCCTAATTTACAGGATTCAAATTGCTGTTAATGTTCAAATTCCTTATGATTTCGGTGGCCTTGGTGGAAAGGCAATATATATCGGTAACTTTTATAAAACCACTGCTAGTTTCTGTACTGGTTTGCCATTAGGTTTAGGTTCCTGACATTGTGATCATATGATATTTAGATACAGAAGGCAGTTTTATGGTTGAGCGTGCTTTACAAATTGCTGAAGCGTGCATAGAAGACATGTCAGAATATAACAGATTCTTAAGGAAGGATTTCCAAGCATGCGAAATCAGAATGCAACCAAAGGATATCCTTGGAAACATATTTTATTTTCGCATCTGCAGTTACACAGAGCAAATTGCCCTGATAAATTACTTAGACAAGTTCATTTCAGAACATAAAGATGTGGGTATAGTGATAATATGCTGGCTCCTAATCCTTTTTTGTTGAGGCAATTTCTGTCTTGGGGCTTGTTTAGTTTACAGTGCTGCTAATTACCTGCTTTAATTGATCAGTAAATAGATATAACATCATTGTTGCAGGTGAAGGTGGTTGTTGTGGATAGTGTTACCTTCCATTTCCGCCAAGATTTTGATGACATGGCCCTTCGGACTCGAGTTCTTAGTGGAATGGCTTTAAAACTGATGAAGCTGGCCAAAAAGTTCAGTTTGGCGGTAAGAACAAGTTTGTTCTCTTTGTAAAATTCATATTATTTCTTCCATAATACCTTGTTCAATCTACCTAATCACGATGCATCTTTTTGATATGCTGTTTTTTTTTTTCATTTTTTTATTTTGCTTATTACTATAATATGTTGTTTCAATCTTTGGAGTGTTTCAGAAGGTACATGAATGATTCCACCTTTGGTTGTGTGTTTTCTAGTTTCCAATGTACCTCCTTTTGGCAGGTTGTTTTATTGAATCAGGTGACCACAAAGCATACAGAAGGTTCCTTTCAATTAGCTCTTGCACTAGGTGATATTAACTCCCAATCATCTATGCCTCTCACTTAAACTTTTAGTTGTCTTTGCTGTTATAGTTTCTAAATGCATAGTCACAAACATATTTGTGTATTCTTGTCCATTTCCATAGTTACAGTGCTTAACATGTGTAGTATAACCATGTTGAGTAGGTGATAGCTGGTCGCATACTTGCACAAATCGGATTGTTTTATACTGGAATGGTAATGAACGGTATGCATATATTGACAAGTCACCTTCTCTTCGATCAGCGTCAGCAGCATATTCTGTTTCACCAAGGGGGATCAGGAATTCCTCCTCAAGTTGTAAACGGATCAAAATGATGTAAGATATAGATTGGACTAGACAAGGCTATACACAGTTTTCCATTTAAGCCTTCTCTCCCTTGATAAAAAAGACAAAACCAAGGGCCTTTCCCATGCCTCTGAGTGTATAATGTCATGTCACCTGTTATTCATTTAAAAATGAAAAATGTGCTCCATAGTGAAAGATTTCTCCTTTTGTTAGAGAATGGGTTTGTTAGAAAGTTATTTGTATGTAGGAGGGAACACATTAACCAAGTGACATCATGACTATTTTCAAATCTTAGCAAATTAAAATGGTGAATATCATCTTCATTCTCAGCATGACATCTTGAATGATTAAAGCGCTTATGCAACTATCCCATCCACATTGTTTGAATTGAACCAACCTCATAAGGACACAGATGTTATGACTGCTAGATGCATATAGCCATATACTCTAAACATCGGTCAAGTGTACTAAGTATATATGCACTTTAGGTGCAAATGGGATTTAGTTGAAATTTAAAAGAAATTATCAAAATTGATTTCAAGGCTTATCTTTAATAGATGTTATTTATAAGAATTATTTTATTTTGGTCACTTGGTATATAAAAAAGAATTATATGAATAGTCTTAGAAATATAATAAAGTTAACGTTTAATTTTACCTTACATTTACGGGAGTAGATCGTTAGATATATTTGAGTTACAAATTTGTTGAATCTTAAAGTTTATTTTTTTGTAATAAATAAATTATAAAGAATTTGAACATTTTTAGTAGATAGTGGGAGTTCAAAATATTTATGATTATTTTTTGAATTTATATTTAGAATATAATATTTTTCTTATTTTTAATTTTTTACTTTTATTTTGTTTGTTTGATATGTCAAAATGATTGACAGCAAGTTTCATCGTATGTCTCTTTTTAAGGAATATGTTTTTTTCATTAAAACAATTCTATGTTTTAAAGATACATATGGTATTATTTCAATAATTATTTTATAAATTCATATTGTAAGATATAACTTATAAGTTATAATATAAAAAGATGACTTTTTATATATATAAACTTTTTATGTATAAATATTTTTCAATTGTTTTATAATTTTTGAATTGAAAATATTTTTTCAAATGTCATTTTATTAAGAATTATAACTTTTAACATGAAAAATCATCTTTAATTCAATAGTAATATTATGTCACATTATGTGATATTGATGTAATTTTTTTAATAATAACAATTTTTTATATGAAAAAAATATAATTTTTAATCTTCAATTTCTCATATAAAAATTTATAATTTTTAATTTTAAAAATACATCCAATCAATATGCAGATCTCATGTCTACTTACATTGCAATTAACCAGTGATTGAATGTGAACGCTGAGCGTAGAATTGAAATTTGAGTGGCAGGAGCCCATCTTTTTGTAATCAAAACTCTTGCAAGATTTATGAACAAATATTCGATTCCAAGCAAGCAACATGTTCTTGACCAACTCCCACCGAACTAGGTCGAATTTTACTTCCCAACAACCTTCCACCTTTTGCTTCTTGATGATGCCATCGGTAACATTATTTCCCAGGGGCGGCTTAAGTGTTAAATAATGGTGACGGGAAAATAAGTAGTATTTTTCTTAAAGTACTATTTTGATATTTGAATTCCAAATCTTATCAGCATCCACTTAGATAGGCTTTTCTAAACTTACGGCTTTGACTTCCAATTTGGGTCTGGGTTTCCTAATCTCATCATCATAAACTAATTCATAATGTATCAACAAAGAATTTAAATTCTAATCGGATTCAGCATTCAAAGTTAGGATTCTTAACCGATTCAAAAAAAGGCTTTCCTATGAAAAAAATGGAAAAGTCAAAATTTCAGTAATAATAAATTTTCATGTTTATATAATTGTACAAACAGTTAATTCGATATTAAACTTCTTTTCTTTTAAATCTTAACTGAACCTAATTAATATAATTAACCCAAAAAAAATCACTCAACTACTTTTTAAAAAATCCCGAATTAAATCGAATTAACATCATTAATTGAAAAAATAAAACATCGGTTTACGATAAAAACGGTAAAATGAACAGTTAAGTGGACCCGAAAATGTCAATAAAATATTGAAGGAACATGATATTTGGAGGTGAGCGGCAACCTTGAAAAAGGAAAAGATTTATGAAAAATTAAAAAGGAAAGTAAGGAAGAAATGAAAGGCAGAGAGAGCAATCTCAAATTCCTACCCACAGTCAACGGTGTGGATGTGGCCATCTTCGAATCTAACGGTCAGGTCAATCTATCTGTCCCTTGGTGTAGACGAGAAGATCAATGGGAGTTGGTGGCTCCTACTTGCCTGGGTCTGGCATCCTCTCCCTCGAATATATCAATTAAAGTAATCCTCTCTTTTCAACATTATCAAAGGAAGAGGGGTCTGTCTCTTCACCAAACTCGCCCTCTCACTCACTCGATCAGAAAACAATGGCCTCAACTTCATCTACCACCCTATCCCAAGCCCTCTTGGCTCGCGCCATCTCTTACCATGGCTCCACCCAGTCCTCGGACCACCGCGTCTCTCTCTCCACCCTCTCTCTCCCCACCTTCTCTGGCCTCAAATCCACTACCTCACGTGCTTCGGCTTCTCGTAGACGCCTTCCCGTGCGCTCCCACCAGAACCGCCAAGTCCGTGCCGCCGCCGTGGAGACAATTGGCACTGCCGCGGAGACTTCCTTGGTGGAGAAATCGATCAATACGATCAGATTCCTGGCCGTTGATGCTGTCGAGAAGGCGAATTCGGGCCATCCTGGGTTGCCTATGGGCTGTGCTCCGATGGGCCACATTTTGTACGATGAAGTCATGAGGTATAACCCGAAGAACCCTTATTGGTTCAACCGTGACCGTTTCGTGTTGTCCGCTGGTCACGGTTGTATGTTGCAGTATGCTCTGCTTCACCTCGCTGGTTACGACAGTGTCTTGGTAAGCTTCTTTTAAATTGGATCTGAGTCTCTCTTCCTTTATTTGGTAAAGTTCTTTATTGTTTTAAATGTTCTCTTGATGATTTGTTTAATTGTTAGGCAGTAATTTTTTTAGGACGATTTATGGTAAAAAGAAAGTTGATTTTTTGCGTTACATGACTAAAATTTATGATTATTGGATTATGTTTTAGGAAGAAGATTTGAAGGATTTCCGTCAGTGGGGTAGCAAAACCCCAGGACATCCCGAGAACTTTGAAACACCTGGAGTTGAAGTCACAACTGGTTAGTGATACTCCTTTCCGAGAGTGATTTTATTTGTTTTTATCAACAAAAATGTCATACTAAGCAAATTTATCTGCTTATATGTGGTGCAGGTCCTCTTGGTCAAGGTGTTGCGAATGCAGTCGGATTGGCTCTTGCAGAGAAACACTTGGCTGCTAGATTCAACAAGCCAGACAATGAGATCGTTGACCACTATACGTATGATGACTCAGTAGTCACTAGTTCTCTCTTTTTTGTCGCCTTCATGTTCAATCTTGTAGTGATATTAGGTCTTTTGTTTTTGTAGATATGTTATTTTGGGAGATGGGTGTCAAATGGAGGGTATTGCAAATGAAGCTTGTTCACTTGCTGGACACTGGGGACTTGGGAAGCTTATAGCTTTCTATGATGACAACCACATTTCCATTGATGGTGACACTGAAATTGCCTTTACTGAGACTGTTGATAAGCGTTTTGAGGGGCTTGGGTGGCATGTTATCTGGGTCAAGAATGGAAACACTGGCTATGATGATATTCGTGCTGCTATTAAGGAAGCGAAGGCTGTTAAAGACAAACCCACTTTGATCAAGGTCAGATATTTTCAACATGTTTGCATTCCTACATTTTGTTTGGAAATAATATGCTTGCCTTCATTCATTGATGTGAGAAAGGCCCTGCATGATATTAGAAGCATAAACAATGCCTTAATTGAAAATTACAAAATCTTTTACCAAATAAAGAAAATTGAAATATCTTGTACCAAATGAAGAGAATTGAAAAATCTTGTACCAAATAAAGAAAATTGAAAAATCTTGTGTCGCTCTTCATATTGCAGTCAACCACGTTATTGATTTTATAGACAGAATTAGGCTCATGAGAACTGTGTGGTACAAGATGTTATTTTCATTGAAGCTGCTTCTTCTTCTTGTTCTTTGCAGGTGACAACCACCATTGGTTATGGATCTCCGAACAAGGCAAACTCATACAGTGTACATGGGAGTGCACTTGGTGCCAAGGAAGTGGATGCTACTAGGAAAAACCTTGGATGGCCATATGAGCCTTTCCATGTACCTGAAGACGTTAAAATGTAAGAAGAATAATCTAGGTTTTTATATATGCATTTGATGATGTTATTTTGGTTTGGTGTTCAAAACTTTTTTGCCATTTCTGCAGGCACTGGCTTCGTCATGTCCCTCAGGGTGCTGCTCTTGAAGCCGAATGGAATGCCAAGTTTGCTGAATATGAGAAGAAGTACAAAGAGGAAGCTGCAGAGCTCAAGACAATCATCACTGGTGAACTACCAGCTGGATGGGAGAAGGCACTTCCGGTGAGTAGACCTCTGATTGTCTTTAGTAAACAGAGTAACACCTAAATTCTTAGATAATGCTCCTTCATAGAATTAATGCAGTCTGTATTACATTGGAGTGTAAAACTGGTATTTGAGCCCTTTTTTTGTTTGCAATTTCCAGACATACACTCCAGAGAGCCCACCTGATGCTACCAGAAATCTCTCTCAACAAAATCTCAATGCCCTTGTAAAAGTACTCCCTGGTCTTCTTGGTGGAAGTGCAGACCTTGCTTCTTCCAACATGACCTTGCTCAAAATGTATGGTGATTTCCAGAAGGACACCCCTGAGGAACGCAATGTTAGGTTTGGTGTAAGGGAACATGGAATGGGAGGCATCTGTAATGGCATTGCCCTTCACAGCCCTGGTCTGATTCCATATTGTGCTACTTTCTTTGTCTTTACCGACTACATGAGAGCTGCCATCAGGATTTCTGCCTTGTGTGAAGCTGGAGTTATCTATGTTATGACCCATGATTCCATTGGTCTTGGGGAAGATGGACCAACCCACCAGCCAATTGAGCACTTGGCGAGCTTCCGTGCAATGCCTAACATTTTAATGCTCCGTCCGGCTGATGGAAATGAAACTGCTGGTGCATACAAGGTTGCTGTCCTCAACAGGAAGAGACCGTCAATTCTTGCTCTCTCTCGGCAAAAGCTGCCTCAACTTGCTGGAACCTCCATTGAGGGAGTTGAAAAGGGTGGCTACATTGTTTCAGACAATTCTTCAGGCAACAAGCCTGATGTAATTCTGATTGGAACTGGTTCTGAGCTAGAGATTGCTGCTAAAGCTGCTGAGGAACTAAGGAATGGAGGAAAGGCTGTTAGGGTTGTCTCCCTGGTTTCTTGGGAGCTCTTTGATGAGCAATCTGATGCCTACAAGGAAAGTGTTTTGCCATCTGCTGTATCAGCTAGGGTGAGTATTGAGGCTGGATCAACATTTGGATGGGAGAAGATAGTTGGATCCAAAGGAAAGTCAATTGGAATTGACCGGTTTGGCGCAAGTGCACCAGCAGGCAGAATATACAAGGAATATGGTTTAACCCCAGAGGCTGTTGTTACAGCAGCGAAAGAACTCTGCTAGGCTTGGTTAGAAGCCTCCCGCGAAACTTGTGGTTTTTGTTTTGGGTGAAAGATTGCATGAAGAGGCCATTCCAATCGTAACAGTCTCTTTTGTTTTAATAAGAAGCAGAATTAAATCTTCTTCTGTTGCTTATGATTCATCAATAGCAACATAGAGCGAAAGGGTGGGAAGAGTATCTGTATGCTTATGAATTTTTAACTCCTCTTGGACTTCTCCCAGAGTTTTGCATTACTTCTTGTTGCTTTAAATTAGCTTACCCTTGTCCTCTTACATTTTCCTTTTTTTCACGTTAGAACGGAAGTTATCTACTATTGTAATTTTGATTAGTGGTCAAGAACCTCAAAAATTATTATTGTTCGAACATGTCTGGCCTTAAGATGTAAGACCCAGTTTGTATAATTTTGCTTTCTACAATAACCAATCCGTCGAATTGCTCATTTCTATCCATTTGTTTGACATGTTGAATGGATAGATCAAGTAATAAGGCATAGGATGTTCCTACCAAAACCAAAAAAGGGACGGGTGGTTGAAATTTGTGGTTAGGTTCCAGCCAGAAGAAGCTCAACTTATGCGTAACTAACTGAATCGGATTGGGAAATGGTTACAGGCCATTCAAAAAGGTTAGGGTTGGGAGTGGGACCAATTAACCAATTGAATGAGGCCAAGAATTGAGAAAATTTTTGTCTGGGATCCACCAGGGAAGAAGGAAAGCTATTGACCTATGGATAAGTTTGTGGTAGTTGGAGAACTTGTCCTCACTCGGCCTATCCTCATTGTCTTCTACTACCAAAAGTTTCCTGACAAGTATTGGCTACTGTAATCAATTTTCAATAAATAACACCTCTCTGTTTGTTGCCATGCATTGCCATGGGACCCAAATTGCCAACATGGCCTGTGGTCTTATGCTTGACTTGGACACTAAGAGACTTCAACATATTCAACATATATATCCTGATTCCAGTTTCCAGCATATTCTTTCTCCAGGAACAGGGGCTTAGCTGCCCCCGTTGGTTTGGTGGTGGAAGATTTACCTACAAGGACAGAGTGACAGCATTAATTTTTCCATAGATTTCTTTTATTATTGTCATTTTGCAACGTGCAAGGATTTTTTAAGATGGCATCAAGTCTTCGACCTGCATATGCAGACAACAATAATTAAAAGAAATGGGGATTAATATCACCAACCGACCATTAAGATTAAGTTTTTTATTTACACTGATTTAAAAAAAAAAAAAAAAGAAAACTTTGCTACTGTGCTTAGCTGATACAGCTTCAGAACTTTGACATATATCCCAAGGTTTATTAGTGTGTGATTCGGAAGGCAAAGCTCCATGAGGAAGGACAGCGTTTTGCTCCAAAAAGGAAGAGGAGGAGGCTAGCTTTTAATCATTTCAGCGGACGAGGTTCCAATATGATTTGACATCTTGCTATGGATTTTTGAATTCCATGAAACAGGATCAGAGAAGCAGATGAGATCAAACCTAAACAAATTACTAAATCAGGGTGTTCATTGAAGAAACAATATACTTCATTATGAGAAACAGAGTGCTCCTCATGAAGTGACTTTACATTGATCGCCTTTGTAACAAATAGAACCCAAAGCTCCATCAAAAAATAAAATAAAAAAAACCCAAAGCACACTACAGCCTAGCAATGAAATGACTGTCGTTCATCGCTCAATATGTCAGTGTTTTCCATGAAATTAGGCTGCTGCTGTGAAACTTGCACAAGTTCATTCCGAGCAATGCCATCAATGCATCTCACTCTGGCACTTTCTGGTCACTACAAAGATCAATTCTTGGTTAATCCAACCAATATATTGTGTAAAATAATTGAACTTCCTTCTATTTACCGAACACATCTCAATTTTGTGATTGAGCTCCCATTTTCCTGATTGGAAATCCTATGAATTTGAAGAAATAATCCCCATCCTCAGAAACACTACCAAAAAACGATATCCTTGCGGAAATGATTACTTAGAAAGACTTTCATCAGCCACATCATGAGGATAATGGGACAGTCTTTTTTGTTCAAATAGAGCCCTGCTCCAGTCAACAAACTGACAAATGGAACTGGGGGTGGCATCATTCGCATATTTGAGACATGGAAGTGTACAGTCCATTTCTCTCCATGAATCATCAATGCCGACCGTCAGTGCATACCAAACGAATCTCGCGTTGTGAATCAAAACGGCAACACACCGATTTGTGTTCCCCGCTATCAGGAAGACGTGCAATACCGTAATCAAGCAAAGGTCCAACAACGCCTCGGTCGAGAGTAGGAACTTTCAACAGCTTGCATGGTGGCGGGGTTTGAAACGTATGGAGGGTTGATACTTCGAAGGAAAATGCCGGGTTGTTGCAAGTGTTTCTCAACGAAAAGGGCTGCAGATTTCACGGTTCCAAGAATTTTATAAGTTGAAGAATACATCTTCGAATGGCATAGGTCTCTCTTGGCCTGCTACTTTGGCAACAAGCAGCCTCCTCACGATCTATGACTGGTATGATTCAGGATGATCTAGCCTCTTTCGTTTACCACTCTATGATTAACATGAGGTTGAACATGATGCAAACCCTGTATCACTCTACTAACACACTCAGTGTGAAATTCGTAGCTCCTCTCTAGAACATGACATCCTCCCTTAGCTCACTCCAGAGTTTTTCATGGACATCCTCCCTTGCCTTTCTTTTAATAGCATGCTTGGTTCACGTGAAAGAATAGAACGATAATAGAATAGTCAAAAGAATATAATAAAAAAAGAATAATTATTATGTGGATTGGTTTATGGGAATGGAATAAGATAGAAATTACTATTATTATTTATTTCATTGTTTGGTTGGTAGGAATAATTTTAAGAATAGTTAAAGAATAATAGATAGATGATAAAAATACTTTTTATTAAAATTTAAAAATTTTTTAATTAAAAAACAAAAATACTATGATGAGAAAAAAATAATCTTCTTTAAAATTAAAGAATTTATTTTATTAAAAGATAAAAATATTCTAAGCAATAAAATCAAAATTATTTTTATTATAATTAAATAATATTTTAACCAAAATACAAATATTTTTTATTATAATTTAATAATATTTTGTATTAGAAGATAATTAAACCTTTTATTTTAATTAAATAATATTTAATATTAAAAGATAAAATATATTCTTCATTAAATTTAAATAATACTAAATAATATTCTTTATTACATTTATTATATTTAAATAATAATATTAAATAATATGCTTTATAATATTTATTATAATTAAATAATATTTAAATATTTTCATTTCCTTTTTTTTTTAAATGAAGTAAAAAATTTTGTGTCTCCGTGCTTTAGAGAGAGAAGGAGTGAAGAAGAAAGAAAAAAAAGTAGGTTTAGGTTTTTTTTATTAAGTAATTTTTTAAATTGTAAAAGGGTATACTTGTCTAATCAACTTCTTTCTTATTCTCAATAATTTGGAATAGTTATTATCGAGGGAGGTCTTGGTAATGGCTATTCATGCTTCTCTTGAAATGACTATTCAGAATAATAGTTATTCTATTGAACCAAATATAATTTTATCTCAAGAATAAGAATAGGAGAAGAATGGCTATTCCATTCCCCTAACCAAACGTGTTTTAAGAGTTTTTCTTCGACGTGAACCTTATAACTTTATTTGTTTGAGACTTAACCAACGAATATATATTTTTTGGGCTCATTGTCGAGGCCCAAATGCATAAAGTAGCCAAATCTCTGGGCCCCCAATAAAAAACCCAAATCTCTAGTGGCTCGAGGGATTACGTGGCAAATTGTCAATGGTTCCTCATGGACCCCGTTAGACAACGGGGTTGGTAAGGCCAGGGAAGGCAGAGAAACGCAAATTTTAGTTCCCACCAACCCCCCCATTTGGCGTTATATATTTAACAAGCACAACCGGTCACAACACAAGGTACAACTACTCCAAAGCAACCCTGATCTTTTCGAATATAAGGAGAAAAAAAAAAAAGCATTGGAAATTCACCTTCATTTTCTGGTAGCCCGTGGAGTTGGTTGGTGAAGCCTTCCACTGAGTCAATCCAACAACAACCACGACATTAAAATTTCTTTTTTCCTTTTAATCCCAAAAATCCTTTCTCATTTTAGAGAAACAGAGGAAACAAATTCCTGTACTCTTTGTTTCAGCAAAAGTTAGAGAGAGATGGCACAAGCTACCAAAATCTACAGTGGGACGCAAAAAGCATGTGTTTTGCCCAATGTCTCAAAATCCCAGAAGCCCAAATGTGTACCTTCGGTTTCCTTCAGATCAAATCTCAGAGGAAGCTTTTCAAGTTCTTGGGGTTTGGCTTTCAAGAGCAACGGTAAGTTGGGAACAATTAAGGTTGGGCCTTTGCAGGTTTCTGCTTCAATGGCAACAGCGGAGAAGCCATCCAGTGCATCAGAAATCGTGCTTCAACCAATTAATGAAATTTCGGGTACGGTTAAGTTACCCGGGTCCAAATCACTGTCCAATCGGATTCTGCTTCTTGCTGCTCTATCTGAGGTATGTTAATTTCGTAGTTTATTTAAATTTGGTGTTTCTAATTCCTCAATTATTTAAGTTTTAATTCTTGTTCGATATGTAGGGAACTACTGTGGTAGACAATTTGTTGAACAGTGATGATGTTCATTACATGCTTGTTGCCTTGGGAAAACTTGGGCTACGAGTGGAACATGACAGTGAACAGAAACGAGCCATTGTGGAAGGTTGCGGTGGTCAATTTCCAGTGGGGAAAGGGGAAGGTCAAGAAATTGAGCTTTTCCTTGGGAATGCAGGAACTGCAATGCGACCACTTACTGCTGCTGTTACTGCTGCCGGTGGCAATTCAAGGTCTGTTTAATTATCTGCATTTGCCAAAGATATAATGTGGAAATGTAACCATTTAATCGTTTTTCAGTGATTTGTTCCTTAAAAGAGGATTAAAAATGACATCAGCTTTTCGCTCTATTCTTTAGTTGAGGAAACAAAATGTTGCATATTCATGGATCTATTTGCTTATATGCTGATGCTTTTTACTTTGTGTGTTACTATCTTTTTGAGCTAATGCATATATGTTACCAATCTTTTCAGCTACATACTTGATGGTGTGCCCCGAATGAGAGAGAGACCAATTGGGGACTTAATAACTGGTCTTAAGCAGCTGGGTGCAGATGTAGATTGTACTCTTGGCACAAATTGTCCCCCTGTTCTTATAAATGGAAAGGGTGGTCTTCCTGGGGGAAAGGTAGGGCTCAAATAATTTTTGTCATGTTGTGGTTTTATATTGTTGGATAAACTGTTTTTATGAAGGTCATCCTAGAACCTCTTCAGAAATTGCTTTTCGAAGGTATATATGGGGAGCCACATAAGCTAACATTAGAAATGAGCTTCCATTCCATGTCATTGTGCATTTAAGTTAAACTGTCAATCCCATGCTTGTTAAAGCCAATGCTTTAACCTTCTTGATGTATAAATGTGAATTCGTTTGTATGCATCAGGTGAATCAGACTTATGGCAGCTGGAGAACCTTTTCTGTGGATTTTTTTTTTTTGGATTTTCCTGTTCTGGTATTTGCTTGCCAGGTGTTACTCGAATGTCACTTTTTGAGTATGCATGTGAATGATCAATCTTGTTAACCTATTAGCATTAATCATTCATGTGGTGCATATCTTCCTTTGGCCATTTTAAGTCAAGGAACCCATGATATTAGATTCTTGAAAATGCATAAGGAGAGGGAAGTTGATTTTCCTGTCTTTCTAACTATTCATTTCATCAGATGCATCACATAATTTAGAAGTCTGAAACTTTTGACTATTTGTGATGTCTCAGCTTCTGGTTCTTTTGCTTATTTTAACTTCTAGGCTGTGTGAAGGAAAAGGACTATATTTTGACCAAAATAAAAGGAAAAAAGACTATATGACTTTACTTCTGGAAGTTGTTGTAAATATTCATAATAAACTTCTGGCATGGCTCCTTTTGCAGGTGAAACTTTCTGGTTCAATCAGTAGTCAATACTTGACTGCTTTACTCATGGCATCTCCTTTGGCTCTTGGGGATGTGGAAATTGAGATAATTGATAAATTGATTTCAATCCCATATGTTGAAATGACTATAAAGTTGATGGAAAGGTTTGGGGTCAGCGTGGAGCACACTGATAGTTGGGATCGATTCTATATCCGAGGAGGTCAAAAGTACAAGTAGGTTTCTTAGCACTTACACTCACACACATAGCTGCTCAATTTTTATACTCTTTTTGGACTAAAAGTCACATCTTGATAAATCTCTTAGGTCTCCTGGAAAGGCTTTTGTTGAAGGTGACGCTTCAAGTGCTAGTTACTTCCTTGCTGGTGCAGCAGTCACTGGTGGGACTGTCACAGTAGAAGGATGTGGTACAAGTAGCTTACAGGTATTTTTATTGTGAAGTCCGTGAATTTTATTAAGTTCCCAACCGAATTAGATGTATATCAGATATGTCCTGTGTGAGTGGATGTATTGACTTTTGATTTCTTACTACATTGCTTTCTGCCTTTCAAGAGTGTTGTTGAATTGTTTTGTCTGTATTCAAGGCTGATCTCAAATCCCTGTCAATCGATTATTCCAAATGGTTTCTCCACTAGAGTTATCATACTGCCTTGGATGTTCTGTTGAATCTGAACATAAACTCATACTTGTTTTTCTTGGTTTTTCTTTTGATTAAGGGTGATGTAAAATTTGCTGAGGTTCTTGAGAAGATGGGTGCCAAAGTCACCTGGACTGAGAACAGTGTCACTGTCACTGGGCCACCAAGAAATTCCTCTGGGAAGAAACACTTGTGTGCCATTGATGTCAACATGAACAAAATGCCAGATGTTGCCATGACGCTTGCTGTTGTGGCACTTTATGCTGATGGTCCCACTGCCATAAGAGATGGTATGATCTTGCTTTTTGTGTCTCTAAGGTGAACATGTTTTAGCAGGTACAAATGGTGTCAAAGGGAAAAATAAAAAGGTCATAGAAGGAATCTTTGTGAATGAGAAACTTGAACCCCAAATTGCATTCGGATTAAAAGTTATCTTTACCTTTTGATTGTTAGTAGTTGTGAGCAATAAGTGTTCTTATTTCTGGTGCTGAACATTGTATGCAAATTTTGAAATATGCTTGTTTCCTGTTTTTTTTCAACCTAAAGAATTTTGACAGCCTTTCTACTATTCATTTATATAATAACATCTTCCCTGATTTCTATTCAGTGGCAAGTTGGAGGGTGAAAGAGACTGAAAGGATGATTGCTATATGCACTGAACTCAGGAAGGTAGATTCTAGCTAGCTTTATGCTTGTAAAAATCCTTTAGGTGGTGCTAGCTTGGCATTTTTTTTCCTTACTTCTGTGTTCGGTTTAATATTGCAGCTCGGAGCAACAGTTGAAGAAGGACCAGATTATTGTGTGATCACTCCACCAGAGAAATTAAATGTGACAGCAATAGACACTTATGATGATCACCGAATGGCCATGGCATTCTCTCTTGCTGCCTGTGCAGATGTTCCAGTTATCATCAAGGATCCTGGTTGCACACGGAAAACCTTCCCTGACTACTTTGAAGTTCTCGAGAGGGTTACAAAGCATTGAATGGCTCTTCTATTCTGTAATACTAGAGAGAAAGAAGAGGATGGGACTCTAAAACCATAGACTGAAAGCAGTTGAACCTCGAATTTGATATCAGCTTGTAATCTTTGATAATTTCACATAGTCAAGTTGAGTTTGCTATCATTTTTCTTCCTAGAATGTAACTTATTTTCTACCTATAGTGAATGATGACTCGGTGTTTGATCCTTGTCATGAAGACTGTAATACTAAACAATATATAACTCAATTGAGGATTGATTCTTTTTGCAATTCCTAGTCAATTAATACTTAAAAGGGCTCTCACCTTTTGCCATGTTCCTTTGCACATCTGATTCTTCTTTTGGAAATGGAAGAGAAAGTGGGGAGGGGAGGCCAATGTTTGCAAGCAGGTGACTTTCAGTGGAACCATTATTAAGGGAACTAGAGAAGAGAAGAAAGAAGTAGGAATCTATGAAGCGGTAGTTTAGCTTGCATCTGCCAACAATGTGCTGCAGAACACTCTAACCACGGCGTATTCCACAACCAAAGGTCCAAAAGGGGAAAGAAAAGTAAAAGTTTCATTGATAGGGATAGCTTCCGTAAAGTAATAAAATATGCACTTTATGCAAAATCATGTCCAATGGTCCAAGTCCAGCTTACATTATTTTTTTTTTTTGAAAGTCCAGCTTACATTATTTTTTTTTTTTGAAAGTCCAGCTTACATTAACTAGTAAGGCATGGAACATGTTGCCGCTTGCCAGCTATAAAGACAGGATAACCAGGACGATTTTTCTCTACTTTTTGCCACCAGTCTTCACATGGGGTTGGGTGGAAGCTGCGAGCAAATTTAATTTTGGAAATTTCCCTCACAATTAATTTATTTGTTCATCTTGGTGAGTAACTAAGGTTCAGCAATCAAGATTCAAGACTCCATCGTCAGAGTTAAAAAAATATTTAAAAAAGAAAAGTTTTTGCACCTGAAAATCAAGGTTTTTACCGTAGAATGTGGATCATTAAGCAGCTTACTTCAAGCAACTATCTGGACACTCTGCTGACATTGAAAGAACACCTTCTGTCAGCCAAGTTTATGAACAAAGCCGGGGTTTTAGTCATTTTAGAAGCCATGAAAATGCTCACATGTTTTCAACTAGCTAGATCATCCTTTGCATTAAGATGATGGATGGTTGAGGGACACTGCAAAGGGGGTAGTTTGTTGGGTCAGAGTTTGGTGTAATGCTTGAAGATCACTCTTATTTATTTTGAGCTTTCAAATGAAGTAAACTAGTTCTGAGCTTTGTGATTCCTTCTACAAACTTCACTATGTGGATTGCAATCTAAAACCCACATGATGCTTAGCTTAGCTTAACATAAATTGCAATCTAAGATATCTAAAAGACGAATTCCATCAGGAAAGTTACTTTTGCCTTCATTCCAAGTCTGTTTGCACTGCCCTCGCGCTCACTAATTTTGACTCTTTTCTTCTCTCTCATTAGACCATATACCCAATGCCATAAATTTACAAAATGCATACATACCCTAGTTTATCTAGATAAATTGGTTCACATCTTATCAGATTTCTTTCCCTTTTGATAAGCTTCACTTCTAACCATACCTTGCATCTGAAAATTTACCATTTAATATTTTATATTTGGATTTTGCTAGAGCCAAAATCCTGAAGATTTCCAGTATAATCATAGTCAGAGTACAATTAAATATTCGTCCATAACATAATTACTGTCACTACTAATTTCTAAAATATTAAAACAAAAAGACAAAGGAAGCAGGAAGCCAACCAAAAGCAGTACTAGAACATTTGCAGTGGCATCATAATGTAGTTATAAAGTAATAATTTTGTGGTGATGGTTTAATTGATTTGTGCAGATGCCAGGGCATAACTCAGACCAGGACTAACTTTAAAAAAAAAAAAACTCAGGCCAGGATTAACATTAAAAAAAGGTTTGTATTTATCAGAATAATGCAGATAAAAATACCCATTTTAAGTTACTATTAATTGCATAATCATGATTATCATGAATGACCTCAAATTATTGAGAAAGTTCAAGTTTCAATAATCCCCACAAATCTCTGAGGTTTTTAGATTTTAATGGCAGGAAAATCATGGGGGAAGCTATTTAAGTAGTTTATAATTTAGCATAAATTATAAAGAGTTTTTTTTTTCCCGGAAAATTATCCTTAAATAAAGGGGTATGAATCTAGAGGTCCCAATTCCCAAGGCTTTCCCAACCAATCAAAAACTCTTAACTCTCTGATAAAAATTAGACAAGCTGATTTTTACAAGCACTATCTTTCTTGGTCACCCATTTTTTCTCAAGAAAAAAAAAAAGAGAGAAAGCAACAACAAAAAAATCTTAACCCTGCCTAAATTTAACCAAGTCAATAGAATTGAATCAACCCATTTCATTAAATACAGTGGTTTGACCCTTCTTGATGTCCATCACCCAATTCCAAAATCCAACTCTCTCTCTCTCTTTATCTCTCATATCCCAAGGTTCACTATGTTTTTTAAAGCAAAGACCAAATCTTGATCTCTCCTCCCTTCTTATTTAGAGGCATTGAAAGAGTTATAAACCCAAAAGGAGAAACCAACAACAAACAACCCATCCTTTCAAGAAACCAGAAGATTCCCATTTTCGCACAAGAAAATGCAAAAGAGGTAGCAAAGGAGAAAACTTCAGCACCACCCTGAAAGACCCAGAAAAAAAAGGCGAGGAAGAACTTCCTTGTCCGGCACCACCACCACCACCTCCGTCAAAAGCTGAATAAATCCCCAAATCGCGAATACCCATTTCTCCACAACCCTAACCCTGAGAGTGAAAAAGGAAGAAGCAAAATTCTGGGCCTTCCAATAACACGTCAAAAAATGTCAAAGCAAATGTCTCATCTTGACAACATCCCATCAACGCCAGGGAAATTCAAGATGGAAAAATCACCGTACGTCCACAATAGACTGAGGTGGCACTCCTCTCTTGCAAAGCTCACATTTTGGTCCTTTATCTTCTTGGGCCTGATCTTGATCTTCTTCTTTCGATCTCCTTCCTCCAATCCCCTTCCTCAAGATCCTTCGCGTCGCTCTCTCCGCACCTACAACTGGGGTGGACCCGCTTGGGAAAAACGGGTCCGTTCCTCCGCCCGTGTCCGTTCCCGTAACGGCATCTCCGTTTTGGTTACTGGAGCTGCCGGTTTCGTCGGTACCCACGTGTCGGCTGCTTTGAAGAGGCGTGGAGATGGTGTTCTGGGACTTGATAATTTCAATGACTATTATGACCCTTCGTTGAAACGGGCTCGGCAAGCGCTTTTGGAACGAACTGGAGTTTTCATTGTGGAAGGAGATATCAATGATTCGGTTCTTTTAAGGAAACTCTTTGAGGTTGTTGCATTTACCCACGTGATGCATTTGGCTGCTCAAGCTGGTGTCAGGTATGCTATGGAAAATCCTGGTTCTTATGTGCATAGCAATATTGCTGGTCTTGTTAGTTTACTTGAAGTCTGTAAGTCTGCTAATCCGCAGCCTGCAATTGTGTGGGCTTCTTCGAGTTCCGTTTATGGGCTTAATACCAAAGTTCCATTTTCTGAGAGAGATAGGACTGATCAACCTGCTAGTTTATATGCTGCAACTAAGAAAGCTGGTGAAGAGATTGCACATACTTATAATCATATATATGGACTTTCTTTAACTGGTCTGAGGTTTTTCACAGTTTATGGCCCATGGGGAAGGCCGGATATGGCATATTTCTTTTTCACTAGGGATATTTTGAAGGGGAAGTCGATACCAATATTTGAGGCAGCTAATCACGGTACAGTGGCTAGGGATTTTACCTACATTGATGATATTGTGAAAGGATGTTTGGCAGCATTGGATACTGCCGAGAAGAGTACTGGTAGTGGAGGGAAGAAGAAGGGTCCGGCTCAATTGAGGGTATATAATTTGGGGAATACTTCACCTGTGCCAGTTTCGGATCTTGTGAGCATCTTGGAGAGGCTTTTGAAGGTTAATGCAAAGAGGAATGTTATGAAGTTGCCACGAAATGGGGATGTTCAGTTTACTCATGCCAATATTAGCTTGGCTCAGAGGGAGCTTGGATATAAGCCTACAACTGATCTGCAGACTGGATTGAAGAAATTTGTCAGGTGGTATCTCAGTTACTATTCTGGTGGGAAGAAGGCTACTGGGTAATTCATTCTTTGTATGTGGTAGGATCCTCCGAATTCTTTCATTACGATTCTTATCATTGTTTTTAACATTTCTCTGTTCATTGCCCAATTATCGTTATTTCATATATCTTTAATGATGCCATATAAGGGGGGATATCATGTCCTACGATGAAGAAGTTTTGTGATCAGTGGACATTGTTTGCTGGGCAGGCACTTCCTGTATCAAAAGAACATCGGAACAATCTTTTTTTAATTTTTCCTCTTTCTTTCCCATGGAATGTAATTGTTGTAGTTTTGGAATTGTAGAATTCATGACTGATAGAGCATATGCTGATTGGTGGACATGTATCATTGCTATGCAATTTCAATAAAATAGCACACGATAATATGTTCTTTCTTTCTTTTGTGGATAAATTGGGTCACAATTCACATTTTGAAATTTGACTTTTCTTTTAATGTTTTCTGAATAATCCACACCCCCCCCCCCCCCCCCCCCCCTCCTCCTCCGGATAAGAAGAAAGAAAGAAATAAGATGCTTACTATATTAATAATAATTTCCATATTTATGTAAAGGTGATGTTGATGTCTTGCTATGCTCTTTTGCTTTTGCTTTTAAAAAAAAGATGCTTACTGTATTAATAATAATTTCCATATTTATGCTAGATCTTTGCTCATTTATTGAGCTATTTTGCATTTTTCCTTCTCTAGCATAGTGGTATTATTGCTTCTTTCCTTTTTTGAACTAGGTATTAATGAATATGATATCTGTGTTATGTTTATATGAGTCACTGTTTAAGAATTGACAAAACATGACTATTTAGGGTTTGAATAAGTTGTCTGGGATACTGAACTTTAGGAATGTTTATTCTGTCATTACCGGTTTTATGATTTTTGGAACTTCATACACCCTTAATTAGTGCTATACAGTGTGGTCCGTGATCCAAGAATCATTCAGGTTAACAAGTAGTGGAACACTTAGCAATCCAAGACAAGTTTTATTCCTTAATAAACTGGTCCTTGAACAACTAAAAGATCATTGTCAATAGAAAAGCATCTGTTTGATGTATTTGACTTTCACTTGTCCATTTTCATTTGTATTCCTTACATGAAAATGATGTCTTTATCAGTCTTCAAGGATTGAAAACCTCATGCTGTATGATGTTAACATAAATAAGATTTATGTAGCCAAAATAAAGTTATGTGGATTGTTCACTAAAGGAATTTATGAAATACTTGGTCAGGTTATCTAGGTGCTTGTGCTGCATCTTGTGTGTTTGATTTCGATTTGCCATAGTCAACTTGGTCTACTTCAAGTACGATAAATGTTTTTAGAGTTCCAGTAGCACTGAGAGTTTATTAGGGGTTCTTTCATTGAACAATGAGCTTGAAGGCGATAAACTAGAGGTTCATGAAATACTTACGGTGGGTGTTTTTGGGGTTATCCTTTATTATAGTCGGCAACTGGCTATTAATTAGTATTTTGGATTGTTCTGCCTGCACATCCACTAGTTAACTAGATGAGAGAGTTGATGTGCTCCTACGGTTCCTCTTGTGAATGGTTTTTGTTAGTTCAACTCTTAAATTACAATAATGCTTTTGCCTATAGTGCAAAGAGTTTCTCATGTGCTGAACTAAGACGTAGCTCGCTTTTGCCATGCCTCGACTTTCCATCTATGAGTTAGCTCGATTGGCTCTTGAGCAAAATAATGATGCTCGATAAGATATCTTTGTATGTATCTTAGCAACCTATTATGTCTTGTATCTTTTGCTATTCACTGTTGCTGTTTTATCCTTTTGAGACTTGTGCAGTTGTGCTGTTTTGGGCTGGAAAGAGTTTATTCTCAAAAACCTATTCCACTTTCACCACATTTTCACTTTTTAAAATGGCAAGAATCTTGGATTGAACAAAGCACAAACAACAAAGGATGCATAGTGTAGTATCCTCTTACCTCGTAATCTCTAGAAGTTGTGTGGTCAAGCTGTGTCTTCTTTTTAAAACCATACTTAAATCCCAAACTAAATCTCAACAATTATTTTTTTTTTTTAAGGAAAAACCTGTTATTTTGCCTATATTACACGTAATTAATGCTTCCCCAACCCTATGGGCCATGGGTTGGCCGAAAGCAAAGAAAACCGTATCAGACGTGGAATTAATCACTTAAGGGAATAATAATTGCAAGATGAAAAACATTGATGTTGATCAGGTAGAGTGGCGAGAAAATTGCACTTGGATATCTGATGGAACCAAAACTACAAGTTGTACTGTATTTGTTTACTCAAATGAAGTGGGAACATTTGCAAAGTCTACAAAATAAGTCCCAAATTCCAGCCTACGTTTCCAGGTTTCAACCCCAAGAAAAGGAAACTGAAGGAAGAGAGTAAATGAATGTTACATCAAAGGAATTGAAGCCTGTCAATATAGGCTTCTGTATAAATCTCGAGTTTCTCTGCCAACTCTTTTCAAAATGTATTCAGGAATATCAGATTCGACCAATAACTGGGTAATCATACCCCACTGATTAACAATTTCAGGTGCCATTCGAGTGGGTAATCTTGCATGCCACAGAAAGAAGTTTTCCACCCACTTCCTTTGGATGAAGTTAGATGTTTCTTCAAAATGTCATAAGATGCATTAGCTATGCAGAACCAAATGAAATTACTCAGAAGTCATACTTTGTTCTCCCACTCTTCAAGATGAGGCACAACATATCTGAAATATCAGCTGAAGAACTGAAGAAGTTCCAAGCCTCAAGCATTAGGCGTTTCCTTGATCCTTTAAAATGAACAACCTATATCCAGTAAAGTGAAATCCAGTCAATTCATACATTTATAACACCTTCTGCATGAAACATACTCAAATTAATCCCTTTAAATTTCAGACTCAGCCAGCAACCAAAATTATCATGAAAAACTAAATTACCTTAACATCTAGAGGCATGCCATGAAACTGGCCAGCACCCTCTGGCGGTGTCCAATTATACATAGCACATGGTAAAAATAGCACAGATGCACCATCAATGTCTTCGGTAAAAGCCTGTGCTTTACTAAATCTTTTTCCATCAAAAGAGGGATGGGACTTTACGACCCAGGCAAGAGCTAACTGATCACCAAGCATTCGGGAAGCTTTCATGTATCTGGAACTATAGACTTCTGATACTTTTTGTAAAAAACGTTTTGCCCTGAAAGCAATTTCACATTTTCAGCTTCTTCAGTGAAAATTTTGATGCTATGTTGCCAAAATATTATGAGGAAATAAAAGGTAGTGTTTCTTCTGGAGCTCTCACTACAAATCATACCCATCATTGGAAGGAGAAATTCCAAGTTAAATACCTCCCCTACCACCTTCAGCCCAGCTGGCCCATGAGGGTTTAAGTATATAAGTTATGAAAACCAGATTTTTGAACCCAAAGAAAGACATCCATGAAAGGAGAATAAAAAAGCAGATTCTCAACCTTAAAATACCATCACGTGTACCCCGCACAGCAATAAATCCAGAATTCAGAGGCTGATCTTTGTTGTTCCTGAAGGTAAGTGCCAAATGGAAATTTTGGTACTTGTCAAACATCTGTCCTAGGTCATCAATTACAGCAATATCTGAATCTGTAAAGATGAAATGAGTTATACGCCCTTGCTCCTGAGATAGCTTCTCAAGCCTGGCTTCGAGAAAGGTCTACATAGAAAAACGGTAGTTTAAAAGATAAACTAGGACACAGTATTTCATAAATAAACAGGGTCAGATGGTTTTGGACTTCTATGTTTGTCACGACTTTAGTTTATGTAAGATAGTGTGTCTTCTAATCTTACTAGCTGCAGTGACTTTTTTTGTGGTAAACAATATAAAGAGAAAGGCAAGTTTCACAAGCCACAAAATCAACATCCAAGATGGGGTGGGGGTACAGAAATCATCTTTATTTGAAAAGAAAAAAAAAAGGGAAAAATTTAAAAATAAAGCAGATAAAAGAAAGTTTAGGAAATTTTTTGGTCTTAAGAAAATGAAAAAAAGAAATCCTAAACGTATGATTAATAGAACATATTATAAAAGAACAGCAAAACTTTTCTACCTATATATAAATGCGATGTGCCCTTACAATGTAAGACCTGATTCTTTGAAGCATCAACTTGTCTCGGGAGTATTCACCCTGAATGGGATGCACAGTAACTCTGTTTCGGTGCACTGAGAGGTCTGATTCTGGATCAGTCAGAATGATAACATTGCTTTGAGGCATTCTCACCTGAAAGATTTTAATTCAGAACTCCTCATTAAATAATGCTTCCAAGCAATTGACTATAAGTTTCGATCTACTGAATGTAAGATACAGATTAGAACAAATCCTGTACAGTAAAACTATTCCATGATCCAAAAGAGGATAAGTTATAACATTGAATAACAACTCATGCATAAGAGAGAATAGTTCTGAAACTTCAAGCAAATTAACAGAGACTTCTAATAGACATTTCCTTAAAGAAGCTAGATGCATAATACTGCATGGTCTTAACTGAAGAGCTTACCTGAATGAAGTTAATGAAGATGTTCAAAATGGCCATTGATCTCTCCAACTTACCATATGAACCATTCCCCACGGTAACCAAGTTTGATGATCTACTATTCTCAAGAGTGTCAGGTGAATTGTTATAAATGGTAAAAACAGTCACAAAGGCAATGCCATCTCCAATGCCAGAGGCATGAGAAGGGTTTGAAAAATAGGTCTTGCCGAGAGCTTTAACTCCTGGAACAAATTGAAAGCATCAAAAACACAGAATATTACAGCAACAAATTCAAGAGCTGGGAGCTAAGTTTTTGGGCCCTTCTATCAAATTAATGTACTATCAACAAGGAATTGGCAAGAACCTTGGCATTGCAAACGGTTGGGTAAGCCTTCTCCAGCAGCAGGTCCAAGGACCAGATGATCAAATTTCTTGCCATTTTTCTTGGGGACATCTCCTAACCCTAAATTTTGATCATCAAATTTCTTGGTATTTTTCTTGGAGGCCTCTCCAACTGTCTGGTTCTGGAGCAATTCCAGAACTGAAAACATGCAAAAACGATCATTCTAAAGCTTTCAATAATAAACAAGAAAGACATCACAAAGGTCAATAACTGAATAGATTCGTGCAAAGAGGAACAATCACCAGAGAACAAATGAAAAAGGACGAAAATAAGTGGCAGGCAGAAGAGGAAACGACGCCATCCAGCACATGGTTTCATGCCTAACCAATCTTTCAACGATAGGTACATTCTTTCAATTCATTACAGACAGCTACTGCATGATCGAAGGGGAAATTTTTTCAATGGCACCATTAAATTAGACTAAAAACGGATGCTGCAACAGAAATATTATGAATTACGAATTAAAAAATATGAGAAGCTACAGCTTTGCATAAATGAGTTATTTCCGAGCTAAATTTACAACCTCATTACCAAAAACATTCGTGAATCCGGCATTAAGACAACTCATAATAAAAGTTATTATGATATTGAAAGAAATCATATGGATTTCAGATCAGGTTCAAGTCAGTACCAGCAAAAGATTCACAACAAGTAACAATGGTAAAACCCTGAGAACCCAATTCAAAGAAGAATCAGAAGACGTCATGCTACGTATAGAAAGTAAAAAAAATAAAATTCTGAAGCAAGAAAAACCTAACAACGAGAGGCAGTTGAAGATAAAAACAAGTAGTAGAGAGAGGAAGTAGAAGAAGAAGAAGAAGAAATTAAAGAGATTTACAAAACCTGGACTTAACCAGTTGGTTTTAAATTTTGGGTGAGTCGACAGCAAAGATCTCAATTCTCTCTCAGGAGTTCACTGTTCATCCAAAATCTGTTTTCCGGTTTTGCTTCGCCGCTTTTACGTTTCTGTCCCGGTATATGCCATTTTTCTGTGTCATTTTTCTTTTTTCTTTATTTTTTTTAGGATTTTTATGTGAATGAGTTGGGCCTCAAACTTAAATGGGTCTACTTATAAAGCTAAGATAACTGTTGCATTGCAGTTTGGGCTAGAGATGATAATGGGTATACGTAATTTTAAGTATTCTCAAATAATCAATCCGATTGTATAAATTTATTTGATTCGTTTATATAAAATAAAAATGTTTTATATTTAGATTTAAATCAAATTCGAATTATCTAATTATATAAAATATCTTATATTTAGATTTGAGATAAATTCGAATTAAAATTTAATACTCAATTACACAAAATAAAAGTTCCTTTAAATTTGAGACGAATTCGAATAGAAAACTAACTACAAGTATTTGGGGCATGATTTGTTTATTACAGGCCGACATATTAGCAGCCCACAAACAATTTTGTGAGATCGATTTACTCACACAGCTTGAACAGTTCAGGCAAATGGATGCCAAATATATAAATCAAACCAAGTTGCCAGTTGCATGATGAAAAATCTCGACCAACAAAATTTTACCCAGTTCCTGAATATGCCATCGGTTGCTAATGGTAGGGCCGATTTAGCTATGTAATAATGTGGGCAAGCTAAAGTGTAAATGAAGAAGATCAAATAGAAATGATTCAATGATCATCACACAGATTAAAGGGAGTACAAAAAAGGATCATTTCTAATCCAATTTACAGTGAAAATGGTACAGGTCGTCTATCTGGCCATGATTCTATCTTCTCAAAGTACTTGGCAGCTACAACCCCGTCAAAACCTTCAGTCAAGATCACCTTGTTGTCTGAAATGTAAAGCTTCATTCCTTCTGCAGTCATCGATGAAAGAACATGAGAAGAAAACATAAATTTGCTAAGTGAGAAAAGAATGGTAAATGTTCAGCTATGACTTGAAAGAGTGAGAAAGGCATCATTTGTGGTTATTGATTCAGTTAGTTTGCGCTGAAGGCAGTTTGCTGACTGCCCGAAACATGAAAGAAGTAAGCATGATTACCTTCCAGGGCTTTTCTGACATTAAGAAAGATCAAAACATTAACATCTTGTCTCATACCTGAAGAGGACAAAAGTAGAGATCATCAGAAGCCATCTACAGCACTAAGTTCACCAAGAACTGGATCAGTCTATCACAAAAACTACCAAATAATTCTCAAAATTTGCTAGTAGCTACCATCACTTAGAAATCACATCACAAAATGGGAAACTTAACAATCCTTTAATAAGCTTTAGCATTAATCCTCTGGTGAATGTAGATAATGCATAATAGTCATAATACGACCCAATCAATTTGTCATTTATACCTAGCTGAGATATTCAAAACAAAGAGTAAAAAAAAGAGTCACACATGTAGTTGCTAAGACCATCTGTCAAAGTCCAGAACAATCCCATCTGATTGGTTCAAGAAAATCAAAAAGAAAAGGAAAAAAAGATGAAATGTCACTAAAATCATTGTGTAAAGAGATTTTTCATGATATCTCACCACTAATTACTTCACCATCCGTTGGTAAGCCACTTGAGAAATGGACATGCAATCTTTTCATGCGCTTTAAACCAGACTCCAAAATTGATTCCAAATTCCTCTTATAGGTTCCATGTACACATACTGTCACCTCAAGGAAAATAAAGAGAATCAAGTGAAATAAAGGACATAAAACAAGAATATCAACCTGAGACTGAGAGACATAATAATTGACATGGTATTCTTACCTTGCACTTCATCAGCTGAAAGGATTTGTTTTAATAAGCTTTCAGAATCAACTGTCTGTCAATAGCACATAAGAGTCTTCTTTTAGAAAGTGCAGACAAACATTAATTTAGATGCTCAAACCAACAGCTAGCCATAAACTAAAGGGAAAATTCTGACAGAGAACAAAGGAATTGGGTTTTTGAAGGATTCATCACCGTTACTGTATGGCCCTGGTTTGCACGTATCAAAAGCTCCCCATTTTCCTCTAGAAGGCTAAATCGTTGCTTATTATCCTTGCTAACAGCCTAGAATCAAGAAATAAACAACCAAAAAAATTAAAGAATTATCATTAGTGTATCAATTTAGAAAGTTTCTTTTCCTGTTTTTTCTTTTTTCGATGCAATATAAACATTTTCCTTTTAGTGATACTGTTTTCCACTAATATTTTGGAGACTAAGAATGTAAATTCCTGGTGGCATGTTAAAGATTTCTTTATAAAACTAAAAGTACCTAAAGAAGCTATTTTCAGTACAAAAATTTCATGCCGCAAAGCCAGAAATGGGAAAGTTTCAATCACTCTCCAGCATTAACTTTCACAATATACTGAGACTTGAAAACAGAAAACAGAGAATGCTCTCAACAATCAATGGAGACAAGAATTACTTCACAGAACTTACCTCCTTGATGTCGTCGACTGTGTGTGACCTTAATGGAATATTGGCAAATGTTTTCAAATTCAGCTTCAGTAAATCTTGAACTTTGACATAACCATCACTCCGCATATTCAAATTTAGTTCAATAGCCCTATGTCGCAGAATTCGTGTCCTAAACATATTAAAATCATTTCAGTTGAATACGCACCAGTGATAAGCAAAAGAAATGGTGAAAAAAAAAATGAGAAACTGTTAATCTGAAATGTTGCTTACAAGAGTCTACCAAGTGCATCAATTTTGTCCTTGACGCCGCGACCACCGCCACGGCCTCTGGATCCTTCTCGATCATATTTCATCTCTTGACCTCTTCCTCTACCTCCGCTGCCAAAGCCCAAAAAGATGAACAACATCGTTACAACACGATTAAATCGATTTTGGCTACGAATTTGCGCCCAAATGTTTAAAATACCTTCTATTGGAATGAGCAAAAGATGAGAAAGACGACGACGTAGTGTTATTAAGGTTCGTATTCTCCATGAAAGGCAGGGCACGAAACCTGGGGAGCTGAGAGGGGACAGGTGGAAGACGACCACCGCAATAGCGCAAAATTCGAATACCGCCGTTGGTCAGGCTAGCCCACATGCGGGTGGATTGATGCTACGGGAACTTACTTTAGACGAAGATGATGACGATGGCGGCTGGTGATGATGATACAGTACTCTCGCGGGGCAGAATGAGCCTCGGCAAAATCATTTGGTGATGTTTGGTTACAAAGATTTGGAAATCAATGCATTTAATGTAACAATAATTTGCCACGTTCATATTGAATACACCATTACCATATTTAGTTAACCAAAAATATAAAATTCTTACTTGTCAAAACCTATTTAAATTAAACTATTTATGAAATTACACATTAGAATTATAATAAAACAAATTGAAAACAATGTCTAATTGAAAAAGTATTTACATCACATTTATATTCAAACTTTTCAAAAAAACTTTTCAAATGGGTTATCATAGATTGATTATACCAAAAACTATTAGTGATCAATTGACAACCTCATTAACCAAAATCATTCGTGACTCCGGTCGATTCACAGTAAAAGCATTCCGTTTAAAGCTAGATTTTGGGGGTCTCAAAACTTGGAATCGTACGGATTTCAGATCAGGTTCAAGTCATTGCCAGCAAAAGATTCACAAGCATGCCAACAAGTAACAATGGTAAAGGCCCTGAGAACCCAATTCAAAGAAGAAGAAAGCGAAGAGAATTACAAGTCCTGGACTAAAGCAGTTGGTTTCTCGACGATGCGATTAAGAAGGAATATTGAGTGAAGCACAATTTGACAAATTCTAAGCCAAAAAGATGCAAGAACAACAAAACCAAGTAACAACCACTAAAATATAAGATTCAAAACACCAAAACATTTCAAATGAAAAAATAAAATTGAAAATTATTCTGATACACTAATTTCCCCTCTAAGTATCTCAATTTCAAATCATAAGTGAATAAGTTCTTTAAAAGCATTAATAGTATGTAAAAGCAAAAGTTCCTGCATATCCAGAGGAATGTCAAGTGAAACGCGCAGGAAGCTCCTCCAAAATGTGCCTTCTCTAAGCCACAAGAGTGCTGGCGGTGGTAGACTCACTGCATAAAGAAAGTATGTATGTTATGATTTGCAAGTTACGAGTTATAACCAATCCTGAAATCAGATTAGAGGCAACAAACACCATCACATTTGCAAAATATCAAGAACATCAAAGGGCAGCAGGGACACCAACACTCACTATTTCCACACAGGTGGCAGCTTCTTTGTCTTCTTGTAATAGCGGGCAAGGCGGTGGATCCTGCTCTCAACCAAGATCAACCTAAACTTGGAATCCTTGTCTTTCCGGTTCCTCTCAAGATGCTTTCTGATGGCAACAGCTTTCTTAATCAGGTGGTACAGATCCTCGGGAATTTCAGGAGCAAGACCTGACAAAAACAAAAGGATGAATTGAATGCTTATCTTCAAACCAGAAGAACAATACAACAAAAGGCAATGTCAATGAAGATGTACCATGGGCTTTCAGTATCCGCAAAATCTTGCTGCCTGTAACACTCTTCACCTGAGCAATCCCATGAGAATCTCGGAGAATGACACCAATTTGAGATGGGGTCAAACCCTTCTTTGCAAACTTGCAAATGTTCTCCTCAACCTAAAAGATGAATTCAAGATTAATGAATATCGCCAAAAAAGAGTACAAACTTTTTATATAGAGGGAATAAACTACAGAATTGGGGGTATTTCAACTCCACATTGCAGGTATGTAAAACAATAAAAAGTAGCCCTTAGAACATAAATGACAAAACATAAGAAATAGTAAGTGGAAAATTAATTAACCAGTATTAATACTGCATCCATTGAGCACTAAAATTTCTGGCTACACTTGTGGGATAGATAAACCAGAATAATATCTTCCAGAAGAACATAATAACCAAAGACTGAAACAACTAAAAGGTTTATGTCACTAAAAAGAAAAGAGGGGCAATCCACCAAACTACCAACAAGAAAGAATCAATGGCCATTAGAATTCAACATTCCAGAAATATATATATTGAAACATAACTAATGCACCATTAAACTTAAATATTAACCATTGAAAAATTGCTCCCACAGCATAAGATTTCTCTCAAGCCATCTTTAGTTGTTATACTATTTAAACCACGACAAATTTTATTTTATGATGCTACTAAGAGACCAGTTTAAAATGTTAGCTTTACAACACATTGAAGATTAACTTTAGACTTTAAGAGGAGCATTGCCATTGTATTGTAATCAATGTGGATAACCACTATTCCCTGTACAAAATGAAATTTCCATTGATCAAACATTTAGCTCTTCTCTGCCACTACATTATCTAATCAAATAGGTCTTTAGGATTCAATTTACATAACGGATTAAAAGAATAACTTCACCAAAAATAAATAAAAAATAATTTGGCTCATAAATGTAAAAAAAGAAACAAATTTTCTTTCAACAAAGAAAACAAAATATAAGCCATATCATTGATTTTCTAACTAAATCAAACAAAAATTAAGAGCAAAACTAAAATAAATGACTCACATCTTGTGAAGAGATCTTCAACCAACTAGGTGGAGTCCTCTTGTAGGGCAAAGCAGATGCAGAGATACCCTTACTACACAGAGAAAGTCAAATCAATCATAAAGCAGTTAGAATAGATTTCACCGAGATAATCATAGAATTGTTTTCAGACGATGATGAATCGAGTGTTAAGAACAAACCCTCGGCTGTGCATACGACCCATGGTGGCAGAGTTTCTGAGCTCGGCTACTTTTCTGAATCACTTCTGCTTCTGTCTTGCTCCTGAGCGCAAAGAAACCCTAGAACCAAAATGGGGGCTCGGACTAGGGTTTTTAATCTTCTGGTCCTTTGCTAGAGATTTATTGGGCCTTTTTCCCCGATAGAGTTAAAATGGGCTAGAGCCCATTAAGTTATTGTCTTTGTAGCCCAAAAAAGTTTCATTGGAAAAATGGGCCACGAAAATTTTTTTCCAAAGAGTTATGGGCTATCCTATAAAGTGAGAGGGCACATATTCTTTTTGGAGCTTAAAGTAAAAGTTTATATTTGAAAATATATGATTGATCGGTAGTGAAAGATACATGTTTATATATTTAAAATTTATTTTATTTTTAATTAATATGAAATTTGTAATATTTTACTTCATCAAATTGTGCAACGTCGTTGGTGCATTCGCTCTTTACCTATAAAGGAGAATGACTCTTACACTAATTTGAATTTATCTCAATCTTCATATTTCTTATGGGGTTCCACATCAATAAAGATTTTAAATATGTTTTGCTACTATTTGTTATTGATCTATATTTTTAACTTAAAAGACATGTCTTATATTTATATACTTAAAATCCATCCGATCCCTTAATGACATTGTTAGTGTGCTTATATATTATTTTTTTAATTATAAAATATTTGTTTTTAAATGTATAAAAATAATTTTTTAAAATAATTAATTTTTAAATTTGTTTATTAACAAAGAATAATAATTGATTTACGGATAATATATAAAATATAAGATTCATAAATGTATCAAATATAAATTCTAATTATTATATCAAACGTCCTAATTATGAACCATTAAAATAAAAAATATATATAATACTATTGTCTTTGTCTAAGGATTAATGTTGGAGATGAAGGAAGTCCAACTTAAATAATAGAACTACAATAGACCTTTTCCATCTCCCAATAAAACAAAGAGACCTTTCCATTAGCGTTGGTAAATTCGGTTTGGCCTTTAATCCGGTCACGTAGCTGACGGTGTAGTTGTCCAATTGCCCTTGGACAGTGCATGTTTGTTCACATGATCAGAAGAGGGAATATAAATATAAAAAAAATAAAATGGGAAAAGTAAAAAGAGAGTTGTCATGTCTCCTAAAAGGGCTTGGGAAAGTGCAATAATGAGAGGCAAAATTCCTTTGCACTGTTTGATTTAGCTCTTTCTTTTTCTATGGCACCTTTACAATGTTACCATGACTCCGAGATCCTTCTTGTTTATATTAATGCCATGAAAGAGTTTTGCAAAGTAGACTTGAATTCAAAAAAAAAATGTTCCCATCTGTTTGAAGTTGAATAATATGCTTAATTTAGACATGAAATGACTTGATATCGAGAATAATCTAAACTCAAAATAAGTTAAATAAAAGATAATTAAAATGGAATTATTTGAATTAAAATTACTCGAATTCGAATTATTTTAAAATGATATCAGTCTGAAAATGATCTGAGAAAAAATTATCGGAATTTGTTTTTATCAGTAACCCAACCCTGGCTTGCTCAACTTTACCATGGAAATTGGAAACATCTTTTTTCCCAACTCACTAATTAGGAAAGAGTTCAGTATAATTATGGAGAGAAAAAGGAGAAAATCTAGATTTGTGTAACCCTTAAAAGATAATGTTTTAGTAGACAAAAAGATGGTTAACGTGGGGTTGGAAAAGCTAGAGACTTGACTTGCGATTCCCTGTTGATTCATGCCTAAACAGTGAGGATTTGGTGTGCCAAAGGCATCAAAAGAGGAGATTGTTGGATGTGTAATTACAGATAAAGACGACCCATGTCTTGTCTAACATTATTTGCTTCAACCTAGGTCGTCGATGCATTGTTCGAAAATTACAAATTCTCTTAAAGTTCAGCTTGTCTCCTTCCCATGTCACGTTACTACTGCTTGTCCGAGGAGAATCAAAGCCCCTCAGACCTGAAACAGTGTTCGATTATGGCATTTTTTCGTTTCCCCTTGTTATCCCCAGCATTTCAAAATTTGGGGAGGAAGTATAAAAGCTGAAAAGCTGGAGTACACAGGAGCAAATGAAATGAGCAGTCCAGCAAGGATTGAGACAGTTGCTGAGTTTCTTCAGACAAAAGGCTGCATATATTGGTATGCTCCATCATCTGATGCGTAGATTTTAAATGATGAGAATGGCAATTGGAGAAGGAAAGGGAAAATGAAAGGCTATGATTTTCGACACAGCTGACCATCCATTTCACAAATCCAATCACGATTGGCAAATCCCAGATCCCCTTTTTAAGAAGGTGGAATGATGGCAGCATAAGTGCACTAAAATACAAGTAACTAAAGCATAAATGAAAGAAAATCAAGACCAGGAATTTGAACACCACCAAAAAAAAGTTTGAATTTCAATTGGTTTTAAATTAAAAAAAAGGAAAAAGAAGAAGAGGAACGAAATTTCGGCCTTACTTAACAGTGAGGTGAGCAAGAGGTCATGGTGGTTACCCCCACCCCAGAGAGAACTGGCACAATGTGGAGAGTGGAATGCCCCCACAAAATCAGTACACTTTGATTTTTTGCTCAGACAGGTTTCTAATTAATCAGGTTTCACAGTTTCACTGGCTCGGACGAGGGAGACCAGGTCCTCAAGTAGTTTGGGACAACGACGCATTAATTTTGAAGGTTCACATGAACCCTGAACAATGGGTAATTCAACACCAATCTCCTATTTACGTAGCTAAAAGAGAAAATGGAATAGGGAAACGGAAGAATGTCTTGGCTCACGGGGTTACCCTGTCATGATCGATTTCATTTACAAGAGAAGGCATAGGGGTACCTAGTAAGTAAGTGGGTGGTAGGGTTGTTCAATCTGGTCATCTAGCTGTCATGGTATGGGCTGCCAGCTTCAGCTTTTCCAAAGAATCCCCGTCCACCATTACTCCTTTTTTCCTCGTTGGGCAAAGAAAGAAAAGCAGGCTGTTGATCATTTTTCCAGACAGCAATATTCAAGGGATGGGAAGATGTTCTCTTGAAAATGACCATGTCCTAACTTAAACAAATCCTTTCCAGTAAGAAAGATTTTCATCTCTGTTAACAGCTAAGTATTATCATTTTTATTTGCTATTTAAGCTACCATTAATTGATCTCTCCGACTTTGTGGACTCTTCACGCGAAGACTAGTACTCCCTTACTCAGGCTTGCCGGTGGCCCCCCAAGGTTCCAATGCTTTACTCAAATTACTTCACAACATCTGGAAAATTATTGTCCTTTGTTTTTGTTTTCCCCCTTGTTTTAACAAACAGTCAGCACATCACATTATCCTAAAACCATTGATTGCTAAATTATGGACTCCAATGCATGTGATCCTCACCTATAATATTTACAAATGTTTAGCCTGGCTCTGCTCTCCAAGCTACGTGACTGTTTTAAACAAAAAATGAAAGAAAAAGAAAGAATGGTTTTTTGAATGTCTCAATATTAATTTTTAAAATTTTTAAATATTAAATACTCATTTATATATATACATATTAATTATAATTTTTTTATAAAAAAAAGTATTGAGCATTTATATTGTATAAAAATTTTCAAATTTTAATATAAAATATATTAAGTCAAAGTTTTTATCTCAGTTTCTGTAAAAATAAAAAAAAACAAACATTTAAAAAGGGAAAGAATAAGTGTTTTAATCTTTTTATCGTTATGTACCTATTAAGGATTTATATTTGATATTTTGTCAATTTATAAATTTTGTATCCTATCCAAGAATTAAACTTTGTTATTTTGTTAATAAATTAATTTAAATTTTAAATATTCATAATTTTAAAAATATTAATTTAAAAAAATTTTACTTTACATATTAATGAGATGTCATTCAGAGTACAAATATTATTATATTGGGAGAACATTAATTACCAAACCATTTGAAAGTCTACCAATTATTGTGCTCTATATCTTGAGCTATGTTGCAACGAGGAACCCATGTCCATAGCAGGACAGGCCCACAGTCACCCATGCATGATCAATTTTCAAAATGATGAAATTATTAACACTTTTTTTTGGAGAGAAAAATAATTAAAATGAATAATAATAATAATAATAATAATAATTCACTGAGTCACACTGTTAAGTGTTGACTGACGCGGGGCCCCATGGTTTTCAAATCCTCACCTAACAAAACAGCAACCCATTAAAAATAAAATTACACCTTTATCCCAAAAAAATAAATAAAAAATGTTAAAAGAAAGTGAAACGGACGAAAAGGAAGCGACTTTAAGTACGTAAGCCCCCTGCGGTTGTTACTTGTTGTAGTATAGTTTTTTGTTTTGTTTATCTCCATTTCTCTGCACTGCCACTAAACCCAAACTCGAGCAAGTTACCTTAAAGGCTTAAACAGATTCGAATCTCACTTGACCTTGTTTTTCCCACTCTCTCCCCTCCCATTTTCTTCCTCTTTCCTTCCAACCAATCATGTTCATGCCCCTCTTCCTTCTCTTCCTGCTTTCTCTCCTCCCGTTCTCTCTCGCTTCACCAACTGAACGTGAGCTTCTCCTCCAAATCAAGGCCTCGTTGGACCCACAAAACCGGTTCTTGTCCTTGTGGACTCCTTACTCCGACCCGTGTAGCAGCGGTTCATTTGATGGGGTGGCATGCAACGAGGAAGGCCACGTGGCTAACATTTCGCTGCAAGGAAAGGGTCTCTCCGGGCAGATACCGGCCGCTCTGGGTGGTCTCAAGAGCTTGACCGGCTTGTACCTGCATTTCAATGCGTTGAGTGGGGGGATACCGAAGGAGATTGCGACTCTCAGTCAACTCAGCGATTTGTATCTGAATGTGAATAACTTGTCCGGAGAGATTCCTCCCCAGATTGGCAACATGGCTAATCTTCAAGGTATCATTCTTATGTTTTGCAGGGAGAAACAGATAAAATGGTTTGATTTTGTTGACTGTTTTTTTTTCTTTATGTGTGTGTGTTTGTTTTTGTATTTTTGCCGGCGGCTTATAAATTAAGTTGGCATTTAATTGCATTGGTTTGGTTACTTATGTGTCATAAAAAGGTTTGAGTCTTGTCTGATGCATTTAAATCTTAATTTATTTCATGTGGTTTTCTTCATTAACTTGGTTGATGTTGTTTATTTGTTTAGCCTACAAAGTTACATGTCTAAAGTAATCATCTTTGATTGATCCTTTTACTCATCTTTATGTGATTCAAAAGTAAATAAACATCTTTAGATCTGTTTGCTTATGCAGCAATCAGTTGTTTGTAGGTTCAATATAGAAAGAAAGGATTTTTGCAGAAAAATTTCAGGGTCTCTGTGCTTTTCTTGTCTGATATGAAATAAATCCATTGATATAAACTAACTATGAATCACTTTGGATCTTTTGGTTGCAGTTCTTCAACTGTGTTACAATAAGTTGACTGGGAGTATTCCTACGCAGTTAGGTTCTCTAAAGAAGCTTAATGTCCTTGCTTTGCAATACAATCGACTAACCGGTGCAATCCCTGCAAGTTTGGGGGATTTAGAGATGTTAACAAGGCTGGACTTGAGCTTTAATAGCTTTTTTGGTTCTGTTCCGGTGAAGTTAGCCAATGCTCCCATGCTAAAAGTGTTAGACATCCGCAACAATACGCTGTCTGGCAATGTACCGCCAGGTGATATAGTCTCTACTCTCTCTGTTTGAAACTCATCCTTCAAATTTTGTCTTGTCTTAATGCTTTGTAATTATGATGAAAGGAATTCTATGTTTTCTAACTTGTCTTTTCACTGTCTCTGTGGATGGAATGTAGTTCTGAAGAGACTGAACTCCGGGTTCCAGTATGAAAACAATCTTGGCCTCTGTGGTATTGGGTTTTCTGACCTCAAAGATTGTGCAGATTCGGGCAAGATATATAGAGACAGACCTGAACCGTTCAAGCCCAGTGGTCTTAACAGAACGGATATCCCAGAGTCCGCCGATTTACAACCCGCAGATTGTAGCAAATCTAACTGTTCAAGGTCATCCAAAAGTCCAACAATAGGTGTAATCTCTGGCATGGTTGGAGTTGTTCTTGTGTTGATAGTTGCAGCACTTTTCACATTTGCATGGTACCGCCGAAGAAAACAGAAAATTGGGAGTGCTTTTGATACTTCAGATGGTCGGCTTAGCACTGACCAGGCCAAGGAGGTTTACAGGAGGAGTGCCTCGCCCCTAATTAGTTTAGAGTATTCTAATGGGTGGGACCCTTTAGACAAAGGTCGGAGTGGGAATGGTTTTTGTCAGGAGGTTTTTGAGAGCTTTATGTTCAATTTAGAAGAAGTAGAGCGTGCAACTCAGTGCTTCTCAGAAGTGAATTTGTTGGGGAAGAGCAATTTCTCAGCCATCTATAAAGGGATCCTAAGAGATGGGTCTGTTGTTGTAGTAAAATGCATTGCCAAGACAAGCTGCAAGTCTGATGAATCTGAGTTTCTGCATGGTCTTAAGATATTGACCTCATTGAAACATGAAAACCTTGTGAGATTGAGAGGTTTTTGCTGTTCAAAGGGAAGGGGGGAGTGTTTTCTCATATTTGATTTTGTCCACAATGGAAATCTGTTGCAGCATCTTGATGCAAAGCCGGGCAGCGGGAAAGTTCTTGAATGGTCCACCAGAGTTTCAATCATACATGGCATTGCCAAAGGTGAGTTATCTTCTTCCTCATTGAGATTGTACAAATATTTTTTGCTCAGACATTTTGATCTATGATATGGGTATAAACATTAACCTATCATCTTTTCTTAATTATGGAAATTTTTAAGGTAATTGTCGGATAACTGGAAATGGGTAAAAAATAATTCAATTAATAGAATTTGATATGGTTGGGACAACGTAATCTTTTCTGAGGAAGATATGGAAATCCTATAGAGGAGTTTATTGAAACAATTACACATTTTCGACTTGTTCCTCTCTGACAATTTTATGCATACTGGGATGTGATGTTCATAACTAGGTATCGGGTATTTACATGGAAGCAAAGGAAGCAAACCTGCTCTTGTTCACCAGAATATATCTGCAGAGAAAGTGCTTATAGACAACCGATCCAATCCCTTGCTCTCAGATTCTGGCCTGCACAAACTCCTTGCAGACGACATTGTCTTCTCCACTATCAAAGCTAGTGCTGCAATGGGATACCTTGCTCCTGAGTACACTACTACTGGCCGTTTCACTGAAAAGAGTGATGTCTATGCATTTGGTATGATTTTGTTTCAGATATTAAGTGGAAAACGGAAAATCACTCAACTGATCCGCCATGCTGCAGAGTCGTGCAAAGTTGCGGATTTTATTGACATGAATCTTGAGGGGAAGTACTCAGATTCTGATGCCACTAAACTTGGTAGAATTGCTCTGCTTTGCACCCACGAATCTCCTAGCCACAGGCCATCCATGGACAATGTGATACAAGAATTGAGTGGATTAATGAGCAGTTCTTGAAGTAATTCCAGTTATCGCCTCAAATTTTCAAGTGGCCTGAGGCAGGATGCGGCTATTACTAACCTCTGGTTGATGTCATAACCGAAGCACTCCTTTTACTGATCTTATCTAACTGCAGTGTCCTTTCCTTGAGGACTTGAACTATATGTGAATGTTAAGCACGTATCATTAAGTTGTAATTGGATGTGAGAGAACCCAAAGTTAGGGGAACCTGCCTTCCGATTTGTATCAATTTAATTTCAAGTTATGAAACAAGGCTGTTTCCTATGTTCAATTGTTCCAGTCCCTCCAAATGAGTAATCATAGTTTCTTCTATTATTTACTTCATTAGCCAGGTGAGAAAAGACAAATAAAGTTAGGAGATAATTAAGGGAAATGCAATGATTGCAATGAAAGATGTTGGATCTTTGAGAACCATGGCAAGCTCAAATTTTGAATCTGGGCAGCTGCATATTTACCTTTTGAACCTCTATGTACTGACGTGTGATAAGACATTTCTGTGAGGTGCTTTTTCTTTCTTTTATGAAAAGACAGTGGATGCAGAGGGTTGGTAAGGAAGTGCAGAATGTCTTCCTTTTTCTTCCTTCCAGGACAGAACCATGTTGCATCTCCGGACACGTGAAATCCTGGAAGATGACCCAGTCACCCAAAAAGAAAGTAAGAGAAGAATTTGTGGGAAATGTTGCAGCACCAGAATGGCCAGCTAGCATAGCTTATGGACAAATAATGACTGGAAAGAAAGAGAGCAAAGCAACCCCACCCCTGAAATCATAGCAATGCTGTCCCTGCATTATAACATTTTAACTTCTGTTACAGTACTAGAAGTTATAGCCATGCTGGAGGACTAGAGTGATTAGCATAATCAATTAAAATTGTTACCAACTTCGATGGATTTATGCAAAGGGACAACATGATTCTTACAAGGACTTGCCTTTGCTCATTTTCCTTTGGATACCTGTGAACATTTTTCTTCCTTTTCATCCTTTTACCACTAACCCAAGAATAACTGGTGCTTATCTCAGGCTCATCCTGGAAATATAGCTAATGCCACGATCTGGTTAAGCGAGTTCAGACAAGTCAAGGTTGTTCTTTAACTCTCCAAGCAGGGACAAAACTCATGGGTTTTCACCAAATGTCTCAAAGAGCCTGAATATTCTCTCCAATCTTCTTCCTCTTGAAGAAAAATTAGAATTTAGACAGAAAGGAAAAAGCTGATGGCAGTATAGTCAATAGGCCAGACATTAAGAGTTCGAACAATGGGGTAGACAAAAGAAGAAAAGATCACTAATATGATATTGGAAAAAGAATTAATTTCCATAATTACTTACATTTGACTTACATTAATTGAACAGAATACAGTTGGTGTCCAAAATGTTTTAAATAAGGCAGCTCGTGAAGCTGGTAAAACTAGGTGTTCTCCTTGCTACTAAACCTACACGAAGCAAGCTCCTTGTTATCCACAATTGATTTGTAGGCGTTCAGCGTTTCCAACCTAACAATGATGTCCACAAGGTGTGACCTCTGAATTGGATGTTGAGAAACTATCCAACAAAGAATAGATCTCCATAACTTGGGGATGGGACTTATCTTGCACAAAGAACTCATGAACAGTTCCCTTTAGTTCAATCCAACTACAACCGGGCATTTTCTTCAGGTTTCTCTCCTTCATCCTCATCCTAACCTTACTAACAGCATTCCACATACTGAGACCAGCATACAAATTGGATAGAAGTATATAAGAACTTGAATTAGAAGAGTCCAGTGAAATTAAATGCTCAGCCACTGGTTCTCCAACATCAATGTTTTCATGATTTTTGCAAGCACTAAGCAAAGACCTCCAAATCACATCATTGGCTTCAATAGGCATTTCCTCTATAAATTTTCTTGCTTCTGCTATCTGCCCTGCCCGGCCAAGGATGTCAATGATGCATCCATAATGTTTCAGTTTTGGCACCATTTTGTGAACTCTTCTCATGATGTCAAAACAAATCAGACCTTCCTTCACCAAGCTGGTGTGTCCGCAAGCATTCAGCACCCCAATATATGTGATATCATCAGGTTCTACAGAAAGCCTTTCCATCTCTATGAGCAAACTAAAAGCCAATTCACCCAAGCCATGAATGGCTAGCCCACCGATCATAGCATTCCAATGGTCAACACTTTTATCTTCTATACTCTCAAAAACCAACATACCATTCTCTACACTGCCACATTTTGAATACATATCAATAAGAGCAACGCCAAGTCTTCCACTCAAAGAAAACTTGTTCTCCTCTAGATACTGATGTATTGCCAACCCTTTGTCGATGCGCCCTAATTGTGCAATTGCTGAAAGAACAATCAACAATGTGGCATTATCAGGTTGCAAATTTCCATCCCTTTGCAAATGACAAAATATTTCTAAAGCTTCTGAACAATATCCATTTTGGACATAACCAGCCATCATGGCATTATACACAACAACATCTCTTTCCGACATTTCATTAAACAAACGCCTAGCTAGATCAATCTTACCTACTTTAGCATATCCATTGATCATATTAGCCCAGCTGACGACATCCCTTTTCGGCATCTTAACAAACAAAGCCTGTGCATCTTCCATATTCCCACACTTTACAAACCCATTAATCATCGAGTTCCACGAAATCAAGTCCCTATCAGGCATTTCCTCAAACAATTTCAAAGCCAAAACCATCCCATTTTCCAATTGCGCATAACCACTAATCATAGAATTCCAAGTTATCAAATTCTTATCCTCGATTGGCATAAATTCAAACAACTCTCTTGCCAGATGAATCATCCCCATTTTAATATACCCATCAATCATCGAATTATATGAAACAGAGTCCCGCCTACACATTCTATCAAACAATTGGCGCGCATATCCAACAAATCCACAGCGTAAATACAAAGAAATCAAACAATTTTGTAAAAATAAATCAGACCCAAAATTCAGCTTTCTTAACAAGCCATGAACCTGCATTCCTTCCTTCATTAAGCCCAACCGAGAACACGCTTTAAGTACCAAAGATAACGAGAACGTATCAAAACGAACCCCATTTTCAAGCATCAAACAGAGCATAACAAAAGCTTGTTTCGCGTCTCGCCCATGCGAATACGATTTTATGGCTGCGTTCCAAAGAAAAGGGTCCGTTTCTTGTTCAGGGGATCGGAAAGCATGTTGCATGAAGAAGACATGGCGAGCAAAGTCGACAAGGGGGGAGAACGGCGACGGAGAGAAAGCGAGTACGATTTTGGTGGTGAGAACGGGGCTTCTGATGAAACCGGTTGTTATTAAACGCGCGTGGATTTGGTTTACGTCGTTCCAAGTCTTGCATTTCGGGAGAAGAACAAGAGTTGGCAGCGCTGAGTTCCAAGGCTCGCTTAGATTCGCACAGAGAAGCATTAACGCTTGTTTCTGGGTTTTAGTTTCAGCTCTGGATTCTTCCAATCTCTTGTTAGATATTTCCCGTGTTTCAGAATTTGTCACTTCAACGGTTTTCAACGACCATAACCCGAACCGGTTAGACATCAAACGACGTCGTTAACAAAAAGAAGTTCAGATAGGCCCAGTTAAAGCCCTTAAGAGGTAACACAAAAGCCCATAAGCCTCAATAAAAGCCCACATCAACTTTTATTCTGACTTGGGCCCAAGCCTGATTTAACTAAAATTTTACTAATTATTTTATTTACATCAATTTTAATTAAAAAATCATTATTTAAAGCTTATTACGTGAAGCAAAATATTTTGCTGATACAAGCTTTAATATTTTATAGCTAGATAAAATTTCAAATTATAAAAAAATATATTTCTCCATTCAAAGTGAGTTTACCTTGATTTAGGAGTTTATGTTATTTTTGACTCATTTGACCGTTCAAACCATATTAGGTAAAAGTCTGATTGTGTTTGCTAGTGACAGCTTAAATTTTTGTACAAATATGATTTTTTTTTTTAGAATTGAGGGAAGGTGATTGAAACTCTTCTCTTTAAGTAGAGAAATGATGTATTAATCAATAAATCAAATACTCGAGTACTTGATTACAAAAGATTAAAAATCTTTTATCCTCACTTAGTGTTTTGTTTGATATTTCTTGTATAATTTTACGTCATGTATCCATTCTTATGTTATCAACCAAAAACTTTTATCATTAAATCTTAAACCCCTTTAAAACCTACTATTAAAAGCAAATAACCTAACAGAAAAAATGATATTAATATAAAAATTCGCTAGAAATTATGATAAAAATATCGAACAAAACACTAAATAGGATATATAAATGATTTTTATTCATAGAAAGTATAAGAAATAATATACAAATTTAATTAAAGATATATTAACAAATTAAGTTACATTTCGATTATATGTTTATATATATATATATATTGTAAATAAATAATATACAAATTTAATTAAAGACATGCAACTCTTTGTAAGTTGCATTTTTTAAATGGTGGACACAGCTTATCTATAAGTAGTTGAAACTGATAAGATCAAGCCAAAAATTTAATCAATTGCTTGGCTTATCAGGTGACATTGAAACATAAACAATAATTAACTAATTATAAATGATGAATTAACTACTCAGAAGCTGACAAGCTATTGCATTCACCGACCTCATATGCTTGCAAGCTGAAAGAGATAAGTTGTATGTCACAGTATTGGACCCTTTCAACAAGGTAACTACAACGTTGTCTCCTTTAATTTTTTTTTAAACATATGAATCAGCAAATTAAGACAGCCCGAAATGTTCAAATGAAGTCATTTTAAGTAATATGTCGATAATATCCCAAAGTAAAGATAGAAATCATTCAAATATTATATCCTATCGACGTTAAATATTAATTTTTACAAATTCATCCACTCAATTATTAACGTCTTTAGAAATACGTTGAGATTTTAAGTTTTTAATTTGTTAATGTTAACTGTGTTGGTCGATATTGTTAATATTAATCCCAAACTTATTAATCGTTTTATAGTGCAAGTAGAGGGGGCATTGACCTAGGGAAAGTCATAATCATGACGTGTACCATTTGTATCCATCGAATACAAGCAATTTGTTCCCAATGACGTATTTCAATAATTAGGCGTTTTCATCAAAAGAGTAATTAACTCTAATTAAATAAACTTGGATTTGCTTTTTAATTAATTGAAAGCTTATATCATAGTCATCAATCGAATATGTTAAACAAAAAAGGGTTGAGATTTGTTAGATTTTTCCTTATAATATATTGGTACATCTCAGTCCATTCATTGTATGGCTTTACAACATTAAATGGTGTGTACATGCATTATTTTATCAGTATTAGGCAGCGGGAGTACTCGAAATTCTCACTTTTTGACTTTCAAAAACATGAACTATATAACTAGAAATTTATTTTTCATAATGTTTACATTAAATAATTGAATCTTTATATTATAATTTTTCAAAAATTTTAATAAAATAAAACAAAATTAAAAATTTTGTCTTAATTTTTATAAAAATAAAAAAAATTTAAAAATGAAAAAAAGTATGATGTTAAATAAATTTATATGTTATTAAGTCGAGTTTTCATTAGAAGAAAATTAAAAAACATGAATGATGAAAGTCGCGTGAATTTCTCAAAAGAATGGATAAGGATTAAGAGGCATATGTAGTCATAGATATATATATGTCGGTTGGCTTTAACTTGGCCGAGAAATAGTTCAGTGGGTTGGTTGCATAGTCGTAGCACTACCTCATGTTTCACCATTTCATCAAAGCCCTTTTTCCAGTTCAATTATTAATCATTGACAAAGTTGAAGCTTTCCGTACACAAAGAAGGATCGGAGGAAGACTGGAAATCAGTTTTGAAGCTAGCTGTGAGCAATAATAATCCAGGTTGCAAGTCCAATGGGACAGTGCATACGCCATGAGCATCAACTTGCAGCTGGATGGTTTGCTCAGCAACCGTAATCCCCAGCTCACTTGGAGCCTTTAGACAAAAATTCTTTATCGATGTTATCTAGTCCAAATTGAAAATGTTGGTTCGCTAGCCATATTTTTCTCGATAATTATTCATTAAAATCGAACTAAAACACTTAAATACGTTCTGCCCAAGCCGACAAACAGATAAAAATGGGTGGAAATGAAATTAAATTTATAATTAAATGGCTTTTATTTCCCAACTTGTCGATCAACTTGGCTGTGCTTGGCATATAAACAATCCCGACAGAAGCGTGGACCGAGCTTTGTTGCAACTTGTCTGCTAACAAAAGCTATTAATTTGCATCCAAACTTTTAAAGTACGAGCTAATTAGTATTCATAACATAATTACAGAAGACTTAAAGTTTTATCCATATCTTAGTAAAGGCCAAGGACGAGAAGGTGAGAGACGGGATGATAACGAGAGGAATAAGACAAATACCAGAGTTGTCCAAATCAGATTGTACGTACGATACCAAAACTGCCAGTACAGGCCCCTGGTTTGATGAATCGAAATTCATATGTTTTTTCATAGGATGAAAAGATCAATTTCGTTTCTTTAAAAGTCTGACGTTTATGCTATCAACTTCATAATCCTGCTGATGGGAAGTTCACTTTTTCTTTTGTTATATATCTCTTAAACGAAATTAGAGACGAATGCTGAAATCCCAGATTCGTTTGTAAGTCATGCACAGTGCGACATATCATGGCGAGGCAATCCTGGCTAACCTACACGTTTTAAATTTCCAATTTGTGCAAGCAAATGTCAACGGCTTCAAAAAAAGGGGCCGTCAGCATCTTCTCTTGCCAGCATTTAAAAGCAAACCTAACATCTAACTCTGACTACCATTCTCTCTCTTTCTCTCAACTCACCATAGCCCAGCATCAGAAAAACTTGTTAGAGGGGCTGATCTGAGACTAGATAGAGAAAAGCGAAGTGAAACCCAGAAAGGGAGAGCGCCATGAAGCTGGTTTGGTCTGCAGAAACAGCTTTAAAAGCTTACATAGACACTGTTAAATCAGTGAGCCTCCCTTCTCGTAACTTTGTTTAATTGCTATTTTGTTTTTTTTTCTCCTGATCTTCTAATAGCGATCGCGTTGACTGACTTGCAGTGTCAAAATTTCAAAGAATCAGGCGTAGCTGAGCTCCTATCAGCCATGGCCGCCGGCTGGAACTCGAAGCTGATTGTCGAGTCATGGTCATTCGGTGGTCCCATAGAAACCAGCGTCGGCCTCGCCATAGCAGCCCATCACACTTGCGGCAGGCACGTGTGCATAGTCCCGGACGAACGGTCAAGGTCAGGCTACGTCAAGGTTATGCACGAAGCCGGGATGTCATCGACAGTTGTGATCGTCGGAGACGCAGAGGAAGTGATGAAGGGGCTCGTGGGTGTTGATTTCCTTGTCGTGGACTCCAAGCGGAAGGATTTTGCCAGGGTTATAGGGTTCGCCAAATTGAACCGCAAGGGTGCAGTTTTGGCATGCAAGAATGCATGTCACAGGGGCTTCTCCGGGTTCAGATGGAACGAGGTGCTTCAAAGAGGGACACGTGTGGTGAGATCTGTGCTCTTGCCGGTAGGGCAGGGAGTTGATATTGCTCATACTGGGGCTCAAGGTGGGGGTGTGGGCTCTAAGAAGAGTCCTAGCCGTTGGATCAAGTACATCGATCAACAATCAGGAGAGGAGCATGTTTTCCGAGACTAAATTTGGTGTTGCTCTGCAGCTCTACCCACTAGGGGAGTAAACGATGGGCAAATCCTACTGTAAATAGTTATAAAAATATCACTAAATGTTTTTCCATGCGCAGAAGCATTTTTGTCCTCCTAAATCCGAGTTTAGTGAATTATCCCAATCCAAACTTACTCGAATTGCTGCAGCTTTATGGTTTTTGGATTTTAATCTTTGATTCAATGTTCCGCATATAATTATTTGGACAGGCAGATTAACAGGAATGGAAATCTCCTGCCCCTAGTTAGTGCCCCCATTGGTGCCCCATCTCTAATTTAATGCCAAATGTCCTTTAAATTTTTTAATTGAATAAAGAAGTTGGATAACAGTGTTAAATTTTAACAGCACTAGGTTAGCTAATAGTGTTATAAAGCCTTCACCGCTTGTTTCTATGCTATTGGAATACCTCGGGTGGACTAGAGAAGCACTGCTTTTACGATCGAGAAACTCCTCTTCGATGACAATATTGGTGTTTACAGAAAACAAAGAAGATCGGATTGCTAGAAGAGAGAATCTAGACTTGGTCATTTATGGCACTAGGAATTTAAGGTTGACGGAAATCCTTGAAGAAAATTTGGGTCTTGATTTTGAGACATGACTTACTTAAGTAGCAGAAATAAAGAAGGTCACCCTCTGTATTATAACATATATGGTGCTTTCAGGAACAAGCAAATGCTCTATAAAATTCTTGATTCATAAGAAAATTATCAAAAGTTCTTAAGATGGAGAGTTCAATACATCACTCATGATCAACAACATATTATTGAGGAATAAAACAGATCCTTTATAATATTAAAAAAAATAAAAAAAAATCAAAATAATATTATAGATATCAGGAAAATTGATGAAAAAGAAAATAAAAAAATATATGATGTCCTTTGCTGGACCCACGTTTAAAGATCAATAAATAAATCTGGTTAATTTTCAAAATATTTTAAACACTCACGTTTTGCAGTAATCTTTCATTTTATTATCAAAATCTCTACAGCATTTGAATTTTCTTATTCAATTTTTAATTTATTTTTTATTGTTAATTTTATTAGAAAAATAAATAAAAAACGATGGTAATGGAGCAAAACAGTCTCCATAAATGATAAAATTTGGATTCTTTCTTCCAACAATCCGAACTTTCTTTGTTTTTTATAAATAATAACGTTGTCATCGAAGAAGAGTTTTCGATCGTAAAGGCAATGCCTCTTTGGTCAGCCTGATGTATTCCAACAGCCCAACAATAAGCAATGAGGGTTCTATAACACTATTAATTAGCTTAATGCGGTTTAGTTTTAACACCGTTGTGTAACTTTTATCATTCAATTAAAATTTAGAGGACACTTGGCATTAAATTAGAGAAGGGGCACCAATGGGGGCACTAACTAGGGGCAGGAGATTTCCATTCGATTAGGATTAACAGTTATCTTCTCTTTATTGGGTTAGTATTCCTTTGCTCTTCGCTTTCAACCGTAGGGAGAGATTCGAAAGAAATTGATGCCGAGTTGGCCGGGCCTGGTCATGAAAAGAAACAAAAAATACTAAGCTAAAAAGGTTTACTCTGGGATTGAAATCAGGTCCCCAAAGCATAAGGCCCAACAGTGTAGTGTGCCCATTTGTTTCTGGATTTGGGGCGCCTTTTCTCTTTATCCCAATTTTATCTTTGATTTTGTACATCTATGATGCAAAACGTTTCTAATGAGATACCTCATGAGTAGAATCTAAAATTTTAAATTTATTCTTTGTTTGGTAGAAAGGAAAAAAAAAGTGAGAAAAAAAATAAAGGAGAAAAAAGGTTGTTTTTGTTTGCTTGGTATAAAAGATAAAAAATAGAGATAAAATTAATCAATAAAATCATTAATTTAAGTAAAAAGAGTTTGTTTTTTCTCTTAATTTAGAAAGTTTAGATTTAAAAGAAAAAAAGGGGTAAACCTATCCATTTTCCTTCTCTCATCTTATTTCCTTTTTTAAAAAAAAAAATATTATTTTTTGTTGACTTCCTTTTGTCCTTTTCTCTTTTCATCTTACCAAACATAATGTTAAAATTTTCAGATTTAAATTACGAGATGGCAAAAATAAAATTTATGAAATAAAAAATTAATTAACCTTGTCTAATTACTGATATTAATTTTCTTTTTGTGTTCTTAAATGTTTGGATTTTTGTTGGATTGTGTATTTGTCAAGTTGTTCCTAATCCGTCTAATTACTGAATCTGAGTGTATTTTAACACTTTATGCTTTTTGGTCTCTCTTTCTTTGACCCAACTCAACATGCAGTTGATACTCCAATTGTAGAATCTAAATCATATGTAAAACAAAAAAAAAAAATAGAAAATCTAGGTGCATAATCCTTTCTAATAAAAAAGCTAAGACAAATTTATGAGCTTGGGTAATCTTATTTTTATTTGGGCTGAGAACTTAGATCTCATTTGATTGAAATGACAATATAATTGTTTAGATGTCTGAAATAATTGACTTTGGCCTTGTTGTAACTAGCAATATAGATTTGTTCATAGGGGAAGAGATGTTAATTGATCTTTATCCAAAAGAAAAGATGGATAAGGGGAATTTCATATATGTACATAACATCTACTTCTTCCAAAAATACAGAGCCAGATGGGTGTTACAGGTTCGTTAATGTCTCCATTATCTACAACTTTGGTTAGGAAATTAGAAAGCAAAGACAGGAAGATTTTTACCGCAATTTTACTCGATCAATTTCCTTTCCTTGCTCCCAAAAAGTTCCTAAAACCAAACCTTTGGCCTCAAGCTTTGATCATCTGATCTTCCGGGAGTGGTGAAGTGATCCTAAAAACATGTTCCTCACCGGTCCATTTGTCTATTTTAACAACCCAGCGGCTTCTTTTTCTGCAGCTAACTCCGTCACCAGCCTTGCTGGATGCAACTTTTCTGATCACCAGCAGGCCTTCTCCGATGGGCAGAAAGTGGGTCTTAAATTCGCTGCTCCAACATGGTCCCTTGTTAAGGGCGTTGTAGCCTACAATGAGGGCTCCGCCATGCTTTGCACCCTCTTGGGCTGCCTTTATTACTCCCTTGTGATCACTGATATTACAGTCGATGAGCACGAAATCTGCAGTTTTGTAATCATTTAGAATCCTCTTGGCATCCCCAATGACGAAGTGGATGCAATCTCCATAGCTCCCTAGAGCAGTTTTTGATGCCTGATAATCGTCAAGACTATTCAAGATGCAGACCACGCGGCCACCGGTTGGACGAGACGCCGCGACCAAGGCTAAGGCGGTGGATCCAGCAACGCCAGCACATGCCATCACCATGAGCTGCGCGTTGTTGCCAGCCGCAATGGCAGATATAAACTCGGCTACGTCAGGCTCTTTGACTCTTTTTCCCTATAAAATACATCAGCATACAAACTCAAATGAGAAAAAAATACACTTACAGTACAAAAGAATTTGCAACAGAGATTGATGGGTAGCTTTTGCTTACCATTTTCAAGGCTCGGAGATAAGCTTTGGTGGCATTCTCAGCAGACCAACAAGCCATTTTCCCTTTTCCTCGTTAAGGTTTTTGGTTCTCTTGCTTTAGACTTGGAACAAGTAGATTTGGTAACTATACCCTTTGCTTGCGAGGGAGAGAGATTGCCAATGGTTTTATACACGACGAGACACACGGTTCTATCCTTCTTGGTATTATATTGGATTATTGTATTTGCATGCAAGCAACTGAGGTAGGTTCTCATTGAAGAGATTTTGCCATTGACAACTTGTTGTTTTATATAACGTTTCTTGTCCTTAATTCATATAGAAACTTCACTTCACCTACTCGTAAGTGAGAAATGAACTAAAATTCAAAGCTATGAAAACGAACCATGAAAAGACTTGAGTTGTTAGTCCATTATCCAGTGCACGTGCAATATCCATTATTCCCTATGGCCTACAAGAAATGGGACAAGAAGAATTGTTCCGTAGCTCAGACGTTTACATCATTTTATCTTTGAAGCAGGTTGCAGCCTCTTGTCCTGTCTTGTTATGGGGATAACATCTAGCCGCCTTGCTCTGGATTACAGTTAATGGGTTACAGAGAAAACTTTGACATTTATGGGAGATAAAGTTGGACAGGAAATTTCCTAGAGACTGATACTAATATACGTTCAAAACAAGAATGTATGGGGGACAGGCCTGCAGCATTAATTAGATTCCTCAGAGTGCTTTTTTATCTCCATTCTTTTCATCTTTCACAATTTAACACTTCTGCAAAAAGGATAGCATAAGAAGTAGATTCTTTTTATGTTCAAATCTGGTGCCTAACTTAATATAGCACCAGTGAGCAACAAAACAGAAATAAGGAGAACAATTCCCCCTGTAGTTGTTTGAGTCGTCCGACCTACGTTTGCAATGTTAGGTCAACAAGGTGAGTGTGACAGCTAACTTTAGATCAAAAACCACACTCAGCCCATAGTCTTTGTAGCTGTTTTAACTTGAGTTTTGCTCTGAAAAAATCAAGATCCATAATTAGTTTTTTTTTTTTTAATGAATAAAACATGGAGCAGAGATCGAACATGTAGCCAATGACTCCCACATGTTGCCAACGAACAGTTCCCTGCACCACTCGTGAGCCCAGCTCTTGTTTATGATTTTGTGACCTTCCTAGATGCAGCTCAAACCGTACAAATTTTGAATCAGATAATGCATTTGATTTGGTTTCTGCTATCGCCATTCCCAAAATATTCACATATTAGCTGTGATGTCCCTTTACTCTGAGAACCGCAACAGGATTTTTTCTATGAAGCACGCTTTAAGATGTAGAAGCTTTTGCAGCATAGCAATCAAGCCATGCCCACGGTCATTAAAGCAGAAAGGCTTGTAATGAAGCTTTAACAAAACAAACCACCTAGCCAGCTTAATACATAGTAATGCTCTTATTTGATAACAAGGAGAGAGTTTTGTACCAATTCCTTCATAAAACTTAACTGTTTCAATGGAATTTCAGAAGCAGAGTACCCAAGTTTCCAACAAGAAAAGTTCAAGACTAACCCTTCAAAGATTACTATAGTTGTCGAGTTTACTTTCGTTGCTTCCCACATAAATAAATGGTTCCACCGGCCAAAATAAATTATTAGTAATAATAAGAAAAATGGTTCCAAAATTGAAAACTCTGACGCAAGAAAATATGCGCAAGACCAATCAAGTTGACATAGAAAAACAATAGAATAAGTTACGTTAATGCTTGTTTTTTCCACAACAGCCAACACCAGGATCTAAGTTGGATCGCCTTGCTCTTCTTGCATATGCATTGACAATCACAGCCTACTCATGATATTGTACTGTTTTGTGGTCTCACCTACATTTTGGGATTCTTGAAAGCAGGCTTTGAACTTGTCTCTGGCTCTGCCTTTTGCTGTTTATTGTTTGTTTTCTTGTCAGTCCTATTAGGAGGCTTCGACAACCTCCACGATTTTTCATTTACATTGCAATAAAGCTCCTGCCTTCTATTATTTTTTATTCTTTCATTATTAGCTACTGTTTTTTTGTTTTGGATGAATACCAATTTAGGTTGCTGTACCTAATATCAAGGATTTCCTCACGACTTAAGCGTTGTCCAAAAACAATGCACTAATTAATAGATTTTATTTACAAAAAATTAGAATTTGTAACTTTATAATCCATGGTTTCTTTTTTTACACACAGACGTATGTGCGCACACACAACAAATATGAACCATCAAAGGAACAAAATAACACATCCAAATAAGAACTGTAAGGGTAGATTTTAGGACCACAGCAAGTCTATTTTTTTTTTTTTTTCCAATTTCACTTTTTTCACCCTTCCTAGAATTAATGCAAAACAACTTTATAATGAAGAGTTTCTAATGTCTAATACCGAACACTGTCACCAGAACAAGGCTCAAAACCGAAACAAATATAGCAGGTTAGCACCTGGTTCACCTAAAACGGAGCAAAGATCCATGTTTTGGTATTGTTTCTGGAAGCGTACTAAATCTGGGGCTGGGGTCCAAAAACAGGAAAAAAACCAGGACTTGGTCATCCGTGGTTCATTCTATATTAATCCTAACAATTTTCTTGGTTCTGCCCCCAGAATTGGTTCTTGCTTCACTGTGTGCTGCTCCTTGAGCTTGACCTGCCGTGTTTCGAGCGTGCTCTCTAGATGGAAGTCTCCAACTGTCCCACACTGCCTTCCCCATTTGGTCATCACTGCTAGATCCTACATACACATTGGATGCAGAAGTTGAGAAGGACAATGAAAACTAAAAGGCATCTATTATTTGCAGCATGATAGATTGAAAAAAAAAATGACAGGCCAATGCCAAATGGCATGATAATGAAGGTTGAACCTCAATATTTAGGAAATCCCAAGGATCGAAAACTTATAAGATTTTTTCTTTTTCTTGTTTTGGCAGAACAACATTAGTATTACACATACAAAAGGAATGTGATATTCTCAAAAATGAAGAAAAGGAAAAGAACAAATTGAAAGAACTCCACAAATAACCAACCATAAAGGTTAAGAGAAATGTTTACCAGCATTTGCATGCATGCTAAATCCATCACTCCAGCCAGGCAAATGACCTTGATTATTACCTTTCCAAGCCTGTTCAAAATCCTCAAGCTCATCTAATAAAGAAGCAATGCAACATGACAACATCAGTTCCATTCAAGCACAATGCTCTTGAATAGTCACAGCAAGCAACCAGGGAACAAACCTTCATTCAAGTTGTGTAATGTTTGTGTTGTGTCAACCTTACTGTCTGAATTAAGCTTCCTTGTAACAGAATGGCCCTGCATGAGCAAAGGAACATTCACAGTCCTAGCAAAATTAAATGCCAAATTACTGCAAGTGACAGTTAAATCTTTCTTTCCCCTTTATCGTATCTACAGATTTCTCATAACAGTGATAGGCAGAAAAGGAAAAGGATCAAATAACTGACAAGAACTAGAAGCAATACTAACTCCCAGGACTTGTTGGTTAGATACTAAACTGATGGGATGAAACTCCAAACTGGCATATCTCATGCTAGAACTGACAACTAATGCATGAAAAATATATATCTGATAACTAATATAAATTTTGGAGAAAAGCTTAAAATAAGTGTCATTAATCATGTCAATGAAGTAGATGACTGAGAATGAATTTGGTACTTTGCAATTGTACCACAGACTGTACACTAAATGGTATATTTCGAAGCTTCATGGAGGATATGCTCCTTTAAAACACATCCAAATTTGCAGTTATTTTATAAGATGATTGACATATATAACTGCATTCTTCAGCTTGGCCCCATTTAATAATTGTTTCCTACAAAGGGCTAGTAACACCACCAACGGAATAATCACCTTATCACGAATTCCTCTGGAAACCCTATGTGTTGCTTGACCTGTTGTTCTATCTGCTTCTTTTCTCTCCTCAATTACCATCTGGAACACCAACACAGACAATAAAAACAAAGAAGAGTTTTAATTATAATTGACCACTCCTAGAAAAAGTTTCTTACTCCATCACTGCCTGTCCTCCTGCTTTTTGTAGAAGTGTAATAAGCTCCATCTACACCACCATATGTAACTTTGCAAGTCTGAACACTAAAACCGCGAGCCTGTGACTTTGTTCCTTCCACCCTGTCATAGTCATTCCTAGAATTTACATTCTGAATCTTCCCATCTGCTAGAGATACCATACCACACCAATCATTATATACATGCTAAAACCAAAATCTTATATACATGCTACTCATCCAAAATCAAATTGGCTTTACCATTATCATCATCATCTGGGTGCTCAACAGATGGTTCTTTGCCTGACCCAGCATGCTCCGTGGCACCTTTATCTTTTCCTTCGTCTTCCTCACCATCAGGGTTCAGTTCTTCTATGACTATACCCTTTTCTCTGTTGCTGTCCAGTGTTTCATGAAAAGTAGCACTTGAATCAAAGATGCTAGATTCAAACATGCTACCAAAAGGACGAGTGAAGAATGGATCGTCAAAAGGATCTCTGCCTCCAAATAGGCTAGGCATCATAGTTCCACTGGATCCAAAGCCATCAAGCCTTCGGAAAGCATCAAATGGCTCACCCATATCAAACAGGTCATTTCTGCCTTGTCTTTCCTTCTGCATTATGTAATGCACTGTTCCCACTGAAAGCAGCATACTCAGTTTTAAAAAAAACCTTAACAAATGAACAACTTAAGTGTTAAAGAGCAAAACATGCAATTACAGAAAGATCATTGTGATTGCCTATTGAAGTTTTTTTTTTTTTTTTTGAAAAAAAAATAAAAGATTCATTTTAAAGGGTTTCTTCAACACTAGCTATTGGAACTAAAACATCAAAATACAGAAACTCAATTTTTCTGCGCTATCTACTACATTCCCTAAACAGGATAGTTTTAAAAAAAAATAAAAAATGAGATTAATTCCATCATCTCACTATCAAAGAGAGAATTCTTCGGTAGGTGATTGTTACATCGGCAACTTAACCGCAAAAGACTGCCAAAGACTTTGTAGGAAACTTGTTGGCTATCTAAGTATACACTAGCTAAAGACTACATAGAACTGTAAGGCTTACTTATGCTCTGTTCCACTGCTTAAAAGCACTGGGGAACAAAATTGGGAAAAGCAAAAACTATTCAAAATGAGAAACTTTCACCCTTTAATTGTTGAAGTGCTCCTTTCCCACAATAAAAACCGTTTCCTTATTTGCCAGAACTTCTTAATTACCTCGGCAATTCAAACGATCATGGATGAAAAAGAATCGAAATTCAGCTTCAGCTAATCCACAAGAAACTGCAGAAAAATTTATCACAAGAGCTACGTTTCTAAATCGAAGAATCAGTCCCTAAAAAGCAATAAATACAAATACATTACTAGCAAAAGATATACTTAAAAATTCGAATTCTTTGCTCAAAAATCATCAAACTGATCGCGTAACTTCTTAACGAGTATCCTTTGTAGCGATTACAGCTGCGGAGAAGGTTAAGGAAAATGATTAAGAAAGAGATAGATGATTACCGGCTGAAACGAGCGGATTTCGAAAATTTGATTTTCCAAGTGCGAAAGAAGGAACCAGAACGACCTGCGAGGTTTGTCAAGTGGAGCAGCGAATTTACATAGCCCGTTCTTGAAACAGGGAACTAAGGATATTTGAGAAGGCGACACGTGCCCTTCGGAGTCACTTTCTCCTGTAAGCTAGAATGTTCTGGTTTTTATTTATGATAAAAAATTTCAAAGCATTGGATTTTCATTTCTTTTTTCTACTTTCTTAGGAAATCTAAATTCTATTTTTAAGAAAAAGCATACATAAAATAAAGAATATTTACAGAAATCACTTTCTGAAGAATTATTTCTGGGATAAAAAAATACAAATTTATAATTTTTTTCTAAAAAATATACTGATATATTTTTTAAAAAATGAAAGAATAAAGTATCTTAAACTTGAATCTTATCCCAATTCAATTATAAAATATCATAAGCTAAAGAGACTTCAGCCAGAGCCTCAATTTATTATAAAATATATTTAATTTTATTTAAATAGATTGAATAACATAAAATGCCCGTTTACAAAATAAACAGTCATTTCAAAGAAACAATATTTACTGCGAAAGGCAAAAACAAAAACCTTCTACAGTTCATCAAATCTGTAAGCTGATGCATTAGATAAGAATGAAATGAACACATAAATTTCGGGGTATGAATGAGAAGCGTAAACAAAATTGATACTTAATCCAAATGCATTCTCTCTATATTTCTCCAATCAGTAGAACAAATCTACAAGAACTAAATTAATATCACAACGTGAAATGTTACATTCCATACCCTAGGCCCATTGTTCCCAGATTTCCGAAAATACAATTAGTGCATAAAAAAAAAAAATTAATTGTGCCCATCAGCCATCCTCCATTTTCGCAACCATATGCTGCTTTCCTTGATATTCTCTCTCTCTCTCTCTCTCCACTGTTATTTTCACATGAAGATGTCGGTGGGAATGAACAGTTAGACGCCGAAAGTGGCTGCAGAGTTTGATACCTGTTAGAATACTAGGGAAGAATGCATGAGGCTTCCGTATCTATAATTACAAGAACATTTTCCAAATTTCCTGGCGTGCAGGAGGCTTTTAGAACTCCTGGGAATCAAAATCAGGCTTTGATGGATATTCAAGACCCTGAAGTGCTGGCATCCGTCGTAGATCCTCATCTAAGTAAGCTGGAATGAACCAGTATCGCTTGTCTGTTCCGAACACCTACATGCAGACAAACACCAGAACTTGAGTACACCGATGACAATTAACATGCCAGAAACGCCAGCTATAAGATTGCAAACTCCATTACCCCGAAACAGAATAAAACTTCCAACTTCTAAGTAATAGCTTAGCACAAATATTCAAAAATCTAGCATTGAATGAAAAGGGTAGTTGAACAAAAATTACAAGCATAACATTTAAGAAAAAGTTCTGGACACAACCCAAATGACATATAGGACAGTAAAGGGGATTTAATTGATTTTGACTAGAACAATCATCCAATGACTTTGATACAAATGGTTTTTTCATGCAAGAAATACATGTCAAAGTACAAGGGAAATAACAATATTGCAAAAACAGTTACCTGTTCAAAATTTTTCTTCCGACCAAGGTCATAACGCCATTTTGGAGTGGTTTTCTTCTCATATGCCTGTTCAAAAGAAAATCACAGATTTTGTCTCTACATTTGAGCTCATTTATTATGATAACCATAAACGCTGAAAACACCGACTATTATCAAATGGTACCAAAATTTAAGATGAATTACAATACCTCAATAGTTGTAGTATTAGCAGCCACCAACGATATGTGCATGATCAAAAACCCCAAGACACTCAATGCAAATGCCAGATTCAAAACTGTGACAAGGGAACATAGACATACATTAGTACCTAGTCACAAAGTTAAATAGGTCACAAGAAAAGTCCAAGCAACCCATACCAAAGGCAAGAAAAGTGGTTGCGAGGGTGCCAGGTGTTCCAGGAATTTCTTCATCACTAAAGAAAGCTATGAAATGTGGCAATAAGGCCAGAGTCACAAGACTTGTCTCCAGGAATGTGTAAAACTGCATCAAGGTTTAAAATCATAGTCAGCGGAATGCCAAGAAAACAGGAGCTTTGCTCCATCAACATCTCATGACTTGAATTCTTAACCTATATTACTATAATCAATGCATGGAATAAATTAGTCAGAGCGAAAAGAAGCACTTCACAACTCAATTTATGCTTCCAAGAGAGAATTGAAAATAGGAACTTCTTGAAGCTAAGATGAACAAAGCAACTGGGACCTAGAAAGCATAAAAGTATGAGAAACTAATTCAAAATAAAGCAGACATACCAAGAAAAGAAGGAAATACTTGTAATTTAGTGCACCAACACAATTGACAACCCACACACAGTGATGATCCATCTTCAGCACACACCGCCCACCTGAAACGAAGAAATTGATAAGGAACTGATCATAATAACAAAATTACTATTAGCAAATCAAGAAAAAGAAATGGAGAATTTTGGTGCATGAAGAACGCACAAACAGAACAATGATGGCAGCGAGGTGGTTTCAGCTGGTTGCACTTCCGACAATACCGAATTCTTTGATTTGATGGGTCTAACTGCAAGCCGTTGAACTCTGAACCATTCAATGGGTCAGCCTCCCCTCTCTCCTCATCCATAGCTGGCCTCCAGTTAGGGGGCACACTGCCCGGATCAGTCAAAACAACAGAAAAGTAACTCCACAACAGCATCACCAACTGCAGAATCACATCAAAAATTTCATATTTAGGGTCAGTTTCCACCGTATATTTATCATCCATTATTTTTACATTCTTTTAGCAATATAATTACATTAATCACAATCCCAGAACCCAATTACTATTTTAGCATTGAAAGTTTGAAATTCAATACAAAAAAGGACCAACATGGAGCCTTGCGTTTTAACAAGACTTCGGATTTGCTCTTTCTTTTTCAGGTGTATAACAAATACTAGCAAGAAATATGAAAATTCATGGATTCATAACATCTAGTGTTAAAAAGGAAGAAAATTTAAGATCCAGTAAGACCACTCCAACTAATGAGTTAGCAAACACAAGCTTGAACATTTCCAGAATCATTTCAACTTACAAAATTCTTAGTTGAACTTAATTTCAATGTAGATTTTTAGTGAAATTACAAAAAAAAATGTTAAGTTTCAAAGTTTCTAATCCAGAGGCTCAATATCTAAAAACCTAACAAAACCCCACAAAAAGAAATACCAAAGAAAAACAAAAGAAAGTTAATTCTGGAGACATACCAAACAATGAAATAAGATCAAGACAACAACAGCAGTAACAGAATCAAGGCCACCATCGTACAAAGCTGGGCCATAATTATTCAAAACGACAGAGTAGTATGTGACACCCACGACCCCCAGAACCAACAGGATCATGATCGAGCCCAGACCCCTCAGAGCCGTACAAAACTTGAACACGTTCCACGCCATCGTTGCTCCAGATCTATGCATAATACCAGGTAACAGAACAATACACAGAAAAGATTAAAAATCTGATCTTTGTTCTTTCTAATTTTAAATAACAGTGCTTTGGGCTGCTTCAAAACTAAGACACCTAATTAAGGTTGTCCGGACAGCCTAGAAGATGAAATAATCTGAGGTGTTAATGGCCTGAAGTCTGAACAAGTCGACGGCGAGTAAAGAAAAAAAAAAGAAGAGAATTAAAAAAAAAACCTGGGTTTTTTTTTTTCGTTTTTCTGAAATGTTTTATAAAGGTGGGATTGTGAATTTAGGGTTTATGGGATTTGATATTGACTGATATTTGGGATTCCAGATAAAGTGTGGAATCCATGTTGCTAGACAGAACACCAGAGGGAGAGAAAAAATTAATTTTCTCTCGGTTCTTTTTCTATTTTCCCCTCTCCTATACCAAAAATAAAAATGGCAAGAAGTAATTGAAGTTAAATAAAAACTAATTTTGTTTAATTAATAAAAAAAAAATTTAACGAGACAAGTATTTTTTAACAACTATTTCAAATTAAATATATAATACTAGTAATAAAGAAAATGCATTTGTTACTAAAGACAACGAACAGCTTGCTTTATACTTGAAGGAAGACTTTTGTTTGGTCATAATTCTAGAAGCCACCACCCCACCTCCTTTGTAATTATCTTTTGCTCTCTATAGACAAACAGTTCATTTGGTTTTTGGTTATTGGGGTTAAATTTGGCTCATTTTTACTATTAATTTGTTAATAGGGAAATGTTGAAGACCATTTATATATACTTTCCAAACTTTCCACTAAGCATTGTCTTAACAAGTCATCATTATTTGTTCCCTATAGAAGAAAATCAGCATTCGGCATTGGTTGTGCTGGAAGCTGCCGTCGGATCTAGGCTTGTTCCCTATAGGGGGTGATGATGAGTTGTGAATAGGGGAGCTAGGCTTGTTCAACACGGTGAAGCTGTTCTACCTGCCGTCGGATCTAATCAAGCTAAAGCCACATACTACGGCAAAAACAGAGAAAGGAAATTATTATTTGACCGTAGACTTGACAAATTTTTTTCTCGTGAAAAAATTATAAGAGCGTGGAACAAGCAAAGCAAATGGAAGGTTGGTTTTGTGAGAAACGTCAAAATTCTCTGCATAAGTAAAGTTTGGATTAATTCCAATGTTTCAAGCAACTTCAAGGGAATTACGACAAGGGTACTACAACATTGACCAAAGAAGTTTGTCCGAACAAAGATAAAAAAAAATCATTATTTATTAATCAATGTCTATTTTCTCTGCCTTTTTCTTTTAACTTTAGGAGAGATTAAAATGAAAATTTTGGTTTTAACATATTTTATATTAATTTTTTTTAAAAAAATTATATTATAAAAAGTTTAATACTTTTTAATATAAAAAATAAAAAAACTATTTTAAAATATTTTATTTTGAAATATTCTATTAAAAATAAAACTATAATACTTTAAAATACTCCTAAACCATTTAAAAAAATTTAAATAAGTATTTCTTTTAAAAAATTCAAATAAGTCTTTTTTTTAAGGCAATTCAAATTTAAATTGGTCTTCATTATTTTATTATATCATATCAAACCTTTATATTTTTATTTTGAGATAAATAATATTTTATTAATAATGATTGACTAATTGTCATTAATTAAAATATCACTTATCATTTTATATTCATATAACGTTGTGAAAAATATTACGTGATTATATTATTATAATATTTTAGCATATTACATTATCACACATTATGACATATAAGTATTTCACGATAACATTATATAATATAAAATAATAAATGATATTTTTATTAATTTTAATAATAAATTTTGAAAATTATGATTTTGATTCATAAATCACAAAAGCTTAATAGAGGATGCTAATTTATAATAATAGCAACTTTTATCAACTTTTTGTAAAGATACATGCACTAATTTTTCTTTTAGTAACGAAAAGATGTCAAGATCAATGGGTCACTATATTCAGAAATAGTTTATTAGTTCTCCTCCTCCTCATAATAATTGTTGAAAAAGTAGGTTAGATGCCATTACTAAGCAAATGCCATTTTAGCTTCCGATAGCTTTTTTCACCTACTAATTATTTTATGTCCCACCAATATATATATAAATATATCATTCTTGAATAAAATAATTTACACGTAACTATCATGGTTCATATATGATAGCTGCAATAATCATTACTTGCAATTTTTTAGTATATTCTAATTAAACGATCATTATATTTTAACAAATTAAATTTCTTGATGCTTTTCAAATAAAAATAATAATTGATATATATATATATATATATTTATTTAGACGTAACTGTCATGGTACATATATGATAGTTTTAATAATCATATTTACAATTTTTAGTATATTCTAATTATACGATCATTATATTTTAATTAATTAAACGTCATTATTCTTTCCAAAAGAAAATAGTGATTATTTATATTAGAAAAAAATTAAAAAACAAGAGAAAGTGAAGGAATGGGCATGGTATTTATATCTGTTTTATATTTAAATATTTAATTTAATAATAAGTACATGTATCTTTACTTAAAATTAGACCCGACATCTCTCATTTTCTAAATAAAGAAAAAATGGTTGTACATGACAAATATATCAATTTAAAACAACATTATTATATTTATCGGACAATATTGCCAACGATATATTGCTGTCTTAAGATAAAGTATTTAAAACCTCTGCATGATCCTAAGCTAAGGGGAGTTGTGGCTTATTTAAGAGCTAGATAGATGTTTGTTAACTAAAGCAAACAGAGAAAGAAAGGAAATCAGAAAAAAATTAGGAAGAACCAAGAAAGAGAGAGATGGAAGAAGATGGAAGGATAGTTTGTGTAACAGGTGGAACAGGATATATAGCATCATGGCTGGTTATGAGGCTTCTTGAGCATGGTTACTTGGTCCGAGCTACTGTTAGATTAGACCCAGGTGAGTTAGAGAGTTTCAAACTTCTGATACAATTTTGATGAATCTCTTTTTCTTTTCATAATTCCTACAACCTTAGCTAGACTTAACAGGATTTTAGCTTGGCAATTTTAACATGTTTTCATGTACCCAAAAAACAAAAAGAAAAACCTTGGATTGCAAATTCAAAATCACCTCTCTATCTATATTATAATTGGTCGAGAATATGTTGTAACAAGAAACATCCATTAAAATGAAGTTTCTTATTGATGATTGAGATAGCTTGTTGTTGTCACGAAGCTGCGCGGCCATTGTCATGATCACACTTTGAGTTTTGTTACCAGGCATACCCTTCTTCAATCCTTGAATGGTGTTTTTGTTTTTCCCCCCTAATCCTCCAATCATTGTCATATTAGAAAATCAACTAATGTCTTTTAGCTTCATACAGATTGCAACAGAGATATCAGGTATCTCACAGACCTGCCAGGGGCAGCAGAGAGGCTCCAGATATTCAATGCAGATCTCGATCAACCAGATAGCTTCGAAGCAGCCATTCAAGGATGCATGGGAGTCTTTCATGTTGCTCATCCCATGGACGTTAAGGGCAAAGAGCCTGAAGAAATAGTGACTAAACGAGCTGTGGACGGATTACTAGGCATTTTAAAGGCATCCTTGAATTGCAAGACCGTGAAACGAGTTGTCTACACTTCTACTGCAGGCGCCATATTGTATAACACTAAAGGTTTAAGCGTAAATGATGAAAGTATATGGAGCGACCTAGATTTGTGCAGAGGCAACGAGCTTATAAGCATGTCCTATTTGGGTTCCAAGATCAAAGCAGAAAAGACAGCCCTTGAATTTGCAGAAAGACATGAATTAGAAGTTGTCACCCTCGTTCTTCCTTTGGTTGTTGGACCCTTCATTTGTCCGAACATGCCTCCATCGGTGTACATCTTGCTGACCATGATTCTGGGTATGTTTTAGTCATTAATCATGATATCTTCTTCCATTCTATAACCGGTAACTTCTTTGCCATGATTCAACCTGACCTTTCCTTGGCCAATTAATCGTGCAGGGAAGCAGGATGATTATAAATATCTCTTCGGCACGTGCAATATGGTACACATCGACGATGTGGCCGATGCCCATATCTTCCTTCTCGAGCACCCTGATGCAAACGGGAGATACATTTGTTCATCGGTCTATATATCGGTTCATGCTATGTTTGAATATCTTTCCACCAAATACCCCGAATTTGAACTGCTTTCCATCGAGTGAGTTTCTATTATTTCTTTGTGCAATTAACTGCATATGTTTCTCCCAGTACCAATTAGTTTAATCTTTTTGTTGCAGTCGCTTAAAAGATTTTAAGGGTCAGATGAGATCTAAACTATCATCAACAAAACTCTTGAATTCCGGATTCAAGTTTAAGTACAGTATCGACCAGATCTTCTCTGGAGCCATTCAAAGCTGCAAGGATAGAGGCATTCTTTAGGTCATGTTTGCCAATTGCCACAAGATTTCGAAGATGTAACATGTATAAGATAATCACAAATCTTGATGTAGAGGTAACCGGTTTTTTTCTTTAAAGTATTACAATGATTTAAAATATCTGATCATATATTAAAAACATGATAACTTTTTTTTCAAAATTGTTCTTTATCAATCAGTTGTAGGTTTAATAGTATGTGTAAATAATTTTATCATTGCTTAAGGATGCAAATGATGTTAAAAGCTTGACTGAGATCATAACAAAGGACTGAGGGCAATAGAAAATTTCTCACAAAGAAGGTTATTGATTGGGTAGTATACAACTAGTGTCTAAGATATAAATTAAGATACGAAGATTCAAATATTTTTAAATAAAATTAAAAATACTTAAAATTTAACAAATAATTTATTCACATGCTTCTCTATTTATTAATCCTAAAGAAAGTAAAAATGCAACAGAAAGAGAGAGGTGGGATCTTGAAAGATAGTGCGGGGATATATCCCAGCGACAAGCTGATTGCAAATTGGACTAGATTATTGAAGCACCATTTTTCCTAAAGAATACTTAATTACTCCACAAGTTACAAAAGAAAAGAAATTAGTGGGATTAACGAGACATTTGAAATTTAAGAATTACATGACCATAAAATTATTCGGGTAGCAAGACGCAAGTACTGTCAATAATGATAAGGATAGTCAAAATAAAAATCTATCGATCAAGGTTTTGCCGTATTAATGATAATTAAATTGAAAATCCATGCATATATACTTGTCATCAGCCATATTCTGTTTTGCCGTATTCCATCGTCATTGCGATAAGATTTACCAAAAGAAAACAATTTTTCCTGACATTGCAACTAGTAAAAGGAAAACCAAAACAGGTAAAACCGATGGTGACTCTGATTAAGAAAGGTCAAAAGCTGGCAGGAAAGTGGAAGAAAAAAATTAGCACTAAACAGTGAAGCGCACATGGAAGATTAATCAAGGATGACCAGAAAATTATAAACTTAGGAAGAGGAATATATATATAATTCACATTTCACAGCTGCCATTGAAGCGAAATAGTAATTCTCCTAAGAGGGAAGAAATCAAGAGAGAGATATGGATCGAGATAATGTCACTGTCTGCGTGACGGGAGGGACAGGTTACATTAGCGTCATGGCTGATCAAGATGATTCTTCAGCAGGGCTACATTGTCCAAACCACTAATAGACCTGACCTAGCTAGGTCAAAAACATTCTGTAAAGGGCAGATTAATTGAGATTTCAAAATAAGTATAAATCAAGTTCATGTTGAGAAAACGTTAAGTAAATATTGAACAGGGTTAGTTTTGAATTTCTACAGGACAGGGACAGCCATTCTTGCTTTCGCTGGTTTACTTCTATTTCAGTTCTTTGTGTTTGTTAAACTTCATTTTTCCGAGTGTTAAAAATCATACAAATTATTTAAATACAGTTATTATACAATTATAATATCTTATTAGAGTTATACTCAAATACGGTTACTTAATTAAAATTAAATTAAAATTAGGATTAATTATATATATATATGTACCTCTATGCAACATAGACCATACACAATTTAGCTGATTTTTTTCTCTCTTTTTATTCTTCCAAATTTAGCCGATTTTTTCTCTCTACCCTGACCTAATGGAGGGAATATTGTCTGCGACGGATCAGCAGAGAATGGTCTCCTCCTTTCTCGAGATCGCCGTTGGTCAAACTGCCGAAACCGCCACGCAGTATTTGCAAGCAACAAGTTGGAAGCTGGATGAAGCTATTCAGCTGTTTTATGTGGGTAATGAAGGTGGTGTGGTTGGATCATCTTCAGAGTCTCGACAAGCTGAAAATATGGATTCTTGGGCCTATCAAAATTCTGGTGCGTTGAGCGAACATGATAATGTTGGATCCACTGGTGGAGATGCAGTACGCCCTCTTTTACCTGTAGTAAGGGAGACACTTCATGATGATGCAATGCTACATGGTGCATCAAGGTTGGGATATCCTCCTCAAGAATTCCGTGATTTTGACGAGGAAACGATACGCCCCGGGGTTTGGCAATCAGATGAAGGTGCTTCTTCCACAGTAGATGCTCCTCGAGATAATCTTGCCGCTTTATATCGTCCTCCCTTCCATTTGATGTTTCAAGGACCATTTAGAAAGGCAAAAGCTGCTGCATCTCTTGAGGACAAGTGGCTCGTTGTGAACTTGCAATCTACGAAGGAGTTCAGCTCACATTTGCTTAATCGAGATACCTGGGGAAATGAAACAGTTTCTCAAACCATTAAAGCCAACTTTATTTTCTGGCAGGCGTATGATGATGCAAGTGAGGGCAGGAGAGTTTGCACATATTACAAACTAGATTCGATTCCTGCAGTGCTTGTCATTGACCCAATCACAGGAGAGAAAATGCGCTCCTGGTGTGGAATGGTTCAACCCGAGAGTTTGCTGGAGGACCTGCTTCGATTCATGGATGGTGGCCCAAGGGATTATCATGCAACTCTGTCTCATAAACGTCCAAGAGGAAGTTCAGTTACTCCACAACAAAAAGTTAAAACGTCAACAGATGAAACCATGGAAGATGAGGAAATGTTAAGAGCAGTAGCAGCTCCTTTGGAGAACGTGAAAGACAAGGAGGAACCATGCTCAACTAAGAAGCCTACATATCCACCTCTGCCTGAAGAACCTAAAGGTGATAGGAGCATTCTATGTAGGGTTGGAGTCCGTCTTCCTGGTGGACGTCGGGTGCAGAGAAATTTTCTCCGTACTGATTCAATACAGCTACTGTGGTCATTCTGCCATGCTCAACTTGGTGAAGCTGAATCAAAGCCATTCCGCTTGACCCAGCCGATACCAGGAGCTTCAAAATCTCTGGATTATGATAGTAAATTAACTTTTGAGGAGTCGGGGCTCGCCAATTCTATGATCTCGGTTGCATGGGAATGAATATTGCGAGGCCGGCACTATATATATCCCTGTTTGTTGATATGTGTTGTTCTTCAAGGAGTTTAATTATGATGATTGGGGGTTAAGGAACCATTAACTTTATTATGTACATACTATTGCAGTTTGTTTGTTTATTTAAATCAGTACTCTTATGTCTTCAATACTAACGCGAGCAGTTTGCTTATTTATTTAAATCAGTGCTCTTATTTCTTCAAATTGCAGTTTGTTTATTTATTTAAAAAATATACCGTTATTGTAACTAGATAATAATACTGAATAAAAATCTTCTGGTTTTATATTTAACAATAAACTTCTTTTTTCCTCCGCAATCTTAGAAACAAGTTTAGCTCCCTCCCATTTCAATGGAACATAAAGTAACCCAAAAGACCTTACATTGCTATATAAAAACATGACAGACAACTATCAAAAAGAAAACATGGTAATCATAGGAGAACCAAAAAGACAGAATACAAGCAAGCGAAGAAAAAATCAAAAGACCGGAGAAGCAAAAAGACAGACAACTATCAAAAAGAAAACATGACAATCATAGGTAAAAACACATCATGATCAATCAGATCAAGAGAAGACAGAAAAATCTGGTATTGAGTTGGGAGAAATCGTCTAACAGAAACGTTAGGTTAATTATGCAACGTTGCAAAATTTGGTAGGAGGGACAGAGAGGGCACAAACTCAGGCAGAAGATGTCCATTCAATAGTATTTAGAGTTATAATAACTCTAAGTAAATAGATTGTCTAATTATCATAACACCAAGAATGAGACCACGAAGAGCTCAGTCAAAATCTACTAAGACATGGTGCATAATGTGAACAAAAGACAAAATTAGAGACATTAGCTTCCTCACCAGCCTACAGGCAGCAGGTAAGAAGCTTAAAATCTTCAGAGAAGATCCTAGTGATCCGGACAGTTTTGATGCAGTCGTTGAGGGATGTAAAGGGGTCCTCCATGTTGCCACCCCCGTTGATTTCCAAGACAAAGAACCTGAGACAGTAGTGACCAAAAGGGCAACCGATGGAGGACTAGGCATCTTGAAGGCATGCTTAGAGAGTTAGAGACAAAAACAGTCAAGAAGGTTGTCTACACTTCTAGCGCTGCCGCCGTCCTGCACAACAACAAGGATGTACACATGAAGGATGAGAGCTCTTGGACTGATGTCGACTTGATTAGAAAGAAAACGAAATTCGGAAGTTCTTATGCGATTTCCAAGACTTCGACAGAAAGGGCAGCTATTGAATTTGCAGCAAAACATCGATTAGATCTGGTGAAAGTTGTTCCTTCCTTGGTTGTAGGTCCTTTCATCTGTCCAAAGTTTCCCGGTTCAGTGCTCTCATCAATGGCTCCAATCCTAGGTATAAGTTGTCTTTCTTACAGTCAAGATTTCAAATTAATGGTTAAATTTTTTGGTTAAAAGTACCATGACAACAGATTTTTAAATTACAACTCAATATCTCAGGGACCAGAATGCGTTGATGAGTTGTCTTAATGTATCAATCGTGCACATTGATGATTTGTCAAGGGCACATATTTTATTGCTTGAGCATCCCAATTGCAAAAGGGAGGAATAACTGTTCATCGGACACAATAACTCTTGAAAAGATAGCTCAAATTCTTTCCAATAATTATCCGGAAATCTCAATTCCAGCAGCAGAGTGAGTAAATTTTCAATATATGCAATCCTAAATTTTTATCCACAATCTATAGAGGAGAAGGATGCCTTGGGTTAAACGAGGTCCAGGGCAAACCCGGAACATAGTGTGAAAAACAAGGCTTCAGCCAACAAAAAGCCCAAATTTAAAGACCCACTCTTCAGTTTTCATCTAAACTAGGGCTGTCCCTTAAGAGGAGTAGAGGACTCTAATTCCAATTTTCACTACAAGCTCAATTGGATTTGCAAATCGAATTTGAACATTCAAGGATGCATTGCAAACCGAATTTCTCAATCGACCTGATAGCTTTGAAGCAAAAGCCATTCGAGGATGCATTGCATGGGAGTCTTTCTTTCTATCATAGTGCTTATTCTCGTGGACAATATTGGCTGCCGGGCCTTTCATTTGTCCAAACATGCCTTCATTAAAGTACATATTGATGATGTCTATCCAGACAAAGACTCTTCATGAACAACCAAACGCAAAAAGGAGAATGGTACACATCGAAGATCCCGAATTAGAAATGCTTAACATCGAGTGATCGTTTTTTTAAAAACCAACTATACAGAAATAAATTAATTTTATAAAATCCTTTCACTTAAGGGATTCAAGTGCTTTTAAGTAATCAAAGTATTCACCAAATCCTTGATAGAGCCATCGAATGCTGTAAAAGAGTAAAGAGAGAGAAAGGGATTGTTTAGGTCCTATTTGTCACTAAAATTTCTAGATGTAACGTGTACAAAAATTTCAATGTTGCTTAAGTCATATATTTTTCTGATTTTAAAAAGTATTCCAAGTTGGGTTATTTTTCTAAAAATCTACAATCAAATTTGACAACTCCAAAACTTTGGACCCTTAGATTCTAGTATTATTCTAGAAATCGTACTAATTTGTCTGGAAATAAGTAACAATATTACTCAGAAAAAGGGTTCTTGATTTTGAATAATTAGATGCCATGAGATTGGGAATTTGGCGTGGTCAATTTCAGCGCCTACCCACCTAGCTAGGATCCTAAAAGGATTTCCCCAGGGTTTTTTTTTTCTTTTTAATGGGAGGCCCGCTCGAGCGAGCTCTGCACAAAGTAAGTGCAGCGTCCGCGCTCGGCCAGCCTATTACCCCTCCATAAATTCTTGCCCACCTTCTAGGTGGGGTGCGGGAAGCGGTTCCCACCGCTCGCTTTGTTTTCCTTAGGTAGGAGAACTATGCACCAACTAATGAGCTTGTTCAAATGTGGATGTAAACATGATGGATAAGAGTTTTTGGACTGATGTGGATTACGTTAGAGAACTGAAGTCATACGTAAGCTCTTATGCGATAACCAAGACTTCGACAGAAAAAGCAGTTCTTGATTTGCAGCAGAACATGGATTGGATCTGTTGACGGGCATTCCTCCTTTGGTTGTCGGTCCCTTCATCTGTCCGAAGTTAACTGGTTCAGTGCGCGCAGCATTGGCTCCGATTCTAGGTATAACTTCAATTTTTGGTTTATTTATTTATTTAATATTTACTGAAATATTATGAACTTTTTATGTCAACTATACTAAAACGGTAACATTGATATTTGTTCAGGGAATAAGGATGATTACAGTCTTCTTCTCAATACAGCCATCGTGCATGTTGATGATTTGTCAAGGGCATTCATCTTCCTGCTCGAGCATCCTGAGGCAAAAGGGAGGTACAATTGTTCCTCGGACACGGTAACTATTCAAAAGATAGTTAAAATTCTTTCTGCTAATTACCCAGAATTCCCACTTCCTATAGCAGAGTGAGTAAAGGCTTTTTCCTTGGGCATTTTCTCAATAATTTATACTCTTGTTATCTTAATCTTGAGATTAAAAAGAAAAAATTTTGAACTTATATTTTATTCCTGGCAGTTCCCTAGAAGAAATTGAAGGTACTAAAATGCCTGGTTTGTCATCAAAGAAACTACTGAATTTAGGTTTCAAATTTAAGTATGGGGTTAAGGATATGTACGATGGAGCTATCAAGTGTTGCAAGGAAAAAGGCTTTCTCTAGTAAGCATAACTACCGCTCTCTAGCATTCTTAGTTTCACGTCATGCATGGTATGAAATCTACAGCAACGACAATATTAACTAATTGTTTCAATTTGCTACATTGCCAGGACAAAAAGCTTGAGGATATATGTGATTCAATCTGTTGAGGGACGAAGATGCACTGCTTGTAAAGATTTTGGGATTCTAAAGAAAGAAGTATTAATGTCGAGGTTCATGAAGCTCATTGTTCTGGCCTAATAACTAGAAAAATTATTGTATTTTTCTGCGGTATTTTATGCTTCGATGCTTGTGTTTTCATGAAAATATGGACTGCGTTGTAATAGTAGTAGTTTTTTTGGAATAATTGTTTGTACTTGTTTAACTCATGTATCATATTTCTTTGCATGGGACAGAATAGAATAAATAAAAATGCTATTTTGATGCTTATTTTTCCATAAATATGTGCAACACTACACATAAGAAGTGACTTTCTTATGCCAAATTTACTTGAGTTTCAAGCCCTGATACAACATACTATATCATACAGTAACAAAGATTTTTTTTTTTTTAAACTCCAATAAGATTAAGTTTCGTCCATGTTTCCCTTCTCTTTTCATCTTCATAAGGAGTCAATCCTCAGAGAAGAAGGATGCACGTGGCTTGGGTTAAGCGAGGTCCAGGCCTAACCCGGAAAATTGTGTGATAAATTGAATATGGCTTCAGCCGCCCACAAAACGCCAAAATTTTAGGACCACTCTTTGTTAGTTATCATCTATACTGGGGCTGTCCCCTAAGAGGACTCTAATTCTAAATTTGCACCGCAGGCCAGTTGGATTTGCAAACTGCATCGGCAGATAGCAAGAGAGATATCGGCTGCCTTGCAGACCTGCCAGAGGCAGCAGCCAGGCTTCAAATATTGGTTGCGGTTCTCAATCAACCAGTTAGCTTCGGAAAGGCCGTTCGACGATGCGGTGGGATGACGAAGTTAAGTATAAGGAGTCATCTAGGTTAGCGTTGAAAGCAACAAGCTTCTACATAAACAGGTCAATATCAAGGTACAATAAGACAGCTAGCCTTAGAATTTGCCAAAAGACGTGGATTGGATATTTTTATGTATATTTTAAAACACTAATAATATTTATGTATACAAAATATATATTTAAACAAATATAATGTCAAACCCTGCCCTATAAAGTGATCGCAATGTCAATTACATGCTCAGTAGGATGTTTACATATTTGAGAAATTCGAGAAAATCGTTAAAAGACGATATTGTCCCTAATGGTACCATTAAGTCGATTAAGCCTCGAATGAGTTCAAATAAAGATTTTAAGAGTGAAACCGAGAATTTCACAGTCCAGGGATGACTTGAAATGGTAATTCGGAGTTCGAGGTCTGATTTGGAGTCAATCCAAAAAAATTGACCGGTTAGGGGTAAAATGGTCATTTTACAATTTGAAGACAAAATGAGAATTTTTAGAAAAGATTTTTTTAGCCCCATTTGATATGTTTGAGTATGATATGGATATTGAAGTACAATTGAAAGATTCAGCAGTGAAAAATATGAGTTTCTGGTATTTTTGGAGTATAGGGGCAAAATGGTAATTTTACCACCCGGAACTGAAAATTGAATTTTCGAAAGGATTTTGATCAAAATTAATTATTTGGAGTGTGGTATGAGTTTGAGGAGTGAAAAATATGCCTTGTGGCAATTTTTCAATTTTTGGGGCAAAAATGTAATTTTATACTTTTTCGGGGGCAAAAGTGTAATTTTACAAAATTACACCATAAAAATCTTTGAGATTTGTTCAGAACTTTCTTGAAGGCTCAGGATAAGGGAAGGAAAAATTGGTGGCTGAAAAATAAAGTCAAAAGATAAAGAAAAAAAATAAAAGATAATAAATTAATAAAAAAATAATAAATTAATAAAATAATATTATTTTATTTAATAGCTTAAAAATATCAAATTCCAGCCTTCTTCATCAAAAATTTCGTTCTACCCTGAAGGAAGAGAGAGAAAATACAAAAATAAACCCTAGAGTGAGAAAAATCAAGAAAAAGTAAAGAAATTCAAGGAAATCAAGAATAAAAAGGTAAGGTTTTTCATTTCTAACTTAATTTCTACCTTACCCATGCAATTTCCCTTATTTTTCATGGTTAAATTGCATATTTTCATGGTGATTTCATGGCTGATCCAATGGGTTTAGAGAGAGAAAGTTGATGGAAATAATTGATTTTGAAGTATGTTAGTGTTTTTAGTTAGCTAGTCATGTTTAGGAAGAAAACTAAGTGAGAGAATCACATATTCCATGAGGACCCATGAAGGCTGAATTTTGTGGAGTGAATATTTGAGATGAATTTTGTGACATTTGATGTTAAATGGTTAGGATGTAATGGTTTTAATAAATGGTAGTGATAGAAATCGAAATTGATGGCATTTAGCATGAAATCACAAATCTCAATTTTTAACACACAATGGTCGAATTTTCTAGGGAGGATTTTGAGGTTGAAATTGATGATATTTCATGGAATTTTGGTGATATTTGATGAATTAAGGAGTTAGAAAATTAAATGAGAATTTGGGATACAAAAATTAAAATTTTTACCCACTAGGGGTAAAAGCGTAATTTATAGTCCGGACTGATAAATTGGACCAAATTCACAGTCATTGAGGTATTGTGGATATAATTGGATAATTGAAATTGAAATGGATGGAATTGGAGTTGAATTGGGGATTTCAGGAATTTACACCGTGTATAGGCGAGTTAGTTCGGACATTACAATTAAGCGATTGTCCAAACATTTCAAACCCTATCTAGTGCATACGCATGGATAAGAGCCTGAAATAATTTATAATGATTTGAAACAAATTATTGAATTTTTGTGTCGTGTATTGTGGATAGGTGGTGAGCTATCTGATACGGGTAAAAGACTACACCCGAGGATCGAGAATAGGAGTATATCTACTCCTAGTACTGTGAGTACTCTTATATCGTCTTAATCATCTATAGTAGTTTTATTCAATTATGTGATTTTATGAAAAATGGTTTCAATGGCAAATTGTCGTGTTTTATTGGAAAATGTGATTTTATAAAATGATTTTATAAATTTTCTGGAAAATTGAATAATGGTTTTAAAAATAGAGTAATCGAAGACTGTTATGTGTTGTGAAATAAATTTTATTTTTAAATTTAATGGCTTATGATATTTTGTTAGCATGAATGGCAGAATTGATATTTGTTATTATGTTAAATTTATATTTAAATTGTTTTGAGCAGCCTAAGAGAGGCTAGGTAGAAAAATAAATAGCCATATCATGCAGTTAAGAATTTTTATGAATTCGGTGGTAGATAAATTCCCCGCTGCAGTGGCAGGTTCCGTGGACCAGCTTATAAGAGTGGCACGGCTCCTAGATATATTCTTACCTCGATAAGGAGAGTCGTGTGTAGGGCATCTCCTGAGGTAAAGTTTGAGTGCACCTCACGCGGACCACCACGTGAGAGTGAGACTCAGCCAACGTCAAGGAATGGCTAGATTTTTGGATGAAAAATGAGTGTAAGAAATTTAATAGCCTTGGCGGTCTCGGTTAGATGCCTCCGGCCGGGGTATCCCCGAGAATGATTTTGGCATAAGCCAAGTTTTGTGAAATCCATAAGCCAAGTTAATTGTTTTGAGTACAATGAAAATTTATGTTATGAAAAACGTACTTGAAGGAACATTTTATTTGTCTCCATTTACTCGACTATAGATAGTTTAGAGGGTATATGTTTACTCATTGAGATTTGTGAAATCTCACCCTTCTTCCTATACATTTTTCAAGCTCAAAATAGGCAATAGACCAACAATTGCATCGAGAAGGAAATCTCGAAGTGGCATCTTAGAAAGTAAGGATTCGCAGTCCTGTACCTTCGTGGTTAATTGAGGGCCCACGTGTCACTGTAATTGAATTTTTATACTTTAGTTATCTGTATTATTGTATAAATAAATTTATTTTACTTTTATGCTATAAAAAAATGATTTTTGAAAGACTTTGTAAATATTGTGTTTTAAGAAAATAAAATACTTTATCGAATATGTTGGTCTTATTCAAATAGTTGAAATTTTTACTTTAAACAAATATTTTAGACCGTTAGATTTATTTTTAATTATAAAATATGCGTTCTCCGCTTGTATATTATATTTTAATCGATTTCGAAGTTTATGAGAAAACTGGTACGCAAGCTTTGCAATGTTTCGGTCAGCACTCGGGGTATGAATGCTTATCGAAACGTCGCGGCGATTGTCACGAGCTCGAAGGGGAGTTCCGGGTCGTGACAATTCTATTGGTATCAGAGCATGGTTTTAAAGTTTTTGATTTTAAAGTTTTTGGTTTTAAGAGTGTTTTAAAAATTTACAGTGTTAGTGTGGCCCAGGATTAGGTTAAGTTAAGTGAGGTTAGATCGAGTTAGTTACATATGGGATCTAAAGTCGTTTAAACCCATCTCGTTTCTCCTTGTAGATTGCTATGCCTCCTAGACGTGAACGTCCGCTCCTTTCTATATTAGCTAGAAGGGGAAGAGGTCGCCCTAGGCAGGGTCAACCAGACCCTAGAGGAGAGCAATCGGTTGCCTCCACATTTCGGGCAGCACTTGCTATGGAGCAAGCCGAGAATCCCCCACCTCCTCCGCCAACTACTGGCATTCCTGCCATGCCTCCTGAGGTAGTTCAGGCGATGGCAGCTTTCTTTGTTGCTATGGCTGGCCAAGCTCAGGCTAGTCAGACTCCTTCGATAGTGCCTCCGGCTACTCCTACGGTACCACCGATGCCGGATGTATCCATATCTAAGAAGCTGAAAGAAGTTAGGCAGCTAGGTTGCGTTTCTTTTGTGGGTGAGTTGGACGCCACCGCAGCGAAGGATTGGATCAATCAAGTATCAGAGACATTATCCGATATGAGATTAGAGGATGATATGAAGTTGATGGTGGCTACACGACTATTGGAGAAAAGAGCTCGTACATGGTGGAATTTGGTAAAGTCCCGTTCCACTACTCCTCTGACTTGGATAGATTTTCTCCGAGAGTTTGATGGTCAGTATTATACGTACTTCCATCAAAAGGAAAAGAAAAGAGAATTTCTGAGTTTGAAGCAAGGAAATCTTACTGTAGAGGAGTACGAGACTTGTTTTAATGAGCTGCTGACATATGTGCCGGATCTGGTGAAAACGGAACAGGATCAAGCTAGTTATTTTGAAGAAGGGCTCCGTAACGAGATTAGAGAACGAATGATTTTGACTGGCAGGGAGCCACACAAGGAGGTAGTACAAATGGCTTTAAGGGCCGAGAAGCTCGTAAATGAAAATAGGAGAATGCGGGCTGAGTTTGCAAAAAGGAAGAATCTAACGGTATCTTCTAGTCAACCATCTAAGAGGGGTAGGGACTCATTCATTTCAAGAGGTACTACTTCTGATCCGGTAACATCTTTTCGAACCCCGTTTTCATAGACACAACAGGGACCTTCGAGATTCAGTGGGTCTGAGATGACTGTTTCTAAGGGAAGTTCCCGAGGTCCTGATAGATGTAGAACGTGTGAGAATTATCATACCGGGCTGTGTAGAGGGCCCGTGCGATGTTATCATTGTGGTCAACCAGGTCATATCAGGAGTAATTGCCCACGACTAGAACAAGCTACTGTAGCTGCTCCACCTCCATTAGTTCATACGGATATGCACAGGGGAGAATCCTCTAGAATACACCCGAGGCCGGGAGTAACTACACGATCTGATGTGGAGAGCAACACCCCAGTATATCCACCAACTAGACCACAGACTCGTTCTTCAACGAGGGTTTTTGCTATAACGAAAAATGAAGCACGAGTCTAACCTAGGGAAGACGAGTGAGAAGTAGATATAAGTGTGAGATAGTAATAAGAGATGTAAATACTAAGTGATAAGAATGTAAATAAGGGTTTCAAGAATAATATAGTAAATGACTTTATGTGGAACCTTACAATGAAAATTTTCTTGATATATTGTGAAATCCGAAACTCAAAAATGATTGGAGTATACATGATACAAATGAGTTTAGATCTTAAGTGATAAATTAATTTCGGAGTACAAGAAGGATACAAAGTAATGCAGAGACATGAAAGATAATCTTTGAGACATTAATGGGAATGAAAGTGCAACCCTACAAGTGCAGGGATTAGTAGTATGATTAACTAAAGTGAAGTGTTTATGAAATGGTTAAAGGAGTTTCCTTTGGGGGGAAGCAAAAGACCTGGGTTCGAACCTCAGCCTAACGGCTTTGGCTGGACACGCTAAAGCGTGGCTACAGACACGTGGTACGTGAACATGGTGAGGGGAGACCAAGCATAACAATACCTTGGAGAGGTAGGCCTCCGAGGGGGATGCCACCAGTTTAAATTGAACTAAAGGTAAGTGGGGTGAATAAATTGAAATTATCAATGAAAAGAGATGACATGAGATGTCAAGCATGGAAAAAAAAAAAGTAAATACCCCCATCTTTTCTTGGAGTTCAATAAATGAAATTTTGAGGACAAAATTTTATTTTAAAGGGGGTAGTGTTGTCAAACCCTGCCCTATAAAGTGATCGCAATGTCAATTACATGCTCAGTAGGATGTTTACATATTTGAGAAATTCGAGAAAATCGTTAAAAGACGATATTGTCCCTAATGGTACCATTAAGTCGATTAAGCCTCGAATGAGTTCAAATAAAGATTTTAAGAGTGAAACCGAGAATTTCACAGTCCAGGGATGACTTGAAATGGTAATTCGGAGTTCGAGGTCTGATTTGGAGTCAATCCAAAAAAATTGACCGGTTAGGGGCAAAATGGTCATTTTACAATTCGATGACAAAATGAGAATTTTTAGAAAAGATTTTTTTAGCCTCATTTGACATGTTTGAGTATGATATTGATATTGAAGTACAATTGAAAGATTCAGCAGTGAAAAATATGAGTTTCCGGTATTTTTGGAGTATAGGGGCAAAATGGTAATTTTGCCACCCGAAACTGAAAATTGAATTTTCGAAAGGATTTTGATCAAATTTAATTATTTGGAGTGTGGTATGAGTTTGAGGAGTGAAAAATATGCCTTGTGGCAATTTTTCAATTTTTGGGGCAAAAATGTAATTTTATACTTTTTCGGGGGTAAAAGTGTAATTTTACAAAATTACACCATAAAAATCTTTGAGATTTGTCCAGAACTTTCTTGAAGGCTCAGGATAAGGGAAGGAAAAATTGGTGGCTGAAAAATAAAGTCAAAAGATAAAGAAAAAAAAATAAAAGATAATAAATTAATAAAAAAATAATAAATTAATAAAATAATATTATTTTATTTAATGGCTTAAAAATATCAAATTCCAGCCTTCTTCATCAAAAATTTCGTTCTACCCTGAAGGAAGAGAGAGAAAATACAAAAATAAACCCTAGAGTGAGAAAAATCAAGAAAAAGTAAAGAAATTCAAGGAAATCAAGAATAAAAAGGTAAGATTTTTCATTTCTAACTTAATTTCTACCTTACCCATGCAATTTCCCTTATTTTCCATGGTTAAATTGCATATTTTCATGGTGATTTCATGGCTGATCCAATGGGTTTAGAGAGAGAAAGTTGATGGAAATAATTGATTTTGAAGTATGTTAGTGTTTTTAGTTAGCTAGTCATGTTTAGGAAGAAAACTAAGTGAGAGAATCACATATTCCATGAGGACCCATGAAGGCTGAATTTTGTGGAGTGAATATTTGAGATGAATTTTGTGACATTTGATGTTAAATGGTTAGGATGTAATGGTTTTAATAAATGGTAGTGATAGAAATCGAAATTGATGGCATTTAACATGAAATCACAAATCTCAATTTTTAACACACAATGGCCGAATTTTCTAGGGAGGATTTTGAGGTTGAAATTGATGATATTTCATGGAATTTTGGTGATATTTGATGAATTAAGGAGTTAGAAAATTAAATGAGAATTTGGGATACAAAAATTAGAATTTTTACCCACTAAGGGTAAAAGCGTAATTTATAGTCCGGACTGATAAATTGGACCAAATTCACAGTCATTGAGGTATTGTGGATATAATTGGATAATTGAAATTGAAATGGATGGAATTGGAGTTGAATTGGGGATTTCAGGAATTTACACCGTGTATAGGCGAGTTAGTTCGGACATTGCAATTAAGCGATTGTCCAAACATTTCAAACCCTATCTAGTGCATACGCATGGATAAGAGCCTGAAATAATTTATAATGATTTGGCACAAATTATTGAATTTTTGTGTCGTGTATTGTGGATAGGTGGTGAGCTATCTGATACGGGTAAAAGACTACACCCGAGGATCGAGAATAGGAGTATATCTACTCCTAGTACTGTGAGTACTCCTATATCGTCTTAATCATCTATAGTAGTTTTATTCAATTATGTGATTTTATGAAAAATGGTTTCAATGGCAAATTGTCGTGTTTTATTGGAAAATGTGATTTTATAAAATGATTTTATAAATTTTCTGGAAAATTGAATAATGGTTTTAAAAATAGAGTAATCGGAGATTATTATGTGTTGTGAAATAAATTTTATTTTTAAATTTAATGGCTTATGATATTTTGTTAGCATGAATGGCAGAATTGATATTTGTTATTATGTTAAATTTATATTTAAATTGTTTTGAGCAGCCTAAGAGAGGCTAGGTAGAAAAATAAATAGCCATATCATGCAGTTAAGAATTTTTATGAATTCGGTGGTAGATAAATTCCCCGCTGCAGTGGCAGGTTCCGTGGACCAGCTTATAAGAGTGGCACGGCTCCTAGATATATTCTTACCTCGATAAGGAGAGTCGTGTGTAGGGCATCTCCTGAGGTAAAGTTTGAGTGCACCTCACGCGGACCACCACGTGAGAGTGAGACTCAGCCAACGTCAAGGAATGGCTAGATTTTTGGATGAAAAATGAGTGTAAGAAATTTAATAGCCTTGGCGGTCTCGGTTAGATGCCTCCGGCCGGGGTATCCCCGAGAATGATTTTGGCATAAGCCAAGTTTTGTGAAATCCATAAGCCAAGTTAATTGTTTTGAGTACAATGAAAATTTATGTTATGAAAAACGTACTTGAAGGAACATTTTATTTGTCTCCATTTACTCGACTATAGATAGTTTAGAGGGTATATGTTTACTCATTGAGATTTGTGAAATCTCACCCTTCTTCCTATACATTTTTCAAGCTCAGAATAGGCAATAGACCAACAATTGCATCGAGAAGGAAATCTCGAAGTGGCATCTTAGAAAGTAAGGATTCGCAGTCCTGTACCTTCGTGGTTAATTGAGGGCCCACGTGTCACTGTAATTGAATTTTTATACTTTAGTTATCTGTATTATTGTATAAATAAATTTATTTTACTTTTATGCTATAAAAAAATGATTTTTGAAAGACTTTGTAAATATTGTGTTTTAAGAAAATAAAATACTTTATCGAATATGTTGGTCTTATTCAAATAGTTGAAATTTTTACTTTAAACAAATATTTTAGACCGTTAGATTTATTTTTAATTATAAAATATGCGTTCTCCGCTTGTATATTATATTTTAATCGATTTCGAAGTTTATGAGAAAACTGGTACGCAAGCTTTGCAATGTTTCGGTCAGCACTCGGGGTATGAATGCTTATCGAAACGTCGCGGCGATTGTCACGAGCTCGAAGGGGAGTTCCGGGTCGTGACAATTCTATTGGTATCAGAGCATGGTTTTAAAGTTTTTGATTTTAAAGTTTTTGGTTTTAAGAGTGTTTTAAAAATTTACAGTGTTAGTGTGGCCCAGGATTAGGTTAAGTTAAGTGAGGTTAGATCGAGTTAGTTACATATGGGATCTAAAGTCGTTTAAACCCATCTCGTTTCTCCTTGTAGATTGCTATGCCTCCTAGACGTGAACGTCCGCTCCTTTCTATATTAGCTAGAAGGGGAAGAGGTCGCCCTAGGCAGGGTCAACCAGACCCTAGAGGAGAGCAATCGGTTGCCTCCACATTTCGGGCAGCACTTGCTATGGAGCAAGCCGAGAATCCCCCACCTCCTCCGCCAACTACTGGCATTCCTGCCATGCCTCCTGAGGTAGTTCAGGCGATGGCAGCTTTCTTTGTTGCTATGGCTGGCCAAGCTCAGGCTAGTCAGACTCCTTCGATAGTGCCTCCGGCTACTCCTACGGTACCACCGATGCCGGATGTATCCATATCTAAGAAGCTGAAAGAAGTTAGGCAGCTAGGTTGCGTTTCTTTTGTGGGTGAGTTGGACGCCACCGCAGCGAAGGATTGGATCAATCAAGTATCAGAGACATTATCCGATATGAGATTAGAGGATGATATGAAGTTGATGGTGGCTACACGACTATTGGAGAAAAGAGCTCGTACATGGTGGAATTTGGTAAAGTCCCGTTCCACTACTCCTCTGACTTGGATAGATTTTCTCCGAGAGTTTGATGGTCAGTATTATACGTACTTCCATCAAAAGGAAAAGAAAAGAGAATTTCTGAGTTTGAAGCAAGGAAATCTTACTGTAGAGGAGTACGAGACTTGTTTTAATGAGCTGCTGACATATGTGCCGGATCTGGTGAAAACGGAACAGGATCAAGCTAGTTATTTTGAAGAAGGGCTCCGTAACGAGATTAGAGAACGAATGATTTTGACTGGCAGGGAGCCACACAAGGAGGTAGTACAAATGGCTTTAAGGGCCGAGAAGCTCGTAAATGAAAATAGGAGAATGCGGGCTGAGTTTGCAAAAAGGAAGAATCTAACGGTATCTTCTAGTCAACCATCTAAGAGGGGTAGGGACTCATTCATTTCAAGAGGTACTACTTCTGATCCGGTAACATCTTTTCGAACCCCGTTTTCATAGACACAACAGGGACCTTCGAGATTCAGTGGGTCTGAGATGACTGTTTCTAAGGGAAGTTCCCGAGGTCCTGATAGATGTAGAACGTGTGAGAATTATCATACCGGGCTGTGTAGAGGGCCCGTGCGATGTTATCATTGTGGTCAACCAGGTCATATCAGGAGTAATTGCCCACGACTAGAACAAGCTACTGTAGCTGCTCCACCTCCATTAGTTCATACGGATATGCACAGGGGAGAATCCTCTAGAATACACCCGAGGCCGGGAGTAACTACACGATCTGATGTGGAGAGCAACACCCCAGTATATCCACCAACTAGACCACAGACTCGTTCTTCAACGAGGGTTTTTGCTATAACGAAAAATGAAGCACGAGTCTAACCTAGGGAAGACGAGTGAGAAGTAGATATAAGTGTGAGATAGTAATAAGAGATGTAAATACTAAGTGATAAGAATGTAAATAAGGGTTTCAAGAATAATATAGTAAATGACTTTATGTGGAACCTTACAATGAAAATTTTCTTGATATATTGTGAAATCCGAAACTCAAAAATGATTGGAGTATACATGATACAAATGAGTTTAGATCTTAAGTGATAAATTAATTTCGGAGTACAAGAAGGATACAAAGTAATGCAGAGACATGAAAGATAATCTTTGAGACATTAATGGGAATGAAAGTGCAACCCTACAAGTGCAGGGATTAGTAGTATGATTAACTAAAGTGAAGTGTTTATGAAATGGTTAAAGGAGTTTCCTTTGGGGGGAAGCAAAAGACCTGGGTTCGAACCTCAGCCTAACGGCTTTGGCTGGACACGCTAAAGCGTGGCTACAGACACGTGGTACGTGAACATGGTGAGGGGAGACCAAGCATAACAATACCTTGGAGAGGTAGGCCTCCGAGGGGGATGCCACCAGTTTAAATTGAACTAAAGGTAAGTGGGGTGAATAAATTGAAATTATCAATGAAAAGAGATGACATGAGATGTCAAGCATGGAAAAAAAAAAAGTAAATACCCCCATCTTTTCTTGGAGTTCAATAAATGAAATTTTGAGGACAAAATTTTATTTTAAAGGGGGTAGTGTTGTCAAACCCTGCCCTATAAAGTGATCGCAATGTCAATTACATGCTCAGTAGGATGTTTACATATTTGAGAAATTCGAGAAAATCGTTAAAAGACGATATTGTCCCTAATGGTACCATTAAGTCGATTAAGCCTCGAATGAGTTCAAATAAAGATTTTAAGAGTGAAACCGAGAATTTCACAGTCCAGGGATGACTTGAAATGGTAATTCGGAGTTCGAGGTCTGATTTGGAGTCAATCCAAAAAAATTGACCGGTTAGGGGCAAAATGGTCATTTTACAATTCGATGACAAAATGAGAATTTTTAGAAAAGATTTTTTTAGCCTCATTTGACATGTTTGAGTATGATATTGATATTGAAGTACAATTGAAAGATTCAGCAGTGAAAAATATGAGTTTCCGGTATTTTTGGAGTATAGGGGCAAAATGGTAATTTTGCCACCCGAAACTGAAAATTGAATTTTCGAAAGGATTTTGATCAAATTTAATTATTTGGAGTGTGGTATGAGTTTGAGGAGTGAAAAATATGCCTTGTGGCAATTTTTCAATTTTTGGGGCAAAAATGTAATTTTATACTTTTTCGGGGGTAAAAGTGTAATTTTACAAAATTACACCATAAAAATCTTTGAGATTTGTCCAGAACTTTCTTGAAGGCTCAGGATAAGGGAAGGAAAAATTGGTGGCTGAAAAATAAAGTCAAAAGATAAAGAAAAAAAAATAAAAGATAATAAATTAATAAAAAAATAATAAATTAATAAAATAATATTATTTTATTTAATGGCTTAAAAATATCAAATTCCAGCCTTCTTCATCAAAAATTTCGTTCTACCCTGAAGGAAGAGAGAGAAAATACAAAAATAAACCCTAGAGTGAGAAAAATCAAGAAAAAGTAAAGAAATTCAAGGAAATCAAGAATAAAAAGGTAAGATTTTTCATTTCTAACTTAATTTCTACCTTACCCATGCAATTTCCCTTATTTTCCATGGTTAAATTGCATATTTTCATGGTGATTTCATGGCTGATCCAATGGGTTTAGAGAGAGAAAGTTGATGGAAATAATTGATTTTGAAGTATGTTAGTGTTTTTAGTTAGCTAGTCATGTTTAGGAAGAAAACTAAGTGAGAGAATCACATATTCCATGAGGACCCATGAAGGCTGAATTTTGTGGAGTGAATATTTGAGATGAATTTTGTGACATTTGATGTTAAATGGTTAGGATGTAATGGTTTTAATAAATGGTAGTGATAGAAATCGAAATTGATGGCATTTAACATGAAATCACAAATCTCAATTTTTAACACACAATGGCCGAATTTTCTAGGGAGGATTTTGAGGTTGAAATTGATGATATTTCATGGAATTTTGGTGATATTTGATGAATTAAGGAGTTAGAAAATTAAATGAGAATTTGGGATACAAAAATTAGAATTTTTACCCACTAAGGGTAAAAGCGTAATTTATAGTCCGGACTGATAAATTGGACCAAATTCACAGTCATTGAGGTATTGTGGATATAATTGGATAATTGAAATTGAAATGGATGGAATTGGAGTTGAATTGGGGATTTCAGGAATTTACACCGTGTATAGGCGAGTTAGTTCGGACATTGCAATTAAGCGATTGTCCAAACATTTCAAACCCTATCTAGTGCATACGCATGGATAAGAGCCTGAAATAATTTATAATGATTTGGCACAAATTATTGAATTTTTGTGTCGTGTATTGTGGATAGGTGGTGAGCTATCTGATACGGGTAAAAGACTACACCCGAGGATCGAGAATAGGAGTATATCTACTCCTAGTACTGTGAGTACTCCTATATCGTCTTAATCATCTATAGTAGTTTTATTCAATTATGTGATTTTATGAAAAATGGTTTCAATGGCAAATTGTCGTGTTTTATTGGAAAATGTGATTTTATAAAATGATTTTATAAATTTTCTGGAAAATTGAATAATGGTTTTAAAAATAGAGTAATCGGAGATTATTATGTGTTGTGAAATAAATTTTATTTTTAAATTTAATGGCTTATGATATTTTGTTAGCATGAATGGCAGAATTGATATTTGTTATTATGTTAAATTTATATTTAAATTGTTTTGAGCAGCCTAAGAGAGGCTAGGTAGAAAAATAAATAGCCATATCATGCAGTTAAGAATTTTTATGAATTCGGTGGTAGATAAATTCCCCGCTGCAGTGGCAGGTTCCGTGGACCAGCTTATAAGAGTGGCACGGCTCCTAGATATATTCTTACCTCGATAAGGAGAGTCGTGTGTAGGGCATCTCCTGAGGTAAAGTTTGAGTGCACCTCACGCAGACCACCACGTGAGAGTGAGACTCAGCCAACGTCAAGGAATGGCTAGATTTTTGGATGAAAAATGAGTGTAAGAAATTTAATAGCCTTGGCGGTCTCGGTTAGATGCCTCCGGCCGGGGTATCCCCGAGAATGATTTTGGCATAAGCCAAGTTTTGTGAAATCCATAAGCCAAGTTAATTGTTTTGAGTACAATGAAAATTTATGTTATAAAAAACGTACTTGAAGGAACATTTTATTTGTCTCTATTTACTCGACTATAGATAGTTTAGAGGGTATATGTTTACTCATTGAGATTTGTGAAATCTCACCCTTCTTCCTATACATTTTTCAGGCTCAGAATATGCAATAGACCAACAATTGCATCGAGAAGGAAATCTCGAAGTGGCATCTTAGAAAGTAAGGATTCGCAGTCCTGTACCTTCGTGGTTAATTGAGGGCCCACGTGTCACTGTAATTGAATTTTTATACTTTAGTTATCTGTATTATTGTATAAATAAATTTATTTTACTTTTATGCTATAAAAAAATGATTTTTGAAAGACTTTGTAAATATTGTGTTTTAAGAAAATAAAATACTTTATCGAATATGTTGGTCTTATTCAAATAGTTGAAATTTTTACTTTAAACAAATATTTTAGACCGTTAGATTTATTTTTAATTATAAAATATGCGTTCTCCGCTTGTATATTATATTTTAATCGGTTTCGAAGTTTATGAGAAAACTGGTACGCAAGCTTTGCAATGTTTCGGTCAGTACTCGGGGTATGAATGTTTATCGAAACGTCGCGGCGATTGTCACGAGCTCGAAGGGGAGTTCCGGGTCGTGACATATAATTATTGATTGATTAGTTGTACATTTTGAATAATGAAAATCAATGGCAATAATTACATATATTACACTTCTTAACCGATTAATACCGAAACTAAAAAAAATCAATTTCAATTAATCGGATTCAATAGATTTTTATCAATTATTCTACTTTAAATCCATTAACACTCACCCTTACATTTTGATACACATTAATGATATGTATCATGCAATGCCCATGTCTTCCTTTTTGAACATCCAAATGCAAAAGGGAAAATAGAAGACACATTTGTTCATTAGTCAATATATCAATTCATGCTATATATCAGTCCATATAGGATTCAGGTACTTTAAGTAATTAAAGTATTCACCAAACCTTTGCTAGAGCCATTCAATGCTGTAATAGAAGTGTAAAGAGTTTATGCGAAGGAGTTTTTTATTGAAACTCCTAGGCATAAAATCTTCCCACCAGGCCTAGTGGGTTGTTGCACACAGTTATTTTAATGATATTCTCAAATTTCAAAAAAAAAAAATAAAAGTGTAAAGAGAGCGGGAATGTTGAGAATCGTATTTGTCACAAAAATTTCAAAGATGTGACCTGTACAAATATATTTAATGCCGCTGTAAGTCTTGTAATAACTAAAAAGTGTTCCAAGTTGGGTTTATTTTTGTATAAATCTCACAACACCAAACCTTTGGGACCCATTTAGTTTCTACAATATTCTAGAAACCGTACTAATTTGCCTAGAAAAAAGTAATCACTACTCAGAAAAAGGATTCTCAATTTTTAATAATATGCCATGAGATTGGCAATTGGTCGTGGAGCGTTTTAAAGTCAATTTCGGCGCCTGGTAACCTTGCTAGGATCCTAAAAGGAACTTAGGAGGGTTGTTCATGTAGAATTAATGTGAGATTTGAACTTCTAGAATTAGATGTCCATGCGAAATGTCTTATTATATTAATTTCTTTGTGTCGTCGAATCGTCATTGTATACGCATTAAGATCTTAGAAAGGAAACGTTGCAGTTTCTTTTTGACACTGCAACTAGTCAAAAGAACACGTATGCAGTTGAAGAAAAGTGAGGCGGTGACTCCCAAAAAGCTGGCTGGAAAAGGGCGAAAACCTTAGCGCGAAACGTGCATGTGGGACTGGAAGGTTCTACTCATCAGGCTATAAATTTAGCGAGAGGCAAAGAGCAAACTCAAACCTCAAAGCAAACATTACTGAGAGAATTCGAAGGAAGAGAGATATAGAGATCAGATGGGAGGAGATAAAGGAGCTGTCTGCGTCACAGGAGGGACCGGCTTCGTCGGCTCGTGGCTGATCAAGGTGCTTCTTGAGCAGGGTTACGCTGTTCATACCACTATTAGACCTGACCCAGGTAAGATCAGTGTTTGTAAAGTTAATTGAAATTGAAAACAATTTACTAATAATTATCAAGAACTCTTTTTATTTGGAAATGTAGAAATTTATGGACAGAGTAATTGAGAACCAAATTAAGTGATCTTCAGGTTGAGAAAATGTTGAACAAGTGAAGAATGATTGAAATTATTACAGGACAGAGATATTGCTGTTGCTGGTTTAGTTGTTTGTGACTAGCTATTTCAGTTCTTTTTAGTTATGTCAGTTTGTTGCATTTCGAGCTATTTTTAAGAACCAGAAATTTAATAACAAGGGTGGATAGGATTTCTTAATTTCTTAAATATGAGACCACAGATTTCAGTCAAACTTTACTATACATGATTGGTGCTGAAATATGACCTGCAGGAGAAAAGAGAGACGTTAGCTTCCTCACCAGCCTCCCAGGAGCAGATGAAAGGCTTAAAATCTTCAGAGCAGATCTTAGTGATCCGGAGACTTTCGGTGCTGCCATCGAGGGATGCAAAGGAGTTCTCCATGTTGCCTCTCCCATGGATTTCCAAGACAATGAACCCGAGGCAGTAGTGACCAAAAGGGCAATCGATGGAGCACTAGGCATCCTGAAGACATGCTTAAGATCAAAAACAGTGAAGAGGGTTGTCTTCACTTCTAGTATTGGCTCCGTGTATTTCAACAACAAGGATGTAGACATGATGGATGAGAGTTTTTGGACTGATGTGGATTACGTTAGAGAACTGAAGTCATACGTAAGCTCTTATGCGATTACCAAGACTTTGACAGAAAAAGCAGTTCTTGAATTTGCAGCAGAACATGGATTGGATCTGTTGACGGTCATTCCTCCTTTGGTTGTCGGTCCGTTCATCTGTCCGAAGTTAACTGGTTCAGTGCGCGCAGCATTGGCTCCGATTCTAGGTACAACTTAAAATTTTGTTTTTATATTGATTCAACAGAGAATTTTTACTGAAATATTATGAACTTTTTGTGTCAACTACTAAAACGGTAAGATTGATATCTGTTCAGGGAATAAGGATGATTACAGTCTTCTTCTGAATGTAGCGATGGTGCATGTTGATGATTTGGCAAGGGCATTTATCTTCCTGCTCGAGCATCCTGAGGCAAAAGGGAGGTACAATTGTTGCTCGGACACAGTAACTATTCAAAAGATAGTTGAAATTCTTTCTGCTAATTACCCAGAATTCCCACTTCCTATAGCAGAGTGAGTAAAGTACTTTTTCCTCGGGCATTTTCTCAATAATTTAAACTCTTGTTATCTTAATCTTGAGATTACGAAGAAAAAATTTTGAACTTATTTTTTATTCCTGGCAGTTCCCTAGAAGAAATTGAAGGTACTAAAATGCCTGGTTTGTCATCAAAGAAACTATTGGCTTTAGGTTTCAAATTTAAGTATGGGGTTGAGGATATGTACGATGGAGCTATCAAGTGTTGCAAGGAAAAAGGCTTTCTCTAGTAAGCATAACTACCGCTCTCTAGCATTCTTAGTTTCACGTCATGCATGGTATGCAATCTATAGCAACGACAATATATATTAACTAATTGTTTCAATTTGTTACATTGCCAGGACAAACAGCTTTAGGATATATGTGATTCAATCTGTTGAGGAATGAAGATGCACTTCCTGTGAAGATTTTGGGACTCTAAAGAAAGAAGTATTAGTATCGAGGTTCACGAAGCTCATTATTGTAGTCTAATAACCAGGAAATTATTGTATGTTCTGCTGTAGTTCATGCTACGATGCTTGTGTTCTCATGAAGTGTGGACTGCTTTTTTTTTAATATATATATATATATATATAATTGTTTGTATAGCATATTTCTCTGCATGGGACAGAATATAGAATAAATAAAAACGAAGTTCGGTTAATGCTTATCTTTCCATAAATTTGTGCAATACTACCCATAAGAGAATTCATAATGCCACTTTTAATTGGGTTGCAAGTCCTAATAGAATATACTTTATCATACATTAGGAAAGAATTTTTTTTTTTATCCGAAAAACCCCAACAAGATGAAATTTCATCCACAGTACAGAAGGATGCTCCTGGCTTGGGTTAAGCAAGGTCTACCCGAACCCGGAACATCGTGTGATAAACATGGCTTCAGCCTACAAAACGCCCAAATTCTAGGCTCACTCTTTGTATGTTAGCATCCAAACTCGGCCTGTGCCCTAAGAAGACTCTAGTTCTAATTTTCACCGCAAGCCCAATTGGATTTACAAACTGGACTGGCAGATAGCGAGAGAGACATGGGGTGCCTTGCAGACCTGCCAAGGGCAGCACAGACAGGCTCCAAACATTGAATGAGGTTCTCAATCAGCCTGTTAGCATCGCAAAAGGCCATTCGAGGGTGGGTTGGGAGCCTTCCTTTCATATCACTTATCTATAAATAAAAATTTATAAAAAATAAATTTATTAAATAATTTTAATTTAATTTTAAAAATTATTATTTTTCATAAATGTTTTATAATAGCTTTTAAATTAAAAAAAATCATGCCAAACATGCATAAAGAGCCAAAGAGAATTTTCATTAAACCAGGAGGAAATGATATTATTCACCTCCATTTCATCATACAAAAAATCACCAAGCAATACTGGAAGGATTACTAAGACTAGTGGGAGAGCCATACAGATTCAAGAAAGGAAAAAAGTCTATTTAATATCGTAAATGACGAAATTAAGTATAAGGGGTGATATTTATTTGAGCAAGAAGTGGGGATGAGAACATGTACTTTATAATCTAATATCGTACATTAATTGATCCGATGGATTAAATAAGTTTAAAGTATCCTATAATTAGATTTGGATAAAGTTTGGATAATAAAATTATTACTTGTTATGAATTTAGGTAGTAATTATAAAATAATATTTTGATTTAATCATAAATAATAATTTTTAATATTATTTAACTTATTTTTCATTAATAATATATAAATTAATTTTAAATAATTTTTATTTCAAGTTTGAATTCAAGTTCAATTTTTTTATGAGTATTAACAATAAAATTCTTATATTAAGTATTAATTTTTAATCGAGTTCAAATTCCAACATCTCAAAATCTATGAATATCCTGCCCACTATCGGCCTTATGCGAAAAGCAACAAGTTTGTATATAACAAGCATGAGAAATTCGGTGCAAAAAGACAGCTAGCCTTAAGAATTTGCCAAAAGACATGGATTACCATGTCTTGCGCATTGGTTGTCCATAATGCTTCCTTCTAGTGTCGGGCCTTTCATTTGTCCGAACGTGTCTCCATCGTGATGTGCGTCCTGCTGACTATTGCCAAATTTGAAGTGAAAAAGAAGGAACATAAAACTAGATATAGTCTATAATTGACAAAGCCCTTTTGCCTTATGGAATACTAGTACTTCACGTTGGGTTTATATTTCTACTTTTGACAACTCCACAATTATGGAACCTCATAAGTTTCTACATTAATCTAGAAACCATGCTAGTTTATAATTGACTTATAGACTTAAAAGTACAAATAGAATAGATTTTTAAGGGATTTTGTCAAGAAACAAGTAATTTACTGCGCAAAAATGAAAGTCAATCCATGGCGTGAAGCAGTTCTAGATTTCTACAAGAGCGAAGAAAATTCCTCAGAAAAATGGTTGTTGGCAATTGGGCGTGAAGTGTTTTAAGGTGAAGAATTGAATATCAGCGCCGCCTAGGTAGGATTCTACAAAGAAAACAGTAGGCGTCAATCGTCATTGCATACGCATCAAATAAGCTTCTAAGAAGGAAAAGTTGCAGTTTGTCTCTGACACAGCAACCAGTCAAAAAGAACACGGACACGGGTAAAGAGAAGCACGGCGGTGACTCCCAAAAAGCTGGGTGGAAAAGGGAGAAAATCTTAACGCCAAACGTGCACGTGGGATTGGAAATTTATACACACCACCAGAGTATAAACTTAGCAAGAGGCTAGCAGCAACCTCACACTTCAAAACAGAGGATACTGAGAGAGTTCGAAGGAAGAGAGATATAGAGATCAGATGGGAGGAGATAAAGGAGCTGTCTGCGTCACCGGAGGGACCGGCTTCGTCGGCTCGTGGCTGGTCAAGGTGCTTCTTGAGCAGGGTTACACTGTTCATACCACTATTAGACCTGACCCAGGTAAGATCAGGGTTTGTAAGGTTAATCAAAATTGACAACAATTTACTAATAATTATCAAGAACCCGTTTGTTTTTGGAAGTGTAGAAATTTTTGGACGGAGTAATTGAGAATATTAATTAGGACATCAGGTTGAGAAAATCTTGAACAAGTGAGCAGAGTTAGTTTTGGTATTTGGACGGATTGAAATTATTACCGGACAGAGATATGTAGCAATCCTTGCTCTTGCTGGTTTAGTAGTGACTAGCTATTTCAGTTCCTTTTATGTCAGTTGTTGCATTTCAATATATTTATAAGAACCAGCAGATAAAAAACAATAGTGGATAGGATTTCTCAATTTCTTAAATTTGAGACCACACAGTTCAGTCAAACTTTACCACTCATGATTGCTGCTGAAATATGACCAGAGAACAAGAGAGACGTTAGCTTCCTCACCAGCCTCCCAGGAGCAGATGAAAGGCTTAAAATCTTCAGAGCCGATCTTAGTTGTCCGGAGAGTTTCGGTGCTGCCATTGAGGGATGCAAAGGAGTTCTCCACGTTGCCTCTCCCATGGATTTCCAAGACAATGAACCTGAGGCAGTAGTGACCAAAAGGGCAGTCGATGGAGCACTAGGCATCCTGAAGACATGCTTGAGATCAAAAACAGTGAAGAGGGTTGTCTTCACTTCTAGTATTGCCTCAGTGTATTTCAACAACAAGAATGTAGACATGATGGATGAGAGTTTTTGGACTGATGTGGATTACGTTAGAGAACTTAAGTCATACGTAAGCTCTTATGCGATTACCAAGACTTTGACAGAAAAGGCGGTTCTTGAATTTGCAGCAGAACATGGTATGGATCTGGTGACGGTCGTTCCTCCTTTGGTTGTCGGTCCCTTCATCTGTCCAAAGTTAACTGGTTCAGTGCGCGGCGCATTGGCTCCGATTCTAGGTACAACTTAAAATTTTGTTTTTATATTGATTCAACAGAGAATTTTTACTGAAATATTATGAACTTTTTGTGTCAACTACTAAACGGTAAGATTGATATCTGTTCAGGGAATAAGGATGATTACAGTCTTCTTCTGAATGTAGCGATGGTGCATGTTGATGATTTGGCAAGGGCATTTATCTTCCTGCTCGAGCATCCTGAGGCAAAAGGGAGGTACAATTGTTGCTCGGACACAGTAACTGTTCAAAAGATAGTTGAAATTCTTTCTGCTAATTACCCAGAATACACACTTCCAATGGTAGAGTGAGTAAAGTTTTATTTTTCTTGGGCATTTTCTCAATACATTGAACTCTTCCTATCTTAATCTTGGGACTAAAAAGAAAAAAATTTAAAACTTTTTTCTTTTAATTCTTGGCAGATGCCTAGAAGAAATCGAAGGTCCTAGAATGCCTGGCTTGTCCTCAAAGAAACTCCTGGATTTGGGTTTCAAATTTAAGTATGGGGTTAAGGATATGTACGATGGAGCTATCAAGTGTTGCAAGGAAAAAGGGTTTCTCTAGTAAGCATAATTATTGCTTTCTAGCATGCTTAGTTTGACATGATGGTGCTAAAAGGGAACGATGTTAACTGATTGTTTCAATTTGTTACGTTGCCAGGAACAAGGACTTGAGGATATACATGATTCAATCTGCCGAGTGATGAAGATGCACTTCCTTTGAAGATTTTCGAATTCTAAAGAAAGAAGTATTAGCGTAGAGGTTCATGAAGCTCTTAAATTTTGGAGTAATAACCAGAGAATTAATGTATTTTCTGTCGTATTTCATGCTTCGCTGCTTGTGCTTTCATGAAGTATGATCTGCGTTTTCTGGGATTATTGTTTGTACTTTTCAACTCATGTAGCGTATTTCTTTGCATGAGACAGAATAGAATAAAGAAGAATGAAGCTATTTTAATTGTTTTTCTAAGATAAAAGAACAAAGTACACTGTCATGGATTTACCCAGAATTAGAAGGCATATTTTCAAAGATGAAGTTGAAACTGTTTGGAAGTAAAATAATAATCCAGAATCATTAAAAGATATAATAATAGAGAAAAGAATCCATGATCATGACAGGACAGAGGTGCGGTAGTTGGAGGGGCAAGTAGTGTTATTGTTAACCGCACCTAACAAAGAAAATAATTGCAGTATGTATCCGCAAGGGAGAGATAATCATTTTTTAACAAAATTAATAGAGGAAAATATTCTCTTGATTGAACTAAAAATCCAAGAATATTTTGAATTTAGCTAGTTAATTTCTGATGCAAATCCGCATTTAGAGAGTGCGAAGAAGGAAGTGAAGTGTAGAAAGATGGAAGAAGGAAAAGGAACCATTTGTGTGACAGGAGGTACCGGATACATAGCTTCATGGCTGATCAAGGAGCTCCTTGAGGAGGGTTACTCTGTCCGTACCACCATTAGAGTTGACCCAGGTAAAGGGTAAAAAACACATCCTTTTATTGTTATCTGCAACTCTATTTTTCTTTGTGGCCTAAAACAGAGTATTTTTTTTTCCTTCTCTTTTTGAATCTGTGATATATGACCAGAAAACAAAAAAGACATTAGCTTCCTCACCAGCCTGCCAAGAGCAACCGAAAGGCTCAAAAACTTTACAGCTGATCCTAGTGATCCGGACAGTTTCGATGTAGCCATTGAAGGACGCAAGGGAGTCCTCCACCTTGCCACGCCTGTCGATTTCGAAAACAAAGAGTCTGAGGAAGTGTTAACCAAACGGTCGATCAATGGAGCACTTGGCATCATGAAGGCATGCTTAAAATCAAAAACAGTGAAGAGACTTGTTTACACTTCTAGCTTATCCACCGTTGTGTTTAACGCCAAAGGTGTGGAGATGATGGATGAGAGTTTTTGGACTGATGCGGCTTTCGCTAGAGACAAATTAGATCCGTCCCTAAGTTCCTATGATTGTGAATAACTGTATGCAGCCAAGTTTTTCTTATCAACGTTCAGAAAAAGACTAAAGAGAAAAAGAAAAAGACTAAAGAGAAAAAGAAAAAGAAGTTGTTTCTTACTCAATGAGAAATAAAGAAAGCTATGAACTTTTCTCAGTGATTTGCACTTGTGTCATCTTAATCTTGAGATCAAAAGCAAAACTGTTTATGCTGTTGATTCTTGTCAGTTACTTAGAAGAAATTAAAGATGGAAAAACAGCCTGGTTTGTCATCAAAGAAACTCTTGGATACGGACTTTGAGCAATTGTTTAATGAAGGGTGCTGCGAAGGAAAAAGGCTTTCTCTAGTAAGCAGAATTATCATCTCTAGTATTGTAGATAGTTTGGCATCAGGTTACAAAATCTATAGGAATTCACGATGTTGCTGAATTTGTTCCTCGGTGAGATCTAAATCTGGGAATTGAAGCAATTGTTGGGCAACGTGAAGGCCTGATTGATATTGGAATCAATCATACTTCCAGTATTTGACATAATTTCTTGTTTTTGTTACACTAATTCTTGAAATGTGAAGAACTCTGCCCATGGGCTTGAGGAATATTAATCAAATCAAGCTTAGGTTCATGGCTAGCATTCCCGGAAAAGCAAATAAAATGTCAACGAGCATCATCTAAATCCAGATATGGTCGGCTCCAATTTTTCTTGTTTTTTGAAGATGGCAGTATGCAATGAGGAAATTCTTGGTGCTAAAATGTTTGAAGCCAATGAAGAAGAAGAGCACGTGATCTTATCTGTTTTTAACTTTTATCATTATAGTATTTTATATTCTATTTTCTTGTATCAGAATAGCCTTTGAGCTGTCAGGAATTAGCTGTAAAGGGCATGTGGCATTTTTTGATTGTAAGCCACAGTCCACTTAGCCGATAAGGTGTAATATGGTACTGCTGTGCAGTTACCCTGTCCTATTTGTTTTTATGTTTATATTTCCTCCAAAGGGTAGTTGTATACCACACCATTTTCACAAAATGATGAGATTTCAGCTACTGTCTTTTTTATTGTGCATTTGATATTTTTACTCTATTTTTATGTCTGTTCTGTGACTAATTTTTTTTATGAAATTCTTCATTGTTTTTAATCGTAAAAGGATAGGAGCTTCATCACAGACGCATTTACAAATCAGGGTCAAATTGTACATTTCTCCAAAGTTGCAGCCTTGCTGTTGGCGTCAGGGTAACACCACCCAGTAAGGAGGGGAATCGTAATTCTTCTTTTTAAGCTAACACCACCCAGCAAAGTGCACGTGGAAAACGAAGGACCACCTGAACCACGTGAGGAGGAAGGAAATCATGATGTGAATTTCACCTATATTGCCATTTCACAATTAACATATGGCCTAAATCTTCCCAGAGAGTACTTTGAAAGAAGACAAGTAAAGGTAATGGAAGGAGATAAAGGAACCGTGTGTGTGACTGGAGGTACTGGATACATAGCTTCATGGCTGATCAAGAGGCTTCTTGAAGAGGGTTACTCTGTGCACGCCACTGTTAGAGCTGATCCAGGTAAAGAGTAAAGTTAATATGATTAGAACACCATTTAATTTTTAATAACAAAGAGGAACTATTTTCTCTTGAGGCCTACAAATTTAAGGACAGATTAATTTATATATCAAATTCAGGGTGAGAGAATTAGTATTGAACAAATAAACAAGATTTATGTTGGATTAATGAAGCTTTTCTGCAGAGAACTATTTAGTTGTGTTATCTTTTCCATTTTTTTTCTTAAAATTCCTGAAGGGTGGTGCTGTTCCTAGTGTATCAAGCTGTTTTCACAAACCACATAGTTGAATCTTTTTTTTTTTTTTGAAAGATTGAAGTTTCATTGCAAAGAAGGATGGAAAAATCCCCTTCAAAAGACATCAGTAAAGAACCAGTGATTTGTAGGCTACACCTGGGCACAAAAAGCAGGTGTATTCCCCAAATCTTACTCACGGCTACCCACAAAAACCTGCTATACAAAAGTGGGATAACTATGCGCTTCGCATGACTGACACATGCGCAATCCTGCCTATACAAAACACATCAAGTCATGGCAGCAGAACAAAGTAGAACCAGACCCTTCCTACCCTTAAAAATCCACAAAAACTTTAGCCGACAATCAACTAGGACAAAAATCATCAATTCAAGAGCAGAACATCAGTCACCCGGTCACAGATCGCAAGACATTCGATACTTCACTAGCTAGAATTTTCCTCACCAGTTCCATATATCCGCGGAAGATCCTGCTGCCTATTAACCCCTTCTTTAGCCAGCTTATCAGCAACTTGATTGCCTTCTCTTCGTACGTGAATAATTTCCCATCTGCTAACCTCTTTCTTTAGTTTCTCTATCTGCAACACCCATCTTCTCAATTTCCATGGAGCCGTTTGAGGCTGGTTTGTCCAGCTTACCGCATTCACTGAGTCACTTTCAATCACCAAGGATATATGATTCTTCCACTCAGTGTCTGCAAATATCAGAAACGCTTCTCCATGGCAAGAAATTTTGCTGTATTTGCATCATTGACCTCTGGTGGCCCTCTGACAGCCCCATCAACATTGAACTTCATTCATCCCTCTTTTGGTTTCTACCATTCAATACAGACCCTTAGTTTCCTTCCATCCTTCTTTGTAACTGGCACCTTGGGTTGGCAGAATAAGCTCAGTACACTAGGATGTTCATCAGGCCATTTAGCAGCAGCCCATCTTAAATAGTTGAATCTTTTAATATGTGACTTATGACCAGAAAACAGAAGAGACATCAGTTTCCTCACCAGTCTGCCAGGAGCAGCCGAAAAGCTCAAAATCTTCAGTGCAGATCTTAGTGATCCAGACAGTTTCGATGCAGCCATTGAAGGATGCAAGGGAGTCCTCCATGTTGCCACTCCTGTCGATTTCGAGAACAAAGAACCTGAGGAAGTAATAACCGAAAGGGCAATCAGTGGAGCGCTAGGCATCGTGAAGGCATGCTTAAAATCAAAAACTGTGAAGAGAGTTGTTTATACTTCTAGTGCATCCGCAGTTGTGTTCAACAACAAGGATTTGGACATGATGGATGAGAGTTTTTGGACGGATGTGGAATTTGTTAGAGAAAAATTGGACCCGCACGCACGTTCTTACATGATTTCCAAGACTTTGACAGAAAGGGCGGCTCTTGAATTTGCAGCAGAACATGGACTGGATCTCGTGACAGTGATTCCTACTTTTGTTGTTGGTCCTTTCATCTGCCCCAAGTTCCCTGGCTCAGTGCGCACGACATTGGCTCTGGTCTTAGGTACAAGCTAATTTTCCCATGAATAATTCCCATTTTAATTGCTTCAGGCAAAACTCTTTTCTTCTATCGGTTAGGTTTTTAATTAAGTTATGTAGACAAGTTTTATTACTCTGTTTCAACCTAAATAGGCATCCAATTGGGCTTTAGAAAACTGTTTCTGCTGAATTTCGGTAGGGAATATTCACCAAGGTCAGTGAAACTAAATATTTATACAGGGAACAAGCATGAATATGCTACTCTTCTGAATACATCAATGGTGCATGTTGATGATGTGGCAAGGGCACATATTTTCCTGCTTGAGTATCCTGATGCAAAAGGGAGATACAATTGTTCTTCGGACATAATCAGTCTTCAGAAGATGGCTGAAATTCTTTCTGCCAAGTACCCAGAGTACCCAATTCCAACATCAGAGTGAGTAAAGTATTTCTCAAATATTTCAAAGTTATTTTAGAATAATCTTGGACTACCAGCAGAGTTTCCTCAATTCCCTCTTTTCTTGGCAGTTCCTTAGCAGAAATCCAAGGTATGAAAGTACCTGGTTTGTCATCAAAGAAACTCCTGGACACAGGATTCAAATTTGAATATGGGGTTGAAGAAATGCTTGATGGAGCTATTAAGTGCTGCAAGGAAAAAGGCTATCTCTAGTAAGTATAATCTACCATCACTAACAGTATATTATGGTGAAAATGTCTGGAAACAATGTCAACCAATCGGTTTCAATTCATGCTGCAAAATGCAGGGAGCAAGGGCCTGAAGATGTAGTTGAATCCAGAGTGTCAAAGTGAAGAGGCTCAAGGCAGCTTGTGATAATGTAAATCTAAATAAGCTTGAAAAGCCACAAAACCGATGTAGTTTGTGTTTTCTATGTTTCCAAAATTGTTCTTGTGAAGTGTGAACTACATTTATAATTTTATTTATATGTCCATTTTATCTTAAATTTAGAATGACTGCGATCCATTTTATTGATTAAGATGAATTCAAAATTTTAAGATATAACACTTAAAAAAATTCTTAAATTATTTAAAAACATTTCAATAATTTTTTTTATTTTGTTACATTTAATTAAATTTTTCTATTTTTATAATAGACAAGTGCTTTTCATCTGCAGAATAATTTGTTTTCTAATAGATTTTGTGTATTTAAAGCCATAAAAGTAATGGAAAACAGCAGAAAGATACAAATTGGAATAGCAATGGGCTGGATTTTCCTTGTCCCCGTAGTGTCTTATCGTTAATGATGTAATTTTGTGTAATCCTATTTGGAGATGGGATGGGGATGGATGAGAAGAATTACAGGAATAATACTCTTTTGCAAGTAAACCGGCTAAGTTGATCAAGAAAGTGTCATGGACCTGGTCCCCTACACTAATTTATTCCAACTTAATTATGCTGACTATGTTGAAATCACTACAAATTGCATGTTCTATGATCTTTAAACGTTAAATATTCTGCAATGGTAAGCATATAATCAAAGTATTATTATAACAATTAGAATGATACCCGTAGTTACGTTAAGAAAAATATTAAAAGAAATATAAATTATATTGTATTAGATTTCAATTTGATATTTTTAAAAGATAAATTATTTGTAGAGAAAAAGATAAATTGATTTTAATTACAAAATTAAATATATAGAGAGGGATTCTAATTGAATGACAGACACTCAATTGGAATTCAATTAGATACTCAATTGAAAGAAATTGAGAAATCAAATTATATTACTTTTATATATAGTAGAGAAAAAGATAAATTAATTTTAATTACAAAATTAAATATATAAAAAGAGATTCTAATTGAATGACACTTGTCATTCAATTAGACATTCCATTGGAATTCAATTAGACACTCAATTGAAAGAAATTGAAAAATCAAATTATACTACTTTTATATATAGTAGATAAGTTAAATGTAATTTCTCCCTAAATAGTTTTTATAACCATTAATATTAACTTTTGATTTGCACTCTCCTTCTCTGTACTTTCTTTAGGTGAGTAAATGGTCAATTAAGTTAATTTGAATAAAAAGTTTTAATAATTGAATATTACTTAAAAATTAATCGAATTGATAAAAATCAATAATGAGCCGATTAATTGATTAATGGAATTATATTGATTTATTTAATTGGTGAACAAATTAATCAAAATTTTTGGATTTACGGGTCTTGATTCATTCAAGAGTAATTTTTTAATTTTATTTTTCTATGATAATAAAAAAATAAATAAAATTAAATAATGACATCTTAATAATATCATAAGTTTAATAAGAAGAATTGTGAGAAATGACCTTCATGGTGAGTACACTTAAAAAATGACAATCTCTATAATTTAACTGTTTTTATATAATTTTTGACAAGATTTGACAATAATACCCTTTAAACAATTTCAGACAAATTAAAATAGTTTCAGTTTTCTCTATCTCGTCGTCCAGACAAAAAATTCAAAATTAAATCTTGCTTTCTCTCTTTGTTCAAATACTATTTATTTTGCCATCTAAAGAGTAGAGATGACATCAAGCTATTTCTTATTTTATTTTATTTTTTTAGGTGGTAGATCTTAGTGTTCTCAAAGGCGATGAACAACAATTTTGTTCAAGAATTTTAATTTTTTTATGAGATTTTAAGTTGAAATTGTTCAGGGAATATTTTGTAAATGGAGTATATTTTGCTTTTGCATTAGAGGAGTGAGTAAGGCCCTTCCGATAGGGATATATTTTGTCTTACTTTGAAGGGTTATGGAGTTTTGTAATTTATCTTTTATAAAATGCACAATTTCATGGTTTAGCAAAAAAAAAGTATGTTTTTTAGGTTTTTGAGTTTATTGGTTTATTCATAAAACCCTAAAGTTGAGAAGTTGAAATTGATTAAACTGGTTTTTAAATATTACGTTACTAGTTTTTAAGCATTGCGTGATTAATTTTTAAGCATTACGTAATTAGTTTTAGGCATTGCGTGACTAGTTTTAGTCAAAATCACACTATGCATCAGGAGCTAGTCACGCAATGCCTTACTAACTAGTCACGCAATACCTATCAACTAGTCACGCGAGTAGGCAAAAAAACAAAAAAACAAGAAAGAAAGATAGAGGTAACAAAAAATTGAGCACAAATCCTAGTCTTGTTATTCTAGCAACCAAAAAATACCCAATAAATCACAAAATAAAAAAAATTAAAAATCTAGTAGCAAAAACCTCAATCCATAATCAAAAAAAATAAAAAAATAAATGAAGAAAAAAGAAACGAAAATGAGAAAGACAGTGAGTAATTAAGGGTCTTTGGTTTGGGTTTTAGGGAGAGGCTAAAAGTTTTGGGGTGGAATCTTTAAAGTCATAGTTAGTTCAATGCCTTGTAATGATAGATCACGCAACCTGATAAAGATGAATTGGACCATATTGAAGTGCCCTTTCAACTTTCTATGAGTCAAAACCTTACTTGGTAAAGGTTATCTCTGGGCTCTTTTTGCACTAGGGACAGTTGACCAATTAGCAAAGGAAGAGTGGGAGAGAAAGAGAAAAGGCAGTTGAAAGGTTTAGAGAGAAGGGAGAGGATCGGTGACATTAGAGAGAGAAAGTGAGAGAGAAAACGAGAGAGAAAAAAAACAAGCCTATCAACTAGTCACGCAACATTAGTCACGTAATGTCCTAAGTTAGTCACGCAATGCTTAACAATTAGTCACGTAATATCCAAACATACTTGACTTATTAATAAGTTTCGGGTTGAGACGCGAAGTTAAATAAATTAATTGATTTCATTAAGAGTAATTTTGTTTAAATTTTAATTCTCTTGATTAAAAATAATTAAAATTATAAAGAAGTCTATTGTCAAAAACGCTTTATGTATGAGGCCCATTTAAAAAATAAACTCGTTTAATAATATTAAAATGTTCTAACAAACATGCTTAAAAACATTAAAACAGAAGAAATGACTCAAATATGAACTATGCTTACTTATATGCTAAATCTAAATTGATTAATTTGGTTCATAAAAAAAAAACTACAATAAAAATCAATTGAATTAATCGATTTAATTACGTTTACTTTCAAATCAATCGAATAATTAAAATAATCAAATCGTTTAACTACATTTACTTTATTAATTTAATAAATTCAGATTGAATTGAAAATTTTCCAAACTTTAACATTTGATTTGTAATATTACATAAGCTTACGAATGAATGACCGTTAGGAGCCTGCGTGCAGCTTAAGCTACCTTCAAGTTTACTGGTTAATCGTTTTTCTTTCTCAGCGCTAGATAGTTGATACTGATCTTAAGTTTTTACAGTCATTTAATCTGTTCGAGTTTGCTTAGTCCACAATAGAATGAGACTAGTTAGTTTCTCCAGGCTGTTTTAGTCAATTTTGATGGATTTTTGGCAGGTACTCATATGGATAAAGCGACCGTCAAAGTCATGTCTCATTCGTGTAAAATGGCAGACATCACAGATCAAGGAGTTTCCTGTAAGCTTATAGAAATTGATTTAAGAAATTCTTGATATATTTTACTTTTGACAACATGAAGCAATATGTTGTAGAATAGTTGTTGATATTGCTGGTTGCAACTTACCTGAGATTCTTGTCTATTGCAGTGGTGGAAGACCTTTTCAGGAGAAGGCAGCCATTACCATCCATGGAAGCTATATATTTTATCCCGCCATCAAAAGAGAAGTATGTTGTTTATTTCTTTTAAATTTCATTTCACTTTCACTACATATTCATTCGTTGCTTTTAACCTCTGCTTGTCTTTATACTAAGATCTTTCTCTATGAATTCTATATCAATGTTTCAAAACTCTGAGCCCATTTTGACCCCATTTTTTGCTGGCATGCAGTATGATCATGTTCTTATCTGACATATCCGGAAGGGAGCCTTTATGCAAGAAGTATGTGAACGATTTTCCCCAGAAACTTTGATTTTATGTGATCGGACAATGTTCTCCTGTCTCCGCTCCCCCTTACCCTGATTTTCTTTCCCGGGGCATTCGTATTTTTTAGTTCACCTGTTCCAAAGGAATTCGTTAATCACATCAAAAGCGACACAAGTGTGATACCTCGCATAGGTGCATTGAGAGAGGTATGAATTTTCTATTTGTATTACTTCTTGCAACATTTACTGTTTTTTTTTTTGGTGCTTAGATTCTTTTGTTTTGACTTATGGTTTTTGTTGCTTGTTAATTTGCAAACGAATTTGGAATACTTTCCTATAGATAGTCAGGTTAGACAACAACATTTGTTCCTTTATTTTTGTTTGAATGCCTTTTAATGAATTCATGACGAAATCTTAATGATCTATCTAATTTTGGACTCAGTTGTATTTGCATTATTATGATCTCTAAAAATTTATCTTTTCTAAATGACGGAGACATCACCTTTAATGCAAATTTCTTTATTGTTTATCTGTCATAAGTAATTACCCTCGAAGTTAGAGTTCTCATGAACCAGATGATTGATTATTGAAGGTATAACCAATTTGTGCTAGGACTAAATTGCTAATGTTTTTGTGCCCTTTAAGGTACCAGGGTCTAGGAGAGTTATGATTACATAAGTTGTGACCTCACTTGTTTTGGTTAGGGCCCAAGATGTGAGTTGATTGCCAGATGATTATTAGGAAGTATATTTAAGATATGTTATCCACCAAGACCTTTTGATGCAGGGTTTTATCACTGATCATGAAACAGCCTTGGAGGAACTCTTTAGTGAAGATGCTGAGAAGTCTCACAAATTTGAAGTTTGTTTGAATACAATGGCGACTCGAATTGCCACAGTTTTTGCCTCACTGAAGGTATGAATTGTATAAGAAATTGGTAAAGAACTATGATACTAAAAAGTGAAAATATGGGCCAAACTTATAAAGTACAAATGTCACATGTAGTCTCTGCAATTTATTCCATATGCCACTTCAAGGATTAACAAATGTCCTTGCTCTTACTGGTTTAGTAGTTTGTGACTAGCTATTGCAGTTCCTTTTATGTCAGTTGTTGCATTTCAATCTATTTATAAGAACCGGCAGATCAAAAACAATGGTGGATAGGATTTCTCAAATTTCTTAAAAATGAGACCACAGAGTTCAGTCAAACTTTGCCACTCATGATTGCTGCAGAAATATGACCAGAAAACAAGAGAGACGTTAGCTTCCTCACCAGCCTCCCAGGAGCAGGTGAAAGGCTTAAAATCTTCAGAGCCGATCTTAGTTGTCCGGAGAGTCTCGATGCAGCCATTGAGGGATGCAAAGGAGTTCTCCACGTTGCCTCTCCCATGGATTTCCAAGACAATGAACCTGAGGCAGTAGTGACCAAAGGGGCAGTCCACGGAGCACTAGGCATCCTGAAGACATGCTTAAGATCAAAAACAGTGAAGAGGGTTGTCTTCACTTCTAGTATTGCCTCAGTGTATTTCAACAACAAGAATGTAGACATGATGGATGAGAGTTTTTGGACTGATGTGGATTACGTTAGAGAACTTAAGTCATACGTAAGCTCTTATGCGATTACCAAGACTTTGACAGAAAAGGCGGTTCTTGAATTTGCGGCAGAACATGGTATGGATCTGGTGACGGTCGTTCCTCCTTTGGTTGTCGGTCCCTTCATCTGTCCAAAGTTAACTGGTTCAGTGCGCGGCGCAGTGGCTCCGATTCTAGGTACAACTTAAAATTTTGTTTTTATATTGATTCAACAGAGAATTTTTACTGAAATATTATGAACTTTTTGTGTCAACTACTAAAACGGTAAGATTGATATCTGTTCAGGGAATAAGGATGATTACAGTCTTCTTCTGAATGTAGCGATGGTGCATGTTGATGATTTGGCAAGGGCATTTATCTTCCTGCTCGAGCATCCTGAGGCAAAAGGGAGGTACAATTGTTGCTCGGACATAGTAACTGTTCAAAAGATAGTTGAAATTCTTTCTGCTAATTACCCAAAATACAGACTTCCAATAGTAGAGTGAGTAAAGTTTTATTTTTTAGGGCATTTTCTCAATACTTTGAACTCTTCTTATCTTAATCTTGGGACTAAAAAGAAAAAATTTTAAAACTTTTTTTTTTAATTCTTGGCAGATGCCTAGAAGAAATCGAAGGTCCTAGAATGCTTGGCTTGTCCTCAAAGAAACTCTTGGATTTGGGTTTTGTAAAGTGGGTTTTTGGTAAAAGGGAGAGGAAGCGTTGCAAACAAGTAAAAAGATGCGCAAGAGGCGACATAGAGGAAGATTGGAGCAGTTCTTGAAGTATTGAGTGTTTTGACAGGTGAAAGACCATAAGAAGAGAATTAGAGAGGCTTTAGAGAGAGAAGCTCTGGAGAAGAATATGTTAGCAGAGAGAAGACCCCTCTAAATGAATTGTGAGGCTCTATATATAATGCTAAAAGTGATGGTTACTCAAGAATAGGCTTTAATGCACCTAATAAATGATATTATTATGAAAAATATTAATGTGAGTAACCGTTACTGTAATTGGATGTAATAAGACTTATTATCAAGTAAAAGGTAATAGAAAAGAGCTATACGTGAAAAAGTACAAGAGAAGAAGCTATACATGAATAAGTACAAGAGAAGAAGCTGTACATAAATAAGTACAAGAGAAGAAGTTGTACGAGAACAGGTAAACAAGAACAAGGCAAGAGGGTGAAACACTTGTACTTCAGGAAAAGATTAAGAGGAAGACCTCTTAACTACTTCTATATCTGAGCCACCAAGCCAAACTCTCTAGAACATCTCAAAATAAAAGTAACTCATGAACCCTGCCACTTATTCCGAGTTACTTTCACTGTCATCCAAGTGAAATGGTTATTTTATGCGAAGTAGATGTTCTACTTGTAGTAATTGTTTCACATGGAGTAATGCTCCACTTATTCTACTTATACTGCGTGAAGTAGTGTTTCACTTATAATGGTTATTCTCATTATTCTTTATATAATGTTGAGAATAAGTATTAATCAAAATCAAGTATCTACATTTTGCCCCCTGCATAAGAATTCATTGTTAAAATTAATTCTTATGCATTAATTTAAAATGTAAAAGTTTTATTTTGTACTATATCACTTGGAGTAGAAACACCTTGAGCAGCACTGTCTTAGACAGTAACACCTTAGCCAATAAGACCTTAGCCAGTAATGCTTTAGGTAGTAACACGTTATTGACTTGTGTAAGGTGTAATACCAATATATATTTTTTTTATGTCAATATCTTTTGTAATATTTAATTGATTATGCAATAATATTTTTTTTCATATAAAATAAGATTTTCAAGATACAATTAGTAAAAGGAAAGTTAATCTTTTTCATAAAAAAAACCCTTAATTCTATGTGGCCTATAAATATCAAGTTACTATGAACAATTTTCTTCATTCATATTCAAAGTAAAGGAAAACAAAGTTAAGAGCAAAGTCAATTCTTTTGTGAATCTTTTCAAGCAAGTAAGTTTTTCTTTTTCTTGTAATTTTTTTTTTAATAGTTGAATTTTTTTTTGAATTTTTGTTGAATTTCTCTACTTGTTGCCCCTGCATGAATTTTTTTTTTAATATTTCTAAGTTAAAATATGAAATAAGAAAATTTTCAAGCGTGAGATGAAATTTTTATATTGAAAGAATTCTATATATATATATATATTCAAGTAGATAAATAAATTATTTGATTTTATAAAAGAGAAGATGTCAATAATAATAATAATAATCATATATATATTTCTATAAAGAGTAATACATGAATTTCATTCTCGTCCTTGACTTTGTCTTTAGTGCCTTGTTTTATCTTTGCACTCTTCTTGAAAGCCATGTTGTCTTTAGCTTTTTAATTGCTCACAACACAAGCCACGGTTTTTATTTTCTTTTGTATTTGGCTAATTGGCAGCAAAAGTTGCAAGTTGCAATTTTATATATATATATATATATTTATATAAAGAAGGGCTGTTCCAACATTGAAAAGGCATAAAACTGCAGTATTTTTTTTTTTTTGTTATATAATATGTATATTGTTTGTTTTTTTTAAACAAGCTACAGCTCCACCGTTCTAGCAAAAGCTACATATTTTTTTTCTATTTATTTATTTTTAATCTAGCTTGACTTTGAGTCGGGGCAGTGTCTTTTATTTTGGTGTAGCTTTTGTTTTACCCGAGCTTTCTTTGATTTGTTGGCAGCAAAAGCTGCAAATTGTAATAATTTGTTTTTGTTTACATAAAGAAAACGATTATATATATGTATATATATATATATATATATATATAGACACAAAAAATTGCTTTTGTTCTGGAGCTTCGCGGCATGTGCCGCGAGCTCTTTTCAATTGTCTATAGTCACTAAAAAAAAAAATAGAAAACTATAGTAAAGAAACAAAAGCTTATTTGTTGGCAGCTTTTTGCTGCAAGTTACAGCCCACTTTGCTTTTCCAATGTTGTCAAAAGCATTGTTTTTACATAGAAAAGAGTTTTTCCAGCGTTGAAAGCAACAAAGCCGTAAACCTTTTTTCTTTATTTAAACCTTTTTTTCAGCGTTAAACAAAGCTGCAAGTTATTGCTCCTTTTTTGTTTTGGAAGATACCGCGAGCTCTTTTAATTAGAACTCGCGGCTCATGCCGCGAGCTTTTTTAAGGACATACCGCGAGCTCTTTTAATTAGAGCTCGCGGTACATGCCGTGAGCTCTCTTTTATCTAAACTTTTTATTTTAATTAATAATATATTTTTTAATTGATTTTGATTTTTTTAAATTTAATTAATAATAATAATAATAATTTTTTTAGTTGACTTTTTCTTTTTATTTTATTATTATTTTTATTTATTTGTTATTATTATTTTTATTGTTATACTTTGTGTGTTTATTATTATTATTATTATTATTATTTGATTATTTACATATATATTTTTTTGAAAAATACATAAATAATAAAATTTATCGTGCATGTATACTTATCTCTTTTTCCATGATCCTGTTGTTGGCTTCTTTTTCCATCATCCTCTATGCCTAGGACACGTGTCCTTTCGAAGATCAATTATGGTGAGCTTGGAAGAGCTGCAACAAGGAAGAAAATCATTGCACATAAAAGGAAGAATAATGCTTCCGAATTAGTTTCTCCTAAGAAAATTAGAGTAGAAAAAAGTGGTAAAGTTCCTCTTGTCCCTGAAAATTGAAAAGATAAAATTATTAGAGAAAGAAGAGAAGATCGTTTTTGGGAAGAGGTTCGTGCCAAACAAGTTGACGAACATCTCTCTGAGCTTGTTGGATATGATTGGAATCGTCTGTGCTCAAAAGCACCTCCTCATAGAAGAAGTGGTATTCCAGGATAATCTATTCTAAAGTTCAGGTTTGAACGTGGTGAGTTTCCCCTTTCTGCTACCAAGCTAGGCTCTAATTCTCAATTCGTTCATAGTTGGAATGAATGGGTAAATAATGTGTTGAAGAATCCTACTTATGTTAAACTTCTCTCTTCTGCTGGGATAATTGATGCTGTACGTATCACTTCCAAGCTTAATATTTGTAAAGAAAAAAGGATGAATGTATAGCGCGCAATTCTTGCAAGATGGAGCACTTTTTTTCATACTATGATTACAGCATGGGGGGAATTTACCTTCACTCTAGAAGATGTATGTGTTCTCTTGGAACTTCCTTGTATAGGAAAAAGTGATTTTCACTCTATTAAACTTTCTGAAGAAGAGGTTGGTATTCGAGACTTTTTCCTTGATCTACTTAAGAGTTTAAGTAAAACTTCGAAGGTTGTACGATTCTCCAATTGGATAGTGATTTTTTATAAAAAGTTTAATGCTAAGGGGATTGAGATTGGTTTTTTTGAGTACCCAGACCATAAGCATGAGCTAGTGGCTTTGGTAATCTTTTGGTTGTCACGACACATACTCCCAGGGTGTCCAGATGATGGTATTTCTCCAACGGTTGTTCCTTTAGCAATAAAAATTGTTAAGGGAATGCGTTTTCCTCTTGCTCCACTGTATTTATGATCTTTATATAAGAGGTTAGACCTATACCAACTCAAAATTGTCGAGTCAGCCGGGCGTTACAAAGTTTTGACTTATGTGGATGCTTCCTTCATTCAGATGTGCCTATGGGAAAGGTTTGGTACTTGTGCTCCCGTGCCTAATGCATATCCTTCTGCATCTTTTTTTGTGAATAACCTTTTATCTAGGAACAACTATAGAGCTTGGGCATGGCATGATCGACTCCCGAGAGGTAGTGTTCTTGAAGTGATAGATGTGACAAAAGAATTCAACCCCAGACCTTATGTGTAGCCTATAAATGGATTCGGCGATCCTGAAATTTATTATGATCACCACCCTCTACAGTCTGGAAGAATGAGTTCACGAGGTATTAACTTTTGTGTATGGGTTCACAGTTCCTAATTGCCATCTATGATTGAGAGTTCCAGTGCAGGTGGAGATAGAAATTTTCTTTCTGTTGAGGTGTATTCTCCTTATAGAGTAGCACGCCAATTTGGGTTTGACCAACTAACTCCGCCTAACTCTTCTTCATTTATCAGTTTTTCTTCTTACGTTTCTTCATTTCTCATGACAAGACTTCAACTCCGTTTAGATAGACTTAAGAGTTGTACTGTCCCAGCTTTTGATAGAGTTGGTATCCATAGTTCTGGATGGTTTGCTTATTGGAGGGAGTGTGTTGAAGAATGGAGATCTTTTATTATGCCTCTGGCTAATCCCAAAGCTTGTCTTTACACTCTTCTTATAAGTAACTCTGATGTATCCTTACGCTTGATTTCTCTCAAAAAGAAAAGAAATATAAATGAAAACGAAGATGATGCTCCTCGCACTCTTTCTTATCAAACAAAACATGTGCATCAAAAAGTAAGTTCATCCTTTACTTCTTCTTCCATTTTTTTTTTAAATTCATTTCTTCATCATACCTTTCTTTTTTTTAGAGAAGAACAACTGCCAGAGTAGAACTTAACTCGGTTGAAGAGGAAGAAACTTTTGAAGCTGAGATTGAAGAAGAATCATGTGACTTTGATCGTAATGATGAATTTGATGATGAATCAGTTGATGTTGATAAATCAGTTTATGCTGACAAAGCTGGAGTTGAGGGTGAGCCAACCCACTTTGATGATTTCATTGATTTGGATGTTCTATTTCCAAATCATGTTCACAACTCTACCATGAACCAGGTATAAACATATCACTATGTTACTTCGATTGATGTTGTTCCATCATTTTTTTTTTTTGAAGTTAAGATTATTCTTACTCTCCAGGTTATTCGAGATGAGGTTGCTCTTGACATAGAGGTTATTCCTGCTATTGAAGTTGTCCTTGAGGCTACTCCAAATGTTGAGGTTGTTCATGATGTTGGAGTTGATATTGAAGAAGCTAGAACTATTTCAATGAATCATCGTGTTTTTTCCTCCCCAATGCCAGGACATAGAGATGCAAGTAGCGCTTTTGGCACTCAAATAGCACATACTGAACAAAGTGATAAGAAAGTTGACTTCCATGGCTTTCAAGTTACCTTGGAATATGTGTCATACTTGGAGCATGTTTTCAATATAGAGGGAGAGTTTTGGAGTACCTCCTTTGTAAAGAATGTAGACGTCATTTGCTTAATAATGGAAGTGTTGGGTAGAGCTTTAGCCATTTCCCATGCTCCACTAATGAGTACTTCACCAGAGGAATTGCAACAGATGCTACAGGATTTCAATGATGCTTGTAACTTTGGATTCAAGCTTGAGTGCCTCAGTGAATGTAGATCTAAAGCCAAGATTTTTCTCAACAAGTCTTCCTTGGAAAATGAGTTAGAAGACATTGCAACGAAGGTAATTTTACTGAAAAAACATGAAGCTGAAGTACAAGAACAATTAGATGTATTTGCCAATAATAACTCTTCTCTATGGAAAATGTAACTGGTTAGTCTTTTGCTTTTCTTTTACTCTTTTTTTTTTTGAAAGCTCATTTGAACTAGTACTTTGCTATTGATACATCGTATTTCTTTTTCTTTTGCAATAATAATAATGCTATACGCTTGTTGCGTATTTATTCACATTTCATATTATTGTATGTGGCCAAAAGAGAACTCTCAACTTTACATGAAGGAGATTAACTCTAACTTGATATGAAGGAGATTAATTCAACCCTTAAGATAAGTAAGCATAAAAGCTGTGGCCAATTTGTAAGTAATAAGCTAAGGCCAAGAAATGAGTGATAAAGCTTGCGGCCAATAGCATAACATCATTATAGCCAAATTATGAACGATATAGCTAGCGGCTAAAATATGAATAATAAATTACGGTCAAAGAATAAGCAATAAAGCTTACGACCAATAAAAAAATATCATTGCAGCCAAAATATGAGCGGTAAAGCTTGCGGCTGAAGTAAGAATGATGAACTATGGTCAAAGAATGAGCGATAAAGCTTGCGACTGATAGTACAATATAATTACAGCCAAAGTATAAGCGATGAAGCTAGCGACTGAATATGAATTTTTTTTTTATGTCAAATTGCAATTCATAAAAGCAATGAAGAGTCAAAGTTATAGAAATATCATACATGAGCAGGAGGCGGGTTGTATTAAACCCTGTTGTTCCCAATCAATAACTCTTCTGCTTGCATCTTCTTGTGGAATAGTGGTTGGTAAGATTATTGCAGTAGAGATAGTGTTGGCATAATTACCATAAAGGAGTTGATCAAGTTGGGATTTCCAGCACCTACCACATCATTTGCAATTTCTCCATTTCCTCCATTCGCATTTGTGTTTACAACTAGGGGAATGGATCCATTTGATACATTCTCTCTCAAGAAGCCTCAATCATTTTCATAAGCTATTGGATGTAGGTGAAAATAGGTGCATCTTGGTTACCGGTGGAACTCTCCATCTTCTTTCAGTAACAAGAAATTGTAGCAGCAAAAGTCTTACTTAATACAATCACTCCTCCCTAGTGGAGTCGCCAAAATGTAAAGGGGGTTCTTGGTAATAGGGAGAGGAAGCGTTGCAAACAAGTAAAAGGATGCGCGAGAGGTGACAGAGAGGAAGATTGGAGCAGTTCTTGAAGTATTGAGTGTTGTAGCAGGTGGAAGACCATAAGAAGAGAATTAGAGATGATTTAGAGAGATAAGCTCTAGAGAAGAATATGTTAGCAGAGAGAAGACCCCTCTAAATGAATTGTGAGGCTCTATATATAATGCTAAAAGTGGCGGTTACTCAAGAATAGGCTTTAATGCGCCTGATAAATGACATTATTATGAAGAATATTAATGTGAGTAACCGTTACTGTAATTGAATGTAATAAGACTTATTATCAAGTAAAAGGTAATAGAAAAGAGCTATACGTGAAAAGGTATAAGAGAAGAAGCTGTACATGAATAAGTACAAGAGAAGAAGCTGTACGAGAATAGGTACAGGAGAAGAAGCTATACATAAATAAGTACAAGAGAAGAAGCTGTACGAGAACAGGTATACAAGAACAAGGCAAGAGGGTGAAACACTTGTACTTCAGGAAAAGGTTAAGAGGAAGACCTCTTAACTACCTCCATATCTGAGCCACCAAGCCAAACTCTCTAGAACATCCAAAAATAAAAGTAACTCATGAACCCTGCCATTTATTTCAAGTTACTTTCACTGTCATCCAAGTGAAGTGGTTATTCTATGCGAAGTAGATGTTCTACTTGTAGTAATTGTTTCACATGGAGTAATGCTCCACTTATTCTACTTATACTGCGTGAAGTAGTGCTTCACTTATAATGGTTATTCTCATATTCTTTATATAATGTTGAGAATAAGTATTAATCAAAATCAAGTATCTACAGGTTTCAAATTTAAGTACGGGGTTAAGGGTATGTACGATGGAGCCATCAAGTGTTGCAAGGAAAAAGGGTTTCTCTAGTAAGCATAATTACTGCTCTCTAGCATGCTTAGTTTGACATGATGGTGCTAAAAGCGAACGATGTTAACTGATTGTTTCAATTTGTTACATTGCCAGGAACAAGGAGTTGAGGCTATACATGATTCAATCTGCCGAGTGATGAAGATGCGCTTCCTTTGAAGATTTTCGAATTCTAAAGAAAGAAGTATTAGCATAGAGGTTCAGGAAGCTCTTAAATTTTGGCGTAATAACCAGAGAATTAATGTATTTTCTGTCGTATTTCATGCTTCGCTGCTTGTGCTTTCATGAAGTATAATCTGCGTTTTCTGGGATTATTGTTTGTACTTTTCAACTAATGTAGCATATTTCTTTGCGTGAGACAGAATAGAATAAATAAGGATGAAGCTCTTTTAATTGTTATTTTAAAATAAAAGAACAAAGTACACTGTTATAGATATCCCCAAAATTAGAAGATATACTTTCAAAGATGAAGTTGAAACTGTTTGGAATTAAAATAATAATCCAGAATCATTAGAAGATATAATAATAGAGAAAAGAATCCTTGATCATGACAGGACGGAGGTGCGGTGGTTGGAGGGGCAAGTAGTGTTATTGTTAACTACCACTAATAAAGAAAATAATTGCAGTATATATCCGCAAGGGAGAGATAATTATTTTTTAACAAAATTAATAGAGGAATATATTCTCTTGATTGAACTAAAAATCCAAGAATATTTTGAATTTAGCTAATTAATATCTGATGCAAATCCGCTTTTAGTGAGAGCTAAGAAGGAAGTGAAGCATAGAAAGATGGAAGAAGGAAAAGGAACCATTTGTGTGACAGGAGGTACCGGATACATAGCTTCATGGCTGATCAAGAAGCTCCTTGAGGAGGGTTACTCTGTCCATACCACCATTAGAGTTGACCCAGGTAAAGGGTTAAAAACACATCCTTTTATTGTTATCTGCAACTCTGTTTTTCTTTGTGGCCTAAAACAGAGCTTTTTTTTCTTTTTCCTTTTGATCTGTGATATATGACCAGAAAACAAAAAAGACATTGGCTTCCTCACCTCGGAAAGGCTCAAAATCTTTACAGCTGATCTTAGTGATCCGGACAGTTTCGATACAGCCATTGAACGATGCAAGGGAGTCCTCCACCTTGCCACTCCTGTCGATTTCGAAAACAAAGAGCCTGAGGAAGTGTTAACCAAACGGTCGATCAATGGAGCACTTGGCATCATGAAGGCATGCTTAAAATCAAAAACAGTGAAGAGACTTGTTTACACTTCTAGCTTATCCGCCGTTGTGTTTAACGGCAAAGGTGTTGAGGTGATGGATGAGAGTTTTTGGACTGACGTGGCTTTCGCTAGAGATAAATTAGATCCGTCCCTAAGTTCCTATTCGATTTCTAAGACTTTGACAGAAAGGGCAGCTCTGGAATTTGGAGCAGAGCATGGATTGGATGTGGTGACAGTGATTCCTTCTTGTGTTGTTGGTCCTTTCATCTGTCCCAAGTTCCCTGGTACGGTGCGCTTATCATTGGCTCCGGTCTTAGGTACAAGTCTATCAATGTTTTCCTTCATATTTTTAATTGCTTCAGGAAATATTTTTACTTACAGAAACAAAAATTCAACAGATCAGAGAAATTCTTACCAAACTATTGTCAACTTTTCGGGTCAACTACTAAAACAGTAAGATTGGTATCTGTTCGGGGAATAGGGATGAGTATAGTCTTCTTCTCAATATAGCGATGGTGCATGTTGATGATTTGTCAAGGGCATTTATCTTCCTGCTCGAGCATCCTGAGGCAAAAGGGCGATACAATTGTTCCTCGGACACAGTAACTATTCAAAAGATAGTTGAAATTCTTTCTGCTAATTACCCAGAATTCGCACTTCCAACAGCAGAGTGAGTAAAAGCATTTTTTTCTTTTTGACTCCGGCAGTTTCTCTATAATTTAGAACTCATGTTATCTTAACCTTGGGACGATTTTTTTTTTTAAACTTTTTTAATTCTTGGCAGTTCCATAGCATAAATTGAAGGTACGAAAATGCCTAGTTTGTCATCAAAGAAACTCCTAGATTCGGGTTTCAAATTTAACTATGGGGTTGTCAGAAGTAACAATAATGGAGGACAGGGAAGAAACGGCGCATACGGATGAGATTATGTATTGGTATTCTCTCATTCAAAAATCAAGGTAATACATGGTGGTATTTATATGTACAGGTATACAATTAGTGAAGGAAAAAATAAAATTAAATATCAACTAATTAACTAATGATTACTTCTTAATTGAAATTTAAAATCAAAACAAAAACGCTACTTGGCCTTTTTCTTTTATTTAAACGGTGAGTTTTTTATCCTTCTTCTCCCTTTCTTTTTGCAAGCCAATATACTCACCTTCTTTATTTGGACTGTGTTTCTTCATTCTTCAAATACTTATTCGAATCACCATCATAAGGACAATGTCTAACACTCCCCCTCAAGATGAACTGTGAATGTCATGAACATTCGTCTTGCTTAGAAGATTATAGAACTGTCTTGGTTGAAGTGCTTTGGTGAAGATGTCTGATAGCTGCGATTATGTTGAAATATGCAAGGGGTTAATTAATCCAGCTAATACCTTTTCTTTGATAAAATGGTAGTCCATCTCTACATGTTTTGTCTTCTCATAAAGCACAGGATTCTTGTTAATCAGTATTGCTGATCGACTATCTGAGTATAGGTTCATAGCTTCAGAATGATTAATTCCAAAATCAACCATCAAAGACCTTAGCTAAATGATTTCGCAACAAGTTGCAACCATCGATCTATATTCTGCTTTCGTTGAATTTCTTGCCACTACAGACTGTTTCTTTGATTTCCAACTCACCAAGGAGTCACCAATGAAGATGTCGTAGCCTATAATTGATTTTCTGATGTCAGGACATCTTGCCCAATCACTGTTTGAGTACCCAGATATTCTTAAATTGCATTTTGACTTCATTAATATTCCCTGACTTGGTGCCTTTTTGATGTACTTCAGGACCCTGTGAGCTACTGCAAGGTGTTGAACTGCTGGCTTTTCCATGAATTGTGAAAGTACCTGCACTGCATTTGTGATGTCAAGTCTGCTAAATGTCAAGCACAGTAATTTTCCAACCAGTTGTCTGCAGCTTGTAGGTTCTGTAAGCTTGTCCTCATCATTGGTTTTTGCCAATTTGTGATTGTAGTCAATTGGTGTACTTACAGGTTTAGCTCCAAAAAATCCTTATTCTTCCAAAAGGTTCAAAGCATATTTTCTTTGGCATATTGATATGCCTTCTAGTGATTTGGCAATCTCAAGTCCTAGGAAGTATTTTACTTTGCCCAAGTCCTTGAGTTTAAATTCTGATCTTAGAAATTCCTTGACATCATACTCTGCCTTGATAGAATTGCTTGCAATTAATATATCATCAACATACACTAAAAGGGCTATAAAATCTCCATTGTATGTTTTCATGGTAAAGAGTGAGTAGTTTGAGGTTGAATGTTTGAAGCCAAAAATTTTAAGTGATGCAGTGAGCTTGGAATTCTAGGCTCTTGATGCTTGCTTGAGCCCATAGAGGGACTTATGTAACTTACAAATCAGCTTTGAATGACTAAGACACTCCTCCTTGACTGTATAACCCTATGGCAGCTCCATATATATATCCTCTGCTAGTTCACCATTCAAAAAGACATTATTCACATCAAGTTGAGATAAATGCCAATTGTGAGCAACTGTTAATGCAAAAAATACTCTTATGGTTGTTTTTCTGGCTAATGGGCTAAAGGTGTCTTTGTAGTCAAAGCCTTCAAGTTGATTATAACCTTTTGCCACCAAACGTGCCTTATACCTCTCTACATTGCCATTAGCAGTCAATTTAACCTTGTATACCCACTTGCAGCCTAATGCATAACAGTCTGAAGGTAGTGGAACAATGTTCCATGTACCATTATCTTCAACAGACTTCAATTCAACTGTCATGGCATTTTTCCAGTGAGAATGTTTGATTACTTGTTGGTAAGAATTTGGTTCAAAGACTACTGATAGGGAAGTGCTAAACAACTTATGAGCAGGTGATAATTGGTGACAGGACAGGTGTTTGGTGATTAGATGAGTAGTAACACTGTTGGTTTGAGAGGGCAGGTCTAACTGGTAGGCTTCAAGGTACTTTGAGATATGTTTTGGTCTAGAGCTTCTTCTAACTTGTGTTTATGTGTCACCAGTTATAATGGCTTCAGGTTCATTAGTGCTGCCAGTTGCAGAAGCACTAGTAGACTCACTGGCCTCATCAGGGGTATTTTCATCTAAATTATTCATTGATGATGTTGAAGGTTGGTCATTGGGTGAAACACATTCAAGTAAGTGTAATTCAACTGGTTGAGGGTCTTAGTATTGAAAATTTTGTGAATTTTGATCAAAAGGATCAAAATATCTGCAATGTATTTGAGGTGTTTGATGAAATGCATGTTCTTGCATATTATGCTGTAGAGCTTGGAAAAGAAAAATCTCATCGTGAAAAACCACATTTCTTGAAATCAAGACTCCCTGTGCATTCAGATCATATAATCTAAACCCTTTAACATTGTTTGGGTACCCTACGAATACACATTTGCTGGCCCTTTCATCTAGTTTCTTTCTGTTTCGAGTCAAGGTAGATACAAAACAAAGGCATCCAAAAACTTTAAAATGTGCATAAGATGGTGGTTTTTTATAGAGCAATTCATAAGGTGATTTATTTTTGAGGATTTTGGTAGGCATTCTGTTGATTACATGTATTGCAATTAGGACTGCATCCTCTCAGAAATTGATTAGAACTTTTGAATGAAACATCAAACTTCTTGCAACCATCAATATGTGCTGATGTTTCCTTTCAACAGTTCCATTTTGCTTATGGTCCTCTACACAGGATAATTAATGGATTATGCCTGACTTAGCAAAGAAATCTGTCAACCTAAACTCTTGACCATTGTCTGTTCTTATGCACTTGATTTTCAGATCAAATTGTCTTTGAACAGAAGCATTGAATGCAGGTATTATGCTAGAAACATTTGTCTTACTTTTCATGAGAAATATCCATGTAAAACGACTATAATCATCTACAATAGTAAGAAAGTACCTCTAATTGAACAAGGTAAGTGCCTCATAGGGTCTCCAGATGTCAATATGAATTAATTCAAAAACATTTTCTGTGTTATGAATATGAGTTGGAAAAGGAAACTTTTTCTGTTTTGCCAAAGGGCAGATTTCACAAAGGAGGTCATTTGAACATTTAACATTTGGAAATTGTTTACTCATTACACTAATCCTTTCCAAAGAAGCATGTCCAAGTCTGAAATGCCATAAATCAAAGGTCCAATCACTTGCATTGCAGGTTCTAACTGGTGAAGTACAAGGAAACTTGACAACTTTATCAAAACAGTAGCTAGACAGATCTTGCTGTTCTTTTCTATCTTCCATCAAATATAGTCCTGAAGAGGCCTTAGCTACCCCAATCACAATCCATGAGGGTATGTCCTGGCATGTTAGTAAACAGAACACATGTTGATTTAGTGCTAGTCAGTTGACCAGTAGATATAAGGTTAAATCTGAAGCTTGGTACATAAAGCACATTATTTAAGGTTAATAATGGGGTGAGCTTAACAATTCCTATATGAGTCACCACAGCTTTTCTATTGTTTGGTAGCTGTACAAAGCGATTAGAGACTAGTCTTGCATAAGTAAAATGTTGTAAAGAGTATGAGACATGATCTGTTGCACCTGAGTCCATTATCCAACAATTGTGTTTCAACATGAGAGGATTCACATTTCTAAACTTATGAGGCATATTGTTTGGGGTATTGAAACAGAAATGGCTAGAGGTAACACCTGCAAAGGTTGAATTGGCTAGTGGATGCTTTGTCTGTTGGTTATTTGTAGAGATATTCTTACCTTCACTGCTAGTCAATCCATTCTCACTCAAGATTTCCATTAACTTGTTGACTTGATGCTGTAAGTTAGACATCTAGGACATGGTGTTTGTTCTACCAAGGCCTTCCTCCTGTTTCATACGAATTTCATCAACTGATAGATCATTTCCTGCTGAAACACTGTTCACAGCTCCTTTTCGTCTCTTCACACTATTTTTCTCTTTAGTGAATTTAAAGTCTTCAGGGAATCTAATGATCTTGTAGCATTTTTCTTTATTGTGCCCCTTCTTCCCACAATGACTACAAATCAGATCTTTTTTAAACTTCTTCCTTGTATCGACTGTAGTGAGCATTGTAAAAGTTTCAAGCACCGGTTAGGTTTGAGATAGCATATTTCTTTGTGCCTCCTCCCTTAATATCAGACTATATACCTTGTCAAGTGCTGGTATGGGGTCCATTAGTATGATTTGTGACCTTATAGCTGAGAAAGAGTCATTTAATCCATTTAAAAACCTGAAGACCATATCCTTTTGATATTGGTCTGTGTATTTCTTGAAGCATTCTGGGTTGCACCTCCCACATTCACAGTGTGGTAGAGGTCTGTAGTTCCTCAACTCTTCCCAGATACCTTTAAGTTGAACAAAGTAAGTGTCCACTAAACGTGTTCCTTGACTAATATTTCCAAGTGTGCATAACAGATTACAGACTCTTGTATCATTTGGCTGAGAAAAGCTTTGTTTCAAGGTATTCTAGATCTCCATTGCAGAATTCATATAAAACACAATTGATGCTATGAGAGGGCTGATGGAATGAGTAGCCATGCTACTATAAGATTGTTACATCTAATCCAAGAGGGGTATAATGTATCTGTGATTTCAGGTTTTGGAATGGTTCCATTAATAAAACCCAACTTGTTTCCAATGGAAAGGGTTAGAAGAAATAATCTGCTCCATGCCACATAATTGCTTATGGTGAGTTTTGGGTTGATAATGACTGATCCTAGGTGATCAGTATCATGAAAGTAATAGGGAGACATAGGGTCTACTATTGCTGAAATTTGGGGTGAGGTTTCAGATTCTTGGGATCTTGATTGGTTGAAATCAATAGACATAGACATGACTCAAGCTTGACGAGGAATAATGAAGGGATGATGCAGATGTTACAGATATGCTGAGATTAAACAGTAAACAATACCCAGCAAATGCAAGGTGAAAATGGGTTTAGAAATTTTACTTTACTGGAAATAAGTCAAACAGAGTAAAGACAAATACCATGGTCAACAGTTGCTATTCCATATACGGCAACTTTGTCTCCTTGCTCTGATCCTATGTTAGAAGTAACAGTAATGGAGGACAGGGAAGAAACGGCGCATATGGGTGAGAATATGTATTGGTATTCTCTCATTCAGAAATTAGGGTAATACACAGTGGTATTTATATGTATAGGTATACAATTAGTGAAGGAAAAAATAAAGTTAAATATCAACTAACTAACTAATGATTACTTCTTAACTGAAATTTAAAAGCAAAACAAAAAAGCTACGTATTAGTCTTCTTCCTTTATTTAAACAGTGAGTTTTTTATCCCTCTTCTCCCTTTCTTCTTGCAAGCCGATATATTCACCTTCTTTATTTGAACTGTATTTCTTCATTCTTCAAACACTTATTCGAATCACCATCATAAGGACAATGTCTAACAGGGGTTCTGGATATGTTTGATGGAGCTATCAAATGCTGCAAGGAAAAAGGCTTTCTCTAGTAAGCATAATTACAGCACTCTGTCATGGCCAGTTTGACATCATAGGTACAAAATCTTCAGGAACGATTTTAACTTATTAATTGTTTCCAGTTTGTTAGATTGCGAGGACCAAGTGCTTCGGGATATGTATGATTCAATCAGTTGAGGGATGAAGATGCACTTCATGTGAAGATTTTAGGATTCTAAAGAAGGAAGTATTAGTGGCAAGGTTCATAAAGCTCATTATTTTGGTCAAATAACTGTAAAATTAATGCATTTCCTGCTGTATTTCATGTCTTGATGATTGTGAATAACTGTAAGCAGCCAAGTTTTTCTTATCAACGTTCAGAAAAAACTAAAAAGAATAAGAAAAAGAAGTTGTTTCTTACTCAATGAGAAATAAAGAAAGCTATGAACTGTTCTCAGTGATTTGCACTTGTGTCATCTTAATCTTGAGATCAAAAGCAAAACTGTTTGTGCTGTTTTATTTTTGGCAGTTATTTAGAAGAAATTACAGATAGAAAAACAGCCTGGTTTGTCATCAGAGAAACTCTTGGATATGGACTTTGCAATTGTTTAATGAAGGGTGCTGCGAAGGAAAAAGGCTTTCTCTAGAAAGCAGAATTACCATCTCTAGTATTGTAGATAGGGTGGCATCAGGTTACAAAATCTATAGGAATTCACGATATTGCTGAATTTGTTCCTCGGTGAGATCTAAATCTGGGAATCGAAGCAATTGTTGGGCAATATGAAGGCGTGATTGATATTGGAATCAATCATACTTCCAGTATTTGACATAATTTCTTGTTTTTATTATACTAATTCTTGAAATGTGAAGAACTCTGCTCATGGGCTTGAGGAATATTAATCAAATCAAGTTTAGGTTCATGGCTAGCATTCCCAGAAAAGCAAATAAAATGTCAACAAGCATCATCTAAATCCACATATGGTCGGCTCTAATTTGGCTTGTTTTTAACCGTAAAAGGATAGTATCGTCATCACAGACGCATCGACAAATGAGGGTCTAATTGTACATTTCTCCAAAGTTGTAGGGTTGGTGTTAGCGTCTAGATAGCACCACCCAGTAAAGAGGGGAATCGTAATTCTTCTTTTTAAGCTAACACCACCCAGTAAAGAGGGGAATCGTAATTCTTCTTTTTAAGCTAACACCACCCAGCGAGGTGCACCGAAAAAATGAAGGACCACCTGAACCACGTGAGGAGGAAGGAAAGCATGATGTGAATTTCACCTATATTGCCATTTCACAATTAACATATGGCCTAAATCTTCCGAAAGAGTACTTTGAAAGAAGACAAGTAAAGGGTAATGGAAGGAGATAAAGGAACCGTGTGTGTGACTGGAGGTACTGGATACATAGCTTCATGGCTGATCAAGAGGCTTCTTGAAGAGGGTTACTCTGTGCATGCCACTGTTAGAGCTGATCCAGGTAAAGAGTAAATAAGATTAGAACACCATTTAATTTTTAATAACAAAGAGGAACTATTTTCTCTTGAGGCCTACAAATTTAAGGACAGATTAATTTATATATCAAATTCAGGATGAGAGAATTAGTATTGAACAAATAAACAAGATTTATGTTGGATTAATGAAGCTTTTCTGCAGAGAACTATTTAGTTGTGTTATCTTTTCCGTTTTTTTTCTTAAAATTCCTGAAGGGTGGTGCTGTTCGTAGGTGTATCAAGCTGTTTTCACAAACCACATAGTTGAATCTTTTTTTTTTTTTGTTGAAAGATTGAAGTTTCATTGCAAAGAAGGATGGAAAAGTCCCCTTCAAAACACATCAGTAAAGAACCAGTGATTTGTGGCCTATACCTGGGCACAAAAAGCAGGTATATTCCCCAAATCTTACTCACAGCTACCCACAAAAACCTGCTATACAAAAATCGGACAACTATGCACTTCGCATGACTGACACACGCACAATCCCGCCTATACAAAACACATCAAGTCATGGCAGCAGAACAAAATAGAACCAGACCCTTCTACCCTTAAAAATCCACAAAATCTTTAACAGACAATCAAGTAGCACAAAAATCATCAATTCAAGAGCAGAACATCAGCCACCCGGTCACAGATCACAAGACATTCGATACTTCACTAGCTAGAATTTTCCTCACCAGTTCCATATATCCGAGGAAGATCCTGCTGCCTATTAACCCCTTCTTCAGCCAACTTACCAGCAACTTGATTGCCTTCTCTTCATATGTGAATAATTTCCCTTCTGCTAACCTCTTTCTTTAGTTTCTCTATCTGCAACACCCATCTTCTCAATTTCCATAGGGCCGTTTGAGGCTGGTTTGTCCAGCTTACCGCATTCATTGAGTCACTTTCAATCACCAAGGATATATGATTCTTCCACTCAGCGGCTGCAAATATCAGGAACGCTTCTCTAATGGCAAGAAATTTTGCTGTATTTGCATCATTGACCTCCGGTGACCCTCTGACAGCCCCATCAACATTGAACTTCATTCATCCCTCTTTTGGTTTCTTCCATTCAATACGGACCCTTAGTTTCCTTCCATCCTTCTTTGTAACCGGCACCTTGGGTTGACAGAATAAGCTTAGCACACTAGGATGTTCATCAGGCCATTTAGCAGCAGCCCAGCTTACATAGTTGAATCTTTTAATATGTGACTTATGACCAGAAAACAGAAGAGACATCAGTTTCCTCACCAGTCTGCCGGGAGCAGCCGAAAAGCTCAAATTCTTCAGTGCAGATCTTAGTGATCCGGACAGTTTCGATGCAGCCATTGAAGGATGCAAGGGAGTCCTCCATGTTGCCACTCCTGTCGATTTCGAGAACAAAGAACCTGAGGAAGTAATAACCGAAAGGGCAATCAGTGGAGCGCTAGGCATCTTGAAGGCATGTTTAAAATCAAAAACTGTGAAGAGAGTTGTTTATACTTCTAGTGCAGCCGCAGTTGTGTGCAACAACAAGGATGTGGCCGTGATGGATGAGAGTTTTTGGACGGATGTGGATCTTGTTAGAGAAAAATTGGACCCGCACGCATGTTCTTACATGATTTCCAAGACTTTGACAGAAAGGGCGGCTCTTGAATTTGCAGCAGAACATGGACTGGATCTCGTGACAGTGGTTCCTACTTTTGTTGTTGGTCCTTTCATCTGCCCCAAGTTCCCTGGCTCAGTGCGCACGGCATTGGCTCTGGTCTTAGGTACAAGCTAATTTTCCCATGAATAATTCCCATTTTAATTGCTTCAGGCAAAACTCTTTTCTTCAATTGGTTAGGTTTTCAATTAAGCTATGTAGACAAGTTTTATTACTCTGTTTCAACCTAAATAGCATCCAATTGGGCTTTATAAAACTGTTTCTGCTGAATTTCAGTCGGGAATATTCACCAAGGTCAGTGAAACTAAATATTTATACAGGGAACAAGCATGAATATGCTACTCTTCTGAATACATCAATGGTGCATGTTGATGATGTGGCAAGGGCACATATTTTCCTGCTTGAGTATCCTGATGCAAAAGGGAGATACAATTGTTCTTCGGACATAATCAGCCTTCAGAAGATGGCTGAAATTCTTTCTGCCAAGTACCCAGAGTTCCCAATTCCAACAGCAGAGTGAGTGAAGTATTTCTCAAATAATTCAAAGTTATGTTGGAATAATCTTGGACTACCAGCAGAGTTTCCTCAATTCCCTCTTTTCTTGGCAGTTCCTTAGCAGAAATCCAAGGTATGAAAATACCTGGTTTGTTGTCAAAGAAACTCTTGGACACAGGATTCAAATTTCAATATGGGGTTGAAGAAATGCTTGATGGAGCTATTGAGTGCTGCAAGGAAAAAGGCTATCTCCAGTAAGTATAATCTACCATCACTAACAGTATATTATGGTGAAAATGTCTGGAAACAATGTCAACCAATCGGTTTCAATTCATGCTGCAAAATGCAGGGAGCAAGGGCCTGAAGATGTAGTTGAATCCAGAGTGTCAAAGTGAAGAGGCTCAAGGAAGCTTGTGATAATGTAAATTTAAACAAGCTTGAAAAGCTACGTAGTTTGTGTTTTCTATGTTCCCAAAGTTGTTCTTGTGAAGTGGAAACTGCATTTATAGTTTTATTTATATATCCATTTTATCTTATATTTAGAATGACTGCTGTCCATTTTATTGATTAAGATGAATTCAAAATTTTAAGCATAATGTTTAAAAAAATTCTTAAATTATTTAAAAATATTTAAATAAATTTTTTTATTTTATTATGTTTACTTAATTTTTTTTATAACAAATAAGTTAAAATGTAATTTCTCCTTAAATAGTTTTTGTAAACGTTAATATTAACTTTTGATTTGCATTCTCCTTCTCTACATTTGCTTTAAGTGAGTAAATGGTCAATGAAGTTAATTTGAATAAAAAGTTTTAATAATTGAATATTACTTAAATATTAATCGAATTGATAAAAATCAATAATGAACCAATTAATTGATTAATAGAATTATATTGATTTATTTAATTGGTGAATAAATTTATCAAAATTTTTGGTTTTAGGAGTCTTGATTCATTCAAGATTAATTTTTTAATTTCATTTTTCTATGATAATTAAAAATAAATAAAATTAAATCATGAAATCTTAATAATATCATAAGTTTAATAATATTAAAATGTTCTAACAAACATGGTTAAAAACATTAAAACAGAAGAAATGACTCAAATATGAACGATACTTATATGCTTATAAATCTAAATTGATTTGTTTGGTTAATAAAAAAAATTCACAATAAAAATCAATTGAATTAATCCATTTAATTACGTTTACTTTCAAATCAATCGAATAATTAAAATAATCAAGTCATTTTAATTACATTTATTTTATTAATTTAATAAATTCACATTGAATTTAAAAATTTCCAAACTTTAGGGTTCGATTTGGAATATTACATAAGCCTACAAATGAATGACCGTTAGGCGCCAGCGTGCAGCTCAAGCTACGTTCAAGTTTACTGCTTAAGAGTCACAAATCGACGTCGTTTCGACGCATTGTTTCCTTTTCATTGAGCGAAATCCGCGATTTGTTGAAACGCCAACCCCACGCAATATAACGGCCATTCTCGAACTGCGCCATCTTTCTCTCATCTTATTACAAGCACAAACGCTTGCACTCTTTTTTCTCTTCAAAAAAATTTTCTCTCCCTTTTTAGCTCAAAAAATTCTTAATCGTTTTTTTCTGGATCGTGAAAATCATCTTGTTTTGTTCGCAGAATCAACGCATTTGTAATTAGTGATGTCTTTTTCGGATTCTGAGTCGTCTTCTCATGGCGGTGAAAGAGAATACAAGGTCTTTCGACAGTTCAGCCGCGATCGTATGTCCTTTCTACTTGAACTCATTGTTTTTAGATTTTTGTCTGTTTGTTTTCAAGATCTTGAAAATGTCAAGTTAGAATTAGCCCTCCGCTCAGAGAAAGTGCTATTCCCTGAGGTTTACGTGTCGACTACTTGGAGAGCTTATTGAGTCGCTGGCTGTTTGGCTTGCGATATTGATGACTTTCTTTTCAGGGTTGTTGTATGAACTGCTTGGATCTTCGACATCTGGAGGTTCAAAATCTGCTTGGAAGGTTCGATCTTATAATTCTTATTTTCTTGCATTTCATTCTTTGATTTCCATTTTCTTTTACTTGTTAATTTTTTTCCTATTTTTTAGCGTTTTTCTTTCTCAGCGCTAGATAGTTGATACTGATCTTAAGTTTTTACAGTCATTTAATCTGTTCGAGTATGCTTAGTCCACAATAGAATGAGACTAGTTAGTTTCTCCAGGCTGTTTTAGTCAATTTTGATGGATTTTTGGCAGGTACTCATAATGGATAAAGTGACCGTCAAAGTCATGTCTCATTCGTGTAAAATGGCAGACATCACAGATCAAGGAGTTTCCTGTAAGCATATAGAAATTGATTTTAGAAATTCTTGATATATATTACTTTTGACAACATGGAGCAATATGTTGTAGAATAGTTGTTGATATTGCTGGTTGCAACTTACCTGAGACTCTTGTCTATTGCAGTGGTGGAAGACCTTTTCAGGAGAAGGCAGCCATTACCATCCATGGAAGCTGTTTATTTTATCCAGCCATCAAAAGAGAAGTATGTTGTTTATTTCTTTTAAATTTCATTTCACTTTCACTACATATTCCTTCGTTGCTTTTGACCTCTGCTTGTCTTTATACTAAGATCCTTCTCTATGAATTCTATATCAATGTTTTAAAACTCTGAGCCCATTTTGACCCCATCTTTTGCTAGCATGCAGTATTATCATGTTCTTATCTGACATGTCTGGAAGGGAGCCTTTATACAAGAAGTATGTGAACAATTTTCCCCAGAAACTTTGATTTTATGTGATCTGACAATGTTCTCCTGTCTCCGCTCCCCCTTACCCTGATTTTCTTTCCCAGGGCATTTGTATTTTTTAGTTCACCTGTTCCAAAGGAATTCATTAATCACATCAAAAGTGACACAAGTGTGATACCTCGCATAGGTGCATTGAGAGAGGTATGAATTTTCTATTTATATTAGTTCTTGCAACATTTACTGTTTTTTTTTTTTTTTGGTGCTTAGATTCTTTTTTTTTTTGACTTATGGTTTTTGTTGCTTGTTAATTTGCAGATGAATTTGGAATACTTTCCTATAGATAGTCAGGTTAGACAACAACATTTGTTCCTTTATTTTTGTTTGAATGCCTTTTAATTAATTCATGACGGAATCTTAATGATCCATGTAATTTTGGACTTAGTTGTATTTGCATTATTATGATCTCTAAAAATTTATCTTTTTTAAATGACGGAGATGTCACCTTCAATGCAAATTTCTTTATTGTTTCTGTGTCATAAGTAATTACCCTCGAAGTTAGAGTTCTCATGAACCAGATGATTGATTATTGAAGGTATAACCAATTTGTGCTAGGACTAAATTGCTTATGTTTTTGTGCCCATTAAGGTACCAGGGTCTAGGAGAGTTATGATTACATAAATTGTGACCTCACTTGTTTTGGTTAGGACCCAAGATGTGAGTTGATTGCCAGATCATTATTAGGAAGTATATTTAAAGTATGTTACCCACCAAGACCTTTTGATGCAGGGTTTTATCACTGATCATGAAACAGCCTTGGAGGAACTCTTTAGTGAAGATGCTGAGAAGTCTCACAAATTTGAAGTTTGTTTGAATACAATGGCGACTCGAATTGCCACAGTTTTTGCCTCACTAAAGGTATGAGTTGTATAAGAAATTGGTAAAGAACTATGATACTAAAAGGTGAAAATATGGGCCAAACTTATAAAGTACAAATGTCACATGTAGTCTCTGCAATTTATTCCATATACGACTTCAAGGTTTAACATTTGTATTATTTATGGCAATCTTCCTTTTGAAATCAAAGAGCATCTTATTGTTAGATAATTAACTGGGTTGGACTTCTCAGGAGCTTCCATTTGTGCGATATCGTGCAGTCAAGGCACAAGATGCATGTACAGCAACAACCCGTGACTTAATTCCTTCTAAGCTTGCTGAAGCTGTTTGGAACTGTCTTTTGAAATACAAATCTATTCCCAACTTTCCACAGACCGAAACATGCGAGCTGCTCATCTTGGATAGATCTGTTGACCAGGTTAACTATAATTTCTGTATTCATGATGTGTTTTTTTTGAGCAATGTGGGGTTGATTTTGTTGAAAGTGATGGCACTTTGCATGTTTAGATTGCTCCTGTGATACATGAATGGACATATGATGCTATGTGCCATGATTTACTTGATATGGATGGAAACAAATATGTGCTTGAGGTAAGTTTTTCTTGTTAAATTGCTTCCAAGAGTTCATTTTCTTTCTTCTTTCCATTTTTTTCTTAAAATTTATTTTATTGTCATATAAGAATAACATGTGTTCTTAGGTTCCTAGCAAATCAGGTGGCCCACCTGAGAAAAAGGAGGTCCTTTTAGAAGATCACGATCCAGTTTGGCTAGAGCTTCGTCATGCACACATAGCTGATGTATGTCTCATGCACTTATATTCTCTGTTATCTGGAAAGAGTAAAACCATAATGCTCTTTTCCACCATTAACATGTTAGGCAAGTGAGCGCTTGCATGATAAGATGACCAACTTTAAATCAAGGAACAAAGCCGCACAGGTTCAGAGCTCAAGGTTAGTGGCTTCACTGCTGAACTTTGTGAAATAGCAAGAAATTATGTATCTGATGAAGTTTTTCCATTAGCATATTACTTGAAGATGATGATTGTATAGTCTAATCTTAAGCTTAGTAATGAATTGGTAGGAAGGTTGTTTGTGATAGGAGAGTTTACATCATTTTTAAGTTTTATATAGATTCATGAGTAGTATGGCCTTGAATTAGAGGAGGACACATAGTATTTTGTGAAATATAATGCAGATTATCATATAACTATACAAGCCGACATGTTTAGGAATTTGTTTTTGGTACTTCTTAAATGGAATATGTAGATGCTTCCTTTAAGGACTACTTGCATGATTGAAAGTTAAAAATGTTTCTACTTTACGTCACAATCTCTCAGAATTATGAACTGAATTAAGTTAAATATTCTTGCAACTACTCCATAGACCCTTTCTGTTGAAGTTTGGTTCATTGCAGAGATGGAAGTGAATTATCTACTCGAGACTTGCAGAAAATTGTGCAAGCTTTGCCACAATATAATGAAATAGTTGAAAAGCTCTCTCTGCATGTGGAGGTTTGTTTATTGTTGAATGCCTGACTTTTTAATTGTCACTTTCTTATTGAATTAAGCTCTATCTCTTTTTTAATTGTCATGTTGTTGTCGAATGCCATAGATATTCATTTGCTTCAGGGATGTATATGGTCATTTAGCCAAATGTTTACAAAGCTAATAAATATGACTAAGTTGTAACTACTAAAAATCTTACTATAGGAACCAACAAAAGATCTGAGCACTCTTACCTCAAGTGTTCACACTCTTGCCTTTTGGAGTTCTTTTTACTTCATGTTATGAGATTATGAGATTAAAAGTAAACCCCTCACCTATCTGCTTAACTTTTAGGTTGAGTGATTACGACATGCATGGTTTTGATATCAACATCTATAATGTTAACAAAGGAAATAAACATGACTAAGTTTTAACTACCAAAACTCTTGCTGTAGGAAGAAAGAAAAGTTCTGAGCTCTATTAAGTGTTCACACTCTTGTTTTTGGGAGTTCATTGGAATTTATGTGATATATGTTAGGGATTAAGACCCACTCTGGAACCCTCAACTTATTGCTTAAACTTATAGGTTGAGTAATCCTTGACAGCATGCATGGTTTTGATATCAAGAACAACTTCATCCTGAGATACATTATCAAATATTTGAGATAGCAATAGCAGTAATTCAATGCAGTTTTAAGTTGCTAGTAGCTCTTGAATGCAAAGTGGAGCTTTCTGTTTGTCCTAGTCATCATCTGCAAGGTGGAGCCTTCAATATATTTTTAAGTTGCTTGTATTACACTCTTGAAATGCAAAGTGGAGCATTCTGTTTGTCCTAGTACAAGCATCATTTGTAAGGTTGTGGAGGTTTGTAAGGAGATGGTTAAACTTAACTTTCTGCTTATTGTTTTGACTATTATATCAACAGATTGCTGGAACAATCAACAAACATATCAGGGAAATGGGGCTTCGTGAGCTTGGACAACTAGAACAGGATCTCGTTTTTGGAGATGCTGGAGCAAAGGACGTCATCAGCTTTCTGAGGACAAAGCAGGTGATGCCATGGTTGATGCTTAGATAACATTAAATATTGTAAGATTGGAATTTTTTTTAACTTTCCTTTTAAAATCTCACGACATTCAAAGTTTTAATCCATACAGGATGCATCTCCGGAAAATAAATTGCGTTTGCTGATGATTTATGCATCAGTCTATCCAGAGAAATTTGAGGGTGATAAAGCTTCAAAGCTTATGCAGGTAGCTATTGCATTCCCTATCTAAGTAACTAATAGGAACTTGTTCTTCTGGTAATTGCATAATTTGAGAATATTTTCTTTCCTTTTTACTATCGGTCAATGCTTCCTGAACTGAAATAGAAGACTGGTCAATGTCATGTGTACCAACAAAACTCAAGTAAGCCATGTCATACTTCCCTCATTAGGATTAAGGATAGAACCAATCAGAAATGCAAATTGCTCTGGCAAAGCAAGCACTTTCAACTCACAGACTTGTATCCTGCTCCTCTTGCTTGGCCAAGAAGTGTTAAACATAAAAGGATACTGGGACTAATGGCTTAATGCTGAACTTTATGTTCCCTATTTGAACTTCTTTGATCAAGCTTTTGAAGCATGGTGGATTGGACAGATAACTGTTATAACAAACAAGCTTTTCTTTGCTTGTTTTCGACCTAGTTGTTCTTCCAGACTTGTTTGTCATTTGCACTACAGTTTAGAAGAGTTTCAAGTTTTAATTCCCTATATTTTGTAACGGACTGATAGATGATTTGTGTAGCTTTTTGTAAATTTAATGATCAATTGGGTTGATTCGTAATTCAACCTAGTTGTTCTTCTTAACTTTATTCTGATTTGCACTGCAGTTTAGAAGACTTCAAGTTTTAATTTCCTATGTTTCATAACAGATGGATGGATTCTATTTGTAGCTCTGTGTACAATTTACTTATCAAAGCAAATCAATGATTTTAACTGAATTAGTCAAGTGACTTGTTATTTGTTTTTTCTTTTCTCTATTTGTTCATCAGTTGGCTAAATTATCACGAGAAGATATGAAAGTTATTAACAATATGCAATTACTTGGAGGATCATCGCAAAGTAAAAAAGCAACCAGTGGTTTCTCGCTCAAGTTTGATGTCCAAAAGGTAAGCCAAGTAGCTTTGAGACAATAAATGAAGATCAGTTAGGATCCTGCCTTTATCAAAAACATAGTGGTTTGAGTTATAGAATACTAATCAATGAACATCCTTTTGATGTCAGACAAAACAAGCAACAAGAAAAGACCGAACTGGAGAGGAAGAAACTTGGCAACTTTTTCGGTTTTATCCCATGATAGAGGTATGATCCATCTTTAATCTTTTTTTCTCAATATGTGTGATTTATATCAATGTATATCTGAATATTTTGTCTTGGAAAACTTCTGCGATTAATTTATATCTCAGTGACCAATCTCCCATTCTCCTCTCCTCTGTGGTTGCTTTTATAGATTATGTGTGTCAGATTTATCACGTGCTATATATGATTGTTAAATACCTTTATTCCTCCAGTTATGCATGTTATACAGCTTAGAGGTGTACCTTTCAGATTTTTAATGAAATTAGTCTTCATAGAACTACACCTTGTTTACAAAAGACAACTTCTAAAAAGAACACAAGCACACACTAACAGATACTACAAAACAAGAAATGATTTCATGTACAAGAGAAAGATGTTTGGTTTGATCGACTAGTTCCTTGTTAATGCCTTATCCATATAATTAAATGGTATTGGCTGACATTTTTCACGTGACAGGAGCTTATTGAAAATCTTAGCAAAGGTGAGCTGCCAAAGAACGACTATTCATGTATGAATGAACCAAGTGCAGCTGTCCAGGACAGACCCCAAAATGGATCGATGCGGACAAGACCAACTCCAGCTGCACCTACAGAGAAAAGGCCTGCTCATTCAATGAGATCAAGACGAACAGCAACGTGGGCACGGCCTCACTCTTCTGATGATGGATATTCCAGGTAGCCTTTCAGCTCAAAATCTCATCCTTTTATACTGGGCCTCTTTCTGAACAGTAGTTGTTCTACTCGCTAGATAGATCGTAGACATACTCTTGACTCTTCCATGATTATTGTCCCATCTATTTCTGCTTACATCAAACTCTCTAATGCAACACCTAACTCTCTTCTGTGCCTTTTGCAGTGATTCAGTTCTGAAAAATGCAACCGCTGATTTTAAGAGAATGGGACGGCGCATTTTTATATTTATCATAGGTGGGGCAACTCGATCTGAGGTAAAATAGCCGCTGCATTTCTTTTATTGGCTTTGAGTTGATATTTGAATCTCACCTGATGTTTTAAATTGATGCCCTTTTATTGTTGGGAGTGTTAACCTGATAGATTCTATTGCTGTTGGCAGCTACGGGCATGTCACAAACTCACAGCAAAACTGAATAGGGAAGTTGTCCTGGGTTCTTCTAGTTTGGATGATCCTCCACAATATATTATGGTAAATAGATTTTGTTCATATCATTTTCACAGTAAGAGTACAAAACCTGGCACAACAGGATATATCTATGGTATATTTTTTGCACATTTCTTCACAGTAAGATCAAGTCCATTTGTAATACGGCAAGAATCTAAATACATGCATACATACACCCCATCTGAGATCTCTTTTTACTTCCCAAACACTTTCATGCATCAAAAAGAAGTTCCACAACCACAAGAGAACTTCGTTTTCTCATCTCTCAATCCTGTTTCCTTGAGAGAAGTCTGTCCAAATTTCAGAAGCATTTTTCTGAGATATAAATGGAACTGAAGGGTGCAGCAAACTGCAGAACAGGAGAAGCAATTGTTTTCTTTTTTAGTTATTGCTTCTAACGATTTTATCTCAATGTTGCAGAAACTGAAGCTGCTGTCAGAAAAGGATGTATCCATGGGTGCCCCACAACCCAACTTTTGGTGAGATCGAACTCTGGCTCATATGCTTTTTGCCCATTGCCAGCCGGTTGAATACCGCATTTTGGAGTTGATAATAACCCTGCAAAGTAAGACTCTACAATTTGAATGATGAGCAGTTTTGCTCTGTGTAATTAGAAAAGTGGATCGAAAAAGATTGAAGACAAGGCCCATATCATGTCTGTACAGTCATTGCCTCTTGAAAATATAATTCGAGTCTCTCTTCAACCTGGAGTGGAGTGAGTCTTGTTGTTGTTTATCGTTAACCAAAATTTACGCACACTCTTTAGGGACGTTTGGATGCCCCAGGGAATTCGAATAGCCCATAATGTATTATATCCATTGTTTTCTTATAGTATTCAAATTTTTTAATTCATGATGTTAACCGGTAATATCTTTAGTTCTCATTCAAAGTATTCACTGGGCAAAGAAGAAGAATTTTGCCTTGACGAATGTGGCTGGGCAACACGCACTGGCTTTGCTTTTTGACGGTGCAGAACGTATCCCTGCATGAGTCTCACCACCAGGAAAAATGAGGAATGGGCTCGATGACATTGGGCTTTTAAGGGATAGGCTTCCTTTTTTCATTTTGGCAAATACCGGATGAGCTTTTTACAAGTTATCTGACTATCTCCCAGTCTACATTTTCTGGAAGAGAGTTTCTTTTTTCATAAAAAAAAAAATTGAAATTCATACAAAGGAAAACAGTTTTTTTTATTTTTTTCCCTTAATTTAAAATTTTAAATTTCAAAATCCCTAACTTAAAACTAATTTTAGAATATAACTAAATAAAATGATTTATCTACTATTTAAGGGCTTTGTTTGTTGTTTATGGCACATTTCATTTGCCACGTGTCCATCCATATAGGTATTCCCACGCCGAAACGAATTGCATAAAGTTGACGCCTCCCCCGGCCATTCCCCATGCTTAGATTACTCCCACTGTAATTCCTCTCTTTGATCACAGGAAAAGAATTGTTACTTCTTCCCTTGCTAATGGATCCGATTCTTTCGGTTGTGGCGCTTTCAGTTGTTCTGGGAGCTGTGATCGTTTTCGTTTTCTTCAAAAGCTACTTTCTCAAGCAAAGATCTGAAGTTCAGACCATTGCGAAACCTGAGCTCCATTCAGATCCCAAAAAGCCCTCGAAGCCTCCTCAGCCTATCTCTAGAAAGTCTCACGCTAAACATCACTCTCATGCCTCTGACAAGGTAATCCCCTTCTCATTCCTTTGTTTGATTGCTTAACAAAATTACAAAGGGATCCGAACAGAACTTGAACTTTCATTTCTTGATTTTACTTTCCTTGATTTCTGTATAAATATAAACCGAAAAAATAAGCTGAATTATTCAAGTGGTTAGCGCCTCAACTAAGACTCGACTAATTCCAGAGTTAGTTTTGCTTTTTAATTTCGTCGTAATTTATTGATTTCTTCTACTCTTTACTCCATTCACTTTGGAATTTTGGGGATTTTTTCTGGTAATCTAATATTGCTAGGGTTTAGTCAGGTGATTTTAGTACTTATTTCTAATAGAGAAAAGAAATTGACTTGAAAACAGTATCTGTTTATGTATGTAATGTAGGATCAAAACAAGCGTCATCATCCCTTGGATTTGAATACTCTTAAAGGTCATGCGGATTCAGTCACAGGGCTGTGCTTCTCCTCTGATGGTCGTAATTTGGCAACTGGTAATTGTGTCTTAATTTTTGTTTGATGTTTCTCCCTTGATAGTTTTATTTAAATACTAATGATTTTATTTATTTACGGTGTGATTGGTGCATAGGATGATGGATAGGATAGGATAAAATAAGATAAGCCGTTAGATAATATCATCTTATCCTATGTTTGGTGTGTGCAAGGATTGAAAGTAAGATAGGACGATTTTTATGTTATACCATGTTTGGTGTGTGTAAGAATAAGGATTGGATAGGATGATTTTTCTCAACGATCCAAAATACCCTAAAGTGTATTTTTTTTACATGACACTTGTCATCTTACCATTAACTTAAGTGAATTTTTAGATATAAGTTTTAGGGGTAAATGGGAAATGTAAAGCTTTTATCACCCAATCCCTTGGGAGTAAGTTGATACTATACTTGGAGGATGACTAATCCTCTTTGCAATCCAATTATCCCTTTTTTAAGTGCAGACCAAACACAGGATAGGATAAGAATTATCCTTTGCACCAAAAGCACCCTTAGATCCAAGAGATGTTTCACACTTAAATTTGTTTCTCATTTTTCTGCACAGCTTGCGCTGATGGAGTGGTTAGGGTATTTAAGTTGGAGGATGCCTCAAGTAAAAGTTTCAAGTACGAATCAGGAGTACTTTTTATATAGCAATGACCTTAGTAAAGACTGTGTGTGAATATTTTATTTCCTTGCCTCTTAATCTTATTTGGTATCATTATTGTGCAGGTTTTTAAGAATTAATGTGCCTGCTGGAGGTCATCCAATGGCTGTTGCATTTTCTGATGATGCATCTTCTATAGTTGTGGCTTCTCAGGCTCTGACTGGTTGTTCCTTGTATATGTATGGAGAAGAAAAACAAAAAACTACTAATGACTCCAAGCAACAGACAAAGCTTCCTCTTCCAGAAATTAAGTGGGAACATCACAAAATCCATGAAAAAAGAGCAATTTTGACCTTAACCGGAGCTACTGCAAGTTATGGCACTGCAGATGGGAGCACCATTATTGCCTCTTGTTCAGAAGGTATGCAGCGACAATCTTATCAATATCAGATAATGTATACTTTGGGTCTCTTAAAAAATTTACGAGAAACTGTATTAAGTAACTCTTTGTTACTTCACAGGTACTGATATTGTACTTTGGCATGGGAAAACTGGGAAAGTTTTAGGGCATGTTGATACTAATCAGTTGAAAAACACCATGGCTACTATTTCACCAAATGGCCGTTTTCTTGCGGCTGCAGCCTTTACAGCAGATGTAAAGGTGAGAAACCCTAAATACCCTTGTCTTTGTGACAAATGTCAGGATTATGAACAATATGTGAAGATTTTAAAGTTTTTGCATTTTAATACTCAAAATTGTTTATCACCATCATTTTACACTATACAGATTGTCAGGGCATGAATGTCCTGCATATATAATAAAATCATATAGGGCTGATAGTTCACATACTGCAGGAATCAATTATGTATTTGTAGATATATTACTGATTTCATGTGACTGCTAAGTGAGATTTCCTTGATTTATATTTAGTTGAAATATTTTGGTTGCTATATGTTGTTGATATATGTCAGAAGCACTGAAATGTAATATGTTACTAGGTGCCATAAAGCATTAATTTATTTTGTGTTTCATCTCACAGGTTTGTGATTGTGCTAAGTAGTGTTTGCTTTGTCAGGTTTGGGAGATTGTATATTCAAAGGATGGTTCTGTCAAGGAGGTTTTAAACGTTATGCAGCTTAAAGGGCACAAGGCATGTGATTTGTTATCATCCCTTTTTTTTTTAATAATCAAATGCTTTTTCCCCGTTTCTCTTTCAATGTATTGATATTGTTTATTTACATCTTTTCTATCATGTCACAAGTTGCAATATTCTCTGAGAGAGGTTTTCAGAAAATTTATGGCAATTTATATTTGAGAATGAGTGCCACAACGGTTGACTTTACTAGGTCTTCTGTTTATGGTTCTTAGCATTGAAAAAATTCCTGCTCTTGTTGGAATTATTATTCATTTCCTCAAACACGTTTGAATTATTTTATCCAAATAGAGAGATTTTTACCTCATTTGGACTTTCATTGACTAATGCATCCCTTGTCTGTTTCTTTTTCATGGCATATTTTCAAGTAATAGTGCTATGATCTTCCTTCTAATTGTTTGTTTCTACCCTCTTCCTTCTTTTTTGTTTCTTGTTTATAAATGTCCAGAGTGCGGTTACTTGGTTATGCTTTTCTCCAAACTCAGAGCAAATTATTACAGCATCCAAGGATGGTTCAATAAGAATTTGGAACATCAATGGTTTGTCTGCACCCCTTTTGTCTTCTTTCTCCCCTTCTTAATACACACACATGCACATATTGGCATCCATATTGAAGAAGAAATCAATTGTATGAAGGATGTTTTGTTTTCCACATCCAACCTCTTTACCTTCCAAGTGTAACAGAAAAAAAGGGAGGCAGGGGTGGGAGGTGGAAGAGGAATAACCTCCATAAATTTTAAAGACGTGACTGATGTCTAAAAGAAGATTTCATGGATGAAGCTCACTGTTGATGTATTATAATGCTGGTCCTGTGGTTGGGAAATTCTTTGTTTTCAATGAAGTTAATATACAAACTGTATGCCTAAGCTGAGCTAGTTTGCTGGCTATTTCTGTTTCTTGTATCAATGCATTATTGCTTTGTGCCTGCTGATTGTTTTACATGCTTTGTTGTTGAAGTTCGATACCATCTTGATGAGGATCCAAAAACTCTGAAGGTGTTTCCAATACCACTTTGTGATTCAAGTGGGTCAACTTTGCTGTATGATCGTCTTTGTTTATCCCCTGATGGAAAGATACTGGCAACAACACATGGTTCAACATTGCAGTGGCTATGCATGGATACAGGAAAGGTCTTGGATGCAGCTGAGAGGGCCCATGATGGTACATCCTGAGCAGTAAATTTTTATTTTATTTTATTGTTTTGCCTATATCCATATTTTATTCTTACTTGTAAATCTATAGATATGATGTTACATCCAAGTATTAAGGTTTTTGCCCTCTAATTGTTAAGCACGGTGCATAGTTTCACAACACAGTGCTAAAGATATTTTAGTGTTGTGGTGATGCTCTATGGTGATTATCACCTGGCTTGAAATTGTTGATCCTTACAATCTTTTCACCACTATTTGGCTTGGTTGACTGATATTGATTATGAAATGCTATTTTGTGATTCTGGCATTGACTTCGGTCTTATGCTGCAGGTGATATCACATGGATGTCATGGTCACCTAAGCCAATACCTCTTGGTAAAACTTATTTTCCACTTGTGTGAGTTATTTCCAGTTGCTTATATTTCTTATAATCTCACCTTGGTTTATAGGAAATGAACAAGTGGTGGTTCTGGCCACGGCAAGTGTTGACAAGAAAGTAAAGTTGTGGGCAGCACCATCAGTAAATTCTTCATAAGCAAATCTTCTCGTTCACTGTCAAGGATTTTCGTGGAGCCTGCGACATTGTTGTGGATGCACTTCAGATCTGCTCACCAGTCCTAACTTCAATAGTTTTAAGAACTTGAAGAGAGAAAACAGACGTAGCTAGCTCTTCGGGAAAGGTAGAATGCTTGTAGGCAGGATTGGAGCTGATAAAAAGAATCTTTTCATACATTGTTTTCATAGTATGATCTTACTGAAATTTTGCTTACTTTGAAACATGTATACGACATGGGGATGTGTTCGGTACTTTTACTTTTTAAGTCTTGAGGTTTCTTTTCTTTTTCCGATGCACCAGTAATATGAGAAAATTTTCAAATTTTCTAGTAAAGAAAAATGATCAAAACTACAATATGACTCTTGATGGAATGCTGGTCTGGGCCTTCCAAATGTTCAGTGGTGGGTTAAGCAGCAGCAAAGTACAGCTATTACAGAAGAACGCCCACCGTGGGGCTGGAACCCACGACCACAAGGTTAAGAGCCTTGCTCTCTACGAACTGGGCTAGACGGGCATTTAATTTATGAAATTTAGAATTTTCCTCTCATGGGCCCTAAAGACAATTGCCCAACCCATGCCTGGAGTAAGCCCCAATCACTTGTGTTTAATCACGAATGCAATGATAAATTTATGGTAGGTTGACAAAGGAGAGCTAAATGTTAGTTTAAATTTAATAGTCTTGTCAGATCAGTACCTTCGAAAATGGATACAAATTTAGTAGGACTCCATTCAAGGGAAGCCATACCTACAAAATACTAATGATTTACGATGTCAACAACTTTGGGATAGCCACTACCAGAGAAGAATGGGTAGTAAGTCAAGAATGGTACTACAACTGTTGCCAAAGCTACCCTAAAGGTTATGAAATATGAACACTTTCTATCCCTTGCGATCACCTCAGCAATCTTAAATGGTACGACAGATTGCTCATTTATCCCTAGGAAGGAAGGTCCTGTAATTGCCTAGTGTGCTCGCCACACAAAAAATCGCTTGTATCCTGTTGGAAAGAAACTCCGAATTCCTCTATTCTCTAACTCAAAGTTCTGTCAGATACTTAATTGACAAAAATCAGAGTCTAACATTTAGCAATAGAAGGAAAGGGCAAAAGTTCTATTCCTATGCTTTTTTTTTTTTTCTTTTTGCTCGATGATGCTTACTAGTCGCTGTTTAAATTCGTTTATAAATCTTAGTAACAGTTTGATGAAACGCCCACGAGCCCCCACCAGCCTTGTGCTCTAGCTAGACAAGCTGATGTCATTTGTAGCACAAAGTCATTACTTGGCAAATTTTTTTCATAACGCTTGCAAATAATAACTAGTAAATCAAAACAAGGGGTATATACATATTGAGATATAGAAATGTTAGAGGAAAGATAATCTATTTTTTTTTTTTTCAAAAAAAGAAAAAGGAACAAGTCTATGATCTGACTATAATTTAGGTGAGAGAATCCCTATTTACTCAATGAATTCTGACTGCTACTCTGACTTGAAGCCTTTCAATGAAGAGATATCCTTTGTATTTCCGCTATGTTCACTGCCACTTCCTCACTTGCCCTTCAACTACACACAGTAAATTAGATAATACAAGTATATATAGCATTATCAATTTGAAAATTGACAACTTTAGTCTAATCTAACCTATAATGATACTAAGCTAACACCACATTATTATCTTCTAGTTATATTGTATTTGATTGTTCTGCAATTTAAACTTACACATTTTCCTCAGATGGAGCTAGCTAGCTCTTTCACTTTTACATATCATGAATATCTGTAAATGACCATATTGTTAAAACTATTATAATTAAAAATTCTTTAAAATTAATCTTATTTTCTTTGTACTAGAATACATACCTTTACCCGTTTATAGCTAATACATATCAATTTACTTTAATTAATTTAAATTTAAATCTAATTAAATCTTCGATGTATAAAATAATTATGTCATCAAATTACACGTAGAACCAAACCAAGTAAGTCAAGATAAGCATATTACTCAAACCTTTTAGGATTAATTTATCAACACAAATATGAAATCCCAAATCTTTCATTAACAAGATAAGCATATTGTGTTTATGGAGTACCTTTTCAAGGGCTTGCTTGCGATGATCGTATCCCTGAATTGAATTCATGCATTAATTAGTGAAAAGAAGTCAGATAATTTATCATACATAATTAAGTAAATGTTAATTATAATTTGTGTATACATAGACAGACCTTATTAGTTCCATAGATAAAATCGCAGTAGGTAAAAATCGAAGCAAAATTGCTCTGACTTTGTCCTCCAACGTAGTGATGATAATCATGGTACTCCGCACCAACGTAAAATGGTATGAATTTGGTCGGACTCCAAGGAAACTCAAACCTTGTGTCATTATGGTTAATATATATGCACAGTACAAAAAGGAAGGAAATAATATAGAATCATAATTTTATAAAAATAATCTTTTCATCTTTAGATATTTGTCTTTTTTTGACTTTTATCAAGTTTAAGATAAAATTTTGATTTGATGTATTTAATATTACAATTTGAAAAACTTTTAATGTAATGCTTTTAAAATATTTTTGAATTATTTAAAAAAATTTAAATAAATTTTTATTTTTCTATTACCTTTGATCAAATTTGTATATTTATATTTTTGATTAAATAGATTTTTATGATTAATTATTGAGAGACTTTTTTAAATATTATGCTAAAACTTTTTATAATATAACCGTTGGGAACTTTTTAATATGAAAAAGTTAAAAAAATATGAAAAATATGTTTATTATGTATAAAAAAAAAGGTAAAAATATTAAGTGTCTTAAGAAAGGGAAAAATAATCATTTCCAAACACTCCAAAAAGAAAATGAACAAAGAAAAGAAAAAGACAAAAGGAATAATATATTGTTAAAATTTATTTAATAACACAATATTTTAAAATAATTAAAGTCAGAGTTCAAAAAATTTGATAAACAAGTCAAATTAATAAAATATGTATCAAAAGGACAGGGCATAAGCTAAGCATAAGTGGGTTAGCTAGTCTTCACCCAATTAAAATTTTTTTCAATTACTTATACTTACATGAAAATGTACAATCAATGATTAAATCACGTGTATATATATAAAAGGGTGATGATGAATTTATTAAAAATTAGTAGAAAAAATTTCAGCTCGTATATATTATTATTATTATAAATATTTACCCGCTGTGTGCCTCGATGGCCTCGACAAGGCGCAAACTGGTCCAAAGGCAGAGTGTGATCATGTGGCATGGAACCATGGCTGGACCAAGAATTGTTGGAATACCAAATATCAGAATTTCTGCCCAGTGGGTATAAAGAGCTGTAAATCCAAACGAAGCTCGGTATTCATGGTGCACGTGGTGGATTTTATGGTAGCCCCATTTGCTATGGAGCAGCAGCCGATGAAACCAGTAGCTGGCGTAGTCCTCGATAAGGAAGTAAACCAACAATTGACTTAAAACCTCCCATAACGATGGCAATGTCAAGCTTGTATGAATCCCAACCCACTGCGTAAACAACGAGAAACGTAAATGAACAATAAAAAAAAGAACAACAACAACGACAAAGATTCTGTACCTCGTATGGTACAAGAGAAAGCGTTGACTGTTCCATGTCGCTTCAACCTACAGTTAGTCGTACCTTAATGGCAGGGAAGGAAACGAATTGAAGAGGACCCAACACGAAAGCCAACATCTTCATAACATCTTTATAACAATTAAACAAGTCGGAGAATGTTCTTTTGACGTTGGGTTGAATCTTGAACTTGGCCATTCTCTTTGACTGACTCAGCTCCATGAACGCACAGGGGAGAGGTACCAAGGAGAACACCAAGATCATGAAAAGAGCATTGTGACTGTAAAGGAGGAAGTCCGATTTCTGAGCTGAATAGTTGTACCATAGTCTCTCCGCCAGGGTTAGGTTTCTTCCTAGAGCCAACGCTGCCTCTTCAAGGGTCTGATATGGCAGCATATTTCTCCTTTTCGACTTCCTTAACCTTGGCAATACAACAGTATATGTAAGATTATTGTAGCAAGAAATTTTATATATACTGAGAGGAAGAAAGAGAGATTGAAGAAAACGGATGGGGTGCTTTGAAGTTAGACAAAATCTATGCTTAACAAGTCAAAGACGGCAAGCGGTTAATGGAGTGCTCCATTCCAGAAGGTAACACGAGAACTACGACAAAGGTTTTTTGGTATGACGAAGAAGACTTGTTCGATTTTTTTTTTTTTTATTCTGGATCGAATAAGAATTTTATTAAATATCAATAAAAATTGACATTTACGATAACATATCAAATAAAACAAACTATAATAACATCAAATGAAATAAAGAAATTACAATAATCTTCTTTGGGATGATGCTGTATATGGTATGTTTTGAAATATTGATATGGATTTTTAGTTTAAAAATTAGGACGATTTAATTGAGATAAAGACATGATTCTATTAAAAGATCACTTCAGTAATTTTATGTTTTATATGGGATTTAAAGATTAGGATATTTTGGTTGTAAACTTGCATGCTTTGCAAGCATTTTTTAAGGGAAAAAATTAAATTCTATTTACTATCTCATTTTACACTTTAGTACACAGTTAATATGGTATTGAAATTCATGATTTCCAACCAACAAGGGATACAAGGACACATTAACATCCTCTATTCTCTAACAAGACTCACTGTTACAACTGTCACGGTTTATCGATTGGTCTACACCAACTTGCAAAGTATTGTTTTTTTTATTCCGTTGACTTCACAATTGTCTCACAAAAGACATCTCACATATTAAAGATGATATGAATCTTTAAATACCCACTCTTAATTATAACATGGTTTGTGTAAGATTCATCACTCCTCGGCACCATAACATCTTCCCTTGATGTATCACAAGTCCATCCTTTCAATCCAAAAAATTAAACATATCTATTAAGTACAAGAAAATCTTTATTTATAAATAAAAAAACTCATTTAATTTCTTATTAATTAAGATCCGTAACACATATATCATGCATCTTTGATTTTTTTCGTTTCCTTTTTTATTTCAATTTTAGTAAAACTTTTATACATTCTTCAATTAGAAATAGAATCCGAATAGATGGATGGAATAAATCGACAGCACATGATAGAATCAGATGAAGATTTTGGTTGATTATTTGATATGGAGCTAGATAAAGGCATTGGCTGAATATAGTATATATTCCACTTACCATTTATGATCGATTCAAAAATCATACTCTTCCCCTTGGTTTACTACCATAAAAGGACAAGAGCAACAAACTGAATGTATACTCCACATTTAATTTCATTTATTTTATAATTGAAATTTGAAACAAAGCTTAAATTAACTTGCACGCCGCAACAATGCCAATTTTCTCCTTTGACCATATTTAAAAATTAAACGATGAGTGATGTTTCTAACTTGAAACTTTCAAAACAACGAACGAGAGCCGCCTGCAGGATTGTTTAATTGAATTTATTTTTTTTCTTTTTTGCTTTTTTTTTAATTGCAAGACCATTGACTGATTAATGATTGGATTGCTTAATTTTTTTTACTTAGTCAAAATAAGTATTTATTTATATAAATCACTAAATTAGAGTAAGTGGAAGTCATAAAACTGTCCAATATAAAGACTGCTTGACTTACAATAGTTGCACAAGGCACACCACAATAAGCATATAAAATGTCTATTTGATTGCTTAATATTGCTTCATGATAAAATGTCTATTTGCTTAATTGGTCATGATGTGATGATTTGTCTGTGCAAAAAATAAATAAATAATTGTGCTTTTAATTTAATTAAAAGCATGATGTTTGTATATACTAATCAATTAGGATTTATAAATAATTAGATCGAGTCTCTAACCTTTGAACTTATACAGAAGACTGAATGCAACCGAACTAATCAATATGCATAATTTACAAATTTATTGAGTTATTTGCGGGGAACAGAAGATATACAATGTGACATGAAGATTTTATTCGCAAATTTAAATCAGGAGTCTTAATTAATTAAGTTAACTTTCAGGCATGAACAACAAGTTGATCACAAAAGAGAAAAAAGAATACTTTATTAGTTTGCAATTAGAAAACAAAGATACAGATTTTTCACATTAGTGAAATAATAATAATAATAATAATAATTCGTATAGTTCTTCCAATTTGTTCGTCTTCTTCACATGCCCTTCAACTGCACCAATATAAAATTAGAAAAATATATTAACAGATTATATAAAAAAATTTAATATGCTATAAGTGATTTGCAGTATTAATTAGCCAAACCCTCAACTTAATTAAACTTTTAATTTCAATTCTTTTAATTAAATTAATTTTTCTTGGAAGCGAGAACAATGCAAATTGTGCTTATGATCCCGCAAATACCTTGTTAAGGGCTTGCTTGTGATGAC